>JAPNXP010000003.1:1477268-2954536 GCA_028753945.1 Hexactinellida sp. DTS-2022
TCTTAAATGAATGTAAATTGAGAGAGTGGAGTTTCAGTGCCACTTTAGGACACTTTTGATGATATTAATTCAATACATCAAAAGAAACTACTGGAAACGTCCTTAAACCATTCATTTATCATTTTTGTATTTTTGACAGTCATCGCACACAAAATTTAGTTTTTCGCGATATTAGGCTCTTAAATGAATGTAAATTGAGTAAGTGGTGTTTCAGTGGCACTGTTAGGACACTTTTTATGATAAATACTTAATATCATCAAAAGAAACAACTGGAAACGTCCTTAAACCATTCATTTATCATTTTGGTAGCTTTTGACATTCATTGCACACAAAAATTGGTTTATCTCTTTATTTGGCTCTTAAAAGAATGTAAATTGAGTGATGGTTTTTCAGTTGTACTGTTAGGACACTTTTGATGATAAAATACTTCATATCATCAAAAGAAACAACTGGAAAGTTCCTTTAACCATTCATTTATAATTTTGGTTGTTTTTGACAGTCATTGCACACAGAATTTGGGTTTTTTCGATATTCGCCTCTTAACTAAATGTAAATTGAGTGATGGTTTTTCATTTGCACTGTTAGGACACTTTTGATGATTAAATACTTCATATCATCAAAAGAAAGAACTGGAAACGTCCTTATACCATTAATTTATCAATTTGGAAGTTTTTATTGTTATTGCACACAAAAATTGGTGTTTCTCGATATTAGGCTCTTAAGTTAATGTAAATTGAGTGAGTGCTGTTTCAGTGGCACTGTTAGGACATATTTGATGATAAATACTTCATATCATCAAAAGAAAGAACTGGAAACGCACTGAAACCATTAATTTATCATTTTTGTATTTTTTCACAGTCATTGCACACAGAAATTGGATTTTCGCGATATTAGGCTCTTAAATCAATGTAAATTGAGTGAGTTGTGTTTCAGTGCCGCTGTTAGTACACTTTTCAATATACATACTTCATATCATCAAAACAAACAACAGGAAACGTCCTTAAACCATTCATTTATCATTTTGGTAGCTTTTGACAGTCATTGCACACAAAAATTGGTTTATCTCGATATTAGGCTCTTAAAAGAATGTAAATTGAGAGAGTGGAGTTTCAGTGGCACTGTTAGGACACTTTTAATGATACCTAATTCATATCATTAAAAGATACTACTGGAAACGTCCTGAAACTATCAATTTATGAATTGGGAGTTTTTGCCAGTCATTGCACACAAAAATTGCTTTTTCTCGATATTATGCTCTTAAATGAATGTAAATTGAGTGAGTTGTGTTTCAGTGCCGCCGTTAGGACATTTTTAATGATAAATACTTCATATCTTCAAAAGATACAACTGGTAACGTCCTTAAAACATTCATTTATCATTTGGTAGTTTTTGACGGTCATTGCACAGTAAATTGGTTTTTCTCGGTATTATGCGCTTAAATGAATGTACATTGAGTGAGTGGTGTTTCAGTGGCACCTTTTGGACACCTTTGATGATAATACTTCATATCATCAAAAGAAACAACCGGAAACGTCCTTAAAACATTCATTTATCATTTGATAGTTTTTGAGAGTCATTGCACACAAAAATTGGTGTTTCTCGATATTAGGATCTTAAATGAATGTAAATTGAGAGAGTGGAGTTTCAGTGGCGCTTTTAGGACACTTTTGATGATCTTAATTCAATAGATCAAAAGAAACTACTGGAAACGTCCTGAAACTATTAATTTATCAATTTGGTAGTTTTTGTCAGTCAATGCACAAAAAAATTAATTTTTCTCGATATTAGGCTCTTAAATGAATTTAAATTGAGTGAGTGGTATTTCAGCAGCACTGTTAGGACACCTTTGAATATAAATACTTCATAGCATCAAAAAAACAACTGGAAACGTCCTTAAACCATTCATTTATCATTTTTGTATTTTTGACAGTCATCGCACACAAAAATTGGTTTTTCGCGATATTAGGCTCTTAAATGAATGTAAATTGAGTAAGTGGTGTTTCGGAGCAACTGTTAGGACACTTTTGATGATAAATACTTTATATCATCAAAAGAAACAACTGGAAACGTCCTTAAACCAGTCATTTATCATTTTGGCAGCTTTTGACAGTCATTGCACACAAAAATTGGTTTTTCTCGATATTAGGCTCTTAAATGAATTTAAATTGAGTGAGTGGTATTTCAGTGGCACCGTTAGGACACTTTTGATTATAAATACTTCATATCATCAAAAGGGTCCTAACAGTGCAACTGAAAAAATATCGCTCAATTTCCATTCAGTAAAGAGCCGAATATAGAGAAAAACCAATTTTTGTGTGCAATGACTGTCAAAAACTACCAAAATGAAAAAGAATTGTTTAAGGAAATTCCAATTGTTTCTTTTGATGATATGAAGTATTTTATCATCAAAAGTGTCCTAACAGTGCCACTGAAAAACCATCGCTCAATTTACATTCATTTAAGAGTCAAATATCGAGAAAAACCAATTTTTGTGTGCAATGACTGGCAAAAACTCCCAATTCATAAATTAATGGTTTAAGGAGGTTTCCAGTAGTTTCTTTTGATCATAGAAGTATTTATCAACAAAGGTATCCTAACAGTGCCACTGAAACAGCACTCACTCAATTTACATTAACTTAAGAGCCTAATACCGAAAAACGCCAATTTTTGTGTGCTATTACAATACAAACTCCCAAATTGATAAATTATTGGTTTAATGACGGTTCCAATCTTTTTCTTGATGATATGAAGTATTTATAATCAAAAGTGTCCTAACAGTGCCACTGAAACACTACTCACACAATTAAATTCATTTAAGAGCCTAATATTGAGAAAAATGAATTTATTTGTGCAATAACTGTCAAAAACTACCAAATTGATAAATTAATGGTTTCAGGACGTTTCCAGTAGTTTCTTTTGATGATATGAAGTTCTATCATCAAATGTGTCCTAACAGTGCCACAGAAACAGCACTCACTCAATTTTCATTAACTTAATGCCTAATATCGAGAAACACCAATTTTTGTGTGCAATATGACTGTCAAAAACTACCAAAATGATAAATGAATGTTTTAAGGACCTTACCAGTTGTTTCTTTTGATGATAAGAAGTGTTTATCGTAAAAGGGGCTCCTAACAGTGTCACTGAAGCTCCACTCTCTCAATTTACAATCATTTATGAACCTAATATCGCGAAAAATCATTTTTGTGTGCAATGCATGTCTAAAAATACAAAAATGATAAATTAATGGTTTCAGGACGTTTCCAGTTGTTTCTTTGATGATATGAGTATTTATCATCAAATGTGTCCTAACAGTGCCACTGAAACAGCACTCACCCAATTTACATTAACTTAGGAGCATTATCTCGAGAAATTCCAATTTTGTGTGCAATGACTATCAAAAACTACCAAATTGATAAATTCATGGTTTCAGGACGTTTCCAGTTGTTTCTTTTAATGATATGAATTAAGTATCATCAAAGGTGTCCTAACAGTGCCACTGAAACACATCTAACTCAATTTACATTCATTAGGAGCATAATATCGAGAAAAACCAATTTTTGTGCGCAATGACTATCAAAAACTTCCAAATTGATAAATTAATGGTTTAAGGAAGTTTCCAGTTGTTCTTTTGAAGATAAGAAGTATTTATCGTAAAAGGGGTCCTAACAGTGCCACTGAAACACATCTAACTCAATTTACATTCATTTAAGAGCATAATATCGAGAAACACCAATTTTTGGGTGCAATGACTGTCAAAAAATACAAAAATGATAAATTCATGGTTTCAGGACGTTTCCAGTTGTTTCTTTCGATGATATGAAGTATTTATCTTCAAATGTGTCCTAAAAGTGCCACTGAAACATTACTCACTCAATTTACATTAACTTAAGAGCCTAATATCGAGAAACACCAATTTTTGTGTGCAATGACCAGAGACGGATTAAGGGTATATTAGGCCCCGGGCGGACATCAACCACGGGCCTTTAGGAGTTTCTTTGAGGACACCCCTTAATATAATCCTACAGTGTCCTTACAATTGTTTATACCTTTTGCTATCCAACGATTTCGTAAGTCTTCTGATATATCGTCCCATAACCCAATATAATTCACAAGTTGTATTTTATTTGTGTGTTAGAAGCGTGTTTCTCTTCTACAACCTCTGGAACTTGTTACTCAGGCTCGATAAAACTGGAGTCCAATACTGCAAGTAATTCGTTTGAATTAGAAACAAACGATTCGCCAAGAGGTACCAAGGAAGAAGTTGAAGTAGAAAGCTCATAGTTTGGGCTGACAATTCTTTGGAATGTGATTGTAAGTTAAAGAATGTGTCTATTTTAGGAAGTTTAGACGTTTCTTGTTTAGTTGCCCCCGACTTGTGAATAGGATGCATTACTGAGAATAGTGAGAAGTGGAGAAAATATTTAGACTCGGTAGATTCAATGTAAAAGTAGATATCTATAGGACTAGGCTTGTTACTTTTAGGTGTGCTGTCTATTAATTGTATCATTGTTCCTGGTTCACTATTCAAAATTAATTAACCTTATCATGTCACTGCTTCACTACTCAAACATTATAATACAACATATTTCTCAATACAAATACTACGCTATGTATTGGGCCCCCTTTAGGCTCGGGCCCCAGGCGACCGCCCCATCCGCCCCCCCCTTAATTCCCCACTAGCAATGACTGTCAAAAATTACCAAAATGATAAATGAATGTTCTAAGGAAGTTTCCAGTTGTTTCTTTTGATGAAATTAAGTAATTATCATCAAAGGTGTCCCAACAGTGCCACTGAAATACCACTCACTCAATTTACATTCATTTATGAGCCTAATATCGAAAAACACCAATTTTTGTGTGCAATGACTGTCAAAAATTACCAAAATGATAAATGAATGTTCTAAGGACGTTACCAGTTGTTTCTTATATGATATTAAGTATTTATCGTTAAAGGGGTCCTAACAGTGCCACTGAAACACACCTAACTCAATTTTCATTCATTTAAGAGCATAATCTCGAGAAATACCAATTTTGTGTGCAATGACTATCAAAAACTACCAAATTGATAAATTATTGTTTGAAGGAAGTTTCCAGTTGTTTCTTTTCGTGATCAGAAGTATTTATCGTAAAAGGGGTGATAACAGTGCCACTGAAACACCACTCACTCAATTTACATTCACATAAGTTCATAAAATCGAGAAAAACCAATTTTTGTGTGCAATGACTCTCAAAAACTACCAAATTGATAAATAAATGATTTATGGAAGTTTCCAGTTGTTTCTTTTGGTGATGTGAAGTATTTATCTTTAAAGGCGTCCTAACAGTGCCACTGAGACACCACTCACTCAATTTACATTCATTTAAGAGCCTAATATCGAGAAACACCAATTTCTGTGTGCAATGAGTATCAAAAAAAACAAAAATGATATATTCATGGTGTCAGGACGTTTCCAATTGTTTCTTTTGATGAAATGCAGTATTTATCATCAAATGTGTCCTATCAGTGCCACTAGAACAGCACTCACTCAATTTACATTAACTTAAGAGGATAATATCGAGAAAAACCAATTTTTGGGTGCAATGACTGTCAAAGATTTGCAAAATGATAAATGAAAGGTCTAAGGACGTTTCCAGTTGTTTCTTTTGATGATATGAAGTATTTATCTTTAAAGGGGTCCTAACAGTGCCACTGAAACACACCTAACTCAATTTACATTCATTTAAGAGCATAATCTCGAGAAATACCAATTTTTGTGTGCAATGACTATCAAAAACTACCAAAATGATACATTATTGGTTTAAGGAAGTTTCCAGTTGTTTCTTTTGGTGATCAGAAGTATTTTATCATCAAAAGTGTCCTAACAGTGCAACTGAAAAACCATCACTCAATTTACATTCTTTTAAGAGCCTAATATCGAGAAAAACCAATTTTTGTTGTGCAATGACTGTCAAAATACAAAAATGATAAATTCATGGTTTCAGGACGTTTCCAGTTGTTTCTTTTGATGATATGAAGTATTCAACGTCAAATGTGTCCTAAAAGTGCCACTGAAACAGCACTCACACAATTTACATTAACTTAAGAGCCTAATATCGAGAAACACCAATTTTTGTGTGCAATGACAATAATAAACTCCCAAATTGATAAATTAATGGTTTAAGGACGTTTCAGTTGTTTTTTTGATGATATCAAGTATTTATCTTCAAAGGTGTCCTAACAGTGCCGCTGAAACCCCCCTCACTCAATTTACATTCATTTAAGAGTTTAATTTCGAGAAAAACCAATTTTGTGACAAAGATTGTCAAAAACAACTAAATTGATTAATTAATGGTTTAATGAAGTTTCCAGTTGTTTCTTTTGATGATGAGAATTATTTACAGTTAAAGTGGTCCTAACAGTGCCACTGAGAACTCCACTCATTCAATTTACATTCATTTAAGAGCCTAATAACGAGAAACAACAATTTTTGAGTGCAATGACTATCAAAAATTACCAAAATGATAAATGAATGGATCAAGGACGTATGCAGTTGGTTCTTTTAATGATATGTATTAAGTATCATCAAAGGTGTCCTAACAGTGCCACTGAAACACATCTAACTCAATTTACATTCATTTAGGAGCATAATATCGAGAAAAACCAATTTTTGTGCGCAATGACTATCAAAAACTTCCAAATTGATAAATTAATGGTTTAAGGAAGTTTCCAGTTGTTCTTTTGAAGATAAGAAGTATTTATCGTAAAAGGGGTCCTAACAGTGCCACTGAAACACATCTAACTCAATTTACATTCATTTAAGAGCATAATATCGAGAAAAACCAATTTTTGAGTGCAATGACTCTCAAAAACTACCAAATTGATAAATAAATGGTTTATGGAAGTTTCCAGTTGTTTCTTTTCGTGATATGAAGTATTTATCTTTAAAGGCGTCCTAACAGTGCCACTGAGACACCACTCACTCAATTTACATTCATTTAAGAGCCTAATATCGAGAAACACCAATTTCTGTGAGCAATGAGTATCAAAAAATACAAAAAAGATATATTCATGGTTTCAGGACGTTTCCAGTTGTTTCTTTTGAAGAAATGAAGTATTTATCATCAAATGTGTCCTATCAGTACCACTAGAACAGCACTCACTCAATTTACATTAACTTAGGAGAATAATATCGAGAAAAACCAATTTTTGGGTGCAATGACTGTCAAAGATTTGCAAAATGATAAATGAAAGGTCTAAGGACGTTTCCAGTTGTTTCTTTTGATGATGTGAAGTATTTATCTTTAAAGGGGTCCTAACAGTGCCACTGAAACACACCTAACTCAATTTACATTCATTTAAGAGCATAATCTCGAGAAATACCAATTTTTGTGTGCAATGACTATCAAAAACTACCAAAATGATACATTATTGGTTTAAGGAAGTTTCCAGTTGTTTCTTTTGGTGATCAGAAGTATTTTATCATCAAAAGTGTCCTAGCAGTGCAACTGAAAAACCATCACTCAATTTACATTCTTTTAAGAGCCTAATATCGAGAAAAACCAATTTTTGTTGTGCAATGACTGTCAAAATACAAAAATGATAAATTCATGGTTTCAGGACGTTTCCAGTTGTTTCTTTTGATGATATGAAGTATTCAACGTCAAATGTGTCCTAAAAGTGCCACTGAAACAGCACTCACACAATTTACATTAACTTAAGAGCCTAATATCGAGAAACACCAATTTTTGTGTGCAATGACAATAATAAACTCCCAAATTGATAAATTAATGGTTTAAGGACGTTTCAGTTGTTTTTTTGATGATATCAAGTATTTATCTTCAAAGGTGTCCTAACAGTGCCGCTGAAACCCCCCTCACTCAATTTACATTCATTTAAGAGTTTAATTTCGAGAAAAACCAATTTTGTGACAAAGATTGTCAAAAACAACTAAATTGATTAATTAATGGTTTAATGAAGTTTCCAGTTGTTTCTTTTGATGATGAGAATTATTTACAGTTAAAGTGGTCCTAACAGTGCCACTGAGAACTCCACTCATTCAATTTACATTCATTTAAGAGCCTAATAACGAGAAACAACAATTTTTGAGTGCAATGACTATCAAAAATTACCAAAATGATAAATGAATGGATCAAGGACGTATGCAGTTGGTTCTTTTAATGATATGTATTAAGTATCATCAAAGGTGTCCTAACAGTGCCACTGAAACACATCTAACTCAATTTACATTCATTTAGGAGCATAATATCGAGAAAAACCAATTTTTGTGCGCAATGACTATCAAAGACTTCCAAATTGATAAATTAATGGTTTAAGGAAGTTTCCAGTTGTTCTTTTGAAGATAAGAAGTATTTATCGTAAAAGGGGTCCTAACAGTGCCACTGAAACACATCTAACTCAATTTACATTCATTTAAGAGCATAATATCGAGAAAAACCAATTTTTGAGTGCAATGACAGTCAAAAACTACCAAATTGAAAAATAAATGGTTTATGGAAGTTTCCAGTTGTTTCTTTTCGTGATGTGAAGTATTTATCTTTAAAGGCGTCCTAACAGTGCCACTGAGACACCACTCACTCAATTTACATTCATTTAAGAGCCTAATATCGAGAAACACCAATTTCTGTGAGCAATGAGTATCAAAAAATACAAAAAAGATATATTCATGGTTTCAGGACGTTTCCAGTTGTTTCTTTTGAAGAAATGAAGTATTTATCATCAAATGTGTCCTATCAGTACCACTAGAACAGCACTCACTCAATTTACATTAACTTAGGAGAATAATATCGAGAAAAACCAATTTTTGGGTGCAATGACTGTCAAAGATTTGCAAAATGATAAATGAAAGGTCTAAGGACGTTTCCAGTTGTTTCTTTTGATGATGTGAAGTATTTATCTTTAAAGGGGTCCTAACAGTGCCACTGAAACACACCTAACTCAATTTACATTCATTTAAGAGCATAATCTCGAGAAATACCAATTTTTGTGTGCAATGACTATCAAAAACTACCAAAATGATACATTATTGGTTTAAGGAAGTTTCCAGTTGTTTCTTTTGGTGATCAGAAGTATTTTATCATCAAAAGTGTCCTAACAGTGCAACAGAAAAACCATCACTCAATTTACATTCTTTTAAGAGCCTAATATCGAGAAAAACCAATTTTTGTTGTGCAATGACTGTCAAAATACAAAAATGATAAATTCATGGTTTCAGGACGTTTCCAGTTGTTTCTTTTGATGATATGAAGTATTCAACGTCAAATGTGTCCTAAAAGTGCCACTGAAACAGCACTCACACAATTTACATTAACTTAAGAGCCTAATATCGAGAAACACCAATTTTTGTGTGCAATGACAATAATAAACTCCCAAATTGATAAATTAATGGTTTAAGGACGTTTCAGTTGTTTTTTTGATGATATCAAGTATTTATCTTCAAAGGTGTCCTAACAGTGCCGCTGAAACCCCCCTCACTCAATTTACATTCATTTAAGAGTTTAATTTCGAGAAAAACCAATTTTGTGACAAAGATTGTCAAAAACAACTAAATTGATTAATTAATGGTTTAATGAAGTTTCCAGTTGTTTCTTTTGATGATGAGAATTATTTACAGTTAAAGTGGTCCTAACAGTGCCACTGAGAACTCCACTCATTCAATTTACATTCATTTAAGAGCCTAATAACGAGAAACAACAATTTTTGAGTGCAATGACTATCAAAAATTACCAAAATGATAAATGAATGGATCAAGGACGTATGCAGTTGGTTCTTTTAATGATATGTATTAAGTATCATCAAAGGTGTCCTAACAGTGCCACTGAAACACATCTAACTCAATTTACATTCATTTAGGAGCATAATATCGAGAAAAACCAATTTTTGTGCGCAATGACTATCAAAGACTTCCAAATTGATAAATTAATGGTTTAAGGAAGTTTCCAGTTGTTCTTTTGAAGATAAGAAGTATTTATCGTAAAAGGGGTCCTAACAGTGCCACTGAAACACATCTAACTCAATTTACATTCATTTAAGAGCATAATATCGAGAAAAACCAATTTTTGAGTGCAATGACAGTCAAAAACTACCAAATTGAAAAATAAATGGTTTATGGAAGTTTCCAGTTGTTTCTTTTCGTGATGTGAAGTATTTATCTTTAAAGGCGTCCTAACAGTGCCACTGAGACACCACTCACTCAATTTACATTCATTTAAGAGCCTAATATCGAGAAACACCAATTTCTGTGAGCAATGAGTATCAAAAAATACAAAAAAGATATATTCATGGTTTCAGGACGTTTCCAGTTGTTTCTTTTGAAGAAATGAAGTATTTATCATCAAATGTGTCCTATCAGTACCACTAGAACAGCACTCACTCAATTTACATTAACTTAGGAGAATAATATCGAGAAAAACCAATTTTTGGGTGCAATGACTGTCAAAGATTTGCAAAATGATAAATGAAAGGTCTAAGGACGTTTCCAGTTGTTTCTTTTGATGATGTGAAGTATTTATCTTTAAAGGGGTCCTAACAGTGCCACTGAAACACACCTAACTCAATTTACATTCATTTAAGAGCATAATCTCGAGAAATACCAATTTTTGTGTGCAATGACTATCAAAAACTACCAAAATGATACATTATTGGTTTAAGGAAGTTTCCAGTTGTTTCTTTTGGTGATCAGAAGTATTTTATCATCAAAAGTGTCCTAACAGTGCAACAGAAAAACCATCACTCAATTTACATTCTTTTAAGAGCCTAATATCGAGAAAAACCAATTTTTGTTGTGCAATGACTGTCAAAATACAAAAATGATAAATTCATGGTTTCAGGACGTTTCCAGTTGTTTCTTTTGATGATATGAAGTATTCAACGTCAAATGTGTCCTAAAAGTGCCACTGAAACAGCACTCACACAATTTACAATAACTTAAGAGCCTAATATCGAGAAACACCAATTTTTGTGTGCAATGACAATAATAAACTCCCAAATTGATAAATTAATGGTTTAAGGACGTTTCAGTTGTTTTTTTGATGATATCAAGTATTTATCTTCAAAGGTGTCCTAACACTGCCGCTGAAACCCCCCTCACTCAATTTACATTCATTTAAGAGTTTAATTTCGAGAAAAACCAATTTTGTGACAAACAATGTCAAAAACAACTAAATTGATTAATTAATGGTTTAATGAAGTTTCCAGTTGTTTCTTTTGATGAAGATAATTATTTACAGTTAAAGTGATCCTAACAGTGCCACTGAGAACTCCACTCATTCAATTTACATTCATTTAAGAGCCTAATAACGAGAAACAACAATTTTTGAGTGCAATGACTATCAAAAATTACCAAAATGATAAATGAATGGATCAAGGACGTTTGCAGTTGGTTCTTTTAATGATATGTATTAAGTATCATCAAAGGTGTCCTAACAGTGCCACTGAAACACATCTAACTCAATTTACATTCATTTAGGAGCATAATATCGAGAAAAACCAATTTTTGTGCGCAATGACTATCAAAAACTTCCAAATTGATAAATTAATGGTTTAAGGAAGTTTCCAGTTGTTCTTTTGAAGATAAGAAGTATTTATCGTAAAAGGGGTCCTAACAGTGCCACTGAAACACATCAAACTCAATTTACATTTATTTAAGAGCATAATATCGAGAAAAACCAATTTTTGAGTGCAAAGACTCTCAAAAACTACCAAATTGATAAATTCATGGTTTCAGGACGTTTCCAGTTGTTTCTTTTGATGATGTGAAGTATTTATCTTTAAAGGCGTCCTAACAGTGCCACTGAAACACCATTCACTCAATTTACATTCATTTAAGAGCATAATATCGAGAAACACCAATTTTGGAGTGCAATGACTGTCAAAAAATACAAAAATGATAAATTCATGGTTTCAGGACGTTTCCAGTTGTTACTTTCGATGATATGAAGTATTTATCTTCAAATGTGTCCTAAAAGTGCCACTGAAACATTACTCACTCAATTTACATTAACTTAAGAGCCTAATATCGAGAAACACCAATTTTTGGGTGCAATAACAATAAAAAACTCCCAAATTGATAAATTAATGGTTTAAGGACGTTTCCAGTTGTTTCTTTATGATGAAATGAAGTAAGTATCATTTAAGGTGTCCTAACAGTCCCACTGAAACACCGCTCAGTCAATTTACAATCATTTATGAGCCTAATATGGAGAAAAAACTATTTTGTGTGCAATGACTGTCAAAAAATACCAAATGATAAATTAATGGTTTCAGGGCGTTTCCAGTTGTTTCTATTGATGATGTGAAGTATTTATCATCTTATGTGTCCTAACAGTGCCACTGAAACAGCACTCACTAAATTTACATTAACCTACGAGCCTAATTTCGAGAAACACCAATTTTTGTGTGCAATGACAATAATAAACTCCCAAATTGATAAATTATTGGTTTAAGGACGTTTCATTAGTTTTTTTGATGATATCACGTATTTATCTTCAAAGGTGTCCTAACAGTGCCGCTGAAACCCCACTCACTCAATTTACATTCATTTAAGAGTTTAATTTCGAGAGACACCAATTTTGTGACAAAGAATGTCAAAAACAACCAAATTGATTAATTAATGGTTTCAGGACGTTTCCAGTTGTTTCTATTGATGATGTGAAGTATTTATCATCTTATGTGTCCTAACAGTGCCAATGAAGCAGCACTCACTAAATTTACATTAACCTACGAGCCTAATTTCGAGAAACACCAATTTTTGTGTGCAATGACAATAATAAACTCCCAAATTGATAAATTATTGGTTTAAGGACGTTTCATTTGTTTTTTTGATGATATCACGTATTTATCTTCAAAGGTGTCCTAACAGTGCCGCTGAAACCCCACTCACTCAATTTACATTCATTTAAGAGTTAAATTTCGAGACACACCAATTTTGTGACAAAGAATGTCAAAAACAACCAAATTGATTAATTAATGGTTTCAGGACGTTTCCAGTTGTTTCTATTGATGATGTGAAGTATTTATCATCTTATGTGTCCTAACAGTGCCAATGAAGCAGCACTCACTAAATTTACATTAACCTACGAGACTAATTTCGAGAAACACCAATTTTTGTATGCAATGACAATAATAAACTCCCAAATTGAAAAATTAATGGTTTAAGGACGTTTCAGTTTTTTTTTTGATGATATCAAGTATTTATCTTCAAAGGCGTCCCAACAGTGCCACTGAGACACCACTCACTCAATTTACATTCATTTAAGAGCCTAATATCGAGAAACACCAATTTTTGAGTGCAAAGACTGTCAAAAAATACAAAAATGATAAATTCATGGTTTCAGGACGTTTCCAGTTGTTTTTTTGATGATATGAATTAAGTATCATCAAAGGTGTCCTAACAGTGACACTGAAACTCCACTCACGCAATTTACATTCTTTCAAGAGACTAATATCGCGAAAAACCAATTTTTGTGTGCAATGACTGTCAAAATACAAAAATGATAAATTCATGGTTTCAGGACGTTTCCAGTTGTTTCTTTTGATGAAATGAAGTATTTAACATCAAATGTGTCCTAAAAGTGCCACTGAAACAGCACTCACACAATTTACATTAACTTAAGAGCCTAATATCGAGAAACACCAATTTTTGGGTGCAATAACAATAAAAAACTCCCAAATTGATAAATTAATGGTTTAAGGACGTTTCCAGTTGTTTCTTTTTGATGAAATGAAGTAAGTATCATTTAAGGTGTCCTAACAGTGCCACTGAAACACCGCTCTGTCAATTTACATTCATTTACGAGCCTAATATCGAGAAAAAACAATTTGTGTCTGCAATGACTGTCAAAAAATACAAAAATGAAAAATTAATGGTTTAAGGACGTTTCCAGTTGTTTCTTTTGATGAAATGAAGTAAGATCATCAAAGGCGTCCTAACAGTGCCACTGAGACACCACTCACTCAATTTACATTCATTTAAGAGCCTAATATCGAGAAACACCAATTTCTGTGTGCAATGAGTTTCAAAAAATACAAAAATGATATATTCATGGTTTCAGGACGTTTCTAGTTGTTTCTTTTGATGAAATGAAGTATTTATCATCAAATGTGTCCTATTAGTGCCACTAGAACAGCACTCACTCAATTTACATTAACTTAAGAGCATAATATCGAGAAACACCAATTTTTGTGTGCAATAACAATTAAAGACTCCCAAATTGATAAATTAATGGTTTAAGGACGTTTCCAGTTGTTTCTTTTAGATGAAATGAAGTAAGTATCATTTAAGGGCTCCTAACAGTGCCACTGAAATACCGCTCAGTCAATTATCATTCATTTATGAGCCTAATATCGAGAAAAAACTATTTTGTGTGCAATGACTGTCAAAAACTACCAATTGATAAACTATTCGGTTTATGGACGTTTCACTAGTTTTTTTTTATGATATGAAGTATTTATCATCAAAGGTGTCCTAACAGTGCCACTGAAACCCCATTCACTCAATTTGCATTCATTTAAGAGCATTATATCGAGAAAAACCAATTTTTGTGTGCAATGACTGTCAAAAACTACCAAATTGATTAATTATTTGTGAATGAAGTTTCCAGTTGTTTCTTTTGAAGATAAGAAGTATTTATCGTTAAAGGGGTCCTAACAGTGCCACTGAAACACACCTAACTCAATCTAAATTAATTTAAGAGCATAATATCGAGAAAAACCAATTTTTGTGCGCAATGACTATCAAAAACTTCCAAATTGATAAATTAATGGTCTAAGGAAGTTTCCATTTGTTTATTTGAAGAAATGAAGTATTTATCTACAAAGGTGTCCTAACAGTGCCGCAGAAACCCCACTCACTCAATTTACAATCATTTAAGAGTTTCATATCGAGAAACACCAATTTTGAATGCAAAGACTGTCGAAAACTACCAAATTGTTTAATTAATGGTTTAATGAAGTTTCTAGTTGTTTCTTTTGATGATAAAAATTATTTATTTTTAAAGGGGTCCTGACAGTGCCACTGAAACTCCACACATTCAATTTACATTCATTTAAGAGCCTAATAACGAGAAACAACAATTTTTGTGTGCAATGACTATCAAAAATTACCAAAATGATAAATGAATGGTCCAAGGACGTTTCCAGTTGTTTCTCTTGATGATAAGAAGTATTTATCGTTAAAGGGGTCCTAATAGTGCCACTGAAACACACCTAACTCACCTACATTAATTTAAGAGCATAATATCGAGAAACAACAATCTTTGTGTGCAATGACAATCAAAAACTGACAAATTGATAAATTAATGGTTTAAGGACGTTTCAGTTTTTTTTTTTGATGATATGAAGTATTTATCTTCAAAGGTGTCCAAACAGTGCCGCTGAAACCCCACTCACTAAATTTACATTCATTTAAGAGTTTAATATCGAGAAACACCAATTTTGTGAGCAAAGACTGTCAAAAACTACCAAATTGATTAATTAATGGTTTAATGAAGTTTCCAGTTGTTTCTTTTGATGATAAGAATTATTTATCGTTAAAGGGGTACTAACAGTGCCACTGAAACTCCACTCATTCAATTTACATTCATTTAAGAGAAAATAACGAGAAACAACAATTTAAGTGTGCAATGACTTTCAAAAATTACCAAAATGATAAATGAATGGTCCAAGGACGTTTCCAGTTGTTTCTTTTGATGATATGAAGTATTCATCGTTAAAGGGGTGCAAACAGTGCCACTGAAACTCCACTGACTCAATTTACATTTATTTAAGAGCCTAATATCGAGAAACACCAATTTTTGTGTGCAATAACAATCAAAAACTCCCAAATTGATAAATTAATGGTTTAAGGACGTTTCCAGTTGTTTCTTTTGATGAAATGCAGTAAGTATCATCAAAGGTGTCCTAACAGTGCCACTGAAACACCGCACACTCAATTTACATTCATTTATGAGCCTAATATCGAGAAAAAACAATTTTTGTGTTCAATGACTATCAAAAAATACCAAAATGATAAATTAATGGTTTCAGGACGTTTCCTGTTGTTTCTTTTGATGATATGAAGTATTTATCACCTTATGTGTCATAACAGTGCCTCTGAAACAGCACTCACTAAATTTACATTAACTTAAGAGCCTAATATCGAGAAAAACCAATTTTTGTTTGCAATGACTGTCAAAATCTACCAATTGATAAACTATTGGTTTTAGGACGTTTCAGTACTTTTTTTTTATGATATGAAGTAGTTATCTTTAAAGGTCTCCTAACAGTAGCACTGAAACCCCATTCACTCAATTTGCATTCATTTAAGAGCATAATATCGAGAAAAACCATTTTTTGTGTGCAATGACTGTCAAAAACTACCAAATTGATTAATTAATGGTTTAATGAAGTTTCCAGGGGCCGTATTCACTAAGAAGTTAAGCACTAAGTTTGAACTTAAGTCTTAAGTTCGAACTTAAGTCTTAAGTTCAAACTTAGTTAAGTTCCAACTTAAGTCGTATTCACTAAGAGTTAAGTTCAAACTTAAGTTCAAACTTAGTTAAGTTTGAACTTAAGTATGAACTTTTTTACTTTTAATTTTATTTCACTCAATTTCTATTCTCTTGGAGTTTGGAATCGGCCTCAAATAATAATATAGTTAAATATACCTAAATATTTACATAAATATTTGTTGGCTACAATGTTTTGTGAATCTCTTATTTATTAAAGAATGGCTACATAATATGGCTATAGTTTGGAAGCAACCAATGCTGGACGATTCGCCTATTGACCCACTTATGGATGAACCAATTGTTCTCTATACATGAAACAGTAAAGTTCTCTATTATATGAAACAGTTAAGTTCTCTATACATGAAACAGTAAAGTTCTCTATATATGAAACAGTTAAGTTCTCTATATATGAAACAGTTAAGTTCTCTATACATGAAACAGTAAAGTTCTCTATACATGAAACAGTTAAGTTCTCTATATATGAAACAGTTAAGTTCTCTATTCATATACAAAGTAGCTTTGATGCCAAAATAACAAATGCATATAATTCCATTGAAGATTAATTTTCATGATCAATGTTTTTTCTCCCATTTGTATAAATTGCAGTTGAACAAAACCAATTCTAAACGGAATGGAAAAATCCAGGAAGATAAATTGGACTAAGGAAGAAGAGTGCGCGCTCATTGGTGAAATTGAATCTGCTGGCGACTTATTGAGAGGTTCAGGAAACAGCGCTGACCTCAATAAGAAGAAGAAGGAACTGTGGAAAACCATTACAGGCAAAGTAAACGCTGTATATGGAAATAATAGAGGGGTAGAAGACTTAAGAAAGAAATGAAATAACCTGAAGTTAGCTTCCAAGTCAAAAGTTGATGCTAGCTTTAGGGAATCTAGAATAACCGGAGGGGGCTCAAACTCCGCTGGGATTGTCGAAGACGAAGATATATTAATTTTAGCTGCAGATAGGAGTATAAATAACTCTGATAGAATTAGAGAGATGTTTGAGAACACCCCAGCTTTTATCGGAATCTCAGGTGCTGTCGATAATTTCGTACCACCAGCAACAGCAACCAGCAGCGAACAGATTCCTCAGCTAGGTACTGTAGACGATACGTCAATTTTGTATGCTCCCGAAGAATCCAACATTAACGTTAATCGTAATGGGAAGAGAAGTAGGAAGCGAAGACGTGATCCAACAAATTATCTACGTACAACGGAGTCCCAGCAGCAGCCGGAAATGAAGGTAGCGGACTTACTCCCTTTACAGCAGGAAGTGCTGCTACAACAGATGGCTGTATTCGCAGCACAACTTAAGCTAATTGAAGAGCAGAGGGAGTACTACAGGCTGAAACGTCAGAAGCTGTTAGAAAAATAATTAAATTAGTTACTAGCTAGACTAGATAGTGTGCAGAAATATAACGATTTTACTTGTATTATGTCTGCCAAATTAGAGAGTAGCATAAAAGTATACTATTATTATTACGAATCCGAAGAAATTCTTAATTTAGTCTAATACAAAATTACTTAAGCAACCTCCCTAGCTTGCTTAAAGTTCGTACTTAAGTTCGAACTTAAGTACGAACTAAAATCTTAGTGAATAACAATCTTAGTGAATACGACTTAAGTTCGAACTTAGTACTTAAGTCTTAAGTTCGAACTTAAGTTCGAACTTAACTACTTAGTGAATACGGCCCCAGTTGTTTCCATTGATGATAAGAATTATTTATCGTTAAAGGGGTCCTAAAAGTGCCACTGAAACTCCACTCATTCAATTTACATTCATTTAAGAGCCTAATAACGAGAAACAACAATTTTTGTGTGCAATGACTATCAAAAATTACCAAAATGATAAATGATTGGACCAAGGACGTTTCCAGTTGTTTCCTTTGAAGATAAGAAGTATTTATCGTTAAAGGGGTCCTAACAGTGCCACTGAAACACACCTACTTCAATCTACATTAATTTAAGAGCATAATATCGAGAAAAACCAATTTTTGTGCGCAATGACTATCAAAAACTTCCAAATTGATAAATTAATGGTCTAAGGAAGTTTCCATTTGTTTATTTGAAGATATGAAGTATTTATCTACAAAGGTGTCCTAACAGTGCCGCTGAAACCCCACTCACTCAATTTACAATCATTTAAGAGTTTAATATCGAGAAACACCAATTTTGAATGCAAAGACTGTCGAAAACTACCAAATTGATTAATTAATGGTTTAATGAAGTTTCCGGTTGTTTCTTTTGATGATAAGAATTATTTATCGTTAAAGGGGTCCTAACAGCGCCACTGAAACTCCACACATTCAATTTACATTCATTTAAGAGCCTAATAACGAGAAACAACAATTTTTGTGTGCAATGACTATCAAAAATTTCCAAAATGGTAAATGAATGGTCCAAGGACGTTTCCAGTTGTTTCTTTTGATGATATGTAGTATTTATCGTTAAAGGGGTCCTAACAGTGCCACTGAAACTCCACTCTCTCAATTTACATTCATTTAAGAGCCTAATATCGAGAAAACCAATTTTTGTGTGCAATGACTGTCAAAAATACCAAAATGATAAATGAATGGTAAAAGGACGTTTCCAGTTGTTTCTTTTGATGATAAGAAGTATTTATCGTTAAAGGGGACCTAACAGTGCCACTGAAACACACCTAACTCAATCTACATTAATTTAAGAGCATAATATAGAGAAAAACCAATTTTTGTGCGCAATGACTGTCAAAAACTTCCAAATTGATAAATTAATGGTCTAAGGAAGTTTCCATTTGTTTCTTTTGAAGATAAGAAGTATTTCTCGTAAAAGGGGTGCTAACAGTGCCACTGAAACAGCACTCACTCAATTTAGATTAACTTAAGTGCCTAATATCGAGAAACAACAATCTTTGTGTGCAATGACAATCAAAAACTCACAAATTGATCAATTAATGGTTTAAGGACGTTTCAGTTTTTTTTTTTGATGATATGAAGTATTTATCTTCAAAGGTGTCCTAACAGTGCCGCAGAAACCCCACTCACTCAATTTACATTCATTTAAGAGTTTAATATCGAGAAACACCAATTTTATGAGCAAAGACTGTCAAAAACTACCAAATTGATTAATTAATGGTTTAATGAAGTTTCCAGTTGTTGCTTTTGATGATAAGAAATATTTATCGTTAAAGGGATCCTAACAGTGCCACTGAAACCCCACTCACTCAATTTACAATCATTTAATAGAAAATAACGAGAAACAACAATTTAAGTGTGCAATGACTTTCAAAAATTTCCTAAATGATAAATGAATGGTCCAAGGACGTTTCCAGTTGTTTCTTTTGATGATATGAAGTATTCATCGTTAAAGGGGTGCAAACAGTGCCACTGAAACTCCACTGACTCAATTTACATTCATTTATGAGCCTAATATCGAGAAACACCAATTTTTGTGTGCAATAACAATCAAAAACTCCCAAAATGATAAATGAATGGTCCTAGGACGTTTCCAGTTGTTTCTTTTGATGATATGAAGTATTTATCATCAAATGTGTCTAAAAGTTCCACTGAAACAGCACTCTCTCAATTTACATTAACCTAAGAGCCTAAGATCGAGAAACACCAATTTATGCGTGCAATAACCATAAAAAACTACCAAATTGATAAATTAATAGTTTCAGGACTTTTCCAGTAGTTTCTTTTGATGTATTGAATTAAGATAATCAAAGGTGTCCAAAAGGTGCCACTGAAATTAAAGTCACTCAATGTACATTCATTTAAGCGCATAATACCGAGAAAAACCAATTTTACTGTGCAATGACCGTCAAAAACTACCAAAATATAAATGAATGTTTTAAGGACGTTACCAGATGTATCTTTGAAGATATGAAGTATTTATCATCAAAAGTGTCCTAACGGCGGCTCTGAAACACAACTCACTCAATTTGAATTCATTTAAGGTCTTAAGAGCCTAATATCGAGAAAAATGAATTTTTGTGTGCAATGACTGTCAAAAATATCCAAAATGATAAATGAATGGTCTAAGGACGAGTCCAGTTGTTTCTTTTGAAGATAAGAAGTATTTATCGTTAAAGAGGTCCTAACAGTGCCACTGAAACTCCAATCACTCAATCTACATTCATTTAAGAGCCTAATATCGAGAAAAACCAATTTTTGTGTGCAATGACTGTCAAAGATTTCCAAAATGATAAATGAATGGTTTAAGGAAGAGTCCAGTTGTTTCTTTTGATGATATAAAGTATTTATCGTTAAAGGGGTCCTAACAGTGCCACTGAAACAAACCTAACTCAATTTAAATTCATTTAAGAGCATAATATCGAGAAAAACCAATTTTATGAGCAATGACTATCAAAAACTTCCAAATTGATAAATTAATGGTTTAAGGAAGTTTCCAGTTGTTTCTTTTGAAGATAAGAAGTATTTATTGTAAAAGGGGTGCAAACAGTGCCACTGAAACTCCACTCACTCAATTTAAATTCATTTAAGAGCCTAATATCGAGAAACACCAATTTTTGTATGCAATGACCTTCAAAAAATGCAAAAATGATAAATTTATGTTTTCAGCACGTTTCCAGTTGTTTCCTTTAATGATATGAAGTATTTATCATCAAAGGTGTCCAAACAGTGCCGCTGAAATCCCATTCACTCTATTTACATTCATTTAAGAGCTTAATATCGTGAAACACCAATTTTGTGTGCAATGACAATCAAAAACTACCAAATTGATTAATTAATTGTTTAAGGACTTTTCCAGTTGTTTCTTTTGATGATATGAAGTATTTATAATCAAAAGTGTCCTTACAGTGCCGCTGAAACACCATTACTCAATATATACATTCATTTAAGAGCCTAATATCGAAAAAAACCAATCTTTGTGTGCAATGAATATCAAAAACTCACAAATTGATAAATTAAAGGTTTAAGTACATTTCCCGTTGTTTCTTTTGATAATATGAAGTAAGTATCATCAAAGGTGTTCTAACAGTGCCACTGAAACAGCACTCACTCAATTTAAATTAACTTAAGTGCCTAATATCGAGAAACACCAATTTTTGTGTGCAATAACAATAAAAAACTCCCAAATTGATAAATTAATGGTTTGAGGACGTTTCAGTTGTTTTTTTTTATTATATGAAGTATTTATCGTTAAAGGGTCCTAACAGTGCCACTGAAACTCCACTCACTCCAGTTACATTCATTTAAGAGCCTAATATCGAGAAACACCAATTTTTGTGTGCAATGACTGTCAGAAATTACCAAAATGATAAATGAATGGTCTAAAGACGTTTCCAGTTGTTTCTTTTGATGATATGAAGAATCTATCGTTAACGGGGTCCTAACAGTGCCACTGAAACATATCTAAATCAATTAACATTCATTTAAGAGCATAATATCGAGAAACACCAATCTTTGTGTGCAATGAATATCAAAAATTCACAAATTGATAAATTAATGGTTTAAGTACGTTTCCCGATGTTTCTTTTGATGATATGAAGTAAGTATCATCAAAGGTGTCCTTACAGTGCCACTGAAACACCACTCACTCAATTTACATTCATTTAATGGCCTAATATCGCGACAAAGCAATTTTTGTGGCAATGACCTTCAAAAAATACAAAAATGATAAATTAATGTTTTCAGCACGTTTCCAGTTGTTTCCTTTGATGATATGAAGTATTTATCATCAAAGCTGTCCAAACAGTGCCGCTGAAATCCCATTCACTCAATTTACTTTCATTTAAGAGCTTAATATCGTGAAACACCAATTTTGTGTGCAATGACAGTCAAAAGCTCCCAAATTGATAAATTAATGGTTTAAGGACGTTTCAGTTGTTTTTTTTGATGATATGAAGTATTTATCGTTAAAGCGCTCCTAACAGTGCTACTGAAACTCCACTCATTCAATTTACATTCATTGAAGAGAAAATAACGAGAAACAACAATTTAAGCGTGCAATGACTTTCAAAAATTACCAAAATGATAAATGAATGGTCCAAGGACTTTTCCAGTTGTTTCTTTTGATGATATGAAGTATTTATCGTTAAAGGGTCCAAACAGTGCCACTGAAACTCCACTCACTCCAGTTACATTCATTTAAGAGCCTAATATCGAGAAAATCCAATTTTTGTGTGCAATGACTGTCAGATATTACCAAAATGATAAATGAATGGTCTAAGGACGTTTCCAGTTGTTTCCTTTGATGATATGAAGTAAGTATCATCAAAGGTGTCCTTACAGTGCCACTGAAACACCACTCACTCAATTTAAATTCATTTAATGTCTTAATATCGCGACAAAGCATTTTTTGTGGCAATGACCTCCAAAAAATACAAAAATGATAATTAATGTTTTCAGGACGTTTCCAGTTGTTTCCTTTGATGATATGAAGTATTTATCATCGAAGGTTTCCAAACAGTCCCGCTGAAATCCCACTCACTCAATTTACATTCAGTAAAGAGCTTAATATCGTGAAACACCAATTTTGTGTGCAATGACAGTCAAAAACTACCAAATTGATTAATTAATGGTTTAAGGACGTTTCCAGGTGTATATTTTGATTATATGAAGTATATAATCAAAAGTGTCCTTACAGTTCTGCTGAAACACCATTACATAATATATACATTCATTTAAGAGCCTAATATCGAAAAAAACCAATCTTTGTGTGCAATGAATATCAAAAACTCACAAATTGATAAATTATTGGTTTAAGGACGTTTCCTGTTGAATCTTTTTATTATTTGTAATATTTATCATCAAAGGTGTTCTAACAGTGCCACTGAAACAGTACTCACTCAATTTACATTAACTTAAGTGCCAAATATCGAGAAACACCAATTTTTGTGTGCAATAACAATAGAAAACTCCCAAATTGATAAATTAATGGTTTAAGGACTTTTCAGTTGTTTTTTTTGATGATATGAAGTATTTATCGTCAAAGGGTTCTAACAGTGCCACTGAAACTCCACTCACTCAATTTACATTAATTTAAGAGCCTAATATCGAGAAACACCAATTTTTGTGTGCAATGACTATCAAAGATTATCAAAATGATAAATTAATGGTTTATGGACGTTTCCAGTTGTGTATTTTGATGATAAGAAGTATTACATAAAATAAAAAGATTCAACAGGAAACGTGCTTAAAACATAAATTTATCAATTTGGGAGTTTTTGACAGTCATTGCACATAAAGATTTATTTTTCTCGTTATTAGGCTCTTAAATGAATGTAAATTGAGTGTATGGAGTTTCAGTGGCACTGTTTGGACACTTTTGATGATAAATACTACATATCATCAAAAGAAACAACAGGAAACGTCCTTAAACCAATAATTTATCAATTTGGGAGTTTTTGAAAGTCATTGCACACAAAGATTGGTTTTTCACGATATTAGGGTCTCAAATGAATGTTACTTGAGTGAATGGTGTTTCAGTGGCACTGTTAGCACACTTTGATGATAAATTCTACATATCATCACTAGAAACAACAAGAAACGTCCTTTAACCATTAATTTATCAATTTGGGAGTTTTTGACTCACATTGCACATAAAAATTTCTTTTTCTCGTTATTAGGCACTTAAATGAATGTAAATTGAGTGACTGGTATTTCAGTGGCACTGTTAGGACACATTTGTTGATAAATACTATATATCATCAAAAGATACAACTGGAAACGTCCTTAAACGACAAGTAATAAATTTGAGTGTTTTTGACAGTCACTGAACATAGAAAATTGGTTTTTCTCGTTATTAGGCTCTTAAATGAATGTAAATTGAGTGACTGGTATTTCAGTGGCACAGTTAGGACTCATTTGTTGATAAATACTATATATCATCATTAGATACAACTGGAAACGTCCTTAAACCAATAAGTTATCAATTTGGTAGTTTTTGACAGTCATTGCACACAAAAATTGGTTTTTCACGATATTAGTCTCTCAAATGAATGTTACTTGAGTGAGTGGTGTTTCAGTGACACTGTTAGCACACGTTTGATGATAAATATTACACATAATAAAAAGATTCAACAGGAAACGTGCTTATACCATTAATTTATCAATTTGGGAACAGTCATTGCAAAGAAAATTGGTTTTTCTCGTTATTAGTCACTAAAATGAATGTTACTTGAGTGAGTGGTGTTACAGTGGCACTGTTAGCACTCTTTTGATGATAAATATTACATATAATAAAAAGATTCAATTGGAAACGGGAATAAACCATTAATTTATCAATTTGGGAGTTTTTGACAGTCATTTCACATAAAAATTGGTTTTTCTCGTTATTAGGCTCTTGAATGAATGTAAATTGAGTGAATTGTATTTCACTGGCACTGTTGGGACACTTTTGATGATAAATACTTTATATCATCAAAAGAAACAACAGGAAACGTCCTTAAACAATTAATTTATCAATTTGAGAGTTTTTGCCAGTCATTGCACATAAAAATTGGTTTTTCTCGTTATTAGGCTTTTGAATGAATGTAAATTGAGTGAATGGTATTTCACTGGCACTGTTAGGACACATTTGATGATAAATACTATATATCATCAAAAGATACAACTGGAAACGTCCTTAAACCACAAGTTATCAATTTGGGAGTTTTTGACACTCATTGCAAATAAAAATTGGTTTTTCTCGTTATTAGGTTCTTAAATGAAAGTCAATTAAGTGAATGGTGTTTCAGTGGCACTATTAATACACTTTTGGTGATAAATAATTCATTTCATCAAAAGAAACAACTGGAAACGTCGGTAAACCATTCATTTATCATTTTGGTAGTTTTTGACAGTCATAGGTCACAAAAATTGGTTTTTCTCGATATCTGGCTCTTAAATGATTGTAAATTGAGTGAGTGGTGTTTCAGTGGCACTGTAGGGGCACTTTTGATGATAAACACTACATATCATCAAAAGAAACAACAGGAAACGTCCTTAAACCATTAATTTATCAATTTCGGAGTTTTTGTTATTCATTGCACATAGAAAATTGGTTTTTCTCGTTATTAGGCTCATAATGAATGTTACTTGAGTGAGTGGTGTTTCAGTGGCACTGTTAGCACACTTTTAATGATAAATATAACTGAAAATAAAAAGATTCGACAGGAAACGTGCTTATACCATTTATTTATTAATTTGGGTGTTTTTGACAGTCATTGCAAATATAAATTGGTTTTTCTCGTTATTAAGCTCTTAAATGAATGTAAATTTAGTGAAGGGTATTTCAGTGGCACTGTTAGGACACATTTGATGATAAATACTATATATCATCAAAAGATACAACTGGAAACGTCCTTAAACCACAAGTTATAAATTTGAGTGTTTTTGACAGTCACTGAACATAGAAAATTGGTTTTTCTCGTTATTAGGCAATAAATGAATGTAAATTGAGTGACTGGTATTTCAGTGGCACTGTAGGGACACTTTTGATGATAAACACTATATATCATCAAAAGAAACTACAGGAAACGTCCTTAAACAATTAATTTATCAATTTGAGAGTTTTTGACAGTCATTGCAGATAAAAATTGGTTTTTCTCGTTATTAGGCACTGAAATGAATGTAAATTGAGTGAATGGAGTTTCAGTGGCACTGTTTGGACACTTTTGATGATAAATACTACATATCATCAAAAGAAACAACAGGAAACGTCCTTAATCCAATAATTTATCAATTTGAGAGTTTTTGACAGTCATTGCAAATAAAAATTGGTTTTTCTCGTTATTTGGCTCTTAAATGAAAGTTCATAGAGTGAATGTTGTTTCAGTGGCACTATTAAGACACTTTTGGAGATAAATAATTCATATCATCAAAAGAAACAATTGGAAACGTCGGTAAACATTCATTTATCATTTTGGTAGTTT
This sequence comes from Hexactinellida sp. DTS-2022, assembly GCA_028753945.1. Lineage (NCBI taxonomy): Eukaryota > Metazoa > Porifera > Hexactinellida > Hexactinellida sp. DTS-2022. The sequence continues at coordinate 1,503,616 of JAPNXP010000003.1, forward strand.
TTGACAGTCATTGCACCCAAAAATTGGATCTTTCACGATATTAGGCTCTCAAATGAATGTTACTTGAGTGAGTGGTGTTTCAGTGGCCCTGTTTGCACACTTTTGATGATAAATATTACATATAATAAAAAGAAACAATAGGAAACGCGCTTAAACCATTAATTTATCAAATTGGGAGTTTTTGACAGTCAATGCACACAAAAATTGGTTTTTCACAATATTAGGCTCTCAAATGTATGTTACTTGAGTGAGTGGAGTTTCTGTGGCACTGTCAGGAAACCTTTGATGATAAATACTTCATATCATCAAAAGAAACAACTGGAAACGTCGGTAAACATTCATTTATCATTTGGTAGTTTTTGACAGTCATTGCAAATAAAAATTGGTTTTTCTCGTTATTAGGCTCTTAAATGGAAGTTACTTGTGTGAATGGTGTTTGAGTGGCACTATTAATACACTTTTGGTGATAAATAATTCATATCATCAAAAGAAACAACTGGAAATTCGGTAAACCATTCATTTATCATTTTGGTAGTTTTTGACAGTCATAGGTCACAAAATTGGTTTTTCTCGATATCTGGCTCTTAAATGATTGTAAATTGAGTGAGTGGTGCTTCAATGGCACTGTAGGGACACTTTTGATGATAAATATAAAATATCATCAAAAGATACAACAGGAAACGTCCTTAAACCATTAATTTATCAATTTGGGAGTTTTTGAGAGTCATTGGACGGAAAAATTGGTTTTTCTCGATATTAGGCTCTTAAATGAATGTAAATTGAGTGAATGGTATTTCAGTGGCACTGTTAGCACACCTTTGATGATAAATACTACATATCATCAGATAAAACAATAGGAAACGTGCCTTAACCATTAATTTATCAATTTGGGTGTTTTTGACATTCATTGCACATAAAAATTGGTTTTTCCAGATAATAGGCTCTTAAATGAATGGAAATTGAGTGAGTGGTGTTTCTGTGGCACTGTTAGAACACCTTTGATGATAAATTATTCAAATCATCAAAAGAAACAACTGGAAACAACGGTAAACCATTCATTTATCATTTTGGTAGTTTTTTTTACAGTCCTCGCACTCAAAAATTGGATTTTTCACGATATTAGGCTCTCAAATGAATCTTAAAGAGTGAGTGGTGTTTCAGTGGCCCTATTAGCACACTTTTGATGATAAATATAAAATATCATCAAAAGAAACAACAGGAAACGTCCTTAAACCATTAATTTATCAATTTGGAAGTTTTTGACATTCATTGCACACAGAAATTCGTTTTTCCAGATACTAGGCTCAAAAATGAATGTAAATTGAGTGAATGGTGTTTCAGTGGCAGTGTTAGGACACATTTGATGATAAATTCTATAGATCATCAACAGATACAACTGGTGGAAACGTCCTTAAACTTACAAGTTATCAATTTGGTAGTTTTTGACAGTCATTGCAGACAAAATTGGTTTTTCACGATATTAGGCTCTCAAATGTATGTTACTTGAGTGAGTGGTGTTTCAGTGGCACTGTTAGAACACCTTTGATGATAAATATTACATATAATAAAAAGAAACAACTGGAAACGTGCTTAAAACATTCATTTATCAATTTGGGAGTTTTTGACAGTTATTGCACATAAAAATTGGTTTTTCTCGTTATTAGGCTCTTAAATGGAAGTTACTTGTGTAAATGATGTTTCAGTGGCACTATTAATACACTTTTGGTGATAAATAATTCATATCATCAAAAGAAACAACTGGAAACGTCGGTAAACCATTCATTTATCATTTTGGTAGTTTTTGACAGTCATAGGTCACAAAAATTGGTTTTTCTCAATATCTGGCTCTTAAATGATTGTAAATTGAGTGAGTGGTGCTTCAGTGGTACTGTAGGGACACTTTTGATGATAAACACTACTTATCATCAAAAGAAACAACAGGAAACGTCCTTAAACAATTAATTTATCAATTTGAGAGTTTTTGACAGACATTGCACATAAAAATTGGTTTTTCTCGATATTAGGCACTGAAATGAATGTAAATTGAGTGAATGGAGTTTCAGTGGCACTGTTTGGACACTTTTGATGATAAATACTACATATCATCAAAAGAAACAACAGGAAACGTCCTTAATCCAATAATTTATCAATTTGAGAGTTTTTGACAGTCATTGCAAATAAAAATTGGTTTTTCTCGTTATTTGGCTCTTAAATGAAAGTTCCTAGAGTGAATGGTGTTTCAGTGGCACTATTAAGACACTTTTGGAGATAAATAATTCATATCATCAAAAGAAACAACTGGAAACGTCGGTAAACATTCATTTATCATTTGGTAGTTTTTGACAGTCATTGCACCCAAAAATTGGATCTTTCACGATATTAGGCTCTCAAATGTATGTTACTTGAGTGAGTGGAGTTTCTGTGGCACTGTCAGGAAACCTTTGATGATAATACTTCATATCATCAAAAGAAACAACTGGAAACGTCGGTAAACATTCATTTATCATTTGGTAGTTTTTGACAGTCATTGCAAATAAAAATTGGTTTTTCTCGTTATTAGGCTCTTAAATGGAAGTTACTTGTGTGAATGGTGTTTGAGTGGCACTATTAATACACTTTTGGTGATAAATAATTCATATCATCAAAAGAAACAACTGGAAATTCGGTAAACCATTCATTTATCATTTTGGTAGTTTTTGACAGTCATAGGTCACAAAATTGGTTTTTCTCGATATCTGGCTCTTAAATGATTGTAAATTGAGTGAGTGGTGCTTCAATGGCACTGTAGGGACACTTTTGATGATAAATATAAAATATCATCAAAAGATACAACAGGAAACGTCCTTAAACCATTAATTTATCAATTTGGGAGTTTTTGAGAGTCATTGGACGGAAAAATTGGTTTTTCTCGATATTAGGCTCTTAAATGAATGTAAATTGAGTGAATGGTATTTCAGTGGCACTGTTAGCACACCTTTGATGATAAATACTACATATCATCAGATAAAACAATAGGAAACGTGCCTTAACCATTAATTTATCAATTTGGGTGTTTTTGACATTCATTGCACATAAAAATTGGTTTTTCCAGATAATAGGCTCTTAAATGAATGGAAATTGAGTGAGTGGTGTTTCTGTGGCACTGTTAGAACACCTTTGATGATAAATTATTCAAATCATCAAAAGAAACAACTGGAAACAACGGTAAACCATTCATTTATCATTTTGGTAGTTTTTTTTACAGTCCTCGCACTCAAAAATTGGATTTTTCACGATATTAGGCTCTCAAATGAATCTTAAAGAGTGAGTGGTGTTTCAGTGGCCCTATTAGCACACTTTTGATGATAAATATAAAATATCATCAAAAGAAACAACAGGAAACGTCCTTAAACCATTAATTTATCAATTTGGAAGTTTTTGACATTCATTGCACACAGAAATTCGTTTTTCCAGATACTAGGCTCAAAAATGAATGTAAATTGAGTGAATGGTGTTTCAGTGGCAGTGTTAGGACACATTTGATGATAAATTCTATAGATCATCAACAGATACAACTGGTGGAAACGTCCTTAAACTTACAAGTTATCAATTTGGTAGTTTTTGACAGTCATTGCAGACAAAATTGGTTTTTCACGATATTAGGCTCTCAAATGTATGTTACTTGAGTGAGTGGTGTTTCAGTGGCACTGTTAGAACACCTTTGATGATAAATATTACATATAATAAAAAGAAACAACTGGAAACGTGCTTAAAACATTCATTTATCAATTTGGGAGTTTTTGACAGTTATTGCACATAAAAATTGGTTTTTCTCGTTATTAGGCTCTTAAATGGAAGTTACTTGTGTAAATGATGTTTCAGTGGCACTATTAATACACTTTTGGTGATAAATAATTCATATCATCAAAAGAAACAACTGGAAACGTCGGTAAACCATTCATTTATCATTTTGGTAGTTTTTGACAGTCATAGGTCACAAAAATTGGTTTTTCTCAATATCTGGCTCTTAAATGATTGTAAATTGAGTGAGTGGTGCTTCAGTGGCACTGTAGGGACACTTTTGATGATAAACACTACTTATCATCAAAAGAAACAACAGGAAACGTCCTTAAACAATTAATTTATCAATTTGAGAGTTTTTGACAGACATTGCACATAAAAATTGGTTTTTCTCGATATTAGGCACTGAAATGAATGTAAATTGAGTGAATGGAGTTTCAGTGGCACTGTTTGGACACTTTTGATGATAAATACTACATATCATCAAAAGAAACAACAGGAAACGTCCTTAATCCAATAATTTATCAATTTGAGAGTTTTTGACAGTCATTGCAAATAAAAATTGGTTTTTCTCGTTATTTGGCACTTAAATGAAAGTTCCTAGAGTGAATGGTGTTTCAGTGGCACTATTAAGACACTTTTGGAGATAAATAATTCATATCATCAAAAGAAACAATTGGAAACGTCGGTAAACATTCATTTATCATTTTGGTAGTTTTTGACAGTCATAGGTCACAAAATTGGTTTTTCTCGATATCTGGCTCTTAAATGATTGTAAATTGAGTGAGTGGTGCTTCAGTGGCACTGTAGGGACACTTTTGATGATAAATATAAAATATCATCAAAAGAAACAACAGGAAACGTCCTTAAACCATTAATTTATCAATTTGGGAGTTTTTGACAGTCATTGGACGGAAAAATTGGTTTTTCTCGATATTAGGCTCTTAAATGAATGGAAATTGAGTGAGTGGTGTTTCTTTGGCACTGTTAGAACACCTTTGATGATAAATTATTCAAATCATCAAAAGAAACAACTGGAAACAACGGTAAACCATTCATTTATCATTTTGGTAGTTTTTTTTACAGTCCTTGCACTCAAAAATTGGATTTTTCACGATATTAGGCTCTCAAATGAATGTTAAAGAGTGAGTGGTGTTTCAGTGGCCCTGTTAGCACACATTTGATGATAAATATAAAATATCATTAAAAGAAACAACAGGAAACGTCCTTAAACCATTAATTTATCAATTTGGGAGTTTTTGACATTCATTGCACACAGAAATTCGTTTTTCCAGATACTAGGCTCAAAAATGAATGTAAATTGAGTGAGTGGTGTTTAAGTGGCACTGTCCAGACACCTTTGATGATAAATACTTCATATCATCAAAAGAAACCAATGGAAACGTTGGTAAACCATTCATTTATCATTTTGGTGGTTTTTGACAGACATAGGTCACAAAAATTGGTTTTTCTCGATATTATACTATAAATGAATGTAAATTGAGTGAGTGGTGTTTCAGTGGCACTGTTAGCACACTTTTGATGATAAATATTACATATAATATCAAGAAACAACTGGAAACGTGCTTAAACCATTAATTTATCAATTTGGAGTTTTTGACAGTCATAGGTCCCAAAAATTGGTTTTTCTCGATAAAATACTCTTAAATGAATGTAAATTGAGTGAGTGGTGTTTCAGTGGCATTGTCAGGACACCTTTGATGATAAATACTTCATATCATCGAAAGAAACAACTGGAAACGTCGGTAAACGATTCATTTTGGTAGTTTTCGACAGTCATTGCACACAAAAATTGGTTTTTCTGGTCATTAGGCTCTTAAATGAATGTAAATTGGGTGAATTGTGTTTCATTGGCACTGTTAGGACACATTTAATGATAAATACTTCATATCATCAAAAGAAACCAATGGAAACGTTGGTAAACCATTCATTTATCATTTTGTTCGTTTTTGATAGACATAGGTCACAAAAATTGGTTTTTCTCGATATTATACTATTAAATGAATGTTACTTGAGTGAGTGGTGTTTCAGTGGCAATGTTAGCACACTTTTGATGATAGATATTATATATAATATTAAGAAACAACAGGAAACGTGAATAAACCATTCATTTATCATTTTGATAGTTTTTGACAGTCATTGCACTTAAAAATTGGTTTTTCTCGTTATTAGGCACTCAAATGAATGTTACTTCAGTGAGTGGTGTTTCAGTGGATACTGTTAGCACACTTTTTATGATAAATATTACATATAATATTAAGAAACAACAGGAAACGTGCTTAAACCATTAATTTATCAATTTGGGAGTTTTTGACAGTCATTGCACATAAAAATTTGGTTTTCTGGTTATTAGGCTCTTAAATGAATGTAAATTGAGTTAGTGGTGTTTCAGTGGCACTGTTAGGACACCTTTGATGATAAATACTTCATATAATCAAAAGAAACAACTGGAAACGTCGGTAAACGATTCATTTATCATTTTGGTTGTTTTTGACAGTCATTGCACACAAAAATTGGTTTTTCACGATATTAGGCTCTCAAATGAATGTTACTTGAGTGAGTGGTGTTTCAGTGGCACTGTTAGCACACTTTTGATGATAAATATTACACATAATATTAAGAAACAACAGGAAACGTGCTTAAACCATTACTTCATCAATTTGGAGTTTTTGACAGTCATAGGTCCCAAAAATTGGTTTTTCGCGATAAAATACTCTTAAATGAATGTAAATTGAGCTGAAGCGGTGTTTCAGTGGCACTGTTAGGAAGATTTTGGTGATAAATAATACATATCATCAAAAGAAACAACAGGAAACGTCCTTAAACCATTAATTTATCAATTTGGAGTTTTTGACAGTCATAGGTCCCAAAAATTGGTTTTTCTCGATAAAATACTCTTAAATGAATGTAAATTGAGTGAGTGGTGTTTCAGTGGCATTGTCAGGACACCTTTGATGATAAATACTTCATATCATCGAAAGAAACAACTGGAAACGTCGGTAAACGATTCATTTTGGTAGTTTTCGACAGTCATTGCACACAAAAATTGGTTTTTCTGGTCATTAGGCTCTTAAATGAATGTAAATTGGGTGAATTGTGTTTCATTGGCACTGTTAGGACACATTTAATGATAAATACTTCATATCATCAAAAGAAACCAATGGAAACGTTGGTAAACCATTCATTTATCATTTTGTTCGTTTTTGATAGACATAGGTCACAAAAATTGGTTTTTCTCGATATTATACTATTAAATGAATGTTACTTGAGTGAGTGGTGTTTCAGTGGCAATGTTAGCACACTTTTGATGATAGATATTATATATAATATTAAGAAACAACAGGAAACGTGAATAAACCATTCATTTATCATTTTGATAGTTTTTGACAGTCATTGCACTTAAAAATTGGTTTTTCTCGTTATTAGGCACTCAAATGAATGTTACTTCAGTGAGTGGTGTTTCAGTGGATACTGTTAGCACACTTTTTATGATAAATATTACATATAATATTAAGAAACAACAGGAAACGTGCTTAAACCATTAATTTATCAATTTGGGAGTTTTTGACAGTCATTGCACATAAAAATTTGGTTTTCTGGTTATTAGGCTCTTAAATGAATGTAAATTGAGTTAGTGGTGTTTCAGTGGCACTGTTAGGACACCTTTGATGATAAATACTTCATATAATCAAAAGAAACAACTGGAAACGTCGGTAAACGATTCATTTATCATTTTGGTTGTTTTTGACAGTCATTGCACACAAAAATTGGTTTTTCACGATATTAGGCTCTCAAATGAATGTTACTTGAGTGAGTGGTGTTTCAGTGGCACTGTTAGCACACTTTTGATGATAAATATTACACATAATATTAAGAAACAACAGGAAACGTGCTTAAACCATTACTTCATCAATTTGGAGTTTTTGACAGTCATAGGTCCCAAAAATTGGTTTTTCGCGATAAAATACTCTTAAATGAATGTAAATTGAGCTGAAGCGGTGTTTCAGTGGCACTGTTAGGAAGATTTTGGTGATAAATAATACATATCATCAAAAGAAACAACAGGAAACGTCCTTAAAACATTAATTTTTCAATTTGGGAGTTTTTGACAGTCATTGCTCTCAAAAATTGGTTTTTCCAGATATTAGGCTCTTAAATCAATGTAAATTGAGTGAGTGGTGTTTCAGTGGCACTGTCAGGACACCTTTGATGATAAATACTTCATATCATCAAAAGAAACAACTGGAAACGTCGGTAAACCAATAATTTTTCAATTTGGGAGTTTTTGACAGTCATTGCTCTCAAAAATTGGTTTTTCCAGATATTAGGCTCTTAAATGAATGTAAATTGAGTGAGTGGTGTTTCAGTGGCACTGTCAGGACACCTTTGATGATAAATACTTCATATCATCTAACGAAACTACTGGAAACGTCGGTAAACCATTCATTTATCATTTTGGTAGTTTTTGCCAGTCATTGCGCTTAAAAATTGGTTTTTCTCGATATTATACTCTTAAATGAATGTAAATTGAGTGATTTGAGTTTAAGTGGCACTGTTAGCACACTTTTGATGATAAATATTACATATAATATTAAGAAACAACAGGAAACGTCCTTAAACCATTAATTTATCAATTTGGGAGTTTTTGACAGTCATTGCTCTCAAAAATTGGTTTTTCCAGATATTAGGATCTTAAATGAATGTAAATTGAGTGAGTGGTGTTTCAGTGGCACTGTCTGGACACCTTTGATGATAAATACTTCACATCATCAAAAGAAACCAATGGAAACGTTGGTAAACCATAAATTTATCAATTTGGGATTTTTTGACAGTCATTGCACATAAAAATTGTTTTTCTCGTTATTAGGCTCTTAAATGAATGTAAATTGAGTGAATGGTGTTTCAGTGGCACTTTTAGGACTCTTTTGATGATAAATACTACATGTCATCAAAAGAAACAACAGGATACGTCCTTAAACCAATAATTTATCAATTTGGGAGTTTTTGACAGTCATTGCACTCAAAAATTGGTTTTTCTGGTTATTAGGCACTTAAATGAATGTAAATTGAGTAATGGTGTTTTAGTGGCACTGTTAGGATACATTTGATGTTAAATACTTCATATCATCAAAAGAAACAACTGGAAACGTCGGTAAACCATTCATTTATCATTTTGGTATATTGTGACAGAAATTGCACTTAAAAATTGGTTTTTCTGGTTATTAGGCTCTTAAATGAATGTAAATTGAGTGAATGGTGTTTCAGTGGCACTGTTAGGACACATTTGATGATAAATACTATATATCAAAAAAAGATACAACCGGAAACGTCCATAAACCACTAAGTTATGAATTTGGGAGTTTTGGATTGTGATTGCACACAAAAATTGGTTTTTCCAGATACTAGGATCAAAAATGGATGTAAATTGTTTGAGTGGTGTTTCAGTGGCACTGTTAGCACACTTTTGATGATAAATATTACATATAATATTAAGAAACAACAGGAAACGTGCTTAAACCATTAATTTATCAATTTGGAGTTTTTGACAGTCATAGGTCCCAAAAATTGGTTTTTCTCGATAAAATACTCTTAAATGAATGTAAATTGAGCTGAAGCGGTGTTTCAGTGGCACTGTTAGGAAGATTTTGGTGATAAATAATACATATCATCAAAAGAAACAACAGGAAACGTCCTTAAAACATTAATTTTTCAATTTGGGAGTTTTTGACAGTCATTGCTCTCAAAAATTGGTTTTTCCAGATATTAGGCTCTTAAATGAATGTAAATTGAGTGAGTGGTGTTTCAGTGGCACTGTCAGGACACCTTTGATGATAAATACTTCATATCATCAAAAGAAACAACTGGAAACGTCGGTAAACCAATAATTTTTCAATTTGGGAGTTTTTGACAGTCATTGCTCTCAAAAATTGGTTTTTCCAGATATTAGGCTCTTAAATGAATGTAAATTGAGTGAGTGGTGTTTCAGTGGCACTGTCAGGACACCTTTGATGATAAATACTTCATATCATCTAACGAAACTACTGGAAACGTTGTAAACCATTCATTTATCATTTTGGTAGTTTTTGCCAGTCATTGCGCTTAAAAATTGGTTTTTCTCGATATTATACTCTTAAATGAATGTAAATTGAGTGATTTGAGTTTAAGTGGCACTGTTAGGACTCTTTTGATGATTTATACTACATATCATCAAAAGAAACAACAGGAAACGTCCTTAAACCAATAATTTATCAATTTGGAGTTTTTGACAGTCATAGGTCCCAAAAATTGGTTTTTCTCGATAAAATACTCTTAAATGAATGTAAATTGAGTGAGTGGTGTTTCAGTGGCATTGTCAGGACACCTTTGATGATAAATACTTCATATCATCGAAAGAAACAACTGGAAACGTCGGTAAACGATTCATTTTGGTAGTTTTTGACAGTCATTGCACACAAAAATTGGTTTTTCTGGTCATTAGGCTCTTAAATGAATGTAAATTGAGTGAATTGTGTTTCAGTGGCACTGTTAGGACACATTTAATGATAAATACTTCATATCATCAAAAGAAACCAATGGAAACGTTGGTAAACCATTCATTTATCATTTTGTTCGTTTTTGACAGACATAGGTCACAAAAATTGGTTTTTCTCGATATTATACTATTAAATGAATGTTACTTGAGTGAGTGGTGTTTCAGTGGCAATGTTAGCACACTTTTGATGATAGATATTATATATAATATTAAGAAACAACAGGAAACGTGCTTAAACCATTAATTTATCAATTTGGGAGTTTTTGACAGTCATTGCACATAAAAATTTGGTTTTCTGGTTATTAGGCTCTTAAATGAATGTAAATTGAGTTAGTGGTGTTTCAGTGGCACTGTTAGGACACCTTTGATGATAAATACTTCATATAATCAAAAGAAACAACTGGAAACGTCGGTAAACGATTCATTTATCATTTTGGTTGTTTTTGACAGTCATTGCACACAAAAATTGGTTTTTCACGATATTAGGCTCTCAAATGAATGTTACTTGAGTGAGTGGTGTTTCAGTGGCACTGTTAGCACACTTTTGATGATAAATATTACACATAATATTAAGAAACAACAGGAAACGTGCTTAAACCATTACTTCATCAATTTGGAGTTTTTGACAGTCATAGGTCCCAAAAATTGGTTTTTCGCGATAAAATACTCTTAAATGAATGTAAATTGAGCTGAAGCGGTGTTTCAGTGGCACTGTTAGGAAGATTTTGGTGATAAATAATACATATCATCAAAAGAAACAACAGGAAACGTCCTTAAAACATTAATTTTTCAATTTGGGAGTTTTTGACAGTCATTGCTCTCAAAAATTGGTTTTTCCAGATATTAGGCTCTTAAATCAATGTAAATTGAGTGAGTGGTGTTTCAGTGGCACTGTCAGGACACCTTTGATGATAAATACTTCATATCATCAAAAGAAACAACTGGAAACGTCGGTAAACCAATAATTTTTCAATTTGGGAGTTTTTGACAGTCATTGCTCTCAAAAATTGGTTTTTCCAGATATTAGGCTCTTAAATGAATGTAAATTGAGTGAGTGGTGTTTCAGTGGCACTGTCAGGACACCTTTGATGATAAATACTTCATATCATCTAACGAAACTACTGGAAACGTCGGTAAACCATTCATTTATCATTTTGGTAGTTTTTGCCAGTCATTGCGCTTAAAAATTGGTTTTTCTCGATATTAAACTCTTAAATGAATGTAAATTTAGTGATTTGAGTTTAAGTGGCACTGTTAGCACACTTTTGATGATAAATATTACATATAATATTAAGAAACCGCAGGAAACGTCCTTAAACCATTAATTTATCAATTTGGGAGTTTTTGACAGTCATTGCTCTCAAAAATTGGTTTTTCCAGATATTAGGATCTTAAATGAATGTAAATTGAGTGAGTGGTGTTTCAGTGGCACTGTCTGGACACCTTTGATGATAAATACTTCACATCATCAAAAGAAACCAATGGAAACGTTGGTAAACCATAAATTTATCAATTTGGGATTTTTTGACAGTCATTGCACATAAAAATTGTTTTTCTCGTTATTAGGCTCTTAAATGAATGTAAATTGAGTGAATGGTGTTTCAGTGGCACTGTTAGGACTCTTTTGATGATAAATACTACATGTCATCAAAAGAAACAACAGGATACGTCCTTAAACCAATAATTTATCAATTTGGGAGTTTTTGACAGTCATTGCACTCAAAAATTGGTTTTTCTGGTTATTAGGCACTTAAATGAATGTAAATTGAGTAATGGTGTTTTAGTGGCACTGTTAGGATACATTTGATGTTAAATACTTCATATCATCAAAAGAAACAACTGGAAACGTCGGTAAACCATTCATTTATCATTTTGGTATATTGTGACAGAAATTGCACTTAAAAATTGGTTTTTCTGGTTATTAGGCTCTTAAATGAATGTAAATTGAGTGAATGGTGTTTCAGTGGCACTGTTAGGACACATTTGATGATAAATACTATATATCAAAAAAAGATACAACCGGAAACGTCCATAAACCACTAAGTTATGAATTTGGAAGTTTTGGATTGTGATTGCACACAAAAATTGGTTTTTCCAGATACTAGGATCAAAAATGGATGTAAATTGTTTGAGTGGTGTTTCAGTGGCACTGTTAGCACACTTTTGATGATAAATATTACATATAATATTAAGAAACAACAGGAAACGTGCTTAAACCATTAATTTATCAATTTGGAGTTTTTGACAGTCATAGGTCCCAAAAATTGGTTTTTCTCGATAAAATACTCTTAAATGAATGTAAATTGAGCTGAAGCGGTGTTTCAGTGGCACTGTTAGGAAGATTTTGGTGATAAATAATACATATCATCAAAAGAAACAACAGGAAACGTCCTTAAAACATTAATTTTTCAATTTGGGAGTTTTTGACAGTCATTGCTCTCAAAAATTGGTTTTTCCAGATATTAGGCTCTTAAATGAATGTAAATTGAGTGAGTGGTGTTTCAGTGGCACTGTCAGGGCACCTTTGATGATAAATACTTCATATCATCAAAAGAAACAACTGGAAACGTCGGTAAACCAATAATTTTTCAATTTGGGAGTTTTTGACAGTCATTGCTCTCAAAAATTGGTTTTTCCAGATATTAGGCTCTTAAATGAATGTAAATTGAGTGAGTGGTGTTTCAGTGGCACTGTCAGGACACCTTTGATGATAAATACTTCATATCATCTAACGAAACTACTGGAAACGTCGGTAAACCATTCATTTATCATTTTGGTAGTTTTTGCCAGTCATTGCGCTTAAAAATTGGTTTTTCTCGATATTATACTCTTAAATGAATGTAAATTGAGTGATTTGAGTTTAAGTGGCACTGTTAGGACTCTTTTGATGATTTATACTACATATCATCAAAAGAAACAACAGGAAACGTCCTTAAACCAATAATTTATCAATTTGGAGTTTTTGACAGTCATAGGTCCCAAAAATTGGTTTTTCTCGATAAAATACTCTTAAATGAATGTAAATTGAGTGAGTGGTGTTTCAGTGGCATTGTCAGGACACCTTTGATGATAAATACTTCATATCATCGAAAGAAACAACTGGAAACGTCGGTAAACGATTCATTTTGGTAGTTTTTGACAGTCATTGCACACAAAAATTGGTTTTTCTGGTCATTAGGCTCTTAAATGAATGTAAATTGAGTGAATTGTGTTTCAGTGGCACTGTTAGGACACATTTAATGATAAATACTTCATATCATCAAAAGAAACCAATGGAAACGTTGGTAAACCATTCATTTATCATTTTGTTCGTTTTTGACAGACATAGGTCACAAAAATTGGTTTTTCTCGATATTATACTATTAAATGAATGTTACTTGAGTGAGTGGTGTTTCAGTGGCAATGTTAGCACACCTTTGATGATAGATATTATATATAATATTAAGAAACAACAGGAAACGTGCTTAAACCATTCATTTATCATTTTAATAGTTTTTGACAGTCATTGCACTTAAAAATTGGTTTTTCTCGTTATTAGGCACTCAAATGAATGTTACTTCAGTGAGTGGTGTTTCAGTGGATACTGTTAGCACACTTTTTATGATAAATATTACATATAATATTAAGAAACAACAGGAAACGTGCTTAAACCATTAATTTATCAATTTGGGAGTTTTTGACAGTCATTGCACATAAAAATTTGTTTTTCTCGTTATTAGGCTCAAAAATGAATGTAAGGTGAGTGAGTGGTGTTTCAGTGGCACTGTCAGGACACATTTGATGATAAATACTTCATATCATCAAAAGAAACAACCGGAAAAGTCGGGAAACGATTCATTTATCATTTTGCTTGTTTTTGACAGTCATTGCACACAAAAATTGGTTTTTCACGTTATTAGGCTCTCAAATGAATATTACTTCAGTGAGTGGTGTTTCAGTGGATACTGTTAGCACACTTTTGATGATAAATATTACATATAATATTAAGAAACAACAGGAAACGTCCTTAAACCATTAATTTATCAATTTGGGAGTTTTTGACAGTCATTGCTCTCAAAAATTGGTTTTTCCAGATATTAGGATCTTAAATGAATGTAAATTGAGTGAGTGGTGTTTCAGTGGCACTGTCTGGACACCTTTGATGATAAATACTTCACATCATCAAAAGAAACCAATGGAAACGTTGGTAAACCATAAATTTATCAATTTGGGATTTTTTGACAGTCATTGCACATAAAAATTGTTTTTCTCGTTATTAGGCTCTTAAATGAATGTAAATTGAGTGAATGGTGTTTCAGTGGCACTGTTAGGACTCTTTTGATGATAAATACTACATGTCATCAAAAGAAACAACAGGATACGTCCTAAAACCAATAATTTATCAATTTGGGAGTTTTTGACAGTCATTGCACTCAAAAATTGGTTTTTCTGGTTATTAGGCACTTAAATGAATGTAAATTGAGTAATGGTGTTTTAGTGGCACTGTTAGGATACATTTGATGTTAAATACTTCATATCATCAAAAGAAACAACTGGAAACGTCGGTAAACCATTCATTTATCATTTTGGTATATTGTGACAGAAATTGCACTTAAAAATTGGTTTTTCTGGTTATTAGGCTCTTAAATGAATGTAAATTGAGTGAATGGTGTTTCAGTGGCACTGTTAGGACACATTTGATGATAAATACTATATATCAAAAAAAGATACAACCGGAAACGTCCATAAACCACTAAGTTATGAATTTGGGAGTTTTGGATTGTGATTGCACACAAAAATTGGTTTTTCCAGATACTAGGCTCAAAAATGGATGTAAATTGTTTGAGTGGTGTTTCAGTGGCACTGTTAGCACACTTTTGATGATAAATATTACATATAATATTAAGAAACAACAGGAAACGTGCTTAAACCATTAATTTATCAATTTGGAGTTTTTGACAGTCATAGGTCCCAAAAATTGGTTTTTCTCGATAAAATACTCTTAAATGAATGTAAATTGAGCTGAAGTGGTGTTTCAGAGGCAAAGTTAGGAAACTTTTGATGATAAATAATACATATAATAAAAAGAAACAACAGGAAACGTCCTTAAACCAATAATTTATCAATTTGGGAGTTTTTGACAGTCATTGCTCTCAAAAATTGGTTTTCCAGATATTAGGCTCTTAAATGAATGTAAATTGAGTGAGTGGTGTTTCAGTGGCACTGTCAGGACACCTTTGATGATAAATACTTCATATCATCGAAAGAAACAACTGAAAAATTCGGTATACCATTCATTTATCATTTTGGTAGTTTTTGCCAGACATTGCAGTTAAAAATTGGTTTTTCTCGATATTATACTCTTAAATGAATGTAAATTGAGTGATTTGAGTTTAAGTGGCACTGTTAGGACTCCTTTGCTGATTTATACTACATATCATCAAAAGAAACAACAGGAAACGTCCTTAAACCAATAATTTATAAATTTGGGAGTTTTTGACAGTCATCGGACTCAAAAATTGGTTTTTCCAGATATTAGGCTCTTAAATGAGTGTAAATTTAGGGTGTGGTGTTTAAGTGGCTTTGTCAGGACACCTTTGATGATAAATACTTCATATCATCAAAAGAAACTAATGGAAACGTCGGTAACCATTCATTTATCATTTTGGTAGTTTTTGACAGACATAGGTCACAAAAATTGGTTTTTCTCGATATTATACTCTTAAATGGATGTAAATTGAGTGAGTTGAGTTTCAGTGGCACTGTTAGGACTCTTTTGATGATTTATACTACATATCATGAAAAGAAACAACAGGAAACGTCCTTAAACCAATAATTTATCAATTTGGGAGTTTTTGACAGTCATTGCTCTCAAAAATTGGTTTTTCCAGATATTAGGCACTTAAATGAATGTAAATTGAGTGAGTGGTGTTTCAGTGGCACTGTTTGGACAACTTTGATGATAAATACTTCATATCATCGAAAGAAACTACTGGAAACGTCGGTAAACCATTCATTTATCATTTTGGTAGTTTTTGCCAGTCATTACTCTTAAAAATTGGTTTTTCTCGATATTATACTCTTAAATGAATGTAAATTGAGTGATTTGAGTTTAAGTGGCACTGTTAGGACTCCTTTGCTGATTTATACTACATATCATCAAAAGAAACAACAGGAAACGTCCTTAAACCAATAATTTATCAATTTGGGATTTTTTGACAGTCATTGCACATAAAAATTGTTTTTCTCGTTATTAGGCTCTTAAATGAATGTAAATTGAGTGAATGGTGTTTCAGTGGCACTGTTAGGACTCTTTTGATGATAAATACTACATGTCATCAAAAGAAACAACAGGATACGTCCTAAAACCAATAATTTATCAATTTGGGAGTTTTTGACAGTCATTGCACTCAAAAATTGGTTTTTCTGGTTATTAGGCACTTAAATGAATGTAAATTGAGTAATGGTGTTTTAGTGGCACTGTTAGGATACATTTGATGTTAAATACTTCATATCATCAAAAGAAACAACTGGAAACGTCGGTAAACCATTCATTTATCATTTTGGTATATTGTGACAGAAATTGCACTTAAAAATTGGTTTTTCTGGTTATTAGGCTCTTAAATGAATGTAAATTGAGTGAATGGTGTTTCAGTGGCACTGTTAGGACACATTTGATGATAAATACTATATATCAAAAAAAGATACAACCGGAAACGTCCATAAACCACTAAGTTATGAATTTGGGAGTTTTGGATTGTGATTGCACACAAAAATTGGTTTTTCCAGATACTAGGCTCAAAAATGGATGTAAATTGTTTGAGTGGTGTTTCAGTGGCACTGTTAGCACACTTTTGATGATAAATATTACATATAATATTAAGAAACAACAGGAAACGTGCTTAAACCATTAATTTATCAATTTGGAGTTTTTGACAGTCATAGGTCCCAAAAATTGGTTTTTCTCGATAAAATACTCTTAAATGAATGTAAATTGAGCTGAAGTGGTGTTTCAGAGGCAAAGTTAGGAAACTTTTGATGATAAATAATACATATAATAAAAAGAAACAACAGGAAACGTCCTTAAACCAATAATTTATCAATTTGGGAGTTTTTGACAGTCATTGCTCTCAAAAATTGGTTTTCCAGATATTAGGCTCTTAAATGAATGTAAATTGAGTGAGTGGTGTTTCAGTGGCACTGTCAGGACACCTTTGATGATAAATACTTCATATCATCGAAAGAAACAACTGAAAAATTCGGTATACCATTCATTTATCATTTTGGTAGTTTTTGCCAGACATTGCAGTTAAAAATTGGTTTTTCTCGATATTATACTCTTAAATGAATGTAAATTGAGTGATTTGAGTTTAAGTGGCACTGTTAGGACTCCTTTGCTGATTTATACTACATATCATCAAAAGAAACAACAGGAAACGTCCTTAAACCAATAATTTATAAATTTGGGAGTTTTTGACAGTCATCGGACTCAAAAATTGGTTTTTCCAGATATTAGGCTCTTAAATGAGTGTAAATTTAGGGTGTGGTGTTTAAGTGGCTTTGTCAGGACACCTTTGATGATAAATACTTCATATCATCAAAAGAAACTAATGGAAACGTCGGTAACCATTCATTTATCATTTTGGTAGTTTTTGACAGACATAGGTCACAAAAATTGGTTTTTCTCGATATTATACTCTTAAATGAATGTAAATTGAGTGAGTTGAGTTTCAGTGGCACTGTTAGGACTCTTTTGATGATTTATACTACATATCATGAAAAGAAACAACAGGAAACGTCCTTAAACCAATAATTTATCAATTTGGGAGTTTTTGACAGTCATTGCTCTCAAAAATTGGTTTTTCCAGATATTAGGCACTTAAATGAATGTAAATTGAGTGAGTGGTGTTTCAGTGGCACTGTTTGGACAACTTTGATGATAAATACTTCATATCATCGAAAGAAACTACTGGAAACGTCGGTAAACCATTCATTTATCATTTTGGTAGTTTTTGCCAGTCATTACTCTTAAAAATTGGTTTTTCTCGATATTATACTCTTAAATGAATGTAAATTGAGTGATTTGAGTTTAAGTGGCACTGTTAGGACTTTTTTGATGATTTAGACTACATATCATCAAAAGAAACAACAGGAAACGTCGTTAAACCAATAATTTATCAATTTGGGAGTTTTTGACAGTGAGTGAACTCAAAAATTGGTTTTTCCAGATATTAGGCTCTTAAATGAATGTAAATTGAGTGAGTGGTGTTTAAGTGGCACTGTCCGGACACCTTTGATGATAAATACTTCATATCATCAAAAGAAACTAATGGAAACGTTGGTAAACCATTCATTTATCATTTTGGTGTTTTTTGACAGACATAGGTCACAAAAATTGGTTTTTCTCGATATTTTACTATTAAATGAATGTAAATTGAGCTGAAGTGGTGTTTCATGGGCACTGTAGGAAACTTTTGATGATAAATAATACATATAATCAAAAGAAACAACAGGAAACGTCCTTAAACCAATAATTTATCAATTTGGGTGTTTTTGACAGTCATTGCTCTCAAAAATTGGTTTTTCCAGATATTAGGCTCTTAAATGAATGTAAATTGAGTGAGTGGTGTTTCAGTGGCATTGTCAGGACACCTTTGATGATAAATACTTCATATCATCGAAAGAAACAACTGGAAACGTCGGTAAACGATTCATTTTGGTAGTTTTTGACAGTCATTGCACACAAAAATTGGTTTTTCTGGTCATTAGGCTCTTAAATGAATGTAAATTGAGTGAATTGTGTTTCAGTGGCACTGTTAGGACACATTTAATGATAAATACTTCATATCATCAAAAGAAACCAATGGAAACGTTGGTAAACCATTCATTTATCATTTTGTTCGTTTTTGACAGACATAGGTCACAAAAATTGGTTTTTCTCGATATTATACTATTAAATGAATGTTACTTGAGTGAGTGGTGTTTCAGTGGCAATGTTAGCACACCTTTGATGATAGATATTATATATAATATTAAGAAACAACAGGAAACGTGCTTAAACCATTCATTTATCATTTTAATAGTTTTTGACAGTCATTGCACTTAAAAATTGGTTTTTCTCGTTATTAGGCACTCAAATGAATGTTACTTCAGTGAGTGGTGTTTCAGTGGATACTGTTAGCACACTTTTTATGATAAATATTACATATAATATTAAGAAACAACAGGAAACGTGCTTAAACCATTAATTTATCAATTTGGGAGTTTTTGACAGTCATTGCACATAAAAATTTGTTTTTCTCGTTATTAGGCTCAAAAATGAATGTAAGGTGAGTGAGTGGTGTTTCAGTGGCACTGTCAGGACACATTTGATGATAAATACTTCATATCATCAAAAGAAACAACCGGAAAAGTCGGGAAACGATTCATTTATCATTTTGCTTGTTTTTGACAGTCATTGCACACAAAAAGTGGTTTTTCACGTTATTAGGCTCTCAAATGAATATTACTTCAGTGAGTGGTGTTTCAGTGGATACTGTTAGCACACTTTTGATGATAAATATTACATATAATATTAAGAAACAACAGGAAACGTCCTTAAACCATTAATTTATCAATTTGGGAGTTTTTGACAGTCATTGCTCTCAAAAATTGGTTTTTCCAGATATTAGGATCTTAAATGAATGTAAATTGAGTGAGTGGTGTTTCAGTGGCACTGTCTGGACACCTTTGATGATAAATACTTCACATCATCAAAAGAAACCAATGGAAACGTTGGTAAACCATAAATTTATCAATTTGGGATTTTTTGACAGTCATTGCACATAAAAATTGTTTTTCTCGTTATTAGGCTCTTAAATGAATGTAAATTGAGTGAATGGTGTTTCAGTGGCACTGTTAGGACTCTTTTGATGATAAATACTACATGTCATCAAAAGAAACAACAGGATACGTCCTAAAACCAATAATTTATCAATTTGGGAGTTTTTGACAGTCATTGCACTCAAAAATTGGTTTTTCTGGTTATTAGGCACTTAAATGAATGTAAATTGAGTAATGGTGTTTTAGTGGCACTGTTAGGATACATTTGATGTTAAATACTTCATATCATCAAAAGAAACAACTGGAAACGTCGGTAAACCATTCATTTATCATTTTGGTATATTGTGACAGAAATTGCACTTAAAAATTGGTTTTTCTGGTTATTAGGCTCTTAAATGAATGTAAATTGAGTGAATGGTGTTTCAGTGGCACTGTTAGGACACATTTGATGATAAATACTATATATCAAAAAAAGATACAACCGGAAACGTCCATAAACCACTAAGTTATGAATTTGGGAGTTTTGGATTGTGATTGCACACAAAAATTGGTTTTTCCAGATACTAGGCTCAAAAATGGATGTAAATTGTTTGAGTGGTGTTTCAGTGGCACTGTTAGCACACTTTTGATGATAAATATTACATATAATATTAAGAAACAACAGGAAACGTGCTTAAACCATTAATTTATCAATTTGGAGTTTTTGACAGTCATAGGTCCCAAAAATTGGTTTTTCTCGATAAAATACTCTTAAATGAATGTAAATTGAGCTGAAGTGGTGTTTCAGAGGCAAAGTTAGGAAACTTTTGATGATAAATAATACATATAATAAAAAGAAACAACAGGAAACGTCCTTAAACCAATAATTTATCAATTTGGGAGTTTTTGACAGTCATTGCTCTCAAAAATTGGTTTTCCAGATATTAGGCTCTTAAATGAATGTAAATTGAGTGAGTGGTGTTTCAGTGGCACTGTCAGGACACCTTTGATGATAAATACTTCATATCATCGAAAGAAACAACTGAAAAATTCGGTATACCATTCATTTATCATTTTGGTAGTTTTTGCCAGACATTGCAGTTAAAAATTGGTTTTTCTCGATATTATACTCTTAAATGAATGTAAATTGAGTGATTTGAGTTTAAGTGGCACTGTTAGGACTCCTTTGCTGATTTATACTACATATCATCAAAAGAAACAACAGGAAACGTCCTTAAACCAATAATTTTTAAATTTGGGAGTTTTTGACAGTCATCGGACTCAAAAATTGGTTTTTCCAGATATTAGGCTCTTAAATGAGTGTAAATTTAGGGTGTGGTGTTTAAGTGGCTTTGTCAGGACACCTTTGATGATAAATACTTCATATCATCAAAAGAAACTAATGGAAACGTCGGTAACCATTCATTTATCATTTTGGTAGTTTTTGACAGACATAGGTCACAAAAATTGGTTTTTCTCGATATTATACTCTTAAATGGATGTAAATTGAGTGAGTTGAGTTTCAGTGGCACTGTTAGGACTCTTTTGATGATTTATACTACATATCATGAAAAGAAACAACAGGAAACGTCCTTAAACCAATAATTTATCAATTTGGGAGTTTTTGACAGTCATTGCTCTCAAAAATTGGTTTTTCCAGATATTAGGCACTTAAATGAATGTAAATTGAGTGAGTGGTGTTTCAGTGGCACTGTTTGGACAACTTTGATGATAAATACTTCATATCATCGAAAGAAACTACTGGAAACGTCGGTAAACCATTCATTTATCATTTTGGTAGTTTTTGCCAGTCATTACTCTTAAAAATTGGTTTTTCTCGATATTATACTCTTAAATGAATGTAAATTGAGTGATTTGAGTTTAAGTGGCACTGTTAGGACTCCTTTGCTGATTTATACTACATATCATCAAAAGAAACAACAGGAAACGTCCTTAAACCAATAATTTATCAATTTGGGATTTTTTGACAGTCATTGCACATAAAAATTGTTTTTCTCGTTATTAGGCTCTTAAATGAATGTAAATTGAGTGAATGGTGTTTCAGTGGCACTGTTAGGACTCTTTTGATGATAAATACTACATGTCATCAAAAGAAACAACAGGATACGTCCTAAAACCAATAATTTATCAATTTGGGAGTTTTTGACAGTCATTGCACTCAAAAATTGGTTTTTCTGGTTATTAGGCACTTAAATGAATGTAAATTGAGTAATGGTGTTTTAGTGGCACTGTTAGGATACATTTGATGTTAAATACTTCATATCATCAAAAGAAACAACTGGAAACGTCGGTAAACCATTCATTTATCATTTTGGTATATTGTGACAGAAATTGCACTTAAAAATTGGTTTTTCTGGTTATTAGGCTCTTAAATGAATGTAAATTGAGTGAATGGTGTTTCAGTGGCACTGTTAGGACACATTTGATGATAAATACTATATATCAAAAAAAGATACAACCGGAAACGTCCATAAACCACTAAGTTATGAATTTGGGAGTTTTGGATTGTGATTGCACACAAAAATTGGTTTTTCCAGATACTAGGCTCAAAAATGGATGTAAATTGTTTGAGTGGTGTTTCAGTGGCACTGTTAGCACACTTTTGATGATAAATATTACATATAATATTAAGAAACAACAGGAAACGTGCTTAAACCATTAATTTATCAATTTGGAGTTTTTGACAGTCATAGGTCCCAAAAATTGGTTTTTCTCGATAAAATACTCTTAAATGAATGTAAATTGAGCTGAAGTGGTGTTTCAGAGGCAAAGTTAGGAAACTTTTGATGATAAATAATACATATAATAAAAAGAAACAACAGGAAACGTCCTTAAACCAATAATTTATCAATTTGGGAGTTTTTGACAGTCATTGCTCTCAAAAATTGGTTTTCCAGATATTAGGCTCTTAAATGAATGTAAATTGAGTGAGTGGTGTTTCAGTGGCACTGTCAGGACACCTTTGATGATAAATACTTCATATCATCGAAAGAAACAACTGAAAAATTCGGTATACCATTCATTTATCATTTTGGTAGTTTTTGCCAGACATTGCAGTTAAAAATTGGTTTTTCTCGATATTATACTCTTAAATGAATGTAAATTGAGTGATTTGAGTTTAAGTGGCACTGTTAGGACTCCTTTGCTGATTTATACTACATATCATCAAAAGAAACAACAGGAAACGTCCTTAAACCAATAATTTATAAATTTGGGAGTTTTTGACAGTCATCGGACTCAAAAATTGGTTTTTCCAGATATTAGGCTCTTAAATGAGTGTAAATTTAGGGTGTGGTGTTTAAGTGGCTTTGTCAGGACACCTTTGATGATAAATACTTCATATCATCAAAAGAAACTAATGGAAACGTCGGTAACCATTCATTTATCATTTTGGTAGTTTTTGACAGACATAGGTCACAAAAATTGGTTTTTCTCGATATTATACTCTTAAATGAATGTAAATTGAGTGAGTTGAGTTTCAGTGGCACTGTTAGGACTCTTTTGATGATTTATACTACATATCATGAAAAGAAACAACAGGAAACGTCCTTAAACCAATAATTTATCAATTTGGGAGTTTTTGACAGTCATTGCTCTCAAAAATTGGTTTTTCCAGATATTAGGCACTTAAATGAATGTAAATTGAGTGAGTGGTGTTTCAGTGGCACTGTTTGGACAACTTTGATGATAAATACTTCATATCATCGAAAGAAACTACTGGAAACGTCGGTAAACCATTCATTTATCATTTTGGTAGTTTTTGCCAGTCATTACTCTTAAAAATTGGTTTTTCTCGATATTATACTCTTAAATGAATGTAAATTGAGTGATTTGAGTTTAAGTGGCACTGTTAGGACTTTTTTGATGATTTAGACTACATATCATCAAAAGAAACAACAGGAAACGTCGTTAAACCAATAATTTATCAATTTGGGAGTTTTTGACAGTGAGTGAACTCAAAAATTGGTTTTTCCAGATATTAGGCTCTTAAATGAATGTAAATTGAGTGAGTGGTGTTTAAGTGGCACTGTCCGGACACCTTTGATGATAAATACTTCATATCATCAAAAGAAACTAATGGAAACGTTGGTAAACCATTCATTTATCATTTTGGTGTTTTTTGACAGACATAGGTCACAAAAATTGGTTTTTCTCGATATTTTACTATTAAATGAATGTAAATTGAGCTGAAGTGGTGTTTCATGGGCACTGTAGGAAACTTTTGATGATAAATAATACATATAATCAAAAGAAACAACAGGAAACGTCCTTAAACCAATAATTTATCAATTTGGGTGTTTTTGACAGTCATTGCTCTCAAAAATTGGTTTTTCCAGATATTAGGCTCTTAAATGAATGTAAATTGAGTGAGTGGTGTTTCAGTGGCACTGTCAGGACACCTTTGATGATAAATACTTCATATCATCGAAAGAAACAACTGGAAACTTCGGTAAACCATTCATTTATCATTTTGGTAGTTTTTGCCAGACATTGCTGTTAAAAATTGGTTTTTCTAGATATTATACTCTTAAATGAATGTAAATTGAGTAATTTGATTTTAAGTGGCACTGTTAGGACTCTTTTGATGATTTATACTACATATCATCAAAAGAAGCAACAGGAAACGTCCTTAAACCAATAAATTATCAATTTGGGAGTTTTTGACAGTCATTGGACTCAAAAATTGGTTTTTCAGGATATTAGGCTCTTAAATGAATGTAAATTGAGTGTGTGGTGTTTAAGTGGCACTGTCAGGATACCTTTGATGATAAATACTTCATATCATCAAAAGAAACTAATGGAAACGTCGGTAACCATTCATTTATCATTTTGGTAGTTTTTGACAGACATAGGTCACAAAAATTGGTTTTTCTCGATATTATACTCTTAAATGAATGTAAATTGAGTGAGTTGAGTTTCAGTGGCACAGTTAGGACTCTTTTGATGATTTATACTACATATCATCAAAAGAAACAACAGGAAACGTCCTTAAACCAATAATTTATCAATTTTGGAATTTTTGACAGTCATTGCACACAAAAATTGGTTTTTCCAGATACTAGGCTCAAAAATGAATGTAAATTGAGAGAGTGGTGTTTCAGTGGCACTGTCAGGATACCTTTGATGATAAATACTTCATGTCATCAAAAGAAACAACTGGAAACGTCGGTAAACGATTCATTTATCATTTTGGTTTTTTTACAGTCATTGCACACAAAAATTGGTTTTTCACGATATTAGGCTCTCAAATGAATGTTACTTGAGTGAGTGGTGTTTCAGTGGCACTGTTAGCACACTTTTGATGATAAATACTTCATATCAAAAAAAGATACAACCGGAAACGTCCATAAACCACTAAGTTATGAATTTGGGAGTTTTGGATTGTGATTGCACACAAAAATTGGTTTTTCCAGATACTAGGCTCAAAAATGGATGTAAATTGTTTGAGTGGTGTTTCAGTGGCACTGTTAGCACACTTTTGATGATAAATATTACATATAATATTAAGAAACAACAGGAAACGTGCTTAAACCATTAATTTATCAATTTGGAGTTTTTGACAGTCATAGGTCCCAAAAATTGGTTTTTCTCGATAAAATACTCTTAAATGAATGTAAATTGAGCTGAAGTGGTGTTTCAGAGGCAAAGTTAGGAAACTTTTGATGATAAATAATACATATAATAAAAAGAAACAACAGGAAACGTCCTTAAACCAATAATTTATCAATTTGGGAGTTTTTGACAGTCATTGCTCTCAAAAATTGGTTTTCCAGATATTAGGCTCTTAAATGAATGTAAATTGAGTGAGTGGTGTTTCAGTGGCACTGTCAGGACACCTTTGATGATAAATACTTCATATCATCGAAAGAAACAACTGAAAAATTCGGTATACCATTCATTTATCATTTTGGTAGTTTTTGCCAGACATTGCAGTTAAAAATTGGTTTTTCTCGATATTATACTCTTAAATGAATGTAAATTGAGTGATTTGAGTTTAAGTGGCACTGTTAGGACTCCTTTGCTGATTTATACTACATATCATCAAAAGAAACAACAGGAAACGTCCTTAAACCAATAATTTATAAATTTGGGAGTTTTTGACAGTCATCGGACTCAAAAATTGGTTTTTCCAGATATTAGGCTCTTAAATGAGTGTAAATTTAGGGTGTGGTGTTTAAGTGGCTTTGTCAGGACACCTTTGATGATAAATACTTCATATCATCAAAAGAAACTAATGGAAACGTCGGTAACCATTCATTTATCATTTTGGTAGTTTTTGACAGACATAGGTCACAAAAATTGGTTTTTCTCGATATTATACTCTTAAATGAATGTAAATTGAGTGAGTTGAGTTTCAGTGGCACTGTTAGGACTCTTTTGATGATTTATACTACATATCATGAAAAGAAACAACAGGAAACGTCCTTAAACCAATAATTTATCAATTTGGGAGTTTTTGACAGTCATTGCTCTCAAAAATTGGTTTTTCCAGATATTAGGCACTTAAATGAATGTAAATTGAGTGAGTGGTGTTTCAGTGGCACTGTTTGGACAACTTTGATGATAAATACTTCATATCATCGAAAGAAACTACTGGAAACGTCGGTAAACCATTCATTTATCATTTTGGTAGTTTTTGCCAGTCATTACTCTTAAAAATTGGTTTTTCTCGATATTATACTCTTAAATGAATGTAAATTGAGTGATTTGAGTTTAAGTGGCACTGTTAGGACTTTTTTGATGATTTAGACTACATATCATCAAAAGAAACAACAGGAAACGTCGTTAAACCAATAATTTATCAATTTGGGAGTTTTTGACAGTGAGTGAACTCAAAAATTGGTTTTTCCAGATATTAGGCTCTTAAATGAATGTAAATTGAGTGAGTGGTGTTTAAGTGGCACTGTCCGGACACCTTTGATGATAAATACTTCATATCATCAAAAGAAACTAATGGAAACGTTGGTAAACCATTCATTTATCATTTTGGTGTTTTTTGACAGACATAGGTCACAAAAATTGGTTTTTCTCGATATTTTACTATTAAATGAATGTAAATTGAGCTGAAGTGGTGTTTCATGGGCACTGTAGGAAACTTTTGATGATAAATAATACATATAATCAAAAGAAACAACAGGAAACGTCCTTAAACCAATAATTTATCAATTTGGGTGTTTTTGACAGTCATTGCTCTCAAAAATTGGTTTTTCCAGATATTAGGCTCTTAAATGAATGTAAATTGAGTGAGTGGTGTTTCAGTGGCACTGTCAGGACACCTTTGATGATAAATACTTCATATCATCGAAAGAAACAACTGGAAACTTCGGTAAACCATTCATTTATCATTTTGGTAGTTTTTGCCAGACATTGCTGTTAAAAATTGGTTTTTCTAGATATTATACTCTTAAATGAATGTAAATTGAGTAATTTGATTTTAAGTGGCACTGTTAGGACTCTTTTGATGATTTATACTACATATCATCAAAAGAAGCAACAGGAAACGTCCTTAAACCAATAAATTATCAATTTGGGAGTTTTTGACAGTCATTGGACTCAAAAATTGGTTTTTCAGGATATTAGGCTCTTAAATGAATGTAAATTGAGTGTGTGGTGTTTAAGTGGCACTGTCAGGATACCTTTGATGATAAATACTTCATATCATCAAAAGAAACTAATGGAAACGTCGGTAACCATTCATTTATCATTTTGGTAGTTTTTGACAGACATAGGTCACAAAAATTGGTTTTTCTCGATATTATACTCTTAAATGAATGTAAATTGAGTGAGTTGAGTTTCAGTGGCACAGTTAGGACTCTTTTGATGATTTATACTACATATCATCAAAAGAAACAACAGGAAACGTCCTTAAACCAATAATTTATCAATTTTGGAATTTTTGACAGTCATTGCACACAAAAATTGGTTTTTCCAGATACTAGGCTCAAAAATGAATGTAAATTGAGAGAGTGGTGTTTCAGTGGCACTGTCAGGATACCTTTGATGATAAATACTTCATGTCATCAAAAGAAACAACTGGAAACGTCGGTAAACGATTCATTTATCATTTTGGTTTTTTTACAGTCATTGCACACAAAAATTGGTTTTTCACGATATTAGGCTCTCAAATGAATGTTACTTGAGTGAGTGGTGTTTCAGTGGCACTGTTAGCACACTTTTGATGATAAATACTTCATATCATCAAAAGAAACAACTGGAAACGTCGGTAAACGATTCATTTATCATTTTGGTTTTTTTTACAGTCATTGCACACAAAAATTGGTTTTTCACGATATTAGGCTCTCAAATGAATGTTACTTGAGTGAGTGGTGTTTCAGTGGCACTGTTAGCACACTTTTGATGATAAATATTTATCGTCAAAGGTGTCCTAACAGTGCCACTGAAACTCCACTCACTCTATTTACATTCATTTAAGAGCCTAATATCGAGAAAAATGAATTTATTTGTGCAATGACTATCAAAAACTACCAAATTAAAAGATTAATGGTTTCAGGACGTTTCCGGTAGTTTCTTTTGATGATAAGAAGTATTTATCATCAAATGGGTCCTAACAGTGCCACTGAAACAGCACTCACTCAAATTACATTAACTTAAGATCCTAAATATTGAGAAACACGAATCTTTGTTTGATATGACAATAAAAAACTCCCAAAATGATAATTTCATGGTTTAAGGACGTTTCCAGTTGTTTCTGTTGATGACATGAAGTATTTATCATCAAAGGTGTCCTAACAGTGCTACTGAAACTCCACTCACTCAATTTACATTCATTTGAGAGCCTAATATCGAGAAACACCTATTCTTGTGTGCAATGAAAATCAAAAACTCCCAAATTGATAAATTAATGGTTTAGGACGTTTCCAGTTAATTTCTTTAATTATATGAAGTATTTATAATCAAAGGTGGATTAACAGTGCCAATGAAACACTACTCACTCAATTTATATTCATTTAAGAGCATAATATCGAGAAAAACCAATCTTTTATGTGCAATGACAAAAATAAACTCCCAAATTGATAAATTATTGGTTTAAGTACGTTTCCAGTTGTTTCTTTTGAAGATATGATGTATTTATCTTCGAAAGTGTCCCAACACTGCCGCTGAAACACCACTCACTGAAATTAGATTCATTTTACAGCCTAATATCGTGAGAAACCAATTTTTGTATACAATGACTGGCAGAAACTACCAAAATGATAAATTAAAGTTTCAAGGACGTTTCCAGTTGTTTCATTTGATTCTAAGAAGTATTTATCGTCAAAGATGTCCGAACAGTGCCACTGAATCTCCACTCACCCAATTTACATTCATTTAAGATTGTAATATCGAGAAACACCAATTGTTGTGTGAATGCCTGTCAAAAACAACCAAATTGATAAATTTATGGTTTAAGTACGTATCCAGTTGTTTCTTTTGATGATATGAAGTATTTAACTTCAAAAGTGTCCTAACTGTGCCACTGAAACACCATCACTCAATTTTCATTCATTTAAGAGCCAAATATCGAGAAACACCAATTTTTGTGTGTAATCACAATCAAAAACTCCCAAATTGATAAATGTATGGTTTAAGGACCTCTCCAGTTGTTTCTTTTGGTGATAAGAAGTATTTATCGTCAAAGATGTCCGAACAGTGCCACTGAAACTCCACTCACTCAATTTACATTCATTTAAGATAATAATATCGAGAAACACCAATTCTCTGTGCAATGACTGTCAAAAACAACCAAATTGATAAATAATGGTTTAAGTACGTTTCCAGTTGTTTCTTTTGATGATATGAAGTATTTATCATCAAAAGTGTCCTAACTGTGCCACTGAAACACCATTACTCAATTTACATTCATTTACCTCCTAATATCGAGAAACACCTATTTTCTGTGCAATGACTGTCCAAAACAACCAAATTGATAAATAATGGTTTAAGTTACGTTTCCTGTTATTTCTTTTGATGATATGAAGTATTTATCATCAAAAGTGTCCTAACTGTGCCACTGAAACACCATCACTCAATTTACATTCATTTAAGAGCCTAATATCGAGAAACACCAATTTTTGTGTGCAATGACAATGAAAAAGTCCCAAATTGATAAATTAATGGTTAGGGTCGTTTCCAGTTGTTTCTTTTGATGATATGAAGTATTTATCATCAAAAGTGTCCTAACTGTGCCACTGAAACACCATTACTCAATTTACATTCATTTACCTCCTAATATCGAGAAACACCTATTTTCTGTGCAATGACTGTCCAAAACAACCAAATTGATAAATAATGGTTTAAGTTACGTTTCCTGTTATTTCTTTTGATGATATGAAGTATTTATCATCAAAAGTGTCCTAACTGTGCCGCTGAAACACCACTCACTCAATTTACATTCATTTAAGAACCTAATATCGAGAAACATCAATCTTTGTGTGCAATGACAATCATAAACTCCCAAATTGATAAATTATTGGTTTAAGTACGTTTCCAGTTGTTTCTTTTGAAGATATGATGTATTTAACTTCGAAAGTGTCCTAACACTGCCGCTGAAACACCACTCACTCAAATTAGATTCATTTAACAGCCTAAAATCGTGAGAAACCAATTTTTTGTATGAAATGACTAGCAGAAACTACAAAAATGATAAATTAAAGTTTCAAGGACGTTTCCAGTTGTTTCTTTTGATGATATGAAGTATTTATCGTCAAAGATGTCCGAACAGTGCCACTGAAACTCCACTCACTCAATTTACATTCTTTTAAGATCCTAATATCGAGAAACACCAATTGTTGTGTGCAATGACTGTCAAATCAACCAAATTGATAAATTTATGGTTCAAGTACGTTTCCAGTTGTTTCTTTTGATGATAATAAGTATTCATCGTCAAAGTGTCCTAACAATGCCACTGAAACTCCACTGACTCAATTTTCATTCATTTATGAGCCTAATTTCAAAAAAACCAATTTTTGTTTGCAATGACTGTCAAAAACTACCAAACTGATAAATTTATGGTTTAAGGACGTTTCTAGTTGTTTCAAATGATGATAAGAAGTATTGATCGTCAAAGGGGTCCTAACAGTGCCACTGAAACTTCACTCACTCAATTTACATTCATTTAAAACCCTAATATCGAGAAACACCAATTTTTGTGTGCATTGACAATAAAAAAGTCCCAAATTGATAAATTAATGGTTTAGGGTCGTTTCCAGTTGTTTCTTTCGATGATAAAAAGTATTTATCATCAAAGGTGTCCTAACAGTGCCGCTGAAACACCACTCGCTCAATTTACATTCATTTAAAAGCCTAATATCGAGAAACATCAATCTTTGTGTGCAATGACAATCATAAACTCCCAAATTGATAAATTATTGGTTTAAGTACGTTTCCAGTTGTTTCTTTTGAAGATATGATGTATTTATCTTCGAAAGTGTCCTAACACTGCCGCTGAAACACCACTCACTCAAATTAGATTCATTTAACAGCCTAATATCGTGAGAAACCAATTTTTGTATGCAATGACTGGCAGAAACTCGAAAATGATAAATTAAAGTTTCAAGGACGTTTCCAGTTGTTTCTTTTGATGATATGAAGTATTTATCGTCAAAGATGTCCGAACAGTGCCACTGAAATTCCACTCACTCAATTTACATTCTTTTAAGAACCTAATATCGAGAAACACCAATTGTTGTGTGCAATGACTGTCAAATCAACCAAATTGATAAATTTATGGTTCAAGCACGTTTCCAGTTGTTTCTTTTGATGATAAGAAGTATTCATCGTCAAAGTGTCCTAACAATGCCACTGAAACTCCACTGACTCAATTTTCATTCATTTAAGAGCCTAATTTCGAAAAAACCAATTTTTGTTTGCAATGACGGTCAAAAACTACCAAACTGATAAATATATGGTTTAAGGACGTTTCTAGTTGTTTCTTTTGATGATAAGAAGTATTCATAGTCAAAGGGGTCCTAACAGTGCCACTGAAACTCCACTCACTCAATTTACATTCATTTAAAACCCAAATATCGAGAAACACCTATTTTCTATGCAATGACTGTCCAAAACAACCAAATTGATAAATAATGGTTTAAGTTACGTTTCCAGTTATTTCTTTTGATGATAGGAAGTATTTATCATCAAAAGTGTCCTAACTGTGCCACTGAAACACCATCACTCAATTTACATTCATTTAAGAGCCTAATATCGACAAACACCAATTTCTGTGTGCAATGACAATCAAAAACTCCCAAACTGATAAATTAATGGTTTAATAAAGTTTAAAGTAGTTTCTTTTGATGATGAGATGTATTTATCATCAAATGTGTCCTAATAGTGACACTGAAACTCCACTAACTCAAATAACAATTATTTAAGAGCTTAATAACGAGAAAAATATTTTTTGTGTGCAATTTACTTCTCAAAAACTACCAAAATGATAAAAGAATCGTTTAAGGACGTTCCCAGTAGTTTCTTTTGATGATAAGAAGTATATGTCGTCAAAGATGTCCTAAATGTGCCACTGAAACTCCACTCACTCAATTTACATTCATTTAAGAGCCTAATATCGAGAAACACCAATTTTTGTGTGCAATGACAATGAAAAAGTCCCAAATTGATAAATTAATGGTTAGGGTCGTTTCCAGTTGTTTCTTTCTATGATAAAAAGTATTTATCATCAAAGGTGTCCTAATAGTGCCGCTGAAACACCACTCACTCAATTTACATTCATTTAAGAGCCTAAGATCGAGAAACATCAATCTTTGTGTGCAATGACAATCATAAACTCCCAAATTGATAAATTATTGGTTTAAGTACGTTTCCAGTTGTTTCTTTTGAAGATATGATGTATTTATCTTCGAAAGTGTCCTAACACTGCCGCTGAAACACCACTCACTCAAATTAGATTCATTTAACAGCCTAATATCGTGAGAAACCAATTTTTGTATGCAATGACTAGCAGAAACTACAAAAATGATAAATTAAAGTTTCATGGACGTTTCCAGTTGTTTCTTTTGATGATATGAAGTATTTATCGTCAAAGATTTCCGAACAGTGCCATTGAAACTCCACTCACTCAATTTACATTCTTTTAAGATCCTAATATCGAGAAACACCAATTGTTGTGTGCAATGACTGTCAAATCAACCAAATTGATAAATT
Source organism: Hexactinellida sp. DTS-2022 (assembly GCA_028753945.1). NCBI lineage: Eukaryota > Metazoa > Porifera > Hexactinellida > Hexactinellida sp. DTS-2022. The sequence goes on from JAPNXP010000003.1 coordinate 1,536,911, forward strand.
TATGGTTCAAGTACGTTTCCAGTTGTTTCTTTTGATGATAAGAAGTATTCATCGTCAAAGTGTCCTAACAGTGCCACTGAAACTACACTGACTCAATTTTCATTCATTTAAGAGCCTAATTTCGAAAAACCAATTTTTGTTTGCAATGACTGTCAAAAACTACCAAACTGATAAATATATGGTTTAAGGACGTTTCTAGTTGTTTCTTTTGATGATAAGAAGTATTCATCGTCAAAGGGGTCCTAACAGTGCCACTGAAACTCCACTCACTCAATTTACATTCATTTAAAACCCAAATATCGAGAAACACCAATTTTTGTGTGCAATGACAATAAAAAAGTCCCAAATTGATATATTAATGGTTTAACGACGTTTCCAGTTGTTTATTTTGATGAAAAGAAGTATTTATCGTCAAAGATGACCGAACAGTGCCACTGAAACTCCACTCACTCAATTTACATTCATTTAAGATACTAATATCGAGAAACACCAATTTTTGTGTGCAATGACAATCATAAACTCCCAAATTGATAAATTTATGGTTTATGGACGTTTCCAGTTGTTTCTTTTGGTGATAAGAAGTATTTATCTTCAAAGATCTCCGAACAGAGCCACTGAAACTCCAATCACTCATTTACATTCATTTAAGATCCTAAAATCGAGAAACACCAATTTTCTGTGCAATGACTGTCCAAAACAACCAAACTGATAAATATATGGTTTAAGGACGTTTCTAGTTGTTTCTTTTGATGATAAGAAGTATTCATCGTCAAAGGGGTCCTAACAGTGCCACTGAAACTCCACTAACTCAATTTACATTTATTTAAAACCCTAATATCGAGAAACACCAATTTTTGTGTGCAATGACAATGAAAAAGTCCTAAATTGATAAATTAATGGTTTAAGGACGTTTCCAGTTGTTTCTTTTGATGAAAAGAAGTATTTATCGTCAAAGATGACCGAACAGTGCCACTGAAACTCCACTCACTCAATTTACATTCATTTAAGTTCCAAATATCGAGAAACACCTATTTTCTGTGCAATGAGTGTCCAAAACAACCAAATTGATAAATAATGGTTTAAGTACGTTTCCAGATGTTTCTTTTGATGATTTGAAGTATTTATCATCAAAATTGTCCTAACTGTGCCACTGAAACACCATCACTCAATTTACATTCATTTAAGAGCCTAATATCGACAAACACCAATTTCAGTGTGCAATGACAATCAAAAACTCCCAAATTGATAAATTAATGGTTTAATGACGTTTAAAGTTGTTTATTTTGATGATAAGATGTATTTATCATCAAATGTGTCCTAGCAGTGACACTGAAATTCCACTAACTCAAGTAACATTCATTTAAGAGCTTAATAACGAGAAAGATAATTTTTGTGTGCAATCACTGTCAAAAACTACCAAAATGATAAATGAATGGTTTAAGGACGTTCCCAGTTGTTTCATTTGATGATAAGAAGTATATGTCCACAAAGATGTCCTAAATGTGCCACTGAAACTCCACTCACTCAATTTGCATTCATTTTACAGCCAAATATCGAGAAAAACCAAATTTGTGTGCAATGACTTTAAAAACTATCAAAATGATAAATGAATGGTTTAAGGACGTTTCCAGTTGTTTCTTTTGAAGATATAAAGTATTTATCATCAAAGCTGTCCTAACAGTGCCGCTGAACCTCCACTCACTCAATTTACATTCATTTAAGAGCATAATATCGAGAAACACCAATTGTTCTGTGCAATCATAGACTACTTAATACACAGACTGGCAACTCACCGAAATCGCAAATAAATAGAGAGGCCAGTTTATAATTTTCACTCGAGGGTTGGACTCTTTATTGAAAGTTACAATTTCGATATAAATGGGGTAAAAAGTCATGGCGAATCCATTGGGACGGTTTTTGCGATTCTCAGAGTTGCGGTTTGGGCGCCATTTATGATGATTTGGCATTATTTAACATAAAAATAAAATGGCAAATATTTGTTATTATTTAAACTCATATTCTTACATATTCACCTTTAAGTTTTAGTAAATCCTTAGATGTGTTTATAACTCGCTGAAGATATTTACTGAGAATATTTCACAATTTGGCAATTCTTCGAAAACGAGAATAATATATTGTAAAGCAACCATATGTCATATAAATATTAAATTTACCTTTACTGTTTACAAAATTCATCGTTTATTTTGAATGATTTTCTTTATTTTGTTTAATTATTATGTTACAGATGCACTTTGTGCACGCACTGGCCCCGCATCTCCCCCATGCGGGAGCTTAATATCCATTATTATCCGAAATGTATTTTAATAACCTCTTATTTTCTGTTACCTTTAGTTAATTAATTTGCTGATGCCTTTTAAATGTTCTGTGGTAAATTGCCGTTCTGGTTATATTGGCAGATCTGATAGAGCAATGTTTTCATTTCCTCAAAATGCTGATCTACGACAACGGTGGATCGAATTTCTTAACCGTGATGGTTTCGAAATTACTTCTTCATCGCGAATTTGTATGGAACACTTTGACTCGAAGTATATATCGTACCATCAGCACAAAACGAGGCTCAACATGTCATTGAACCCAATCCCAACAATACATCCGACTTCAATTCGTCAGAGCCAAGCAATTATTCCAAAATCTGTCAAAGAAAACCGCCCGCTAAACGCGTTCTGCAACCTGATCAGCTTCATCTCTTCAAAAAACGATTCGCGGTCACTAACTTTGACGACGTTGTTAAATACATAAAATCTGCTAGTGAATACTTAAAATTCACGCATTGTATTTCTGAAGCTAGTATTACTACCTATCGTGTGGAATTTTCTTCAGGCATTGCTCTGGTGAAAGAGTGTATTCACATTACAAGTGACTTACATGTTAAGTTAAGCTTTGAAAGTTCTCCTATACCTCTACCAGAATTTATAACTAACTCAGCTAACTGCAAAATTACTTCCTTGGATATGCTCACCAATTTGCCGAATTATTGCAAGAATCCATCTCATAATTTTGACATAGATCCTGTTAAAGAACTCTTAAATCTTTGTAATTATTATCCTAAGGGCTGTACATACTCTTCGCATGTTCTTCGATTCGCGCTTCAAATACGATACACATCTCATGCTGCATATATATTTCTACATCGCCACAGGCCTCTACCTAGTGTTCGATTATTACGCAAACTCAAGTCAAACTCTATTGACAGTCTTAATGCACTTTGTAAACTTCGCGACGAAGGATGTATTGGTAATGACGTGGCTCTTCTCTTAGATGAAATGCATCTTCAGCAGCAAGTGCAATTTGATGGCCAAGATATCATTGGTGTAATGAAAATCTTGAAATGTTCAAGAGCATTCTATGCTTCATGGTTATTTCTCTCAAAAAGACAGTTCCGTATGTCATTAAAGCTGTTCCAATTGTGAAATTGTCCTCAGATATTATCTTTGATTGGATACTCAACTGTCTCAAGGTTTTAAGTGATGCCAATTTCCAGCCTAGTTGCATAATATCGGACAATCACCAGTGTAATATTTCTGGTTTCAATATGCTCACAAATTTTTTTCCTATTGCAGCAAAAACTATTGCATGAGAAATCCTTTTACAGAACGAATAGTTTATTTGTTTTTTGATACCGTTCACCTCATTAAGAACGTTCCTAATTATTACTCAGTATCGTTTCTTTACCATCCCTAGAGTTGAGTTACCACTGCTGGATTCATTGATACGTGTTCCAGACGGTCACATACATTGGTCTATCCTCACAAGGTGCATGATTATGATTTCTCATTGGGCTGTCACTTTCGTAAAGCTTCTACTTAACTACTCAGTACTCCATCCTGGAAATAATAAGCAGTCAGTTTCTCTTACATTAGCTATTTTTGATTCTAAAACAACAACTGCAATGCGCCAATATCTAATGGGAAACGATTCTGTAACACCAGCATTTCTAGAACTTATGAATGCATGGTTGCTTATGGCCAATGCGAAGGAGCGGTATCACCCTAACCCGATCGGTATGCGATCGATTCGAATACTTGTGAGAATAAAATCGTGTTTCTGCGGGGAATGAACGAATGGCTTACAACTTGGAAGCAGTCAGAAGCACTCGGTTTTTCCAAACAAACCTTTAATGCTATGATCACAACTAACAATGCTATTATCGAACTGTCTTCTGCATTGATCCGAGATGGTTATGAGTTTGTGTTAACATGTCGATTCCAAACAGATCCTCTGGAAAGACGTTTCTCACATTACAGACAAATGAGTGGATGTCGTTTCCTTGTTAGTTTTACAGAGGTTCTCCGTTCAGAATCGATTATTTCTTACCAGGCGCTGCTTAAACGCGAAATTGATTTTATTGAATTACATCTCAATACTAAAGACGACATCAATCAGCAAATTTAGGAGTTTATTTTTGGTGTTCACTCTAACCCTCTTGAGCAGCTTGTTTTATCAAATGATACAAAATATGTAGTTGTGTATGTTTCAGGATACATTACCCGTTCTCTCCTTAAATACTCTGAATGCCAAGATTGTTCCGAGCTTCTTCATAAAGATCCAATTGAAACTTGTTTTATTAGCGCATTAAATAGGGGCGGCCTTCAGTTACCATCTTCAATCCTTTATAGTTACGTAGAAAGCGCGTTTTGCTGTGTTGAATATTTAGAAACAAGGATGCTTGCAACCAAGATACCATTGAAACTTCTTATATGCAGTCTACTTAAAGAGCTATCAAACCAATGGGACACAACCTTTTCTTGTGAATTACATTATCCTGAATGCCGAAATCGAATAAATTCCATCATTGCTAACTTATACCTTACAGGAATATCAAGAGAGATTAGTGAAACTAGACGCAAAGACCAAGTGGAATCGTTCAAGGCAAATAAGCGTAAAAGTCCTGTGTAATTTTTATAAATTAATCTTCAATGTTTATAACTTTTCTATTATAAACTATTATCTCTGAACGAGTACAATTCTATTTGTGACATTATAATTCAATAATTAATGCACTAGCTGATCATCTCTTATTTAGAGACTTCGGCGGTTGCCAGTTGTGTATTAAGTAAGTAGACTATAACATTTTGTACAATTTGTATATAGTACATATTAAATATGATGCCAAGTCATCATAAATGGCGCCTAAACCGCAACTATGAGAATCTCAAAAACCATCCCAATGGATTCGCCATGACTTTTTACCCCACTTATATCGAAATTGTAACTTTCAATAAAGAGTCCAACCCTCGAGTGAAAATTATAAACTGGCCTCTCTTTTTATTTGTGATTTCGGTGAATTGCCAGTCTGTGTATTAAGTAGTCTATGGTGCAATGACTGTCAAAAACTACCAAAATGATAAATGAATGGTTTAAGGACGTTCCCAGTTGTTTCTTTTGATGATAAGAAGTATATGTCTTCAAAGATGTCCTAACTGTACCACTGAAACTCCACTCACTCAATTTGCATTCATTTTAGAGCCTAATATAGGAAAAACCAAATTTGTAGGCAATGACTGTAAAAACTTCCAAATTGATAAATTAATGGTTTAAGGACGTTTCCAGTTGTTTCTTTTGATGATATGAAGTATTTATCATCAAAGTTGTCCTAACAGTGTCTCTGAAACATCACTCACTCATTTTACATTCAATTAAGAGCCTAATAACCAGAAAACCAATTTTTGTGTGCAATGACTTTCTAAAACTACCAAAAAGACAAATTAATGGCTTAAGGACGTTTCCAGGTGAACATTTTGATGATATGAAGTATTTATCATCAAAGTTGTCCTAACAGTGTCACTGAAATACCAGTCACTCAATTTACATTCATTTAAGAGCCTAATATCGAGAAAAATCAATCTTTGTGTGCAATGACTATAAAAAACTCCTAAATTGATAAATTATTGGTTTAAATACGTTTCCAGGTGTTTCTTTTGAAGATAAGAAGTATTTATCTTCAAAAGTGTCCTAACAGTGACACTTAAACTCCACAAACTCAAATTACATTCATTTAAGAGGCTAATATCGAGAAAAAATAATTTTGTGTGTGTAATGACTGTCAAAATATACCTAAATGCTAATTGGATGGTTTAAGGACGTTCCAGTTGTTTCTTTTGAGGATATAAAGTATTTATCCTCAAATGTGTCCTTACAGTGCCGCTGAACACCACTCACTCATTTACATTCATTTAAGAGCTTAATAACGAGAAAGATAATTTTGTGTGCAATGACTGTCAAAAACTACCAAAATGATAAATGAATGGTTTAAGGACGTTTGCAGTCGTTTCGTTTGTTGACAGGAAGTTTTTATCCTCAAAAGTTCGCTAACTGTGATGGTGAAACACCACTCACTCAATTTACATTCATTTAAGATCCAAATATCGAGAAACACCAATTTTTGTGTGCAATGAAAATGAAAAAGTCCCAAATTGATAAATTAATGGTTTAAGGACGTTTCCAGTTGTTTCTTTTGATGATATGAAGTATTTATCATCAAAAGTGTCCTAACTGTGCCACTGAAAACCATCACTCAATTTACATTCATTTAAGAGCAAAATATCGAGAAACAGCAATTTTTGTGTGCAATGAAAATGAAAAAGTCCCAAATTGATAAATTAATGGTTTAAGGACGTTTCCAGTTGTTTCTTTTGATGAAAAGAAGTATTTATCATCAAAAGTGTCCTAACTGTGCCACTGAAACACCATCACTAAATTTACCTTCATTTAAGAGCCTAATATCGACAAACACCAATTTATGTGTGCAATGACATTCAAAACTCCCAATTGATAAATTAATGGTTTAATGACGTTTAAAGTTGTTTATTTTGATGATAAGATGTATTTATCATCAAATGTGTCCTAGCAGTGACACTGAAACTCCACTAACTCAAGTAACATTCATTTATGAGCTTAATAACGAGAAAGATAATTTTGTGTGCAATGACTGTCAAAAACTACCAAAATGATAAATGAATGGTTTAAGGACGTTCCCAGTTGTTTCTTTTGATGATAAGAAGTATATGTACTCAAAGATGTCCTAAATGTGCCACTGAAACTCCACTCACTCAATTTGCATTCATTTTACAGCCAAATATCGAGAAAAACCAAATTTGTGTGCAATGACTGTAAAAATTATCAAAATGATAAATGAATGGTTTAAGGAAGTTTCCAGTTGTTTCTTTTGAAGATATAAAGTATTTATCATCAAAGGTGTCCTAACAGTGCCGCTGAACCTCCACTCACTCAATTTTCATTCATTTAAGAGCCTAATATCGAGAAACACCAATTGTTGTGTGCAATGACTTTCTAAAACTACCAAAAAGACAAATTAATGGCTTAAGGACGTTTCCAGTTATTGCTTTTGATCATATGAAGTATTTATCATCAAAGTTGTCCTAACAGTGTCACTGAAACACCATTCACTCAATTTGCATTCATTTAAGAGCCTAAAATCGAGAAAAACCAATTTTTGTGTGCATTGACTGTCAAAAACTACCGAATGATAAATTTAAAGTTTTAAGGATGTTACCAGTTTTATCCTTTAATGATATGAAGTATTGATCATCAAAAGTGTCCTAACAGTGCCACTGAACTCCACTAACTCTATTCACATTCTTTTAAGATCCTAATATCGAGAAAAACGAACTTATTTGTGCAATGACTGTCAAAAACTCCAAATTGATAAATTTATGGCTTAATGACGTTTCCATTTTTTCATTCGATGTTAAGAAGTATTTAGCATCAAAAGTGTCCTAACAGTGCCACTGAAACTCCAATCACTCAATTAACATTCATTCAAAAGCCTAATATCCAGAAAAACTAATTTTTGTGTGCAATGACTTTCAAAAACTCCCAAATTGATAAATTAATGGTTTAAGGATGTTTCCATTTGTTTCTTTTGATGATAAGAAGTATTTATCGTCAAAGGTGTTCTAACAGTGCCACTGAAACTCCATTCAAACAATTCACATTCATTAAAGAGCCTAATATCGAGAAAAACCAATTCTTGTGTGCAATGACTGTCAAAAACTCCCAAATTGATAAATTTATGGTTTAATGAAGTTTCCAGTTATTTCTCTTGAAAATAAGAAGTATTGATCATCAAAAGTGTGCTAACAGTGCCACTGAACTCCACTAACTCTATTTACATTCATTTAAGAACGTAATATCTAGAAACACCAATTTTTGTGTGGAATGACTGTCAAAAACTATCAAAATGATAAATGAATGGTCTAAGGACTTTGGCAGTTGTTTCTTTTGATGTTAAGAAGTATTTATCATCAAAAGTGTCCTAACAGAGAAACTGAAACTCCATTCAATCAATTTCCATTCATTTAAGAGCCTCATATTCGAGAAAAGCCAATTTTTGTTTGCAATGACTGTCGAAAACTCCAAAATTGATAAATTAATGGTTTAAGGACGTTTCCATTTGTTTCTTTTGATGATAAGAAGTATTGTTCGTCAAAAGTGTCCTAACAGGGCCGATGACCTCCATTTACTCAATTAACATTCATCATGAACTACTATAGATAAGGACTGGAAACGACATTAAAAAATGGACCATGGATGAACTAGAAGTGCAATCGATATGTTTGCCTATTACAATTGGTTATGAACTTTACACATAAATTATGTTGTTTTTAGCTGGATTTGACTCTGTAAACTAAGTATGTAATATTGTCATATATTTAATATTTGACATCCATTCATTGTAGAAATAAGTTATCCATTAACATACAAGCAATATTGTAAGTACTCAAATAACAAAATGTGAAATGAAAACAGAATTACTATGTACAGTATTTGTTATTAAATAATTGATTTCAATTTTCTTCCGAATATCTTTAGGTAATGTGCATTTAGTGGATATAAGTACTAAATATCCTGCGAACTCTACAACTATGAGAGATATTCCTCTAAGCAAGATTTATCAACGAATACGTTATGAGCTAGTCGAATTCACACTTTTCTAGAAGGCGGAGGATATGATTGTTTTTTAAAGCTTGATTTTAATCAAACTTGATTGATATCTCCCACAATACCACAATTGATTCAGTTTCAATATCTGAAGGCCATTTAATAGAACCACGATCAATATATACATATCTTAGAAGGTCATATTTCGTAGCCTCTGTAATCTCAATATCCTTGTTTCAGTAAGTAGTTGATCGTTGAATACAATGATGGCAGTTAGTGGTTTCAAGATAATAAGAGTAACCACAACAGATTGGAGAACATGAATGTCGAGGTCGATAGAGCTTAGATCATGAATAACTTCAATATCCTGGTCGCAAGAAAATGAATTATTTCCATCTGTTGTTGAAGAAAAGTGTGGATAAATTGATTAAGAAAAATTATAGGTTTAAGCAGACTGTGGAGTAGATGGATTTGTCAAATCCATAACTGGGTTTAGGCCAAGTTGACTCTTTAATACTATAGATTAGGTCATGTGATATTAAGCATCGCTCACCATTCAATATAAATCCCAAATAGGTGCTCTATAGGGTATCATAGGCGCCGAAAGGAGGGCCCCCTGGCCGAGGAGCAGTGAGGGAAGAAAAACGGAAAAATAATGATTCCATAGTGAGTTTGTATAAATATCAGTGGATGATGTATATATCTATATAATTATATCCGTCCAACATGCAACATTGATTCTATCCCCAATTCCCCATACGTATAGTTTTTGAACTTTGAATATTACGTCACACCCCCCCTAGCGTTGGAGAGTTTCGGCGCCCATGTTGGGTATTCTGAAGTTATAGCTAAGAACATTCTCATAACCACGATTAGAGTGAGCTGTGAAATGGTTAATGGCAGAGCAATACAAGATTGGGAAAACTATAACTTTTGAAATTGTGTGTTTATCATCCTTTCCAATTGTTGAACTCCATCGCTCAAGCAATTTACAAACTAATTCAAGAAACCCAAACGCTATGATGTCTAGAATACTCTTCATTCAAACGCACATGTTTAAGGATTGACTTATTGAATTCGTGTCTGTTTGCAATGAATAATCTTTCTTTCTTTGCAGAATTTGCAGTATTTTTTAGGATCTCATTTTATAAGCCAAAATAGATTGAGTTTCAAATATTGAACGATTTCGTTTATTCGAAGTTGAGTTACAAGACTTTGTAGTTTCATAATGGATGGTCGTTTTAGTACAATTTCTCGATAACCTTTCAAGTTTTCCTTCTTAAATTTTCACCCACAGTCTTGATTGGTAGTATTGGCTTGGCAAATCAGTGTTTGTTATTAGTAATTTACTTGCAGTATAAACTCTCAGCATCATAAATTAGTTTATATAATCTTTTCTCTAAAATCTGTATTTAAAAAGTGCATTTTTCGATATTTCTTTCATAGAAATTGAAAATAACAAATTTCTTATTATAATGAGCTTCTTAAGTAATTGTTTCTAATAGCATGCAACTATATCAATACTTTTTGTATTGGAAACTATACTCTATCTAATTTGCATTTTGCAGGAAAACTGACGCTTGTATTCAGACTTATTATTTTTGAAAATTAAGAACAAAATTTATCAATTTATCTTACCAACATATTAATCCATGGTCCTGTAAACATTTTCACTTGTATTTGCAATTTATGGTCTGTTTAAAAGAACATAACATTCAATGTTATCCCAAAGGAGAAACTAATCCCACATTTTGAATAACCCACTCTAGTTACATATTTTATACCTAGCTACATGGATGTACTGACTGAATTTATACATTTAATTATTTATTACTATATTAGTATTTCTTTTCTAGCTCTAAACGCTATAGAATCATGTTCTGATTCAATTTTAATTTAGAACTTTCAATAGACTGACACTAAAAATAGCTAAATCCGAATCCAATAATATATCTTAAAATATATTGTTAGCAAATAATTCCTAGATTATATGAATGATCTAATAAGCACACATTCTATTTCTAAATTTATGCTTTTATTCATAAATTGCTCTTTGTGGGTGGTCTCTTGGTCTACAAAGTTTAATTTAGCTTCTGTTTACTAATGATTTTGGACGTTTTACAAGATCCCCCTGGGTACAATTTCACTACATTCACAATATTTTCTTTTTACTGGGCCGACTATAGTATAGTGGCCCAGTTTTTAAATCACTGCCTTGGATTTTTTTAGTATCGATGCCAGAGCGTATTTTGGAGGCTTGGAGATGAATACTCCTACCATTCTTCCTGTTCCTCTGACTCCCCAATTTATAGACAGCTCTTTCGACATTAATCCAAAGCTTACTTCTCCCAGTATATTTCTGATTAAAAAAAAAGCTCAGTTCGTTACCTGCTCCGTCTTGCACTACTATTTATAAAGCAAACCCTTTCCTCTACGAGATCGAGGATAAAGTCAAATCAGCCTCGACTCAACCCCTCACCTGTCGCCAACTGCATCAAACACGCAGTCGGTCTGATAGTCTATTATGAGGTAACTACTCAGTCATATTTATGGGAATAAGTAGCCTGCCAAGCAACATGAAGAACCCCCTGGATCAGGGTATTATACAGGACTAGAATTGAACACTCCTAGGTCACTACCATAGGCGTCAAGTTTTGGAAAATATAATCAAAGATGGGGGGGCCCACTTGGGGGTCGGGGGGGGGGGGCTTACTGGGAGGTTTACTAATATTTCAAGATTTGTTTTTTCAGAAACAAAATCCGGATATATTGAGTAAACTAACGTAATTCTCACCCTCTATCATCCCTTGGTCGTTCAAAAGGACCACTTTCATATAAAGATTAAATCCACCGACAGGTCCGGGGGATCGCTCCCAGTGATCCCAGCCTCCCCCCAGGGGTGGCGCTAGGGGGGAGGCAGGGGGCGGGGGGCAATAGCCTCCCGCCGGGGAAAGTTTATACTGGGCAGCTGATCGCGTTCCCTCTATTTAGCCCCCCCTGTCTGGGAAATCCTGGCGCCACCCCTGCCTCCCCCCCCCCCATCAGCAATTTGGGAGGGGACCGCCCCAAAACCCCAAACTTGGCGCCTATGGTCACTACATAATGAAATTTGACGGCTAAAAGGTTAGTTTTGTATTACTCTATGCGGACTTTCGGCAGTTTTCGCGTTCCTAAACGCAAACATATCTCTATTTATACGCCTCTATGCGTATGGCGCTCCTGGATATAACACTGCCCTAGATATCAAAGGTGGCCTGGCTTCCATAGGGCCAACTGTGACATCAACTTCACTGAATGAGGCCCGAAGCCACTAATGTCTTTCGACCGAGAAACGTGAATGTGTTATTAGGCTTTCATACATAGGTGATGGATATTGTAGATATTGCCAACATTTTTTGCCAATTTGAATGAATGGATGCAAATTTAAAGATATGATAGGTCGCATGTCCACTGTTCGGATTACGAGGGTGTCCTTGAGCCTTCAATTGGGAAACTTTTTCTAGGGAGTTGGGGGTGGGAAGGGCGGCTACATAAGAAACAAAACATGTCAAACGAGTCGAACTTCAATGTTCAAATTTCAATGAATTTGATTAATTCGCAGGCCACTTTCAACATATTCCATCAGTATTTTTCTAATCCCCAATTCCCGATATGGGACAAGGCCGTCTTCTACCATTGCCAACATCATCTCAAATATTTATTCTAGAATAAATGTTTGAGAATAAATGTTCCACTATATACTACTTCCCATAGAATAAATTAACTGATGGTACGTGTAATTTACTCATGTTTGCAAGTCAATATTTTGAAGAAACTTATTTCTAAATTTAAAATTGGTAATACTTTACATACATTATACAGTACACCCTCGCTAGTCCGAACAGGAGACCCCACATAATTTTTCGTTAAAACTGGGGAAAAAATAAAAAAAAATTTGTATTTTAGATTGGAATTATACAAAAATAAGTATTTTAGGTAGTATTGTTGCATGATAAATTGAATTGCCGTGAGAAATTGAATATAACCATGGATGCCGTGAGAAATTGAATCTCCAAATTCAATTCAAAGCAATCAAGCAATAGTTCATTCATTACTCATTTTACAAAATACTTATATAGAGCTGAGTTACTGGTAACTGAAGTGGTTTTTATTTATGTCAAAATTTCATTTCTGAGGTTATGTTTCTTTTAAAATTCAAACAACTCCTTATATGGAGTTCAGTTACCAGTAACTGAGCTCCATATAAGTAATCTGCTCATTTTATTATGACAATAATAAAGAATAACAACAGACCTGTAAAATGACTAATTTAAAATATAGAAAATACTACATAAATTATATAAATTATTGAGTCAACAATATGAGTACAGTAGAACCTGCGTAATTCGATCCCCTATAAACCGGAAGTCTCCTTAATCCGACACAAATTTCCTGTCCCTAGTGTCGGATTAGACAGCTTCTACGGTATAGTATTATTTGCAATCTATAGAGACTAAAGATTCACATTATGTTAACAGGTTTTATTCAATTTCTCACGGCATCCATGGTTATATTCAATTTCTCACGGCAATTCAATTTCTCATGCAACAGGGTCTATAGAAAACGTATTATTTCACTAATCGGGACAGAATTTCTTTTGAAACGGAACACTTCTGTTCGGATTAGCGAGGGTGTACTGTTGTACTTTTCACTAATTTGTTTATCTATTTTGTAAAAATAAATAAAATATTCATATTTGGAATTTTACATGTAGAATCCAAAATATACATACAGTAACTCCCGTTATGATATAGTTGTATATAACGAATAATCGCCTTATAGCAAAGTAGATAATGCTAAAATGCATTTATTTTCCTCTACTTGTATTGAATTTACAACGAAGAAGCCCCTATCACTTCGTTATAACGGGAGTTCACTGCTTGTTAACCTATATTAGCATTTGGAAGCTAGTCTCTAGGTTAATTTTGAATTTCTCGAGTTTGTTACTTATTTTGTAATTAACAACAAATATTAATTTTGCTAAATTGCTAAATTAGTGTATTTACACTTCAAGTATGAACTAATGGGTATTTATTTTTTCTTGCAAATGCCATTTTATTGACTCTGCCTTTTACGTATTCGAGAAATGATGTATTCACACTGTTGTGATTACAACTCTCTCAGTGTACTATATATACAGTAGACCCAGGATAATCCTAGATTTTTTCATATCCCAATGGTTTTGGACTAGACAGGTCTACTTTAGATATAAATATACAGTAGTATATAGTATATACGTACATTATTTTCTCTAATAGTCCATCAGTGGGCAAATGGCCCGAAGTGGGCAAACATATTAGTGGACTATAAGAGAAGTGGGAATGAATAGAACAGAGTGGTATGTACTTCTATCCAGAATTATTATACATACGGCGTAAAAGATTTTGATTACTCTATGATAGTAAGATGACATCCACAGTCTTTTGTACAATTCTTCGATTTATATAAATTTATTCTTTCGTCCTAACAAAGATAGGATAAGAAATAACTGGTTTTGACTTCCTATCTCGGTATGAAGGTCTCCAGTCTACCAAATTTATGGATTGTTTCTGAGTCATATGCCGTAATTCCCTGAATAAGCGCCCGGTCGCTTTTTTTCATGATGAGAAACCCCGGCGCTTATTCAGATCATTACGGTAGTGAACCCAGTTACTGTATTCAGAAATCTCCAAACCAATGATATCCTCACTGAATAGGTTGACAAATAATACATAACATCCCGGCGCATTTCAATTCACGGTGCTTTTTCAGAGTATTACCGTATTCATTCTTTATATTTATTATTATATTTTCTTAAATATTAGCTTTACTAATAATGTCGAGCGAATCCAGCTTCGATGGAGAGATTTTCAATGAGCCTGATGATTTCATTCCCAAATCTAATTCAACAGATCAGGACAGCTTTCCTTCAGATACCGAGCCCCCCGTTGCTACCATCGCTTCACAAGCACCTGCGCCAACATCATCCCAAACATCTATACCTCCATCAACACCGGGGATTTCGGAGTCCTTTTTTTCACTTGACATAGAATCTCAGGCCACCGACAGTTTTCGAAACCGGAGACGTGGGGGTCGCCCTCGCAAGCGAATCTACGCCAGAAGACACACTGTTGGCAATCCTGATACCAAAGAATTTCCATCAGTCAAGATTGCAGACCCAAATTCCAAGATAAGCAAACCGAAGAAACACAAATTCTTCAAAGCCCACCCGATTCGAGGATATGCCTCTAAATTCCGCGTTCCACCATATACCCATTCTCGACCAGTCGAATTTAAAACATCTCAGGATAGTTCTTTAAGGACCGCTTCTAAACCAACTGGAATGAGGATCCTTGATGTAGGCATTTTAGCTGAGGTATTCTCTACCTTTAAATGCAACAAATGCAATGGTCCTCTCGTCTTGTACGAAGAAAGATGGCAGCACGGCTGGCAGACATTCTTTAGAGTCAAGTGCCAGACGTGCCATTCAGAACACGCAACCTTCCCTTCCTCACGTTCTCTGGACATGCCCAGCCACCATACTTGTGTCAATGTCCCGTTTACCAGCAGAGACATGAATGAGGTTACAATGAGGTCGGTACTGGCCACACATTCAACCGGTATGTCATGGCGTGATTTACATAAAATTGCTACAATATTTGATATGCCACCACCAGTTCAATCAATACCATCTCGATATGCCATCCGTCTTGAAGGTGTTACAAAAAAAGCGGTTAATCTTTCGATGTCTGAAGCTGCTGATCAGCTACACCAGAAGGTAGATTCAGAACCATCTCCCGAGCCTAATGCTATCAATGTAACAATTAGTTTCGACAGCTCCTGGAAGACCAGGGGTTTCTACTCCAATATAGGTTTCGGTGCTGCCATCTCTACCTCCACCAAGAAAGTACTGGACTACGAGATCTTGAGTCGACTATGCGAGAAGTGCTCTATATGGACAGAAGAGAAACAGAAGGACAAACCATCCGAGTACGAGAAATGGCTAGAGCGTCATAAGCCGAACTGCAACAGAAACTACACTGGTTCTTCTCAAGCAATGGAGCCCGAAGCTGCCGAGAGGATCTGGGGTCGCAGCTTGGAGAAGAACCACCTGGTGTATTCCGTGTTTGTTGGTGACGGAGACTCTAAGGCCTTTCAGCATGTAACAACACTTGATCCCTACCCTCTTGTGAAAGTGCGAAAAGAAGAATGTCTGACACATGTTGCCAAGCGTCTGAAGAAGAACCTAAAGAAAATCAAGCCTAATACGAAGACAAAAACCTATGTACAACACAAACTCACCGAATGGAAAGCTGACTATATCGCCGCGAACTATTCCACTGTTATCTTACAGAACCGTGGGACAACACCTGATAAGCTGTCACGAGATCTACATATTCTCCTCGATCATGCGGCAGGAATTCATTCTGGCTGTCCTACCGGAGAGAACACATGGTGTCGTTGGAATAAACCATCTAGTTCCACAGCACCAGCTACTTTGACCACCTTTACACCTATTGAAATCCAGAAGGTACGCGAGGCCTTCAACAAATATGCCACGACTGAGTTCTGCAGCCATCTGACGCTAGGTCTAACTCAGAATGCAAACGAATCCCTGCACAACATGATATGGTGCCTCTGCCCCAAGAACAAGCACGTGTCTCCTCAATCTATCAGGATTAGCACTGCCATCTCTGTTCTGAGTTTCAATGAAGGAGAACTGCCACTCTTCGGGATTATGTACGACCTTGGACTGTCTCCATCGCGACATGCCTACCAATCAATGATCGACCGTATTCATAAGTTGCAATATTCCCGTACTGCCAAAATTAAATCTAATTTCCAACGACGACGAAGAAGAATGAAGCTAGTCAAGCAGCACCGAGAAAAGGCACTGCTGAAATCAGAAGGCGGGGGTAGCTATAGAGGAGGACAGTATGGAGCTGAGAGCACGCAAAGCAAGAGAGGTAGGCAGGCCCGAGGTAGGCAGGCCCGAGGACGGGGCAGACAGGCGAGAGGAGTTTCTACAGGCGTGAAGAGAAAACTCAAAGAGCGTAGTACTCCTTCTGTCTCTAGTCCGTCTTCTGGTGATGAGTCTAGATGTTCAGAAGAGTCGACCACCCTTTGTGCGATTTGCGATAAGAGAGAGCCGGACCCAGTAGCACTCAGACGAATCGGGAAGAAGATTGAGTCGCAATGGGTATGCTGTGATGTCTGCTCAGACTGGATCCACTGCTACTGCGCTGATGTAGTATACGAGATTGTCTCAGCTGGATCTTTCACTTGTGACAAGTGTTCTTAATATGTGAGTTCAATTTTTACCTTTACTCGATCCATTTATTAATCAAAATAGGTACGAATTTGCAGCTATTTAGTACAACTATTTCGGTTTCGGTCACTTAGCGAGGGTTCACTTCACAAGGTCCGTTTTCCGACTTTGTTTGTTCGTATTTGGTGTTACCGGCCTCATTCGACCACCGTTACTATTGTAACAACAACTAGTATATGTATTCTTACTTAAAATTAATAAAGTCACTCACTTGTATACCAATTATGCTTCTTTGAAGATAGCTTTTTGGTTGATTTTTGAATTAACTCCATCCAGTCGAAGAATATTTAATTGAAAACCTTCCTCCTTCGAGGTCTGGGTGTATCATTGATTCATTATACGTGTACCTTATTGTTGATGGATCATGATGGTAGTTTGTGTTGTAGGGATAATAAGTAGGGTTTTTAATCTTTAGTCTCGGGAATTGTTTTTTAAACCCAGGTTCTCGGTATCACGATCTGAGAGAGCTGGTGATACAAGGATTTTGCATTATTGGCTGAAATCGGTTTCAAATACTATATACACCTCGATTATAAGAAAGACTCTGTGCATTATCATGGTGATGTCATTTTATCAATGAGTAAGCATATTCGTGATTTTGGGTGGGGGACAGTGATGTGCTCCGTTACTAAATCTTCCGTTACTCCGTTACCGTTACTTTTTTTCTCCCGTTACCGTTACTCCGTTACTTTTGTTAATTTATCCGTTTACCTTTATTCAGTACAGTTTACCTTAATGTAACTGTAATGGCAATGGAATAAGTTTAACGTAGTAACGGTTACTGTGTTACGGTAATGTAATGGTAAGAGTGACTGATTAAAGATAACGGTAACTAGTTAAAAGTAACAGATGCCCGTTACCGTTACTTTTTCCGTTACCGTTACTCCGTTACTAGTAACGGAGCACATCACTGGTGGGAGATATGTTGATACAATAAATATGCATATTATATTATACTTTCTCTTATAGCGTGTGAGTTATGATTAATTGGGTCGATTTCCACATTTTGAAAATGTGACAATTACGTCATTATGTGTTAATTTTTGTTCAAAACTCGAACTTTTTCGAGCCAGACCCAAAATACCCTGTTACCCTTGCTATATAAATATATGAAGATTAATTGTGTTTAATTTATTGTATAGATTTGATGTATTTTTTGAAATTGTATGTCTGTATACAATGCATAGTAATTTACCAACAGATATTCGAATCTATTGTCAGATTTACGCAATCTGGTTCTCGTAGTTAATCAATGGCAACAACAATTATTTAGTACTTAAAAGGACCTCGCCTAATTATTGATTCATTGCCTATCTATTTAAGAGATTCAAAATTAGCTTCCAATGCCTTCCATAGATTATAATTTCAGAATGCTAGCTACTTTTAACATTCTCGCTACTACGTCTTTGCTCTTCTATTAACCTTTTGAACGTTTTGTAGTTCACAGTACATTTCTTCCTGCACTTATTCAATTCGAAAGCGCTCAAAGGCAAGGTACATCGAACCTTGTTGGGGACCTCTGCTCGAGGTTATACAGGCTACGCAATCCCTATCATGGTGAGCCCAGATAATGGTAACGCGACCTGCAACGGCACATCCCCAGTGGCGAATTATTACGTAACACTCAACCAACACTTCTCCATCTAAAGTGTATTGCGGAAAGGCAACGCAACTGACGAGTCCAGGCCGGGACGAAACACAAGGATTGGAATTCAATACAGGTGAGTTTCTAGCTAATTTATTGGCTAAATTACGTTGGATTATTATTGTAGTGCTGTCTGTATAAGGGGCGTAGATTCCGGATGTGGATTTGTATACCCATTTTTATTTGGGTTTTAGATTGATTGGGACTTGGGTGACAATTTTCAATTTGCAATTGGTTAAATAGAGAATCAACAAATTATTGGTATGTCCAGGGCCCTACCAACCATACCGGAGCCTACGCAGTGCGGTCTGTTAACATAACAGTGCAGTATGTTCATTTATAAATGGAGAGGACTGGAATGTGGCTGTAGGGGAGGAGGAGGCCACATATAACTAATTTTGTTTCTAGATTATATGCTTGTACATGACTTATGTTAATTTCACATAGAAGATTTAGCTCACAAAGCCAATTATCGTTCACTTAGAGAGTTGGATGTCAATATGGAGAGGATTAAGCTACCCAAGCAAACAACACATGCGTTCTATTTTAGCTTTGTAATATACTTATTCTATTAAAGCTAGATTTCCCAAGGGAATCCAGTTTTTCGATTGCTTCTAGTGCACTTTATATGTTAACTTAATGTATTAACTAACTATGCGCTGACGGCAGGAAATCGACTCTAGCCCTTGTACCTTTCGTAATATAGTACTGTTTATAAAATTGGAACTAAAATATATTTGTATTTTGATTTCTGCAAGTCAATGAATTGCTCAGTCCAATCCAAAGTTCAGCAATATGGCCTCATAGCAAGTTAGGTTAACTTGTATATTCTTTCATCTTTTGTTGGAGTCAATTCTTTTTAACGATGATATTAACTTTCAATTCAATGGTAAGGCGATGAATTTGGCATAAATTATTATTGTGAATAACACATTAATAGACAGTAGACTCGCGTTATTGTGAACACGGATAAGGCGAAATGTCAGTTTAATTCTCCTGAATATCCTAATGCATGCAAGTGATTACACTCATTACAGTTAATTCGAATTTCCGGATAACATGAACAAAATTGATTTCTGTATAGGTTTCAATTCAACTACAAAATATGTGATATTACAGATTGTTCTTTTGAAAGTAAATGTATCAACAGGAATAACTCTACTTCTCTACATTTCCCTAGATATAGGTAACTAGACTGAAAAATGTTTAATATACTAGTTGTAATATTTTATTTATTTGGTATCTAGATGTGATTATATAGTTATCACTCAAGTGAGTGCTGATAGACATACAAATATAATAGTTGAGGGAAATAGCATAGAGATTGCAACAGATTCTTTTCCAGGTAAATACAATATAGAAATTTAAATGAAAATACAGTGGAGTTCGCTTAATAGCATACGTGTTTGCCACTAAATCTGGTTGCTAATAGGGGAATGAAATTAACAGTATTATTACGCTTGGGACCCGAAAAGCGGTTGCTAATAAAGGAATATTATTGCTAATGGGGGAGTTGCTAATAAAGCAACTCCACTGTATAACAATAGTACGTTTTATTTCTAAGTTATTATTTCAATATTTAGCTGACACGACTATTGTTGTTCTGGCCGATACAAATCCGCCAAAAGCTACAGTAACGTAAGTTAGATCTGTTCCTTAAATAAGTACGAATACATGGTACAATAAAAATCCTACCTTTACTCTAGATTGATAAATGACGTCATTTCGATATTCGCCAGCAACGAATTGATTGGAGAACTAGCGATTGTTTTCCAAATTAGGAATGGAGCTAAATATGTAAGTTTACATTCCATGATATGAATTATCTATCTGAATTGACTTTTAAGTACTATACTATATTCATATATTTAGGAAGATGGAGATATTCAAAGTGTTTTTCTAATCAGCAATACAATAAAGTAATATTTCCTAATATAGTAAACTGCATATAGATTTATCGTTCATTGAAATATCATCAGTTATTGGTTACACCAAAGGTTCTACAAAGGTTCCAACTTCCAACTAGCGGCCTAATTTTTAGCGCCTAAATTTTGCAGACCTAAATGGACAATTTTGTGTAATTAAATGTACAGTTACTCAGTTAGGAATATGATTATAACATAATAATGTTATATACTCTAACCTTGTAGACCCTCAAGGTGAGCAATCCGCTTCTGAAGCTGTTCAGCAGTGAATCAGCACTGAAGACCATTTCATGAAATACAATGCCATCGCTTCTTCATTCTTATTTCTTCTTCACTCTTATTCAGGGAAATGTTAGGTAATTTTAATTCTGTTCCTCTTGTAGCAAGTCACTTAAGTTTGTAATACTGGAATGACAAATTATTGCAGCGTCCCAGACGCCCCATTAAATCCTTTTCAGCCTCTTTCCAGTATCCACCCTCTAATCGATTTCTATTTACCATTCTGTCAATCTTTTAGCATTCAATACATTTAAAGTATGTAGATCTAACTTTAAATAAATATCATTGAAATCAATTATTATACCGATTAGGAGTACACTCAATTTCATATTGCTCATCGTATTCTTTCTTTAGACTTAAATGTATACGACAACCAATTGCGGTGGAGTACAGCCAACTGCAAATAGTAAGTCGACATTTATTTCATCATTTATTTAACTCTAGTCTTACTCTGTTCGTGCTTGGAAGTAATTACATCTTGAGCATTTTAATTTTAATTACAATTACATATCCCTTATTCCACGCCAAATCTTCCAGTTGCTTCACTTATTGGGATTTAAGTTTCATAGGTTATTTAAGAGGTTGTCTCCATTTTACAACTGAAATGTTGCTTACTTGAGTTACCGTTTTTCAAACTATCATTCTTGCGAAAGACTGCCCAGATTATTTACGAACCAGAATTTGGAGAGCGTTGTTAAGACTAAGTCGATGAATAACTGGAAAACACCTTGCAAATCCAATATATACACAACAAATTTGAACACTTGTAAATTGCTGATAATATCCTAGTTTATCGCTGATTACCAACGTGTCGATTAAAAATCATTTGGCTTGTTATCGAGTGGTAGGCTGTTTAGAGCTCCTAAAGTTGGTAAGTCTAGAATTCGAGTAGCGTTGAGAGTAATTTGGGGTTTATGGTTTATCTTTTGCGAATATCGTGAAACACTGTCTACTCAAACGAGTATTATATAATTTTTAACTAAGTATAATACAGAAAAGTCATGCTAGTTGCAAAAATATGTTTTGAATTTTTAAAATAACAGTGATTGCAATATCCAAAGTTTATAATTGTGAAAATTGATTCTGCTAACTAAAACAGCCATAACTACTAACAAGAGTAAGGGCCTCAACTTTCTCCTAAACTTGCGCACGCATTACCCGGCATATACAATTTGTATATCAAAGCTAATGTTTGACTCGATTTATCCACATAATCCGCGAAAATTAAACAAAACAACAAGAAAATCCAAGAGTCTTTCCGTCTAAGAAGTTAAAAGTGATTACGAGATAATTCCTTATCCCTCTACATTTTACTTATTTGACAAGTTTGCACTCTATAATACATCAATGAATTGAATTCCGTTTAGTAACTCGTTATACCATTTGTAGTAATTGTTGTTCTATTTATCGGGAAATCTGTTGTGAATTGTCTGTTTGTTCTGCAAGTTTCATATTCTGCAGTTTCCCTGAAGTTATCTATTCCTTTGTCAAATGTTTGAACTCTTTGATACATCAATAAACTGTATACCGGCAGTGACTCGTTATAACACTAGTAGTAATTTTTGTCTATTTATCCGGAAGTCTTTGTGAATTCTCTGTTTGTTCTACAAGTTACATATTCTGCACTTTTCCCTGAAGTTATCTGTTGCTTTGTCAAATGTTTGAACTCTTTGATACATCAATAAACTGTATACCGGCAGTGACTCGTTATAACACTTGTAGTAATTTTTGTCTATTTATCCGGAAGTCTATTTTGAATTGTCTGATTGCTCTACAAGTTACATATTCTGCACTTTTCCCTGAAGTTCTCTGTTCCTTTGTGAAATGTTTGAACTCGTTGATACATCAATAAATTGATTTCCGTTTACTAACTCGTTGTACCACTTGTATTAATTGTTGTCTATTTATCCGGAAGTCTATAGTGAATTGTCTATTGTTCTGCAAGTTTCATATTCTGCAGTTTTCCCTGAAGTTATCTGTTACTTTGTCAAATGTTTGAACTCTTTGATACATCAATAAATTCAAACCCGTTTAGTGACTCGTTGTAACACTTGTAGTAATTGTTGTCTATTTATTTCGGAAGTCTATTGTGAATTGTCTAATTGTTCTGCAAGATACATATTATGCAGTTTTTTCTGAAGTTATCTGTTACTTTGTCAAATGTTTGAACTCTTTGATACATCAATAAATTCAAACCCGTTTAGTGACTCGTTGTAACACTTGTAGTAATTGTTGTCTATTTATTTCGGAAGTCTATTGTGAATTGTCTGATTGTTCTGCAAATTTCATATTATGCACTTTTCCCTGAAGGTATCTGTTCCTTTGTAAAATGTTTGAACTCTTTGATACATCAATAAATTCAAACCCGTTTAGTGACTCGTTGTAACACTTGTAGTAATTGTTGTCTATTTATTTCGGAAGTCTATTGTGAATTGTCTGATTGTTCTGCAAGATACATATTCTGCAGTTTTTTCTGAAGTTATCTGTTACTTTGTCAAATGTTTGAACTCTTTGATACATCAATAAATTCAAACCCGTTTAGTGACTCGTTGTAACACTTGTAGTAATTGTTGTCTATTTATTTCGGAAGTCTATTGTGAATTGTCTGATTGTTCTGCAAATTTCATATTATGCACTTTTCCCTGAAGTTATCTGTTGCTTTGTCAAATGTTTGAACTCTTTGATACATCAATAAATTCAAACCCGTTTAGTGACTCGTTGTAACACTTGTAGTAATTGTTGTCTATTTATTTCGGAAGTCTATTTTGAATTGTCTGATTGCTCTACAAGTTACATATTCTGCACTTTTCCCTGAAGTTATCTGTTGCTTTGTCAAATGTTTGAACTCTTTGATACATCAATAAATTCAAACCCGTTTAGTGACACGTATTAACACTTGTAGTAATTGTTGTCTATTTATTTCGGAAGTCTATTGTGAATTGTCTGATTGTTCTGCAAATTTCATATTATGCACTTTTCCCTGAAGGTATCTGTTCCTTTGTAAAATGTTTGAACTCTTTGATACATCAATAAACTGTATACCGGCAGTGACTCGTTATAACACTAGAAGTAATTTTTGTCTATTTATCCGGAAGTCTGTTGTGAATTGTCTGATTGTTCTGCAAGATACATATTCTGCAGTTTTTTCTGAAGTTATCTGTTCCTTTGTGAAATGTTTGAACTCGTTGATACATCAATAAATTGATTTCCGTTTACTAACTCGTTGTACCACTTGTATTAATTGTTGTCTATTTATCCGGAAGTCTATAGTGAATTGTCTTATTGCTCTACAAGTTACATATTCTGCACTTTTCCCTGAAGTTATCTGTTGCTTTGTCAAATGTTTGAACTCTTTGATACATCAATAAACTGTATACCGGCAGTGACTCGTTATAACACTAGTAGTAATTTTTGTCTATTTATCCGGAAGTCTGTTGTGAATTGTCTGATTGTTCTGCAAGATACATATTCTGCAGTTTTTTCTGAAGTTATCTGTTCCTTTGTGAAATGTTTGAATTCTTTGATACATCAATAAATTGAATTCCGTTCAGTAACTCGTTGTAACACTTGTTGTAATTGTTGTCTATTTATCCGGAAGTCTTTGTGAATTCTCTGTTTGTTCTACAAGTTATATATTCTGCACTTTTCCCTAAAGTTATCTATTCCTTTGTCATATGTTTGAACTCTTTGATACATCAATAAACTGTATACCGGCAGTGACTCGTTATAACACTAGTAGTAATTTTTGTCTATTTATCCGGAAGTCTGTTGTGAATTGTCTGATTGTTCTGCAAGTTACATATTCTGCAGTTTTTTCTGAAGTTATCTGTTCCTTTGTGAAATGTTTGAATTCTTTGATACATCAATAAATTGAATTCTGTTCAGTAACTCGTTGTAACACTTGTTGTAATTGTTGTCTATTTATCCGGAAGTCTTTGTGAATTCTCTGTTTGTTCTACAAGTTATATATTCTGCACTTTTCCCTGAAGTTATCTATTCCTTTGTCATATGTTTGAACTCTTTGATACATCAATAAACTGTATACCGGCAGTGACTCGTTATAACACTTGTTTTAATTGTTGTCTATTTATCCTGAAGTCAATTGTGAATTGTCTGATTGGTCTACAAGTTACATATTCTGCACTTTTCCTGAAGTTATCTATTCCTTTGTCATATGTTTGAACTCTTTGATACATCAATAAACTGAATTCCGGTAGTGACTCGTTATAACACTTGTTTTAATTGTTGTCTATTTATCCGGAAGTCTATAGTGAATTGTCTATTGTTCTGCAAGTTACATATTCTGCACTTTCCTGAAGTTATCTGTTCCTTTGTCATATGTTTGAACTCTTTGATACATCAATAAACTGAATTCCGGTAGTGACTCGTTATACCACTTGTTGTAATTGTTGTCTATTTATCCTGAAGTCAATTGTGAATTGTCTGATTGGTCTACAAGTTACATATTCTGCACTTTCCTGAAGTTATCTGTTCCTTTGTCATATGTTTGAACTCTTTGATACATCAATAAAGTGTATACCGGCAGTGACTCGTTATAACACTAGTAGTAATTTTTGTCTATTTATCCGGAAGTCTGTTGTGAATTGTCTGATTGTTCTGCAAGTTACATATTCTGCAGTTTTTTCTGAAGTTATCTGTTCCTTTCTGAAATGTTTGAATTCTTTGATACATCAATAAATTGAATTCTGTTCAGTAACTCGTTATACCACTTGTTGTAATTGTTGTCTATTTATCCGGAAGTCTTTGTGAATTTTCTGTTTGTTCTACAAGTTACATATTCTGCACTTTTCCCTGAAGTTATCTGTTACTTTGTCAAATGTTTGAACTCTTTGATACATCAATAAATTCAAACCCGTTTAGTGACTCGTTGTAACACTTGTAGTAATTGTTGTCTATTTATTTCGGAAGTCTATTGTGAATTGTCTGATTGTTCTGCAAGATACATATTCTGCAGTTTTTTCTGAAGTTATCTGTTACTTTGTCAAATGTTTGAACTCTTTGATACATCAATAAATTCAAACCCGTTTAGTGACTCGTTGTAACACTTGTAGTAATTGTTGTCTATTTATTTCGGAAGTCTGTTGTGAATTGTCTGATTGTTCTGCAAGATACATATTCTGCAGTTTTTTCTGAAGTTATCTCTTACTTTGTCAAATGTTTGAACTCTTTGATACATCAATAAATTCAAACCCGTTTAGTGACTCGTTGTAACACTTGTAGTAATTGTTGTCTATTTATTTCGGAAGTCTATTGTGAATTGTCTGATTGTTCTGCAAATTTCATATTATGCACTTTTCCCTGAAGTTATCTGTTGCTTTGTCAAATGTTTGAACTCTTTGATACATCAATAAATTCAAACCCGTTTAGTGACTCGTTATAACACTTGTAGTAATTGTTGTCTATTTATCCTGAAGTCAATTGTGAATTGTCTGATTGGTCTACAAGTTACATATTCTGCACTTTTCCTGAAGTTATCTATTCCTTTGTCAAATGTTTGAATTCTTTGATACATCAATAAATTGAATTCCGTTCAGTAACTCGTTGTAACACTTGTTGTAATTGTTGTCTATTTATCCGGAAGTCTTTGTGAATTCTCTGTTTGTTCTACAAGTTATATATTCTGCACTTTTCCCTGAAGTTATCTATTCCTTTGTCATATGTTTGAACTCTTTGATACATCAATAAACTGAATTCCGTTTAGTGACTCGTTATAACACTTGTAGTAATTGTTGTCTATTTATCCTGAAGTCAATTGTGAATTGTCTGATTGGTCTACAAGTTACATATTCTGCACTTTTCCTGAAGTTATCTATTCCTTTGTCAAATGTTTGAATTCTTTGATACATCAATAAATTGAATTCCGTTTAGTGACTCGTTATAACACTAGTAGTAATTGTTGTCTATTTATCCGGAAGTCTTTGTGAATTGTCTGATTGTTCTGCAAGATACATATTCTGCACTTTTCCCTGAAGTTTTCTGTTGCTTTGTCAAATGTTTGAACTCTTTGATACATCAATAAATTCAAACCCGTTTAGTGACTCGTTGTAACACTTGTAGTAATTGTTGTCTATTTATTTCGGAAGTCTATTGTGAATTGTCTAATTGTTCTGCAAGATACATATTCTGCAGTTTTTTCTGAAGTTATCTGTTCCTTTCTGAAATGTTTGAATTCTTTGATACATCAATAAATTGAATTCTGTTCAGTAACTCGTTATACCACTTGTTGTAATTGTTGTCTATTTATCCGGAAGTCTTTGTGAATTTTATGTTTGTTCTACAAGTTACATATTCTGCACTTTTCCCTGAAGTTATCTGTTACTTTGTCAAATGTTTGAACTCTTTGATACATCAATAAATTCAAACCCGTTTAGTGACTCGTTGTAACACTTGTAGTAATTGTTGTCTATTTATTTCGGAAGTCTATTGTGAATTGTCTGATTGTTCTGCAAGATACATATTCTGCAGTTTTTTCTGAAGTTATCTGTTACTTTGTCAAATGTTTGAACTCTTTGATACATCAATAAACTGAATTCCGTTTAGTGACTCGTTATAACACTTGTAGTAATTGTTGTCTATTTATCCTGAAGTCAATTGTGAATTGTCTGATTGGTCTACAAGTTACATATTCTGCACTTTTCCTGAAGTTATCTATTCCTTTGTCATATGTTTGACCTCTTTGATACAACAATAAACTGTATACCGGCAGTGACTCGTTATAACACTAGATTAATTTTTGTCTATTTATTCGGAAGTCTGTTGTGAATTGTCTGATTGTTCTGCAAGATACATATTCTGCAGTTTTTTCTGAAGTTATCTGTTACTTTGTCAAATGTTTGAACTCTTTGATACATCAATAAATTCAAACCCGTTTAGTGACTCGTTGTAACACTTGTAGTAATTGTTGTCTATTTATTTCGGAAGTCTGTTGTGAATTGTCTGATTGTTCTGCAGTTTTTTCTGAAGTTATCTGTTACTTTGTCAAATGTTTGAACTCTTTGATACATCAATAAATTCAAATCCGTTTAGTGACTCGTTGTAACACTTGTAGTAATTGTTGTCTATTTATTCGGAAGTCTGTTGTGAATTGTCTGATTGTTCTGCAAGATACATATTCTGCAGTTTTTTCTGAAGTTATCTGTTACTTTGTCAAATGTTTGAACTCTTTGATACATCAATAAATTCAAACCCGTTTAGTGACTCGTTGTAACACTTGTAGTAATTGTTGTCTATTTATTTCGGAAGTCTGTTGTGAATTGTCTGATTGTTCTGCAAGATACATATTCTGCAGTTTTTTCTGAAGTTATCTGTTACTTTGTCAAATGTTTGAACTCTTTGATACATCAATAAATTCAAACCCGTTTAGTGACTCGTTGTAACACTTGTAGTAATTGTTGTCTATTTATTTCGGAAGTCTATTGTGAATTGTCTGATTGTTCTGCAAATTTCATATTATGCACTTTTCCCTGAAGTTATCTGTTGCTTTGTCAAATGTTTGAACTCTTTGATACATCAATAAATTCAAACCCGTTTAGTGACTCGTTATAACACTTGTAGTAATTGTTGTCTATTTATCCTGAAGTCAATTGTGAATTGTCTGATTGGTCTACAAGTTACATATTCTGCACTTTTCCTGAAGTTATCTATTCCTTTGTCAAATGTTTGAATTCTTTGATACATCAATAAATTGAATTCCGTTTAGTGACTCGTTATAACACTAGTAGTAATTGTTGTCTATTTATCCGGAAGTCTTTGTGAATTGTCTGATTGTTCTGCAAGATACATATTCTGCACTTTTCCCTGAAGTTTTCTGTTGCTTTGTCAAATGTTTGAACTCTTTGATACATCAATAAATTCAAACCCGTTTAGTGACACGTATTAACACTTGTAGTAATTGTTGTCTATTTATTTCGGAAGTCAATTGTGAATTGTCTGATTGGTCTACAAGTTACATATTCTGCACTTTCCTGAAGTTATCTGTTCCTTTGTCATATGTTTGAACTCTTTGATACATCAATAAATTGAATTCCGTTTAGTGACTCGTTATAACACTAGTAGTAATTGTTGTCTATTTATCCGGAAGTCTTTGTGAATTGTCTGATTGTTCTGCAAGATACATATTCTGCAGTTTTTTCTGAAGTTATCTGTTCCTTTCTGAAATGTTTGAATTCTTTGATACATCAATAAATTGAATTCTGTTCAGTAACTCGTTATACCACTTGTTGTAATTATTGTCTATTTATCCGGAAGTCTTTGTGAATTTTCTGTTTGTTCTACAAGTTACATATTCTGCACTTTTCCCTGAAGTTATCTGTTACTTTGTCAAATGTTTGAACTCTTTGATACATCAATAAATTCAAACCCGTTTAGTGACTCGTTGTAACACTTGTAGTAATTGTTGTCTATTTATTTCGGAAGTCTATTGTGAATTGTCTGATTGTTCTGCAAGATACATATTCTGCACTTTTCCCTGAAGTTTTCTGTTGCTTTGTCAAATGTTTGAACTCTTTGATACATCAATAAATTCAAACCCGTTTAGTGACTCGTTGTAACACTTGTAGTAATTGTTGTCTATTTATTTCGGAAGTCTATTGTGAATTGTCTAATTGTTCTGCAAGATTCATATTCTGCAGTTTTTTCTGAAGTTATCTGTTCCTTTCTGAAATGTTTGAATTCTTTGATACATCAATAAATTGAATTCTGTTCAGTAACTCGTTATACCACTTGTTGTAATTATTGTCTATTTATCCGGAAGTCTTTGTGAATTTTCTGTTTGTTCTACAAGTTACATATTCTGCACTTTTCCCTGAAGTTATCTGTTACTTTGTCAAATGTTTGAACTCTTTGATACATCAATAAATTCAAACCCGTTTAGTGACTCGTTGTAACACTTGTAGTAATTGTTGTCTATTTATTTCGGAAGTCTATTGTGAATTGTCTGATTGTTCTGCAAGATACATATTCTGCAGTTTTTTCTGAAGTTATCTGTTACTTTGTCAAATGTTTGAACTCTTTGATACATCAATAAACTGAATTCCGTTTAGTGACTCGTTATAACACTTGTAGTAATTGTTGTCTATTTATCCTGAAGTCAATTGTGAATTGTCTGATTGGTCTACAAGTTACATATTCTGCACTTTTCCTGAAGTTATCTATTCCTTTGTCATATGTTTGACCTCTTTGATACAACAATAAACTGTATACCGGCAGTGACTCGTTATAACACTAGAAGTAATTTTTGTCTATTTATTCGGAAGTCTGTTGTGAATTGTCTGATTGTTCTGCAAGATACATATTCTGCAGTTTTTTCTGAAGTTATCTGTTACTTTGTCAAATGTTTGAACTCTTTGATACATCAATAAATTCAAACCCGTTTAGTGACTCGTTGTAACACTTGTAGTAATTGTTGTCTATTTATTTCGGAAGTCTGTTGTGAATTGTCTGATTGTTCTGCAAGATACATATTCTGCAGTTTTTTCTGAAGTTATCTGTTACTTTGTCAAATGTTTGAACTCTTTGACACATCAATAAATTCAAATCCGTTTAGTGACTCGTTGTAACACTTGTAGTAATTGTTGTCTATTTATTTCGGAAGTCTATTGTGAATTGTCTGATTGTTCTGCAAGATACATATTCTGCAGTTTTTTCTGAAGTTATCTGTTACTTTGTCAAATGTTTGAACTCTTTGATACATCAATAAATTCAAACCCGTTTAGTGACTCGTTGTAACACTTGTAGTAATTGTTGTCTATTTATTTCGGAAGTCTATTGTGAATTGTCTGATTGTTCTGCAAATTTCATATTATGCACTTTTCCCTGAAGTTATCTGTTGCTTTGTCAAATGTTTGAACTCTTTGATACATCAATAAATTCAAACCCGTTTAGTGACTCGTTGTAACACTTGTAGTAATTGTTGTCTATTTATTTCGGAAGTCTATTGTGAATTGTCTGATTGTTCTGCAAGATACATATTCTGCAGTTTTTTCTGAAGTTATCTGTTACTTTGTCAAATGTTTGAACTCTTTGATACATCAATAAATTCAAACCCGTTTAGTGACTCGTTGTAACACTTGTAGTAATTGTTGTCTATTTATTTCGTAAGTCTATTGTGAATTGTCTGATTGTTCTGCAAATTTCATATTATGCACTTTTCCCTGAAGTTATCTGTTGCTTTGTCAAATGTTTGAACTCTTTGATACATCAATAAATTCAAACCAGTTTAGTGACTCGTTGTAACACTTGTAGTAATTGTTGTCTATTTATTTCGGAAGTCTATTGTGAATTGTCTGTTTGTTCTACAAGTTACATATTCTGCACTTTTCCCTGAAGTTTTCTGTTGCTTTGTCAAATGTTTGAACTCTTTGATACATCAATAAATTCAAACCCGTTTAGTGACTCGTTGTAACACTTGTAGTAATTGTTGTCTATTTATTTCGGAAGTCTATTGTGAATTGTCTAATTGTTCTGCAAGATACATATTCTGCAGTTTTTTCTGAAGTTATCTGTTACTTTGTCAAATGTTTGAACTCTTTGATACATCAATAAACTGAATTCCGTTTAGTGACTCGTTATAACACTTGTAGTAATTGTTGTCTATTTATCCTGAAGTCAATTGTGAATTGTCTGATTGGTCTACAAGTTACATATTCTGCACTTTTCCTGAAGTTATCTATTCCTTTGTCATATGTTTGACCTCTTTGATACAACAATAAACTGTATACCGGCAGTGACTCGTTATAACACTAGAAGTAATTTTTGTCTATTTATTCGGAAGTCTGTTGTGAATTGTCTGATTGTTCTGCAAGATACATATTCTGCAGTTTTTTCTGAAGTTATCTGTTACTTTGTCAAATGTTTGAACTCTTTGACACATCAATAAATTCAAATCCGTTTAGTGACTCGTTGTAACACTTGTAGTAATTGTTGTCTATTTATTTCGGAAGTCTATTGTGAATTGTCTGATTGTTCTGCAAGATACATATTCTGCAGTTTTTTCTGAAGTTATCTGTTACTTTGTCAAATGTTTGAACTCTTTGATACATCAATAAATTCAAACCCGTTTAGTGACTCGTTGTAACACTTGTAGTAATTGTTGTCTATTTATTTCGGAAGTCTATTGTGAATTGTCTGATTGTTCTGCAAATTTCATATTATGCACTTTTCCCTGAAGTTATCTGTTGCTTTGTCAAATGTTTGAACTCTTTGATACATCAATAAATTCAAACCCGTTTAGTGACTCGTTGTAACACTTGTAGTAATTGTTGTCTATTTATTTCGGAAGTCTATTGTGAATTGTCTGATTGTTCTGCAAGATACATATTCTGCAGTTTTTTCTGAAGTTATCTGTTACTTTGTCAAATGTTTGAACTCTTTGATACATCAATAAATTCAAACCCGTTTAGTGACTCGTTGTAACACTTGTAGTAATTGTTGTCTATTTATTTCGGAAGTCTATTGTCAATTGTCTGATTGTTCTGCAAATTTCATATTATGCACTTTTCCCTGAAGGTATCTGTTCCTTTGTAAAATGTTTGAACTCTTTGATACATCAATAAACTGAATTCCGTTCAGTAACTCGTTGTAACACTTGTTGTAATTGTTGTCTATTTATCCTGAAGTCAATTGTGAATTGTCTGATTGGTCTACAAGTTACATATTCTGCACTTTTCCTGAAGTTATCTATTCCTTTGTCAAATGTTTGAACTCTTTGATACAACAATAAACTGTATACCGGCAGTGACTCGTTATAACACTAGAAGTAATTTTTGTCTATTTATCCGGAAGTCTGTTGTGAATTGTCTGATTGTTCTGCAAGATACATATTGTGCAGTTTTTTCTGAAGTTATCTGTTACTTTGTCAAATGTTTGAACTCTTTGATACATCAATAAATTCAAACCCGTTTAGTGACTCGTTGTAACACTTGTAGTAATTGTTGTCTATTTATTTCGTAAGTCTATTGTGAATTGTCTGATTGTTCTGCAAATTTCATATTATGCACTTTTCCCTGAAGTTATCTGTTGCTTTGTCAAATGTTTGAACTCTTTGATACATCAATAAATTCAAACCAGTTTAGTGACTCGTTGTAACACTTGTAGTAATTGTTGTCTATTTATTTCGGAAGTCTATTGTGAATTGTCTGTTTGTTCTACAAGTTACATATTCTGCACTTTTCCCTGAAGTTTTCTGTTGCTTTGTCAAATGTTTGAACTCTTTGATACATCAATAAATTCAAACCAGTTTAGTGACTCGTTGTAACACTTGTAGTAATTGTTGTCTATTTATTTCGTAAGTCTATTGTGAATTGTCTGATTGTTCTGCAAATTTCATATTATGCACTTTTCCCTGAAGTTATCTGTTGCTTTGTCAAATGTTTGAACTCTTTGATACATCAATAAATTCAAACCCGTTTAGTGACTCGTTGTAACACTTGTAGTAATTGTTGTCTATTTATTTCGGAAGTCTATTGTGAATTGTCTGATTGTTCTGCAAATTTCATATTATGCACTTTTCCCTGAAGGTATCTGTTCCTTTGTAAAATGTTTGAACTCTTTGATACATCAATATACTGAATTCCGTTTAGTGACTCGATATAACACTTGTAGTAATTGTTGTCTATTTATCCTGAAGTCAATTGTGAATTGTCTGATTGGTCTACAAGTTACATATTCTGCACTTTTCCTGAAATTATCTATTCCTTTGTCATATGTTTGAACTCTTTGATACAACAATAAACTGTATACCGGCAGTGACTCGTTATAACACTAGAAGTAATTTTTGTCTATTTATCCGGAAGTCTGTTGTGAATTGTCTGATTGTTCTGCAAGATACATATTGTGCAGTTTTTTCTGAAGTTATCTGTTACTTTGTCAAATGTTTGAACTCTTTGATACATCAATAAATTCAAACCCGTTTAGTGACTCGTTGTAACACTTGTAGTAATTGTTGTCTATTTATTTCGGAAGTCTATTGTGAATTGTCTGATTGTTCTGCAAATTTCATATTATGCACTTTTCCCTGAAGTTATCTGTTGCTTTGTCAAATGTTTGAACTCTTTGATACATCAATAAATTCAAACCAGTTTAGTGACTCGTTGTAACACTTGTAGTAATTGTTGTCTATTTATTTCGGAAGTCTATTGTGAATTGTCTGATTGTTCTGCAAGATACATATTCTGCAGTTTTTTCTAAAGTTATCTGTTACTTTGTCAAATGTTTAAACTCTTTGATACATCAATAAATTCAAACCCGTTTAGTGACTCGTTGTAACACTTGTAGTAATTGTTGTCTATTTATTTCGGAAGTCTATTGTGAATTGTCTGATTGTTCTGCAAATTTCATATTATGCACTTTTCCCTGAAGTTATCTGTTGCTTTGTCAAATGTTTGAACTCTTTGATACATCAATAAATTCAAACCCGTTTAGTGACTCGTTGTAACACTTGTAGTAATTGTTGTCTATTTTTTTCGGAAGTCTGTTGTGAATTGTCTGATTGTTCTGCAAGATACATATTCTGCAGTTTTTTCTGAAGTTATCTGTTACTTTGTCAAATGTTTGAACTCTTTGATACATCAATAAATTCAAACCCGTTTAGTGACTCGTTGTAACACTTGTAGTAATTGTTGTCTATTTATTTCGGAAGTCTATTGTGAATTGTCTGATTGTTCTGCAAATTTCATATTATGCACTATTCCCTGAAGTTATCTGTTGCTTTGTCAAATGTTTGAACTCTTTGATACATCAATAAATTCAAATCCGTTTAGTGACTCGTTGTAACACTTGTAGTAATTGTTGTCTATTTATTTCGGAAGTCAATTGTGAATTGTCTGATTGGTCTACAAGTTACATATTCTGCACTTTTCCTGAAATTATCTATTCCTTTGTCATATGTTTGAACTCTTTGATACAACAATAAACTGTATACCGGCAGTGACTCGTTATAACACTAGAAGTAATTTTTGTCTATTTATCCGGAAGTCTGTTGTGAATTGTCTGATTGTTCTGCAAGATACATATTCTGCAGTTTTTTCTGAAGTTATCTGTTACTTTGTCAAATGTTTGAACTCTTTGATACATCAATAAATTCAAACCCGTTTAGTGACTCGTTGTAACACTTGTAGTAATTGTTGTCTATTTATTTCGGAAGTCTATTGTGAATTGTCTGATTGTTCTGCAAATTTCATATTATGCACTATTCCCTGAAGTTATCTGTTGCTTTGTCAAATGTTTGAACTCTTTGATACATCAATAAATTCAAATCCGTTTAGTGACTCGTTGTAACACTTGTAGTAATTGTTGTCTATTTATTTCGGAAGTCAATTGTGAATTGTCTGATTGGTCTACAAGTTACATATTCTGCACTTTTCCTGAAATTATCTATTCCTTTGTCATATGTTTGAACTCTTTGATACAACAATAAACTGTATACCGGCAGTGACTCGTTATAACACTAGAAGTAATTTTTGTCTATTTATCCGGAAGTCTGTTGTGAATTGTCTGATTGTTCTGCAAGATACATATTCTGCAGTTTTTTCTGAAGTTATCTGTTACTTTGTCAAATGTTTGAACTCTTTGATACATCAATAAATTCAAACCCGTTTAGTGACTCGTTGTAACACTTGTAGTAATTGTTGTCTATTTATTTCGGAAGTCTATTGTGAATTGTCTGATTGTTCTGCAAGATACATATTCTGCAGTTTTTTCTGAAGTTATCTGTTACTTTGTCAAATGTTTGAACTCTTTGATACATCAATAAATTCAAACCCGTTTAGTGACTCGTTGTAACACTTGTAGTAATTGTTGTCTATTTATTTCGGAAGTCTATTGTGAATTGTCTGATTGTTCTGCAAATTTCATATTATGCACTTTTCCCTGAAGTTATCTGTTGCTTTGTCAAATGTTTGAACTCTTTGATACATCAATAAATTCAAATCCGTTTAGTGACTCGTTGTAACACTTGTAGTAATTGTTGTCTATTTATTTCGGAAGTCTATTGTGAATTGTCTGATTGTTCTGCAAGATACATATTCTGCAGTTTTTTCTGAAGTTATCTGTTACTTTGTCAAATGTTTGAACTCTTTGATACATCAATAAATTCAAACCCGTTTAGTGACTCGTTGTAACACTTGTAGTAATTGTTGTCCATTTATTTCGGAAGTCTATTGTGAATTGTCTAATTGTTCTGCAAGATACATATTCTGCAGTTTTTTCTGAAGTTATCTGTTACTTTGTCAAATGTTTGAACTCTTTGATACATCAATAAATTCAAACCCGTTTAGAGACTCGTTGTAACACTTGTAGTAATTGTTGTCTATTTATTTCGGAAGTCTATTGTGAATTTTCTGATTGTTCTGCAAATTTCATATTATGCACTTTTCCCTGAAGGTATCTGTTCCTTTGTAAAATGTTTGAACTCTTTGATACATCAATATACTGAATTCCGTTTAGTGACTCGTTATAACACTAGAAGTAATTTTTGTCTATTTATCCGGAAGTCTGTTGTGAATTGTCTGATTGTTCTGCAAGATACATATTCTGCAGTTTTTTCTGAAGTTATCTGTTACTTTGTCAAATGTTTGAACTCTTTGATACATCAATAAATTCAAACCCGTTTAGTGACTCGTTGTAACACTTGTAGTAATTGTTGTCTATTTATTTCGGAAGTCTATTGTGAATTGTCTGATTGTTCTGCAAATTTCATATTATGCACTTTTCCCTGAAGTTATCTGTTGCTTTGTCAAATGTTTGAACTCTTTGATACATCAATAAATTCAAACCCGTTTAGTGACTCGTTGTAACACTTGTAGTAATTGTTGTCTATTTATTTCGGAAGTCTATTGTGAATTGTCTGATTGTTCTGCAAGATACATATTCTGCAGTTTTTTCTGAAGTTATCTGTTACTTTGTCAAATGTTTGAACTCTTTGATACATCAATAAATTCAAACCCGTTTAGTGACTCGTTGTAACACTTGTAGTAATTGTTGTCTATTTATTTCGGAAGTCTATTGTGAATTGTCTGATTGTTCTGCAAATTTCATATTATGCACTTTTCCCTGAAGGTATCTGTTCCTTTGTAAAATGTTTGAACTCTTTGATACATCAATAAACTGATTTCCGTTTAGTGACTCGTTATAACACTTGTAGTAATTGTTGTCTATTTATCCTGAAGTCAATTGTGAATTGTCTGATTGGTCTACAAGTTACATATTCTGCACTTTTCCTGAAGTTATCTATTCCTTTGTCATATGTTTGACCTCTTTGATACAACAATAAACTGTATACCGGCAGTGACTCGTTATAACACTAGAATTAATTTTTGTCTATTTATTCGGAAGTCTGTTGTGAATTGTGTGATTGTTCTGCAAGATACATATTCTGCAGTTTTTTCTGAAGTTATCTGTTACTTTGTCAAATGTTTGAACTCTTTGATACATCAATAAATTCAAACCCGTTTAGTGACTCGTTGTAACACTTGTCGTAATTGTTGTCTATTTATTTCGGAAGTCTATTGTGAATTGTCTGATTGTTCTGCAAGATACATATTCTGCAGTTTTTTCTGAAGTTATCTGTTACTTTGTCAAATGTTTGAACTCTTTGATACATCAATAAATTCAAACCCGTTTAGTGACTCGTTGTAACACTTGTAGTAATTGTTGTCTATTTATTTCGGAAGTCTATTGTGAATTGTCTGATTGTTCTGCAAATTTCATATTATGCACTTTTCCCTGAAGTTATCTGTTGCTTTGTCAAATGTTTGAACTCTTTGATACATCAATAAATTCAAATCCGTTTAGTGACTCGTTGTAACACTT
Source organism: Hexactinellida sp. DTS-2022 (assembly GCA_028753945.1). Taxonomy (NCBI): domain Eukaryota; kingdom Metazoa; phylum Porifera; class Hexactinellida; species Hexactinellida sp. DTS-2022. Next base: position 1,574,856 of record JAPNXP010000003.1, read on the forward strand.
GTAGTAATTGTTGTCTATTTATTTCGGAAGTCTATTGTGAATTGTCTGATTGTTCTGCAAGATACATATTCTGCAGTTTTTTCTGAAGTTATCTGTTACTTTGTCAAATGTTTGAACTCTTTGATACATCAATAAATTCAAACCCGTTTAGTGACTCGTTGTAACACTTGTAGTAATTGTTGTCCATTTATTTCGGAAGTCTATTGTGAATTGTCTAATTGTTCTGGAAGATACATATTCTGCACTTTTCCCTGAAGTTTTCTGTTGCTTTGTCAAATGTTTGAACTCTTTGATACATCAATAAATTCAAACCCGTTTAGTGACTCGTTGTAACACTTGTAGTAATTGTTGTCTATTTATTTCGGAAGTCTATTGTGAATTGTCTGATTGTTCTGCAAATTTCATATTATGCACTTTTCCCTGAAGTTATCTGTTGCTTTGTCAAATGTTTGAACTCTTTGATACATCAATAAATTCAAACCCGTTTAGTGACTCGTTGTAACACTTGTAGTAATTGTTGTCTATTTATTTCGGAAGTCTATTGTGAATTGTCTGATTGTTCTGCAAGATACATATTCTGCAGTTTTTTCTGAAGTTATCTGTTACTTTGTCAAATGTTTGAACTCTTTGATACATCAATAAATTCAAACCCGTTTAGTGACTCGTTGTAACACTTGTAGTAATTGTTGTCTATTTATTTCGGAAGTCTATTGTGAATTGTCTGATTGTTCTGCAAATTTCATATTATGCACTTTTCCCTGAAGTTATCTGTTGCTTTGTCAAATGTTTGAACTCTTTGATACATCAATAAATTCAAATCCGTTTAGTGACTCGTTGTAACACTTGTAGTAATTGTTGTCTATTTATTTCGGAAGTCTATTGTGAATTGTCTGATTGTTCTGCAAGATACATATTCTGCAGTTTTTTCTGAAGTTATCTGTTACTTTGTCAAATGTTTGAACTCTTTGATACATCAATAAATTCAAACCCGTTTAGTGACTCGTTGTAACACTTGTAGTAATTGTTGTCCATTTATTTCGGAAGTCTATTGTGAATTGTCTAATTGTTCTGCAAGATACATATTCTGCAGTTTTTTCTGAAGTTATCTGTTACTTTGTCAAATGTTTGAACTCTTTGATACATCAATAAATTCAAACCCGTTTAGTGACTCGTTGTAACACTTGTAGTAATTGTTGTCTATTTATTTCGGAAGTCTATTGTGAATTGTCTGATTGTTCTGCAAATTTCATATTATGCACTTTTCCCTGAAGGTATCTGTTCCTTTGTAAAATGTTTGAACTCTTTGATACATCAATATACTGAATTCCGTTTAGTGACTCGTTATAACACTTGTAGTAATTGTTGTCTATTTATCCTGAAGTCAATTGTGAATTGTCTGGTTGGTCTACAAGTTACATATTCTGCACTTTTCCTGAAATTATCTATTCCTTTGTCATATGTTTGAACTCTTTGATACAACAATAAACTGTATACCGGCAGTGACTCGTTATAACACTAGAAGTAATTTTTGTCTATTTATCCGGAAGTCTGTTGTGAATTGTCTGATTGTTCTGCAAGATACATATTCTGCAGTTTTTTCTGAAGTTATCTGTTACTTTGTCAAATGTTTGAACTCTTTGATACATCAATAAATTCAAACCCGTTTAGTGACTCGTTGTAACACTTGTAGTAATTGTTGTCTATTTATTTCGGAAGTCTATTGTGAATTGTCTGATTGTTCTGCAAATTTCATATTATGCACTTTTCCCTGAAGTTATCTGTTGCTTTGTCAAATGTTTGAACTCTTTGATACATCAATAAATTCAAACCCGTTTAGTGACTCGTTGTAACACTTGTAGTAATTGTTGTCTATTTATTTCGGAAGTCTATTGTGAATTGTCTGATTGTTCTGCAAGATACATATTCTGCAGTTTTTTCTGAAGTTATCTGTTACTTTGTCAAATGTTTGAACTCTTTGATACATCAATAAATTCAAACCCGTTTAGTGACTCGTTGTAACACTTGTAGTAATTGTTGTCTATTTATTTCGGAAGTCTATTGTGAATTGTCTGATTGTTCTGCAAATTTCATATTATGCACTTTTCCCTGAAGTTATCTGTTCCTTTGTCAAATGTTTGAACTCTTTGATACATCAATAAATTCAAACCCGTTTAGTGACACGTATTAACACTTGTAGTAATTGTTGTCTATTTATTTCGGAAGTCTATTGTGAATTGTCTGATTGTTCTGCAAATTTCATATTATGCACTTTTCCCTGAAGGTATCTGTTCCTTTGTAAAATGTTTGAACTCTTTGATACATCAATAAACTGTATACCGGCAGTGACTCGTTATAACACTAGAAGTAATTTTTGTCTATTTTCCGGAAGTCTGTTGTGAATTGTCTGATTGTTCTGCAAGATACATATTCTGCAGTTTTTTCTGAAGTTATCTGTTCCAGTGTGAAATGTTTGAACTCGTTGATACATCAATAAATTGATTTCCGTTTACTAACTCGTTGTACCACTTGTATTAATTGTTGTCTATTTATCCGGAAGTCTATTGTGAATTGTCTGATTGTTCTGCAAATTTCATATTATGCACTTTTCCCTGAAGGTATCTGTTCCTTTGTAAAATGTTTGAACTCTTTGATACATCAATAAACTGTATACCGGCAGTGACTCGTTATAACACTAGAAGTAATTTTTGTCTATTTTCCGGAAGTCTATAGTGAATTGTCTATTGTTCTGCAAGTTTCATATTCTGCAGTTTTACTGAAGTTATCTGTTCCTTTGTCAAATGTTTGAACTCTTTGATACATCAATAAACTGAATTCCGGTAGTGACTCGTTATAACACTTGTTTTAATTGTTGTCTATTAATCCTGAAGTCTATTTTGAATTGTCTTATTGCTCTACAAGTTACATATTCTGCACTTTTCCCTGAAGTTATCTGTTGCTTTGTCAAATGTTTGAACTCTTTGATACATCAATAAACTGTATACCGGCAGTGACTCGTTATAACACTAGTAGTAATTTTTGTCTATTTATCCGGAAGTCTGTTGTGAATTGTCTGATTGTTCTGCAAGTTACATATTCTGCAGTTTTTTCTGAAGTTATCTGTTCCTTTGTGAAATGTTTGAATTCTTTGATACATCAATAAATTGAATTCTGTTCAGTAACTCGTTGTAACACTTGTTGTAATTTTTGTCTATTTATCCGGAAGTCTGTTGTGAATTCTCTGTTTGTTCTACAAGTTATATATTCTGCACTTTTCCCTGAAGTTATCTATTCCTTTGTCATATGTTTGAACTCTTTGATACATCAATAAACTGTATACCGGCAGTGACTCGTTATAACACTTGTTTTAATTGTTGTCTATTTATCCTGAAGTCAATTGTGAATTGTCTGATTGGTCTACAAGTTACATATTCTGCACTTTCCTGAAGTTATCTGTTCCTTTGTCATATGTTTGAACTCTTTGATACATCAATAAAGTGTATACCGGCAGTGACTCGTTATAACACTAGTAGTAATTTTTGTCTATTTATCCGGAAGTCTGTTGTGAATTGTCTGATTGTTCTGCAAGTTACATATTCTGCAGTTTTTTCTGAAGTTATCTGCTCCTTTGTGAAATGTTTGAATTCTTTGATACATCAATAAATTGAATTCTGTTCAGTAACTCGTTATACCACTTGTTGTAATTGTTGTCTATTTATCCGGAAGTCTTTGTGAATTTTCTGTTTGTTCTACAAGTTACATATTCTGCACTTTTCCCTGAAGTTATCTGTTGCTTTGTCAAATGTTTGAACTCTTTCATACATCAATAAATTCAAACCCGTTTAGTGACTCGTTGTAACACTTGTAGTAATTGTTGTCTATTTATTTCGGAAGTCTATTGTGAATTGTCTGATTGTTCTGCAAGATACATATTCTGCAGTTTTTTCTGAAGTTATCTATTACTTTGTCAAATTTTTGAACTCTTTGATACATCAATAAATTCAAACCCGTTTAGTGACTCGTTATAACACTTGTAGTAATTGTTGTCTATTTATTTCGGAAGTCTATTGTGAATTGTCTGATTGTTCTGCAAATTTCATATTATGCACTTTTCTCTGAAGGTATCTGTTCCTTTGTCAAATGTTTGAACTCTTTGATACATCAATAAACTGAATTCCGGTAGTGACTCGTTGTAACACTTGTTTTAATTGTTGTCTATTTATCCTGAAGTCAATTGTGAATTGTCTGTTTGTTCTACAAGTTACATATTCTGCACTTTTCCCTGAAGTTATCTGTTGCTTTGTCAAATGTTTGAATTCTTTGATACATCAATAAATTGAATTCTGTTCAGTAACTCGTTATACCACTTGTTGTAATTGTTGTCTATTTATCCGGAAGTCTTTGTGAATTCTCCGTTTGTTCTACAAGTTACATATTCTGCACTTTTCCCTGAAGTTATCTGTTGCTTTGTCAAATGTTTGAACTCTTTGATACATTAATAAATTCAAACCCGTTTAGTGACTCGTTGTAACACTTGTAGTAATTGTTGTCTATTTATTTCGGAAGTCTATTGTGAATTGTCTGATTGTTCTGCAAGATACATATTCTGCAGTTTTTTCTGAAGTTATCTGTTACTTTGTCAAATGTTTGAACTCTTTGATACATCAATAAATTCAAACCCGTTTAGTGACTCGTTGTAACACTTGTAGTAATTGTTGTCTATTTATTTCGGAAGTCTATTGTGAATTGTCTGATTGTTCTGCAAATTTCATATTATGCACTTTTCCCTGAAGGTATCTGTTCCTTTGTAAAATGTTTGAACTCTTTGATACATCAATAAACTGAATTCCGTTTAGTGACTCGTTATAACACTTGTAGTAATTGTTGTCTATTTATCCTGAAGTCAATTGTGAATTGTCTGATTGGTCTACAAGTTACATATTCTGCACTTTTCCTGAAGTTATCTATTTCTTTGTCATATGTTTGAACTCTTTGATACATCAATAAACTGTATACCGGCAGTGACTCGTTATAACACTAGTAGTAATTTTTGTCTATTTATCCGGAAGTCTATTGTGAATTGTCTGATTGTTCTGCAAATTTCATATTATGCACTTTTCTCTGAAGGTATCTGTTCCTTTGTCAAATGTTTGAACTCTTTGATACATCAATAAACTGAATTCCGGTAGTGACTCGTTGTAACACTTGTTTTAATTGTTGTCTATTTATCCTGAAGTCAATTGTGAATTGTCTGTTTGTTCTACAAGTTACATATTCTGCACTTTTCCCTGAAGTTATCTGTTGCTTTGTCAAATGTTTGAATTCTTTGATACATCAATAAATTGAATTCTGTTCAGTAACTCGTTATCCCACTTGTTGTAATTGTTGTCTATTTATCCGGAAGTCTTTGTGAATTCTCCGTTTGTTCTACAAGTTACATATTCTGCACTTTTCCCTGAAGTTATCTGTTGCTTTGTCAAATGTTTGAACTCTTTGATACATCAATAAAGTGTATACCGGCAGTGACTCGTTATAACACTAGTAGTAATTTTTGTCTATTTATCCGGAAGTCTGTTGTGAATTGTCTGATTGTTCTGCAAGTTACATATTCTGCAGTTTTTTCTGAAGTTATCTGCTCCTTTGTGAAATGTTTGAATTCTTTGATACATCAATAAATTGAATTCTGTTCAGTAACTCGTTATACCACTTGTTGTAATTGTTGTCTATTTATCCGGAAGTCTTTGTGAATTTTCTGTTTGTTCTACAAGTTACATATTCTGCACTTTTCCCTGAAGTTATCTGTTGCTTTGTCAAATGTTTGAACTCTTTCATACATTAATAAATTCAAACCCGTTTAGTGACTCGTTGTAACACTTGTAGTAATTGTTGTCTATTTATCCGGAAGTCTATTGTGAATTGTCTGATTGTTCTGCAAGATACATATTCTGCAGTTTTTTCTGAAGTTATCTGTTACTTTGTCAAATGTTTGAACTCTTTGATACATCAATAAATTCAAACCCGTTTAGTGACTCGTTGTAACACTTGTAGTAATTGTTGTCTATTTATTTCGGAAGTCTATTGTGAATTGTCTGATTGTTCTGCAAATTTCATATTATGCACTTTTCCCTGAAGGTATCTGTTCCTTTGTAAAATGTTTGAACTCTTTGATACATCAATAAACTGAATTCCGTTTAGTGACTCGTTATAACACTTGTAGTAATTGTTGTCTATTTATCCTGAAGTCAATTGTGAATTGTCTGATTGGTCTACAAGTTACATATTCTGCACTTTTCCTGAAGTTATCTATTTCTTTGTCATATGTTTGAACTCCTTGATACATCAATAAACTGTATACCGGCAGTGACTCGTTATAACACTAGTAGTAATTTTTGTCTATTTATCCGGAAGTCTATTGTGAATTGTCTGATTGTTCTGCAAATTTCATATTATGCACTTTTCTCTGAAGGTATCTGTTCCTTTGTCAAATGTTTGAACTCTTTGATACATCAATAAACTGAATTCCGGTAGTGACTCGTTGTAACACTTGTTTTAATTGTTGTCTATTTATCCTGAAGTCAATTGTGAATTGTCTGTTTGTTCTACAAGTTACATATTCTGCACTTTTCCCTGAAGTTATCTGTTGCTTTGTCAAATGTTTGAATTCTTTGATACATCAATAAATTGAATTCTGTTCAGTAACTCGTTATACCACTTGTTGTAATTGTTGTCTATTTATCCGGAAGTCTTTGTGAATTCTCCGTTTGTTCTACAAGTTACATATTCTGCACTTTTCCCTGAAGTTATCTGTTGCTTTGTCAAATGTTTGAACTCTTTGATACATCAATAAAGTGTATACCGGCAGTGACTCGTTATAACACTAGTAGTAATTTTTGTCTATTTATCCGGAAGTCTGTTGTGAATTGTCTGATTGTTCTGCAAGTTACATATTCTGCAGTTTTTTCTGAAGTTATCTGCTCCTTTGTGAAATGTTTGAATTCTTTGATACATCAATAAATTGAATTCTGTTCAGTAACTCGTTATACCACTTGTTGTAATTGTTGTCTATTTATCCGGAAGTCTTTGTGAATTTTCTGTTTGTTCTACAAGTTACATATTCTGCACTTTTCCCTGAAGTTATCTGTTGCTTTGTCAAATGTTTGAACTCTTTCATACATCAATAAATTCAAACCCGTTTAGTGACTCGTTGTAACACTTGTAGTAATTGTTGTCTATTTATTTCGGAAGTCTATTGTGAATTGTCTGATTGTTCTGCAAGATACATATTCTGCAGTTTTTTCTGAAGTTATCTGTTACTTTGTCAAATGTTTGAACTCTTTGATACATCAATAAATTCAAACCCGTTTAGTGACTCGTTGTAACACTTGTAGTAATTGTTGTCTATTTATTTCGGAAGTCTATTGTGAATTGTCTGATTGTTCTGCAAATTTCATATTATGCACTTTTCTCTGAAGGTATCTGTTCCTTTGTCAAATGTTTGAACTCTTTGATACATCAATAAACTGAATTCCGGTAGTGACTCGTTGTAACACTTGTTTTAATTGTTGTCTATTTATCCTGAAGTCAATTGTGAATTGTCTGTTTGTTCTACAAGTTACATATTCTGCACTTTTCCCTGAAGTTATCTGTTGCTTTGTCAAATGTTTGAATTCTTTGATACATCAATAAATTGAATTCTGTTCAGTAACTCGTTATACCACTTGTTGTAATTGTTGTCTATTTATCCGGAAGTCTTTGTGAATTCTCCGTTTGTTCTACAAGTTACATATTCTGCACTTTTCCCTGAAGTTATCTGTTGCTTTGTCAAATGTTTGAACTCTTTGATACATTAATAAATTCAAACCCGTTTAGTGACTCGTTGTAACACTTGTAGTAATTGTTGTCTATTTATTTCGGAAGTCTATTGTGAATTGTCTGATTGTTCTGCAAGATACATATTCTGCAGTTTTTTCTGAAGTTATCTGTTACTTTGTCAAATGTTTGAACTCTTTGATACATCAATAAATTCAAACCCGTTTAGTGACTCGTTGTAACACTTGTAGTAATTGTTGTCTATTTATTTCGGAAGTCTATTGTGAATTGTCTGATTGTTCTGCAAATTTCATATTATGCACTTTTCCCAGAAGGTATCTGTTCCTTTGTAAAATGTTTGAACTCTTTGATACATCAATAAACTGAATTCCGTTTAGTGACTCGTTATAACACTTGTAGTAATTGTTGTCTATTTATCCTGAAGTCAATTGTGAATTGTCTGATTGGTCTACAAGTTACATATTCTGCACTTTTCCTGAAGTTATCTATTTCTTTGTCATATGTTTGAACTCTTTGATACATCAATAAATTGAATTCTGTTCAGAAACTCGTTATACCACTTGTTGTAATTGTTGTCTATTTATCCGGAAGTCTTTGTGAATTCTCTGTTTGTTCTACAAGTTATATATTCTGCACTTTTCCCTGAAGTTATCTATTCCTTTGTCATATGTTTGAACTCTTTGATACATCAATAAACTGTATACCGGCAGTGACTCGTTATAACACTAGTAGTAATTTTTGTCTATTTATTTCGGAAGTCTATTGTGAATTGTCTGATTGTTCTGCAAATTTCATATTATGCACTTTTCCCTGAAGGTATCTGTTCCTTTGTAAAATGTTTGAACTCTTTGATACATCAATAAACTGAATTCCGTTTAGTGACTCGTTATAACACTTGTAGTAATTGTTGTCTATTTATCCTGAAGTCAATTGTGAATTGTCTGATTGGTCTACAAGTTACATATTCTGCACTTTTCCTGAAGTTATCTATTTCTTTGTCATATGTTTGAACTCCTTGATACATCAATAAACTGTATACCGGCAGTGACTCGTTATAACACTAGTAGTAGTAATTTTTGTCTATTTATCCGGAAGTCTATTGTGAATTGTCTGATTGTTCTGCAAATTTCATATTATGCACTTTTCTCTGAAGGTATCTGTTCCTTTGTCAAATGTTTGAACTCTTTGATACATCAATAAACTGAATTCCGGTAGTGACTCGTTATACCACTTGTTGTAATTGTTGTCTATTTATCCGGAAGTCTTTGTGAATTCTCCGTTTGTTCTACAAGTTACATATTCTGCACTTTTCCCTGAAGTTATCTGTTGCTTTGTCAAATGTTTGAACTCTTTGATACATCAATAAAGTGTATACCGGCAGTGACTCGTTATAACACTAGTAGTAATTTCTGTCTATTTATCCGGAAGTCTGTTGTGAATTGTCTGATTGTTCTGCAAGTTACATATTCTGCAGTTTTTTCTGAAGTTATCTGTTACTTTGTCAAATGTTTGAACTCTTTGATACATCAATAAATTCAAACCCGTTTAGTGACTCGTTGTAACACTTGTAGTAATTGTTGTCTATTTATTTCGGAAGTCTATTGTGAATTGTCTGATTGTTCTGCAAATTTCATATTATGCACTTTTCTCTGAAGGTATCTGTTCCTTTGTCAAATGTTTGAACTCTTTGATACATCAATAAACTGAATTCCGGTAGTGACTCGTTGTAACACTTGTTTTAATTGTTGTCTATTTATCCTGAAGTCAATTGTGAATTGTCTGTTTGTTCTACAAGTTACATATTCTGCACTTTTCCCTGAAGTTATCTGTTGCTTTGTCAAATGTTTGAATTCTTTGATACATCAATAAATTGAATTCTGTTCAGTAACTCGTTATACCACTTGTTGTAATTGTTGTCTATTTATCCGGAAGTCTTTGTGAATTCTCCGTTTGTTCTACAAGTTACATATTCTGCACTTTTCCCTGAAGTTATCTGTTGCTTTGTCAAATGTTTGAACTCTTTGATACATTAATAAATTCAAACCCGTTTAGTGACTCGTTGTAACACTTGTAGTAATTGTTGTCTATTTATTTCGGAAGTCTATTGTGAATTGTCTGATTGTTCTGCAAGATACATATTCTGCAGTTTTTTCTGAAGTTATCTGTTACTTTGTCAAATGTTTGAACTCTTTGATACATCAATAAATTCAAACCCGTTTAGTGACTCGTTGTAACACTTGTAGTAATTGTTGTCTATTTATTTCGGAAGTCTATTGTGAATTGTCTGATTGTTCTGCAAATTTCATATTATGCACTTTTCCCAGAAGGTATCTGTTCCTTTGTAAAATGTTTGAACTCTTTGATACATCAATAAACTGAATTCCGTTTAGTGACTCGTTATAACACTTGTAGTAATTGTTGTCTATTTATCCTGAAGTCAATTGTGAATTGTCTGATTGGTCTACAAGTTACATATTCTGCACTTTTCCTGAAGTTATCTATTTCTTTGTCATATGTTTGAACTCTTTGATACATCAATAAATTGAATTCTGTTCAGAAACTCGTTATACCACTTGTTGTAATTGTTGTCTATTTATCCGGAAGTCTTTGTGAATTCTCTGTTTGTTCTACAAGTTATATATTCTGCACTTTTCCCTGAAGTTATCTATTCCTTTGTCATATGTTTGAACTCTTTGATACATCAATAAACTGTATACCGGCAGTGACTCGTTATAACACTAGTAGTAATTTTTGTCTATTTATTTCGGAAGTCTATTGTGAATTGTCTGATTGTTCTGCAAATTTCATATTATGCACTTTTCCCTGAAGGTATCTGTTCCTTTGTAAAATGTTTGAACTCTTTGATACATCAATAAACTGAATTCCGTTTAGTGACTCGTTATAACACTTGTAGTAATTGTTGTCTATTTATCCTGAAGTCAATTGTGAATTGTCTGATTGGTCTACAAGTTACATATTCTGCACTTTTCCTGAAGTTATCTATTTCTTTGTCATATGTTTGAACTCCTTGATACATCAATAAACTGTATACCGGCAGTGACTCGTTATAACACTAGTAGTAGTAATTTTTGTCTATTTATCCGGAAGTCTATTGTGAATTGTCTGATTGTTCTGCAAATTTCATATTATGCACTTTTCTCTGAAGGTATCTGTTCCTTTGTCAAATGTTTGAACTCTTTGATACATCAATAAACTGAATTCCGGTAGTGACTCGTTATACCACTTGTTGTAATTGTTGTCTATTTATCCGGAAGTCTTTGTGAATTCTCCGTTTGTTCTACAAGTTACATATTCTGCACTTTTCCCTGAAGTTATCTGTTGCTTTGTCAAATGTTTGAACTCTTTGATACATCAATAAAGTGTATACCGGCAGTGACTCGTTATAACACTAGTAGTAATTTCTGTCTATTTATCCGGAAGTCTGTTGTGAATTGTCTGATTGTTCTGCAAGTTACATATTCTGCAGTTTTTTCTGAAGTTATCTGCTCCTTTGTGAAATGTTTGAATTCTTTGATACATCAATAAATTGAATTCTGTTCAGTAACTCGTTATACCACTTGTTGTAATTGTTGTCTATTTATCCGGAAGTCTTTGTGAATTTTCTGTTTGTTCTACAAGTTACATATTCTGCACTTTTCCCTGAAGTTATCTGTTGCTTTGTCAAATGTTTGAACTCTTTCATACATCAATAAATTCAAACCCGTTTAGTGACTCGTTGTAACACTTGTAGTAATTGTTGTCTATTTATTTCGGAAGTCTATTGTGAATTGTCTGATTGTTCTGCAAGATACATATTCTGCAGTTTTTTCTGAAGTTATCTGTTACTTTGTCAAATGTTTGAACTCTTTGATACATCAATAAATTCAAACCCGTTTAGTGACTCGTTGTAACACTTGTAGTAATTGTTGTCTATTTATTTCGGAAGTCAATTGTGAATTGTCTGATTGTTCTGCAAATTTCATATTATGCACTTTTCTCTGAAGGTATCTGTTCCTTTGTAAAATGTTTGAACTCTTTGATACATCAATAAACTGTATACCGGCAGTGACTCGTTATAACACTAGAAGTAATTTTTGTCTATTTTCCGGAAGTATGTTGTGAATTGTCTGATTGTTCTGCAAGATACATATTCTGCAGTTTTTTCTGAAGTTATCTGTTCCAGTGTGAAATGTTTGAACTCGTTGATACATCAATAAATTGATTTCCGTTTACTAACTCGTTGTACCACTTGTATTAATTGTTGTCTATTTATCCGGAAGTCTATAGTGAATTGTCTATTGTTCTGCAAGTTTCATATTCTGCAGTTTTACTGAAGTTATCTGTTCCTTTGTCAAATGTTTGAACTCTTTGATACATCAATAAACTGAATTCCGGTAGTGACTCGTTATAACACTTGTTTTAATTGTTGTCTATTTATCCTGAAGTCAATTGTGAATTGTCTGATTGGTCTACAAGTTACATATTCTGCACTTTCCTGAAGTTATCTGTTCCTTTGTCATATGTTTGAACTCTTTGATACATCAATAAAGTGTATACCGGCAGTGACTCGTTATAACACTAGTAGTAATTTTTGTCTATTTATCCGGAAGTCTGTTGTGAATTGTCTGATTGTTCTGCAAGTTACATATTCTGCAGTTTTTTCTGAAGTTATCTGCTCCTTTGTGAAATGTTTGAATTCTTTGATACATCAATAAATTGAATTCTGTTCAGTAACTCGTTATACCACTTGTTGTAATTGTTGTCTATTTATCCGGAAGTCTTTGTGAATTTTCTGTTTGTTCTACAAGTTACATATTCTGCACTTTTCCCTGAAGTTATCTGTTGCTTTGTCAAATGTTTGAACTCTTTCATACATCAATAAATTCAAACCCGTTTAGTGACTCGTTGTAACACTTGTAGTAATTGTTGTCTATTTATTTCGGAAGTCTATTTTGAATTGTCTGATTGTTCTGCAAATTTCATATTATGCACTTTTCTCTGAAGGTATCTGTTCCTTTGTCAAATGTTTGAACTCTTTGATACATCAATAAACTGAATTCCGGTAGTGACTCGTTGTAACACTTGTTTTAATTGTTGTCTATTTATCCTGAAGTCAATTGTGAATTGTCTGTTTGTTCTACAAGTTACATATTCTGCACTTTTCCCTGAAGTTATCTGTTGCTTTGTCAAATGTTTGAATTCTTTGATACATCAATAAATTGAATTCTGTTCAGTAACTCGTTATACCACTTGTTGTAATTGTTGTCTATTTATCCGGAAGTCTATTGTGAATTCTCCGTTTGTTCTACAAGTTACATATTCTGCACTTTTCCCTGAAGTTATCTGTTGCTTTGTTAAATGTTTGAACTCTTTGATACATTAATAAATTCAAACCCGTTTAGTGACTCGTTGTAACACTTGTAGTAATTGTTGTCTATTTATTTCGGAAGTCTATTGTGAATTGTCTGATTGTTCTGCAAGATACATATTCTGCAGTTTTTTCTGAAGTTATCTGTTACTTTGTCAAATGTTTGAACTCTTTGATACATCAATAAATTCAAACCCGTTTAGTGACTCGTTGTAACACTTGTAGTAATTGTTGTCTATTTATTTCGGAAGTCTATTGTGAATTGTCTGATTGTTCTGCAAATTTCATATTATGCACTTTTCCCTGAAGGTATCTGTTCCTTTGTAAAATGTTTGAACTCTTTGATACATCAATAAACTGAATTCCGTTTAGTGACTCGTTATAACACTTGTAGTAATTGTTGTCTATTTATCCTGAAGTCAATTGTGAATTGTCTGATTGGTCTACAAGTTACATATTCTGCACTTTTCCTGAAGTTATCTATTTCTTTGTCATATGTTTGAACTCCTTGATACATCAATAAACTGTATACCGGCAGTGACTCGTTATAACACTAGAAGTAATTTTTGTCTATTTATCCGGAAGTCTGTTGTGAATTGTCTGATTGTTCTGCAAGATACATATTCTGCAGTTTTTTCTGAAGTTATCTGTTCCTTTGTGAAATGTTTGAATTCTTTGATACATCAATAAATTGAATTCTGTTCAGAAACTCGTTATACCACTTGTTGTAATTGTTGTCTATTTATCCGGAAGTCTTTGTGAATTCTCTGTTTGTTCTACAAGTTATATATTCTGCACTTTTCCCTGAAGTTATCTATTCCTTTGTCATATGTTTGAACTCTTTGATACATCAATAAACTGTATACCGGCAGTGACTCGTTATAACACTAGTAGTAATTTTTGTCTATTTATCCGGAAGTCTTTGTGAATTGCCTGATTGTTCTGCAAGTTTCATATTCTGCACTTTTCCCTGAAGTTATCTGTTCCTTTGTGAAATGTTTGAACTCGTTGATACATCAATAAATTGATTTCCGTTTACTAACTCGTTGTACCACTTGTAGTAATTTTTGTCTATTTATCCGGAAGTCTATTTTGAATTGTCTGATTGCTCTACAAGTTACATATTCTGCACTTTTCCCTGAAGTTCTCTGTTCCTTTGTGAAATGTTTGAACTCGTTGATACATCAATAAATTGATTTCCGTTTACTAACTCGTTGTACCACTTGTATTAATTGTTGTCTATTTATCCTGAAGTCTATAGTGAATTGTCTATTGTTCTACAAGTTACATATTCTGCAGTTTTACTGAAGTTATCTGTTCCTTTGTCAAAGGTTTGAACTCTTTGATACATCAATAAACTGAATTCCGGTAGTGACTCGTTGTAACACTTGTTTTAATTGTTGTCTATTTATCCTGAAGTCAATTGTGAATTGTCTGTTTGTTCTACAAGTTACATATTCTGCACTTTTCCCTGAAGTTATCTGTTGCTTTGTCAAATGTTTGAACTCTTTGATACATCAATAAAGTGTATACCGGCAGTGACTCGTTATAACACTAGTAGTAATTGTTGTCTATTTATCCGGAAGTCTGTTGTGAATTGTCTGATTGTTCTGCAAGTTACATATTCTGCAGTTTTTTCTGAAGTTATCTGTTCCTTTGTGAAATGTTTGAATTCTTTGATACATCAATAAATTGAATTCTGTTCAGTAACTCGTTATACCACTTGTTGTAATTGTTGTCTATTTATCCGGAAGTCTTTGTGAATTCTCCGTTTGTTCTACAAGTTACATATTCTGCACTTTTCCCTGAAGTTATCTGTTGCTTTGTCAAATGTTTGAACTCTTTGATACATTAATAAATTCAAACCCGTTTAGTGACTCGTTGTAACACTTGTAGTAATTGTTGTCTATTTATTTCGGAAGTCTATTGTGAATTGTCTGATTGTTCTGCAAGATACATATTCTGCAGTTTTTTCTGAAGTTATCTGTTACTTTGTCAAATGTTTGAACTCTTTGATACATCAATAAATTCAAACCCGTTTAGTGACTCGTTGTAACACTTGTAGTAATTGTTGTCTATTTATTTCGGAAGTCTATTGTGAATTGTCTGATTGTTCTGCAAATTTCATATTATGCACTTTTCCCTGAAGTTATCTGTTGCTTTGTAAAATGTTTGAACTCTTTGATACATCAATAAACTGAATTCCGTTTAGTGACTCGTTATAACACTTGTAGTAATTGTTGTCTATTTATCCTGAAGTCAATTGTGAATTGTCTGATTGGTCTACAAGTTACATATTCTGCACTTTTCCTGAAGTTATATATTTCTTTGTCATATGTTTGAACTCCTTGATACATCAATAAACTGTATACCGGCAGTGACTCGTTATAACACTAGTAGTAATTTTTGTCTATTTATCCGGAAGTCTGTTGTGAATTGTCTGATTGTTCTGCAAGATACATATTCTGCAGTTTTTTCTGAAGTTATCTGTTCCTTTGTGAAATGTTTGAATTCTTTGATACATCAATAAATTGAATTCTGTTCAGAAACTCGTTATACCACTTGTTGTAATTGTTGTCTATTTATCCGGAAGTCTTTGTGAATTCTCTGTTTGTTCTACAAGTTATATATTCTGCACTTTTCCCTGAAGTTATCTATTCCTTTGTCATATGTTTGAACTCTTTGATACATCAATAAACTGTATACCGGCAGTGACTCGTTATAACACTAGTAGTAATTTTTGTCTATTTATCCGGAAGTCTTTGTGAATTCTCTGTTTGTTCTGCAAGATACATATTCTGCACTTTTCCCTGAAGTTATCTGTTGCTTTGTCAAATGTTTGAACTCTTTCATACATCAATAAATTCAAACCCGTTTAGTGACTCGTTGTAACACTTGTAGTAATTGTTGTCTATTTATTTCGGAAGTCTATTGTGAATTGTCTGATTGTTCTGCAAGATACATATTCTGCAGTTTTTTCTGAAGTTATCTGTTACTTTGTCAAATGTTTGAACTCTTTGATACATCAATAAATTCAAACCCGTTTAGTGACTCGTTGTAACACTTGTAGTAATTGTTGTCTATTTATTTCGGAAGTCAATTGTGAATTGTCTGATTGTTCTGCAAATTTCATATTATGCACTTTTCTCTGAAGGTATCTGTTCCTTTGTAAAATGTTTGAACTCTTTGATACATCAATAAACTGTATACCGGCAGTGACTCGTTATAACACTAGAAGTAATTTTTGTCTATTTTCCGGAAGTATGTTGTGAATTGTCTGATTGTTCTGCAAGATACATATTCTGCAGTTTTTTCTGAAGTTATCTGTTCCAGTGTGAAATGTTTGAACTCGTTGATACATCAATAAATTGATTTCCGTTTACTAACTCGTTGTACCACTTGTATTAATTGTTGTCTATTTATCCGGAAGTCTATAGTGAATTGTCTATTGTTCTGCAAGTTTCATATTCTGCAGTTTTACTGAAGTTATCTGTTCCTTTGTCAAATGTTTGAACTCTTTGATACATCAATAAACTGAATTCCGGTAGTGACTCGTTATAACACTTGTTTTAATTGTTGTCTATTTATCCTGAAGTCAATTGTGAATTGTCTGATTGGTCTACAAGTTACATATTCTGCACTTTCCTGAAGTTATCTGTTCCTTTGTCATATGTTTGAACTCTTTGATACATCAATAAAGTGTATACCGGCAGTGACTCGTTATAACACTAGTAGTAATTTTTGTCTATTTATCCGGAAGTCTGTTGTGAATTGTCTGATTGTTCTGCAAGTTACATATTCTGCAGTTTTTTCTGAAGTTATCTGCTCCTTTGTGAAATGTTTGAATTCTTTGATACATCAATAAATTGAATTCTGTTCAGTAACTCGTTATACCACTTGTTGTAATTGTTGTCTATTTATCCGGAAGTCTTTGTGAATTTTCTGTTTGTTCTACAAGTTACATATTCTGCACTTTTCCCTGAAGTTATCTGTTGCTTTGTCAAATGTTTGAACTCTTTCATACATCAATAAATTCAAACCCGTTTAGTGACTCGTTGTAACACTTGTAGTAATTGTTGTCTATTTATTTCGGAAGTCTATTGTGAATTGTCTGATTGTTCTGCAAGATACATATTCTGCAGTTTTTTCTGAAGTTATCTGTTACTTTGTCAAATGTTTGAACTCTTTGATACATCAATAAATTCAAACCCGTTTAGTGACTCGTTGTAACACTTGTAGTAATTGTTGTCTATTTATTTCGGAAGTCTATTTTGAATTGTCTGATTGTTCTGCAAATTTCATATTATGCACTTTTCTCTGAAGGTATCTGTTCCTTTGTCAAATGTTTGAACTCTTTGATACATCAATAAACTGAATTCCGGTAGTGACTCGTTGTAACACTTGTTTTAATTGTTGTCTATTTATCCTGAAGTCAATTGTGAATTGTCTGTTTGTTCTACAAGTTACATATTCTGCACTTTTCCCTGAAGTTATCTGTTGCTTTGTCAAATGTTTGAATTCTTTGATACATCAATAAATTGAATTCTGTTCAGTAACTCGTTATACCACTTGTTGTAATTGTTGTCTATTTATCCGGAAGTCTATTGTGAATTCTCCGTTTGTTCTACAAGTTACATATTCTGCACTTTTCCCTGAAGTTATCTGTTGCTTTGTTAAATGTTTGAACTCTTTGATACATTAATAAATTCAAACCCGTTTAGTGACTCGTTGTAACACTTGTAGTAATTGTTGTCTATTTATTTCGGAAGTCTATTGTGAATTGTCTGATTGTTCTGCAAGATACATATTCTGCAGTTTTTTCTGAAGTTATCTGTTACTTTGTCAAATGTTTGAACTCTTTGATACATCAATAAATTCAAACCCGTTTAGTGACTCGTTGTAACACTTGTAGTAATTGTTGTCTATTTATTTCGGAAGTCTATTGTGAATTGTCTGATTGTTCTGCAAATTTCATATTATGCACTTTTCCCTGAAGGTATCTGTTCCTTTGTAAAATGTTTGAACTCTTTGATACATCAATAAACTGAATTCCGTTTAGTGACTCGTTATAACACTTGTAGTAATTGTTGTCTATTTATCCTGAAGTCAATTGTGAATTGTCTGATTGGTCTACAAGTTACATATTCTGCACTTTTCCTGAAGTTATCTATTTCTTTGTCATATGTTTGAACTCCTTGATACATCAATAAACTGTATACCAGCAGTGACTCGTTATAACACTAGAAGTAATTTTTGTCTATTTATCCGGAAGTCTGTTGTGAATTGTCTGATTGTTCTGCAAGATACATATTCTGCAGTTTTTTCTGAAGTTATCTGTTCCTTTGTGAAATGTTTGAATTCTTTGATACATCAATAAATTGAATTCTGTTCAGAAACTCGTTATACCACTTGTTGTAATTGTTGTCTATTTATCCGGAAGTCTTTGTGAATTCTCTGTTTGTTCTACAAGTTATATATTCTGCACTTTTCCCTGAAGTTATCTATTCCTTTGTCATATGTTTGAACTCTTTGATACATCAATAAACTGTATACCGGCAGTGACTCGTTATAACACTAGTAGTAATTTTTGTCTATTTATCCGGAAGTCTGTTGTGAATTGTCTGATTGTTCTGCAAGATACATATTCTGCAGTTTTTTCTGAAGTTATCTGTTACTTTGTCAAATGTTTGAACTCTTTGATACATCAATAAATTCAAACCCGTTTAGTGACTCGTTGTAACACTTGTAGTAATTGTTGTCTATTTATTTCGGAAGTCTATTGTGAATTGTCTGATTGTTCTGCAAATTTCATATTATGCACTTTTCCCTGAAGTTATCTGTTGCTTTGTCAAATGTTTGAACTCTTTGATACATCAATAAATTCAAACCCGTTTAGTGACACGTATTAACACTTGTAGTAATTGTTGTCTATTTATTTCGGAAGTCTATTGTGAATTGTCTGATTGTTCTGCAAATTTCATATTATGCACTTTTCCCTGAAGGTATCTGTTCCTTTGTAAAATGTTTGAACTCTTTGATACATCAATAAATTGAATTCTGTTCAGTAACTCGTTATACCACTTGTTGTAATTGTTGTCTATTTATCCGGAAGTCTTTGTGAATTCTCCGTTTGTTCTACAAGTTACATATTCTGCACTTTTCCCTGAAGTTATCTGTTGCTTTGTCAAATGTTTGAACTCTTTGATACATCAATAAAGTGTATACCGGCAGTGACTCGTTATAACACTAGTAGTAATTTTTGTCTATTTATCCGGAAGTCTGTTGTGAATTGTCTGATTGTTCTGCAAGTTACATATTCTGCAGTTTTTTCTGAAGTTATCTGTTCCTTTGTCATATGTTTGAATTCTTTGATACATCAATAAATTGAATTCTGTTCAGTAACTCGTTATACCACTTGTTGTAATTGTTGTCTATTTATCCGGAAGTCTTTGTGAATTTTCTGTTTGTTCTACAAGTTACATATTCTGCACTTTTCCCTGAAGTTATCTGTTGCTTTGTCAAATGTTTGAACTCTTTCATACATCAATAAATTCAAACCCGTTTAGTGACTCGTTGTAACACTTGTAGTAATTGTTGTCTATTTATTTCGGAAGTCTATTGTGAATTGTCTGATTGTTCTGCAAGATACATATTCTGCAGTTTTTTCTGAAGTTATCTGTTACTTTGTCAAATGTTTGAACTCTTTGATACATCAATAAATTCAAACCCGTTTAGTGACTCGTTGTAACACTTGTAGTAATTGTTGTCTATTTATTTCGGAAGTCAATTGTGAATTGTCTGATTGTTCTGCAAATTTCATATTATGCACTTTTCTCTGAAGGTATCTGTTCCTTTGTAAAATGTTTGAACTCTTTGATACATCAATAAACTGTATACCGGCAGTGACTCGTTATAACACTAGAAGTAATTTTTGTCTATTTACCGGAAGTATGTTGTGAATTGTCTGATTGTTCTGCAAGATACATATTCTGCAGTTTTTTCTGAAGTTATCTGTTCCAGTGTGAAATGTTTGAACTCGTTGATACATCAATAAATTGATTTCCGTTTACTAACTCGTTGTACCACTTGTATTAATTGTTGTCTATTTATCCGGAAGTCTATAGTGAATTGTCTATTGTTCTGCAAGTTTCATATTCTGCAGTTTTACTGAAGTTATCTGTTCCTTTGTCAAATGTTTGAACTCTTTGATACATCAATAAACTGAATTCCGGTAGTGACTCGTTATAACACTTGTTTTAATTGTTGTCTATTTATCCTGAAGTCAATTGTGAATTGTCTGATTGGTCTACAAGTTACATATTCTGCACTTTCCTGAAGTTATCTGTTCCTTTGTCATATGTTTGAACTCTTTGATACATCAATAAAGTGTATACCGGCAGTGACTCGTTATAACACTAGTAGTAATTTTTGTCTATTTATCCGGAAGTCTGTTGTGAATTGTCTGATTGTTCTGCAAGTTACATATTCTGCAGTTTTTTCTGAAGTTATCTGCTCCTTTGTGAAATGTTTGAATTCTTTGATACATCAATAAATTGAATTCTGTTCAGTAACTCGTTATACCACTTGTTGTAATTGTTGTCTATTTATCCGGAAGTCTTTGTGAATTTTCTGTTTGTTCTACAAGTTACATATTCTGCACTTTTCCCTGAAGTTATCTGTTACTTTGTCAAATGTTTGAACTCTTTGATACATCAATAAATTCAAACCCGTTTAGTGACTCGTTGTAACACTTGTAGTAATTGTTGTCTATTTATTTCGGAAGTCTATTTTGAATTGTCTGATTGTTCTGCAAATTTCATATTATGCACTTTTCTCTGAAGGTATCTGTTCCTTTGTCAAATGTTTGAACTCTTTGATACATCAATAAACTGAATTCCGGTAGTGACTCGTTGTAACACTTGTTTTAATTGTTGTCTATTTATCCTGAAGTCAATTGTGAATTGTCTGTTTGTTCTACAAGTTACATATTCTGCACTTTTCCCTGAAGTTATCTGTTGCTTTGTCAAATGTTTGAATTCTTTGATACATCAATAAATTGAATTCTGTTCAGTAACTCGTTATACCACTTGTTGTAATTGTTGTCTATTTATCCGGAAGTCTATTGTGAATTCTCCGTTTGTTCTACAAGTTACATATTCTGCACTTTTCCCTGAAGTTATCTGTTGCTTTGTTAAATGTTTGAACTCTTTGATACATTAATAAATTCAAACCCGTTTAGTGACTCGTTGTAACACTTGTAGTAATTGTTGTCTATTTATTTCGGAAGTCTATTGTGAATTGTCTGATTGTTCTGCAAGATACATATTCTGCAGTTTTTTCTGAAGTTATCTGTTACTTTGTCAAATGTTTGAACTCTTTGATACATCAATAAATTCAAACCCGTTTAGTGACTCGTTGTAACACTTGTAGTAATTGTTGTCTATTTATTTCGGAAGTCTATTGTGAATTGTCTGATTGTTCTGCAAATTTCATATTATGCACTTTTCCCTGAAGGTATCTGTTCCTTTGTAAAATGTTTGAACTCTTTGATACATCAATAAACTGAATTCCGTTTAGTGACTCGTTATAACACTTGTAGTAATTGTTGTCTATTTATCCTGAAGTCAATTGTGAATTGTCTGATTGGTCTACAAGTTACATATTCTGCACTTTTCCTGAAGTTATCTATTTCTTTGTCATATGTTTGAACTCCTTGATACATCAATAAACTGTATACCGGCAGTGACTCGTTATAACACTAGAAGTAATTTTTGTCTATTTATCCGGAAGTCTGTTGTGAATTGTCTGATTGTTCTGCAAGATACATATTCTGCAGTTTTTTCTGAAGTTATCTGTTCCTTTGTGAAATGTTTGAATTCTTTGATACATCAATAAATTGAATTCTGTTCAGAAACTCGTTATACCACTTGTTGTAATTGTTGTCTATTTATCCGGAAGTCTTTGTGAATTCTCTGTTTGTTCTACAAGTTATATATTCTGCACTTTTCCCTGAAGTTATCTATTCCTTTGTCATATGTTTGAACTCTTTGATACATCAATAAACTGTATACCGGCAGTGACTCGTTATAACACTAGTAGTAATTTTTGTCTATTTATCCGGAAGTCTGTTGTGAATTGTCTGATTGTTCTGCAAGATACATATTCTGCAGTTTTTTCTGAAGTTATCTGTTACTTTGTCAAATGTTTGAACTCTTTGATACATCAATAAATTCAAACCCGTTTAGTGACTCGTTGTAACACTTGTAGTAATTGTTGTCTATTTATTTCGGAAGTCTATTGTGAATTGTCTGATTGTTCTGCAAATTTCATATTATGCACTTTTCCCTGAAGTTATCTGTTGCTTTGTCAAATGTTTGAACTCTTTGATACATCAATAAATTCAAACCCGTTTAGTGACACGTATTAACACTTGTAGTAATTGTTGTCTATTTATTTCGGAAGTCTATTGTGAATTGTCTGATTGTTCTGCAAATTTCATATTATGCACTTTTCCCTGAAGGTATCTGTTCCTTTGTAAAATGTTTGAACTCTTTGATACATCAATAAACTGTATACCGGCAGTGACTCGTTATAACACTAGAAGTATTTTTGTCTATTTTCCGGAAGTATGTTGTGAATTGTCTGATTGTTCTGCAAGATACATATTCTGCAGTTTTTTCTGAAGTTATCTGTTCCAGTGTGAAATGTTTGAACTCGTTGATACATCAATAAATTGATTTCCGTTTACTAACTCGTTGTACCACTTGTATTAATTGTTGTCTATTTATCCGGAAGTCTATAGTGAATTGTCTATTGTTCTGCAAGTTTCATATTCTGCAGTTTTACTGAAGTTATCTGTTCCTTTGTCAAATGTTTGAACTCTTTGATACATCAATAAACTGAATTCCGGTAGTGACTCGTTATAACACTTGTTTTAATTGTTGTCTATTTATCCGGAAGTCTGTTGTGAATTGTCTGATTGTTCTGCAAGTTACATATTCTGCAGTTTTACTGAAGTTATCTGTTCCTTTGTCAAATGTTTGAACTCTTTGATACATCAATAAACTGAATTCCGGTAGTGACTCGTTATAACACTTGTTTTAATTGTTGTCTATTTATCCGGAAGTCTGTTGTGAATTGTCTGATTGTTCTGCAAGTTACATATTCTGCAGTTTTTTCTGAAGTTATCTGTTCCTTTGTGAAATGTTTGAATTCTTTGATACATCAATAAATTGAATTCTGTTCAGTAACTCGTTGTAACACTTGTTGTAATTTTTGTCTATTTATCCGGAAGTCTGTTGTGAATTCTCTGTTTGTTCTACAAGTTATATATTCTGCACTTTTCCCTGAAGTTATCTATTCCTTTGTCATATGTTTGAACTCTTTGATACATCAATAAACTGTATACCGGCAGTGACTCGTTATAACACTTGTTTTAATTGTTGTCTATTTATCCTGAAGTCAATTGTGAATTGTCTGATTGGTCTACAAGTTACATATTCTGCACTTTCCTGAAGTTATCTGTTCCTTTGTCATATGTTTGAACTCTTTGATACATCAATAAAGTGTATACCGGCAGTGACTCGTTATAACACTAGTAGTAATTGTTGTCTATTTATCCGGAAGTCTTTGTGAATTTTCTGTTTGTTCTACAAGTTACATATTCTGCACTTTTCCCTGAAGTTATCTGTTGCTTTGTCAAATGTTTGAACTCTTTCATACATCAATAAATTCAAACCCGTTTAGTGACTCGTTGTAACACTTGTAGTAATTGTTGTCTATTTATTTCGGAAGTCTATTGTGAATTGTCTGATTGTTCTGCAAGATACATATTCTGCAGTTTTTTCTGAAGTTATCTGTTACTTTGTCAAATGTTTGAACTCTTTGATACATCAATAAATTCAAACCCGTTTAGTGACTCGTTGTAACACTTGTAGTAATTGTTGTCTATTTATTTCGGAAGTCTATTGTGAATTGTCTGATTGTTCTGCAAATTTCATATTATGCACTTTTCTCTGAAGGTATCTGTTCCTTTGTCAAATGTTTGAACTCTTTGATACATCAATAAACTGAATTCCGGTAGTGACTCGTTGTAACACTTGTTTTAATTGTTGTCTATTTATCCTGAAGTCAATTGTGAATTGTCTGTTTGTTCTACAAGTTACATATTCTGCACTTTTCCCTGAAGTTATCTGTTGCTTTGTCAAATGTTTGAATTCTTTGATACATCAATAAATTGAATTCTGTTCAGTAACTCGTTATACCACTTGTTGTAATTGTTGTCTATTTATCCGGAAGTCTTTGTGAATTCTCCGTTTGTTCTACAAGTTACATATTCTGCACTTTTCCCTGAAGTTATCTGTTGCTTTGTCAAATGTTTGAACTCTTTGATACATTAATAAATTCAAACCCGTTTAGTGACTCGTTGTAACACTTGTAGTAATTGTTGTCTATTTATTTCGGAAGTCTATTGTGAATTGTCTGATTGTTCTGCAAGATACATATTCTGCAGTTTTTTCTGAAGTTATCTGTTACTTTGTCAAATGTTTGAACTCTTTGATACATCAATAAATTCAAACCCGTTTAGTGACTCGTTGTAACACTTGTAGTAATTGTTGTCTATTTATTTCGGAAGTCTATTGTGAATTGTCTGATTGTTCTGCAAATTTCATATTATCCACTTTTCCCTGAAGGTATCTGTTCCTTTGTCAAATGTTTGAACTCTTTGATACATCAATAAACTGAATTCCGGTAGTGACTCGTTGTAACACTTGTTTTAATTGTTGTCTATTTATCCTGAAGTCAATTGTGAATTGTCTGTTTGTTCTACAAGTTACATATTCTGCACTTTTCCCTGAAGTTATCTGTTGCTTTGTCAAATGTTTGAATTCTTTGATACATCAATAAATTGAATTCTGTTCAGTAACTCGTTATACCACTTGTTGTAATTGTTGTCTATTTATCCGGAAGTCTTTGTGAATTCTCCGTTTGTTCTACAAGTTACATATTCTGCACTTTTCCCTGAAGTTATCTGTTGCTTTGTCAAATGTTTGAACTCTTTGATACATTAATAAATTCAAACCCGTTTAGTGACTCGTTGTAACACTTGTAGTAATTGTTGTCTATTTATTTCGGAAGTCTATTGTGAATTGTCTGATTGTTCTGCAAGATACATATTCTGCAGTTTTTTCTGAAGTTATCTGTTACTTTGTCAAATGTTTGAACTCTTTGATACATCAATAAATTCAAACCCGTTTAGTGACTCGTTGTAACACTTGTAGTAATTGTTGTCTATTTATTTCGGAAGTCTATTGTGAATTGTCTGATTGTTCTGCAAATTTCATATTATGCACTTTTCCCTGAAGGTATCTGTTCCTTTGTAAAATGTTTGAACTCTTTGATACATCAATAAACTGAATTCCGTTTAGTGACTCGTTATAACACTTGTAGTAATTGTTGTCTATTTATCCTGAAGTCAATTGTGAATTGTCTGATTGGTCTACAAGTTACATATTCTGCACTTTCCTGAAGTTATCTATTTCTTTGTCATATGTTTGAACTCCTTGATACATCAATAAACTGTATACCGGCAGTGACTCGTTAAAACACTAGAAGTAATTTTTGTCTATTTATCCGGAAGTCTGTTGTGAATTGTCTGATTGTTCTGCAAGATACATATTCTGCAGTTTTTTCTGAAGTTATCTGTTCCTTTGTGAAATGTTTGAATTCTTTGATACATCAATAAATTGAATTCTGTTCAGAAACTCGTTATACCACTTGTTGTAATTGTTGTCTATTTATCCGGAAGTCTTTGTGAATTCTCTGTTTGTTCTACAAGTTATATATTCTGCACTTTTCCCTGAAGTTATCTATTCCTTTGTCATATGTTTGAACTCTTTGATACATCAATAAACTGTATACCGGCAGTGACTCGTTATAACACTAGTAGTAATTTTTGTCTATTTATCCGGAAGTCTTTGTGAATTCTCTGTTTGTTCTACAAGTTATATATTCTGCACTTTTCCCTGAAGTTATCTATTCCTTTGTCATATGTTTGAACTCTTTGATACATCAATAAACTGTATACCGGCAGTGACTCGTTATAACACTAGTAGTAATTTTTGTCTATTTATCCGGAAGTCTGTTGTGAATTGTCTGATTGTTCTGCAAGATACATATTCTGCAGTTTTTTCTGAAGTTATCTGTTACTTTGTCAAATGTTTGAACTCTTTGATACATCAATAAATTCAAACCCGTTTAGTGACTCGTTGTAACACTTGTAGTAATTGTTGTCTATTTATTTCGGAAGTCTATTGTGAATTGTCTGATTGTTCTGCAAATTTCATATTATGCACTTTTCCCTGAAGTTATCTGTTGCTTTGTAAAATGTTTGAACTCTTTGATACATCAATAAACTGAATTCCGTTTAGTGACTCGTTATAACACTTGTAGTAATTGTTGTCTATTTATCCTGAAGTCAATTGTGAATTGTCTGATTGGTCTACAAGTTACATATTCTGCACTTTTCCTGAAGTTATCTATTTCTTTGTCATATGTTTGAACTCCTTGATACATCAATAAACTGTATACCGGCAGTGACTCGTTATAACACTAGTAGTAATTTTTGTCTATTTATCCGGAAGTCTGTTGTGAATTGTCTGATTGTTCTGCAAGATACATATTCTGCAGTTTTTTCTGAAGTTATCTGTTCCTTTGTGAAATGTTTGAATTCTTTGATACATCAATAAATTGAATTCTGTTCAGAAACTCGTTATACCACTTGTTGTAATTGTTGTCTATTTATCCGGAAGTCTTTGTGAATTCTCTGTTTGTTCTACAAGTTATATATTCTGCACTTTTCCCTGAAGTTATCTATTCCTTTGTCATATGTTTGAACTCTTTGATACATTAATAAACTGTATACCGGCAGTGACTCGTTATAACACTAGTAGTAATTTTTGTCTATTTATCCGGAAGTCTGTTGTGAATTGTCTGATTGTTCTGCAAGATACATATTCTGCAGTTTTTTCTGAAGTTATCTGTTCCTTTGTGAAATGTTTGAATTCTTTGATACATCAATAAATTGAATTCTGTTCAGAAACTCGTTATACCACTTGTTGTAATTGTTGTCTATTTATCCGGAAGTCTTTGTGAATTCTCTGTTTGTTCTACAAGTTATATATTCTGCACTTTTCCTGAAGTTATCTATTTCTTTGTCATATGTTTGAACTCCTTGATACATCAATAAACTGTATACCGGCAGTGACTCGTTATAACACTAGTAGTAATTTTTGTCTATTTATCCGGAAGTCTGTTGTGAATTGTCTGATTGTTCTGCAAGATACATATTCTGCAGTTTTTTCTGAAGTTATCTGTTCCTTTGTGAAATGTTTGAATTCTTTGATACATCAATAAATTGAATTCTGTTCAGAAACTCGTTATACCACTTGTTGTAATTGTTGTCTATTTATCCGGAAGTCTTTGTGAATTCTCTGTTTGTTCTACAAGTTACATATTCTGCACTTTTCCTGAAGTTATCTATTTCTTTGTCATATGTTTGAACTCTTTGATACATCAATAAACTGTATACCGGCAGTGACTCGTTATAACACTTGTAGTAATTGTTGTCTATTTATCCTGAAGTCAATTGTGAATTGTCTGATTGGTCTACAAGTTACATATTCTGCACTTTCCTGAAGTTATCTATTTCTTTGTCATATGTTTGAACTCCTTGATACATCAATAAACTGTATACCGGCAGTGACTCGTTAAAACACTAGAAGTAATTTTTGTCTATTTATCCGGAAGTCTGTTGTGAATTGTCTGATTGTTCTGCAAGATACATATTCTGCAGTTTTTTCTGAAGTTATCTGTTCCTTTGTGAAATGTTTGAATTCTTTGATACATCAATAAATTGAATTCTGTTCAGAAACTCGTTATACCACTTGTTGTAATTGTTGTCTATTTATCCGGAAGTCTTTGTGAATTCTCTGTTTGTTCTACAAGTTATATATTCTGCACTTTTCCCTGAAGTTATCTATTCCTTTGTCATATGTTTGAACTCTTTGATACATCAATAAACTGTATACCGGCAGTGACTCGTTATAACACTAGTAGTAATTTTTGTCTATTTATCCGGAAGTCTTTGTGAATTCTCTGTTTGTTCTACAAGTTATATATTCTGCACTTTTCCCTGAAGTTATCTATTCCTTTGTCATA
Source organism: Hexactinellida sp. DTS-2022 (assembly GCA_028753945.1). Taxonomy (NCBI): domain Eukaryota; kingdom Metazoa; phylum Porifera; class Hexactinellida; species Hexactinellida sp. DTS-2022. Next base: position 1,603,270 of record JAPNXP010000003.1, read on the forward strand.
TGTTTGAACTCTTTGATACATCAATAAACTGTATACCGGCAGTGACTCGTTATAACACTAGTAGTAATTTTTGTCTATTTATCCGGAAGTCTGTTGTGAATTGTCTGATTGTTCTGCAAGATACATATTCTGCAGTTTTTTCTGAAGTTATCTGTTACTTTGTCAAATGTTTGAACTCTTTGATACATCAATAAATTCAAACCCGTTTAGTGACTCGTTGTAACACTTGTAGTAATTGTTGTCTATTTATTTCGGAAGTCTATTGTGAATTGTCTGATTGTTCTGCAAATTTCATATTATGCACTTTTCCCTGAAGTTATCTGTTGCTTTGTAAAATGTTTGAACTCTTTGATACATCAATAAACTGAATTCCGTTTAGTGACTCGTTATAACACTTGTAGTAATTGTTGTCTATTTATCCTGAAGTCAATTGTGAATTGTCTGATTGGTCTACAAGTTACATATTCTGCACTTTTCCTGAAGTTATCTATTTCTTTGTCATATGTTTGAACTCCTTGATACATCAATAAACTGTATACCGGCAGTGACTCGTTATAACACTAGTAGTAATTTTTGTCTATTTATCCGGAAGTCTGTTGTGAATTGTCTGATTGTTCTGCAAGATACATATTCTGCAGTTTTTTCTGAAGTTATCTGTTCCTTTGTGAAATGTTTGAATTCTTTGATACATCAATAAATTGAATTCTGTTCAGAAACTCGTTATACCACTTGTTGTAATTGTTGTCTATTTATCCGGAAGTCTTTGTGAATTCTCTGTTTGTTCTACAAGTTATATATTCTGCACTTTTCCCTGAAGTTATCTATTCCTTTGTCATATGTTTGAACTCTTTGATACATTAATAAACTGTATACCGGCAGTGACTCGTTATAACACTAGTAGTAATTTTTGTCTATTTATCCGGAAGTCTGTTGTGAATTGTCTGATTGTTCTGCAAGATACATATTCTGCAGTTTTTTCTGAAGTTATCTGTTCCTTTGTGAAATGTTTGAACTCTTTGATACATCAATAAACTGAATTCCGTTTAGTGACTCGTTATAACACTTGTAGTAATTGTTGTCTATTTATCCTGAAGTCAATTGTGAATTGTCTGATTGGTCTACAAGTTATATATTCTGCACTTTTCCCTGAAGTTATCTATTCCTTTGTCATATGTTTGAACTCTTTGATACATCAATAAACTGTATACCGGCAGTGACTCGTTATAACACTAGTAGTAATTTTTGTCTATTTATCCGGAAGTCTGTTGTGAATTGTCTGATTGTTCTGCAAGATACATATTCTGCAGTTTTTTCTGAAGTTATCTGTTACTTTGTCAAATGTTTGAACTCTTTGATACATCAATAAATTCAAACCCGTTTAGTGACTCGTTGTAACACTTGTAGTAATTGTTGTCTATTTATTTCGGAAGTCTATTGTGAATTGTCTGATTGTTCTGCAAATTTCATATTATGCACTTTTCCCTGAAGTTATCTGTTGCTTTGTAAAATGTTTGAACTCTTTGATACATCAATAAACTGAATTCCGTTTAGTGACTCGTTATAACACTTGTAGTAATTGTTGTCTATTTATCCTGAAGTCAATTGTGAATTGTCTGATTGGTCTACAAGTTACATATTCTGCACTTTTCCTGAAGTTATCTATTTCTTTGTCATATGTTTGAACTCCTTGATACATCAATAAACTGTATACCGGCAGTGACTCGTTATAACACTAGTAGTAATTTTTGTCTATTTATCCGGAAGTCTGTTGTGAATTGTCTGATTGTTCTGCAAGATACATATTCTGCAGTTTTTTCTGAAGTTATCTGTTCCTTTGTGAAATGTTTGAATTCTTTGATACATCAATAAATTGAATTCTGTTCAGAAACTCGTTATACCACTTGTTGTAATTGTTGTCTATTTATCCGGAAGTCTTTGTGAATTCTCTGTTTGTTCTACAAGTTATATATTCTGCACTTTTCCCTGAAGTTATCTATTCCTTTGTCATATGTTTGAACTCTTTGATACATTAATAAACTGTATACCGGCAGTGACTCGTTATAACACTAGTAGTAATTTTTGTCTATTTATCCGGAAGTCTGTTGTGAATTGTCTGATTGTTCTGCAAGATACATATTCTGCAGTTTTTTCTGAAGTTATCTGTTCCTTTGTGAAATGTTTGAATTCTTTGATACATCAATAAATTGAATTCTGTTCAGAAACTCGTTATACCACTTGTTGTAATTGTTGTCTATTTATCCGGAAGTCTTTGTGAATTCTCTGTTTGTTCTACAAGTTATATATTCTGCACTTTTCCTGAAGTTATCTATTTCTTTGTCATATGTTTGAACTCCTTGATACATCAATAAACTGTATACCGGCAGTGACTCGTTATAACACTAGTAGTAATTTTTGTCTATTTATCCGGAAGTCTGTTGTGAATTGTCTGATTGTTCTGCAAGATACATATTCTGCAGTTTTTTCTGAAGTTATCTGTTCCTTTGTGAAATGTTTGAATTCTTTGATACATCAATAAATTGAATTCTGTTCAGAAACTCGTTATACCACTTGTTGTAATTGTTGTCTATTTATCCGGAAGTCTTTGTGAATTCTCTGTTTGTTCTACAAGTTACATATTCTGCACTTTTCCTGAAGTTATCTATTTCTTTGTCATATGTTTGAACTCTTTGATACATCAATAAACTGTATACCGGCAGTGACTCGTTATAACACTTGTAGTAATTGTTGTCTATTTATCCTGAAGTCAATTGTGAATTGTCTGATTGGTCTACAAGTTACATATTCTGCACTTTCCTGAAGTTATCTATTTCTTTGTCATATGTTTGAACTCCTTGATACATCAATAAACTGTATACCGGCAGTGACTCGTTAAAACACTAGAAGTAATTTTTGTCTATTTATCCGGAAGTCTGTTGTGAATTGTCTGATTGTTCTGCAAGATACATATTCTGCAGTTTTTTCTGAAGTTATCTGTTCCTTTGTGAAATGTTTGAATTCTTTGATACATCAATAAATTGAATTCTGTTCAGAAACTCGTTATACCACTTGTTGTAATTGTTGTCTATTTATCCGGAAGTCTTTGTGAATTCTCTGTTTGTTCTACAAGTTATATATTCTGCACTTTTCCCTGAAGTTATCTATTCCTTTGTCATATGTTTGAACTCTTTGATACATCAATAAACTGTATACCGGCAGTGACTCGTTATAACACTAGTAGTAATTTTTGTCTATTTATCCGGAAGTCTTTGTGAATTCTCTGTTTGTTCTACAAGTTATATATTCTGCACTTTTCCCTGAAGTTATCTATTCCTTTGTCATATGTTTGAACTCTTTGATACATCAATAAACTGTATACCGGCAGTGACTCGTTATAACACTAGTAGTAATTTTTGTCTATTTATCCGGAAGTCTGTTGTGAATTGTCTGATTGTTCTGCAAGATACATATTCTGCAGTTTTTTCTGAAGTTATCTGTTACTTTGTCAAATGTTTGAACTCTTTGATACATCAATAAATTCAAACCCGTTTAGTGACTCGTTGTAACACTTGTAGTAATTGTTGTCTATTTATTTCGGAAGTCTATTGTGAATTGTCTGATTGTTCTGCAAATTTCATATTATGCACTTTTCCCTGAAGTTATCTGTTGCTTTGTAAAATGTTTGAACTCTTTGATACATCAATAAACTGAATTCCGTTTAGTGACTCGTTATAACACTTGTAGTAATTGTTGTCTATTTATCCTGAAGTCAATTGTGAATTGTCTGATTGGTCTACAAGTTACATATTCTGCACTTTTCCTGAAGTTATCTATTTCTTTGTCATATGTTTGAACTCCTTGATACATCAATAAACTGTATACCGGCAGTGACTCGTTATAACACTAGTAGTAATTTTTGTCTATTTATCCGGAAGTCTGTTGTGAATTGTCTGATTGTTCTGCAAGATACATATTCTGCAGTTTTTTCTGAAGTTATCTGTTCCTTTGTGAAATGTTTGAATTCTTTGATACATCAATAAATTGAATTCTGTTCAGAAACTCGTTATACCACTTGTTGTAATTGTTGTCTATTTATCCGGAAGTCTTTGTGAATTCTCTGTTTGTTCTACAAGTTATATATTCTGCACTTTTCCCTGAAGTTATCTATTCCTTTGTCATATGTTTGAACTCTTTGATACATTAATAAACTGTATACCGGCAGTGACTCGTTATAACACTAGTAGTAATTTTTGTCTATTTATCCGGAAGTCTGTTGTGAATTGTCTGATTGTTCTGCAAGATACATATTCTGCAGTTTTTTCTGAAGTTATCTGTTCCTTTGTGAAATGTTTGAATTCTTTGATACATCAATAAATTGAATTCTGTTCAGAAACTCGTTATACCACTTGTTGTAATTGTTGTCTATTTATCCGGAAGTCTTTGTGAATTCTCTGTTTGTTCTACAAGTTATATATTCTGCACTTTTCCTGAAGTTATCTATTTCTTTGTCATATGTTTGAACTCCTTGATACATCAATAAACTGTATACCGGCAGTGACTCGTTATAACACTAGTAGTAATTTTTGTCTATTTATCCGGAAGTCTGTTGTGAATTGTCTGATTGTTCTGCAAGATACATATTCTGCAGTTTTTTCTGAAGTTATCTGTTCCTTTGTGAAATGTTTGAATTCTTTGATACATCAATAAATTGAATTCTGTTCAGAAACTCGTTATACCACTTGTTGTAATTGTTGTCTATTTATCCGGAAGTCTTTGTGAATTCTCTGTTTGTTCTACAAGTTACATATTCTGCACTTTTCCTGAAGTTATCTATTTCTTTGTCATATGTTTGAACTCTTTGATACATCAATAAACTGTATACCGGCAGTGACTCGTTATAACACTAGTAGTAATTTTTGTCTATTTATCCGGAAGTCTTTGTGAATTGCCTGATTGTTCTGCAAGTTTCATATTCTGCACTTTTCCCTGAAGTTATCTGTTCCTTTGTGAAATGTTTGAACTCGTTGATACATCAATAAATTGATTTCCGTTTACTAACTCGTTGTACCACTTGTAGTAATTTTTGTCTATTTATCCGGAAGTCTATTTTGAATTGTCTGATTGCTCTACAAGTTACATATTCTGCACTTTTCCCTGAAGTTCTCTGTTCCTTTGTGAAATGTTTGAACTCGTTGATACATCAATAAATTGATTTCCGTTTACTAACTCGTTGTACCACTTGTATTAATTGTTGTCTATTTATCCTGAAGTCTATAGTGAATTGTCTATTGTTCTACAAGTTACATATTCTGCAGTTTACTGAAGTTATCTGTTCCTTTGTCAAATGTTTGAACTCTTTGATACATCAATAAACTGAATTCCGGTAGTGACTCGTTGTAACACTTGTTTTAATTGTTGTCTATTTATCCTGAAGTCAATTGTGAATTGTCTGTTTGTTCTACAAGTTACATATTCTGCACTTTTCCCTGAAGTTATCTGTTGCTTTGTCAAATGTTTGAACTCTTTGATACATCAATAAAGTGTATACCGGCAGTGACTCGTTATAACACTAGTAGTAATTGTTGTCTATTTATCCGGAAGTCTGTTGTGAATTGTCTGATTGTTCTGCAAGTTACATATTCTGCAGTTTTTTCTGAAGTTATCTGTTCCTTTGTGAAATGTTTGAATTCTTTGATACATCAATAAATTGAATTCTGTTCAGTAACTCGTTATACCACTTGTTGTAATTGTTGTCTATTTATCCGGAAGTCTTTGTGAATTCTCCGTTTGTTCTACAAGTTACATATTCTGCACTTTTCCCTGAAGTTATCTGTTGCTTTGTCAAATGTTTGAACTCTTTGATACATTAATAAATTCAAACCCGTTTAGTGACTCGTTGTAACACTTGTAGTAATTGTTGTCTATTTATTTCGGAAGTCTATTGTGAATTGTCTGATTGTTCTGCAAGATACATATTCTGCAGTTTTTTCTGAAGTTATCTGTTACTTTGTCAAATGTTTGAACTCTTTGATACATCAATAAATTCAAACCCGTTTAGTGACTCGTTGTAACACTTGTAGTAATTGTTGTCTATTTATTTCGGAAGTCTATTGTGAATTGTCTGATTGTTCTGCAAATTTCATATTATGCACTTTTCCCTGAAGTTATCTGTTGCTTTGTAAAATGTTTGAACTCTTTGATACATCAATAAACTGAATTCCGTTTAGTGACTCGTTATAACACTTGTAGTAATTGTTGTCTATTTATCCTGAAGTCAATTGTGAATTGTCTGATTGGTCTACAAGTTACATATTCTGCACTTTTCCTGAAGTTATCTATTTCTTTGTCATATGTTTGAACTCCTTGATACATCAATAAACTGTATACCGGCAGTGACTCGTTATAACACTAGTAGTAATTTTTGTCTATTTATCCGGAAGTCTGTTGTGAATTGTCTGATTGTTCTGCAAGATACATATTCTGCAGTTTTTTCTGAAGTTATCTGTTCCTTTGTGAAATGTTTGAATTCTTTGATACATCAATAAATTGAATTCTGTTCAGAAACTCGTTATACCACTTGTTGTAATTGTTGTCTATTTATCCGGAAGTCTTTGTGAATTCTCTGTTTGTTCTACAAGTTATATATTCTGCACTTTTCCCTGAAGTTATCTATTCCTTTGTCATATGTTTGAACTCTTTGATACATCAATAAACTGTATACCGGCAGTGACTCGTTATAACACTAGTAGTAATTTTTGTCTATTTATCCGGAAGTCTTTGTGAATTGCCTGATTGTTCTGCAAGTTTCATATTCTGCACTTTTCCCTGAAGTTATCTGTTCCTTTGTGAAATGTTTGAACTCGTTGATACATCAATAAATTGATTTCCGTTTACTAACTCGTTGTACCACTTGTATTAATTGTTGTCTATTTATCCTGAAGTCTATAGTGAATTGTCTATTGTTCTACAAGTTACATATTCTGCAGTTTTACTGAAGTTATTTGTTCCTTTGTCAAATGTTTGAACTCTTTGATACATCAATAAACTGAATTCCGGTAGTGACTCGTTGTAACACTTGTTTTAATTGTTGTCTATTTATCCTGAAGTCAATTGTGAATTGTCTGTTTGTTCTACAAGTTACATATTCTGCACTTTTCCCTGAAGTTATCTGTTGCTTTGTCAAATGTTTGAACTCTTTGATACATCAATAAAGTGTATACCGGCAGTGACTCGTTATAACACTAGTAGTAATTTTTGTCTATTTATCCGGAAGTCTGTTGTGAATTGTCTGATTGTTCTGCAAGTTACATATTCTGCAGTTTTTTCTGAAGTTATCTGTTCCTTTGTGAAATGTTTGAATTCTTTGATACATCAATAAATTGAATTCTGTTCAGTAACTCGTTATACCACTTGTTGTAATTGTTGTCTATTTATCCGGAAGTCTTTGTGAATTCTCCGTTTGTTCTACAAGTTACATATTCTGCACTTTTCCCTGAAGTTATCTGTTGCTTTGTCAAATGTTTGAACTCTTTGATACATTAATAAATTCAAACCCGTTTAGTGACTCGTTGTAACACTTGTAGTAATTGTTGTCTATTTATTTCGGAAGTCTATTGTGAATTGTCTGATTGTTCTGCAAGATACATATTCTGCAGTTTTTTCTGAAGTTATCTGTTACTTTGTCAAATGTTTGAACTCTTTGATACATCAATAAATTCAAACCCGTTTAGTGACTCGTTGTAACACTTGTAGTAATTGTTGTCTATTTATTTCGGAAGTCTATTGTGAATTGTCTGATTGTTCTGCAAATTTCATATTATGCACTTTTCCATGAAGGTATCTGTTCCTTTGTAAAATGTTTGAACTCTTTGATACATCAATAAACTGAATTCCGTTTAGTGACTCGTTATAACACTTGTAGTAATTGTTGTCTATTTATCCTGAAGTCAATTGTGAATTGTCTGATTGGTCTACAAGTTACATATTCTGCACTTTTCCTGAAGTTATCTATTTCTTTGTCATATGTTTGAACTCCTTGATACATCAATAAACTGTATACCGGCAGTGACTCGTTATAACACTAGAAGTAATTTTTGTCTATTTATCCGGAAGTCTGTTGTGAATTGTCTGATTGTTCTGCAAGATACATATTCTGCAGTTTTTTCTGAAGTTATCTGTTCCTTTGTGAAATGTTTGAATTCTTTGATACATCAATAAATTGAATTCTGTTCAGAAACTCGTTATACCACTTGTTGTAATTGTTGTCTATTTATCCGGAAGTCTTTGTGAATTCTCTGTTTGTTCTACAAGTTATATATTCTGCACTTTTCCCTGAAGTTATCTATTCCTTTGTCATATGTTTGAACTCTTTGATACATCAATAAACTGTATACCGGCAGTGACTCGTTATAACACTAGTAGTAATTTTTGTCTATTTATCCGGAAATCTTTGTGAATTCTCTGTTTGTTCTACAAGTTATATATTCTGCACTTTTCCCTGAAGTTATCTATTCCTTTGTCATATGTTTGAACTCTTTGATACATCAATAAACTGTATACCGGCAGTGACTCGTTATAACACTAGTAGTAATTTTTGTCTATTTATCCGGAAGTCTGTTGTGAATTGTCTGATTGTTCTGCAAGTTACATATTCTGCAGTTTTTTCTGAAGTTATCTGTTCCTTTGTGAAATGTTTGAATTCTTTGATACATCAATAAATTGAATTCTGTTCAGTAACTCGTTATACCACTTGTTGTAATTGTTGTCTATTTATCCGGAAGTCTTTGTGAATTCTCTGTTTGTTCTACAAGTTACATATTCTGCACTTTTCCCTGAAGTTATCTGTTACTTTGTCAAATGTTTGAACTCTTTGATACATCAATAAATTCAAACCCGTTTACTGACTCGTTGTAACACTTGTAGTAATTGTTGTCTATTTATTTCGGAAGTCTATTGTGAATTGTCTGATTGTTCTGCAAGATACATATTCTGCAGTTTTTTCTGAAGTTATCTGTTCCTTTGTGAAATGTTTGAATTCTTTGATACATCAATAAATTGAATTCCGTTCAGTAACTCGTTCTAACACCAGTGTTCGGAAAAAACCGCCCTTTTCTAGAAAAGCCCGGGGCAGGTGGAAAAAACCGGTTTTTTCCAGAAAAAACCGCCCTTTTCTGGACTTTTCTGCCTTTTTCTATTTACTGGCCTCGCATTATTATTATATTTCGGTGACAGTGCGGATACTATTTTACTGTCTATAGTAAATAAATGTTTATTCCACAATTTGATATTTTTCACACGGTTAGATTACTTTTAAATGATTATTTGGTATCTTTAGAAAATCTGTCTCTTGCATATAGAAGCTGACCATGAATTGGCATGCAGTGTGGCCATATATGGTCATAAGTGGTTTTTTCCAAATTTACTGCCCTTTTCCGGGGTGGAAAAAACCGGTTTTTTCCGGTTTTTTCCAGGGGGTTTTTTCCGGGGTGGTCTTTTCTGGCAAACACTGTGTAACACTTGTTGTAATTGTTGTTTATTTATCCGGAAGTCTTTGTGAATTCTCTGTTTGTTCTACAAGTTACATATTCTGCACTTTTCCCTGAAGGTATCTGTTCCTTTGTAAAATGTTTGAACTCTTTGATACATCAATAAACTGAATTCCGTTTAGTGACTCGTTATAACACTTGTAGTAATTGTTGTCTATTTATCCTGAAGTCAATTGTGAATTGTCTGATTGGTCTACAAGTTACATATTCTGCACTTTTCCTGAAGTTATCTATTCCTTTGTCATATGTTTGAAATCTTTGATACATCAATAAACTTTATACCGGCAGTGACTCGTTATAACACTAGTAGTAATTTTTGTCTATTTATCCGGAAGTCTGTTGTGAATTGTCTGATTGTTCGGCAAGATACATATTCTGCAGTTTTTTCTGAAGTTATCTGTTCCTTTGCGAAATGTTTGAATTCTTTGATACATCAATAAATTGAATTCTGTTCAGTAACTCGTTGTAACACTTGTTGTAATTGTTGTCTATTTATCCGGAAGTCTTTGTGAATTCTCTGTTTGTTCTGCAAGATACATATTCTGCACTTTTCCCTGAAGTTATCTATTCCTTTGTCATATGTTTGAACTCTTTGATACATCAATAAACTGTATACCGGCAGTGACTCGTTATAACACTAGTAGTAATTTTTGTCTATTTATCCGGAAGTCTGTTGTGAATTGTCTGATTGTTCTGCAAGTTACATATTCTGCAGTTTTTTCTGAAGTTATCTGTTCCTTTGTGAAATGTTTGAATTCTTTAATACATCAATAAATTGAATTCTGTTCAGTAACTCGTTATACCACTTGTTGTAATTGTTGTCTATTTATCCGGAAGTCTTTGTGAATTCTCTGTTTGTTCTACAAGTTACATATTCTGCACTTTTCCCTGAAGTTATCTGTTGCTTTGTCAAATGTTTGAACTCTTTGATACATCAATAAATTCAAACCCGTTTAGTGACTCGTTGTAACACTTGTAGTAATTGTTGTCTATTTATTTCGGAAGTCTATTGTGAATTGTCTGATTGTTCTGCAAATTTCATATTATGCACTTTTCCCTGAAGGTATCTGTTCCTTTGTAAAATGTTTGAACTCTTTGATACATCAATAAACTGAATTCCGTTTAGTGACTCGTTATAACACTTGTAGTAATTGTTGTCTATTTATCCTGAAGTCAATTGTGAATTGTCTGATTGGTCTACAAGTTACATATTCTGCACTTTTCCTGAAGTTATCTATTTCTTTGTCATATGTTTGAACTCCTTGATACATCAATAAACTGTATACCGGCAGTGACTCGTTATAACACTAGAAGTAATTTTTGTCTATTTATCCGGAAGTCTGTTGTGAATTGTCTGATTCTTCTGCAAGATACATATTCTGCAGTTTTTTCTGAAGTTATCTGTTCCTTTGTGAAATGTTTGAATTCTTTGATACATCAATAAATTGAATTCTGTTCAGAAACTCGTTATACCACTTGTTGTAATTGTTGTCTATTTATCCGGAAGTCTTTGTGAATTCTCTGTTTGTTCTACAAGTTATATATTCTGCACTTTTCCCTGAAGTTATCTATTCCTTTGTCATATGTTTGAACTCTTTGATACATCAATAAACTGTATACCGGCAGTGACTCGTTATAACACTAGTAGTAATTTTTGTCTATTTATCCGGAAGTCTTTGTGAATTGTCTGATTGGTCTACAAGTTACATATTCTGCACTTTTCCTGAAGTTATCTATTCCTTTGTCATATGTTTGAACTCTTTGATACATCAATAAACTGTATACCGGCAGTGACTCGTTATAACACTAGTAGTAATTTTTGTCTATTTATCCGGAAGTCTGTTGTGAATTGTCTGATTGTTCTGCAAGATACATATTCTGCAGTTTTTTCTGAAGTTATCTGTTCCTTTGTGAAATGTTTGAATTCTTTGATACATCAATAAATTGAATTCTGTTCAGTAACTCGTTGTAACACTTGTTGTAATTTTTGTCTATTTATCCGGAAGTCTTTGTGAATTCTCTGTTTGTTCTACAAGTTATATATTCTGCACTTTTCCCTGAAGTTATCTATTCCTTTGTCATATGTTTGAACTCTTTGATACATCAATAAACTGTATACCGGCAGTGACTCGTTATAACACTAGTAGTAATTTTTGTCTATTTATCCGGAAGTCTTTGTGAATTCTCTGTTTGTTCTACAAGTTATATATTCTGCACTTTTCCCTGAAGTTATCTATTCCTTTGTCATATGTTTGAACTCTTTGATACATCAATAAACTGTATACCGGCAGTGACTCGTTATAACACTAGTAGTAATTTTTGTCTATTTATCCGGAAGTCTTTGTGAATTCTCTGTTTGTTCTACAAGTTATATATTCTGCACTTTTCTCTGAAGTTATCTATTCCTTTGTCATATGTTTGAACTCTTTGATACATCAATAAACTGTATACCGGCAGTGACTCGTTATAACACTAGTAGTAATTTTTGTCTATTTATCCGGAAGTCTGTTGTGAATTGTCTGATTGTTCTGCAAGTTACATATTCTGCAGTTTTTTCTGAAGTTATCTGTTCCTTTGTGAAATGTTTGAATTCTTTGATACATCAATAAATTGAATTCTGTTCAGTAACTCGTTATACCACTTGTTGTAATTGTTGTCTATTTATCCGGAAGTCTGTTGTGAATTGTCTGATTGTTCTGCAAGATACATATTCTGCAGTTTTTTCTGAAGTTATCTGTTCCTTTGTGAAATGTTTGAATTCTTTGATACATCAATAAATTGAATTCTGTTCAGTAACTCATTGTAACACTTGTTGTAATTGTTGTCTATTTATCCGGAAGTCTTTGTGAATTCTCTGTTTGTTCTACAAGTTATATATTCTGCACTTTTCCCTGAAGTTATCTATTCCTTTGTCATATGTTTGAACTCTTTGATACATCAATAAACTGTATACCGGCAGTGACTCGTTATAACACTAGTAGTAATTGTTGTCTATTTATCCGGAAGTCTTTGTGAATTCTCTGTTTGTTCTACAAGTTATATATTCTGCACTTTTCCCTGAAGTTATCTATTCCTTTGTCATATGTTTGAACTCTTTGATACATCAATAAACTGTATACCGGCAGTGACTCGTTATAACACTAGTAGTAATTTTTGTCTATTTATCCGGAAGGTTTTGTGAATTCTCTGTTTGTTCTACAAGTTATATATTCTGCACTTTTCCCTGAAGTTATCTATTCCTTTGTCATATGTTTGAACTCTTTGATACATCAATAAACTGTATACCGGCAGTGACTCGTTATAACACTAGTAGTAATTTTTGTCTATTTATCCGGAAGTCTGTTGTGAATTGTCTGATTGTTCTGCAAGTTACATATTCTGCAGTTTTTTCTGAAGTTATCTGTTCCTATATGAAATTTTTGAATTCTTTGATACATCAATAAATTGAATTCTGTTCAGTAACTCGTTATACCACTTGTTGTAATTGTTGTCTATTTATCCGGAAGTCTTTGTGAATTCTCTGTTTGTTCTACAAGTTACATATTCTGCACTTTTCCCTGAAGTTATCTGTTGCTTTGTCAAATGTTTGAACTCTTTGATACATCAATAAATTGAATTCTGTTCAGTAACTCGTTGTAACACTTGTTGTAATTGTTGTCTATTTATCCGGAAGTCTTTGTGAATTCTCTGTTTGTTCTACAAGTTATATATTCTGCACTTTTCCCTGAAGTTATCTATTCCTTTGTCATATGTTTGAACTCTTTGATACATCAATAAACTGTATACCGGCAGTGACTCGTTATAACACTAGTAGTAATTTTTGTCTATTTATCCGGAAGTCTTTGTGAATTCTCTGTTTGTTCTACAAGTTATATATTCTGCACTTTTCCCTGAAGTTATCTATTCCTTTGTCATATGTTTGAACTCTTTGATACAACAATAAACTGTATACCGGCAGTGACTCGTTATAACACTAGAAGTAATTTTTGTCTATTTATCCGGAAGTCTGTTGTGAATTGTCTGATTGTTCTGCAAGTTACATATTCTGCACTTTCCCTGAAGTTATCAGTTCCTTTGTGAAATGTTTGAACTCTTTGATACATCAATATACTGTATACCGGCAGTGACTCGTTATAACACTTGTAGTAATTTTTGTCTATTTATCCGCAAGTCTGTTGTGAATTGTCTGATTGTTCTGCAAGTTACATATTCTGCAGTTTTTTCTGAAGTTATCTGTTACTTTGTCAAATGTTTGAACTCTTTGATACATCAATAAATTCAAACTCGTTTAGTGACTCGTTGTAACACTTGTAGTTATTGCTGTCTATTTATCCGGAAGTCTATTTTGAATTGTCTGATTGCTCTACAAGTTACATATTCTGCACTTTTCCCTGAAGTTATCTGTTCCTTTGTCAAATGTTTGAACTCTTTAATACATCAATAAATTGAATTCTGTTTGTGACTTGTTATATCACTTGTAGTCATTGTTGTTCTATTTATTCCAGAACATTAAATAAAAAGTTTCAACCGAGTTTTGCAGGTGTAAATTTGTTACTTGTTATTAACCATGATACAATAATGCAATATGTACTTATTTAAAGGTTGAGTATTATTTATAACCTCCCTGGTACCTTAAAACAGTTCGCCATTTTGGCCGGTTTGCAACATACAACTTTCAAATTTCAAGTAACCTATTGAGGGAAAGTATATATTAGTGAATTTATATATCTGCGATTCGCTTACGCTTGGTATACAATAATGATAAACTCTGTCTAAAAATTTGAATTGTTGTACTTCCCAACGGTATTGATCAATGGGTATAATGTATTATCATGTATTATCCGTAACTAAATAGCAGAACTGCTTAACTGTCCTTCAGACTCCCCCTCCCAACTCGGAAGGGTAAAACTAGTATATTAGGACTTTGAGTTCATAAAATATGTATGTAGCATATATATTTTTTCAAAACTATACCAAAAATTAATGTATAAATAAAAATACAACATATACTGTACTGTTACTCAGTTAGGAATATGATTATAACATAATAATGTTATATACTCTAACCTTGTAGACCCTCAAGGTGAGCAATCCGCTTCTGAAGCTGTTCAGCAGTGAATCAGCACTGAAGACCATTTCATGAAATACAATGCCATCGCTTCTTCATTCTTATTTCTTCTTCACTCTTATTCAGGGAAATGTTAGGTAATTTTAATTCTGTTCCTCTTGTAGCAAGTCACTTAAGTTTGTAATACTGGAATGACAAATTATTATAGCGTCCCAGACGCCCCATTAAATCCTTTTCAGCCTCTTTCCAGTATCCACCCTCTAATCGATTTCTATTTACCATTCTGTCAATCTTTTAGCATTCAATACATTTAAAGTATGTAGATCTAACTTTAAATAAATATCATTGAAATCAATTATTATACCGATTAGGAGTACACTTTCTCTAGACTTAAATGTATACGACGACCAATTGCGGTGGAGTACAGCCAACCTCCAAAAAGGTATCCAGAAAAATAGCCCTGGGGATAGTCTAGTTTCTTTTATATTTCTGAAAATATGTAAATTATAGATTTAATTGGGTTTATAGAAAAATGCACAGTGGGAATATATGGCTGAATAGGAATTTTTATGATCCTCTCAAATCTATGAATTGATTCCAAAATCGTGAAGAGCAATATTGAAACCCCAATAATTCAGAACTGTATTGTTAATATTATGATTGGTTGTAATACACTAGCAATTCGAGTGTGGCTGTAAAATGATAACAAGATTTCTAAAATAATTCTCAAAAAATGAGTCAAGATAAAATCATCTGAATTTCAATTATAACTGGATCTTATGAACTCCATTTCATTTGAATTGACTCATCTAATTCTGAATTTCATTTCTAGTTCTTTCCAGGTTCGTGTGTTAAAATTAGCTTTGTAATTATACGTATTCATTCATAAGGATTCTCCGAAGATAAAATATGATGATTGCGTATTCTAAATATCAGAAAGTTATATTGGACTATCCTGGACCAAAAGCTTTTTATTATGAAATGATTCATTGGATATCCTAATATGAAAATAATACCATTTCAGAGTGACGAAAGATGACTAAAGTATTATTTTCAAATATCATTATGGGTGTCACCGATTTTCGTTGTGTACCCGTAACCCCATATTATCACTCATTATTGGTTGTCACTTTTTATTAACGGATCAAGCTTAGAAATACAGTTGATATTCATTACTAATATAAAACATGTGTATACAATGATTTGGCACATTAATTAGTGATTAATTTTAGTAAATTGCTATATGGTGCATGCGTTGCCTAGCGATCGCTACAAATTGTTGTTATGCAGTAATCAATATTATAATACGCAATCATATGAATTCATTAATCTTCCCAATATACGTATATATATTTCATTCAGAATTTGTTTACATTTCTAACTTAGATCTTGCTTGTAACTAAAGTACACCATTCTATTTATCATTTATTTCATATTATGAATAATCAGGAAGCTAGAGGTTTTCTTCAAAATTGCGAAGATAATTGTCGTAAAGCAACTCGAAATATCCTAGAATTGTTTGATTTACCCGAATCTGAATACACACTCCTGAACAAGAAATTTAAGGATTTGGTAGGTGTTCGTAGAGAATTTGTCCGAAATAATGACCTAACCTAACCACATGGGAAGAGATGTCTTTCTATCATCCCGCAGCTAGTAACCCTTCCAAAAAACGTAAATCTGATTGTGAAATGTTGAATTCTATTTCATCCGTAGAATCTCGTTCAAGTGACAGTAGGAAACCAATTTCAGAACTCACATTTCAATCAGTTAGAACACATTTATCTGTATTATTAGATCACATTTCTTTTCTTGCTGATAGGGAGAATACAGACCCTAAGACTATCGCAGCTCTTGCATTACAATCTATTTCCAATGTAAGTTATGATAGGGAGTCTGCTAAAATTCCCAAAGAAATTGCAAGTGGAAATGTAGGGAACCAAACGAAAGATTTTCCATTAGAGAAAGCGGCCTATCTGATCTCGAAATAGGAAAGAAAAAATACACTAACCTACGCCGTATTTGCAAGTCCGAAGAAATACGATTTCCTGGGTATGCAAGAGTTGCTGCACACAGAAATGACATAGCTTCAGCTAATTGTATGGAAATGTTACACAATGAAGATGGAGTTGCAATTGGTGTCGGCATACCATATTCAAAGTTGGTTAGTATCACTACTGAACGATTGTTAGCACTCAACCCTGTCCCTCAAGAATTTCAGTTTCCGATTAAATTAACCATAGCTGATGGCTTAGACGGCTCAGGATCTCATCGAATCTATAACCAGGCACCAACTAATTCGAATCTCTCGACCAAATCTTTTATCCTTTTTGCATTTAAAGCCTTGTCTTTAGTCGACAAAACAGGAAACGAAATTTGGACAAATCCTTCTCCAAATTCACCCTTTGTAACAATGCCAATAGCACAGGGCCGTAGCCACTGGTCAGGTTGGTCAGGTTTCAACCTGACCACTTTTGGTTGTTGAATTTTCCCAATATGGCACCACTCGGTCAGGTTGGCCAGATAAACCTGACCACTTTGATTTTGGTGTTTACGGCCCTGCCGCATTAGTTGCTCAGAAGGAAAATCTGGAGAATGTTCATTACTTAATGGATAAATTGATTAACCCAGATACTCATATCCTGGAAACAATTGGTTTAGACGTCAAAGTGAAGAGAACTATGTTCGACGGTAAAATGTCCGGTTTTTTAAGTGGAGCTGGAGGTGCATCTTGTCAGCTATGTACAGCAACCCGAGAGCAACTTAAAGACATGGAGTTGGTTGAGTGTGGCTATCCTATAAATAGGCATGTGAAAGATGCAATCGACATTTTCAACGATGTTAATGAAGAAGAATTTTTGAAGCTTCCTTCCGAGATGAGATATGGCTTAACTCATCTTCCAATGTCAAATATTAACATCCTATCTGCCTCACCATTGCATAGCTACCTCTGTGTGTTTAGGTGGTTCATGTTACTAATTTAGCATTTAGATGCAGGACAAAGAAAGTGGTCTCCTACATCTGCAAAGATACACCAGTCTATGAAAAGAATGCGCACTCTATTATTGGAGAAAACTGGTATACATATAAATATCCCTTCATGTGATGGTGGAACTAGTTCCACTGGAAATATAGCGCGATCCTGTTTTCATAATGAAAAGGATTTCATAAGATGGGCAACTTCTTCTTTGTTACCAGAGGACAAATCTTCAATGGCTTTAATTCAGAAAAATATTTCTGTTATCTTGCGCTTGTATAATAGCAGCTCAAAACTCGACACCCTTAAACTTGATAATTTTTGTAACGAAACTTATCAGTATATACTGAAAGAATTTCCCTGGGTCAGCATCACACCGTCTTTGCATAAGCTGCTAGCACATTCAGTCGAACTAATTGCTGTACATAGCAACGGATGTGGTCTGAAATTATTTCAGAAGAAAGAATTGAATCGCTGAACAAATATGTGAGGAGGTATAGGGAGAGACTTTCAAGGAAGTTTAATTTTCAAGACAATATCAAAGATATTTTTCTTAGTCTTGTAAGCCAAAGTGGCCCTATACTTTCAAGTTACAGAAAGTTGGCTGAAAAAACAAATAACAAATTAAATGTAGTTAGCCTAAGTGAAGATGATTTGTTAGTGAATTCATTCATATTAGAATAGGATTTGTGATGTATGTTCAAGTGGAAATTGATCATAGTATTATTCATAACAATAGCGTGCTATTGGAATTAGGTAATTACATAATCTATGCTGAAACCTATTCAGTAAGTAAATAATACCAAATATGGTAGTCGGTTGTGACGTCATTATATGTCAAAATAGAAGCCACAGACAAATTTTGATAATGTCAAATGAATTGGTTTGGTCGATAATATATAGGCCAATAATACATTATATATCGCTAGCATGCACCAAAATACCTATTCCGCCATTATTGCCAATTTGAGCCACTGTGAAATGGGTCTACTCAGTGTAATAGTGGGGACCAAAACACTGTAAGTTATCCAGTTACATACTTTTGATGTTTAATAATTTATTCTTTGAGGAAATATAATTAAGTAAGAATGGTAAAAATATATTTATCCTTATTTTTTGAATTGTTTTTTTTTCGGTTTATAGCCAAGATACTACCAGCCCCGGGGACGTGGCTACAATGTAAGCTTGCTATTTTATATACCTACGCTGGAACTTCGTTAGTAAGAACACTAGTAAACTGTCAAAATACGTACGCCTTATCCGGAATTCGTATTAACGAATATCATTTGTATTGAAAAGGCTTTAAAGGACTGATAGTTTTCGTATTAACCTTGTTCATACTAATGAGGTTCTAAACTGCTAATGTATTTATTATTAGTAAATTAGGATTTTATATTTATTTTCTGTTTTGTTTATAGAGAGGATATTATCGATATGGTTGGACACCCTATTGTTAAGGAGGACTAAACTACACATATTTATCATTAATTTAGTTTTTATGCAGTGTGTTTGTTTCGTTAGATTTATTAGTTTAGTCGTTTTTATGTATTAGTTTGTTTCGTTAGATTTATTAGTTTAGTCGTTTTTATGTATTAGTTTGTTTCGTTAGATTTATTAGTTTAGTCGTTTTTATGTGTTATTTATTAAAGTCGACTATACTTTGAAATCTTTACTTTTCGATCATTTCCAAGTAATTAATCTTTAATTAATTCAAACATTAATAAATTCTATTACACTAAGATGAAATGTAATTTGAATATTGAAATTCTAGTTAAATTAAACATTGGGGAAGTGCAATCAGAAGGAGCACACTCCCATCCCGTCTGTGAGGGGTTTTTTCTATTCTGTTTTACCTCACGGTGGGTAAGGCCGCAAGGCTGCCGTTATTTGTATTTCATAATGTCCACCACGAACGAACAAAGTTCGCGAAGCGGCCTTTGTGAGAGAGTGATCCGTCGCAAAGCGACCGACCCCGAAGGGCTCGTATTATTAAATCTCGTTGTGTGTTTGTTTGTGTGTGTGTCCGGATTGTATTAAAGTGATGGGGAATAGAAACCGTATTTATATTTGAGATATAAACTAACTTTCAAAGTTTTAATTGGTAAACAAATGATAATTATAATAGGTAAATAAGTATGCTGTTTTCGAATTTCGCAATTATAAATTTATAATATGAATATTTGTTGTTGTTGTTTACCTAAATTAGGTAAACAAATTGATGAAAATTCAAATTCTACCCAGAAGTTAGCTTTCAACGGGTCAACGGGCTTATGGTGTAATCACCATTACGATCCCATTTGTAATAATTATTGGAGCTTATAGCAACCGAAATCAACTAAAGATATTTACGTTTGCTTGAAATTTTCATGAATCACATGACAGGAAATATAAATTCTCTTCTCAATTCGGCTATGAAATCGTGATTAGAGCATATAACAACCGAATACATCAAAAGATATTTAGGTTAATTTTCAAGAATCAATAACTACATGTGACAGGAAGTTTATATAATCTTCTCAATTCGGCTATGAAATCGTGACTTTCCGATCTGGAATGAAAATGTTATATAAAGAGAATATTCAAACCTTTTTCATTATGCCTTCCACACCACTTTCCACACAACCTTCCACACAACCTTCCACACAACCTTCCTCACAACCTTCCACACAACCTTCCACACAACCTTCCACACAACCTTCCTCACAACCTTCCACACAACCTTCCTCACAACCTTCCACACAACCTTCCACACAACCTTCCACACAACCTTCCTCGCAACCTTCCTCACAACCTTCCACACAACCTTCCACACAACCTTCCACACAACCTTCCTCACAACCTTCCACACAACCTTCCACACAACAAATGTCTTTTTCGGCCCGTAAATTCGCCTCCGAAGTCGAGGAAAATCGTATAGAGAGGACGGATACCAGGAAGGAAATGTTCATTGTGAGGGACAAATTGGATCGCACCAATAACCAAGTTTTCAATTTGCGCAGGGAGGTAGATAATCTAAAGTTCCATCAGAACTTGTTATTAATCGTTGTTTTTCTTATATACCCCCTTCTATTTTGTGTTTTATTTTTTTATAAAAATAAATAATAAACTCCCTTATATTTATCCCAGAGTTTCACACACATTTAGTACTTTAGGTTTACCTGGAAACAAATTTACGGGGTTGGGCAAATATGTGATATCATATATATATAGTATATACTATTATGGGAAAATTCCAAAATGCTCAGTTTTTTCAAAGTTTCCAAATATACTCAACAATACTCCACTGATTTGTAAATATACTCCAGTTTTATTCGATTATTGCAAATAACTCCAGTTTTATTGGATTATTGCAAATATACTCAAGTTTTATTGGATGATTCCAAATATTCTCTAGTTTTATTGGATTATTCCAAATATTCTCAAGTTTTATTGGATTATTCCAAATATGCTCAAGTTTTATTGGATTATTGAAACTAGTTTGGAGATCCCAACCACAAATATTTATTAGTACAAGCTGCTCGTCTGCTCTAAGCTACGCGCGTCCTTACAACTTGTACTCGGGCCTGCGGCCCTCGCTTATATTTCAAGCATGTTCCTTTTCAAATTATATGACGTTCTTGAGACCCCTAGTTGTGTATTTATATCCGTAGATCCTAGTTATCGGTTTATATAAACTAGTCAATTGCCTGTCGCTTTGCTGACGTAATATGGAAATATTTTAATGATACATTTGATATCTATACTATTAAAAGAGTATTGTCTGTGTGTCCGCAGCCGATCGGTATGAACCAGTGGTCGTAGAAAGTCGAGACCGATACCAAAAGATGTGCAATGTTTACAAACATCGGAATTTTTTAAATTATAATTACAAAATTTCACCACCTCTTTGAGATATGGTGACAAATGGTCACGATATTACAGTGATTCGCCTTTTCTACTAGTTTTTTTGGTTTCGCATGCGCATATGTTGCTCCCTATCTGAGACATTATCAGCTGCACGAACTTCGGGATTAAGGCGTGTTTTTCTTTTCAACATTTTATTGCGCCATAAAAGCTTTATGGCACACATTGCCTTAGGTTTTCGATGAGTTTCCCGGGTTTGTAGAAGATTCCATTGAATGTTTAACAAAATGATTTTTGTTTCCGAATGTGGTATTTATTCAAAAAATGAATGTCAACATTACATATTAGGAGATAAATATTAGTGTTTGAATTGGGCCAATCAAAATGCGATTTGAGATCGGTTGCGGACACCGACACACACACAGACACTGCTCTATTAATAGTATAGATAAGGACAGAATAAATAATTTGGATATTTATGCTAATTTGAACAGATAATTTTCTAGATATTAAAGCTGTGTAATAATATACCAACTCCAAATATAAAATTAAATATCGCTAAGAAACGTACAAGTGGATCCCTAACTTTGGGATGTGGAGAAGTTATTGTATTGATTGATAATAATTTGATATCAAATAACACAATGGAATGTTAGAAATGTGTGGCTAGACAGACAGAACACAAATAACTAACAAGATGCCTGAACTTCAAATCTAACAATTAGATTACAGTATTTCTATAATGCACACTTAAAATGCATCATTTGTAGACACTTATTTTATTAATTTATCAGCTATAATGTTTCCTATTATTTTTAAACGGGTGATCTGATTTGTTTGGTTTACAAGAATGTAACACGTATTGCATAGTTTCACTCTACCTTGTTTATTTATTACCTAGACTACCTACAAAGTGAGTAAGTAGTCAGTTATTTCACAAATTTGTTTATTAATTATCTATAACATTGATTTATCACTTTCAGGTTTTAGTTCCATTTATAAACATAAAAGTGCTAAATTAATTACGATTGTGCTTTTATAATACTTTTGATGTATTATTTAAGAGAATGCTTATAAAAGCTGAGCTTTGTAGAGTTCAGATTTTTTCCCATACTAAAAGCTCAGGCTTACTTTCTAAAGGTCAATTTCAAAGCTTGGGGAAAAACTGACCTTCCTCAGTGCCTGAATACACATACTGTAAAACTGAACTCTACTAGAGCTCTATAAGTAATTTCATTATTTAATACCGTAATGCGATGCACTTCTTGTGGAGACTATTTGTCTATAGAAACCCCTATACAGTGGAGCCTCCCATAACGGACACTCCAAATAGCGGACAACCTCTAAATAACGGACAACCTTCGTGGCACGGATTTATTTATTTAGCATATGTCTAATAGAAAATCAACCTCTAAATAGCGGACAACCTCTAAATAACGGACAACGGTTCCGGTCCCAAGGTGTCCGTTGTTCAGAGGCTCTACTGTATACGTACTTTCATTTGCACCAAGCTTCATCTATTCCTAGCCATTCTTGCTATCCAAAATACCATTACATTAATATACAGTCTACTCCGCTTAATAGAGCCACCTCGGGACCAGTTTGACCCGATTAACCGGTGGCTCCATTAAGGCCAAACTATACTGCAAATGGGAAAATGAGTTTAATTCGTTTTCCTGTTTGTTTCACACTGGTAGATAATCTGGCAAATTTTTTTTGAATTCTGAGTAGATTTGAAGTCAGTAGGGCTCTGTGACCCAGGAATTCCCTGTTATATAGCCAATTTCGGACGATAATTTAAATTACGGCCCCACAATGCTAGTCAGATAAATTGAGATTCGATTGTTTTTGGATAGTACCCTGTAAAGTATACCTACATTTCAAATTTCAGGTGAATCTGACCGATAGTTTTGCTGTAGCGACCTTTATATGATCCTCGAATGTGATGGACATCATGGAGGGTGACTTTTTCAAATGGGTTAAAAAGTTTGTAGGCTCGCACTGCCATAATTTACTATCAATTTCGTTGTTATTCATCCAATAGTATCTTTGCATATATACTTAGGATCTAAACCAAAATTTTCAACATTCTAATCAAAAAATACTGAGTTATAGTCATTTAAAGTCAGATTTGGATTGTCAATGTGCCAAGTCAGACTTCAAAGGGCTGGAACTCTGAAAGTTCGCATTGTAGAGTTTAGATCAAGCGTCATTCCCAAATTGAATATATATTCATTAGTTTACACTTGGTTTCAAACAATTAGGATGAAAACTGTGAACGCTCAAGCAATTAAAACTTTCTGACCTTTCAACTCATTGGGTGGTCCTTTCACTTTTCTATTTTGAATCTCAGTAACCCGTTGACCAATAAATAAAATTTTGAGTGCAAAATGATCCCAATACCCGGTTTACTATCCCTCAATAATACATTTTGAGACCCTAACTCGCACAATTTTTCCAAATGACCATATATGGGCATAAAGTGTGCCCATTTTTATAATTTAGCAAATTTTTTTCTCCAAAACTATAAACTCTAGAGCTTAGCACTAACTTTGTATTCACATCTATGTACTATTACCAACTCATATGAAAAACGGATGAAAGCATTTGCAAAATAGTTATAAACATATAAATTCACTGGATTTGAGTCAAAATAGTGGTGTATGTAAAAACCTACCATTATAACTTTTGGTCTAGATTCCACAAATTTGGTTCAATATGTTCGAAACCAAGTTTGAATTAATGAATACATATGTTCCATTATAGAAATACGTTTTTTAACACTTCCGACAAAAACTTTCAGAGTAACAGCCCATTGAAGTCAGTCTTTGACTGCCAAACATCGAAATGTTATAGGTTGGCGGTAGAAATCTGACTTCAAAGTGCTGTAACTCTGAAAGTTTTTTTCGGAAGTGTTAAAAAACGTATTTCTATAAAGGAACATATGTATTCATTCATTTAAACTTGGTTTCAAGCATATTGAACCAAATCTGTGAAATCTAGACCAAAAGTTATGATCGTCCATTTGAAAATTGAGCTTTTGATGATGATGCATGCATTCCTAAGCTCTAAAATGGTCGCAACTTCGAAAGTATGAGTCAGAAACAGCTGAAATTTTAAATGCTGGTTTATTTTATAGGGTACTATCCCAAAAGATCATAATCTCAATATCATTCTTGAGTATAGTTTGGCCTTAAGCGGAGTTGACTGTATTGTTGATTTAATTAACTTAGAACCTACCTACGCAAATTTATTAATTATAGAAAACCCATAATTAAAATAAATAATAACAAAAAATCATACCATATTCCAAGATCATATTTAACATTTGTGGTTATTTAAAAATGCTTATGGGTCTTGAACCATGGATATATAACCACACATTATTTTGTGGTATCTTTTAAACAAAGCACGAACCTGGCAATATATGTTGACTTTTTGAGAAAATATCACTTAAAATTTATTGTTATTGTGTTGATCAATAAAAATTATTAGTTAGAGCATTTTCCGAAATTTAGATTTTGTAAACCAATTGTTTCTAATTTCTGAGCCTCTATCTCCTTAAGAGGGATATTTATCGTTGAATACGCCAAGTGCTAGATAAATTTCAGAACTAAACTTGTGGACCAACATACATTACTAAGGTAATGAGCTTACTTTATAGTAGAAAGTCGTTCTTCTTTGTACAATAATCAATATCATTAAACTTAGCTTCATTCAGTTTAGTAGTCAAATGAGTGAAGGATAGAGTAATGTAACATCAATGATTCAATGTCCAAGTTTAGCCAATTGTTTCTTATCAACTTTATTGTGCCCAAATCAAACAATATATAGAGCTCTTTCTGGACAAGTTGGGTGTGGAACTTGAGGAAGTAATGTATTCTTCCGCTCTAAGGTTGTGGATACAAATAATATTTGTAGTCTTGGAGATATCAGTCCATGGAGAGCTCTACTCCATTTGGCTTTGATATCACGTGAAACTTCGGCAATCTGAAAACAGTGGTACTAAGGTAATCTCTGTAATTTGTCTTCCAAATACAGAACGTGTGCTAAGCATAACAACGCGTTTGACTCATATAAACTAGTTAAATATAGAAAAAGTGAAGAAATAAGGAGTAAATGCATAAAAGAATTGGGTAACAATTATCGCTTACAAAATCCCGTACAAAATTTACATTCATACACATAATACAAAAACAAATATATATACTCAAATATAGTTTCAATGTTTATGGGTCATTAATAATACCTTAAATCTAGACACTTAAAATGCATTTCCAGTCCATTTTTAGTGTCGAATCCAGCTAAAAACAACATAATTTATGTGTAAAGTTCATAACCTATTGTAATAGGCAAAAATATCGAATGCACTTCTAGTTCGTCCATGGTCCAATTTTTATAGTCATTTCCAGTCCTTATCTATAGTAGTTCATGCATTCATTCAAAAGCCTAATATCCAGAAAAACGAGTTTTTGTTTGCAATGACTTTCAAAAACTCCCAAATTCATAAATTAATGGTTTAAGTACGTTACGAGTTGTATCCTAAGATGATATGAAGTATTGATCATCAAAATATGGCCCAAATACTTCATTTAATCAAAAGAAACTCCTGGAAAAGTCCTTAAACCATTAATTTATCAATTTGGGAGTTTGATAGTGATTTGCACTCAAAAATGGGGGTTGCTCGATATTAGGCTGATAAAATGAATGTAAATTGAGTGAATTGAGTTTCAATGGCTCTGTATGTACACTTTTGACTATAAATACTTCATATCATCAAAAGTATCAACTGGAAACGTCCTTAAAACTCTAATTTATCAATTTGGAACTTTTTGACAGTCAAGGGAGTTGGACACAAAAATAATTTTTCACGATATTAGGATCTCAAATTAATGTTAATTGAGTGAGTGGAGTTTCATTGGCACTGTTAGTGCACCTTTGACGACAAATACTTCTTATCATTAAAAGAAACAAATGGAAACGTCCGTAAACATTGATTTATCAATTTGGAAGTTTTTGACAGTCATTGCACAGAAAAATAGTTTTTCCCGATATTATGGCTCATAAATGAATGTTAATTTAGTGAGTGGAGTTTCAGTGGCACAGTTAGTACACCTTTGGCCCAAATAATTATTATCATCAAAATAAAAAACTGGAAGGGTCGTTAAACCATTAATTTATCAATTTGGGAGTTTTAGACAGTCATTGCACACCAATTGGTTTTTCTCGATATTACGCTAATTAAATTAATGTAAATTGAGTGAATTGAGTTTCAGTGGCACTGTTAGGACACTTTTGGGATAAATACTTCTTATCATCTTAAGAAACAACAGGAAAATCCTTAAATCATTAATGCACACAAAAAGTGGTATTTCTCGAAAATTAGGCTCTTAAATCAATGCAATATGAGAGAGTGGAGTTTCAGTAGCACTGTTAATACACATTCGACGTCAATACTTATTATCATGAAAAGAAACATCTGGTAACGTCGTTAAACCATTAATTTATCATATTTGGAGTTTTTGACAGTCATTGCCACAAAAATTGGTTTTTCGCCGTTATTAGGCAAATTAAATGATTGTAAATTGAGTGAATTCAGTTTCGATGGCACTGTTTGGACACTATCGACGATAAATACTTCATGTCATCAAAAGAAACAACTGGAAACGTCAATAAACCATTAATTTATCAATTTGGAAGTTTTTGACAGTCATGGCACACAAAAATAGTTTTTCTCGATATTAGGTTCTCAAATGAATGTTAATTGAGTGAGTGGAGTTTCAGTGACACTGTTAGTACACTTTTGACGACAAATACTTATTATCATTAAAAGAAACAACTGGAAACGTCCTTAAGGATGTTTACAGTTGTTTCTTTTGATGATAAGAAGTATTTATCGTCAAATGTGTTCTAACAGTGCCACTGAAACTCCATTCAATCAATTAACATTCATTCAAAAGTCTAATATCCAGAAAAACGAATTTTTGTTGCAATGACTATCAAAAACTCCCAAATTCATAGATTAATGGTTTAAGTACGTTACCAGTTGTATCCTTTGATGATATGAAGTATTGATCATCAAAAGTGTCCTAACAGTGCCACTGAACTCCACTAACTCTATTTACATTCTTTTAAGATCCTAATATCGAGAAAAACGAACTTATTTGTGCAATGACTGTCAAAAACTCCAAAATTGATAAATTTATGGTTTAATGACGTTTCCAGTTGTTTCTTTTGATGATATTAAGGATTTATCATGAAAAGCCCGAACAGTGCCAGTGAAACTCCACTCACTCAATTAACATTCATTTTAGAGGATAATATCGAGAAAAACTATTTTTGTGTGCAATTACTGTCAAAAACTTCCAAATTGATAAATTAATGGTTTTAGGATGTTTCCAGTTGTTTATAATGATGATAAGAAGTATTTATCGTTAAAGGTGTCCTAACAGTGCAAAATGAAACTCCATTCACTCAATTAACCTTCATTCAAGATCCTAATGTCGAGTAAAACTATTTTTGTGTGGAATGACTGTCAAAAACCTCCAAATTGATAAATTAATGGTTTAAGTATATTCCAGTTGTTTCTTTTGATGATATTAAGTTTTTGTCTTCAAATGTGTAGTAACAGTGCCATTGAAACTCCACTCTCTCAATTTGAATTCATTTTAGAGCCTCATATACGCGAAAAACCAATTTCTGTGTGCAATGACTCTCAAAAACTCCCAAAATTATAAATTAATCGTTTAAGGACGTTTCCAGTTGTTTCTTTTGATGATATGAAGGATTCATCATGTTTAGTCCCAACAGTGCCAGTGAAACTCCACTAACTCAATTAACATTCATTTAAGAGCCTAAAATCGAGAAAAACCAATCTTTGTGTGCAATGACTGTCCAAAACTCTCAAAATGTTAAATTAATGATTTACGAACGTTTCCAGTTGTTTCTTAAGATGAAAATAAGTATTTATCATCAAAGGTGTCCTGACAGTGCTACTGAAACACCACTCACTCAATTTACATTAATTTAAGAGACAAATAACGAGAAAAACCAATCTTTGTGTCCAATGACTGTCAAAAACTTCCAAATTGATATATCAATGGTTTGAGGACGTTTCATGTTCTTTCTTTTGTTGATATGAAATATCTGTCGTCAAAGGTGTCCAAACAGTGCCATAGAAACACAATTCACTCAATTTACATTCATTTAATTAGCCTAATATCGAGAAAATCCAATTTCTTTGTGCAATGACTCTCAAAAACTTCGAAATTGTTAGGTTAATGGTTTAAAGATTTTCCAGTTGTTTCTTAAGATGAAAAGAAGTATTTATCTCAAAGGTGTCCTAACAGTGCCACTGAAATTAAATTCACTCAATCTACATTCATTTAAGAGCATAATATCGAAAAAACTATTTTTGTGTGCAATGCCTGTCAAAAACTTCCAAGTTGATATTTCAATGGTTTAAGGACGTTTCAAGTTGTTTCTTTTGATGATAATAAGTATTTGTCGTCAAAAGTGAACTAACAGTGCCACAGTAACTTCACTCACTCGAAGAACATTCATTTAATATCCTAATATCGCGAAAAACTATTTTTTGGGTGCAGTGACTGTCAAAAACTACCAAATGAAAAATTTAAGTTTTAAGGATTTTTCCAGTTGTTTCTTAAGATGATATGAAGTAATTATCGCCAAAGGTGTCCTAACAGAGCCACTGAAACTCGAATCACTCAATTTACATTTATTTAAGAGCCTAATATCGAGAAAAACTATCTTTATGTGCAATGACTGTCAAAAACTCCCAAAATGATAAAATAATGATTTAAGAACGTTTCCAGTTGTTTCTTTTGATGATAAGAAGTATTTGTCGTCAAAAGTGTACTAACAGTGCCACTGTAACTCCACTCAATTAATTAACATTCATTTAAAATTCAGAAATCGAGAAAAATTATATTTGTGTCCAATGACTGTCAAAATTTCCAAATTGATATATTCATGCTTTATGGACGTTTCCAGTTGTTTCTTTTAATGATATGAGTATTTATCGTCAAATGTGTCCAAACATGGCCATTGAAACTCAATTCACTCAATTGACATTCATTTAATCGGCTAATATCGAGAAAAACTAATTTGGTGTGCAATGACTGTCAAAAACACCCAAATTGATAAATTGGAGTATTAAGGACGTTTCCAGTTGTTTCTTGTGATGATATGAAGTACCTATAGTCAAAAGTGTCCAAACAGGGCCATTGAAACTCAATTCACTCAATTTACATTTATTTAAGGGCCTAATATCGAGAAAATCTAATTTTTGTGTGCAATGACTGTCAAAACTCCCAAATTGATAAATTATTGGTTTAAGGACTTTTCCAGTTGTTTCTTTTGATGATAAGAAGTATTTGTCGTCAAAAGTGTACTTACAGTGATACTGAAACTCCACTCAATTAATTAACATTCATTTAAAATAATAATCGAGAAAATTATTTTTGAGTCCAATGACTGTCAAAAACTTCCAAATTGATATATTAATGGTTTGAGGACGTTTCATGTTCTTTCTTTTGTTGATATGAAATATCTGTCGTCAAAGGTGTCCAAACAGTGCCATAGAAACACAATTCACTCAATTTACATTCATTTAATTAGCCTAATATCGAGAAAATCCAATTTCTTTGTGCAATGACTCTCAAAAACTTCGAAATTGTTAGGTTAATGGTTTAAAGATTTTCCAGTTGTTTCTTAAGATGAAAAGAAGTATTTATCTCAAAGGTGTCCTAACAGTGCCACTGAAATTAAATTCACTCAATCTACATTCATTTAAGAGCATAATATCGAAAAAACTATTTTTGTGTGCAATGCCTGTCAAAAACTTCCAAATTGATATTTCAATGGTTTAAGGACGTTTCAAGTTGTTTTTTTTGATGATAATAAGTATTTGTCGTCAAAAGTGAACTAACTGTGCCACAGTAACTTCACTCACTCGAAGAACATTCATTAAATATCCTAATATCGAGAAAAACTATTTTTTTGTGCAGTGACTGTCAAAAACTACCAAATGATGACTTTAATTTTAAGGATTTTTCCAGTTGTTTCTTAAGATGATAATAAGTATTTATTGTCAAAAGTGTCCCATCAGTGCCACTTAAACTCAATTCACTCAATTTACATTCATTTAAGAGCCTAAATCGAGAAAAAACAATTTTTGTATGCATTGACTGTCAAAAACTACCAAAATGATTAATTTATGTTTAGGATGTTTCCAGTTGTTTCTTTTGATGATAAGGATTATTTATCGTCAAAAGTATCCTAACGGTGCTTCTGAAACTCCACTCACTCAATTAACATTCATTTAAGATCATTATATCGAGTAAAACTCTTTTTGTGGGCAATGACTGTCAAAAATTCCCAAATTGATAAATTAATGGTTTAAGGATTTTACCAGTTGTTTCTCAAGATGATAAGAAGTATTTATCGTCAAAGGTGTCCCAACGGGGCCACTGAAACCCAATTCACTCAATTAACATTCATTTACGATCCATATATCGAGTAAACAATTTTTGTGTCCAATGACTGTCAAAAACTTCCAAATTAAAAAATTAATGGTTTAAGGATTTTTCCAGCTGTTTCATAAGATGATAAGAAGTATTTATCGTCAAAGGTGTCCTAACAGTGCCACTGAAACTCAATTCACACCATTAACATTCATTTAAGATCCTAATATCTAGTAAAACTATTTTTGTGTCCAATGACTGTCAAAAACTTCCAAATTAATAAATTAATGGTTTAAGGAATTTTCCAGTTGTTTCTTAAGATGATAAGAACTATTTATCGTCAAAGGTGTCCTAACAGTGCCACTGAAACTCAATTCACTCCATTAACATTCATTTAAGAGCAAAATATCGAGAAAAACTATTATTGTGTGCAATGAATGTCAAAAACTTCCAAATTGATAAATTAATGGTTTAAGGATGTTTCCTGTTGTTTCTAATGATGATAAGAAGTATTTATCGTCAAAAGTGTCGTAACAGTAAGTGTCCAAACAGTGCCATTTAAACACAATTCACTCAATTTACATTCATTTAATTAGACAAATATCGTTAAAAACCAATCTTTGTTTGCAATGAATGTCAAAAACTCCCAAAATGATAAATTAATAATTTAAGTTCGTTTCCAGTTGTTTCTTTTGATGATAAGAAGTATTTGTAGTCAAAAGTGTACTAACATTGCCACTGAAACTCAAGTCACTCAATTTACATTCATTTAAGAGACTAATAACGAGAAAAACCAATCTTTGATGCAATGACTGTTAAAATTTCCAAATTGATATATTAATGTTTTAAGGACGTTTCCAGTTGTTTCTTTTGATTATATGAAGTTTCTATCGTAAAATGTGTAATAAAAGTGCCATTGAAACTCCACTCTCTCAATTTGCATTCATTTAAGAGCCTAAAATCGAGAAAAACCAATTTTTGTGTGCATTGACTGTCAAAAACTACCGAATGATAAATTTAAAGTTTTAAGGATGTTTCCAGTTGTTTCTTTTGATGATAAGAAGTATTTATCGTCAAATGTGTTCTAACAGTGCCACTGAAACTCCATTCACTCAATTAACATTCATTCAAAAGTCTAATATCCCGAAAAACGAATTTTTGTTGCAATGACTATCAAAAACTCCCAAATTCATAGATTAATGGTTTAAGTACGTTACCAGTTGTATCCTTTAATGATATGAAGTATTGATCATCAAAAGTGTCCTAACAGTGCCACTGAACTCCACTAAATCTATTTACATTCTTTTAAGATCCTAATATCGAGAAAAACGAACTTATTTGTGCAATGACTGTCAAAAACTCCAAAATTGATAAATTTATGGTTTAATGACGTTTCCATTTTTTCATTCGATGTTAAGAAGTATTTATCATCAAAAGTGTCCTAACAGTGCCACTGAAACTCCAATCACTCAATTAACATTCATTCAAAAGCCTAATATCCAGAAAAACAAATTTTTGTATGCAATGACTTTCAAAACATCCCAAATTGATAAATTAATGGTTTAAGGATGTTTCCATTTGTTTCTTTTGATGATAAGAAGTATTTATCGTCAAAGGTGTTCTAACAGTGCCACTGAAACTCCATTCAAACAATTCACATTCATTAAACAGCCTAATATCGAGAAAAACCAATTCTTGTGTGCAATGACTGTCAAAAACTCCCAAATTGATAAATTTATGGTTTAATGAAGTTTCCAGTTATTTCTCTTGAAAATAAGAAGTATTGATCATCAAAAGTGTGCTAACAGTGCCACTGAACTCCACTAACTCTATTTACATTCATTTAAGAACGTAATATCTAGAAACACCAATTTTTGTGTGGAATGACTGTCAAAAACTATCAAAATGATAAATGAATGGTCTAAGGACTTTGGCAGTTGTTTCTTTTGATGTTAAGAAGTATTTATCATCAAAAGAGTCCTAATAGAGAAACTGAAACTCCATTCACTCAATTTCCATTCATTTAAGAGCCTCATATTCGAGAAAAACCAATTTTTGTTTGCAATGACTGTCGAAAACTCCAAAATTGATAAATTAATGGGTTAAGGACGTTTCCATTTGTTTCTTCTGATGATAAGAAGTATTGTTCGTCAAAAGTGTCCTAACAGGGCCGATGACCTCCATTTACTCAATTAACATTCATTCAAAAGCCTAATATCCAGAAAAACGAGTTTTTGTTTGCAATGACTTTCAAAAACTCCCAAATTGATAAATTAATGGTTTAAGGATGTTTCCATTTGTTTCTTTTGATGTTAAGAATTATTTATCATCTATTAGTGTCCTAATAGTGCCACTGACCTCCATTACTCAATTAATATTCATTCAAAAGCCTAATATCCAGAAAAACTAATTTTTGTTTGCAATGACTATCAAAAACTCCCAAATTCATAAATTAATGGTTTAAGTACGTTACCAGTTGTATCCTAAGATGATATGAATTATTGATCATCAAAATATGGCCCAAATACTTCTTATAATCAAAAGAAACTCCTGGAAAAGTCCTTAAACCATTAATTTATCAATTTGGGAGTTTGATAGTGATTTGCACTCAAAAATGGGGGTTGCTCGATATTAGGCTGATAAAATGAATGTAAATTGAGTGAATTGAGTTTCAATGGCTCTGTATGTACACTTTTGACTATAAATACTTCATATCATCAAAAGTATCAACTGGAAACGTCCTTAAAACTCTAATTTATCAATTTGGAACTTTTTGACAGTCAAGGGAGTTGGACACAAAAATAATTTTTCACGATATTAGGATCTTAAATTAATGTTAATTGAGTGAGTGGAGTTTCATTGGCACTGTTAGTGCACCTTTGACGACAAATACTTCTTATCATTAAAAGAAACAAATGGAAACGTCCGTAAACATTGATTTATCAATTTGGAAGTTTTTGATAGTCATTGCACAGAAAAATAGTTTTTCCCGATATTATGGCTCATAAATGAATGTTAATTTAGTGAGTGGAGTTTCAGTGGCACAGTTAGTACACCTTTGGCCCAAATAATTATTATCATCAAAATAAAAAACTGGAAGGGTCGTTAAACCATTAATTTATCAATTTGGGAGTTTTAGACAGTCATTGCACACCAATTGGTTTTTCTCGATATTACGCTAATTAAATTATTGTAAATTGAGTGAATTGAGTTTCAGTGGCACTGTTAGGACACTTTTGGGATAAATACTTCTTATCATCTTAAGAAACAACAGGAAAATCCTTAAATCATTAATGCACACAAAAATTGGTATTTCTCGAATATTAGGCTCTTAAATCAATGCAATATGAGAGAGTGGATTTTCAGTGGCACTGTTAGTACACATTTGACGTCAATACTTATTATCATGAAAAGAAACATCTGGAAACGTCCTTAAACCATTAATTTATCATATTTGGAGTTTTTGACAGTCATTGCCACAAAAATTGGTTTTTCGCCGTTATTAGGCAAATTAAATGATTGTAAATTGAGTGAATTCATTTTCGATGGCACTGTTTGGACACTATCGACGATAAATACTTCATGTCATCAAAAGAAACAACTGGAAACGTCAATAAACCATTAATTTATCAATTTGGAAGTTTTTGACAGTCATGGCACACAAAAATAGTTTTTCTCGATATTAGGTTCTCAAATGAATGTTAATTGAGTGAGTGGAGTTTCAGTGATACTGTTAGTACACTTTTGACTACAAATACTTATTATCATTAAAATAAACAACTGGAAACGTCCTTAAGGATGTTTCCAGTTGTTTCTTTTGATGATAAGAAGTATTTATCGTCAAATGTGTTCTAACAGTGCCACTGAAACTCCATTCAATCAATTAACAATCATTCAAAAGTCTAATATCCAGAAAAACGAATTTTTGTTGCAATGACTATCAAAAACTCCCAAATTCATAAATTAATGGTTTAAGTACGTTACCAGTTGTATTCTTTGATGATATGAAGTACTTTTAGTCAAAGGTGTCCAAACATTGCCATTGAAACTCAATTCACTCAATTTACATTCATTTAATTAGCCTAATATCGAGAAAAACCAATTTTTGTGTGCAATGACTGTCAAAACTCCCAAATTGATAAATTAATGGTTTAAGGACTTTTCCAGTTGTTTCTTTTGATGATAAGAAGTATTTGGGCCAAAAGTGTCCAAACAGTGCCATTGAACTCAATTCACTCAATTTACATTCAATTAATTAGACTAATATAGAGAAAACCAATTTTTGTGTGCAATGACTGTCAAAACTCCCAAATGATAAATTAATGATTTAAGAACGTTTCCAGTTGTTTCTTTTGATGATAAGAAGTATTTGTCGTCAAAAGTGTACTAACAGTGCCATTTAAACTCAATTAACTCAATTTACATTCATTTAATTATACTCTTATCTAGAAAAACCAATCTGTGTGTGCATTGACTGTCAACTACTCCCAAATGATAAATTAATGATTTAAGAACGTTTCCAGTTGTTTCTTTTGATGATAAGAAGTATTGTCGTCAAAAGTGTACTAACAGTGCCACTGTAACTCCACTCAATTAATCAACATTCATTTAAAATTAAGAAATCGAGAAAAATTATTTTTGTGGCCAATGACTGTCAAAATTTCCAAATTGATATATTAATGGTTTAAGGACGTTTGCAATTTTTTTTTTGATGATATGAATTATTTATCGTCAAAGGTGTCCAAATAGTGCCATTGAAACTCAATTCACTCAATTTTCATTCATTCAAGTGCCTAATATCGAGAAAAACTAATTTGGTGTGCAATGACTGTCAAAAACACCCAAATTGAAATATTAGAGTTGTAATGACGTTTCCAGTTGTTTCTTTTGATTATATGAAGTACTTATAGTCAAAAGTGTCAAAACAGGGCCATTGAAACTCAATTCACTCAATTTACATTCATTTAAGCGCCTAATATCGAGAAAAACTAATTTTGGTGTACAATGACTGTCAAAAACACCCAAATTGATATATTAGAGTTTTAAGGACGTTTCCAGTTGTTTCTTTCGATGATATGATGTACTTATAGAAAAAGTGTCCAAACATTGCCGTTGAAACTCAATTCACTCAATTTACATTCATTTAATTAGCCTAATATCGAGAAAAACCAAATTTTGTGTGCAATGACTGTCAAAACTCCCAAATTGAGAAATTAATGGTTTAAGTGCTTTTCCAGTTGTTTCTTTTGATGATAAGAAGTATTTTGGACAAAAGTGTCAAAACAGGGCCATTGAAACTCAATTCACTCAATTTACATTCATTTAAGCGCCTAATATCGAGAAAAACTAATTTTGGTGTACAATGACTGTCAAAAACACCCAAATTGATATATTAGAGTTTTAAGGACGTTTCCAGTTGTTTCTTTCGATGATATGATGTACTTATAGAAAAAGTGTCCAAACATTGCCGTTGAAACTCAATTCACTCAATTACATTCATTTAATTAGCCTAATATCGAGAAAAACCAAATTTTGAATGCAATGACTGTCAAAACTCCCAAATTGATAAATTAATGGTTTAAGGACTTTTCCAGTTGTTTCTTTTGATGAAAAGAAGTATTTGGGCCAAAAGTGTCCAAACAGTGCCATTGAAACTCAATTCACTCAATTTACATTCATTTAATAAGAATAATATCGAGAAAAACCAATCTTTGTGTGCAATGACTGTCAAAAACTCCCAAAATGATAAATTAATGATTTAAGAACGTTTCCAGTTGTTCCTTTTGATGATAAGAAGTATTTGTCGTCAAAAGTGTACTAACAGTGCCATTTAAACTCAATTAACTCAATTTACATTCATTTAATTATACTCTTATCTAGAAAAACCAATCTGTGTGTGCATTGACTGTCAACTAGTCCCAAATGATAAATTAATGATTTAAGAACGTTTCCAGTTGTTTCTTTTGATGATAAGAAGTATTGTCGTCAAAAGTGTACTAACAGTGCCACTGTAACTCCACTCAATTAATCAACATTCATTTAAAATTCAGAAATCGAGAAAAATTATTTTTGTGGCCAATGACTGTCAAAATTTCCAATTGATATATTAATGGTTTAAGGACGTTTGCAATTTTTTTTTTGATGATATGAATTATTTATCGTCAAAGGTGTCCAAATAGTGCCACTGAAACTCAATTCACTCAATTTACATTCATTCAAGTGCCTAATATCGAGAAAAACTAATTTGGTCTGCAATGACAGTCAAAAACACCCAAATTGAAATATTAGAGTTTTAATGACGTTTCCTGTTGTTTCTTTTGATTATATGAAGTACTTATAGTCAAAAGTGTCAAAACAGGGCCATTGAAACTCAATTCACTCAATTTACATTAATTTAAGCGCCTAATATCGAGAAAAACTAATTTTGGTGTACAATGACTGTCAAAAACACCCAAATTGATATATTAGAGTTTTAAGGACGTTTCCAGTTGTTTCTTCGATGATATGATGTACTTATAGAAAAAGTGTCCAAACATTGCCGTAAAACTCAATTCACTCAATTTACATTCATTTAATTAGCCTAATATCGAGAAAAACCAAATTTTGTGTGCAATGACTGTCAAAAGTCCCAAATTGAGAAATTAATGGTTTAAGTTCTTTTCCAGTTGTTTCTTTTGATGATAAGAAGTATTTTGGCCAAAAGTGTCCAAACAGTGCCATTGAAACTCAATTCACTCAATTTACATTCATTTAAGCGCCTAATATCGAGAAAAACTAATTTTGGTGCACAATGACTGTCAAAAACACCCAAATTGATAAATTAGAGTTTTGAGGACGTTTCCAGTAGTTTCTTTCGATTATATGATGTACTTATAGAAAAATGTGTCCAAACATTGCCGTTGAAACTCAATTCACTCAATTTACATTCATTTAATTAGCCTAATATCGAGAAAAACCAAATTTTGAATGCAATGACTGTCAAAACTCCCAAATTGATAAATTAATGGTTTAAGGACTTTTCCAGTTGTTTCTTTTGATGAAAAGAAGTATTTGGGCCAAAAGTGTCCAAACAGTGCCATTGAAACTCAATTCACTCAATTTACATTCATTTAATAAGAATATAATCGAGAAAAACCAATCTTTGTGTGCAATGACTGTCAAAAACTCCCAAAATGATAGAATAATGATTTAAGAACGTTTCCAGCTGTTTCTTTTGATGATAAGAAGTATTTGTCGTCAAAAGTGTACTAACTGTGCCATTTAAACTCAATTCACTCAATTTACATTCATTTAATTAGACTAATATCGAGAAAAACCAATCTTTGTGTGCAATGACTGTCAAAAACAGCCAAATGATAAATTAATGATTTAAGAACGTTTCCAGTTGTTTCTTTTGATGATAAGAAGTATATGTCGTCAAAAGTGTACTAACAGTGCCACTGTAACTCCACTCAATTAATTAACATTCATTTAAAATTCAGAAATCGAGAAAAATTATTTTTGTGTCCAATGACAGTCAAAATTTCCAAATTGATATATTAATGGTTTAAGGACGTTTCCAATTTTTACTTTTGATGATATGAAGTATTTTTCGTCAAAGGTGTCCAAACAGAGCCACTGAAACTCAATTCACTCAATTTACATTTATTTAAGAGCCTAATATCGAGAAAAACTATCTTTATGTGCAATGACTGTCAAAAACTCCCAAAATGATAAATTAATGATTTAAGAACGTTTCCAGTTGTTACTTTTGATGATAAGAAGTATTTGTCGTCAAAAGTGTACTAACAGTGCCATTTAAACTCAATTCACTCAATCTACATTCATTTAATTAGACTATTATCGAGAAAAACCAATCTTTGTGTGCAATGACTGTCAAAAACTCCCAAATGATAAATTAATGATTTAAGAACGTTTCCAGTTGTTTCTTTTGATGATAATAAGTATTTGTCGTCAAAAGTGTACTAACTAACAGTGCCACCGAAACTCCAATCAATCAATTTAAATTCATTTAAAATTCAGAAATCGAGAAAAATTATTTTTGTGTCCAATGACTGTCAAAATTTCCAAATTGATATATTAATGGTTTAAGGACGTTCCCAATTTTTTCTTTTGATGATATGAAGTACTTATAGTCAAAAGTGTCCAAACAGTGCCATTGAAACTCAATTCACTCAATTTACATTCATTTAATTAGCCTAATATCGAGAAAAACCAATTTTTGTGTGCAATGACTGTCAAAACTCCCAAATTGATAAATTATTGGTTTAAGGACTTTTCCAGTTGTTTCTTTTGATAATAAGATGTATTTGGGCCAAAAGTGTCCAAACAGTGCCATTGAAACTCAATTCACTCAATTTACATTCATTTAATTACCCTAATATCGAGAAAACCCAATTTCTTTGTGCAATGACTCTCAAAAACTTCCAAATTGTTAAATTAATGGTTTATGGATTTTCCAGTTGTTTCTTAAGATGATAAGAAGTATTTATCGTCAAAGCGTCCTAACAGTGCCATTGAAACTCAATTCACTCAATTTACATTCATTTAATTACCCTAATATCGAGAAAACCCAATTTCTTTGTGCAATGACTCTCAAAAACTTCCAAATTGTTAAATTAATGGTTTATGGATTTTCCAGTTGTTTCTTAAGATGATAAGAAGTATTTATCGTCAAAGCGTCCTAACAGTGCCATTGAAACTCAATTCACTCAATTTACATTCATTTAATTACCCTAATATCGAGAAAAACCAATTTTTGTGTGCAATGACTGTCAAAACTCCCAAATTGATAAATTATTGGTTTAAGGACTTTTCCAGTTGTTTCTTTTGATAATAAGATGTATTTAGGCCAAAAGTGTCCAAACAGTGCCATTGAATCTCAATTCACTCAATTTACATTCATTTAATTACCCTAATATCGAGAAAACCCAATTTCTTTGTGCAATGACTCTCAAAAACTTCCAAATTGTTAAATTAATGGTTTATGGATTTTCCAGTTGTTTCTTAAGATGATAAGAAGTATTTATCGTCAAAGCGTCCTAACAGTGCCATTGAAACTCAATTCACTCAATTTACATTCATTTAAGCGCCTAATATCGAGAAAAACTAATTTTGGTGTACAATGACTGTCAAAAACACCCAAATTTATAAATTAGAGTTTTAAGGACGTTTCCAGTTGTTTCTTTCGATGATATGATGTGCTTATAGAAAAAGTGTCCAAACATTGCCGTTGAAACTCAATTCACTCAATTTACATTCATTTAATTAGCCTAATATCGAGAAAAACCAATTTTTGTGTGCAATGACTGTCAAAACTCCCAAATTGATAAATTATTGGTTTAAGGACTTTTCCAGTTGTTTCTTTTGATAATAAGATGTATTTGGGCCAAAAGTGTCCAAACAGTGCCATTGAAACTCAATTCACTCAATTTACATTCATTTAATTACCCTAATATCGAGAAAACCCAATTTCTTTGTGCAATGACTCTCAAAAACTTCCAAATTGTTAAATTAATGGTTTATGGATTTTCCAGTTGTTTCTTAAGATGATAAGAAGTATTTATCGTCAAAGCGTCCTAACAGTGCCATTGAAACTCAATTCACTCAATTTACATTCATTTAATTACCCTAATATCGAGAAAACCCAATTTCTTTGTGCAATGACTGTCAAAACTCCCAAATTGATAAATTATTGGTTTAAGGACTTTTCCAGTTGTTTCTTTTGATAATAAGATGTATTTAGGCCAAAAGTGTCCAAACAGTGCCATTGAATCTCAATTCACTCAATTTACATTCATTTAATTACCCTAATATCGAGAAAACCCAATTTCTTTGTGCAATGACTCTCAAAAACTTCCAAATTGTTAAATTAATGGTTTATGGATTTTCCAGTTGTATCTTAAGATGATAAGAAGTATTTATCGTCAAAGCGTCCTAACAGTGCCATTGAAACTCAATTCACTCAATTTACATTCATTTAAGCGCCTAATATCGAGAAAAACTAATTTTGGTGTACAATGACTGTCAAAAACACCCAAATTTATAAATTAGAGTTTTAAGGACGTTTCCAGTTGTTTCTTTCGATGATATGATGTGCTTACTGAAAAAGTGTCCAAACATTGCCGTTGAAACTCAATTCACTCAATTTACATTCATTTAATTAGCCTAATATCGAGAAAAACCAATTTTTGTGTGCAATGACTGTCAAAACTCCCAAATTGATAAATTATTGGTTTAAGGACTTTTCCAGTTGTTTCTTTTGATAATAAGATGTATTTGGGCCAAAAGTGTCCAAACAGTGCCATTGAAACTCAATTCACTCAATTTACATTCATTTAATTACCCTAATATCGAGAAAACCCAATTTCTTTGTGCAATGACTCTCAAAAACTTCCAAATTGTTAAATTAATGGTTTATGGATTTTCCAGTTGTTTCTTAAGATGATAAGAAGTATTTATCGTCAAAGCGTCCTAACAGTGCCATTGAAACTCAATTCACTCAATTTACATTCATTTAATTACCCTAATATCGAGAAAACCCAATTTCTTTGTGCAATGACTCTCAAAAACTTCCAAATTGTTAAATTAATGGTTTATGGATTTTCCAGTTGTTTCTTAAGATGATAAGAAGTATTTATCGTCAAAGCGTCCTAACAGTGCCATTGAAACTCAATTCACTCAATTTACATTCATTTAAGCGCCTAATATCGTGAAAAATTAATTTTGGTGTACAATGACTGTCAAAAACACCCAAATTTATAAATTAGAGTTTTAAGGACGTTTCCAGTTGTTTCTTTCGATGATATGATGTGCTTATAGAAAAAGTGTCCAAACATTGCCGTTGAAACTCAATTCACTCAATTTACATTCATTTAATTAGCCTAATATCGAGAAAAACCAATTTTTGTGTGCAATGACTGTCAAAACTCCCAAATTGATAAATTATTGGTTTAAGGACTTTTCCAGTTGTTTCTTTTGATAATAAGATGTATTTGGGCCAAAAGTGTCCAAACAGTGCCATTGAAACTCAATTCACTCAATTTACATTCATTTAATTACCCTAATATCGAGAAAACCCAATTTCTTTGTGCAATGACTCTCAAAAACTTCCAAATTGTTAAATTAATGGTATATGGATTTTCCAGTTGTTTCTTAAGATGATAAGAAGTATTTATCGTCAAAGCGTCCTAACAGTGCCATTGAAACTCAATTCACTCAATTTACATTCATTTAATTACCCTAATATCGAGAAAACCCAATTTCTTTGTGCAATGACTCTCAAAAACTTCCAAATTGTTAAATTAATGGTTTATGGATTTTCCAGTTGTTTCTTAAGATGATAAGAAGTATTTATCGTCAAAGCGTCCTAACAGTGCCATTGAAACTCAATTCACTCAATTTACATTCATTTAATTACCCTAATATCGAGAAAAACCAATTTTTGTGTGCAATGACTGTCAAAACTCCCAAATTGATAAATTATTGGTTTAAGGACTTTTCCAGTTGTTTCTTTTGATAATAAGATGTATTTGGGCCAAAAGTGTCCAAACAGTGCCATTGAAACTCAATTCACTCAATTTACATTCATTTAATTACCCTAATATCGAGAAAACCCAATTTCTTTGTGCAATGACTCTCAAAAACTTCCAAATTGTTAAATTAATGGTTTATGGATTTTCCAGTTGTTTCTTAAGATGATAAGAAGTATTTA
The DNA here is from genome assembly GCA_028753945.1 of Hexactinellida sp. DTS-2022. Taxonomy (NCBI): domain Eukaryota; kingdom Metazoa; phylum Porifera; class Hexactinellida; species Hexactinellida sp. DTS-2022. The sequence continues at coordinate 1,645,898 of JAPNXP010000003.1, forward strand.
TCGTCAAAGCGTCCTAACAGTGCCATTGAAACTCAATTCACTCAATTTACATTCATTTAATTACCCTAATATCGAGAAAACCCAATTTCTTTGTGCAATGACTCTCAAAAACTTCCAAATTGTTAAATTAATGGTTTATGGATTTTCCAGTTGTTTCTTAAGATGATAAGAAGTATTTATCGTCAAAGCGTCCTAACAGTGCCATTGAAACTCAATTCACTCAATTTACATTCATTTAATTACCCTAATATCGAGAAAAACCAATTTTTGTGTGCAATGACTGTCAAAACTCCCAAATTGATAAATTATTGGTTTAAGGACTTTTCCAGTTGTTTCTTTTGATAATAAGATGTATTTAGGCCAAAAGTGTCCAAACAGTGCCATTGAATCTCAATTCACTCAATTTACATTCATTCAAGTGCCTAATATCGAGAAAAACTAATTTGCTCTGCAATGACTGTCAAAAACACCCAAATTGAAATATTAGAGTTTTAATGACGTTTCCAGTTGTTTCTTTTGATTATATGAAGTACTTATAGTCAAAAGTGTCAAAACAGGGCCATTGAAACTCAATTCACTCAATTTACATTAATTTAAGCGCCTAATATCGAGAAAAACTAATTTTGGTGTACAATGACTGTCAAAAACACCCAAATTGATATATTAGAGTTTTAAGGACGTTTCCAGTTGTTTCTTCGATGATATGATGTACTTATAGAAAAAGTTTACAAACATTGCCGTAAAAGTCAATTCACTCAATTTACATTCATTTAATTAGCCTAATATCGAGAAAAACCAAATTTTGTGTGCAATGACTGTCAAAAGTCCCAAATTGAGAAATTAATGGTTTAAGTTCTTTTCCAGTTGTTTCTTTTGATGATAAGAAGTATTTTGGCCAAAAGTGTCCAAACAGTGCCATTGAAACTCAATTCACTCAATTTACATTCATTTAAGCGCCTAATATCGAGAAAAACTAATTTTGGTGTACAATGACTGTCAAAAACACCCAAATTGATATATTAGAGTTTTAAGGACGTTTCCAGTTGTTTCTTCGATGATATGATGTACTTATAGAAAAAGTGTCCAAACATTGCCGTAAAACTCAATTCACTCAATTTACATTCATTTAATTAGCCTAATATCGAGAAAAACCAAATTTTGTGTGCAATGACTGTCAAAAGTCCCAAATTGAGAAATTAATGGTTTAAGTTCTTTTCCAGTTGTTTCTTTTGATGATAAGAAGTATTTTGGCCAAAAGTGTCCAAACAGTGCCATTGAAACTCAATTCACTCAATTTACATTCATTTAAGCGCCTAATATCGAGAAAAACTAATTTTGGTGCACAATGACTGTCAAAAACACCCAAATTGATAAATTAGAGTTTTGAGGACGTTTCCAGTAGTTTCTTTCGATTATATGATGTACTTATAGAAAAAGTGTCCAAACATTGCCGTTGAAACTCAATTCACTCAATTTACATTCATTTAATTAGCCTAATATCGAGAAAAACCAAATTTTGAATGCAATGACTGTCAAAACTCCCAAATTGATAAATTAATGGTTTAAGGACTTTTCCAGTTGTTTCTTTTGATGAAAAGAAGTATTTGGGCCAAAAGTGTCCAAACAGTGCCATTGAAACTCAATTCACTCAATTTACATTCATTTAATAAGAATATAATCGAGAAAAACCAATCTTTGTGTGCAATGACTGTCAAAAACTCCCAAAATGATAAAATAATGATTTAAGAACGTTTCCAGCTGTTTCTTTTGATGATAAGAAGTATTTGTCGTCAAAAGTGTACTAACTGTGCCATTTAAACTCAATTCACTCAATTTACATTCATTTAATTAGACTAATATCGAGAAAAACCAATCTTTGTGTGCAATGACTGTCAAAAACTCCCAAATGATAAATTAATGATTTAAGAACGTTTCCAGTTGTTTCTTTTGATGATAAGAAGTATATGTCGTCAAAAGTGTACTAACAGTGCCACTGTAACTCCACTTAATTAATTAACATTCATTTAAAATTCAGAAATCGAGAAAAATTATTTTTGTGTCCAATGACAGTCAAAATTTCCAAATTGATATATTAATGGTTTAAGGACGTTTCCAATTTTTACTTTTGATGATATGAAGTATTTTTCGTCAAAGGTGTCCAAACAGAGCCACTGAAACTCAATTCACTCAATTTACATTTATTTAAGAGCCTAATATCGAGAAAAACTATCTTTATGTGCAATGACAGTCAAAAACTCCCAAAATGATAAATTAATGATTTAAGAACGTTTCCAGTTGTTACTTTTGATGATAAGAAGTATTTGTCGTCAAAAGTGTACTAACAGTGCCATTTAAACTCAATTCACTCAATCTACATTCATTTAATTAGACTATTATCGAGAAAAACCAATCTTTGTGTGCAATGACTGTCAAAAACTCCCAAATGATAAATTAATGATTTAAGAACGTTTCCAGTTGTTTCTTTTGATGATAATAAGTATTTGTCGTCAAAAGTGTACTAACTAACAGTGCCACCGAAACTCCAATCAATCAATTTAAATTCATTTAAAATTCAGAAATCGAGAAAAATTATTTTTGTGTCCAATGACTGTCAAAATTTCCAAATTGATATATTAATGGTTTAAGGACGTTCCCAATTTTTTCTTTTGATGATATGAAGTACTTATAGTCAAAAGTGTCCAAACAGTGCCATTGAAACTCAATTCACTCAATTTACATTCATTTAATTAGCCTAATATCGAGAAAAACCAATTTTTGTGTGCAATGACTGTCAAAACTCCCAAATTGATAAATTATTGGTTTAAGGACTTTTCCAGTTGTTTCTTTTGATAATAAGATGTATTTGGGCCAAAAGTGTCAAAACAGTGCCATTGAAACTCAATTCACTCAATTTACATTCATTTAATTACCCTAATATCGAGAAAACCCAATTTCTTTGTGCAATGACTCTCAAAAACTTCCAAATTGTTAAATTAATGGTTTATGGATTTTACAGTTGTTTCTTAAGATGATAAGAAGTATTTATCGTCAAAGCGTCCTAACAGTGCCATTGAAACTCAATTCACTCAATTTACATTCATTTAATTACCCTAATATCGAGAAAACCCAATTTCTTTGTGCAATGACTCTCAAAAACTTCCAAATTGTTAAATTAATGGTTTATGGATTTTCCAGTTGTTTCTTAAGATGATAAGAAGTATTTATCGTCAAAGCGTCCTAACAGTGCCATTGAAACTCAATTCACTCAATTTACATTCATTTAATTACCCTAATATCGAGAAAAACCAATTTTTGTGTGCAATGACTGTCAAAACTCCCAAATTGATAAATTATTGGTTTAAGGACTTTTCCAGTTGTTTCTTTTGATAATAAGATGTATTTGGGCCAAAAGTGTCCAAACAGTGCCATTGAAACTCAATTCACTCAATTTACATTCATTTAATTACCCTAATATCGAGAAAACCCAATTTCTTTGTGCAATGACTCTCAAAAACTTCCAAATTGTTAAATTAATGGTTTATGGATTTTCCAGTTGTTTCTTAAGATGATAAGAAGTATTTATCGTCAAAGCGTCCTAACAGTGCCATTGAAACTCAATTCACTCAATTTACATTCATTTAAGCGCCTAATATCGAGAAAAACTAATTTTGGTGTACAATGACTGTCAAAAACACCCAAATTTATAAATTAGAGTTTTAAGGACGTTTCCAGTTGTTTCTTTCGATGATATGATGTGCTTATAGAAAAAGTGTCCAAACATTGCCGTTGAAACTCAATTCACTCAATTTACATTCATTTAATTAGCCTAATATCGAGAAAAACCAATTTTTGTGTGCAATGACTGTCAAAACTCCCAAATTGATAAATTATTGGTTTAAGGACTTTTCCAGTTGTTTCTTTTGATAATAAGATGTATTTGGGCCAAAAGTGTCCAAACAGTGCCATTGAAACTCAATTCACTCAATTTACATTCATTTAATTACCCTAATATCGAGAAAACCCAATTTCTTTGTGCAATGACTCTCAAAAACTTCCAAATTGTTAAATTAATGGTTTATGGATTTTCCAGTTGTTTCTTAAGATGATAAGAAGTATTTATCGTCAAAGCGTCCTAACAGTGCCATTGAAACTCAATTCACTCAATTTACATTCATTTAATTACCCTAATATCGAGAAAACCCAATTTCTTTGTGCAATGACTCTCAAAAACTTCCAAATTGTTAAATTAATGGTTTATGGATTTTCCAGTTGTTTCTTAAGATGATAAGAAGTATTTATCGTCAAAGCGTCCTAACAGTGCCATTGAAACTCAATTCACTCAATTTACATTCATTTAAGCGCCTAATATCGAGAAAAACTAATTTTGGTGTACAATGACTGTCAAAAACACCCAAATTTATAAATTAGAGTTTTAAGGACGTTTCCAGTTGTTTCTTTCGATGATATGATGTGCTTATAGAAAAAGTGTCCAAACATTGCCGTTGAAACTCAATTCACTCAATTTACATTCATTTAATTAGCCTAATATCGAGAAAAACCAATTTTTGTGTGCAATGACTGTCAAAACTCCCAAATTGATAAATTATTGGTTTAAGGACTTTTCCAGTTGTTTCTTTTGATAATAAGATGTATTTGGGCCAAAAGTGTCCAAACAGTGCCATTGAAACTCAATTCACTCAATTTACATTCATTTAATTACCCTAATATCGAGAAAACCCAATTTCTTTGTGCAATGACTCTCAAAAACTTCCAAATTGTTAAATTAATGGTTTATGGATTGTCCAGTTGTTTCTTAAGATGATAAGAAGTATTTATCGTCAAAGCGTCCTAACAGTGCCATTGAAACTCAATTCACTCAATTTACATTCATTTAATTACCCTAATATCGAGAAAACCCAATTTCTTTGTGCAATGACTCTCAAAAACTTCCAAATTGTTAAATTAATGGTTTATGGATTTTCCAGTTGTTTCTTAAGATGATAAGAAGTATTTATCGTCAAAGCGTCCTAACAGTGCCATTGAAACTCAATTCACTCAATTTACATTCATTTAATTACCCTAATATCGAGAAAAACCAATTTTTGTGTGCAATGACTGTCAAAACTCCCAAATTGATAAATTATTGGTTTAAGGACTTTTCCAGTTGTTTCTTTTGATAATAAGATGTATTTAGGCCAAAAGTGTCCAAAAAGTGCCATTGAATCTCAATTCACTCAATTTACATTCATTCAAGTGCCTAATATCGAGAAAAACTAATTTGCTCTGCAATGACTGTCAAAAACACCCAAAGTGAAATATTAGAGTTTTAATGACGTTTCCAGTTGTTTCTTTTGATTATATGAAGTACTTATAGTCAAAAGTGTCAAAACAGGGCCATTGAAACTCAATTCACTCAATTTACATTAATTTAAGCGCCTAATATCGAGAAAAACTAATTTTGGTGTACAATGACTGTCAAAAACACCCAAATTGATATATTAGAGTTTTAAGGACGTTTCCAGTTGTTTCTTCGATGATATGATGTACTTATAGAAAAAGTGTACAAACATTGCCGTAAAAGTCAATTCACTCAATTTACATTCATTTAATTAGCCTAATATCGAGAAAAACCAAATTTTGTGTGCAATGACTGTCAAAAGTCCCAAATTGAGAAATTAATGGTTTAAGTTCTTTTCCAGTTGTTTCTTTTGATGATAAGAAGTATTTTGGCCAAAAGTGTCCAAACAGTGCCATTGAAACTCAATTCACTCAATTTACATTCATTTAAGCGCCTAATATCGAGAAAAACTAATTTTGGTGCACAATAACTGTCAAAAACACCCAAATTGATAAATTAGAGTTTTGAGGACGTTTCCAGTAGTTTCTTTCGATTATATGATGTACTTATAGAAAAAGTGTCCAAACATTGCCGTTGAAACTCAATTCACTCAATTTACATTCATTTAATTAGCCTAATATCGAGAAAAACCAAATTTTGAATGCAATGACTGTCAAAACTCCCAAATTGATAAATTAATGGTTTAAGGACTTTTCCAGTTGTTTCTTTTGATGAAAAGAAGTATTTGGGCCAAAAGTGTCCAAACAGTGCCATTGAAACTCAATTCACTCAATTTACATTCATTTAATAAGAATAATATCGAGAAAAACCAATCTTTGTGTGCAATGACTGTCAAAAACTCCCAAAATGATAAAATAATGATTTAAGAACGTTTCCAGCTGTTTCTTTTGATGATAAGAAGTATTTGTCGTCAAAAGTATACTAACTGTGCCATTTAAACTCAATTCACTCAATTTACATTCATTTAATTAGACTAATATCGAGAAAAACCAATCTTTGTGTGCAATGACTGTCAAAAACTCCCAAATGATAATTTAATGATTTAAGAACGTTTCCAGTTGTTTCTTTTGATGATAAGAAGTATATGTCGTCAAAAGTGTACTAACAGTGCCACTGTAACTCCACTCAATTAATTAACATTCATTTAAAATTCAGAAATTGAGAAAAATTATTTTTGTGTCCAATGACAGTCAAAATTTCCAAATTGATATATTAATGGTTTAAGGACGTTTCCAATTTTTACTTTTGATGATATGAAGTATTTTTCGTCAAAGCGTCCTAACAGTGCCATTGAAACTCAATTCACTCAATTTACATTCATTTAATTACCCTAATATCGAGAAAACCCAATTTCTTTGTGCAATGACTCTCAAAAACTTCCAAATTGTTAAATTAATGGTTTATGGATTTTCCAGTTGTTTCTTAAGATGATAAGAAGTATTTATCGTCAAAGCGTCCTAACAGTGCCATTGAAACTCAATTCACTCAATTTACATTCATTTAAGCGCCTAATATCGAGAAAAACTAATTTTGGTGTACAATGACTGTCAAAAACACCCAAATTTATAAATTAGAGTTTTAAGGACGTTTCCAGTTGTTTCTTTCGATGATATGATGTGCTTATAGAAAAAGTGTCCAAACATTGCCGTTGAAACTCAATTCACTCAATTTACATTCATTTAATTAGCCTAATATCGAGAAAAACCAATTTTTGTGTGCAATGACTGTCAAAACTCCCAAATTGATAAATTATTGGTTTAAGGACTTTTCCAGTTGTTTCTTTTGATAATAAGATGTATTTGGGCCAAAAGTGTCCAAACAGTGCCATTGAAACTCAATTCACTCAATTTACATTCATTTAATTACCCTAATATCGAGAAAACCCAATTTCTTTGTGCAATGACTCTCAAAAACTTCCAAATTGTTAAATTAATGGTTTATGGATTTTCCAGTTGTTTCTTAAGATGATAAGAAGTATTTATCGTCAAAGCGTCCTAACAGTGCCATTGAAACTCAATTCACTCAATTTACATTCATTTAATTACCCTAATATCGAGAAAACCCAATTTCTTTGTGCAATGACTCTCAAAAACTTCCAAATTGTTAAATTAATGGTTTATGGATTTTCCAGTTGTTTCTTAAGATGATAAGAAGTATTTATCGTCAAAGCGTCCTAACAGTGCCATTGAAACTCAATTCACTCAATTTACATTCATTTAATTACCCTAATATCGAGAAAAACCAATTTTTGTGTGCAATGACTGTCAAAACTCCCAAATTGATAAATTATTGGTTTAAGGACTTTTCCAGTTGTTTCTTTTGATAATAAGATGTATTTAGGCCAAAAGTGTCCAAAAAGTGCCATTGAATCTCAATTCACTCAATTTACATTCATTCAAGTGCCTAATATCGAGAAAAACTAATTTGCTCTGCAATGACTGTCAAAAACACCCAAAGTGAAATATTAGAGTTTTAATGACGTTTCCAGTTGTTTCTTTTGATTATATGAAGTACTTATAGTCAAAAGTGTCAAAACAGGGCCATTGAAACTCAATTCACTCAATTTACATTAATTTAAGCGCCTAATATCGAGAAAAACTAATTTTGGTGTACAATGACTGTCAAAAACACCCAAATTGATATATTAGAGTTTTAAGGACGTTTCCAGTTGTTTCTTCGATGATATGATGTACTTATAGAAAAAGTGTACAAACATTGCCGTAAAAGTCAATTCACTCAATTTACATTCATTTAATTAGCCTAATATCGAGAAAAACCAAATTTTGTGTGCAATGACTGTCAAAAGTCCCAAATTGAGAAATTAATGGTTTAAGTTCTTTTCCAGTTGTTTCTTTTGATGATAAGAAGTATTTTGGCCAAAAGTGTCCAAACAGTGCCATTGAAACTCAATTCACTCAATTTACATTCATTTAAGCGCCTAATATCGAGAAAAACTAATTTTGGTGCACAATAACTGTCAAAAACACCCAAATTGATAAATTAGAGTTTTGAGGACGTTTCCAGTAGTTTCTTTCGATTATATGATGTACTTATAGAAAAAGTGTCCAAACATTGCCGTTGAAACTCAATTCACTCAATTTACATTCATTTAATTAGCCTAATATCGAGAAAAACCAAATTTTGAATGCAATGACTGTCAAAACTCCCAAATTGATAAATTAATGGTTTAAGGACTTTTCCAGTTGTTTCTTTTGATGAAAAGAAGTATTTGGGCCAAAAGTGTCCAAACAGTGCCATTGAAACTCAATTCACTCAATTTACATTCATTTAATAAGAATAATATCGAGAAAAACCAATCTTTGTGTGCAATGACTGTCAAAAACTCCCAAAATGATAAAATAATGATTTAAGAACGTTTCCAGCTGTTTCTTTTGATGATAAGAAGTATTTGTCGTCAAAAGTATACTAACTGTGCCATTTAAACTCAATTCACTCAATTTACATTCATTTAATTAGACTAATATCGAGAAAAACCAATCTTTGTGTGCAATGACTGTCAAAAACTCCCAAATGATAATTTAATGATTTAAGAACGTTTCCAGTTGTTTCTTTTGATGATAAGAAGTATATGTCGTCAAAAGTGTACTAACAGTGCCACTGTAACTCCACTCAATTAATTAACATTCATTTAAAATTCAGAAATTGAGAAAAATTATTTTTGTGTCCAATGACAGTCAAAATTTCCAAATTGATATATTAATGGTTTAAGGACGTTTACAATTTTTACTTTTGATGATATGAAGTATTTTTCGTCAAAGGTGTCCAAACAGAGCCACTGAAACTCAATTCACTCAATTTACATTTATTTAAGAGCCTAATATCGAGAAAAACTATCTTTATGTGCAATGACAGTCAAAAACTCCCAAAATGATAAATTAATGATTTAAGAACGTTTCCAGTTGTTACTTTTGATGATAAGAAGTATTTGTCGTCAAAAGTGTACTAATAGTGCCATTTAAACTCAATTCACTCAATTTACATTCATTTAATTAGACTATTATCGAGAAAAACCAATCTTTGTGTGCAATGACTGTCAAAAACTCCCAAATGATAAATTAATGATTTAAGAACGTTTCCAGTTGTTTCTTTTGATGATAATAAGTATTTGTCGTCAAAAGTGTACTAACTAACAGTGCCACCGAAACTCCAATCAATCAATTTAAATTCATTTAAAATTCAGAAATCGAGAAAAATTATTTTTGTGTCCAATGACTGTCAAAATTTCCAAATTGATATATTAATGGTTTAAGGACGATTCATATTTTTTATTTTAATGATATGAAGTACATATAGTCAAAAGTGTCCAAACAGTGCCATTGAAACTCTCAATTCACTCAATTTACATTCATTTAATTAGCCTAATATCGAGAAAAACCAATTTTTGTGTGCAATGACTGTCAAAACTCCCAAATTGATAAATTATTGGTTTAAGGACTTTTCCAGTTGTTTCTTTTGATAATAAGATGTATTTGGGCCAAAAGTGTCCAAACAGTGCCATTGAAACTCAATTCACTCAATTTACATTCATTTAATTACCCTAATATCGAGAAAACCCAATTTCTTTGTGCAATGATTCTCAAAAACTTCCAAATTGTTAAATTAATGGTTTATGGATTTTCCAGTTGTTTCTGAAGATGAAAAGAAGTATTTATCGTCAAAGCGTCCTAACAGTGCCATTGAAACTCAATTCACTCAATTTACATTCATTTAAGCGCCTAATATCGAGAAAAACTAATTTTGGTGTACAATGACTGTCAAAAACACCCAAATTTATAAATTAGAGTTTTAAGGACGTTTCCAGTTGTTTCTTTCGATGATATGATGTGCTTATAGAAAAAGTGTCCAAACATTGCCGTTGAAACTCAATTCACTCAATTTACATTCATTTAATTAGCCTAATATCGAGAAAAACCAATTTTTGTGTGCAATGACTGTCAAAACTCCCAAATTGATAAATTATTGGTTTAAGGACTTTTCCAGTTGTTTCTTTTGATAATAAGATGTATTTGGGCCAAAAGTGTCCAAACAGTGCCATTGAAACTCAATTCACTCAATTTACATTCATTTAATTACCCTAATATCGAGAAAACCCAATTTCTTTGTGCAATGACTCTCAAAAACTTCCAAATTGTTAAATTAATGGTTTATGGATTTTCCAGTTGTTTCTTAAGATGATAAGAAGTATTTATCGTCAAAGCGTCCTAACAGTGCCATTGAAACTCAATTCACTCAATTTACATTCATTTAATTACCCTAATATCGAGAAAACCCAATTTCTTTGTGCAATGACTCTCAAAAACTTCCAAATTGTTAAATTAATGGTTTATGGATTTTCCAGTTGTTTCTTAAGATGATAAGAAGTATTTATCGTCAAAGCGTCCTAACAGGGCCATTGAAACTCAATTCACTCAATTGATATTCATTTAAGCGCCTAATATCGAGAAAAACTAATTTGGTGTGCAATGACTGTCAAAAACACCCAAATTGAAATATTAGAGTTTTAAGGACGTTTCCAGTTGTTTCTTTTGATGATAAGAAGTATTTGTCGTCAAAAGTGTACTAACAGTGCCACTATAACTCCACTCAATTAATTAACATTCATTTAAGCGCCTAAGATCGAGAAAAACTAATTTTGGTGTACAATGACTTTCAAAAACACCCAAATTGATAAATTAGAGTTTTAAGGACGTTTCCAGTTGTTACTTTCGATGATATGAAGTACTTATAGTCAAAAGTGTCCAAACAGTGCCATTGAAACTCAATTCACTGAATTTACAATCATTTAATTAGACTAATATCGAGAAAAACCAATCTTTGTGTGCAATGACTGTCAAAAACTCCCAAAATGATCAATTAATGATTTAAGAACGTTTCCAGTTGTTTCTTTTGATGATAAGAAGTATTTGTTTTCAAAAGTGTACCTACAGTGCTACTGTAACTCCACTCAATTAATTAACATTTATTTAAAATTCTGAAATCGAGAAAAATTATTTTTGTGTCCAATGACTGTCAAAATTTCCAAATTGATATATTAATGGTTTAAGGACGTTTCCAGTTGTTTCTTTTGATGATATGAACTATTTATCGTCAAAGATGTCCAAAAAGGGCCATTGAAACTCAATTCACTCAATTTACATTCATTTAATTAGCCTAATATCGAGAAAAACCAATTTTTGTGTGTAATGACTGTCAAAAACTCCCAAAATGATAAATTAATGGTTTAAGGACGTTTCCAGTTGATTGTTTTAATGATAAGAGGTATTTGTTTTGAAAGGTGTACTAACAGTGCCACTATTACTCCACTCACTCAATTAACTTTAATTTAAGAGCCAAAAATCGAAAAAAACTATTTTTGTGTGCAATGACTTTCAAAAACTTCAAAATTGATAAATCATTGGTTTATGGACGTTTCCAGCTGTTTCGTTTGATGATTAAAAGTGTATGTCGTCAAAGGTGTGCTAGCAGTGACACTGAAACTCCACTCTCTCACATTGCATTCATTTAAGAGCCTCATATTCGAGAAAAACCAATTTTTGTGTGCAATGACTGTCGAAAACTCCCAAATTGATAAATTAGAGTTTTAAGGACGTTTACAGTTGTTTCTTTTGATGATATGAAGTATCTATCGTCGAAAGTGTCCAAACAGTGCCACTGAAACTAAATTCACTCAATTTACATTCTTTTATGAGCCTCAAATTCGAGAAAAACCAATTTTTGTGTGCAATGACTGTCAAAAACTCCCAAATGATAAATTAATGGTTTAATACGTTTCCAGTTGTTTCTTTTGATGATATGAAGGATTTATTATGAAAAGTGTCCGATCAGTGCCACTGAAACTCCACTAACTCAATTAACATTCATTTGAGAGCCTAATATCGAGAAAAAACAATTTTTGTGTGCATTGAATGTCAAAAATTACCAAAATGATAAATTTAAAGTTTCAAACCATTGATTTATTAATTTGGAATTTTTTGACATTCATTGCACACAAAAATAGATTTTCTCGATATTAGGATTTAAATGAATCTTAATTTAGTGAGTGGAGTTCCATTGGCACTATTAGTACACTTTCGGCCTAAATACTTCGTATCATCAAAAAGACTACTGGAAACTTCCTTAAACCATAGATTTATCAATTTGGGAGTTTTTGGCAGTCATTGAACACAAAAATTAGTTTTTCTCGATATTTGGCTCTTAAATGATTGCAAATTGAGTGAATGGAGTTTCAATGGCACTGTTAAGACACTTATGACTATAAATACTTATCATCATCTTAAGAAACAACTAGAAACGTCCTGCAGCCATTAATTTATTAATTTGGGAATCTTTGACATTGATTGCACACAAAAATTGGTTTTTCTCGAATATGAGGCTCTTAAATGATAGCAAATTGAGTTTATGGAGTTTATGTGGCACTGTTAGGACACATAAGACTATAAATACTTCCTATCATCCAAAGAAACAAATTGAAACGTCCTTAAAACACTAATTAATCAATTTGGGAGTTTTTGAGGGTCACTGCACACAACAATTGGTTTTTCTCGATAATAGGCTCTTAAATGAATTTACATTGAGTGAATTGAGTTTAATTGGCACTGTTAGGACACTTTTGATGATATTTACTTCTTATCATCTTAAGAAACAAATGAATAAAATCCTTAAAACATTAATTTATCAATTTGGGAGTTTTTGACATTGATTGCAAACAAAAATTAGTTTTTCTCGATATTAGGCTCTTAAATGATTGTAAATTGAGTGAATGGAGTTTCAATGGCACTGTTAGGACACTTATTACTATAAATACTTCTAATCATCTAAAGAAACAAATGGAAACGTCCTTAAAACACTAATTAATCAATTTGGTAGTTTTTGACAGTCATTGCATACAAAATTTGGTTTCCCCTGATATTAGTCTCTTAAATGAATGTAAATAGAGTGAATTGAATTCAGTGGCACTGTTGGGACACTTCTGATGATCTATACATCTCATCATCTTAAGAAACAACTAGAAACGTCCTGCAACCATTAATTTATCAATTTGGGAATCTTTGACAATGATTGCACACAAAAATTGGATTTTCTCGAATATGAGGCTCTTAAATGATTGCAAATTGAGTGAATGGAGTTTATGTGGCACTGTTAGGAGACCTATGACTATTTATACTTCTTATCATCAAAAGCAACAACTGGAAACGTCCTTTAACCATTGATTCATCAATTTGGAAGTTTTTGACAGTCATTGCACACAAAAATAGTTTTTCTCGATATTTGGCTCTTAAATGAGTGTTAATTTAGTTGCTGGGGTTTCAGTGGCACTATTAGTACACTTTTGGCCCAATTACTTCTCATCATCAAAAGAAACAACTGGAAACGTCGTTAAACCATTAATTTATCAATTTGGGAGTTTTTGACATGCATTGCACACAAAGATTGGTTTTTCTCGATATTATGCTATTAAATGAATGTTGATTGTGTTAGTGGAGATTCTAGTGTCACTGTTGGTACACCTTTGGCCCAAATACTTCTTATCATCTAAAGAAACAACTGGAAACGTCGTTAAACCATTAATTTATCAATTTGGGAGTCTTTGACAGTCATTGCACACAAAAATTGGTTTTTCTCGATTTTAAGCTATTAAATGATTGTTAATTGTGTTAGTGGAGATTCAGTGGCACTGTTAGGACACTTTTGATGATAATACTTCACATCATCAAAGGAACAACTAGAAACGTCCTGCAGCCATTAATTTATCAATTTGGGATGATTTGACAGTGATTGCACACAAAAATTGGCATTTCTCGAAAGTTAGGCTCTTAAATGAATGCAAATATAGTGAATGGAGTTTCAGTGGAACTGTTAGTACACCTTTGACGACAAATAGTTCTTTTCATTAAAAGAAACAACTGGTAACGTCGTTAAACCATAAATTTATCAATTTGGGAGTTTTTGACAGTCATTGCACACAAAAAATAGTTTTTCTCGACTTTTGGCTCTTATATGAATGTTAATTTAGTGAGTGGAGTTTCAGTGGCACTATTAGTACACCTTTGGCCCAATTACTTCTCATCATCAAAAGAAACTACTGGAAACGTCGTTAAACCATACATTTATGAATTTGGGGGTTTTTGACAGTCATTGCACACAAAAATTGCTTTTTCTCGATATTAGGCTAATTAAATGAATGTAAATTGAGAGAATTGAGTTTCAGTGGCACTTTTAGTACACCTTTGATGATAAATACTTCATATCATCAAAAGAAACAACTGGCTACGTTCTTAAATCATTAATTTATAATTTTGGTAGTTTTTGACAGTTATTGCACACAAAAATTGGTTTGTCTCGATATTAGGCTATTAAATGAATGTTAATTGTGTTAGTGGAGATTCCAGTGTCACTGTTAGGACACCTTTGATGATAAATACATCATATCATGAAATTAAACAACTGAAAACGTTCATAAATCATAAATTTATCATTTTGGTAGTTTTTGACATTCATTGCACACGAAAATTGGTTTTTCTCTATATTAGGATAATTAAGTGAATGTAAATTGAGTGAGTGGAGTTTTAAAGGCACTGTTAGCTACACTTTTGACCACAAATACTTCATATCATCAAAAGAAACAACTGGA
Source organism: Hexactinellida sp. DTS-2022 (assembly GCA_028753945.1). NCBI lineage: Eukaryota > Metazoa > Porifera > Hexactinellida > Hexactinellida sp. DTS-2022. The sequence continues at coordinate 1,660,909 of JAPNXP010000003.1, forward strand.
AACGTCCATAAACCATTAATTTATCAATTTGGTAGTCTTTGACAGTCATTGCACACAAAAATTGTGTTTCTCGATATTAGGCTCTTAAATGAATGTTAAATAAGTGAGTGGAGTTTCAGTGGCACTGTTAGTACACCTTTGAAGATAAATACTTCATATCATCAAAAGAAACAACTGGCTACGTTCTTAAATCATTAATTTATAATTTTGGTAGTTTTTGACAGTTATTGCACACAAAAATTGGTTTGTCTCGATATTAGGCTATTAAATGAATGTTAATTGTGTTAGTGGAGATTCCAGTGTCACTGTTAGGACACCTTTGATGATAAATACATCATATCATGAAATTAAACAACTGAAAACGTTCATAAATCATAAATTTATCATTTTGGTAGTTTTTGACATTCATTGCACACGAAAATTGGTTTTTCTCTATATTAGGATAATTAAGTGAATGTAAATTGAGTGAGTGGAGTTTTAAAGGCACTGTTAGCTACACTTTTGACCACAAATACTTCATATCATCAAAAGAAACAACTGGAAACGTCCATAAACCATTAATTTATCAATTTGGTAGTCTTTGACAGTCATTGCACACAAAAATTGTGTTTCTCGATATTAGGCTCTTAAATGAATGTTAAATAAGTGAGTGGAGTTTCAGTGGCACTGTTAGTACACCTTTGAAGATAAATACTTATTTTCATCAAAAGAAACAACTGGAAACGTCCTTAAACCATTGATTTATCAATTTGGAAGTTTTTGACAGTATTGCACACAAAAATTGTTTTTCTCTATATTTGGCTCTTAAATGCGTGTTAATTTAGTAGCTGGGGTTTTATTGGCATTATTAGTACACTTTTGGCCCAATTACTACTTATCATCAAAAGAAACAACTGGAAACGTCGTTAAACCATTAATTTATCAATTTGGAAGTTTTTGACAGTATTGCACACAAAAATTGTTTTTCTCTATATTTGGCTCTTAAATGCGTGTTAATTTAGTAGCTGGGGTTTTATTGGCATTATTAGTACACTTTTGGCCCAATTACTACTTATCATCAAAAGAAACAACTGGAAACGTCGTTAAACCATTAATTTATCAATTTGGGATTTTTTGACAGTCATTGCACACAAAAATTGGTTTACTCGATATTAAGCTATTAAATGAATGTTAATTGTGTTAGTGGAGATTCAAGTGTCACAGTATGTATACCTTTGGCCCAAATATTTCTTATCATCAAAAGAAACAACTGGAAAACGTCGTTAAACCATTAATTTATCAATTTGGGAGTTTTTGACCTTCATTGCCCACAATTGGTTTTTCTCGATATTAGGCTATTAAATGATTTTTAATTGTGTTAGTGGAGATTCAGTGGCACAGTTAGGACACTTTTGATGATAAATACTTCTTTTCATCAAAAGAACAACTGGTAACGTCGTTAAACCATAAATTTATCAATTTGGGAGTTTTTGACAGTCATTGGACACAAAAATAGTTTTTCTCGATATTAGGCTATTAAATGAATGTTAATTGTGTTAGTGGAGATTCCAGTGGCACTGTTAGTACACTTTTGATGATAAATACTTCATATCATCAAAAGAAACAACTGGATACGTTCTTAATTCCATAATTTATCATTTTGGTAGTTTTTGAAAGTCATTGCACGCAAAAAATAGTTTTTCTCGACTTTTGGCTCTTATTTGAATGTTAATTTATTGAGTTGAGTTTCAATGGCATATTAGTACACCTTTGGACCAAATACTTCCTAGCATCAAGAGAAACAACTGGAAACGTCGTTAAACCATGAATCTATGAATTTGGAATTTTTTGACAGTCATTCTACACAAAAATTGGTTATGCTCAATATTAGGCTAATTTAATTAATGTAAATTGAGTGAATTGACTTTCGATGGCACTGTTAGCACACTTTTGACAGAAAATACTTCTTATCATCAATAGAAACAAATGTAAATGTCCTTAAACCATTAATATATCAATTTGGGATTTTTTGACAGTCAATCCACACAAAAATTGGTTATACTCAATATTAGGCTACTTAAATGAATGGAAATTGAGTGAATTGACTTTCAGTGGCACTGTTAGCACACTTTTGACTATAAATACTTCTTATCATCAATAGAAATAAATGGATAAAATCCTTAAACCATTAATTTATCAATTTGGAAGTTTTTGACAGTCATTGAACACAAAAATAGTTTTTCTCGATATTTGGATCTTAAATGATTGTTAAATTAGCGAGTGTAGTTTCATTGCCACTATTAGTACACTTATGGCCCAATTACTAATTATCATCAAAAGAAACAACTGGAAACGTCGTTAAACCATTAATATATCAATTTGGAAGTTTTTGACATGCATTGGGAACAAAAATAGATTTTCTCGATATTAGGCTCTTAAATGTATGTTAAATAAGTGAGTGGAGTTTCAGTGGCACTGTTAGTACACTTTTGAAGACAAATACTTCTTTTCATCAAAAGAAACAATTGAAAACGTTCTTAAATCATTAATTTATAATTTTGGTAGTTTTTGACAGTAATAGAACACAAAAATAGTTTTTCTCGATAAGAGGATCTTAAATGAATGTTAATTGAGTGAGTGGAGTTTCAAAGGCACTGTTAGTACACATTTGACCACAAATACTTCTTAAAATCAAAAGAAACAACTGGAATTGTCCTTAAACCATTGATTTATCAATTTGGAAGTTTTTGACAGTGATTGCACTCAAAAATAGTTTTTCAAAATATTTGGCTCTTAAATGAATGTTAATTAAGTGATTGGAGTTTCAGTGGCACTGTTAGGACACTTTTGATAATTTATACTTCTTATCATCTTAAGATACAAATGGATAAAATCCTTAAACCATTAATTCATCAATTTGGGAGTTTTTGACAGTCATTGCACACAAAAATTAGTTTTTCTCGATATTCGGGTCTTAAATTAATGTTAATTTAGTGAGTGGAGTTTCAGTGTCACAATTAGTACACCTTTGGCCCAAATACTTCTTATCATCAAAAGAAACAACTGGAAACGTCGTTAATCGATAAATTTATCATTTTGGGAGTTTTTGACAGTCATTGCACACAAAAATTAGTTTTTCTAGATATTAGGCACTTAAATGAATGTAAATTGAGTGAATGGAGTTTCAGGGACTGTTTGGACTTTATTGATGATAAATACTTCATATCATGACAAGGAACAACTAAAACGTCCTGCATCCATTAATTTATCAATTTGGGATTTTTTGACAGTCATTGCACACATAAATTTGTTTTTCTCGATATTAGGCAATTAAATGAATGTCAATTGTGTTAGAGGAGATTCCAGTGGCACTGTTCGGCTTTTTTGATGATAAATACATCATATCATCAAAAGAAACAACTAAAAACGTCGTGCATACATTAATTTAACAATTTGGGATTTTTTGACAGAGATTGCACTCAAAAATTGGTTTTTCTCGATATTAGTCTCTTAAATGAATGTAAATTGAGTGAATTGAGTTTCAGTGGCACTGTTAGGACACTTTTGATGATATATACTTCTTATCATCTTAAGAAAAAAATGGATGAATCCTTAAACCATTAATTTATCAATTTGGAAGTTTTTGACAGTCATTGCACACAAAAATTAGTTTTCTCGATAATAATCGCTGAAATGAATGTAAATTGAGTGAATGGAGTTTATTTGGCACTGTTAGCACACTTTTAATTTTAAATACTTCTTATCATCTCAAGAAACTAATGGATTAAATCCTTAAACCATAAATTTATCAATTTGGAGGTTTTTGTCATTCATAGCACACAAAAATAGTTTTTCTCGATATTAGGATCTTAAATGAATGTTAATTGAGTACACCTTAGACGTGAATACTTATTATCATCAAAAGAAACACCTGGAAACGTCCTTAAACCATAAATTTATCAATTTTGCAGTTTTTGCCAGTCATTGCACACAAAATATGATTTTTCTCGATATTAGGCAAATTAAATGAATGTAAATTGAGTGAAAGTAGTTTCAGTAGCACTGTTAGTACACCTTTGATCCAAACAATTATTTTCATCTTAAGAAACAACTGGAAACGTCCTTAAACCATTAATTTATCAATTTGGGGGTTTTTGTCATTCATTGCACACAAAAATAGTTTTTCTCGATATTAGGATCTTAAATGAATGTTAATTGGCTGCCTGGAGTTTCAGTAACACTGTTAGTACACTTTTAAAGTAAATACTTATTATCATCAAAAGAAACAACTGGAAACGTCCTTAAACCATTAATTTATCAATTTGGGGGTTTTTGCCATTCATTGCACACAAAGTTGGTTTATCTCCATTTTAGGCTAATTAAATGAATGTAAATTGTGTGAGTGGAGTTTCAGTGGCACTATTAGTACACCTTTGGCCCAAATACTTCTTATCATCAAAAGAAACAACTGAAAACGTCGTTAAACCATTAATTTATCCCTTTGGGAGTTTTTGACAGTCATTGCAAACAAAAATTGGTTTTTCACGATATTAGGCTAATTAAATGAATGTAAATTGAGTGAATTGAGTTTCAGTGCCATTGTTTGGACACTTTTGACGATAAATACTTCATATCATCAAAAGAAACAACTGGAAACGTCCTGCAGCCATTAATTTATCTATTTGGGAGTTTTTGTCATTCATTGCACACAAAGATTGGTTTTTATCGAATATGAGGCTCTTAAATGAATGCAAATTGAGTGAGTATAGTTTCAGTGGCACTCTTAGTACACTTTTGACGGCAGATACTTATTATCATTAAACGAAACAACTGGAAATGTCCTTAAACCATTTATATATTAATTTGGAAGTTTTTGACAGTGATTGCACACAAAGATTCGTTTTTCTCGAATATTAGGCTCTAAATGAATGTAAATTGAGTGCACGGAGTGTCTGTGGCACTGTTAGCACACATTTGACGATAAATAAATCTTATCATCAAAAGAAACAACTAGAAACGTCCTTAAACCATTAATTTATCAATTTGGGAGTTTTAGACAGTCATTCCACACCAAGATTGGTTTTTCTCGAATATGAGGCAGTAAATGAATGCAATTTGAGTGAGTGGAGTTTCAGTGTCACTGTTAGTACACTTTTAACTATAAATACTTCTTATCATCAATGGAAACAAATGTAAACGTCGTTAAAACTTTAATATATCAATTTGGATGTTTTTGACATTCATTGCACACAAAAATTTGTTTTTCTCGATATTAGGATCTTAAATGAATGTAAATTGAGTAAATGGTGTATCTGTGGCACTATTAGTCCACTTTCGACGACATACACTTCTTATCATCAAAAGAAACAACAAGAAACGTCCTTAAACCATTAATTTATCAATTTGGGAGTTTTTGACATTCATTGTAACTCACATTTGGTTTTTCTCGAATATTAGGATCTTATAGGAATACAAATTGAGTGAGTCGACTTTCAGTGGCACTGTTACTACACTTTTGACGACAAATACTTATCATCATCAGACGAAACAACTGGAAATGTCCTAAACCATTTATAAATCAATTTGAAAGTTTTTGACAGTCATTGCACTCAAAAATAGTTTTTCTCCATATTAGTCTCTTAAATGTATGTAAATTCTGTCAATGGAGTTTCTTTGGCACTGTTATCACACTTTTGACTATAGATACTTCTTATAATCAATAGAAACAAATGTAAACGTCCTTATTCCATTGATATATCAATTTGGAAGTTTTTGACAGTCATTCCTCCCAAAAATTGGTTTTTCTCGATATTAGGCTAATTAAATGAATGTAAATTGAGTGAGTGCTGTTTCATTGGCAATGTTAGGACACTTTTGATGATAAATAGTTCTTATCATCAAATGAAACAACTGGAAACGTCGTTAAACCATTAATTTATCAATTTGGGAGTTTTTGATGGTCATTGCACACAAAAATTGGTATTTCTCGATATTTGGCTCTTAAATGAATGTAAATTGAGTGATGGTGTTTCAGTGGCACAGTTCGGACATCTTTGACGATAAATACTTCTTATCATCAAAAGAAACAACTGGAAACGTCCTTGAAACTTTAATTTATCTTTTTGTTAGTTTCTGCCAGTCATTGCTTACAAAAATTGGTTTCTCACGATATTAGTCTGTTAAATGAATCTAATTTGAGTAAGTGGAGTTTCTGTGGCACTGTCAGTACACCTTAGACGACAAATACTTATTATGAACAAACGAAACAACTGGAAACGTCCTTAAACAATTTATATATCAATTTGGAAGTTTTTGATAGTCCTTCCACACAAAGATTTGTTTTTCTCGAATATTAGGCTCTTAATTGAATGCAAATTGAGTGAGCGGAGCTTCAGTGGCACTGTAGTAAACTTTTGACGATAAATACATCTTATCATCAAAATAAACAATTGAAATTCCCTAAACCATTAATTTATCAATTTGGAAGTTTTTGACAGTCTTTGCACAGGAAATTGGTTTTTCTCGATTTTAGGCTAATTAAATGAATGTAAATTGAGTCAGTGGAGTTTCATTGGCACTGTTGGCACACCTTTGACGACAAATACTTCTCATCATCGATAGAAACAACTGGACACGTCCTTAAACCATTGATTCATCAATTTGGAAGTTTTTGACAGTCATGGGACACAAAAAAGGTTTTTCTCGATATTGGCTTTAAATGAATGTAAATTGAGTGAATTGAGTTTCTGTAGCACAATTAACACACTTTTGACGATAAATACTTCTTATCATCAAAGGAAACAACTGGAAACGTCCTTAAACCATTAATTTATCAATTTGGTAGTCTTTGACAGTCATTGCACACAAAGATTTGTTTTTCTCGATATTAGGCTATTAAATGAATGTTAATTGTGTTAGTGGAGATTCAATGGCACTGTTAGGACACTTTTGATGATAAATACTACATATCATCAAAATGAACAACAAGAAACGTCCTGTAGCCATTAATTTACCAATTTGGGAATATTTGACAGTCATTGCACACAAAAATTGTTTTTTCTCGAATATGAGGCTCTTAAATGAATGGAAATTGAGTGAGTGGGGTTACAGTGGCACTGTTACTACACCTTTGACTACAAACACTTCTTATCATCAAAAGAAACACCTGGAAACGTCCTAAATATTTACTTTATCAATTTGGGAGTTCTTAACAGTCATTCACACAAAAATTCGTTTTTCTCGATATTAGGATTCGTAAATGAATGTTAATTGAGTTAGTGGAAGGTCAGTGGCACTGTTAGAACACTTTTGATTATAAATACTTCATATCATCAAAGGGAAGAAGTAGGAACGTCCTTAAACCATTAATGTATCAATTTGGGAGTTTTTGAAAGTCATAGCACACAAAAATTGGTTTCTCTCGATATTAGACTCTTAAATGAATGGTAATTGAGTTAGTGGAGTTTGAGTGGCACTTTTAGGACACTTTTGATGGCAAAAACTTCTTATCATCAAAAGAAACAAAAGGAAACGTTCTTAAATCATTAATTTATCACTTTGGTAGTTTTTGACAGTCATTGCACCCAAAAATTGGTTCTTCTCGATATTAGGCTATTAAATGAATGTTAATTGAGTTAGTGGAGATTCAGTGGCTGTGTTAGGACACCTTTGACGTTAAATACTTCTTATCATCAAAAGAATCAACTGAAACGTTCTTAAACCATTAATTTATCTTTTTGGGAGATTTTGACAGCCATTGCACACAAAAATTGGTTTTTCTCGATTTTAGGATTCTTAAATGAATGTAATTGAGTTAGTGGAGTTTCAGTGGCACTGTTAGGACACTTTTCATGATAATACTTCTTATCATCAAAAGAAACAACTGGAAACGTCATTAAACCATTAATTTATCAATTTGGGAGATTTTGAAAGTCATTGATAACAAAAATTGGTTTTTCTAGATTCTAGGATTCTTAAATGAATGTAAATTGAGTGGATGGAGATTCAGTGGCACTATTAGGACACTTTTGATTATAAATACTTCATATCATCAAAAGGAACCACTAGAAACGTCCTTAAACCATTACTTTATCAATTTCGGAGTTTCTGACAGTCATTCCCACAAAAATTGGTTTCTCTCGATATTCGGCTCATAAATGAATGTAAATAGAGTGAGTGGAGTTTCAGTGGCACTGTTAGGACACCTTTGACGTTAAATACTTCATAAGAAGTAATCAAGTCAAAAGTGTCCTAACAGTGCGTCTGAAACAACACTAATTCAATTAACATTCATTAAATAGACAATACAGAGATAAACAAATTTTTGTTTGCAATGAATGTCAAAAACTCCCAAATTGTAGAAATTAATTGTTTAATGAAGTTTCCAGTTATTTCTTTTGATGATAAGAGGTATTTGTAGTCAAAAGTGTACTAACAGTGATTTTGAAACTCCAATAACTCAATTAACATTCATTTAATAGCCCAATATCGAGAAAAACCAATTTTTATCTGCAATGACTGTGAAAACTCCAAAATTGATAAGTTAGTGGTCTAATGTAGTTTCCAGTAGTTTTCTTAAATGATTAGAATTTATTTATGATCAAAAGCGTCCTAACAGTACCCTTAAAATCCAATTCCACCAATTGCATTCATTTTAGAGCCTAAAATAGAGTTAACCAATTTTTGTGTGCAATGAATTTCAAAACTCCAAAATTGATAAAATCGTGGTATAAGGACATTTCCAGTTGTTTCTTTTGATTATAAGAAGTATTTAACTTCAAAAGTGTACTAACAGTTCCACTGAAACTCCACTAAATCAATTTACATTCATTTAAGAGACTAATATGGAGAAAAACTATTTATGTGTGCAATGACTGTCGAAAACTCTCAAATTGAAAAAAATTGTTTGAGGACGTTTCCAGTTGTTTCTTTTGATGATAAGAAGTTTTTATCGTCAAAAGTGTCCTCACAGTTCCACTGAAACTCCACTAACTCAAATAACATTCATTTAAGAATCGAATATCGCGAAAAACCAATTTTTGCATGCAAACACTGTCAAATATTCCCAAAGGAATAAATTAGTAGTTTAAGGTAGTATCCAGTAGTTTCCTATCATTATTATAAGTATTTATAATCAAAAGCGTCCTAACAGTGCCACTGAAACTCCACTAACTCAATTAACATTCAACAAAGAGAAATAACAGAGAAAAACCGATTTTTATTTGCAATGAATGTCAAAAACTCACAAATTGTAGAAATTAATGGTTTAAGGAAGTTTCTAGATATTTCTTTCGATGATAAGAAGTGTTTGTCGTAAAAAAGTGTAATAACAGTGACTCTGAAACTCGATTCACTCAATTTACATTCATTTAAGAGTCAAATATCGAGAAAACCAATCTTTGTGTGCAATGACTGTCAAAAACTCCCAAATTGATAAATTAATGGATTAATGACGTCTCCAGTTGTTTCTTTTGATGATGAGAAGTATTTTCCTTCGAAAGTGTCCCAACAGTGCCACTGAAACTCCATTCAATCAATTTACATTAATTTAAGATCCTATTATGGAGAAAAACCAATTTTTGTGTGTAATGACTGTCAAAAACTCCAAAATTGATAGATTAGTGGTTTAAAGTTGTATCCAGTAGTTTCCTTAGATGATTAGAAGTATTTAGAATCAAAAGCGTCCTAACAGTACCCTTAAAATCCAATTCAACCAATTGAATTCATTTTAGAGGCTAAAATAGTGTTAACCATTTTTAGTATGAAATGACTTTCAAATCTCCCAAATTGATAAAATAGTGGTATAAGGACATTTCCAGTTGTTTCTTTTGATGATAAGAAATATTTATAGTCAAAAGTGTCCTAACAGTTCCACTGAACGCCACTAACCCAAATAACATTCATTTAAGAGACACATATCGAGAAATACCACTTTTTGTGTGCAATGACTGTCAAAACCTCCCAAATTGATAAATTAATGGTATAAGGACGTTTCCATTAGTTTCTTTTGATGACAAGAGGTATATATATTCAAAAGTGTCCTGACAGTGCCACTGAAATGACACTAAATCAATTAACATTCATTCAAGAGATTAAAATCGCGAAAACCCAATTTTTGTTTGCAATGACTGTCAAAAACTCCCAAATTGATAAATTAATGGTTTAACGACTTTCACAGTTGATTCTTTTGACGATAAGAAGTATTTATCAACGAAAGTGGCTTAACAGTGCCACTGTAACTCCATTCACTCTATTTACATTCATTTAAGACCCTAATGTCGAGAAATACCAATTTTTATGTGCAATGACTGTCAAAAACTCCAAAATTGATAAATTTATGGTTTAAGGACATTTCCAGTTGTTTATTTTGATGATAAGAAGTATTTGTTTTCAAAAGTGCCCAAACAGTGCCACTGAAATTCCACTAACTCAAATAACATTCATTTAAGAATCGAATATCGCGATAACCCAAATTTTGTTTGCAATGACTGTCTAAAACTCCCAAATTGATAAATTAATGGTATAAGGACGTTTCCATTTGTTTCTTTTGATGATAAGAAGTATATATATTCAAAAGTGTCCTGACAATGCCACTGAAATGACACTAACTCAATTAACATTCATTCAAGGGATTAATATCGCAAAAACCTAATTTTTGTTTGCAATGACTGTCAAAAACTCCCAAATTGATAAATTAATGGTTTAAGGACGTTTCCAGTTGTTTCTTTTGACGATAAGAAGTATTTATCAACAAAGGTGGCCTAACAGTGTAACTGAAAGTCCATTCACTCAATTTACATTCATTTAAGAGCCTAATATCGAGAAATACCAATTTTTATGTGCAATGACTGTCAAAAACTCCAAAATTGATAAATTAATGGTTTAAGGACGTTTACAGTTGTTTCTTTTGATAATCCGAAGTATTTGTGGTCAAAGGTGCCCAAACAGTGCCACTGAAATTCCACTAACTCAAAAAACATTCATTTAAGAATCGAATATCGCGAAAACCCAAATTTTGTTTGCAATGACTGTCTAAAACTTCCAAATTGATAAATTAGTGGTTTTAGGACGTTTCCAGTTGTTTCGTTTGAAGATGAGAAGTATTTATCGTCAAAAGTGGCCTAACAGTGCGTCTGAAACTCCACTAACTCAATTAAGATTCATTTAAGAGACTAATATCGAGAAAAACCTATTTTGGTGTGTAATGACTGTCAAAAACTCCAAAATAGATAAATTAGTGATTTAAGGTATTATCCAGTAGTTTCCTTTGATGATTAGAAGTATTTATTATCAAAAGCGTCCTAACAGTATCCTTAAAATCCAATTCCACCAATTGCATTCATTTTAGAGCCTAAAATAGAGTTAACCATTTTTTGTCTGCAATGACTGTCAAATCTCCCAAATTGATAAACAGTTGTTTAAGGACATTTCCAGTTGTTTATTTTCATGATAAGAAGTTTTTATAGTCAAAAGTGTCCTAACAGTGCCACTGAAATAACACTAACTCAATTAACGTTCATTTAAGAGACTAATGTCGAGAAAAACTATTTTTTGAAGCAATGACTGTCGAAAACTCTCAAATTGATAAATTAATGGTTTTAGGACGTTTCCAGTTGTTTCGTTTGAAGATGAGAAGTATTTATCGTCAAAAGTGGCCTAACAGTGCGTCTGAAACTCCACTAACTCAATTAACATTCATTTAAGAGACTAATATCGAGAAAAACCTATTTTGGTGTGTAATGACTGTCAAAAACTCCAAAATAGATAAATTAGTGATTTAAGGTATTATCCAGTAGTTTCCTTTGATGATTAGAAGTATTTATTATCAAAAGCGTCCAATCAGTATCCTTAAAATCCAATTCCACCAATTGCATTCACTTTAGAGCCTAAAATAGAGTTAACCATTTTTTGTCTGCAATGACTGTCAAATCTCCCAAATTGATAAACAGTTGTTTATGGACATTTCCAGTTGTTTATTTTCATGATAAGAAGTTTTTATAGTCAAAAGTGTCCTAACAGTGCCACTGAAATAACACTAACTCAATTAACATTCATTTAAGAGACTAATGTCGAGAAAAACTATTTTTTGAAGCAATGACTGTCGAAAACTCTCAAATTGATAAATTAATGGTTTTAGGACGTTTCCAGTTGTTTCTTTTGATGATAAGAAGTATTTGTGTTCAAAAGTGCCCTAACAGTGCCACTGAAATTCCACTAACTCAAATAACATTCATTTAAGAGAAAGATATCGAGAAAAACTATTTTTTGAAGCAATAACTGTCGAAAACACTCAAATTGATAAAATAGTGGTTTAAGGACGTTTCCAGTTGTTTCTTTTGATGATAAGAAGTATTTGTCATCAAAAGTGCCCTAACAGTGCCAGTGAAATTGCTCTATCTCAAATAACATACATTTAAGAATCTAATATCGCGAAAACCCAAATTTTGTTCGCAATGACAGTCAAAAAATTCCAAATTGTAGAAATTAATGGTTTAAGGAAGTTTTTAGTTACTTATTTTGATGATAATAAGTATATCTTCAAAAGTGTCCCTATAGTGCCACTGAAACTCGATTCATTCAATTTACATTCATTTAAGAGCCTAATATCGAGAAAACTATTTTTTGAAGTAATGACTGTCAAAAACTCCCAAATTGTAGAAATTAATGGTTTAAGGAAGTTTCCAGTTGTTTCCTTTTGTTGATTAGAAGTATTATAATTAAAAGCATCCTTACAGCACCCTTAAAATCCAATTCCACCAATTGCAATCATTTTAGAGCCTAAAAGAGACGACAATTTTTTCAGTGCATTGACTGTTAAATCTCCCAAATTGATAAAATAGTGGTTTAAGGACATTTCCAGTTGTTTCTTTTGAAGATAAGAACTATTTATCGTCAAATGTGTACTAACAGTGACTCTGAAACTCCATTCACTCTAATTACATTGATTTAAGATCCTATTATGGAGAAAAAATCAATTTTGGTGTGTAATGACTGTCAAAAACTTCAAAATAGATAAATTAATGGTTTAAGGTATTATCCAGTAGTTTCCTATGATGATTAGAAGTATTTATAATCAAAAGCGGCTTAACAGTATCCTTAAAATCCAATTCCACCAATTGCATCCATTTTAGAGCCTAAAATAGAATTAACCATTATTTGTCTGCAATGAGTGTCAAATCGCCCAAATTGATAAAATAGTGGTTTAAGGACATTTCCAGTTGTTTATTTTGATGATAAGAAGTATTTATCGTCAAAAGTGTCCTGACAGTGCCACTGAAATGACACTAACTCAATTAACATTCATTCAAGAGATTAATATCGCGAAAACCTAATTTTTGTTGGCAATGACTGTCGAAAACTCCCAAATTGATAAAATAGTCGTTTAAGGACATTTCTTGTTGTTTCTTTTGATGATAAGAAGTATTTATCGTCAAAAGTGTCCTAACAGTGTTACTGAAACTCCACTAAGTCAATTAACATTCATTTCTGAGACTAATATCGAGAAAGACTGTTTTTTGAAGCAATGAATGTCGAAAACTCCCAAATTGATAAATAGTCGTTTAATGAAATTTCAAGTTGTTTCTTTTGATGATAAGAAGTATTTATTGTCAAAAGTGTCCTAACAGTGCAACTGAAACTCCATTAAATCAATTAACATTCATTTAAGTGCCAAATATCGAGAAAAACCAATTTTTGTGTGCATTGACTGTCAAAAACTCCATAATTGATAAATTTGTGTTTTTAGGACGTTTCCAGGTGTTGCTTTTGATGATAAGAAGTATTTATCATCAAAGGTGTCCTAACAGTGCCACGGAAACTCAACTAACTCAATTAACATTCATTTAAGAGCCAAATATCGAGAAATACCAATTTTTGTGTGCATTGACTGTCAAAAACTCCATAATTGATAAATTTGAGTTTTAGGACAATTCCAGTTATTTCCTTTGATGATAAGAAGTATTTGTGTCAAAAGTTTACCAACAGTGACTCTGAATCTCCATTAATTCAATTTACATTCATTTAAGAGACTAATAATCGAGAAAAACCAATTTTTGTGTGCAATGATTGTCAAAAACTCCAAAATTGATAAATTAGTGGTTTAAGGTAGTATCCAGTAGATTCCTTTCATGATTAGAAGTATTTATAATGAAAAGCGTCCTAAAAGTACCCTTAAAATCCAATTCCACCAATTGCATTCATTTTAGAGCCTAAAAAAGTTGACAATTTTTTGAGTTGCAATGACTGTCAAAACTCCAAATTGATAAAATAGTCGTTTAAGGACATTTCCTGTTGTTTCTTTTGATGATAAGAAGTATTTATCGTCAAAAGTGTCCTAACAGTGCAACTGAAACTCCACATAGTCAATTAACAATCATTTCAGAGACAAATGTCGAGAAAAACTATTTTTTGAAGCAATGACTTTCGAAAACTGCCAAATTGATAAATACATGGTTTAAGGACCTTTCCAGGTGTTGCTTTTGATGATAAGAGTATTTATCATCAAAGGTGTTCTAACAGTGCCACTGAAACTCCACTAACTCAATTAACATTCATTTAAGAGCCAAAAATCGAGAAATACCAATTTTTGTGTGCATTGACTGTCAAAAACTCCATAATTGACAAATTTGTGTTTTTAGGACAATTCCAGTTGTTTATTTTGATGCATAAGAAGTATTTATCATCAAAGGTTTACCAACAGTGACTCTGAATCTCCATTAATTCAATATAAATTCATTTAAGAGACTAATAATCGAGAAAAACCAATTTTTGTGTGCAATGATTGTCAAAAACTCCAAAATTGATAAATTAGTGGTTTAATGTAGTGTACAGTAGTTTCCTTTGATGATTAGAAGTATTTATAATGAAAAGCGACCTAAAAGTACCCTTAAAATCCAATTCCACCAATTGCATTCATTTTACAGCCTAAAAAAGATGACAATTTTTTGAGTGCAATGACTGTCAAAACTCCCAAATTGATAAAATAGTCGTTTAAGGACATTTCCTGTTGTTTTTCTTGATGATAAGAAGTATTTATCGTCAAAAGTGTCCTAACAGTGCAACTGAAACTCCACTAAGTCAATTAACATTCATTTCTGAGACAAATGTCGAGAAAAACTATTTTTTGAAGCAATGACTGTCGAAAACTGTCAAATTGATAAATACATGGTTTAAGGACGTTTCCAGGTGTTTCTTTTTATGATAGGAAGTATTTATCATCAAAGGTGTCCTAACAGTGCCACTGAAACTCCACTAACTCAATTAACATTCATTTAAGAGCCAAATATCGAGAAAAACCAATTTTTGTGTACATTGACTGTCAAAAACTCCCAAATTGATAAAATAGTCGCTTAAGGACATTTCATGTTGTTTCTTTTGATGATAAGAAGTGTTTATCGTCAAAAGTGTCCTAACAGTGCAACTGAAACTCCACTAAGTCAATTAACATTCATTTCTGAGACTAATATAGAGAAAAACTATTTTTTGAAGCAATGACTGTAGAAAACTGTCAAATTGATAAATACATGGTTCAAGGACGTTTCCAGTTCTTTATTTTGATGATAAGAAGTATTTATCATCAAAGGTGTCCTAACAGTGCCACTGAAACTCCACTAGGTCAATTACATTAATTTATGAGACTAATATCGAGAAAAACTAATTTTTGAAGCAATGACTGTCGAAAACTGTCAAATTGATAAATTCATGGTTTAAGGACGTTTCCAGTTGTTTCTTTTGATGATAAGAAGTATTTATCATCAAAGGTGTCATAACAGTGCCACTGAAACTCCACTAACTCAATTAACATTCATTTAAGAGCCAAATATCGAGAAAGACCAATTTTTGTGTGCATTGACTGTCAAAAACTCCATAATTGATAAATTTGTATTTTTAGGACTATTCCAGTTGTTTATTTTGATGCTAAGTTGTATTTATCATCAAAGGCTTCCTAACGGTGCCACTGATACTCCATTCACTCAATTTAAATTCATTTAAGAGTTTATATTCGAGTAAACCAATTTTTGTGTGCAATGCCTTTAAAAAGCCCAAATTGATAAATTTGTGTTTTTAGGACAATTCGAGTTGTTTATTTTGATGCATAAGAAGTATTTATCATCAAAGGTGTCCTAACGGTGCCACTGATCACCATACACTCAATTTAAATTCATTTAAGAGTTTAATATTCGATTAAACCATTTTTTGAGTGCAATGACTTTCAAAACTCCCAAATTGATAAAATAGTCGTTTAAGGACATTTCCTGTTGTTTCTTTTGATGATAAGAAGTATTTATCGTCAAAAGCGTCCTAACAGTGTTACTGAAACTCCACTAAGTCAATTAACATTCATTTCTTAGACTAATTTCGAGAAAGACTATTTTTTGAAGCAATGAATGTCGAAAACTCCCAAATTGATAAATAGTCGTTTAAGGAAATTTCATGTTGTTTCTTTTGATGATAAGAAGTATTTATCATGAAAGGTGTCCTAACAGTGCCACTGAAACTCCACTAAATCAATTAACATTCATTTAAGAGACAAATATCGAGAAAAACCAATTTTTGTGTGCATTGCACGTCAAAAACTCCATAATTGATAAATTAGTGTTTTTAGGACAATTCGAGTTGTTTATTTTGATGCATAAGAAGTATTTATCATCAAAGGTTTACCAACAGTGACTCTGAATCTCCATTAATTCAATATAAATTCATTTAAGAGACTAATAATCGAGAAAAACCAATTTTTGTGTGCAATGATTGTCAAAAACTCCAAAATTGATAAATTAGTGGTTTAATGTAGTGTACAGTAGTTTCCTTTGATGATTAGAAGTATTTATAATGAAAAGCGACCTAAAAGTACCCTTAAAATCCAATTCCACCAATTGCATTCATTTTACAGCCTAAAAAAGATGACAATTCTTTGAGTGCAATGACTGTCAAAACTCCCAAATTGATAAAATTGTCGTTTAAGGACATTTCCTGTTGTTTTTCTTGATGATAAGAAGTATTTATCGTCAAAAGTGTCCTAACAGTGCAACTGAAACTCCACTAAGTCAATTAACATTCATTTCTGAGACAAATGTCGAGAAAAACTATTTTTTGAAGCAATGACTGTCGAAAACTGTCAAATTGATAAATACATGGTTTAAGGACGTTTCCAGGTGTTTCTTTTTATGATAGGAAGTTTTTATCATCAAAGGTGTCCTAACAGTGCCACTGAAACTCCACTAACTCAATTAACATTCATTTAAGAGCCAAATATCGAGAAAAACCAATTTTTGTGTACATTGACTGTCAAAAACTCCCAAATTGATAAAATAGTCGCTTAAGGACATTTCATGTTGTTTCTTATGATGATAAGAAGTGTTTATCGTCAAAAGTGTCCTAACAGTGCAACTGAAACTCCACTAAGTCAATTAACATTCATTTCTGAGACTTATATAGAGAAAAACTATTTTTTGAAGCAATGACTGTAGAAAACTGTCAAATTGATAAATACATGGTTCAAGGACGTTTCCAGTTCTTTATTTTGATGATAAGAAGTATTTATCATCAAAGGTGTCTTAACAGTGCCACTGAAACTCCACTAGGTCAATTACATTAATTTATGAGACTAATATCGAGAAAAACTAATTTTTGAAGCAATGACTGTCGAAAACTGTCAAATTGATAAATTCATGGTTTAAGGACGTTTCCAGTTGTTTCTTTTGATGATAAGAAGTATTTATCATCAAAGGTGTCATAACAGTGCCACTGAAACTCCACTAACTCAATTAACATTCATTTAAGAGCCAAATATCGAGAAAGACCAATTTTTGTGTGCATTGACTGTCAAAAACTCCATAATTGATAAATTTGTATTTTTAGGACAATTCCAGTTGTTTCTTTTGATGCTAAGTTGTATTTATCATCAAAGGCTTCCTAACGGTGCCACTGATACTCCATTCACTCTATTTAAATTCATTATAACAGTTTCATATTCGAGTAAACCAATTTTTGTGTGCAATGACTTTCAAAAAGCCTAAATTGATAAATTAATGGTTTAAGGACGTTACCAGTTATTTCCTTTGATGATAAGAAGTATTTGTCGTCAAAAGTTTACCAACAGTGACTCTGAATCTCCATTGATTCAATTTACATTCATTTAAGAGACTAATAATCGAGAAAAACCAATTTTTGTGTGCAATGATTGTCAAAAACTCCAAAATTGATAAATTAGTGGTTTAAGGAAGTATCCAGTAGTTTCCTTTCATGATTAGAAGTATTTATAATGAAAAGCGTCCTAAAATTACCCTTAAAATCCAATTCCTCCAATTGCATTCATTTTAGAGCATAAAAAAGTTGACAATTCTTTGAGTGCAATGACTGTCAAAACTCCCAAATTGATAAAATAGTCGTTTAAGGACATTTCCTGTTGTTTCTTTTGATGATAAGAAGTATTTATCGTCAAAAGTGTACTAACAGTGCAACTGAAACTCCACATAGTCAATTAACATTCATTTCTGAGACAAATGTCGAGAAAAACTATTTTTTTAGCAATGACTGTCGAAAACTGCCAAATTGATAAATAAATGGTTTAAGGACGTTTCCAGGTGTTGCTTTTGATGATAAGAAGTATTTATCATCAAAGGTGTCCTAACAGTGCCACTGAAACTCCACTAATTCAATTAACATTCATTTAAGAGCCAAATATCGAGAAATACCAATTTTTGTGTGCATTGACTGTCAAAAACTCCATAATTGATAAATTTGTGTTTTTAGGACAATTCCAGGTGTTTATTTTGATGGTAAGAAGTATTTATCATCAAAGTTGTCCTAACGGTGCCACTGATACTCCATTCACTCAATTTAAATTCATTTAAGAGTTTATATTCGAGTAAACCAATTTTTGTGTGCAATGCCTTTAAAAAGCCCAAATTGATAAATTTGTGTTTTTAGGACAATTCGAGTTGTTTATTTTGATGCATAAGAAGTATTTATCATCAAAGGTGTCCTAACGGTGCCACTGATCACCATTCACTCAATTTAAATTCATTTAAGAGTTTAATATTCGAGTAAACCATTTTTTGTGTGCAATGACTTTCAAAACTCCCAAATTGATAAAATAGTCGTTTAAGGACATTTCCTGTTGTTTCTTTCGATGATAAGAAGTATTTATCGTCAAAAGCGTCCTAACAGTGTTACTGAAACTCCACTAAGTCAATTAACATTCATTTCTTAGACTAATTTCGAGAAAGACTATTTTTTGAAGCAATGAATGTCGAAAACTCCCAATTTGATAAATAGTCGTTTAAGGAAATTTCATGTTGTTTCTTTTGATGATAAGAAGTATTTATCATGAAAGGTGTCCTAACAGTGCCACTGAAACTCCACTAAATCAATTAACATTCATTTAAGAGACAAATATCGAGAAAAACCAATTTTTGTGTGCATTGCACGTCAAAAACTCCATAATTGATAAATTTGTGTTTTTAGGACAATTCGAGTTGTTTATTTTGATGCATAAGAAGTATTTATCATCAAAGGTTTACCAACAGCGACTCTGAATCTCCATTAATTCAATATACATTCATTTAAGAGACTAATAATCGAGAAAAACCAATTTTTGTGTGCAATGATTGTCAAAAACTCCAAAATTGATAAATTAGTGGTTTAAGGTAGTATCCAGTAGTTTCCTTTGATGATTAGAAGTATTTATAATGAAAAGCGACCTAAAAGTACCCTTAAAATCCAATTCCACCAATTGCATTCATTTTAGAGCCTAAAAAAGTTGACAATATTTTGAGTGCAATGACTGTAAAAAATCCCAAATTGATAAAATAGTCGTTTAAGGACATTTCCTGTAGTTTTTCTAGATGATAAGAAGTATTTATCGTCAAAAGTGTCCTAACAGTGCAACTGAAACTCCACTAAGTCAATTAACATTCATTTCTGAGACAAATGTTGAGAAAAACTATTTTTTGAAGCAATGACTGTCGAAAACTGTCAAATTGATAAATACATGGTTTAAGGACGTTTCCAGGTGTTTCTTTTGATAGGAAGTTTTTATCATCAAAGGTGTCCTAACAGTGCCACTGAAACTCCACTAACTCAATTAACATTCATTTAAGAGCCAAATATCGAGAAAGACCAATTTTTGTGTGCATTGATTGTCAAAAACTCCATAATTGATAGATTTGTATTTTTGGACAATTCCAGTTGTTTCTTTTGATGCTAAGTTGTATTTATCATCAAAGGCTTCCTAACGGTGCCACTGATATTCCATTCACTCAATTTAAATTCATTATAACAGTTTCATATTCGAGTAAACCAATTTTTGTGTGCAATGACTTTCAAAAAGCCTAAATTGATAAGTTAATGGTTTAAGGACGTTACCAGTTATTTCCTTTGATGATAAGAAGTATTTGTCGTCAAAAGTTTACCAACAGTGACTCTGAATCTCCATTGATTCAATTTACATTCATTTAAGAGACTAATAATCGAGAAAAACCAATTTTTGTGTGCAATGATTGTCAAAAACTCCAAAATTGTTAAATTAATGGTTTAAGGAAGTATCCAGTAGTTTCCTTTCATGATTAGAAGTATTTATAATGAAAAGCGTCCTAAAAGTACCCTTAAAATCCAATTCCACCAATTGCATTCATTTTAGAGCATAAAATAGTTGACCATTTTTTGAGTGCAATGACTGTCAAAACTCCCAAATTGATAAAATAGTGGTTTAAGGACATTTCCTGTTGTTTCTTTTGATGATAAGAAGTATTTAACGTCAAAAGTGTCCTAACAGTGTTACTGAAACTCCACAAAGTCAATTAACATTCATTTCTGAGACTAATACATATAGAGAAAGACTATTTTTTGAAGCAATGAATGTCGAAAACTGCCAAATTTATAAATAGTCGCTTAAGGACATTTCATGTTGTTTCTTTTGATGATAAGAAGTGTTTATCGTCAAAAGTGTCCTAACAGTGCAACTGAAACTCCACTAAGTCAATTAACATTCATTTCTGAGACTAATATAGAGAAAAACTATTTTTTGAAGCAATGACTGTAGAAAACTGTCAAATTGATAAATACATGGTTCAAGGACGTTTCCAGTTCTTTATTTTGATGATAAGAAGTATTTATCATCAAAGGTGTCCTAACAGTGACAGTGAAACTCCACTAACTCAATTAACATTCATTTAAGAGCTTAATATTGAGAAAAACCAATTTTTGTGTGCATTGACTGTCAAAAACTCCATAATTGAAAAATTTGAGTTTTTAGGACAATTCCTGTTGTTTGTTCTGATGATAAGAAGTATTTATCTTAAATGTGTCCTACAGTACCACTGGAACTCCACTGACTCAATTTACATTTTTTAACGGACTAAAATCTAGAAAAACTATTTTTAATGAAATGACTGTCCAAAACTCTCAAATTGATAAATTATTGGTTTATGGCCGTTTCCAGTTGTTTCTTTAGATGATAAGAAGTATTATCGTCAAAAGTGTCCTAACAGTGCAATTGAAACTCCACTAAGTCAATTAACATTCATTTAAGATCCTAATATCGAGAAAAACCAATTTTTGTGTGCAATGACTGTCAAAAAGTCCCAAATACATAAATTAATGGTTTAAGGAAATTTCCAGTTATTTCTTTTGATGATAAGAGGTATTTGTCTTCAAAAGTGTTCTAACAGTGACTCTGACACTCCACTCACTCAATTTACATTCATTTAAGAGACTAATATCCAGAAAAACCAATTTTTGTTTGCAATGACTGTCAAAAACTCCCAAATTGTAGAAATTAATGGTTAAGGAAGTTTCCAGTTATTTCCTTTGATGATAAGAAGTATTATTCGTCAAAAGTGTACTAACAGTGACTCTGAAACTGCATTCACTCAATTTACATTCATTTAAGAGCATAATATTGCTAAAAACAATTTTTGTGTGCAATGACTGTCAAAAACTCCAAAATTGGTAAATTAGTGGTTTAAGGTAGTATCCAGTAGTTTCCTTTGATGATTAGAAGTATTTATAATCTAAGCGTCCTAACAGTACCCTTAAACTAATAATTTATCAATCTGGGAGTTTTTGACAGCCATTGCATAAAAAAATTATTTTTCTCGAATTTAGGCTCATAAAAGAATGTAATTCCGGATGCTGGCTTTTCTTGGGTACTGTTAGGATAATTTTGACGATAAATAATTCATATCATTGAAAGAAACAGCTGGAAACGTCCTGAAACCATTAATTTATGAATTTGGAATTTTTGACTGTCATTGCACAAAAATTTGTTTAATCGATTTTTGGTTCTTAAATATATGTAAATTGAAGGAGTTGAATTTCAGGGGTCCTGTTGGGACAGTTTTGACGACAATAATTCTTATCATCAAAAGAAACAACTGGATACGCCCTTAAACCCTAAATTATCAATTTGGGAGTTTTTGACAGTCATTGCACAAATAATTGTTTTCCTCGATATTAGGCTCTTAAATGCATGTAAATTCCGGAAGTCGATTTCCATGGGTACATGTTAGGACACTTTTGACAATAAATATTCTTTATTATTAATAGAAACAACTGGAAATCTCCTTAAACTAATAATTTATCAATTTGAAGTTTTTGACAGTCATTGCACTAATAATGGTTTTCGTCGATATTAGGCTCTTAAATGAATGTAAATACCGGAAGTTGATTTTCATGGGTACTGTTAGGACACTTTTGACAATAAATAATCATTATTATAAAAGAAACTACTGGGAAACGACCTTAAACTAATAATCTTTCAATTTGGGAGTTTTTGACAGTCATTGTACAAAAAAGTGTTTTTTCTCGATATTAGGCTCTTAAATGAATGTAAATTTACGAAGTGGAATTTCAGGGGTACTGTAAGGACACTTTTGACGATTAATACTTCTTTTTGTCAAGAGAAACGACTGGAAACGCCATTAAATCGATAATTATCAATTTGTGAGTTTTGGACACTCATTGCACACAAAAATTGGTTTACTCTATATTAGGCTTTAAATTTATGTAAATTGAGGAAGTGGAATTTCAGGGTTCCTGTTGGGATACTTTTGACGATAAATAATGCATATTATTACAAGAATCTACTGGAAACGCCATTAAACCACTTATTTATCAACATTAGAGGTTTTAACAATCATTGCATCAAAAAATGTTTATTCTCGAAATTAGGCTCATAAATGAATGGAAATTGAGGAAGTGGAATTTCACGGGTCCTGTTAGGACACTTTTGACGATAAACAATTCTTATCATCAAAAGAATTAACTAGAAACGCCCTTAAACTATTAATTTATGAATTTTGGAGTTTTTGACTGTCTTTGACAAATAATGGTTTTTCTAGATATTTGGCTCTTAAGTGAATGTAAATTGAGGAAGTGGAATTTCAGGGGTCCTGTTAGGATACTTTTGACGATAAATAAATCATATCATTAGAAGAATCTACTGGAAACGCCCTTAAACCCCTAATTTATCAACATTAGAGTTATTTAACAGTCATTACATCAAAAAATGGTTTTTCTCGATATTAGGCACTTAAATGAATATAATTTGAGCAAGTGGAATTTCAGGGATCCTGTTAGGATACTTTTGACGATAAATAATTCATATCATTAGAAGAATCTACTGGAAACGCCCTTAAACCCCTAATTTATCAATATTAGAGTTATTTAACAGTCATTACATCAAAAAATGGTTTTTCTCGATATTAGGCTCTTAAATGAATGTAAATTGAGGAAGTGGAATTTCAGGGGTACAGTAAAGACATCTTTGACGATAAATAATTCTTTTCATCAAGAGAACCAACTGGAAACGCTATTAAATCGCCAATTATCAATTTGGGAGTTATGGAAACACATTGCACACAAAAATTGGTTTACTCGATATTAGGCTCCTAATTGAATGTAAATTGAGGAAGTGGAATTTCAGTGTCCTCTTAGGATACCTTTGACGATAAATAATTCATATCATCAAAAGAACAACTGGAAACTTCCTGAAACCAATAATTTATGAATTTGGAATTTTTGACAGTCATTGACAAATAATGGTTTTTCTCGATATTAGGCTCTTAAATGAATGTAAATTGAGGAAGTTGAATTTCAAGGGTCCTGTTAGGACACTTTTGACGATAAATAATTCTTATCATCAAAAGTAACAAATGGAAACGCCATTAAATCGCTAATTATCAATTTGGGAGTTTTGTAAACTCATTGCACACAAAAATTGGTTTACACGATATTAGGCTCCTAATTGAATGTATTTTGAGGTAGTGGAATTTCACGGGTACTGTTAGGACACTTTTGACTATAAATATTAATTATTTCAAAAGATCAACTGGATACGCCCCTAAACCCCTAATTTATCAATTTGGGATTTTTTGACAGTCTTTGCACACAAAAAGGTTTACTCGATTTGGGTTCTGAAATAAATGTAAATATAGGAAGTTAAATTTCAGGGTACTGTTGGGATACATTTGACGGTAAATATTTCATATCATCAAAACAAACAACTGGATACGCCCTTAAACCCATAATTTATCAATTTGGGACTTTTTGACATTCATTGCACACAAAAAATGGTTTACCCGATTTTAGGTTCTTTAATAGATGTAAATTGAGGGAGTGGAATTTCACGGGTACATGTTAGGACACATTTGGGGATAAATTATTGATATTTTCAAAACATACAACAGGAAAGGTCCTTAAACCCCTAATTTATCAATTTTGGAGTTTTTTAACAACGGTCATTGCATCAAAAAATGGTTTTTCTCGATTTAAGCTCTTAAATGAATGTAACTTTTGGGAGTGGAATTCACGTGCACTGTTAGGACACTTTTGACTATAAATAATAATAATTATTAAAAGAAACATCTGAAACGTCCTTAAACTAATACTTTATCATTTTGGTAGTTTTCTACAGCCATTGCATAAAAAAATGGATTTTCTCAATATTAAGCTCTTAAATGAATGTAGCTTTTGGCAGTGGAATTTCACGTGTACTGTTAGGACACTTTTGACTATAAATAATTATTATTATCAAAAGAAACATCTGAAACGTCCTTAAACTATTAATTTATCAATTTGTTAGTTTTTTACAGTCATTGCACAAAAAAATGGATTTTAACAATATTAGGCTCCTAAATGAATGTAAATTGACGGAGTGGAATTTCACGGATACATGTTAGGACTCTTTTGACAATAATGATTATTATTATCTAAAGAAACAACTGGAAACATCCTTAAAAATATAAATTTTCAATTTGGTAGTTTTTTACAGTCATTGCACAAAAAAATGATTTTTCTCGAAATTAGGCACTTAAATGAATGTAAATTCAGGAAGTGAAATTTCAGGGGTACTATTAGGACACATTTGAGGATAAATTATTAATATTATCAAAGCATACAACTGGAAAGGTCCTTAAACCCCTTATTTATCAATTTTGGAGTTTTTAACAACAGTCATTGCAGAAAAAAATCGAATTTTCTCAATATTAGGCTCTTAAATGAATGTAAATTGAGGAATTTGAATTTCAGGGTACTGTTAGGACACTTTTGACGATAAATAATTCTTGTCATCAAAAGAAACAACTACACACGCACTTAAACCCCCAATTTATCAATTTGGGATTTTTTGACAGTCTTTGCACACAAACAGGTTTTACTCTATTTGGGTTCTGAAATAAATGTAAATGGAGGAAGTTGAATTTCCGGGGTACTGTTAGGATACCTTTGATGGAAAATAATTCATATCATCAAAAGAAACAACTGGTAACGTCCTTAAACTAATAATTTATCAATTTGGGGCTTTTTGACATTCATTGCACACCAAAATGGTTTACTCGATTTAAGTTCTTAAATAAATGTGTATTTAGGGAGTGGAATTTAATTGTACTGTGATACACCTTTGACGATATATTATTAATATGATTAAGAGAAACCACTGGAAACGTCCTGAAATCGCCAATTATCAATTTTGGCGTTTTTGACAGTCATTGCATAAAAAAATGATTTTTCTCGATATTAGGATCTTAAATGAATGTAATTGAGGAAGTGGAATTTCAGGGGTCCTGTTAGGACACTTTTGAC
This sequence comes from Hexactinellida sp. DTS-2022, assembly GCA_028753945.1. NCBI lineage: Eukaryota > Metazoa > Porifera > Hexactinellida > Hexactinellida sp. DTS-2022. The sequence goes on from JAPNXP010000003.1 coordinate 1,686,967, forward strand.
GATAAATAATTAATATCATCAAGAGAAACAACTGTAAACGCATTAAATCCCTGATTTATCAATTTTTGAGTTTTTAACAGTCATTGCTTCATAAAATGGTTTTTCTCGAATTAGTCTATTAAATGAATGCAAATTTAGGGAGTGGAAATTCCGGGTACTGTTAGAACCCTTTTGACGTCAAATAATCATTATTAACAAAAGAAACAACTGGTAAGGTCCTTAAACTAATAATCAATCAATTTGGGACTTTTTGACACTCATTGATTCAAAAAATTGTTTTCCTCGAATTAGGCTCTTAAATGAATGTAAATAGAGGGATCGGAATTTACGGGTACTGTTAGAACCTTTTGACGTTAAATAATCATTATTATCAAATGAAACAACGGGTAACGTCCTTAAACTAATAATTTATCAATTTTGGAGTTTTTGACAGTTATTGCACACAAAAATTGTTTACTCGATTCTTGGTTATTAAATATATGTAAATTGAGGAAGTTGAATTTCAAGGGTCCTGTTAGGAAACCATTGACGGAAATGATTCATATCATCAAAAGAAACAACTGATAACGTCCTTAAACTAATAATTTATAAATTTGGGACCTTTTGACAGTCATTGCACACAAAAATGATTTTTCTGGATATTTTGCTCATAAATTAATGTAATTGAGGAAGTGGAATTTCAAGGGTACAGTTAGGATACTTTTGACGATAAATACTTCATAACATTAAAAGAAAAAACTGGAAACGCCCTTAAACCACTAATTCATTAATCCGGGAGTTTCTGACTCTCATTGCACACAAAAATGGTTTTACTCGATTTTGGGTTCTTAAATATTTGTAAATTGAGGAAGTTGAATTTCAGGGGTACTGTTAGAACCCTTTTGAAGATAAATAATAATTATTATCAAAAGAAACAACAAGAAACGTCCTTAATCCACTTATTTATCAATTTGGGAGTTTTTGAGAGTCTTTGAACACAAAAAATAGTTTTTCTCGAATTGGGCTCTTAAATGAAAGTAAATTGAGTGAGTGGAATTTTAGGGTACTGTTAGGACACTTTTGACTATAAATAATTCTTATCATCAAATTAAACAACTGGAAACGTCCTGAAACTACTAATTTATCAATTTGGAATTTTTGACAGTCATTGGACACCAAAAATGTTTACTCGATTTAGCTTCATAAATAAATGTAAATTGAGGAAATGGAATTTACGGGGTCCTGTTATGACACTTTTGAAGATAAATAATTCTTATTATCAAAAGAAACAACTGGAAACGTCCTTAAACTAATAATTTATCAATTGGGAGTTTTTGTCAGTCATTGCAAAAAAATTGGTTTTTCTAGATATTAGGCACTTAAATGAATGTAGATTGAGGATGTGAAATTTCAGGGGTACTTTAAGGAACCTTTGAGGATAAATTATTAATATCATCAAGAGAAACAACTGGAAACGCATTAAATCCCTAATTATCAATTTTGAGTTTTCTAACAGTCATTGTTTCAAAAATTGTTTATCACGAATTAGGCTCTTAAATGATTGTAAATTGAAGAAGTGGAATTTCAGGGGTACTTTTAGGATACTTTTGACTGAAAATAATTCATATAATTAAAAGAAGCAACTGGAAACGTCCTGAAACCACTCATTTATCAATTTTTGAACTTTTGTCAGTCATTGCACAAATAATGGTTTTTTCACGATATATGCTCTTAAATATATGTAAATTGAGGGAGTGTAGTTTTCCGTTACTGTAAGAACCCTTTTGACGATAAATAATTATTATCTACAAAACAAACATATGGATACGCCCTTATGCCCCTAATTTATCAATTAGCGAGTTTCTGACATTCATTGCACAAATAAATGGTTTTTCTCGATATTAGGGTCTTAAATGAATGTGAATTGAGGAATGGGAATTTCAGGGTACTTTTAGGACACTTTTGACGATAAATAATTCTTATCATCAAAAGAAACAACTCGATACGCACTTAAACCCCTAATTTATCAATTTTGGAATTTTTAACAGTCATTGCTCACCAAAAAAGGTTTACTCGATTTAGGTTCTTAATTAAATGTAAATTGGGGAAATGGAATTTCAGGGGTCCTGTTAGGACACTTTTGAAAATAAATAATCATTATTATCAAAAGAAACAACAGGAAACGTCCTTAATCCACTAATTTATCAATTTTGGAGTTTTTCACATTCATTGCACACAAAAATGCTTTTCCTCGATTTTGTGTTCTTAAATAAATGTAAATTGAAGGAGTGGAATTTAATGGGTACTGTGAGTACACCTTTGACGATAAATACTTATTATCATCATGACAAACAACTGGATACTAGAGGTGAGCGTCGTGTTGAAATTTGTCTTTTACACTAACACGAACACGAAACATATGACACGAACACGACACGATTACGAAATTCGCCACACAAACAGAACACGACACGAACACGAACACGAAACACGAAACACGAAACACGAAACACGAACACGAAACACGAAACACGAAACACGAAACACGAAACACGAATATCAATAAAAAATTAAGATATCACAACATCTATATTATTAAATCTCGATTGTTGTTTGTGTGTGTGTTTGTGTGTTTGTGTGTGTGTTTGTCCGGATTGTATTAAGTGATGGGGGATAAGAAACCGCAATTAATATTGGGATATAAACTAACTTCCAAATATTATAATAGGTAAACAAGTATGCTGAACACGAATTTCGCGTTTATAAATTTCTCATATTAATATTTGTTGTTGTTGTTTACACAAAATAGGTAAACAAATTAATGAAAATTCAAAATCAACCTAGAAGTTAGCTTCCAACGGGTATTATAGGTAAACAATTATGCCGAACACGAATTTCGCGTTTATAAATTTCTCATATGAATATTTGTTGTTGTTGTTTACACAAAATAGGTAAACAAATTAATGAAAGTTCAAAATCAACCTAGAAGTTAGCTTCCAACGAGTATTAAAGGTAACAAGTATGCTGAACACGAATTTCGCGTTTAAAAATTTATAATATGAATATTTGTTGTTGTTGTTGTTGACAAAAATTATGTAAACAAAATTAACAAATTAATGAAAATTCAAAATCAACCTAGAAGTTAGCTTTCAACGGGTATTATATATTAACAAGTATGCTGAACACGAATTTCGCATTTCCAAAGTTATAATTTGAATCTTTATTGTTGTTGTTTACACAATTGGTAAACAAAGTTAATGAAAATTCAAAATCAACCCAGAAGTTAGCTTTCAACGGGTATTATAAGTATATAACTATGACAAATATTACTAACTATGTAATCATTTGTTTAGTGAGGAGTAAGGCCGATACGCGGCCGTTAACTTGAGGTGCGTAGCACCGATCTGTTGCAAAGCGACCGAGACCGAAGGGCTCGTTCATAATTATATTTGAATGTAAATAAGTCGAAGCGTGGACCACGGTCTAAGTTATGAACGCAATATGGAAGAATTGTCTCAAATACTAGTGACAATATAAGAAAGCAATTGTGGTTGAACAACAATTTAAGGGAACACAAAAGTGAAATAGGAATACAATACAATAACTTGAATACCACAAGTATTGTATAATTTTAATAACAAAACCTCGATGAATTTAACCCAACACCACACGAAGACAATCAAGATACATGAACTTTGAAAACGAAAACGACACGAACACGAAAGTTTTGACACAACACGACACGAACACGACACGAGACATAAACCTTGAACACGAACACGACACGAACACGAAAACTTTGGTCTAACACGACACGAACACGAATTCGTGTCGTGTCGTGTTCGTGTTCGTGTCGTGTTCGTGTCTTGTCGTTCGGCTCTACTGGATACGCCCTTAAACCCCTAATTTATCAATTTGGGAATTTTTGACAATCATTGCTCACCAAATATCGTTTACTCGATTTAGCTTCTTAAATAATGTAAATTGAGGAAATGGAATTTCAGGGGTCCTGTTAGGACACTTTTGAAAATAAATAATTATTATTATCAAAAGAAACAACAGGAAACGTCCTTGAACTAATAATTTATCAATTTGGGAGTTTATGACAGTCATTGCACACAAAAATTGTTTTACTCGATTTTTGGTTCTTAAATATTTGTAAATTGAGAAAGTTTAATTTCAGGGGTACTGTTAGAACCCTTTACGATAAATTATCATCATTATCAAAAGAAACAACAGGAAACGTCCTTCATCCACTTATTTATCAATTTGGGATTTTTTGACAGTCTTTGCACACAAAAAATAGTTTTTCACGAATTAGACTCTTAATTAAATGAACTTAAATTGAGTTAGTAGAATTTTACGGGTACGATTAGAAGACTTTTGACGATAAATAATCATTATTATCAAAATAAACAACTGGAAACGTCCGTAAACCACTAATTTATCAATTTGGGAGATTTTGACCGTCATTGCACAAAAGAATGGTTTTTCGCGATTTAGGGAGTGGAATTTAGGGTACTGTTAGGACATTTTTGACGATAAATACTTCATATCATTAAAAGAAACAACTGGAAACGCCCTTAAACCCATAATTTATCAACTTTGACTATTTTATCAGTCATTGCTTCAAAAAATGGTTGTTCTAGAATTATGCTCTTAAATGAATGTAAATTGAAGGAGTGGAATTTTACGGTTACTGTTAGAACCCTTTTGACGATAAATAATCATTATTATCAGAAGAAACAACTGGAAACGTCAGTAACAATAAATGTATCAATTGGGAGTTTTTGACAGTCATTGAACAAAAAAATGGTTTTTCTCGATATTTAGCACTTAAATGAATGTAAATTGAGGAAATGGAATTTCAGGGCTACTGTGAGTACACTTTTGACGATAGATATTATATATCATCAATAGAAACAACTGGAAACGCCCTTAAACCCCTAATTTATCAATTTGCGAGTTTTTGACAGTCATTGCACACAAAAAAAAATCTCGATTTTGTTTTCTTAAATAAATGTAAATTGCGGAATTGGAATTTCAGGGTACTGTGAGTACACTTTTGACGGTAAATAATTATTATCATCAAAAGAAACAACTGGAAACGCCCTTAAATCCCTAATTATCATTTTTGGAGTTTTTTAACAGTCAATCAAAAAGTCTTTTTTCTCGATTTAGGCTCTTAAATGAATGTAAATTGAGGGAGTGGAATTATTCGTGTATTGTTAGAACCTTTTTGATGATAAACAGTCATTATTATCAAAAGAAACAACTCGAAACTTCCTTAAACCACTAATTTAACAATTTGGGAGTTTTTGACAGTCATTGCACACACAAATGGTTTTACTCGATTTTAGGTTATTAAATGAATGTAAATTTCGGGTTGGAATTTCAGGTGTACTGTTAGGATACATTTGACGATAAATGATTCACATCATTAAAGGAAACAATTGGAAACGCCTTTAATGTTAAATTTGGGAAGATTCAGGCAAAAAAAAATATTTCGTTTTGAAGTTAGGTCTTTGATTTTCACATATATGATGGAAGACATTATAGCTAGTTCCAAACTGAAAACAAATTACAATTATCTTCCATAAATTCGATTTTATGGGGCGTGCAGTATTATGGTAATACAAAAGTCCCATAGGGGGATTTCTTCGGACTCAATCTGATAAGTGTGTGGTTTGCACGATCATTATTAGCTCAAGACATTTCCTGTGCGATATATCACATAGATCATCGTTATGGGCGGTTGGTGCCCGGTTTAGAATTTTGATTTAACCTAAATAAAATAAAAATTGCGACCTTTTAAACGCAAAAAATGAATAAAAAGGTCATCTTTTAATGCGATATTTAATAAAATGTTTGAAAAAATAAATTTGGAGTCATAATTCAAAAATGTAAACCGACTACCAACTCCGTACGCTTATAATCTTTAAGGCTCGACCCACAACTTCAGAAATAAGGACCCAATCAAATCCAAACTTATATCAGTTTTAGCCTTATCTATACTGATAACAAATCCTCGATCAAAATTGAATTCGAATAATATTCGCTCGAGTGATTGAATTTAGTTCCATATTACGTAATATTAAATTCCTATACCTGATGAAAATAATCGCGCCGATGTAAGTGAAAAACCACAAAAGTTTTAGTGATTATGCCTTGTATATTCAATACATATACTTAGCTAAAATGTAATGGGAGCTTTTTCATTTTATTAGCTTAATATGATTTTATTGAGCTTCAAAGTCAAAACAAGTTATTTTGGCGATGAATATATCATTTACGATTCAAAGTATTACAACAATTTGTAAATGTATCAGAAACGTTTAATTCTACCATATGTTAGGTAGCACTATTACTACAATAGTAATCTGCAAAGAAATCTTCAAAATCATAAAAGAATTTTTCCCTCCATCCGCGCGAGTTGGACTGGGTTGGTACTTTGTTGAAGAATATCTGTTTATTTAAATTGTAATACTGTTTTCCTATATATATACACTTCATTCAGTTGGAATCTTATATAGTAGTTCTATAACAATGTTAGGTAAGTATTATGCAAAGGCATAGACTACTCTATATAAGGCCTACCATCAAATGTACCATGGATGAAGTAGTGTACGATGAGATTAATTTTAGCAATTAATCTGTTATAATAAATAATTCTAGTGAATTAATCGATTTTCTCTATTGAGTCTTTATTGCTTACTTAACAACAATGATAAGAATACATAAATAATAATTTGGGTTCAAATAACAATAATAATAACAATAATAATAATAGAAGAGTAGCCTTCTGGTGTATTTCATTAATATGAGAACTTCTTCAGTTTTCGATTTTCTATACCTTTAGATGCAACAGCGGAGTTATAATTATTAACCTTAGCTAGTAAACAGTTGGCGCAAGTGAAAATAAGATTTTTAGGGTAGTCAAAATAGAGACACCACAATATTAAGCTTACTATTCACAATAATTTTACTGGATGATCCTTCCCTCAATATCGCCAACAAGTTTTCTTTGCTTTCAATTGCAATTAACGTCTTCCATAAAGTTACTATAGATTCGAGGATAAACTCAGATGGATACTTTAGGCCACCACGGTCAGTTAATTGCAAAAGCCTGAATTCGGGTTGTGAATCTTCATCAAAGATAAAGTCTTTGTCAATGGTCAAAAGATCAATGCAAACATGACATGGCTGAGTGAGTATGTAAACTACATTCAATGGAAGTAAGATCATCAATTTCATCCCAGACTAGTTGGACATCGATTTCATAGCCATTATTCGTATCAAGGGATGAGTATGAATCAATAAATGTCTGAATTGAATATAAGCCACAATCTTGTTGTGAAGCAAAAATCTTTAATATGTCAGATAACTTGAGGCGGCGTTCAGTTTGAAGGATTTGAAGATACGAGATATGATAGTTTGAACCTGACATCATACGATATAGGCCAAAGTGATGTTCCAATGGATCTGTCTGTAAAAAGAATGTCAAAAGATAGTTAAATCCACAAAATCCAGTTAATGGTTAGTTATCTGAGGCAATACAGTACAAGCATGTTTAGAACTGGTAAACGTTTGTTTACTTAACTTTCCTACATTTCCTGGCAAGGCCAGCCAAGTCTCTAACCAAATAACAACACAAGCTAAGAATGAAAATCTTTACCCTGGTATGTAGAGGTCTTGAGATATCATCACTCCAACGTTTACCTTTAAGTGGGGAATTTATGTTGAAAAGTTTATTATATCGTCAAAGGTGTCCTAACAATGCCTATGAAAATTCACTTCCTAAATTTTCATTCATTGAAGAGTCTAATATCGACGAAAACCATTTTTTGTGTGCAATGACTGTCAAAGATTCCCAAAATGATAAATTAGTTGTTTAAGGACTTTTCCAGGTGTTTCTTCTGATGATTTCAAATATTTTTCGTCAAAGGTGTCCTACCAGTGCCCCAGAAAATCTCTTCCTCAATTCAAATTCATTTAAGATCCTAAAATCTAGAAATTCCGTTTTTTAATGCAATGACATTTAGAAAATCACAAAATTGACAAATACTGGTTTAAGGACGTCTCTCAGTTGCTTGTTTTGATGATATTAATTATTTATCGTCAAAAGTGTGCTTACAGTATCCCTGAAAATCAACTTCATCATTTCACATTTATTTAAGAACATAAATCGAGAAAAAACATTTTTTGATGCAATGACTGTAAAACTCCAAAATAGAAAATCTAGGGGTTTTAAGACGTTTCCAGTTGATTGTGTTGATGAAATTGATTATTTATCGTGAAAGGTGTCCTAACAGTGCCCTTGAAAATTCACTTCCTCAATTTTCATTCATTTAAGTGCCTGATATCCAGAAAAACCATTATTTGAGCAATGACTGTCAAAAATTCCAAAATTGACAAATAGTGGTTTAAAGACGTTTCTCAGTTGTTTCTTTGGTGATAATAATTATATATCGTCAAAGGTATACAAACAGTACCCTGAAAATCCACTTCCTCAATTTACATTCATTTAAGAGTCAAAAATCGAGAAAAAATATTTTTTGATGCAATCACAGTTAAAAAACTCCAAAATTGATAAAATAGTGGTTTAAGGACGTTTCTCAGTTGTTTCTTTTGGTGATAGGAATTATATACCGTAAAAGGTGTCCTAACAATGCCCTTGAAAATTCACTTCCACAATTTTCATCATGTAAGAGTGTAATATAGAAGAAAACCATTATTCTGTGCAAGACTGTCAAAAATTCGAAAAGTGATAAATTAATTGTTTAAGGACGTTTCCAGTTGTTTCTATAGATAATAATAATTCAATATTGTCAAAAGTGTTCTAATAGTTCCCTGAAAATCCACTTCCTCAATTTACATTCATTTAAGAGTCTAAAATCGAGAAAAACCATTTTTTGATGCAATCACAGTTAAAAACTCCAAAATTGATAAATAGTGGTTTATGGATCTTTCTCGGGAGTTTCTTTTGACGATAAGAATTATATAACTTCAAAGGTGTACTAACAGTACCCTGAAAATTCCTTCCTCAATTTTCATTCATTTAAGAGTCTAATAGCGAGGAAAACCATTTTATTGTGCAATGACTGTCAAAAATTCCCAAATGATAAATTAGTTGTTTAAGGACGTTTCCAGTTGTTTCTATTGATAATAATAATTCTTTATCGTCAAAAGTGTACAAACAGTACCCTAAAAATCCACTTCCTCAATTTTCATGCATTTAAGAGTCCAAAATCGAGAAAAACCATTTTTTGATGCAATGACAGTTAAAAAACTCCAAAATTGATAAAAAAGTGGTTTATCTAAGTTTCTCAGATGTTTCTTTAGACGATAAGGATTATATATATTCAAAGGAGTCATAACTGTGCCCTGAAAATCCACTTCCCAAATTTACATTCATTTAAGAGTCTAAAATAGAGAAAAACCATTTTTTGATGCTATGACAGTTAAAAAACTCCAAATTGATAAAATAGTGGTTTATGGATGTTTCTCAGATGTTTCTTTTGACGATAAGAATTATATAACGTCAAAGGTGTACTAACAGTACCCTGAAAATTCAGTTCCTCAATTTTAATTCAATTAAGAGTCTAATATCGAGGAAAACCATTTTTTTGTGCAATGACTGTCAAAGATTCCCAAATGATAAATTAGTTGTTTAAGGACGTTTCCAGTTGTTTCTATTGATAATAATAATTCATTATCGTCAAAGGTGTCCTAACAGTGCCCCTAAAAATCCACTTCCTCAATTTTCATTGATTTAAGAGTCGACAATCGAGAAGAACCATTTTTTGATGCAATGACAGTTAAAAAACTCCAAAATTGATAAAATAGTGGTTTAAGGACATTTCCAGTAGTTTCTTTTGATGATATTAATTATTTAAAGTCAATAGTGTCCTAACAACATCCCTGAAAATCCACTTCCTCAATTACATTCATTCAAGAGTCTAAAATCGAGAAAAACCATTTTTTGATGCAATGACAGTTAAATAACTCCAAAATTGAAAATTTAGTTGTTTAACGACGTTTCTCTGTTGTTTCTTTTGATGATAAGCGAATAACTTTAGAAAGTATTTAATAATTTCCCAGTCGAAACGTCCTTAGACTTCTAATTTACCAATTTGGAGTTTTCTGACAGTCATTGCAACAATAATGTTTTTTCTCGATATTGGCCTCATAAATCATTGTAAATTGAAGAAGTGGAATTTCAGGGTACTGTTTGTACACTTTTGACGATATTTAATCATTGTCATGAAAAAAATAAAATGCACGTGCTTAAAGGATATATTATTGAATATTGTATTTTTTGACAGTCTTTGCTTCAAAAAATGGTTTTTCTAGATTTAGGCTCTCAAATGATTGAAAATAGAGGAAGTGGAATTTCAGGGTTACTGTTTGTACTCTTTTGACGACATTTAATCTTTGTCGTCAAAAAAACAACTGGAAACGTACATAAAACCACTAATTACCAATTTTGGAGTTTTCCTACGGTCATTGAACCAAAAAATGGTTTTTGTCGATATTGTGCTCTGAAATTAATGTAAATAAACGAAGTGGAATTTCTGGGTTACTGTTTGTACTCTTTTGAAGATAAATATATTTTTCACAAAAAGAAACAACTAGAAACGTCTTTAAAACATTAATCTATCATTTTTGTAGTTTTTTAACAGTCATTGCAACAAAAATTGTTTTTTCTAAATTTAGGCTCTTAAATGAATGTAAACAGAGGAAGTTGAATGTCAGGTGTTCTGTTTGGACACTTTTTAAAATTATAAATTTTTATCACTAAAAGAAACAACTGGAAACGTCCATAATTTAACCACTAATTTATCAATTTTGGAGTTTTTTGACAGTCATTGAACAAAACAAAAAATTCTCAATTTTTATGGTCTTAAATGACTGTAAATACACTAACCAGCCAAAAGTCTTTGAACAATAGGGATTTTCATTCACACACAATTCTCGTCTGGTAACTTATTAACGGCTATCTAAACTATTCTGAAATGACTTTAAATATCTTATTATAGATATACCTTACAAAATATTGCGATTTCAATTAAATTTAGAAAATATCCACGAAGTGGCACAAGTGTTTCTGCCACGTGCCACTTGTGGCATTAGTGGCACAAAAGGAAATGTTGCTGTATCACAGTAGAAAACGCCTCAATAAAAATGTAAATTCGAAAACTTTGCTGTTTTATTATATTCTACATATTGTTTCATGTTAATTGCCATTTTGTAGCATCTACTAATGTTATTATGCTGGTATAACCTCAAATGTATGAATACATGTTATTGCTGTTCAAATACTTTTGGCCGGTTAGTGTAGATGAATGGGAATTTCAGGAGTACTATGAACACTTTTGACGATTGATAATTTTTAGCATCAAAGTAAACAACCGGCAACGTGCATAAACAATGAATTCATAATTTTTGAGATTTTTGACAGTCATTGCAACCAAAAATGGTTTTTTCTCGATTATTCCTAAACTGGAGTGAGTTTTGCAATAATTAAAGAATCTATACTATTAAAACACAAGGGTGGGTGTCTATGTTGCAGTGTATATGCACTTTTGATGTTCATGCATGTACACTGATAGGTTGGTGTACATGCATGTACACTGATAGGTTGGTGTACATGCATGTGCACCGGTGTATATGCACTTTATGAACTATATTGGCTACAAGTGTATATACACCCGTGTATACGCACTTTATCCATTTTATATGTCAATGGGTGCTTATGAATTTAAACTAGTATATTGTGAATTCCTGTGTATCTAAGTTATGATATAACATTCAAGCTGAAATTGTAAATATATTCCCTCGATGTTATATAGCTAGTATTATACATACTTATATTATAATTATGACATACGGCGCGTGTAAATTACTTTGATAAAATTGCAATCGATTATATTTTCACACATGCAATTGTAGGATGCCTTGCTGGGAATATAATTAGAATTACATTCAAAGAATTTGGGTTTATTGAAATCCATTGCATGATTATAATTGTATCTTATCAATTATAATCAACTGTTATACAGTCGAAACCGGTTTAGTCTAAACAATTCTTTTCATGGAAATAAAGTAAAATAATCCGATAGTTAAAATAAACCGATTGAAGATAAAACAAAATTGGAATTTATTACACATTTAGAATATCTAGAAAACGATTAGTACAAAAAACTGGGATTAGAAAAACCTGTTTCGACTGAATCATAACTAGATAGATACACAGGAATTCACAATACTTAATTAAAATTCATAAGCATCCATTGACATAAAAAATAAGCAAAAGTGCGTGTACACTGGTGTATAAACACTTGCAGCCAATACAGTTCCACAAAGTGCATATACACTAACTTATCAGTGTACATGCATGTGCACTGGTGTACATGCATGAACACCAAAAGTGCATATACACTGCAACATATATTTGTTTGTATGTTCCGAGTTGATTGAAGAAACTGGACGGTTTCCAAGAGTGATTTTTGGCATATAGGGGTAACTTTTGGCACCCGCCAATAAGTTTAGGTTTCCACTCTAAATTTCTCATACCTCGACAAGTTATGACGTCATTGTCACATTTCGAGAACCCTGAAAATTCACTTAATCGCACATAATTCGCGCCCTTAGAGATAAAAATCTGAAAATTTAATAGAACATGTAGAATAATGATGCGGACACGTTGGTCTAACCAGATCGCCACTATGCTGACTCATTATCGCATGATGACGTAATATTTAATATTTCACATTGTTAAATTTGACTATTTAGGCCTATTTACGCTTTGTAATTAATATTAGGAGTATATAAATCACATACCAAACGCGAAGCGGTTGGTGTGTGGTTATGTTCTGCCGCGAAGCGACCTAGCAAGCGAAGCGCGCTAGTGTAAATAACATTTCAAGGAAGTCAATGTAGAAAAATTGGGCTACTTCGACAGGAAAGTTCATAACCGGTTGGATTGTGATGGAGGATTTTTATGCTGAGCCACTTCGATTCATTAACAAACTCCTTTCAGAATGAATGCATAAACACTGTTGATTACATACTTCGTAAAGCCATACAATTTTTAAAATATTATATATATATACAATATCGTGAATACATAGGCGTAGATTTCCGGGGTGCCGTGGGGGTGCGCCCCCAGGGTTTTTACCCTGGGGTGCGGCTAATAGATTCGTCCCCCCGGTTTCTAAAACTTTCATCCATATTTGTACAAATGCTGTCAATATTCTCAGAGGTATTTCTAGATCGGTGCACCTAAATTTCTAATTGTCTGGTCCCAAAAAGTTCGTTTAATTGAGGTTGCAATGATCTGTGAAAACTTGATTTTGTATTCTTGCCAGTTGTAAGTTCTAAATTAGTTATAAATTAATAATTAAAAGTATCATCAGTTTTGTCTACATGAGAAAGTTTTAATGTTTCAGTGAGATTTTTCAATAATTATGAAAATTGAATATTGAATTTAAAGTAGGTTTCTTAGTGAACCACAGATCAAAATTTCCAAATTCTCAAAGTAAGAAAATTTGAATTTGCATTGACCTTCTATCGTAGTCCAAGCTTATATATTATTATCTTGTGTTAGTATTTAGTGAACATGGCAAAGAGATCTAATGTTTGTGGAGAACAAACAGGTATAAACTTATTCTTTTCTAAGAAAAGAAATACTGGAAACATAGAGGAAAATTCATCCTCATCTACACCAGGACAACCAAATGAACTGATTGAGCAACTAATCCGATTAGAGAAGACATTGAAGCATTACCTAACCCAATGCCGAAAGCATCAAGCGGCCACTCAGTTAAAAAAACTTGGTTTGGAGAATTTCCTTGGCTCAAAATTGCGCAAGACTTCAAGTCTCTATACTGTATTAGTTGTAACTGGGCATACACCAATTGTGGACTAAATGCATCAGACATGAAAATAGTATCTAATAGAGGTCGCAAGCAGGGCTTTACATAAATCATTTTGATGATTTTATTTTCAAATCAAATCAATGATTTATGATTGATCTTTGGGTAACATTCAATGATTTGATGATTGATTTTTTCTATTTCATTTTTAGAATGATTTGATTTTGATTGATTTGTGAAAAGTTAATGATTTGATTTTTATTTAAATCAAATCATTTTTCTGCTCTGTATAATATTATTAACCCAGATTTATGTTATATTTGCTTCCACATCAGGAGGTTATAGTAGTGTTATACGCTACCCAGGCATTAGAGTATTGTTAACAACCCTTATACATAAGCTATTAGTATAGTACTAGGTGAACTCTTTAGGAGTTCTACATAGACAATCTTAATACGAATTCTATTAGTGTATTACCTATTCCTCAACTTAGTGGTTATCTGCTTCGGCACCCTACGCACAACATAATTCGTATTAGATTTATCTCTGTAATATGGCTACTCCTCTGACTGTGAATATACCCTCACTTCAGACAGGTCAACGTATCGAGGACTGGGAGCCTCTATATAGAGCAGCTGTCGGAGCAATGGACCCAGCATCTGCAGTTAAGCTCTTGCCCGCACACGTCAACCGGCGGGAATACGAGAGAGTGATAGTGCTCGAGGCTATCAAAGAAGAATCCTTGGATAGCGCTTTTACATTACTCCGCGAGAACCTCGACCCTCCAGTCGACATATATGAGTCTACCCGTAAATATTACGAAATGATATGGGCTTGTGGTGACTACGTAGATGACTATTTTGGCCGCATGATTAGAGAAGCGAAAAGAGCAGGGCTTAACAACAGGCACGGGTGTGTAAACATGGTTACGCAGCTCCCGCTGGAGATAAGGTCGGCATGTAAGAAATGGATCAGCGAACTGGCGGAGGGTATATCCGATAAAGATACCAGGACTTTTATCGTGAAGGTACGTTCCTTACTAATTGAAAAGGGGATCCCACTGGACACAGGCTGGAGACAACCTAGTAATGTGAAGGTAACAAGTATTCAGGATCAAGAATACGACGAGGTGATTTCAAACGGAGAGGAAGAAGAGTTTATTCCCAAGGTTCAAACCACAAGGGTTGGCAACCGTAGGCAGAAAGCTCAGGCTATTACTAGAAATTCCAATGAGTGCTATACTTGTGGGCGAATAGGGCACGGATGGCGACAGTGCTTGGAAAGGACATGTAACCGGTGTGGACGTAAGGGGCACGATATAAGCCAGTGCTCCAGAACCTCAAATGTTGAGAGATCGGAGTACCCAAGGTATCCAAAGAGGGGGTATCGAGGGAAAGTGATGATAGTAGAAGACTCTATCCACGGACAATCTGCTTGTAACCACAAGAGCAACGGCCTGGACGAGGAGGAGTCGGTCAGTCTGAAAGTTGGTATAGCAGGCAGACAAGTTACCGCTCTGTTAGATACCGGAGCGAAACCATCCGTCATTGATTTGAAGACACTTTCAGGATTAGGGTTACGGAAGTACTTAAACCCAGCGAAGAGCAAGGTGTTCGGGCTCTGCCAAAGCCCTGTAAAGGTACTGGGGAGAATCGATGTAGAAGTGAAAATTGGGCAAGAACATGCAGTCGTCCGTTTTTATGTTTTAGATAGTGAGGAGCCCACATTACTGTTGGGTAGGGAATTTATGTCCTGCTTCGATCGAGTCACGTTCGACTTTAGAAACAGGAAGATCGGTCTCGGAAGCGTCTGGATACCAATCGAATCCACCCTGAAAGGAGGGACACCCCTCTTCCGAGCACGTACAGCAATATGTGAAGCCACGCTCGCGCCCGTGGGAGTAGGGACCGATGATTTCAATGTTAACGTGGACTTGGACCAGGCAGAATATGAAGAACTGAGGGTTCTTCTGAACGAGTATGCTGATCTGTTCGCTAATGACCCCAAGAAGCCCGGGTGGACAACCAGCTGTCAACACGTCATAGATACAGGAGAGACTGCCCCTATTAAAGAGAGAGCGAGAAGGATGCCGCCAAGTTGGGAAATAGAGGTAGAACGACAACTGGATGAGATGGTGGCAAATGGTGTCTGCCGGCCGTCCCATTCACCTTGGGCTGCCAACGTCGTGCTTGTAAGGAAGAAGGACAACAGCATGCGCTTTGCTATCGATTATCGCCAGTTAAATAACGTTACTAAAAAGGACGCCTACAGTCTTCCCAATATTCAGACTATATTAGATAAGCTGGAAGGCAGTCGGTACTTCTCGTTTGTAGATGTTGCTTCCGCTTATTGGAGTGTTCCTGTAAAGAAGACGGACATAGAAAAGACAGCTTTTCATACTCCGAGGGGCCAGCATGAAATGGTGGTCATGCCGTTTGGGCTGTGCAACTCGCAGGCCACATTTCAAAGATTGATGGACAATATACTAGAGAAGGTGCCCAGAGCCGAGTCCTATGTCGACGATTGCTGTGTATTCTCACGGAATTTCAAAGAACATTTGGCAGATCTACGAGCGACCTTCATGAGAATCCGGGAAGGAAAGGTGAAGCTGAGAAGGGACAAGTGTCATTTTGGGTATGAGGGAGGAGAATTCCTCGGGCATTATATCTCGTCAAGAGGAAGACGTCCTACACAGGGCGCGACCGAGAAACTAATGCAATTTCCGACTCCCTGTTCCCTGAAGGAGCTACAGCGTTTTATCGGGAGCCTTAATTACTATAGAAGTTACATACCGAACCTCGCTCGGATCGCTGAACCCTTATACGCTCTAACAAAGAAGGCATCACGCTGGGAGTGGACAAAGGATTGTCAAGTTGCCTTTGACAGCTTACGCAGGAAATTGACTGAGGAACCGGTCTGTCTCGCTTTTCCGGACTGGAAAAGAGAAATGTATGTCGAAGCAGACGCAAGTAATGAAGGGGTTGCTGCGGTCTTGTCACAAAGAGACAAAGAGTCTGGTATATTGAAGCCAATCAGTTTCTTCTCCTCTGCTTTGTCCAAACAGCAAAAGAATTATAGCGCAGGACAGCTCGAAGCATGGGCGTTGGTGGCAGCCACCAGAAAGTGGGCTATTTATCTCAAGTCTGCTCCAAAGGTAGTTCTGCTCACAGACCATAACCCCCTTCAGTGGCTGCGTAAACAGAGAGATCCTCGACACACGTTCGCACGCTGGATAATGGAATTGGAAGAGATTCCATATTCGATAGAATACCGTCCAGGAACACAGAACCAGTTGCCAGACTACCTGAGTAGAAAACCTAATCTCGAGATCGATACAGGCGTTAACAGTGAAGAACAATTCGAAGAGAAGATCTACATCGTTGATAATCCCGATGAATGGATCACCGAAGTAAAAAGAAAGCAGGTGGCAGATAAACCAATACAAGAAGCCGTTAGCCAGCTGTCTCAATCAGGCAAAGTTTCGAGGGGACCATTCAGGCGGGTTTCAAAACACCTGAATGTGAAGGAGGATCTATTATATTTTGATTCGCGAATCGTAGTACCTAGATGTCTCCAGATGGAGACACTCCAGACAGTGCACGCTCAAATGCATTTCGGCCAGGCGAGAACTCTACAACTTCTTCGAAGAAGTTTCTTCTGGATCGGACTGGCACGAGACGCAAGAACACACTGCAGTGCTTGTATTACATGTCAAAGAGCTAAACCGTCGAGGAAGCCTAAGGAACCTCTGGAACTGTTCGAATGTGGGGCTACACAGCCCGGCGAAGCGGTCGGCATGGATGTCGGTACATTGCCTTGGGCAGATGGAGAGTACAGATATTTCCTACTCGTTGTAGACCTCTTCTCACACCTCGTCGAAACTATTCCTTTGAGGGACCAGACAGCCAGATCCATTGTGAATGCATTCCTCGGAGGGTGGGTATATCGGGGTCATGGAGTACCTATCATATTAGTTACAGATCAGGGAAAAAATGTCGACGGTGCGGCGATTCATGAGCTTTGTCAGGAGTTAGGCATACAAAAGCGTCACACTACCCCGTATCATCCTGAAGCAGACGGTATGGCTGAGCGACATATCGGATTTGTCAAGCAGGTAATACGATGTTTAATGCTCGAGCGCAATCTGGAGAAAGGATCGTGGCCATCCTTGTTACCAGAGGTTACATTTTACTGTAACAACCTAAACAATGCTGCAACCAAAATATCCCCACACTTGATGACGTTTGGACGGCAACCGCGGACGCCGCTTGATATGCTCATTGCCCACGCACCCACAGACGGAGATCAAACCGTGAACGAGTATGTAGACCGCCTGCTTAGGAAAAGAGAAGAGCTGAACGAGATCGCTAAAAAGAACCAGGGAAATCGCCAATTGGAGACTAAGGAGAGGTACGATGCGGGTAAGAGAACTTCTGGAGTTGCTGGCGGAGATTGGGTATTTGTCAAGAAGGAGCAACGGGGCGACTCTCTGGATGTCAAGTTTGAAGGACCCTTCAGGGTCCTGGACAGACGAGGCGTGATTGTTCAAATTGAAATTGGGTCAAGGAATAAGTGGATCCATTTGAACCGATGCAAAGCATACGTGCCCCAAGTCATTACGAGTCCAATCGAACCCGCAGACCAGGGGATCGAAGCGCTTGGTTCCGGGGAAGACAACGTAAAAGAAAGCCCATGCTTGGCCGAAACGGAGGTAGCTGAGCTTGAAGCGGATACGGATACACCTTTGGAAGACGATGGAGAGACAGGGGCTAACAGGCGTTATCCATCTCGCAATCGGAAACCTAAAGTTTACGAAGGGTTCGTACCATGGAAGGATGTACCTACGTGGCGTGTAGGCTACGATAGAACAGACCATTCATAGGAAGGGGGAATGATGTTATACGCTACCCAGGCATTAGAGTATTGTTAACAACCCTTATACATAAGCTATTAGTATAGTACTAGGTGAACTCTTTAGGAGTTCTACATAGACAATCTTAATACGAATTCTATTAGTGTATTACCTATTCCTCAACTTAGTGGTTATCTGCTTCGGCACCCTACGCACAACAGTAGTATGAACACGTTAAATACAATTGCGGGTCTATGTGCATTTTATCGTTTTACTTCACCCCCGTTTGAAACTACAATCACTCAGCTAAATCGAAACCCAAGTTTTACCAGGAACAACCCAATACCAATAGTCTTAGATTGCTCCGGTTTAATGGGTGAAATATACTAACGTATACGTATACTATTACTATCGACTCCGCTTATTAGTCTCCTCGGAATGAGATATTTTGACCTATTAATAGGTACATCTGAAAAGGATTACTAATTTATAGTAACATGTATTTTTATTTCCCAGGTCCAAATAACCAAAGTGATTTGTTATTATAGCTATTATCTTGATTAAGATTCTTCGATCACCTATAAAAAATCTGTTATTGTGTGTACATTAGTATTCGGCTAAAAGAATATCTTCGGGACTCGGGAGTAACAAAAAAACTAATTATATCATCGTAATTGGAAATGATTTGATTTTGATTTTTGATGATTTTGTGGTGAATCAAAATGATTTGATGATTGATTTTTTCAATCTCACATTTTGAATGATTTGATTTTGATTGATTTTTACAACACTAATTTTTGAATGATTTTGATTTAAAATCAAAATCAATGATTTATGTAAAGCCCTGGTCGCAAGCCCGGCCCGAGCCCGAAGCCCGTGCGGGCTGGGCCTGAGTGCGTCGGGCCGGGCCGGGCCTGGGTTGAGGAATTCGGGCCGGGCTCGGGCCTAGAATTCAGGCCCGTTGCGACCTCTAGTATCTAATTCGCCTTTCCCATGGAAAGATGCAGACTCTGGCTGGAACAACATAAAGAAAGGTCGAGATGGAATAAATAAGCAGAATAATAGCCGTATTCACAAGAATTCTCAATTCTTTAAACATTGAAATGAACGCTCATGAGCAAAAGCTTTCACTAGGAAAGGAAACAATTCACGAATATACACTCAACAGAACAAGATTAAAGGCAGCGTTTGAAAGTGTTAAGCTGTGCGGGCAACAAGGTTTAGATCTCCGAGGAAATCGAGATGAGGACCAAACAGCAAATTTAAATTGTATTGTAAACCTGATTGGGAAGTTCAACCCGATGGTCGAGAAGTATCTAACATCAGAGTGCAAAATGAAATTTCTTTCTCCGGGCATTCAGAATGAAGTGCTGAAGATTATTAGTAACTCGCTACTAAGGAATCTGATCACTCGGAAGTCGTATCCAGATTGAGTCTATTGGTATTACTCAAGAACTTGTATTTTCAAATATTATGGATGAGACTGCTGACATAAACAGAATTGAGCAAGTATCATTTTGTCTTCGTTTTTGTAATGCACATATGGAAAGTGAAGAGGTGTTATTATGTTTTCATCGGACCAGCCGTACAAATTCTGAAACTCTGCTCCATCTTGTGAAAACATCACTAATGAGTTTTGGCTTCCCATTTTCTGGCATTCGTGGACAGGGATATGACGGCGCTTCGAATATGTCAGGCAAGAATATCGGCTTGCAAGCTAAAGTGTCATCTGAAAATTCTAAAGCTTTGTATTTGTACTGCCTTGGACATCAACTCAAATTTGGTTACACAGGATGCACTAGTGGATATTCCTGAAGTTATAAATGCAATTGAGAGAATGAATGCTGTCGTTCACTTTATTAAAAATTATCCCAAAAGGTGGCAGAAACTTCAGACGATTGTCGAAGAAACAAAATAATAATCACATAAACCAGAATTGTAACGCCCGCTTTGTCCAACACGTTGGGTTATGATGCTTTCATAATTCATTATGAATCAATACTAGGGTTTCTTGAGTCGATCAAGGACGATGTATATGAACCAGTTAAGAACAGGGATGAGGCATTATCTTATTTTATTGGGCTTGAGACTTTTCAAAATTACTTTAACCTTCGAATTGTTCAAATGTTATTGCAATTTGTTCAACCTATTCATACGCAATGCCAGGGGAAGAAAGCTACTACTGGCAATGTTAGAGACCGGATAAACACCCTTTCACTAACCCTCATAGCTGAGGGCAGAATACGAGCAATGCTGAAGCACTATTTGAATCTGTAAAACTAATCACCATCCAGGATCTAAGACTTGACCTTCTTGCATTGCCTAGGGCAAAACGTAGTGCCTCAAACCCAAAGTATAGACCTACTAAAACGATTACCCAAGATCAGGTAGACCTATTTCACATGTCTGTATACGTCCGTAATGAAAATTGCGACAGACTCTTTATTAAAGCGCTATTCAAAGAATGACCTGAAAATTGTTGAGTTATTACGTAGGACTCTTGAGGAAGAAATAATCGCTGATTTAGAACTTATCAAAATAGTTGAATTTTATGGCAGTGATATAAAATTGGATTGTCTAATATTTGAGAGGCAAAACTGGTTTCTCGATGAAGAGGAATGGGAGTTCCGCCTACGATCACTATTTTGAGAAATCTTCTTGCAGAAAAAGTTGAACTCAAGTGGAAAATACCAAATTTGCATATGCTATGTGTGGTATATGTGTGCCTCCCTGTAACTACTTGCGAGGCCGAAAGGTCATTCAGTACGTTACGGAGAATACACAATTACCTGCGCAATTGCCAGACTCAACAGAGATTGAATGATTGCGCAATATTGATCATACATAAGGATATAGTACGTCAGATGGAGATGGAAAACAAATCGATGAGTTCGTAGATGCTACATCACAGAGAAGAAACATATTTGGCCCATCACAATCACTCCAATAGGAAACTAGAATTTATATTATTTTGTTTAGTTAATTATATCTGAATGGAATAAGATTATATTATTTGTATTATCATCGTCTTGATCATTTATTTAGACAACAATTTTGATAATTTAACAAAACATTTGAATGTATATTAACGAATTTTCGCCCCTCAGTATTTTACAATTTTTACAGAAATTCTACGCCTATGCGTGAATATATATGGACTTACCAATATAAGGTGTGGTCATGTTAGAATATAGTACAGAATTGTGGGACGTTTAGAAACTGTGATTTAAAACATAAACACAAGCATAATTATTGAATAGATGTTTTATATAAGAATGGAATATAAAGTAAACTGAAATAAAATCAGAAAAATATAATAATACAATATTCCAAATATAGTAGGCAACTACTCATTGTGCACTATTTGTTGAATGTGAAATAGAGATAAGGGGTTGAAGTTCATAGAAAGCTAATTTCTGCTGCACTTCTCGTATATTTAGTATATAATTTTCAACTTCAGAATCGGAAATGTCTGACAAATTGTCTTCAGAGGAACAATTTGTCTGTGAAAAAATTAAATGAATTGGGTGTGAAGGATCAGACTGAGATAAGATTCCTGGTATTTCTAAAAAAAGAAGTAAATTCAATATATTGGTGTCAAAGTGAAATCCAAACATACAGAAATAATAAATTGCTTGATAAATTTCAAAGTATCTGCTTGCAAATATTGACTAATTTATGAAGTTAGCGAATTGAGGTAACATTTCGTTCAACGAATGCCGGCGGACAAGGAATTGGATACCTTAAGGACATTCTTCCTAATTTTTAGCAAGTTTCTAAGGGTATGTGCGAACAATGCAATTCAATACGCGCCCAATTTATATATGCTCATGACTGGAGGTTCATAATTTGTCGCATAAAGTTTATTCTGGAAGATTATATGGATATTGTTGACAGGGTTAATTTTTAAAAATGTTTCAAATCTGACCCACCACAAAGACCGCATGTCATTAGTGGTATATCGCATGTGTAAATACACTAGTTACACGTGTACTTGTAGTCCTGATAAGGCTTTCCAAAATCAATCTCAGATAGTATCAGGAAGCTTGAAAAAGCTCGAGATAAATTTCAAATATTTAGAATGAATAGTGCCGCATGTCACTTGCATATATGTACGTATAGGCGTCGTAAACGGTCCGGGCGCCCAGAGGAGCTATCCGGAGTTCCCCGGACTTTACCGGAGTCTGGGTACACTCAGGGAAAAATTCATACCTGCCAACCAATTTTAGCTGGCAAAATCTATGTCAATTTTTTTCTCGCTCTATACGCTCGCTCGTCTTGCGAATCTCTGTACACTTCTACTAAGAGGTATTACACAAAGACCATGCATTCATGTTGTAAATGCAGACACCATGGCAAGTAATACAATAATGCTATTTATGTTTATTATGATTGACATAAATCAAATTAATCTCTTTAGGAATGAGTCAAATGACTCACAATCAGTAATTTGTCCAAAAGAAAACCCCCTGACAAATGTACTATATCCCTGCACGCCTGTATAGAACAGCAAAAATAGTTAAATCCCTGTACAGTCGGCAATTATTTTAATGATAATACCTAGTAGTTCGAACTACGGCCCAGGATTTTATTGGCCTTGAGGGCCGAAGAGCAAACCTTAATTTATGTCGCCAATTGGGACGGCCCTATATTTCAGTGTCAGGGCGGGCCGAAAGTCTATCCCTCGTATTTACGACATCTATGCTATGCATATATGGTATACAAAATCTTAGATAGATAAATTCATATTTAGTGAGGAATATGAATGAATTTAAAGGATATAGCTGCTGGTAAATTTATTGCCCCTAAGATGGGTAGGATTTTGATTCACAATTGACAACAATTTATGTGTAAAATGGAACCTTCAAAAGAAATTTTTAACGAAGAAGTATAAACCTCTAGTCACGAGCATTAAAAAATGAAGTCTTCGGAACAACGGCCATACAGCTAAAAATTACGCGGAGTGGGTAATTATAGAGGATAAGGTATTAAACAATACATAAATTGGCACATAATTCTGGGGGTAATGAGGCTAGGAATGTTGTACAACGGGGTATTTAAACAGGTTGGGGCTCCATGATCTAATGGTTCACCGGGGAACACATTGGCTTTATTTAACAGTTTACTGCTATTAGATTTCAGCAGGAAACCAACTTTGGTTAACAGGTTATACTAATGCAACGGGGGTCTAAAAAAATACACTGAAGGCCTAAATTATTTGAACACAGGGGCGTCCTGGCCAGACAAGCCAGCGAGGAATCCCCGCTGGGCCCCTTATCAAGCTATTTTATCTGTACAAATGCACAGAAAGTTCCCCGATGGGCACCCCCCCTGGCCAGGACGCCCCTGTTTGAACAATAGGAATTTTGATACAGACATAATAATATTCAAGCTCTTAATTAATTAAAACTACTCAGAAATCCTGTTATAAAATATTAAACACTGCTATTTCAGGCCATTCCTGTCAATATCCATCGGATGTCATTTTAGCCCGCTTGTGCAACTTGTGGTACAAATAAAAATGTGGCTGAATTTCAGTAAATAATCGCAATGTCGATGGATCGTACAACTAGACTAATTCGTTCTCGTGGTATCCAAATCCGAAATGAAAATTTGTAGTATATCCTCATTGAACCGAAGTTATCTGAAATTAAATATTTAATTAGCTCATTATACACGTAGTTCATAAGTCTCCAAAAAACTAATAAAAAATACACAATATTATTACTATTATACTGTAGGAAGTTAGGAACCATGACTAATTGAAAAAATATCGTTGTTCAAATACTTTAGGCCGGGGGTGTAGATGTCGGTGTTTCAATGTATGTTTGTTGCGAAATTCCAGAAGCTATTCATACCTTTCTCGCTACAACGCAAACTTTTGCGGTTTGATAAACTTTTGAGGATGACAAGTACTAGTATAACTAGTAATATGTACATAAAAGTGACAAAAATATCTGTTTATCTATCATGAGTAGTATGAATTAATAATAATATTAGTTAATAAGTCATTGCGCGCTGGCGGTAAGATAAAGGTATAAATATAAATTACTTTCACTATCCATTAAAAGTAGATAGATAATTATTTCTTCGTTGCCCTGGAATAAAAGGAATAAATAGAAAAATTCCATTTTCACTTTCAAATACAATTGAAATTGAATTAACTTTCAGTTTGACTTTAGACTTTTGACTTTCAACATTTCAATAGAAGTACAAACTAAATTTGTTTCGATATGATGAGACTCATATTGTACATCAGGATTTATAGCTTTACAAAAGGGATTCATCAAATTAACTAGATAGTGAGCACATAAAATATTTGTTTCTGTTCAGAAAAGTGTTTTTAATTATGAAAAGCCTGAAGGAAGTTATAATTCTACATATCAGAATCACTCTTGAGATAAAAATATAACTTCACATACATATAGTTGTTAACTTACAGTAACTTTAAAATTAGTGCCATCTATGCCACAATTTACAAAAGGGAGGAATAACAAGTCAATATGGGAAGAGGACTGCCCCAAGCATTTAGTATAATAAGCTATTAACAAAACTTGAAAATACTATTATTCAGATAAGTTTGATAAGACAGACATGATTCTCACACTCACAGCTTAATAACGGCATGTGCCCTATGGGAACAAGTTGTAGATACAAGTTATTGATCTACTTTTAGAATGGTTTTTCATAACAAAATTATATTTAAAGCAAGATTGCAACCGAGTACTGATATATTTGGTTGAACAGAATATTATTCGCGAATAGTTGATATTAGGGTGCCAACTTGATATCATTATTCGGTATTCGGTTGCCCGACAGAATATCATTATTCGGTATTCGGTCTCCCGAGCGAATATGATCAGTACATATTCATATTAGTTTTTCCATCCGAATATTCTAACTACGTGTATTCGTATTTGGTTAGGGCAACCAAAGATTAACGGTATTAGTATTCGTTATACCAACAGTATATTATCAGTATTCGTATTTGGTTTATGTAACCAAATATTATCATTATCAGTATTCGGTTGAAGCAACCGAATATCAGTATCAGTATTCGGTAGGGCAACTATTCATGAATACTGATATTCGGTTCGAGCGGTTTCAACCTTGATTTAAAGTAATCAATTTCAAGATATGAAATTATTGACGTTGATTATTTGAGATTAGTTGCAATTATGTTTACAATGTATTCATCCAAGCAAGCAATACACATGTACGTATTTGCTGCACTAAGTGAACCCCAAATTAAACTTTTCCACAGTGTTTAGTGATAAATAAGTAAAATTGCAGCTATATAGATTAGTCATTTAGGAGAAAATAATTTAACTAAGAAAAGAGAGAAATAATATTTTAAAGAAAAAATGAATAATTACAAATTAAAACGAAATATTGTATGCAAGAGATATTTTGTTTAATAGAGACTTTTGGATATCATCATTATCATCATCATTATTAGTCCAGCCGCTTACAACATTAATCATGCATTTTTATATAGAATTTTCCGACTTTGTAGGTTAGTTCTTCTTGCAAATAGTGTATTTTTGGATATAGTGCCAACTCCAAATTCCAATGTGTCGGCCACAATTGACCACTTAAGGGACACAATTTGAAGGTGTTAGAACTCATCTAAGTTCCTCAAATCAAGTCCAATCCAATTTGTAAGCCGATATTCGTAATCAACACTAAATTTGGCGTCATCTAAGTGGTCACCTGAGACAATTTTTCCTTGACGACGCAGGAATGTTGTAGGAATTTAACAACATTACATTCTCAAATTTTATTGGAACCCTATCGAGTGACCCCTTATTCGACTCCACTCAGCCTCCTGAAGCTAGTTAAACACATGCCGTTCCTCTCAAAAGTCATTTGGTGCAATTGTACTGTTCTGACATATTTGTTCCGCCTGCAAAATGGTTCCGGACGCTACCAATTTGTCATAAATTGTTCATTTAAACAAATTAGTTCCGGGCTAAATTTAGAGTGTTAATCATTTATATGGGTTCGTCTATTCCATAGCAAATTCGTTGGGGCTTAATTTATACCAGTAATCACTTAGACGGGTTTCTTATGCAACACTTAAGTAACATCTACCTAATCACCACCGTTGCTTAGGTACATTATAATTAAAAAACATGTACCCTCGGCCTCTGGGAAGTAGTAAATATGTGTATTATCCTACGTACTAATTGAATTAACCCTAGAAATAGAGCTTATAGTCTCAGGATTTCGAATTAGATGTTACCCAATCTCGTGATTATCAATACAAGGTATGTATCAGATCCGGTGGAAGCAGTTATAGTGGTCAGGCCATGACATTACCGGCCTAACTAGTGACGTAAGAGTGGTTAAGCTATTGGCCTGACCCTTCTGCCGGCCCTGTGTATGATATTTACTGGATTAATGTTAAACATAGTCGTATTTATTATACTAGCTTTGTTCTTAAACACTAAGTATGAAAACGAATTTCGCATTTACAAATTTTTCTTATGAATATACAGTAAATTCTCGTTATAACGAAGTGCTCTTGACCTGTAAATTCCTTCGTTATATCCGGATATTCGTTATATGTGGGAAATAATTAATGCATTTAGTGCTCCGTTAATAAGCGGGTATTTCGTTATATCCGAGTTCGTTATAGTATAGTTCACCTGTATTTATTGTTGCTGTTACATAATAAGCAAAAAGTTGATAATTCGAAATGCACATAGAGGCCAGCTTCCAACGGGTTTAATAGGTAAACAAGGATGATGATTTCCAACTTAGAATCGGAATATTTCTGAATGATATTTATTGTTGTCTTTGACACTTTGTGGCAAATAGAAAAAAGTTGTCAAGTATTATACTTCACCTAAAGACTAGCCTTCGACAAATATACTGGTTAATACATTTGCTGAATAGAACTTGTTTTGTGGCAAATAAGAGAATATTTGTTGTCATAGGCGGCGCCAAGATATTCAGGTAGGGGGGCCAGGGGGATTTCAGGGACGGCCACACTGTACAACCAGTGATGTGCTCCGTTACTAGTAACGGAGTAACGGTAACGGGTGTCGACAAGTAACGGTAACGTAAAAAGGTAACGGTAACGGTCATTCGTTATTTTAACCAGTTACCATTATCTTTAATCAGTTACTCTTACCATTACATTACCGTAACACGGTAACCATTACTACGTTAAACTTATTCCATTGTCATTACGAAGTTATTTTAAATCAGTTACCGTTACATTAAGGTTGCACTGAATAAAGGTAAAAAGTATAGGAGTAACGGTAACGAAAGAAATAAAGTAACGGTAACGGAGTAAAAGTAACGGGTGAAAAAAAAGTAACGGTAACGGAACAAATAAAGTAACGGTAACGGAGTAATGGTAACGGGAGATATAAAGTAACGGAGTAACGGAAGATTTAGTAACGGAGCACATCACTGTACAAGATTGTTATTCTAGGGGGGGCCAGCCACAAAATAGGGGGGGGGGGGCATGGCCCCCCATGCCCCCTGGCGCCGCCATTGTTTGTTGTTAAGTTGAACAACTAATAATGAGCCATATTTTAATGAATAAACGAGAGCGCGTAGCGGTTGAGTGATCTTACAATTGAGATTTTGAATACTTATTCAATATTGTAACTGTTGTTAAGTCAATTAAACCCTTCATTGCCTGGGGTAAAAGGTATAAATAGAAAAATCCCATTTCAATTCAATTGAAATTGAATTTAGTTTCAGTTTGACATTCAGATACCGGGACAACGAAGGGGTATATACGTATATACCGTATAGCAGAAAAACTATTAACAAAGAAAGAATTCCCGGGATTCAAATCCCAGAAATATATCCGGTCCCGGGATTCTAACCCCTATTTACATAAAAATATATTTGTATTTGCCTTCTATTTTGTAAACTTGGTTTGAAGTGTTACTTAAGTGTTGCATAAGGAACCCGTCTAAGTGATTACTGGTATATATTAAGCCGCAACGAATTTGCTATGGAATAGACGAACCCATATAAATGATTAACACTCTAAATTTAGCCCGGAACTAATTTGTTTAAATGAACAATTTATGACAAATTGGTTGCGGCCGGAACCATTTGCAGTAGGAACAAATATGTCAGAACAGTACAATTGCACCAAATGACTTTTGAGAGGAACGGCATGTGTTTAACTAGCTTCAAGAAGCTGAGTGGAGTCGAACAAGGGGTCACTCGAAAGGGTTAGAATAAAATTTGAGAATGTAATGTTGTTAAATTCCTACAACATTCCTGCGTCGTCAAGGAAAATTGTCTCAGGTGACCACTTAAATGACGCCAAATTTAGTGTTGATTACGAATATCAGCATACAAATTAGATTGGACTTGATTTGAGGAAGTTAGATGAATTCTAACACCTTCAAAATGTGTCCCTTAAGTGGTCAATTGTGGCCGACACATTGGAATTTGGAGTTGGCACTATATCCAAAAATACACTATTTGCATGAAAGAACAAACCTACAAAGTCGGAAAATTCTATATAAAAATGCATGATTATGCCTTTTTTTGGTTGCAAGCGGCTGGACTATATCAAAATCAGCAAAAAATTACATTAATCTATATCTACTTAAATTTATTATATCTCCTTTCAATAAATAGATTTTAGTCAAGAGTTTATCTATGTGATTCGCCGGCAACTTTAGGTGGCAGCCAAGCATTGGTTGTTTGCTGACGTGCTCGTTTGCTACCCTGCTTCCTTGTGCCCTTCAAAAAGTGGTGCGTAATTGAGCTTTCCGATCAGGTATATCACAGTGGGCAAACAAGTGGAAATAGAGAATTTATCGATCACCTCAGATTGACTCGATATTATTGACATCGTTTTCAGCATACATGAAAAACCTAAAATCCAATTTACTATGTGAGAAATATTCGAGATCAAGAGTTATTGTAATGAGATCATGATGTTACAACAATTCTAAAAATAGCAATTTTTGTGGTTTCAGAATTGCAGTATAAAAGTCGAACAATATTCAACAAATTATATTAAGTTGATAAAATATTCAAGTTAGCTTTATCACGAAGTTTACATTGTCATTGGAATGTATTGAAATCAATGTACATGAATGCGTTTTAACTTCTTATATAATCTAAAATTATAATACATTCCGACCAGAATTTTATGATTCGGACGCATTTACTAATTTCCAATATTGTTCAAGAACTTTTCAGAGCCATCATGAGCCATTGGTTTTACATTTTAAATGAAAGATTATGATGATACCTTCAAATTAAAAAGTATTCTAGATGCGTGAAAGGGCGCGACTGGGGTCATCTAATGACTTTTAAACATAATATATGAGGATTTTTAAAGATTTTTGAAAAATTATATCAGGTTCAAGAATTATAATCAATGATCACGGTTGAACAATAAATTTTTGTTAACAAACCTAAATATAATTTATGACTGATTTATCATTAATCGTCTAGAACTGCGTTTAGGAGACCACATATATCATTTTTGATATTGCCATTCAGTTTGTAGCTACCAATAACCTATATGTCAATAATACTTTTCAATAGATTATATCTAGCATAGTTTTCCTATTTCCACTTACACCCCTGAAAATGTCAACTGTGAGGTATTATGGGGGCCGTACAAATTATGGGCGCGGACAAATTCATCTCTATTATAAAGAACCGGCCCAGAAAATCCTAGAAACTCCATGTGTAAATTTGATTGGTTTCTATGTAGCATTAATGACTTGGGCATGTATTTATAAGGATTGATATTAAAAATGGATGTATATAACTTCCCTTTCTACCATTTCCATGGCAGAAATGGTGAGGAGTAAGGCCGCATAGCGGCCATTAACTTGAAGTGCGTAGCACCGATCTGTTTCAAATCGACCGAGACCGAAGGGCTCGTATAATTAAAATTGTGTCTGTTTTTATCAATTTCATTCTAAAATATCATTATTTTTTGAATTTCTGCCTTATAAATACATTTCGAACCAAATAAGAAATACTAAAAACGTGAAATTGAAAAGTGAATGCTAATAATTAATCTTGATATTATTTACTACTCTACTCCACACATATTGGGACAATAATCTATATCGCATTTGATACAATGAATAATATACTTTTTTAATTAGAGAAATATTAAGATTGTTAGCTATAATTTTACTGCATTTTTGATTCATTTGTGTAAAATAAATTACTTCAGCGCTCTTTGTCCGGAACTAATCATCTCAATAAGTGGAACTGGACTAGTTGGCTATGTAGGATGTCTTACTCTAGGGGCATTTTAAAATCTCTTTTCATGCTTCCTTTTTATAATTATAGAACCAGTGTAGTATAGTTGTCGAATTTAACTAGTAGTGCAGCGGCACAACCAGTAAAGGGTCACATATAATTTAATGAGTCTATTTAGTTCATGATAATTACAGATCAATCATAAATTGCAAGGGAAGTTCAATCAGTTCAATTATTTAACATTTGTAAATTGATCAACTCAAATCAATATATACTTAAACCTCATTTTCAGATCAAAAACTCACTTTTAGATCAAAATTAATTTATCTTCTCTTCAACTAAATCCATATTAATTATACTAAAAGTTATACTACATGGAATCTTAGATTAAATTAAAGAAAAGAATTACATTTAAATGTTATAGGTGTAACACATTGGATATAGTGATAATGGTGGGGACATCTGATTTGTGGCCAAATTATCACTATATCCAATATATCACTATATCCAATATATCACTATACCCATTATATCACTATATCCACTGTATCACCGCATCTAATATATGACTGTATACATTGTCAATACTTATATTCTGTAAAGAATAATCAAATTCCTTATCAAATTCAAGTGGTAACGATATTTATACTGTAAAATATGAAATTATGGGGTCCAAGGAAGATCAAAAATCCAATATTCTTGTGCAAACTGTACACAAATTATCACTATATCCAATAATGATATCACTATAACCAATAAAATTTGTATGGCATTTGCTCGGGGACGCACCCAAAGCTGCAAAATTATCACTATATCCAATATATCACTATATCCATTATCACTATATCTATTATGTACAGTATTCAGTACCTAAGATCAAAAACTCATTTTCAGAGAAAAAACTCATTTTCATATCAAAAAATCATTCTCAGATCAAAACTCATTTTCAGATCAGTTTCAGATCATTTCAAATTGTAGGCAGTTCAATCAGTTCCATCATTTTCTATTCAATAACTCAATCAAATCAGTTCAAAAATTGATTGATTTTTCAGATCAAAATGATTTTATTTCATCCTGGGCACAACCATAAAATTATTCATTTTTTTGATAAAAGCACCAAAATTTGTACACATGCACTTTGATGTAGTGCGAACATTTTTGGATATTGAGGCAATTGAAAGAGTGTCTATATCGGCCATGACAGCTCGTAAAGTTAACACGTCAGATAGTATTCGCCTTGACTTGTTTCCCATAAAAACTTGTTCAAATTAAGTTGTATCGTCTTTTTATTGTTGAATTCGGTTTCCAAATAAAATTTCCGATAATTTGATATATCACATGACCATATTTGGAAGAATTTTCATATCAACGCTGGAATGTACCTGGAATGTGTCTAAAATTCCATTCTCCAAATGTGTCCTTACCCAAACGAGTGACCCCTCTTTCAACTCCACTCAACTACCTGAGTATAATTATACACATACCGACTCTGTAAAACGCGATTTGATTAAAATAATTCGATATTTATGGTAATCATGGTGAATCTCGAATAATTTTACATCAAATGGATTATTTCCTAAACTGAATTTATACGGTAACTTATGATAACAAACCTGGTCCGCATCATTAATGTACATGTTCCATAAATTTTTAGGTTAAAAAGTTACTTATTTTCTAAGTTGTTTAATACGCGTATTGCGTATAATACGTGTAATACGTATTATACGTAATACGCTATCCACTAGTACGTATTATACGTTAAATCTGTGATCAACCAGGGATGTTTTCGAAGTAAATTCAATACAATATTTCTAATTCTTGTTGTAAATACAACATCTAGCAAATAATCATATTTATACTATACTACAAACTAAACCTGTCGATTAACAATAAACGAATAACGATTAATCCGAAATTTGTTAAAGCAAATTCCATGAGCTCGATATTATAAGTAAGGTACTTGTACGTATAATACGTATTACATTATACGTATTATACGTAATACGTAACCAATAAAATACGTATTATACAACTTAGCATTTTTATGACACAATTAGGGTAAAAAAAAGGTCGATTCCCTATAAGGAAATTCACCATAAAAGTGTGTTTTTATGGCGTATTTTCCAGAAATATGTCCCCATATCTCGAGATATAGGGACATATTTTGTCAGTAGGGAAATTGAGTTTCAGTCCAAATTGAGTCTCATTTTCGTCTAGGCGAGATTGAGTCATACTTATAGAAAATGTTTAACTAAATATTATGGGTAGTATAAAAAGATTGAAAATGTTGAGATTCCTTTCGTTCGTAGCTACAATAACGTATATTTCGCGCTTGAAATAATAATGGAAATGCCTATGCAGTTAAGGCTAGTGAATTCCGATTGTATGGTAGCTTGTAACATCAGTATAGTACAGTCAGGTCTGTTATTGTGAACAAGATTTCGTTAGCTTAATGAAGATTTTTTATTGTGAACAAACCCTATGGTCCCAATTTGTCAACTTACATAGGGTTTGTATTAAGTTGAGTTCGCTTATTATGAAGTATCTCTATTATGAACACAATCTTTGGTCCCTTGAATGTTCATAATAAACAACTTGACTGTTAGTTAACTAAGCTTGTAACTACTATCTATCATTTTAAGTATGTTGGCTGGTATTTAACAGCTTATTGAACAACATGCGTCACGTTTCTAATTCGAAATTTAGACATCCATTGAGTTTCTTATAGGCATATCGTATTAATTGGTAACTATATAAATCTGATTCTTGATGGAATTCTTGTTTCGTTCTGGCTTTGAATTTCTTGTCTCAGTTGGAACAGATTCCAAACAACAAGCAGTTATTGGGGAGGGGTGAGGTTGAGGAGGTGATCGGGTATTTTGAGGTGAATAAGAACGTTACATACGACCGCAAATGGACGAGGAGAGACTACGTTATTTCGTAATGCAGATTGATGATGTAAAGGTACTATACTACAGGGAACAAGACGCCCGAGGTATTCAACGACCCCGTTTTCAACAACAACAATAAATATCTGTATTAGCAATTTGTAAATGGGTAGATCGTGTTCAGCTTGCGTACATATAACTCCCGTTGTAAGTTACGCTCTATGCTAATTTGGAATATTCCTTAATTTGTTGACATATATTGTCAATGACAACAACAAATAGACATAATAGAAATTTGTGAGTGTAATATTCGTATTCAGCATACTTGTTTACCTAGCATTCACATTTAGAAGTGAACAAATAAATGGATTAGATCTGGGATATAATTAATTTTTAACATAATATTTAGTTAAACATTTTCTATAAGTAAGACTCAATCTCGCCTAGACGAAATTGGACTCAATTTGGACTGAAACTCAATTTCGCCTACAACATATATATATACACACACCCACCCTTGTGTTTTAATAGTAGACTAGCGAGCTTCGCTTACTAGGTCGCTTCGCGGCAGAACACAACCAACAATGTTATATAGCGGGAATAGGCCTAAATTGTCAAATTTAACATTGTGAAATTTAGTGATTACGTCATCATGCGAAAATGAGTAATCATAGTGGAAATCTGGTATTACCAAAGTGTCCGCATCATTAATGTACATGTTCTATTAAATTTTCAGTTTTATATCTCTAAAATAGCTAACTTGCTGCTACCAAGATATGTCCTTCAGTTGGTGTACAGAACCATGTTCACTAAGCTTTCGCATTATGAAAGCTTTGACTGTATTGAAACAAAACTCAATTGGGTTAAATTCGCAGCTGTAAGGCGGAAGGAGAATTAATTCTGTGTTAGTAGGAATGCTTTCTGCCAAAGATTTTTACTCTCCGATTACATGAAGCATTATCCAATATTATATATTGTTTTGTTACTCCTTCCGCAGTTAGTAAAGCGGCTCCAAAATTCAGCTGGAATTATTCGGAGATGAAACTATCAAAATCTGATTTCTTTGCTCCGCCTATAATCATTCTAGATGAATTATCCCCCAGGGATGGTGTAATAGCACATAGAAACGTGATGTGAGGAGTTCGTTGATTATTATCAGCAATCCTTTTAGCTGGTTGTTTGATAACTGAACGACCACTGTTCTTGCTGTATAAAGCCCATGCCCACATTCGTCTACACATGGCCTACTTAATATACGGCTATATATGTCGCCGAGAAGGCCATAAAACAAAGAGGCCAGTTTCTAATTTTCAAAATGGAGAATTGATCTTTATTCGAATAATTAGCAATGATAGAGCTGAAAAGTGTATTATAACTATATAGGAATATGGTATCCAGGTATACATAGCACCCTCCAGAATTGTGATATGTCATCATCTGATGACGTTATGGTTATTTTGGTTTCGAATTATCTTGTTTTTCTAGCATACTTTTAACATAGTTAAACGCGTTATAAATGTTTAAAATTGGAACATGGGTCTACCCAGAAGTAGTAGAATAAAATATATCTAATTATAAATGGAATGTTGACACATTCCTCGGTTGCCATGGAAAATGTATATTTCCTAAAATGTGCCATAACTCAAAAACTATGAATGTTATCTAAACTAGACTGGTACTGATCTGTCCAGAATAGATAACTTCCTATTCATCGATAATACATTTTATATGCCTAACTTGAATAATTTTTGAGATAATGAGATAATTAACACTTAATTCATTATTATGTAATGACTCACTATCTCAAAAATTATAGAAGTTAGACATATAAAATGTATTATCGATGAATAGGAAGTTACCTATTTCGGACAGATTAGTACCAGTCTAGTTTAGATAACATTCATAGTTTTTGAGTTATGGCACATTTTAGGAAATATACATTTTCCATAGCAACCGAGGAATGTGTCAACATTCCATTTATAATTTCGATATATTTTATTCTACTACTTCTGGGTATAACCATGTTCCAATTTTGAACATTTATAACGCGTTTAACTATGTTAAAAGTATGCTAGAAAAACAAGATAATTCGAAACCAAAATAACCATAACGTCATCAGATGATGACATATCACAATTCTGGAGGGTGCTATGTATACCTGGATACCATATTCCTATATAGTTATAATACACTTTTCAGCTCTATCATTGCTAATTATTCGAATAAAGATCAATTCTCCATTTTGAAAATTAGAAACTGGCCTCTTTGTTTTATGGCCTTCTCGGCGACATATATAGCCGTATATTAAGTAGGCCATGGTCTACATAACAAAACAGGGCGCAAGACTAGTGTTGTTGCTGTAGCCATATTGAAAATTCTCGTCGTGCATGCTTAATAAGTTCACTATTTCTGTTCACTGGAAGAAGCTCTATTTTTTCATGCTTATTAGCTGGCCTTCTAAACAACGAGCAATTGTACTTATAGAGACTGCTAACCAAGTTTCTTCGCTTAACACAGTGGTCTAAAATATAATTTAGTAAAGTTTAGGTATTAGTGTAAATCCTAGCGACACATAATGTATTATTTACATATGGGTTATCAATACTTGTGAATACAACCCTAATTTTTAAAAGTTGGTGGGATTTATATTTTGGAGTTATGACGTCATTGTCACCTTCGACGATTTTCGAAAATTTGCAAAACCAAATGTTACTTCGCCAATATTATATATTTTTGTTTCAAAGTTGACTTGATCGTGGCTCTATTTATGTTTTATGCTATGTCACTATTATTTTCTCATAAACTTCAAGTCTTCAACTCGTAATGGGATGATTACATCATCATGATTGTACAAAATTTATCATAATTGAAATAACAGTAACCTTTGCAAATATTGGCTATTTGTTATACGAAATTCTAATCATACAATTTCCGACCAACAAGTTATTTAACCAAAGAGCACTATTTGAATATTCGTGTAAGTTACAGTGTGAATATATTTGAATATCAGTCAATCATCTATTCTAGATTTCTACGAAAAATATTTTTCTCAATCTGCATTGGTAGAAATTGTCAATGAAGAAATTAGATTCTCAATGTTTGAGGTTTGTTGACTTTCTATCTTGCATTTGATTCTCTCGGTATGCCCTGATTGACCACATCTTGCACAAATAAATTCCTCGATATTATACCAGTACAAGGTCGCTTTGTGATGATAGTCTCACAAAAATATCAATAATATTACTTTCAAAGTTGTTATTACGCGATAACGCGAAGCTATGCAGATGTAGTAGTTTCAAATGCTTTGTTAGTTACTATTTTATGCACTATATAAAAGAATGAGGCCATTAAAACATATCTTTGCCAATATAGCTTAACCTAGCAACGAATACTTAACTATGGAATGTAACAATTTTTATAATGTTGCGTATCGAAGCGCATCTTATAATTGAAATATGCTAATTATATGGCATGACAGAGTCAGCATAGAAAATTTCAAATTGGTCAAAAGTGGTCTTTATTTTTGCGGCTAATTTGAAACTTAAAACATCATAATGTTATAATGTTTTCCGACGCCATCAAAGTCGAAGCTAAAAATTTCACAAACTAGATTTGAAATCAAACATTTTGGTTCCAAATATAATTTTAGAGTCAATACTATGTACTAAAATAGTCAAATGTATTTATATCTTTCTGAGGAAAAAATTACGTATGTAAATTTTAGCATGTTTTCAAACCGCAGATATTAATTTAAAAGTAGCGACAATCCACATCAGACTTAAAGTCGTTTTGTATTTCTAAGCTTTCAATTCGTACTAAATTTGATATGCATACTATTTAGACATTTAGCAAGCAAATCACGATGCTTCTTTGCATTTTGGGGTTGACGATTTTTTGCCAAATACGTGCCCCAAACCACTGTGAGCTTAAAGCATCTTTCAATTCCAGAAGGGTAATATATGGACGAAGTTCTACTTTGTTCTGCATCCAAATTTTTACCCTAAGTGTCGCCTCGTGGATTTGCATTTACTTACTCAAGCAGCATATACGGTAAGCAGTGTCTTTCTTTACCATACAAACGCTCCATCTGTTTGTAAGTGACTCCAGCCTCATGCGCAGCTATAAGGACCCGGTGCATACTTTTATGGGGGCCCCGAAACCTTAGCTACGCTAATGAATTGGACCACAATTTGTATGTAGTAGACATATCATCATCAAATTAATATATTTATATCATAAGGTATTCAGGACCTAAACATAAGATGTATTTCCATAAAAAATGTTTAGAACAAGAAACTATTATGTAAATTAACTATGTAAAATGACTTAATTAAATTTCGGATAAACAATCATTCGAACCTTTTAAGTGAGTAATTGATCTCTTACATTAACCTCAAAAGAAATTCCATTCACAAATATGGGAGGCTTAGTTTTTCTTTTGAGATATATAAAACTCGAACATATTTTTGTAATAATTCGGAAGCATTTATTGCCCCATTATAAGCCAAATCGTCCGACAATAAGATTGATCTCCTTTGTATTATTTCATTCCTCTTACACGAGACAAAAAGTGGGAGCTTATCACTTCCTAATTAATAAATGGATCAACAATCAATTCATTAACTAGATTTGTAAATCAAACGATGCCAATAATATATCCAACCAAAATATTACACGGTGGGACGATATTTTCCGTCGAGGTCCATCGAGCGATAACGTAGATAAATTCTCACGAATAGATTAAAATAGTATTTAAATTATATCTCTAGCAACAACCTGTTCACTATAAAAGTTCACATCTCTATTTGTATACTTTAATAAAACTTGTTGTTCAATCAAAATCATAATTATAAGTCATACTCCCTAAGATTCAGAGTGTATTTAGTAACTAAAAGAATCTACAATTCATATTGTGTTGAAGAGATAATTAACAATGTATGTACATATACAAGAAATAATTTTAAGAAGACATAATCGAGTGAAATGTAATAAACCCTGCACAGAGCATTAAGCGCTCCTCAATTTTTGGAGCGCGCTCCCGCTCCACGCTCCTAGTCACAAAAAGGAGTGGCGCTCCAGATTCCGCTCCTCCGATAGAAAATGAGCGCGCTCTCGCTCCCGCTCCTCAAAAATTAGAGCGCGCTCATTTTGCACTCCTTATTCACACCTTTCAAAATTATAAAAATAAGTAAATCGTCAGAATTACGTAGTTTTAGGGCAAAAATATGAAATTTGGTGATTTTCAGGAACAAAGTTATCTCGTAACTCTGCTATTCACATTTGCTTCAAATCTTGATGAATTCTGGACATAATTAGGAAATTATCTGTGAATAAATGTACTAGATGTTTTGCAACAATTGAAGAAAAAAGGAGCGCGCTCCAGTGTGCTCGCTCCTCAAAAATTGGAGCGCCGCTCCACCTCCCGCTCCTAAATTTTAGAAAGAGCGCGCTCCAGCCTGCGCTCCTGTAAAATGGAGCGCGCACCAGGAGCGGCGCTCTTTAGAGCGAGCTCCTTTAAGGCTCTGACCCTGCACAATAAATATAAGCTAAATCTAGATTTTTGGCTAGATTAAATGTAGATTTCACAATTTGTCAATAAATTTTCAAAATTAGACAATACAATAATTGATCGAGATTTATGAAATGGACATTTGAAGAGTGGGAGAGAGAGAGAGAGAGAGAACAAAGAATGAAGAAGCAAAAGAAAAATTGTAATCTTAAGAACAGTTTGTATAAATAATAGGTTCCGAAACGTAGCAGGTGTAAATATTGTAGAATGCCATAGTAAATCGTGTTGCAATGAAATGAAAATATAGTTACCACAAAATAAAGATTTTCGGAAGACTTTTTAGTTCACTTGATCTATTAGTAAGAGGCGCATGCATTTGTCAGACAAAAATCATTTGTATCTGTCAGAATGTCTCTTGTATGCATTTGTCAGACAATAGTATGCATTTGTCAGACAGTAGTCTGCATTTGTCAGACAATAGTATGCATTTGTCAGACAATAGTATGCATTTGTCAGACAGTAGTATGCATTTGTCAGACGAATGGTTGCATCTATAAGGCATCAGTTTGAATAGTAGTATCGATTTCTCAGGTAGATGTATGGTTTTAATTTCTTTGAATAATATATTTTATTTATCATTTAACAAAATCAGATCAATGCGCGTAATTGTAAACAAAACATGTACTTCTGCCTTATATAAACTTTCATTTGCTAAAATACCCTCTTGTTTGGATGGATTATTTAAGAACAGAGTACAAAAACAAACGGGGAAACTTTACACAACAACAAATGGACATAAGTATACACTCTCAAAGGATCGTGAATCAGTAGCTTACCTCAAATGTGTTTTATTTCGAGAAGGATGCAAAAGCACAGCTAAATTAAATAAATCAGATAAAACAGTAGCTGTTATGTGCACGCATAATCATGATGTGGAAGATTATTGTACGGAAAGGTTCAAGTTAAGAGCAAAATGTAAGACAGCAGCAAAATTCTACTACTTCATTAAGACAATTATTTGAAGAAACAACGAGATATCAAACTTCTGCAAATGATATATCTTTTAAAAGTTGCGAATCCATAATGTATCGATCACGCCGTGAGACCCAACCTAGGATCCCCAAGTCTGCTCATGAATTTTCTACAATTATTGAGGTTTGCCCTAATCTTGGACAATTTTTCAAAGGAACAGTTGTTGTCGGCGAGAATTGTTCAGTAATATTTTACTCAAATAACATTCTGGAATATTTAAGTGCTGAAACAAATATATATTTTGATGGAACGTTCAAAAAGTGTCCTAAACAATTTTTACAACTTTGGACAATTATTATTGAGTTTGGTAGATATGTTCTGCAAGCAATTCACTGTTTACTTACATTGTGTATGTCTATTACCAAGAGATAATACGATAAGCTTTCGCCCATGCTCGCATGCTAGAGTATGCTCTCGCTGCGATCAAGTTCTTAGAGATTCAAGTCTACCTTGTCAAGTATGCCGTAGTACAATTCAAGATAGATTTCAAATATATTAACTCAAGTTTTAGTTTAGTTAGGTCTTCCTTTGCATGTTCTTTGCTCTAATATTTTTGTTCTTTATCACTACGTATGTCTTATATTTTCTCATTTTCAATTTTTTCCTATTAGCCTTTCCATATTTATATTAAGCAATTAAATTTTTAATAAATAATAAGAAATATCCTGTCTCCAAATGAACACTTATGTCTGACAAATGCATACTTCTGTCTGACAAATGCACGCTTCTGGAAGGCAAATGTATATGTCTGACAAATGAACACTTATGTATGCCAAATGTATGTCTGACAGATGCATACTTGTGTCTGACAAATGTATTTGTCTGACAGATGCCGCAACCCCGTCAATGTATATGTCTGACAAATGCACGCTTCTGGAAGGCAAATGTATATGTCTGACAAATGAACACTTATGTATGCCAAATGTATATGTTTGACAAATGTATTTGTCTGACAGATGCCGCGACCCCGTCAATGTATATGTCTGACAAATGCACGCTTCTGTATGCCAAATGTATATGTCTGACAAATGCATACTTCTGTCGGACAAACGCATACTTGTGTCTGACAAATGCATACTTGTGTCTGACAAATACATTTGTCTGACAGATGCAGCGACACCATTAGTAAATTGATCCCTATTTTCCGGAACATATTATATTACTAGCAATGAACACAGTCTTGTTTGTCATAATATCTGTCGTAAATTGATATAAGTCGTATTTAAAACTGATTTTTGTGATATTAAGTTTTTGCAGTAATTATATGATTGAGTTCTATGCAGATACTAGCAAGAGATATTTCATATTGTACCACAGAAGTCGAGAATGACAATTTAGGGGAATAGGCAATGTCACTTAGAGTTTACGCACTACGCACTTAAGCACGACTGGCCACTTTGAGTATCTAGGTTGTCAGAATCAGTAATAAAGAAGAAGGTGGCGTAGCCAGCTCTAGACTTGTGGTGGTGCGTCGGTGTTGCATGGGATCCTCGCGGTGGTGCACGGGGTTGTCTATTCTTCCCTCCCCTCCCCCTATATCCCAAACAATCCCTGGCAATTCACAAAGTGCAAATCAATTTGCGAACGAAGTACAATCGGACCGGTGACAGGCGAATTAACTACTGCAGAAACGTCGAGGGGATTTTCAAAAAGTTCATGTGCAGTCCACAAAAATTATATCCGAGATGTATTTCATTTCAAACATTGTGTATACAAGTATCGAAGATGATTGGGAATGCCGTTGTGCAGTTCTTAGATATTGAAGTATCTCCTTTGAAAATTTTCGAATTTCTGGTCCGATCGAAGGGGCTATCACATTAACTCTGCAGGGTTAAAATGCCAAATTTGGAGGACTAAAGTTTCAGATCTCGGGCATACGTTTTCGAGTTTATAAATGTCGCCAGATCGGGATACCGACATTTCATTACAGACATTTCGGTACACGACATTTACTAGCCCAGTTTACATGAAATTGATAGTCTTTGAGTTATGGTTCATTTTAGGAAATATAGATATCCCCGGAAACAGAGGAATGTGTCAACATTCCATTCATAATTTCAATATATATCATTTAACTAGTTTTCGGCATTATCATGTTCCAATCTTGAACATATATAACGCGTTTAACTATGGTAAAGCATGTTATTAAAACACGATAGTTTGCACCCAAATAGCCTTTACGTAATAATGTGGTGAAATTGCACAAATCTGAAGGATGCTATGTATACCATGATACCAAGTTCCTACATAGTTATAGTATATTTATGACGTCTATCAAAACTAGTTATGGAGATAAATATAAATAACTATTTATCAATGGACTTTAAGTAATCCATGGTATAATCAGCGGTATGGCCTTATATATCGAAGGTTACGATAGTATGTATAATTAATATACATACAAATAAAAAATAAAAAACCTTTATGAGTTAGTAAACACTCACCTTTCCCATAAGTATGAACTTTAGAGTAATACAAAATAGCACTTTTATATCTCAAAATATCTGGAATTTTAGTGATGAAATTCTTTTTATTCAATACAATAGGAAGTTTAGAACTAGCTTGAATGGTAGTAAATTTTAACAGGGAAATTGATCTCTGAATTGTAAATTTGTTCTGTGAGAAAAACAAACATATAGAAGAAATATCAGGCGCAGTGTTACGTAGGTAAAAAGAGAGACCTAAAGAAAATACAAATTTTTAAATCGGTATTACTAATATACACAAACCGGTCAAAGTATTTGAACAACAAAATTATGAATAAATACATTCAAGCTTCTAGCAGCATAATAAGATTAGTAGTTGCTTCATCATGGATGTTGACATAAATGATATGTTATCTATACTATTAAAACACAAACCTGTATATGTGTATATATTTGTTTGTATGCTACGAGTTAATTGAAGAAAGTGGACGGTTTCTAAATGTAATTTTGGCATATAGGGGTAACCTTTGGCACCCGCCAACAAGTTGAGGTTTCCACTCAAAATTTCTCACACCTCGACAAATTATGACGTCATTGTCACATTTCGAGAACCCTGAAAATTCACTTAACCGCACATACCGTATATACTCTAATAGTAGCCCCTATTCGAATAATCGCGTACCTCCAATAATAGCCCCCCAAATTAGCAAATACAAATTTATCACGGGTACCCTGTGAAAATTTCTTTATCTAATATTAGTCGCGATACGATTATCAACCGACTATACTAAATAAATTGTATCAACATGTGATATTCTCGAAAAGTTGGTGTGGGGTTGTGTTCTGCCGCGAAGCGATCTAGCAAGCGAAGGGTACGAGTGTATAATAAAATAGCCAAAATTTTATGGAGATGTTAAATCATTAACTAAATATTTAGTTAATTAAAAATATAATTTCTGATCATCATGAAGCAATTATAATATATAAATTCTGATTTCAGATTTGAATTCAAATGGTCGAATTAATCTAGTTGCATAATTTCTAATCATTCTGATCATTTTCCACTGGATACAGCCACATTTACCTTTTCAAGTGGCAGGGATACTTATCCCACTTCATGCTTATTGGATAAAAATGAATTAAAATAACAAAGTTAGGAAATTTAGTGCTAGCTATAGCATTATATTTGAAGTCATTTTAGAGTAGTCTAAACTGCC
The DNA here is from genome assembly GCA_028753945.1 of Hexactinellida sp. DTS-2022. Lineage (NCBI taxonomy): Eukaryota > Metazoa > Porifera > Hexactinellida > Hexactinellida sp. DTS-2022. The sequence continues at coordinate 1,730,963 of JAPNXP010000003.1, forward strand.
GTTAAAAGGGATAAATGTGTCTGCATTAAAATTCTTGTTGTTAAAATACTTTGGGTCGGTTTGTGTGGGCCATAAATTAAAAAACTTTCAACAATATATTATTGTGGAATACGGAAGTTTTATTCAAATCTAGCTGAAACTAACACTAATCCTCAGTTCCCGAACACATGTGTCAGATAATTAGTCTTAACTGCTTAAAGATTTTCAACAATTAAATATACAGTATGGCTGCAGTTATCTATAAATTGAGAGGTTGGAACTTTGTTGGCAATGTAACTGTAATAAAGATTGGAAGCTTGTAGCATACTAACTACTATCCTCACGGTGAATGGGGATAACATCTAACATACACACAAAAAGGCATAGTGCCCATCAGAGGCGGCGCCAGGGGTGGGACAGGGGGGCTTGAGCCGCCAACTCTTTTCAGTTGAGCCCCATCTCTGAGCACCCCCCCCCCCCTTGAGCTGCAATAGAATATCAACCTCATAAGGATGTTACAACCTCTGTACGAGGTTGTAATATAGAAATTACATTTACGTTGTCCCTGTACCTTTGAATTAGAATGAATATTTCAAAAGTAAAGCATATTATAGATAGTAATTGGAAATCATTTGTTTTCATTCGTAATCACTAATTCACTATCTAAGTTAAATAATTCATTAAAAAATGGCATATAATATTATTTATTCTAAGAGAAAGCTTATTAGTGAGGTGGCTTAGTGAAATAAGAGAGCACCATATTTTTGCATGAGGCTCCCTTAGGGCCTATTGATGAATGTTATCCTGGGAGCCCTCCCTTCCGACGTATTAAAAAAATTATTTAATTATTGAAATTTTTTGAATTTAATTCAATAACTATATAGCAAGTCACAGTTACTTACATACACTTTGATAAGATCTATGGAGTACATTTGCACTTGCAAAGTGGTGAGCAGTCAAAATTTGCTTTGGCACAATGGCAGATGGAGCAGTCCCCTTTGCAAGAACATTTGATCAGCTCCCTGCACGCTCTGGAAGCCTCTGGAATTGTCACGCAAACGAATCTGATATCTTGGTCCAGGAAAAATCATGTGGAGAAGGAATCACTAGCTGTATTTGTGTGCTGGTCGTCCAGATTCCTGCTTGATACACTGCACGTCGGACATGCTGGAGTAGCGCATCATTGGTGGGTGGCAGCTTGTCCATTGCTCGATTCTTGTAACAGAAGAGTTACCTTCTTGTATCGTTGATGGATTTCAAAGGGCTGGTTTTGTCATACAGGATAACAGTCAATCTCTCGATCTTTTTGAAATGGTCATCGTCGACATCCAGCAGCTGGAAGGGGTGACGAGATACACAAATGTATCTGTGAGTCTTCATAAACATGCCAGGCCTGCCAAACTAACTTCTTTCCCTTGCAGTTGAAGGCAGAGGTTGTGTCACAACCTGAAAATGCATGCAATACAGGTAATGCTCGTGATTTTGGCTCCCATAGGCTTGCACAGATGGCGTTTATGTGGAAAAACTTGGGAAAAACTGACCTTTCTCAGTGCCAGAATACACATACTGAAAAACTGAGCTCTATATAAGTAATTTCTTATTCAAATTATGAAATTTCCAAGTATTCCTAAATGCCTTCACCGCTGTACCAATTGACAATTCCCTCCTCTGATGTAGCTCCTTTATTACTATAAATTTGATAGATTTCTTAAACTTTATACTATAGTCTTGTAATGGAGCATTAAAAAATATAAATTAATTGTGCCCCCCCTGAATAAAAATCCTGGCCCCTCCACTGGTGCCCATGATACTAGGAAATATTGAGGTTGGTCAGGTTAAAACCTGAACAACATTACTTTTCCAATGGAAGTGTATATATGTATCAGGGCTGTCAATTCTCTCCCCCGATTTTTTGCCCTTTTTCTCCCATTCTCTCGACCTCCCGCCAAACTTTGCAAACTCCCGATTTTTGGAAATTGATTCTATATTTGATTTTATGATATAGTATAAGTCAAATAACGGGATTTTTTGATAAAATTAGTCAAGATAGGAGTACCAAGCTTTGTTCTACTCATATAGTACTTGCAAGTTAGATTATCTAGCTATTTCGTTTTGTTGTAATATTGCATACACTGGGTGAATACCAGATACGCGGGAAGAAATTTGATAGATAAAATGAGATAATAAGCGTTTCGTAATTGTAGATATCCAAACATACAAAATAATGATATTGTATCGTTCTATTCATTATTGATTCAAAAAATAGCATATATTTTGAGTCTCCAGCTTTTTCATCTTCGACCCAGTGGTGTATTAAGGTGGGGCGGTCGCCCGGGGCCCGAGCCTAAAGGGGGCCCAATACAAAGCTGTAATATTTGTATTGAGAAAAGTGTTGCATTATAATGTTTGGCTGGAGTAGTGAAGCAATAACATGATATTGATAGTTTAATTGAGTTTGAACAGTGAAGCAATAACAATGATACAATTAATAGACAGCACACCTTAAAAGTAACAAGCCTAGTCCTGATCTACTTTTTCATTGAATTTTTCGAGTCTAAATATATTTTCCACTTCTAAGTAATGCATCCTATTCACAAGTCGGGGGCAACTAAAAGAAAAGAAAGTCACCTTCGCGAAGAACAACAAAACAAGAAACGTCTAAACTTCCTAAACTATACACATTCTCTAATTTAAAATCACAATCCCAAGAATTGTCAGCCGAAGGCTATGAGCTTTCTACTTCAACATCTTCCTTTGCACCTCTTGGTAATTCATTTGTATATTATTCAAACGAATAGTTGCAGTATGGGACTCCAGTTTTATCGAGTCAGAGTATCAAGTTCCAGAGGTTGTAGAAGAGCAACACGCTTTTAACTCAGAAAGAAATACAACTTGAGAATAGCATTGGGTTGTGGGACAATATATCAGAAGACTTACGAAATCGTTGGATAGCAAAAGGTAGTGAAGATTGTAGAAACAACTGTAAGGACCCTGTAGTATTATATTCAGGGGCGTCCTCAAAGAAACTCCTAAAGGCCCGTGGTTGATGTCCGCCCGGGGCCCAATATACCCTTAATCCGTCTCTTCTTCGACATCCCGCTTATTGGTTTACAGATGATAAGAATATGACATTAAGATGATATGTTATTGGCTAACAATAGTGAATCAAAACTGTGCCCGTATTCAATCTAAATGTAGTCGGGAGAATTGGGTGGAAATTGTCCTTCCTAGAGTTCAAATATTTTGAAAACTATTTAAATACTTCAAAATGCCACACGATAAATTTATATGTGACACTGAGTTGAGACGGAACCACAAGGAATCCCGGTTTAGATCGGATCGGAAAGGGAACGGCGGTCCAGGTTCGGTCCCAGTCCTAATTTTTTGCATCCGGTCCGGTCCGGTCCGATACGTGATTATTTACGGTCCAAATCGGTCCTGCATGTTTACTTTAGTTCACATGTACGGTACAATGCATTCTGATCATGGAGTGAGCTTTGAGAATCTCAATCGTATTATGCACCCCAAATAAACATGTCAGCAAAGATAGCCAAATAAGTAAAGTATTTACTGTACAGTCAGGGTCCCTCATTATGAACAATCTCTTAGCAATATAAAGAAGTAACTGTTCCCAATAAATAATTCCCTACACATTTGTAATAGATTATAATTGATAATAAAGTTTTAACTATATTTAACAATCGTATTACCTCAGATTTTTGAAGGGACCAATGGGACTCCTGGTCTGGAAAGGACGGGACCGGCGATCCCAGGGTGGTCCCGGTCATAATTTTTAGCATATGGTCCGCTCGGGTCCTTCCTAACACACAGTCCCAGTTCTGTGCGGTCCTTAATAATCGCGGACTAATGCAACTCTAATGTGACACCATTTCTATTACTCATCGGTAAAAGGAAACCGAGTTACTAATTGTCAAGCAGTAGCAGTAGCGGCGCCACTGGTGGGGCACAGGTGGGCCACAACCTACCTCAGGTGGGGGAGACTAATATTAATTCCCCACCTGAGGTGCGGACGCTCAAATTGAGGTGGGGCACAGGCCCAATCTGGCCACACCCTCAGACCGCCCCTGAGCAGTAATAAATTAAGCTGCAATGTTGCGGCTCGTGATATGAAGCTAGTAGTGATTGAAATAGGATGAAATTCTAGAGGGATTTAATTCCGGTATATAGGTCAGTCATTGTTCAAGTCATAGACTCCTTTAAATAAGGACTGTAGGCGCTCATTCTCGGGTCCTGGAACTTGGGTCCATTAGGTATTTCGTAATCGGTTAAAGTTAGACATATAAAATGTATTATTGTCGTATAGGAAGTCATAGTTAAGGAGTCCAACGGTCATATTGGATTATCGAAAATATTTGTGGAATGTGAGTTATGCGGTTTTCACACCTTTTCATATATGGTAATATTGTTAAAATCTCGAGATCAGTTAGCTTTAGACATTTGAAATGTATTATTGTCGTATAGGAAGTCATATTTTGGGAGTACAACGGACATATTGGATTATCGAAAATATTTGTGGAATGTGAGTTATGCCGTTTTCACACCTTTCCATATATGGTAATATTAATAAAACCACGACAACAGTTAAAGTTAGGCATATTTAAATATATTATTTGCGGATAGGTAGCATAATATGGTGAGCTATTTGTCGTGATAATTATTTGCTATACCTATAATGTATAAGTTACAAGTTTGGATTCGATTAGTATGATTGTTAGCATGGAGAAAGTATTATCAGTACATTGACTGTATCTAAAAAGTGTTCACAATTAATAATTTTCTTCTTGTAACTTTTCCCTCCGTCGAAGACATCCAATCTGTTGCTCACGATCACTGAAGTGGTTAACTTGAGCTTTTAAGAGAGTATTAACTAATGAGCATAGAGCTACATTGTCTTCAGCAAGAGGATGATCAAAAAATGAAGGGACTTTAATTACATATGTTCGACAACTATTTTTTTTTTCCAAGGGGTCTTGTGAGAAAACCGCAGGAAGAACATACTGAAAATTGTGGTAAGTCAATAGATAAGTGGCGGCTACAATACTATATTTTGTTGTGATTTTAAAAGCATCGGCAGTGGATTGAGTAAGCTTTTTTTGTCGAAATCTTCCTCCTTCCCAATCGACAGGAATCTATAACGTCGCACATTGCTGATAGTTTGCTAAAGTTGTCACAATTCAACGTCCAAGGTGCACGATGTGGATCACGAAGATGTATTGTGCTAAACTTGTCTTTTACGTTCATGATTCTGAACCAGTTTGTTACCAATGTGAGAAAATTAATAGTTCCCTCCTGATAATCGATAGTACCCTTTAACAAATGATCATTGTTAGAAGTTTCATAATTATTAACAATCGAGAGGATTTCTTCCATCTGAGACCATCTATGAAGGAGGCTATTCTTCTGTAGATTGAAAATTATCTTTGGGATTTCATAACCATTCTTTTCTACCTTAGACAAATGAAGAAACCCAAAGCAAGACTCTACTTTCTTAAAGCAGAAATACTGAACCACTTTACTCCCTAATTCATCCACCATTAAAACTGTCAATTTTTCTCCGTGATTTCTAACGCTGAATGACGTGAATCGTATTTCAAATTATTCTGCAAAAGTGGTGAAATCTAAGATCTTATCACACTTGTCAATATACTCTCTCTGCAATTTATCCCTTACAACAGAAGTAGTCTTTCCTGTTGGCCTTGGATGTGTAATAGATTGCTTCTGACAAGACTTGGGCACACCTTTAAAATATGTAGGAGGTCCAATCGGTCGCTTTCCTCCCCGTACAGTTACCCATTTACATTCAATGTGTGATGAACAGACAAATATCTCTTTTCGATCTTTAAGACTCCCAGGTTCATTAGGCATGGCCTCAATCCATCTTGTCCTTTCAACCCTATCTGTGGGAAAACTGACAACTTGACTATATGGTTCTCCATCATAGTTACCACGACAGTTGAAAGCTGCACAACGTTTTAGCATGATTACTGTGCTTGTGAGATCATATGCTAAATATTGTAAATACGAAATAAAATGTAAAAACTAAGCATTATTATTCTTTACCATCAACATTTAGTTCCATAATACTTTCTCCATGCTAACAATCATCTAATCGAATCCAAACTTGTAACTTATACATACTTGCCAACCTAAAGCAAGTATTTGGCGGGACGGAGGAATGAATTTTGGCGGGGCATAAGGAAGGTTGGCGGGACAAAGAACATTAGTACATAAATAAGTGAAAACACTATAAATACTACCTAAGGTTGGCTAAGTATTGGCTTTAAAATGAATAGCTATTAGATGTACGGATGTCCTAGTAATTGTAATAATTTGATTATCTCAACGGAAGGAACCTTGCTCCAATTGCATAAAACGAGACGTCCCACTAAAAAACGGGACGCTAGTCAATTCTACAGATTTATTACCTAATTGGAAGAAGCAATGCTCAGATCTTTATATTTTATAGTTATTGTCACAAAAATGAAATACAGGGTACAGAAAGCGGGACAAACGTGTCTAAAAGCGGGACGCGGGACAATTCACAAAATCTTTGCCAAAAAGCGTGACGTCCCACCAAAAGCGGGACGGTTGGCAGTATACTTATACATTATAGGTATAGCAAATAATTATCACGACAAATAGCTCACCATATTATGCTACCTATCCGCAAATAATATATTTAAATATGCCTAACTTTAACTGTTGTCGTGGTTTTATTAATATTACCATATATGGAAAGGTGTGAAAACCGCATAACTCACATTCCACAAATATTTTCGATAATCCAATATGACCGTTGGACTCCTTAACTATGACTTCCTATACGACAATAATACATTTTATATGTCTAACTTTAACCGATTACGAAATACCTAATGGACCCAAGTTCCAGGACCCGAGAATGAGCGCCTACAGTCCTTATTTAAAGGAGTCTATGGTTCAAGTAAACTATAATTAACATGGATGTAATTAAATACTCTTAGAAGTATATGACCTCATGTCTAGAGTCCCATATCATAATAAATAAAAGCAGATCAAAAAGTCTACTTCGGCAGACAATTTATATGGATACATACTAGTATTTAAAAAATTTCCAGGAGCGAAAGAAAGGCTCATTTTGGAGCAATATATTTGAACATTTGAATACTTATTATGAACAAGATTTCGTCTGCTTAATATGAAGATTTTTTATTATGAACAAATCCTACGGTCCCAATTTAACAACTTACATAGGGTTTGTATTAAGTGGAGTTTGCTTATTATGAAGTCTCTCTATTATGAACACAATTTTGGGTCCCTTGAATGTTCATAATAAAAGAACCTGACTCTACTAGGAGCGAGAAAATTTGGGATCTTCTCCATATCCGTGACATTATTTTGTGATTTAGGCGCATTAAATATGCATCAGACCAGGAATAGGATCGTATTTATATTGTATAATAGACTAATTACAACAAGTATATAAAAACATTAAGGTAGACATAGAACCCTTCACAATTTTGATATGTAATCAACTTAAGATGTTATCGCGAATTTTATGCGATTTAGGTCTAATTATAATTATACGATAGAAAATGCGTCAAAATATGATCATAACTAAAATTACTTCAAGCTATATATCGAAATTATATATGGATATGATTACACATTTCTCAGTTAATAGGAAAATGAATAAATCCTGAAATGAGCTAGAAATAATAAACCGTCAATGTTAGGCTAACACTGAAGTATCCATAGTAGCATAGTTTGCACTCATTGAAAATGTTATATGTTTAACTATAATACTTTTGAGTTAATTATGGTACAAGAGTGGGGTTGGCAAATCTTTCTTAGGCCACAATTATAATTTAGTACCTCTCCGTGGTTAACGCGTCAACCTCTTAGCTCAAGAAAAAATCTTCTAATACAAATTGCGGAATCTACTTAAAATTACTCAGCTTGAAAAGTGTTAGCCGATATGATACAGCTATATATTTTGTAATTTAGTTAATTCAGTTGTTACTAAATTAATTGATAGGAATGGTTGTAAGATTATTATATTTACGAAATTCACATAATTTTTAAAAATTATACAATAAACGGCCAAAGGTAAATGAAGAGCAATAATTTGTAGTAAATTCAAGCATATACGTAACAGGATAATAACATTAGTAGATGCTTGTACAATTCTGATTGCAGATTTGAATTCCACATGGCTGAAATACCCTAAGTGAGTATTTTCAAATCATTAATGTTATTTATACAGAAATACAGGCGCATTCCGAAATGTGCCACAAGTGTCTCGTGGCAGACACTTGTGCCACTCCATCAGTGGCGTATCCAGGGGCGGGCCTGAGGGGCCTACGGCCGCCCTGAGGGACCTGAAAATTACCAATAATTAATATGTTGTTATTGATGCTTTTTGAAACATTATTTTATTCTTTTAATTGTTGAACTAGTTAGGTACTTAAAATTTGTTCACTATGTAGTATAAGTAATTTCCAGCGGCGTCCTGGCCATACAAGCCAGCGGGGAATCCTCGCTGGGACCCCCTTGGGGGTACGTAATTTGGGCTCCTAGTTGTATAAGGCCCCCCTTGGGGCCCTTATAAGGCTATTATATCTGTACAAAAGCATAGAAATTTCCCCGATGGGCTCCCTCCTGGCCAGGATGCCGCTGGTAATTCCATAATAGTCTCTTCAACTGAATCAGCTATATTTTATACCTAACCCCCTATTCGATCAATATTAATTGTAAAAAAAACAGGACAAATTGAATATATAGTAAATGTGTGCTATCATAACCTATGCCTTTCGTATAATATAACGTGCCCAACCTAGGCCCGCACCATAGAACATCCTGGTTACGCCACTGCCCTCCATGGATATTGACTGAAATGCTTTGGAATCACAATATTTGTAAATTACTATAGTAAGAAATTTATAGTGATTTCAAAGTTGTTTGAACAGCCGTTAAAAGTTATTAAAAGTTACCGGACCAATATTGTGTCTGGATTAAAATTACTGTTGTTCAAACAGTTTAGGCTGGTAGTGTAGAATACTTATCCAATTAGGTTGCCAATTACTTTTGAATTTGAAACTGAAATATCGACCTAAAGCTTATATTGGAACCTAGAAAATAACAGTTTAACTAAATTTAGCAAGCTTTATTATTCATTCATTTTGAGACAGATACCAAATTAGAATGACACGCACTAAATATAATTCTAGTATTCCAGTATGAAATATTATCGATAACACCAACCGGCCAAAAGTATTAGAACAACAATAATTTGTATTCATACATTATAGCTTCTAGCAGCATAAAAACCTTTATAGATTCTTCAACAATGATTTTTAACAAAATAAATACGTATCATAATTTATGATTGTATATGTTTATGGAGATGTTAAACTTATTAACTATCTAATTTCTGAACATTTTGAAGCAATTTCAAGTTCAAGATACGAATTTGATTTCGAATTTGATTTCAGATTTGATTACTAAAGTGCAAAACACTCTAGATGCATAATATCTAATCATCACGTTACATTTCCTTTTGTGCCACTTGTGCCACAAGTTGCATGTGGCATGGACACTTATGCAACTACATGGTTATTGGATAGAAATTACTTAAAATCACAATGTTGTGATATGTATAAGTGAAACGAGATATTCAAAGTGATTCAGAGTTTAAGCAGCCGTTAATACAATACAAAAAGTATTATGTGTCTGGAATCAAATTCCTGTAGTTTAAATACTGATGGTGGCTTAGTGTATAATAAATGAGCATTCATTACATCAATAAATAATTTCCACATAAAATAGAAAAACTAAAGTGGTCATATGGCCAAACGTCAATTTTAGGAAAATAAGCCCACAAAAATCTCCTAGGTTCAATTACATATGTCTTACCCATTCCGACTTTGGTTAATTGTCTAACCTCACAGTGATAATTCACGTATGCACTAACTTTATTCTTTCAGAATGATATGCATGAAAATCATATTGAACTATTTTGAACTATGTCAGGGAGAATTATCAAGCATCTTATTCACACAACCTAGAAAGTAAACGACGACAAAAGATTTACATTACACTGCCTGGCCAAAAGTATTCGTACACCAATGATTATTTTATAAACAGTCAGGGTTCCTAGTAACATACTAATGTTTGTGGGTGCTTCTACAATACTATTTATAGAAACGATATGTCAAGTATAAGAATAATAGAATATAGCAAAAATCTTTAATTTTAATTTCTATAGAGGTGATAAACTCATTAACTATATAATGAGCTAATTAAATATTTAATTTCGGAAAATTGTGAGGCAATTAAAATATACAAATTCTGATTTTGGATTTGAATTCCTCACAATAGAACTACTCTAGATGCTAAATATCTAATCATTACGATCATTTCATATTGAGATACAGCCTCATTCCAATTGATGCCACTTGCGCCACAAGTTGCACGTAAATAAAACTAATGTATATAAAATGAATTCACTCACAAACAGACCGCTTTGAGTCTGTGATTGTGGGTGTTCTGCGGAAAGGGACCGAAACCGTATGATTTGTATGCCTTAATGTTAACCCAAACTATATATTTATTTCAATATTATTAAATAAAATGCCAACCTTTATATCCGCGGACAAAATACGGAGTCGTAAACCGTCCATGCCAATAGTGCACCTGCATATAGGAGCTGCACTAAAAACCAATCATCAAACGGATTTTAGAAATATTACTGAACCTATTTTGTAACGTATGTTCCTTGAAGACAAACTATCTTTCGTACTTCCTGGCATTATAATAGACTAAGTATTTGATTGGTTGTGCTTGTATAAAGAAACTGATCAACTCCCAATGTCTAGAATATGAAATTTGATTAAATAAATCATAGTAATCAATCACACTGTGATTAATCAATTTTTTGTACATTTTAGAACAAATAGAAAATTCTGCTAAGAAATTGCTTCCAACGTTTATTATGGGTAATCGCATATTTGCATTACGATTTACTGAATAATTTCTGTAATCTGAACAATTTCTTATCTACACACTAAATACAAACAAGCTGCTCGTCCGCGCTACGACCGTTCTTACAACTTATACTCGAGCATGTGGCCCTCGATTGTATTTAGAGCAGATACCCTTTCAATATAAGGCCCATTGTATGTAAATATTGTGGAATGTATGTGTGGAATGCTCAGTCACTGGTTGATTATATTATGGCAAATAATTTAGAAATTATTCTAACTGGTCGCTATCCTATGTACAGATGACCGTTTTATAGAGTGACATTTACCATAATCTACTGTACAGTACACGTATATAAGTAGCAGAGTAGAGAATCCCAATCTCTTTCAGCTGTGGCCTCCTAAACAGAATAATATATCCGTAGATACCAGCTTTAGGTTGTTATAAGTTGAAAGCAAATTGGATATCATATAGACACAATGGAATGTTAGAAATGTAGAGCTAGACAGACGAAACACAAATAATTGATTGGATGAATGAACGACCAATTAAATTAAAGAGTCAGATAGGCATTCTATAATACACATTTAACAATTGATAGATACACTAAAATCCTTTAGACTAATTGAAAGCTAGCTGCTAATAGAAAAGTCTCGAAATTAATTAGGTGAAGTTTTGGTATTTTAGGGAGGGAAGATGTAAAAAAATTCTTAGGTATCATAATTTTATTATAGTGCTACGAAGTAGCCGAACTGCCGCCATTCTCTCTTAAGTTAGTTAGTTACTTAGCTAGTATATTGTTGGACAATCAAGGCAAATCGTCAAACTAAAAACTTCTTGTGTTTTCCTGTACAAACTTTATATTAAACCATACTATATTTGGTTTTATCATCACATAAGTGTTTAGTTATTCTTTTTGTTATCGGCGTGTATTATGCAGGGTTGCCGTGGATATGGGAATTCCCATGGGGAATGCCATACCCATGGGAATGGGAATGGGAATCAGATTTGCACTGTGGGGATTCCCATATGGATTCCCATAGAACACCCATATGGATATCAATACAACTGATTTCCATTCAGTTTTTGCTATGATTTGCTCAGAATATAAGTACAGTAATACCTCGTTTTACGCGGAACAATTTTTTATAACCAAAACTTTTTACGCAATCCTCAACTCGTTTTACGCGGTTTATCTATGATTTCATACAATTAATTCTCTTTTTTATGGTGTTTTTAGATAATTTTAAGATTTAGTGGTAACAAAGCGGTTCTACATTTCCAAAAAGACAAAAAATGATGATTTAGGGATAGTAGATACTAGATAGTTAGTATTTGTCATATAGTAAGTTCATCCAAATATATTATTGGTCAAATTAATACATATTTGCTTCACTATATACACTAAAGATACCCGGTTGTGCAATTGTGGGAGGTACCCGAAGGTGTAGGGTTCCGGTGTGAAGGGAATTTTAATTCCCTTCACAACACAATTCCCTTTCTGTGGGAATTCCCAAGTATTATCACAAGTTGGTTTCTATCAGGATTCCCATAGGTTAAAATAATTTCCATTCAAATCCCATATTGGAAATCCCATGGGATTAACATACACTTGGAAACCTTGGCTATCTGAGAGGTCCGGATGTTGGAGGTTTGAGTGTTTAAGCACTAGGTATTTAAAATTTATTCGATGTTGATAATATTTAGAAACGCATCTATTGGTTTAATATGTGTCAATATGAGAATAGAACGTTTTTTTACGCGATTTCGTTTTACGCGGGCTTTTCAAGGAACGCATCTACCGCGTAAAAAGAGGGATACCTGTATCTGTTATGCATTCTAACCGCACATAGTCCAGCAAAATGGTGCAAGATTGTGCATTATCAAGATAAAAGTACAAAATTTCTCACAATTGTAGTATTGCAGAATCTTTGGAAGAAGAAATTTTTCAGGGGGTCAAAAATTGGTGCCCAATCAAAATCGTCGCCAGTAAATACAGGATAGCTCATTCAAATGCATTCTTAATGACTTTATAATGTCAGATTCGTGGTCAGCACCTAATTTCCAGCATTTTTGATAAATATATTGACTATATTAGGTGAGAATATTTTTTGGTTTTCCATAGCAACGGTAAGAATGATTTAACATTCCGATCTCCCAATTTGGAGTAACCATATCGAGTGACCCCTTGTTTTTCTCGGGTGTGCGTACTGAGTGCGAATATACTATAAGAAACACTCTAAATATTAATTGTCAAGCCAAAATTATGCATTTTTATATTCCTGATCAAAACCAAGATTTATCCGATTCCAAGATCAAAAGTAGTACTTACTTGAAGGAGTACTTCTGTAGTTTTGATTACAGAAAAAGCCGCAAGAAAATGTCTTTGTACTTGTACTACTTCTAGGCAGGCTTGGACCGGTCATAGTTCCATAGTGCAATGAACATGCTCCCCCATTTATTCGTCCTTGTGTCAGGCCAGTAGCTAGGGGGAGGCTCGCCGGCTAGGTGATATATCTGACATTTGGATTTGTTGTTGAATTGTACATTATTGGTGTTTCAATTTCCTCACAGCTCACATTTTGTATTAAAACCCTCGAATAATCTAGTATCGAACTTATACGTAGGTTAGGGACGACCTCAAAAATTTATTTTTAGAAAAATGTATGGGCCACCCTCTGATTCTGTAAAAATCGTACGAAAAACGATTCACGAAATTTTTTAACCAGATAAGATTGCTTTTCGGGACCACGACAAATATTTGTGAACTCAGATATACATACTACTAAGTAACTCTCGTTTACTTATATAAACAATGAAAATTATCTACTTGTTGACTATTGACAAAATAGAACACAATTTGAGACTATTAATTGAATATAATATGATAGATATGCTAAATATAAACTAAATCTTAGTAAACCAGAGTTTTTTTGAGGCAGTTAGGGTAACTGAGGCGATGATTACTAACTACTTGCAAGATAAACTGTTTCTCTTCTTCATCGCAGGTATGTAATCTGTTGTACTCCGTAATCAAAGAAACACCACGTTCCACATTATCATTTACAACCTGTATATGTTCCACAATATCCTTCGCAACAATATAGGTAGGATCTCCAAACCATTCATTAGAGTCTTTCTTTAAGTAAGTTGTCTCAAGTCCAATTCCTTCAAAAAGCGTAATGTGTTAGAAGAAACAAAGTCTTCCAATTTGCTGTCCTGAATATAATTCGGATTGACAACGGCTCTCTTAATTGGGTGTTCAAAATGAATCTTTTTCAACGCATTGACCATCTTCTCCTTTGTATTTGATGCGAATGTTTGGTCAAAAAACGCTAATGCAATTAGTTCCTCACTCAGATACCAAAGATGACCCAAAAATATTTGACTCTTCTAACTGCTTTAGAATATTCAGATCTTGTGAGAGTGCTTGTGACGACGATGTAGACAAGAACCAGGCCTTTACATAGACGCTGACAACGAACATACATATATTCTTCAGTTCAAACTCTTCCCTAGATGTAAGTTTGAACTGATGTCGATACAGCCATATCTTGATCTATGCAAGGCACCAGGGGCCTTATTCACTAACATTTCTTAAATTTAAACTTAGTTTAAACTAAGTCTAAACTAAGTCTCGACTTAGTTTATGCTAAGTTTATTTAATTTATCAAAACTTATCCAAAAACTTAGTTTTGCTTAAACTTAAACTTAAATTTAGTCTAAACTAAGTAATTACTACTTTTTGCGAAGTTTTCTTAACTTCTCAAAACTAAACTCAGAGTGATACAACCACTATTAGTGATACAACCACGATAAGTTACGATAAATAATTCGTAAATAAATTAAATAATTGTAAAATACAAGTATATTATCGTGAAATATTCAGTTAAGTCTGGTAAGAAGTAGACTTAACTTTTTAACAGAAAACTAAGCAAGAATTAAGTTTTATCTCAAAACTAAGCACAAACTAAGTTCAAACTAAGTTTAGACTTAGTTTGAACTTAGTTTTGCTTCGTGAATACCGACTTATTTCAGACTTAGTTTGTGCTTAAACTTAGTTTAAACTAAGCACAAACTAAGTTTATGCTTAGTTTAAGCACAAACTAAGTTTAAGAAGTTTAGTGAATAAGGCCCCTGGAGCCATTATCCGAATACCACGTGGAGGTACTCCACGAAAATTTATTATTGTCAATTCCAAAAATTATCTATAATCATCTCGGGGCTGTTTATTTAGCAGCTGCTGTTTACAAAAGTCTATCATTTCATCAGATAAATTATTTGTATGATTTTTGGGGGTTACTTCCATTAGAGAAATCTCATAGTTATATTTTGCAATGAACTGCCAGTATGCTTGGAATCGTTTAAATAACTGGATTTCTGGACCACTAGAAGGACCGATATAGAGATTGAAAACAGCTTCGAGAACAATCTCATAAATATGGTGACGACAGGCAATGTGCAGTAGATATTTACCAAGCTTCTGCTCAAGGAGTATACAAGCACCATTTCTATAACCAGTATTTGAGCTTGTAGTATCAAAACACATTCCCTTCACTTGATCTGTCACCAGCCAATCAACAATGGTGGTAGCTATCGCGCTTGACATGTTATCCCCAGTACCCGCATAAATCATTGGAACAGCAAGGAATTGTTGAATACCAATACTAGAATTGGGAGACGATCAACAACTTCTTTTCCTATTATATCACAAAGCATCTTTCCATCGCAATGTATTATCAAGGGTACAGTTGGATTAAACCCTTTCTTTAAGCCCTCTGCAATTTCTTTACGAAATTTGCTTCTTTCTCGGTGAATTGACATCCGATTACAAACGATATCTTTCAGATCGTGACCTAGGCTCTTCGCGGTTGCTGCAATAATATATGCTGCATTACGATCACTAACCTTTGTTCTATCAAGAGCCCCTGCCACACCACAATCCATAATATTTTTAGGTCTCTTTCGAATTGAATCGAGATAGGAAACATTTTCATCAGTGTTAGAATCTGAATTACAACGACTACTAGTAACTTCCAAAGTGCAATAACGTTGTTCATTCTTTCTTTTCTTCTCTCTTTCTATTTGATTTAGAAGAGTGTGTTTTATTTCCATTGATCTCTCTTCCAATTTTGAAAGTGTCATGTCAACTGAGCCCATGCACCCAATTCTCCCAAACTCTCTCTGTGCGAGAAGAAAAGCTTTGTCTTCTGGATTTGTGATCATTGTTAATGCATCTTGATGCGCAATGTTGAATAGATTATCAAGATCTGAAGTAAACAACACTTCTTTTTCAACCAATCCTTATGACCTCTTTGCTGTATTTCCTTTTTTTCAGTTTCTGCCATGAGGTGAATAGTTTCTCGATGGATTTAACTACATGTTTTTATTTACGAAAGGGGATTCTCGCCCGTTCCCAGAAGATTTGGAGAGCTTCGGCTACGATTGTCGAGCTCACACGAATGATCCTTTTCAATGAAAGATGATAGTAAAAAATACCGACATTACCTGACGTTTGGAAGGTAGTTTGGATCCTGTTAAATCCGATGATCTTGGCCCAATAAGACAAATATTAGTAGTACTTCTTGAAGTTGCCATTGATTATTATTACAAACTACTGATTGTGGTATTTATACGAAATATACTCATCTGCATACAGTAAGTGTTAAATGTATACACAACTGTTGTTTAGACAATACATGTGCAGATCAATAAATTTGACAAATATACACAAATACATGTTGCAGTAGAGAACTCTAAAAATGCTCCTAAGAGGTTCAAAATTCGAGAGTGCTATGTTATCGAGTATTTGAAAATATTTATGGGGTGGCCAATTAAAAATTGCAAAATATTATTTTTGGGGTCCACCCTAACGTAGGTATTGGAATTTGGCTGAATAGTACTAGTATCATTGCTTCTGGCTTCCAAGGGCTTCGCCCTAGACCCAACTGGGGAGCTAACTGCTCTCCCAGACACCAAGCTGGCGATGCGATGTTTTAGAAATCACAACCCCCCTTATAGCAAATCCTAAATCCACCCCTACCAGGGTCTTCATATAAAATTATTATACTCAGCTCTCCTGCAATCCTCATAGCCTCACCCACTACTACTTTCTGGTTACAGGCCTGATGGTGTAATAGTTATTTGTTACCCCCCCCCACCCCCTAGTCGCTTAGGGGCACCACCCCAAAGAGAGGCGATTCCGATCCTGCTTCTAGGTAAATGATTAGCTCTTTCAGTCCCAACCAACATTTTCATTACAATTTTCACTAATTTTACTCACAATATCGTCAAAATATTGGACGTTGTAACATATGCATCTTTTGTTCTTGAATCAAAAGGACCTTTATGTTTTTATTAAGTATCTATATGGTAAGAGACGCAATTACTCCAGTCCACACAATAATTCGAACTACATTGACCCATTTACACTAATTAGACAATAAAACTTGCATCAAAAAGCGCACCCAAGGGGAGGCTAGCTAGGACGATGGCACCCTTTCACCCTTTCACCTTTCTTTGTAGATGGGGCTAACACCGCATGCGGATTGCGGAGTGATATAAATAGTACGGGTATATAGTTTACATGTTGTATATATAAAATCTGGGAGGACTTAAGACCCCTTGCACCCAAATCTACACCCTTGCCCCTTGAGATACTCTGGCCCTACCTATGACCCAACTTGGCTTCCCTACATTTAATTACTATTAAGCTAATGATGTCTAAGCATTCTATTAGTACAAGTAGTGAAAACTCTTTTCACTACTGTACTTATAATATATTGAAGTGATAAAATTCTACCTTCTCTGGATTCAATTCTAGTTTTTATACAGAACTTCCTCCAATTCAAGCGATGGCCCTTTGTCTATGAATCGCCCAAAGTCCGCAAGTCTCTCATCTCCTGGTTGTTCTGAGGTTGGTTGTTCAGTTCAGCTATGATTCATAATGGAATTTGTAAATACGAAAATAGGATTCAATATACAGTACCCGGACAAAAGTATTCGACCACCCAACATTTTCCAATTGAAAATAGTACTATAGTAGGCCAACTAATATTGTTCAATATATTAACACTTTATGACATATTGTTATGTTGATTTCAGATTCGTATTCTACGCATTCGAATTACCCATTGTAGATGCTTCAAATTGATTACATATTAATTCAGTTGAAAATTATCATCAAATGGCAACATGTGCCACCTGTTCCCATCTCTCCCATAGTGGAAATTTGGGAAAAGTGGTGCATAGTGGCACAGGATGATAATTTTTAACAAAATCAAAAAGGGATTGAATTGAAAGCTTCTAGAATTGATAATTCGAATGCGCAGAATACGAATTTGTAATCGAAATAGCAATATCTCATGTAATTTGAATACACTATCTTCCATTGTTAAACCTACTATAGTACTATTTTCAATGGGAAAATTTTGGTTGGTCGAAGACTTTTGTCCGGGTAGTGTACATGATTACTTCTCATAACATTGGAAGTTAGTCTCTATCTCAATAATAAATCCGTTCATATAGACCTATCACTCTAATATAATCGGGTAAAATAGACAAACAAGCAAACTCTCAAAAGCACAACATTCGAATTTTAATAATAAATTGATCGTCCCATGCAGCCAGAAAGAGCGAGATTTTCGGTGGAGACAAATCGAGTATACTAGTATTATAAAGTGAAAAAAGTCACTTTGTCTTGGTCAATAAGCAGATGATATGCTGAATGTTTAAAAGAGATCATGAATTAATAAGAAGAACAAATAATAAAGCCTAAATCAAATCAAACTAAATCGAGGAATACGATAGTATAATACTATGTAGAGCTAAAATAGGAATGAAAGTACAACAGTTCTAAACAGTTAAACTGATCACAACAACAAAATATGATAGATAAACTTACTTAGTAAAAGAGAACCATAAATAAGAGGGAAAAGTGAACGAAAAGAAAATAAATTGCAAGAGAAATCGTAAAGATCTAAAGCCATAGATAGGATATCTTCAAAAAGAACAGCATCTGCAAATGAATTGATGTATTTTGAAAGAAAATGAAAGAAGATATGTTTAGTTTCAGGAAAGTAGGATTTAATTTTGAAATCTTTAGAAATTCTAAAGATATAATAATGAAGAATTTAATATGAAATTGGTAGAATACAAATAATCATAGGCGGAGAGTTGCAGGGAATGCGATTATTACTAAATTTACCGACGGTGGAAAGATGGCAACACAGAACTAAAATAACATAGCACCACTCGGGTCTGGAATGCAATTATAATTTATCTATACTATTAAAACACAAGCCTGGGTGGGTGGATGTATATATATATTTGTTTGTATGTTCCGAGTTGATTGAAGAAAGCTTACGGTTTCCAAATGAGATTTTTTGGCATATAGGGGTAACTTTTGTCCCCCGAGAACAAGTTGAGGTTACCGCCCGAAATTTATCACACCTCGCCAAGTTATGACGTAATTGTGATGGAAAGTATTAATACAATCAAATATTTTGAGGATGCAAAGCAAATTAATAGAGTGTGAACTGTGCGTTATACTAATAGGGATCCGTTCTTTTCAATAGTTCACCTGAGTTGGAGGGACCCCAGCGGAGGTTAATCTAAATAATAAACGATACTACTTTTGGATTCAAATAAAATTAGACTATATCATGAAATGGAATATAAGATATAAAACTAAGAAGGGAGACGGGTTAAACTAATTCTGTATAATATAAAAAAACAAAATTAAAGCTGAACAATTATACACTGAATATTAGATATAATAATAGGGAAGTGGAATATTAGCGAGAACTGACTGTAAACAAAAGTTACATAACAAATTTACTAAATTTGGTTTTAGATATTTCAGCAAATAACAGTATAATAGTTGAGGAGCCAGAGGATATTGATGATTAAGACTGTAAGGGTATCATTCGCCTTATTAATTAGTAAATGTTGACCATCAAAATATTTAGGAGTAAAGTAATGAAGTGTACAAAAATGTTTCTCCGGAAACAAAGAGTGTATTTGCTTTCTATGTTTTAGTCGATTTGGTTAATATATTCGTATGACATCCTAAGGCTTTTATTGGATACCATGGTTAACAAGTAGTTAAAACATAATTAATTTGTGAAAAATCTGAAAGTACATACTGACTAAACCTCAACATGAGGTATCACAAGATCAAGTCTAAGTATAAATAATTTGGGGAAATGAAATTGTTTATTTTCTTGAAAGCTCAAATGAGGTAGGAATGATTTCCATGGATAAAGAGAGAATGCTGTGAGTGTCGCAGTGCAATCATATATTCCTGACTCTAGAGATGTACGTATAGAAGAATATTTCAATGTAAATTTCTGCATCTAGCCATATGCTTGTGTTACTACATATTGTAGAACGTCACACGGTAAATACGAATTTCCGGATAAGACGAACAAAAGGTGCCACAAAACCATGTCCCTATATTGGCTATTCAATGGGTATTACACAGGTTAATGGAACTCCGGATAAAGCGAACAAATTTTTACCGTCCGTTGGAGATCGTATTAATGAGGTTCTACTGCATTCACAAATTGAGGTTGAACAAACTGATTTAATAAATAGGTATATATAGATTAATATTTCACAAAAATCATAAATGATATTTTTCGGTGTTAACCTCATTAACCCACTAACATGGGCATAGCCAGGCGTTTTGTAGGGGTTGGCATAGTACTAGCTTGGGATTTTTCGAGAGCTATAAGCCCTCAGTGGCTTTTCCCCTCAATCCGACAACATTTTGTCATAATTTGCAAAGATTCATCTAATTTAGTGGTTTTATAAATCTCACAGCGGCCCAATTATATAGGTAAATTTCGAACCAGAGGTTTCTCTAGTTACCTGACCGACACTTTTAGGAAGGTGCCATGGTGCATGCAGTGTAATTCGATTTAAGGTGTCTGGTTGAGGCTTAATTTGATGTTGGGTGTCTGGGGGAATTTTATAGCCCAGAAATTCCTGAATCAACCTGTTTGGATACTGTATATTTTTATCTCCTTCAACAAATAATCCCGCCTCATTGTTTTATAGCGATCATCTATTATGGTTAACACCTTTGGGTGCTGTAAAATAAGACCTACATAATAAAGTGCCTGTCACGAAAATCCTAGATAAACCCCTGATTGGGAGAATTTGAGATGTTTCTAAATAAGTAAACTCAAACATCAGACATCCGGACCTTTCAGATGCGGGCACCCCCTCAACAGGGCACGCTTATTGGTGTAAATACAAGCTAAATATGTATTCATTTAACCAAAAAAAGAGTTTAATGAAACAATTAGGTCACTGTTTGTCAGAATCTTGTTTTACCTCCACCGCCCGCGTCAGATTTAATTCCCGCACGAATATTGTCATTATTTCCATTATTACACCTCCATTCAAAGTAAGGGCACTGTTCGTTGCCAATTGTATGGTAGGACACTAGTAATAAAATCAGAATCTATAACAACATTATATTGCTCAGACAAGGCTGGATTCGGTTTACCGGCTAACCGGTTAACCGTTGCAGACATCGGTTAACGGTTAGAGATTTTATTAACCAGTTAGCCGTACTGTTGAATATCAGCCGATTTATTGGGAAATTAATGTATAAAGTTATAAATATCTTGAATTTTATCAGAATATGTAGTCCTAAATCCATTTCTCATCACCACTTAATAATTTTTCTTAGACAACATTAATTTAAATTCACCTAAAGCACGAAATGTATCAGTTAATATACTTATGGGCTTATATTTTATACTGCTGTGTCATATTCTGTAGTATAATCAAATTTTTATATGGATTTATTGTATTGAGTATAATGGGCGGTTAACCGGTTAACCGTGGCGAGAAATCGAATTGTAACCGTTGCCTCAGATCGGTTAGCCAACCCCACCCTTGGCTCAGAAAATTATTAACTATGTCGATATCAATAATGAGATAATGATAATGAGATGCCGCCCGCCCGCATCTTCTGATAATAATAATAATAATAATTTTGATTTATGTAAACGCCCCACGTTGAAACAACCTCAGGACGATTTACAATAACAATACATACAAACAGTTTAGTGAATCGGATTTGTTCGATATTTGAGATCTGATGACTAATATGATAGTCATCATTGTTCAAGTTTAGAAACAAAGGATTACATACATGTTAACGGCGAAATATATATTTAAAGAGAAAGTATGTGTCATCACTTTTTGTCGAAATCCTCCAATAAATTATTTCAAAAATCCCAGCATGTTGATAAATTATTGTGCTCTTGTTGGATTTCAAATTAATAGGTTCTAATTATTAGATACAAAGAACTACAGGTATGCTATTTTCCTGAAAATCACTCCGGCAGTCTACGGTTAATGTCCTTGTTGGAATATAGGTACCAGTAGATTATCAATGTATGCAGGTGCAAGTCCACTGAGAGATTTATAAACTATAAGGAGGAGTTTGAAAAAATACGTTTATTAACTGGTAGCCAATGTAGTTTCCTAGGAATAGGTTGTATGCTGTCCCATCTAGATGCTCCGACATCCATCAGACAACCATCCGACAACCTGCCGCATTCTGAATACGTTGGAGTTCACCAAGCTCTGAAATTGGTAACCCGTATAGTAAATTGTTACAACAGTCAATACGTGAATAAATGAAAGCATGGACAATACGCTCTGTAGTTTTACGGTCTAGAAATCTACGTAATTGCCAAAGAGTCTTTAAAGCATTATATAATTAATTTCAGCACAACTCACTTTAGTAACATGAGATGACATTACTAAGGGGCTATCGTAGTCTACTCCGAGATCACGCACTGTAAGGGCTGGACTAATGATAAAGAAACCAATCTGAATAGGTCGAAGTGACTCAGTTTTGAGGAAACGAGAAGTTATGTGAAGAACCTCAGTTTTGTTCGAATTTAACATCAGTTTGCATTCTATCAACCAGGAACGTATGTCAGCTATGCAAGATTTAAGGGATATCAGTGTGGCTGCTCTAGTAGACGAGTTGAAAGTAACATATAATTGTGTATCATCAGCATACATCATCGCATCAACTTTATGTTCTTTTATGAGCAAACTCATAGGTCCAATATACAGCGTGAAGAGCTTTGGTCCGATTACTGAATCCTGTGGTACTCCACATAATAAGGGTTTGTAATGTGAGGTAACTTTTCCAGTAAAAACCTTTTGTTGACGATCTGATAAATATGAACTGATCCAATTAAGAGCAACATTACCTACACCAAACATATTCTCTAGGCGATCAAATAATATTGTGTAGTTTATGGTATCGAAGGCAGCAGAGAAGTCAAGTAATACTACAACAAACTCTCTTTTGGCATTTACTGCACGAAGTATGTCATTTTGTACACGGATCAGAGCATGTCTGTTGAGTGATATTTCCTATAAGCAGACTGAAAAACGTTTTCTAAGTTGAACCGTGACCTACGTAATATAAGGCCATGGCACAGGATGTGAAATTTGGACTATGGATATGTCACCAGGCCGGATTTAAAAAGCACAAAATCAATTCAAATAGTTTATTTGATTGGTTATCCTCATAATGTAGCTTCTTTATGAAGCATAAAAGTATTAAAACAGATATACGCATGTACAGTTGCATGTTATGTACGTAACACAATGAACTAGGAAAGGACTATTAGAAACAGATAATTATTATATACTATTTTAACTCAATATGAACTTCTTTAATTTCCTACAATTTTCGCTTCTTGACAACAATACTAAATTTACGTTTTTCACTTTGTTAGCAATAATACAGTTGCTGGTGACTGTTATCAGTTTACTTAGAATATCCAAACCAAATGTATTGCAATTTTGACAGCTTCTTCTCCATTCTTCATTACTGTCTAGTTCAATTAGTGTAAGGGATAGTTGGACTAGGATTTCCCGTGAAGGACCTGTTGAAAACAGTTTCAAGAGAGGTTCATTCTGTTCTATTATTGAAAAGCATCTCCAAACCATAACAATGGAATCCACAACTATATTAGATGGCCATTTTAGGGATCCGCGGTCTATTACATTGATTAATTGAAATTTCGGGTTATCAAAAAGCATATCTTTATCTTCTGTAAGAAATTTTAAACATACTTGACATTTTGAAGTCGATTTCATATAGGAATGAACAGCATAGCCAGCGATGAACACAAGGGACTGTAAAATTTTGTCTTTCACAACAATTCGAGAAAGGTCATCCATTTCGACCATGTAATCTTCTAAATCAAAGGAGAAATTTAACTCGTGTCCGGGTCCAGTGGTCTGTCCTGAAAAATTCGCGAGAAAATCTTTTAGTGAATTACAATCACTTGTGTCTGCTCTGTACTTTGGGAAAACAATTTTAATACATGTGACAATTTCAATCTTCTTTAAGACTCCAGAATTTGACAGTAACTGATGTGGTATTGAGCGCCAGACATCATGCGATAGAGCCCAAAATGATGTTCGAGAGGATAATTCTGTAATCGAGAGCTTAACACGTATTGAAACTGTCTATTCTCAGTGAGAAAATTAACGATTTTAGGAAGTGCCATACAAGAATGCTTAAAAGAAGTGAAGGTTTGTGCTGATAATTTCCCATTTTTCTCTGATCTTGATGACCAACAGTCTAACCAATCCACTACTTTGGAAAGAAAGGGAAAACGAAAATCGTTATGTCCAAGTTGTTTTGAATATTCATCATTTAATCGTATGTCTTTATTTGGAACATTGACGTTGAATACTTTCCAAATATTAAGGATGAGGGAAACAAATTCTGCTGTGTGTGATTTGATAGTTGAACGAGAATTCGAAAATACAGTAAGAGCACCAACTGTAGTCTCATCAAATTTTTTTAAGGCAAGATTTACATTTTGTCTCTCAAAATTTGAAGGGTAACACGATTTAGCAGTTAGTCGAGGAGCGAGCTTAACTACAGAATGTTGTTCAGTTTTGTATAACATGCGGATGTCTTCAAACGAAGCTGTATTAAGAACACTGAAATCTTCGAATCTGGGAAACACAAATGTTCGTTGATTGTCTTTAAGATTGAGCCAATTGTTCCGAATGGTTTTTAGAATATGTACAAAATCGAATATCAAGAACAATGGCCGATATGGATCACAAGGGTGTATAACTTCTGGTGTTAATGTCTTTTGATCTGGTGAAAATAATTTGAGGAGACGAACATTCAAAGGATAGTTATCAGTGCAGATAACATGAACGGACAACCCACAATTTTCTCTATCGCCAATTAGTTGTGTAATTATAGGCTTTAGTTCAATTGCTGAGGTGCTAGAACAAGGTAACAGACGTACAATTTCTGACCATTTTCGATACAAACTGGATACCATTACAGCAAAAACAGTTTTGGTGGGCTCGTTTGAATTAAGCGTAGAACCAATGATTTTCCCCCCTTTGTATGAGATGTCTGATTTGATATGGATTTCATCCATGTGGATGATAACATTGCGTTGAAGAGATGTGAAATTAGAAGTAACTTTTTTGAGATAACTTGAAAATTCACTCTCTAAGCCAATATTGGAACACAATTTTAATATATTCCTTTGATTCGGTAAACAAAGGCACTCGAGCGATTGAAGATAACTATAACAAGCTGGAGAGATGAGGTGTACCTTTAAAGCAACAACTTGTGTAATGATGTTGTATCGCCGACGATTCTTGAAACGGAGGGAATTTTCAACTTGACAGAGGATAAATTGCAGTCTCTGTTGAATCATGTTAAGATTGTATGAAGTATTTCCACTAAAACTCTTTGAATCTTGGTCTGAATAATCACATTCGGCTATAGCTAATTTTATTTGAGCTGCTGCTTCATGGACATATGTATCCAACTGATTTGTAATCGGATCTTCCGCTGTTGTTAATTTAAAACTTGTTATTTCGTTGAGGAGTTCGATTTGTCTGGTGTCGCAGATGGTATTGACGCTAAGAGAAACAGTAACGCTACCACGTTTAGCCCTAACGTAGAGTGAAGAATCAATTGTCATCGAAGAATTTAGTTCCAATTGTTCATTGAAGTATGTTGGCATAAGAAAATGTACATAGTTCGAGTTAGAATTCCACTGTATCCAATCCTCAGGAAGAGGAAGTAAATTGATTTTTTCTATAAGTTGCTCATATGAGTCGATTGTATAAGCTACTTTATCTGTAACGTGTTGATCTAGACTCTGTCTGATCGCTTTTTCAAATAATTCAGCCTCTTTCTCATCGCGAGAATAACGAACTGGTTTTGTTTGAATTGAAGTAAGGTAAGATGGACAGTTAGGATAAATGCATGGTACCGCATCGTCAGATAATTTGCATCTTTTACGAGGTATACCACGATAGGTACCGTCAGACTGCAAGACGTTATAATTTCTAATGATATCTTCTTCACGAAAATGCTTTACACAAACAAATACATTCTTTAAGTCAGAAATGTTTTCACGATGAATCGCTCGTACCATACATGTACACGCTTTGGAGGACTCGTAGGTGGTGTAAATACAGGAACATGGGGTGGACTAGGAACATGGGCGAATCTGTAATTGCTTGTACAACCCGGCACTGAACATTTGTTAGGCATAATATAATATTGATTAGCTAATAAGTTGGCAAGAGAATAATAAACTACAAGCAAGAGTAATGGATTAAAAGATCTTGAAAAAACATTATATTTGTACATTCATAATAAATAAATTGTGGAGCATGGTATAGGGAATATGTGCGTAAAATAATTGTGATAGTAACTCAATATATAGTAAACAATATAAAAATGTGACAGTAGACATAATGCAGACATTGATAGAAATTATTCTAGCACATTATGGTTACTCAAAAAGGTAATTAACAAGCATTTTTTATAAACCCATAACAAGACATTCAACAAAAAATAAATTACATCCAATCTTTGTTCAATACAGGGTCGGCCTGGTAACATATCCTTAGTCTAAATTTCACATCCTGTGCCATGGCCTTATATTACGTAGGTAACGGTTGTACTTATCAATATACTCCTGCAACTGCAATAGCACGGAACGTTCAATTAGTTTACTCAAGAAAGGAACATTTGAGATAGGTCTATATTCTTAAACTCCTCAAGATTTAGTCCGGGTCTTTTAATTAGCGGTGTAATTACGTAAATTTGAGAGCGCGCGGAACAGTTCAAGAGAATAAGGATAGAATCGTTATGTTTGTAATTACTGGAAGGAGTAGATCAATACATTGCTCCAACAAGTGGGTTGGAATTGGATCAAGTAGACAATATTTTTATGGAGCCTGCATAATATTCGTTTTTATATTGGAAATGTACAAGGTTTTTAATTACATAAATTAGATCGGCATGCTTCAGTTATCTCAACACTTAACCTTCCGGCGTCAGAATTTCCAATGTTACTCAGGAGAATATCTATCTTTTCCGTAAAGTAATCTATAAAATCGTTGGCAACAGCCTGCTCGCCACCAGATGGAAGAACTAGACGTGAGCCACGTGATATCTTCTTCACCTTCGCGTAAAGTTCCCGCGAGCTACAGAGAGATAGTTGATTCTTATAGTAATCAGATTTGGACTGATTAAGTAGCCTATAATATTTATTAGAACATTTTCGGTATATTTGCCGGTCACTTTCAAGTCTGGTCTTCAGCCATTTCCTCTCAGGACGTCGAATTTTCTTTTTTCCGTCCTGAAACAATACTACCATTAACACTGGCCTCATAGAAGAAATAGACATATTAAATTATCCACAACCCGTTTATAACATAATTTTTTTGATTTTTAAATGAAACTAGAAAATATAAATTAGCACTTTTGGAATGGATATGTAGGGGCCATAGGCGGCACGAGGGTGGGCCAGGTGGGGCCTGTGCCCCAACTGAATTTAAGTGTGCCTAGTTTAATAGCCTGTGCCCCACCTGTGACGTAATTGTACCCCACCAGTGCGGATGGCTAGCGGCGACACTGGTAGGGGCCATTGTATTTCTGAGATCCGGATAAGGGTGGTTTGAGTGTATTATGCACAGTGTGGAACCATGGGGTAAAAGGTAAATTTGACATATTCAAATGTTAATTTAGATGCGTACATTCGATTCTATAATGTTGAACGAATAGAAAAATGTTATTGTCATTTACGTGAATAAAATATATCATGCCTACACAAAGTCTCAAAGTTATGCATTAAATTTGAAAATTTAATTTCTGAAAAACCACAAATATCCATTGTTAGCCAACATTGATATATTTAATAATGTTGATTCTTTGGAAATTCAAAACATATATGTGTATTATAGTACAAGGCCGGCGCCACCGGGGGTTTCCTGGGTGTCCGGACACCAACTGCCTCAAGGAAATGAAGCGGTGCTTGTACAGTGAAACCCACTAGACTATACAGTGGACACCCATTACAGCAACACCTCATAATACGTGGCGCCGGCAATGGTATTCTTATACATCATTTGATAGATTTCAACTAGTTTTCAAACTGAACTAACAATGAGATTATTTTTCCCCGTAGGTTTAGGGTTGCGGTGTGAAGGGAATTTTAATTCCCTTCACACCACAATTCCCTTTCTGTGGGAATTCCCAAGTATTCTCACAAGTTGGTTCATATCAGGATTCCAATAGGTTAAAATAATTTCCATTCCAATCCCATATTGCAAATCCCATGGGAATTCCCATGGGATTAACATATACACGGAAACCTTGGCTATCTGAGAGGTCCGAATGTTGGAGGTTTGAGTGTTCAAACACTAGGTATTTAAAATTTTATTCGATGCTGATAATATTTGGAAACGCATCTATTGGTTTAATATGTGTTACTATGAGAATAGACCGTTTTTTATACGCGTTTCGTTTTACGCGGGCTTTTCAAGGAACGCATCTACCGCGTAAAAAGAGGGATACCTGTACATAGACCATACAAACTGCGTACAAGATACATTATACAAAATAAACACATTGTCAGTTCGGATTGAAAAGAAGTTAAAATGTATCAATAAAGTATAAGAATACACATAGATATGTGTTTTGAATTACCAAAGAATCAAGCATAATTAAATTAAGTAACGTACGCGAACAA
Organism: Hexactinellida sp. DTS-2022; assembly: GCA_028753945.1. Lineage (NCBI taxonomy): Eukaryota > Metazoa > Porifera > Hexactinellida > Hexactinellida sp. DTS-2022. Next base: position 1,760,008 of record JAPNXP010000003.1, read on the forward strand.
TAGAAATTTGTGGTTTTTCAGAAATGTAATTTTCCAAATGTATGTAAAACTTTGAGACATTGTGAAGCATGATCTATTTAGTCTGGCAAAATATAGTAACATTTTTATAAACTTTCAATATTGTAGAATCCAAAGTATTCATTTAATTTAGAATATAGCTATGTCAAAATTTGACCTATTACCCCATGGTTCCACACTGTGTACAGGGGACACGTTTTCCCACGGTGGATGTCAATTTCACCTATGTAATAATAATCCACTATACTTAAATTAAAAAAACACAATAAAGGGATCCTGACGTTCCGGCATTCCCTGTACAGTTGAACCAGGGAATTTAACCATTTTGGGTGATCTGAACAAGAGTCAGGGAAATATTGCATTTGTAGACGAATTTTCAACTGGGAGAAAATTAACTATTTTGAGCTTAATTCGGTTTACCGGTTAGCAGGCGCTAATGCTGTTTAGCGGTTACGGATTCTATTGAGCAGTGAACCAATAAGTTAATAACAGCATAAAAAGTAAATAACTGGCAAGTGTGAATTTGTTGTACGCAAATTGCTCAGAAACTACTAAATTTTTTTATAATATTTCAAAATCACCATGCCGGTGGAGGGGGGGCTAGTTGTGTTAGAACAGGGGGCCCCGGAGAGAGTGGAGGCCCGAATTAGAGGGCCCAGCAATAGAGAAGAAAAAGAAATATATATATATATTCTGCACAATATCAAATTTATGCATAACAAAGAAAACTATGTTGGTGAACACATGCACTAGTATTAATGATTTATTGTAAATATATAACGTTTCCATAGTACTAACAAATTAACAATTATATCCTTTAATCTCGTGAAAACAATACATTTAAGTAATCTACTACACAGAAATACAGATGTTCTATTGAATTTACATTTCAAAGTAACTACTATGAACCTCGTTCTAAATATGTCTTGCAGTCACAAATCAGGTTTCAAAAAGCGACACTAGAAGTGTTTGAAAGAAAAAGAAATTGCAAAAGGTTGCCGAACATTGTTTCAAGTTGGCATTAACAGTTCTTCTGAAAAAATACCTCTATTTATAGAAAAAAATTACAAATGAAATCATTGATAGTTCAATTAATTACTCAAGACAATACAGAAGCAATTGCAATATCCGTTTGAGAAAATATAAATATAAATTTTGTAGATGACGTATCATTACAGGAAAGAAAATCGGTATTGGGCTTCTCATAAATCACATTTAGATCACTCAAATTGAAGAGATTGTGAGCGTTGGCCCTCCAAACAAAACCGAACTACATTCCTTCAGATTCCACAGGTAACCAGGGTTGGAGTTTAATCCGGTATAAACAGGATTAAACCCAAAACAACTGAGAAGTCCGATGATTTTCCGTTGCCTTCAAAATTATTTCATCATATTAACATATAATAATTTTGAATGGCCATTATAATAACCACTATAGAATAATTACAATAACTGATAAGAAAATGCTACTAAGATCAAGTATCAACAGTCAAACAAAACAGATTATCTCAACTCACGAAAACATGTTGACCTCATTTGTGAAGGCTTGGACAAAACGGCCCATTGGATAAATTAGCTTTTCCAATATTTATGGAGATATCTGGAAATGTCCGTTGAGAAGAAACTATGTATGTAGAAGATGAATCAGACTATGAGCTGGAGATGAAATTCTACAAGTACAGTCGAAATCGGGTTTTGTTCCAGCCTAAATGCATGGAAAAAGAGGCAAAAAAATCCGATACGCAAAAAAAGCCGTATTAACATTATACAGTGCTATGAGGTTATGAAGAAACAAGGAGAAGCAAGGAGGCAAAAAAACCCGGAGAAGCAAAGAAGCCGTGGCAAAAAAAACCGAATTCGACTGTATATGTGTAGAATTTCATCTCCAATTACTTAAAATAATTATTTCAGATTTCTTAAAATATATAAACTGAGAAGCGAGTTAACTTATAACCTGATTGATAAACAAAAGCGTACTCGGTGTGAACGCGTTAGTACAGGTGTCATATGGATTTAAAGGGATGTGGTTTACTTACATTGAGATTCAAATAAATAATTACTGGATTGTAGCTTCTTGGTAGCTGTTAGAATTGTTATATTATGATTGAGAAAATAAAAATGTATCTACAATAGAGTTTTATACTTGCTTCCAATAGTGATGGGTAAACAAATGAAGTAGTGAATAAAGGCAGTGTGTGTTTAAAGATGAAGAAAACATATTTAAATTGAACGAAAATAGTTCAAGTCCATGGAAACTCGATTACAGCAAAATGATTGGTGTGAACGCGTTCGAACCAATCAAACCGATGCAAATACGTGAAGATCAGCGATAGTGTGAACGCTTATTACATTAAATAGGTAATTCTCAAGGCATTTAAATTTGTGATAATTCAATCAGTATAATTTTGGATGCAACTTGGAAGAGGATTGAGGGGAATTGATTGCTAAGTTTAACACGGAAGTCTATGTAGATAGCAACACATCCTTTACAGTGTTTCATACAGGGTTTGCATGAAAGGCGGGCAATCTGGGATATTTATCTGATTAAGGGACGGATAAATTCAAACTTCGTTGTGTAAGTTGTTCATCTAAGGTGATGTACTGAAGGAGCAGGGGAGGCAAATACACCACCTACCACCCCCCTGTACTAAACCCTACTTTACACGAACTTGACCAGAACTAATTTCGAGATGGTTGCAGTATAGAAAAACTTTCTCCAATGTGCTGCTTACAATATATCTATGATCTATCTATATATTAAAAGCGAATTGTTGTGTGTTTGTGTGTTTGTATGTCCAGAATTAATTGGAAAGAATACGAGTCCCAAGAAAGCTGATAAATTGTATACAGGGGTAATTTTGTATTGCGACAACAATCTATTGGTTTTTGAAGAGAATATTCACATTTAAAGGTGACAAAATATGTTAGCCAATTAAATTCTAGGGTTTGTTAGTATGGATTAGCAAACTTATTCAATTAGTATAAATAGACTGTGCATAATAGAAATATTTTCTGATGCTGCAATCTGATTGATTGAAAATAAATTCATCTAACCAATGAATCATTTGTCTATTCTATTGCATATTTTTCTTTTAGATTATTTGGAATCGAGCTATCCTTATCGTGCAACTGAAATTTATTGAGAACTAATGGGGAGTAGGTATTTGAAATTTCCCAAACATATTACAATGTGTAGCATTTTATTAAGGAGACTTATGAGGAATATATTTATTTAATACACCACAGAGATGTATAATTATAAATGATTAGATTCAAGGCGTAGTAAGGCCGCGCAGCGGCCGTAAATTGAGGCGTGAAGCGCCGAACCGTCGCAAAGCGACCGAGACTGAAGGGCTCGTACTATTAAACACAAGGCTGTATGTAAATATGTATATATGTTACCTGAAAATTACAAGGATTGTATATAATAACTGAAAGGTTACCTCGGCTTTTAGACATTTACCTGAAATGGAACAGCATTTCAAAAATGGAACATTACATTGAAGCCAGTTAAGAGAACAGCTCTATAATAGTTATAGACAATAAGCGTGTTATGCTGCCTAAGAAAGAATACCAGAACATCATCAGCAAGCTCCTTGAAGCTATATCTACAACCAAAGTCGCCACACCAGCAATATTTGCTGAAAAAGTATGAAGTACTTGACATGGTTATATTAAGAAGCTCATCCGTAAACGTGAAGATAATGAAGCTATTTCTATTTCGTGTCAATTGAAGAAAGTTTGATGTCATCAATCGGGCCCACATTGCTACAAGTAAAAGTTGTCGAGACAAGATGATGAAAGAGACTAATAAGAAGTATGCCAACGTCACCCAAAAGTATACAACATCTTCAAGTCATCATGCATCCAGGCCAGAAGCGTAAGAGGACTACTACAAAAGGTGTAGTTGTTAAACCAATCCTGTCAAAGGACTTCAGTTCCTGTGCTCAGGTGATCTGGTTGATATGCAGTCGATGTGCCATCATGAACTACTAGGATCATCTACTAAAATAAGTGTGCTTAGACCTCTCACCTCGAACGAGCTGCAGAAATCGCGTACCAGTTGCTGGATATTTCCTGTTGTTAGGTGCACCTGCTATCCTACAGATCGATAAAGGTTCAGAATTCACTGCACAGGTCAATATAGAGTTGAAGCTGCTGTGTCTTGTTCTTGTCATTGTTCATGGCAAGCCCAGACATCCACAGAGTAAAATATGATGTAAAAGACATGCTGGTAGTGGTTAGCTGACAACAACACCAATGAGTGGACTGTAGAACTGAAATTCCTGCAGGTCCAGAAGAATTCCAGTCATCAGAAGAATCCGGAGGTGGGCATTTGTTGCTCTGGTGGATTCTAAAGTCAAAGATAGTTTGACATCTTCCAATATCCAACAAGAAGTAATTTCCAGATTGCAAAGTGAAGATGATCTTATCACCGCAATTTCAACTCCATCTCCATCCCCAGACACATGTACCCAGACTGACCAAATCGTCACATCTTTGTCACAACTATCAACCATCATCAACAGACAGAAAAACATCTACATCCAACGAAAGAAAGAAGCAGAATCACATTACAACAGGCTGAGAAGATTGTGAAAAGTAGCAAATAGTATCTAGATCTCAGACATAACTCAGACCTGTAGTCCGTAATAAGGATTAGCTGTAATGAGAATGGTTATTGGATTTTCATAATTTAATAATAATGATAAACACGAACAGTACTATTTCTAATATTAATACTACATAGTAAATAGTACTTAAATATTTGATTTCTTTCCTCTCTCCTCTTTCTCACTCGAACTACATATATAAATAAGAATAAACAAAGAATTACAAAGTATGGTAAATACAAATAGGTAGACACATAATTATGATAAATTCTTTAATGTACGCTTTTCTATACTTTTTGAAAGAACCAACGAGTATATTAAAAAGCAATTCGTTGCGGAAAAGACGAGCTTCGGAAAGAAGTAAATGAATGATTCATACTAGGACTGTACCGGGTACTTGGTTCTAATCTGGCATGCGGCTGTATCCGGCCGGAACCGGATATGAACAACTATCCGGCCGAATAACGGTCCCAATTGTATTTGTGTATGAATTAAAGAATAACTATCTCTCCGATTTTATAGTGAATTGCCATTGCTCTGGGGTCATTAATTGTCCATTACTTCTACGTTATAACGTCTGGTACAGGTTTTCTAGTATAGTTATTCTTGGAGGAGAAATTAGAGAATGTGTAATAACAAAACTAGTTGATTTAAAAATGATGGAAGTTTTGATATTATGATCTTCTCGTTGTGAATTTCTACAAGAGAATTTTCCTTTGTACATTTCTGGATGTGAATGTTTTATGTGATTCCACAGTGGTGACGTGCTATATGTTTTCGGATTTTAACCACGTGATATATTGGCATCACTCTTCGATGTTGAGAAAAATGCCAAAAAATACTACATACCTTTCAAGCTAATATGAAAAGCGACATAATAAATAAATAAAATTGAAAACTAAATATGTTATTGAAAAGATCTTATATATCAAAGGTGAATGCGAATGAATGCATAATCATATACTGTATCCATTGTGGAATCAAATAAATTCTTTAAGAATCCTCACAAAATAAACAGAAGCTTAGTATATGTACAAATTAATTAAGAATGAGCAGAACTTGTATTGATGTGATATTATGCTGTCATTTGTCAAATAAATATTTAGCCGGATAACCGGATAATTGAACACCGAATATCCGGATCCGGCCGGAGTAGAAAATCCCCAGTCCGGCACAGCTCTAAAACTTACTACCATTTACATAGGTTTAGAATATTAAACATTACTTAAAATTCATGCAAAATAAATTTGAAGTGTGTAGAATTAAAAAAATATGTTCAAAATAGACTTGTTCATATGGTCTGAACATAATTAAGGTGTTAGAAATTATGAGTTCTTTATCTCGAATTCTTGATTATTATAAAAATAATACTTTAAAATGAAATATCATTAAATCGACTAGCATTCAGGTTCAGATCAGGGTTTGTGGAGATTAACAAGAAATTGTTGTATACAAATGGGCAAGAGACTCCGAAGCCGTGGCGGCGCCAGGAGGGGGGGGGGGCATGCCCCCCCCCCTCTTTTGAGGCTGCCCCCTCCCCCTAGAATAACAATGTTGTATAGTGTGGCCCCCCCTTGCCCCCCCAGAGCTCCCCTACCTGAAAATCCTGGCGCCGCCTCTGCTCCGAAATATGCCAAATTAATAGCCTACAAGATGATCTGTTCAATTACTTTTTCTTATTTAGAGTACATAATAAATACAAACAGAAATCTGATAATACAATAGATATAGAATTAGCGTAAATTCAGGAGTATAATTCTTTACTATATTTAATTCAGAATCTCAAATTTGATGAGGTTACAAATTCAAATTATTGTGACCAAAATTAACTCACCTTAAAACTAGACGGCCAATTTCATTTGGAGGATATCCTAACTGTAGAGCAATGGATTTCACCGAAATAGATGAATTGTCTTCACGTGCGGCAATAACAAGGCAAGCTGCAGCTAATTTCTTCCGCGATAATCTTTTATACTTACGAAAAGATAATACACTAAATGATAAAAAAAAGTAAAAATAAGAATGATAGTTGTGAAGTGAATAAATAAGTAACGCTGTAGAAAATATAAGAAGTAACTAAATTTTTACTCGAAAACATGAAAATTTTACCGACACACAACCGTATACCTGTTTTTGTGTGCATAACACTGTTATAAATTCGGCAATTTTGTGCCATGATGTGTCTATGCAGTAGATATTTCTGGCGTGTTTGTGTGTGTGTGTGTGTGTGTGTGTGTGTGTGTGTGCGTGTGTGTGTGTGTGTGTGTGTGTGTGTGTGTGTGTGTGTGTGCGTGTGTGTGTGTTTGTTTGTCAGTAATAATTGAAAAGATCATAGAACCAAGTGATATGGAGCAGAGTGGACCATGGGTCGATGGGTCATGGGTCATGGGTCATGGGTCAAATGGGTCACCTAAATCGATAGGTCAGATGGGTCATGGGTCACGGCTCCGTGACCCATGAACCATGACCCATTTGGAATTTCAATGTATTCTTCAGTTAAAATTCGAATCACTCATCATCATCATTATTATTATAACATTGATGTGCATTGAAAGACTAAACATATTCGACATTGCAACAAGTAGGTTTGTTGAGGTAATTTATACTGTTATTCTGTTATTCTGTTATTCTGTTATTATGTTATTATAGTATATAGATATTTAAATTGTGTGATGGGTCAATGGGTCACTCGATGGGTCATGGGTCAATGGGTCAATGGGTCATGGGTCAGAAATGGGATGGGTCAGATGGGTCATGGGTCACCAATGTTGACCCATGGTACACTCTGATATGGAGCTATATACATCTAGGTAGAGTTGGGAAAAGTGTAACACATCACTGATAAACTTTTACAAATTGCACTTGATTTAGTTGATTAGCATAAATCACAAATAAAATATGCAAAAAGTAGTACACCCCTTAAAATTCTCAGTTTTAAATACTTAGCAAACGAAAATTATCAGACAAATTTATCTTACTATTTTTTACACTTTGTGGATGATATGATTTGTTTGTTTCAATAAATAATTCTTAGTTTAATTACTCTGGACAAAGTGAATATTTCTCTTCTAAGTAGTTAATTGATTTTGGCACTAACATTTGAAATCCAACATACTTTTAAAAAATAAGTTTCACAGTCAAACTATAGGCAATGACATCACAATGTATTGCATACTGAGGAGGAGACTTCTAGACGCCTCGAAAAAAAGATAATACTAGCCAGCTTATTTAAACTCTCAGATTGACGAGCAAACTATTGACAGCCTCGCCAAGAAAGAGAATCCAATTCCGCCTAGCTAGGCACCAGAATTGACGACCTAACTGCTGAGCACCTAGCTAAACACAGGATTCCACATAACATATATATATATTAGTCTCAGCTTGAGGAAAAATGTGCTGAGCACATCTCGATTATAAGCGAGTATGGTTCCTCTATGAGAGCAGGAGAAACAATAGATTAGCATTTTGACAGTTATCACAAATGGGTTGAGTTGTAGTATGTTAATTCATTTATTTCTAAGTCGGCATTAAATTAAGCAAGCTCGGGCAGCAAAATTTTATTACATTCCCGATAGTGATTGCAATAACTGGAGATTAGACCTGGAGAATATTCACAGTTAATTAAATTTCTAGTCAAACAATATGTGTTTCAATGTACACTGTTCTGTCGATAGTTCACAAGTGGGAAAATGGGCCAAAGTGGACTATTAGAGAACATGGACTATTATGGATATTGAAATGGTTGTTTTTGGACAAGGAGTTAAGTGGACTATTGGAGATAGTGGACTATCTACTCACCTTAGATTTTTTGATCCTACCCCCAATTGGTTTATTCGCCTTAGTTTTTTTTTGGTCCTACCCCCAATTGGTTTACTCGCCTTAGTCTCTTTTGATCCTACCCCCAATTGGTTTACTCGCCTTAGTTTCTTTTGGTCCTACCCCCAATTGGTTTACTCGCCTTAGTTTCTTTTGGTCCTACCCCCAATTGGTTGACTCGCCTTAGTTTTTTTCTGGTACTAACCCAATTGGTTTACTCGCCATAGTTTTTTTCGGTCCTATCCCCAATTGGTTTACTCGCCTTATTTATTTTTCCGATCCTACCCCTAATTGGTTTACTCGCCTTATAATACCCTTTAATTCAGTTACTGAGTACTATATTATATATGTTGATTAACCACAATTTGTTTTATGATACTTTGCACAATTACTGTTTACTATATATATAATACTCCATTGTTATCTTTTCGTTATATACTATAGAGCCTTAATCAATATGATACCTTATTGCCACTAACCAAGTTAATTAATACTAGCACTTCAAAGAGGCACGGATTTTTTATGTTTATTGTTTTTTTTAAATCAATACTAACTGCCTAATTTGGATATATGGAAGACATCCTTGAAGTCGAAGATAACTTCTTAGAATTTTCAGTGGATCAACCGCTTAACGCTTCATTTGCTACTCCTGATACCCTCCCAGCTGAGGAAATTAATTCATCGTATGACGAGATTCCCCCGATTAAAGAAGTCATCACCCGATGATACTCAATCCTCAAAAGTAAATAAATACCTCCCAAAAAACAGAAGATAGCTGGGGCTGATGAACAGCGGAAGGATATTTAATCATTAATTGTACATCCGAATGTTGCAAACGTGAAGCGAAGCACCGTATATGAACATATCGATTTCTACCAGTCAACTGACTGCGTTAATGTATTCAGTGCCGTATATAAGATGTGCCGTACATCTTTAAACATCGCACGTGCAAGCAATTACCTTCAACATTTCAAAATTGAGAAAGAACACGGACATAATGTTGTCGCAACATTAGTTACTCTTCAGAACGAGAAAAATCATGATATGCACAAAATTTCGATATGTTTACCAAAGATATGAATCCAATGAGAAAACTAGTTGAATGGCTAGTAGACACATTTGTTCCTCCTAATGCAGTTATGCATCAATCATGGGACCATTTTATTATGACAATGGACGATAACTAAAAACGTCTCACATACGCAAAGCTCTACCTTATATTGGAGGAAATAGAAATGGAACAAAGGAAAGACATTCTTAGAATGTTCCAAAACGAATTCAAGTCATTGGGTGGGAAATTCAAGCATTTTCATATCGAATTAGATATGTCGGATGAAGAAGTTAACAAGCGCCATTACGCAGCTATTTTGCTGAGTTGGATAGACCTCAACTTTTATTTTCAGTGCGTATGCTTGGACTTCAAGTATTGGGAGGGTCCGGCGACAGGGGAAAAATTAAAGGTTATGTACAAAAAATATTAATGGAATGGGAATTATATGGACTGGATTTTTATTCAACGTCTGACGCTGGTTCCAACATGAAGAAAGCGTTAGGTGATGTATCTTGGAATCACTGTATTGCACATAATATAAACAATGCCATAGACATAGCTCTCGGAAAACGCGAGCACAAGGATATCACAGGAGAAATGCTCTCAAGTAATCGCAATGCCGCTCAATTCATAAAACGCATTCGTGCACTTGTTAGTTATTTTAAGCGCAGTGGTGATCGTTCTGAGAAACTAAAAGCTGTTGAGCTGGAAGTATTTTCACATGTTTGGAAAGTAATTCAGGACCACCACATTCGTTGGAGCAGTACCTCAGATATGCTTGAACGATTATGGAAAATAAAGCCAGCCATTCAGAAATATTTCGCGCACTACGATCCTGATTCAGTAGTGCAACTAACAGCTAATGATTGGCAAATTGTTGCTCAATACATAGGAGTTCTTGGCCCGCACGGCAGACCACTCAAGCAGCCCAAAATGTAGCTACATTGAATAGTGAAGTTTATGGGAAGATTCAAAACTTGCTTGTTGCTATGAGTCCCGAGCGTTCAATTTTAGTACCTACAGTTGGTCAAGGACATGGTACTAATAGGAACAACCCAGATGCATATATCGGTGTGCAGAGTTGTGAGCTTCACGATATCCGCCGATCAATTCGTGAAATTTTGGAAAAAGAATTTAATGAGAGATTTGACTCGAGCAAATTATTGACTGAGAGTATGTACCTCGGGCTGTTCTTTGACCCCCGCCTCAAGGAACTTTCATTTCTCTCACCTTCCCAGAAGCGGGAAGCAATTAAAAAGGCGAAAAAGAGTACAACATCCGCAATCCAAACCGGTTCCCCCGGCCAGCTCAGCTGGAAGGTGAGAGTGAAGTATATAGCAGTGACGACGAAAATGCAACATAAAACGTCCAAAAGAATATTAATCACTTCGCAGATTTTGAATTTTTCGGGCAAGTTGCCCAGGCAACAGTAAATAAGCATATTGATAAAACTGATTTCGGTAAATATAATGCTATGCCTCAAGTGGTTGGAAAATCAAACTTCTCTGTCTTGGGTTGGTGGAAAGAGAACGATCAGCTCTTTCCTATTATGTCTGGACTTGATCGAACTATCCTTGGTAGTCGGCCAACCAGCGCGAACGTAGAGCGAGCATTCTCACATGGGAAACATCTGATATCACCACTAAGAGCAATGATGTTGCCACAGCATGTATGTTTATGGATGTTTACTCATTTGAACAGAAATTTGTCCAAAATGAAGAAATTGATCATTCACTACATTTACTACATTATGATTTATGAATTTATTTTAGGCCAATAAAATAAATTAATTGTTTATTATAAAGATTTTTCAGAAAATATGGACGCGGGCGGATTTTATTTTTTATTTTATTTCCATTAATAATTATACCTCTACAGCATAGGGGTTCAAGGTATAAATAGAAAAAGCGATTTTCTCTTTGAATTTGAATTGGAACGGTTTGACTTTCACATTCCTGGGCTAATATGAAAATAACATCATCCTATGCCAAACAATATTAATATTTAATTTGATTAGAAAATCACATGACAATGCCGAAATAATTAAAGTAATGCTCTAAAATGCAATACTTACCTTATTATAGGAAATTAACGCGAATTTCTCCAAATCGCGTTTATTTCATGGAGGGTTAATTTCCATGACCTTAATTTCCTGCTATTTAGCAAATTATACAATGGATGGACAAACTTCCGAGCTACATATTTTCAGATCTGAAACTAGGTTGGAGGATATACCATGTCTATCAAGTAGATTGGAAGCCTATTTGGGCACAATAATAGTATTCAATCAGGAGATTAATAATCCTGAAATTTTTTTATAAAATTTACTCGGGTTAATTTCACGTATTTGAAAAGGTTCAGCTCCTATTCGCGTTAATTTCCTTCGCAGTTAATTAATATCATGGCGCGTTAATTTCCTATAATAAGGTATTAAAAATTGATACATTAGGAGTACTTTACACAAGTTCATAGCTGATATTTTTAGAGAATGTGTATATAGAGAGTAGAGGTCAGATTATTCCCATACTAAAACCACAGGCTTACTTTCTAAAGGTCAATTTCAAACCCTGGGAAATACTGACCTTTCCCAGTGCCTGAATACACATACTAAAAATATGAGCTCTATATAAGTTATTTGATATTGTTATGTTCAAAAGATTATAATAAAATATATCAGGACGGAGGGGGATGATAAACAAGTATGTATATTATTTTATATGGCCCTATAGAATTTCTGTGATTATTCACCAAATATTTACTCGCCTTAATTTTTTACTCGCCTTGATTTTTATACTCGCCTTAATTTTTTACTCACCTTAATTTTTACACGCCTTAATTTTTACTCGCCTTAATTTTACTCGCCTTAATTTTACTTGCATTAATTTTTTACTCGCCTTAATTTTACTCGCCTTAATTTTTTACTCCCCTTAATTTTACTCCCCTTAATTTTACTCCCCTTAATTTATCCGACTTAATTTTTACTCGCCTTAAGCTTTACACGCCTTAATTTTTTTCCATCTGGTACATCGAACCTTGTGGGGACCTCTGAGAGAGGTTATTAAGGCAACGCAATCCCTATTATGGTGAGCCCAGATAATGGTAACGCGACCTGCAAAGGCATATCCCCAGTGGCGAATTATCAAGTAACTCTCAACCAACACTCCTCCATCTAAATTGTATTGCGGGAAAGGCAACACTGACGAGTCCAAGCCGGGACGAAACACAAATAATATCAGGTGAGTTGTAATTAATTCATTGTTTTAGCTGTGAGTGCACTCACAGCTAAAACAATGAATTAATTACACAGACACTCGAGTGTCAATTTAAACAGACACTCGAGTGTCTGTTTAAATTAGGGCTGAAACGAATATTCGAATATTCATTCGTTTTTATGGCTAAGCAATAAATCAAATTCATGACTCTAAATACAGTGGAAAATAGTTATTTGTTTATGTTACAATAATTTATTCTTAGCGATAAAGTATTAGACATAATTTAGATATTACAAAGGTTAGTTTAGGAGGGAATGGATATTGACTATTTCTCCAATCTAAACACAAGTCATGTTGTTATCGAAAAGTGGTTAAGGAATATCCGGTTCAATCTAATTTTCATTCAAACGAACGAATATTCGTTCAATCATTTCGAACGATTATTCGGTATATTCGTTTCAGCCCTAGTTTAAATATAGTCGACTCCGCTTAATTGGGTAACTTTGATCCGAGGATAGTTTGACCCAATTAAGCAGAATCAACTGATGTATGTGTTTTATCTGAGCTGTGTCTGGTTTATACGTATAGTTTAGTATTATAATTACAATAGTACGCTATATATGAGTACCTGCTATCTGGGATTCACCACCAGCTTAGGGTTAGGAGAGTGATATTATCAGCTAGGATATAGCGGTACTGGTATAGTGTAGCTGTTGTATTGTATGTGTCTGGTTTATATAGTTTAGTATTACAACTACAATAGTCACGCTATGAGTACCTGCTATCTGGGATTCATCACCAGCTTAGGATTAGGAGAGTATTATCAGCTAGCTTATAGCGGTACTGGTATAGTGTAGCTGTTTTATTGTATGTGTCCTGTCTAAGCTGTGTCTGTGTAGGCTGACTAATAATTCTTCTCTCTAGCCTTTATTTTGTATATGGTTTTGTAAATTGTATCATAAATATAGTGTATTTTTGTAATACATTTCTACTAATTTTGCATTGCAAACCCTGTTAGAAATATATGTATAAGTAAATATGATATATATTTAATTATGTTAGTTTTGAGTTTGGGTTTAGTAATCAACATTTATTTTAATCGGATTAATCGGATTGTATTTAATCTTTCCAGATAATAATCAATCATGAAGTATAGATTTAATTAAACATAGCTTCAATATTTTGTATAATAGAATTTAATAGTAGACATGTTCATACCGTTGGGACAGTGCAATACAATAAGATGGAGATGCGAGGAGCAGAAAGAAATATAATCTAAAATAATTTAAATGATAATTATCAAAATTATATCATCGGACAAGTCTCTCCAGATTGTTTCAACCGTAGACTACAATATGTACAGCAGTTTGAGTGCCTACAAGGCATGAATATCCACGTTGTTAAACGTGGTTGGAGACATACAACACAAACGTTAATACTTGTAGATATGTCACCGTCTTCATCCTCAGACTCACTAGTGGTATCTCGACTTGGATATTCAGCCATCTGACCAATCGTGTGGGTAATCGCATAGATGCACAGACTACGTAACTAAAGACTGTTCACGGCATTTAACCATGGATTACTTCAAGTATTGTATCCAAACTGCTAAAATAATAATATTTCAAAAGCTACTAGACGTAAACGCTCTAAATCACAATAAAGTCAAGTTTCATTTTATAATGAGGATGCTCCATCATTTAAGGACAGCATTTACCTAATTGGTGCTCACATTACAACAAGATAAATATAAAGTTGCACTAGGAATACAATTAAATAACTATTTTGATTGTAGTTTCTGTAGTTTTCTTTTCGATCCGGTAGATTTTACAATACTTCGTTTCGAATTTATAATTCGGACTTTGTTCTTTAACAAACAATTGATAGTAGAAAAAAGTATTCGATTGAGATACCATAGGAAAGGTGTTTGACATTTGGGACAAGTAAATCTCCAGAATTGAAAAATCTCAAATTCTAGTCTTGAAATTGAATGAATGAATGAAAGACTTTATTTTGAGAGGAAAGCCTAATCACATGAAGTGATCTTCCTTAGGGTCCTCTTTTCTACAGCATAGCTAAGACGAAAACAAACAAAAAATACATTTAAACAAGATCAAATTAACTGCTAACAGAGAAAAGTGTTTAATGTTTTGTAGAGCGTTGAGTTCCAATTTGGTAGTCCAAGAAATGTTCAGAAATATAGAAAGCGTAGGGAAGTAAATGGCAAAATAAGATCAAATAAATAATAATAGGTCAAAAAGACGGAAGGTTCTGGGACTCAAGAGATCAAATTGGAGAGAAAATACTGGAAAGAATTCTCCATAAACTGGAGACCGCATTAATAACTTCATCAGAAGGATATTTAATCCCCCCTCGATCTGCTAACTCGATGAGAATCAAGTGAGAATCCTCACATTCAAGAGAAAGACTTTTGAGTTGGGTGAGTAAGGGCACACATTCAGGACATAGACAAGTAGCGAATTTAACTTCTTTCGAATATAACTTCGACTTAAATATACTATGTATAGCATAACCAGCTATAAAGGTTAAGGCTTGACGAGGTTCTTTAATTGGTGAAAAATCAAAGTTTTGATGGAGAATAAATACTAAGAGCTCAGATCTAGTTTAGATTTCTCAACATTCTCAGTTTCAATGTCAACAGAAAAGTGTTAACGAATTCCTTCAATGAAGTTTCAAATGTATTATCTTGGCTTCGATAAAGTTGTAAAATGTTAGAGAGTTTTATCCGGCGTTCGCTTTCAAGCATTTTGCAATTGGATATATTGTAATTACAACCAGACATTAGCCTGTATACCCCAAAGTGTTTTTCTAGAGAATCATTTTGTAAGAAACCTGTCAAGACATAAGAAAAACCACAAGCGTCACTGGTTAAGTAGTTCACAATTCTTGGTAAACTCGGCATGTATGAGTTAAGCTGGTAAATGTATGTGAGCTAAGTTTTCCATCTCTACCGATACAGTAGAGTGTCTTTCAATCCTGAAGCCATGAAACAAATATAGAAAAGAACTCAAAACGTTCATTCTGTAATATGAAAACCCTTGAATCAGAATCGAGGAGGCGGATATCTTTCCCTGGACTTTGTATGTTACACATTTTCCAAAACCGGGCTAGAAGTGAAATAAATTCAGAAGTTTGATCTGAAGTTTTATTATTTTGATTGTATAACAAAACAGCTTGTATGTTGACTGATCCCATACCGCAAGAGCCAAAGGTACACTTTGCCTTTCAAGTGTTGATGGCCAAACGAGTCTAGATATTAATTTATGAGCAATCTTGGCATTTGAAAATTGTTCAAGCTTGTAAATATTTTGAGATCGATGAAAGAAGCAGTTGAAATCTGATAAGGAAAAGTTCCACCAAATAATGATCAATAGAAGGAAAAGTAATGTCGTATTGGTGTCCTTTTAATTAATCCAGTTAATCCGGTTGCACTTAACTATGTGTACTCAACAAACATTTAAAAAATGGATCTTGTAGGGTCTGAAGGGTTAGGACAAGTTAATTCTGATTTAGATGAATTGTCAGGTAGTAATTTGAATAATGTAACGTTAAGTTGGTAATCGTCTGTACAAATCGCTATTACTCTAAGATCACATTTCTCAATGTCAATAATAACTTGTTTTACTATTGGAAGTAATTCAGAGGTTTTAGTATTGCAACAGGGGAGAAGTCTAACAATCTCTGACCATTTTGTGTAAACTTGAAAAGCTAGTACAGTTTTAGCCGGGTCACATTCAGAAGAAATGTCCTCTGCATCATCTAAATCCCAATGGATACAAGAGGATCCAAAAAAGATTTCCACCTTTGTAAGTCTAATCGGTATTCACATGAATTTCGTCGAGCTGTAAAAGAATAGTATTCCTTTTATATTAGTTAAAAGTCTTACAATAAACTTTAAGATAGTCAATAAAATATGTAGCTAATTCCATGATTGAATATAGTCTTCGCCTCTTCGGAGTGTTGATGGATGAGGCAAAGAGAGGCATTCCAATGATTGCAGATAATGGTAACATCCAGAAGATATCAGTTGGGCTTTGAGAGAAATGACCAATGTTAATACGTTATACCGACGGTTTTTTAACTAAGTTTCAAATTTTCAAGATGACATAGGATGAACTGTAGTCGAATAGAAATATCCTTTAATTCTTTCGTATCAGCTTTCGTTTTCAACTTTTCCACTGTAAGTCTAACGGATTCTGTAGCTTCCATGATACCAACCTCAATCTCATCTTGTTGATGCGTATCAAGCTCTTCAATTAAATCAGAAATCTGGCGGATATCAGTAACATCGGTATTTTAGTCTTTATCTCAACTTATTTAGAAAACATCTAACATGTAAATAATCATAAATAAGGATTAGATGTGACATGATTATTAAATGTCCAGACAGTATCCTCTTGAAAACATTTATCGTTGTCGGGCCTGAGCGAAAATAGAACCATTGTTGAGCTAAATTTAACATTGAATGTTTCTGTTCAATTTCTTCAATATTTGAAACAGAGAACTTTTCATTTTCTGTTTTAGATTCAGCAAGAGTCGGCTCAAGAGCTTTTTGAAAATGTCGAAAATCAATTACATTTCGGTCAAACATTTCTGCATGTTCAGAAGACCTCTCCAAATACGAAGGACAATTGGTTGGATTCTTCCTGAGTTCAGGTTTACGGGGAACTTTCCCAACGGTTCCATTTTGCTGAGGTATCTCAACATGAAGTAAAAGGTCATCGTCACCAAAGTGTTTCGCACAAATAAATACTCTGGTCAACTCCCATGCATCTTCACGAAGTAAAAATTTCCGCCATTCATCCTGTGTATCTTTCGGCCAATGATTTAACATTTCAAATACTGGTGTGTACTGTGTACCGTCGTAATTTGAGGTGCAATTTGCAATGCTGCATCTGTTTGGCATATTATTGGTATAAATAGAAGTAATATTGTGTAAATGTAAAGACGAGCTATATAATTAATAAATGTAATAGTAATAAACAATAATTTTATACAAAAGCTAATAGCTATGAATATACGTACGTATATTGATTACGCACGGGAATTAGTAGTAATTTCGTATTCAAACATTATGCTTTGTTTACAAAATAGACTTGATGTAATCCATGGTAGTGGATAAGTCAGACCGTGAACAGTCTTTAGTTTACTTAGTCTGTGGCATTGATGAATTCCAATGGATTCATGAGACCCTCTCTTAGCTTCTCCTTACAAGTTCTTCTCTGTTCTTCAGTCTTTACACATACTTTCTTCCTTGACCTACAAATCCCTCGTCCCAAACGTAATCAACTGAAATCATTATCAACATGTCTATAGTCCAGCAATATGGTGCAGGAAATGGTCAAATTGTGCATTTTCGAGATAAAAGTACCAAATTTTGCACAATTGCAGTATTATAGGCTCTGATCAACTTCAGCTATGGCACATAGAAGAATGTTTGGAATAACAAATTTTTGAGGGGGTCAAAAGTTGGTGCCCAATCGAAATCGCCGGCAGTATAAATACAGGATATCTCATTCAAATGCATTCTAAACAACTTTATATTGTCAGATTCGTGCTCAGCACTTAATTTACAGCATTTTGATAGGTATAATGACTATATTTGGTGAGAATATTTTTGGTTTTCCATAGCAACGGTAAGAATGTGATAACATTCCGAATCTCCCAAATTGGAGTAACCATATCGAGTGACCCCTTGTTTTTCTCGGGTGTGCGTACTGAGTGCGAATATACTATTAGAAACACTCAAAATATTAATTGTCAAGCCAAAAGTATGTATTTTCATTTCCTGCTATTTTGATTCGCCATTTTAATATCTATGATCCAGGCTTGTCAAATGGTCAAGGCATGACCTGACCTGACCTTTGAGTGACCTGAACCTATTTTGTAAACGCCTTGACCTGACCTGACCTGAACCTAATCTTTCATGATTTTGACATGACATGACCTGACCTAACCTGGACCTAGTCTATCAAAGAGTCAACTCGGTTGGAAATATTTTTCAGATATATCAACCCCACTCTTACCCACAAAGACCGTTAAAAGCGTCATGAAATTTGACGCGCTTTGATTTCAGAATTGAGTGTATTTTTTGCATAAGATGACGCGCATAAGTATTGATATCTCGCCCTTAAAGCGTCTCTACAAGCAAATTATGAAAGCATCGCAAAAAGTCGTTGGGAAATGCTCATCAACGCCACAGCAATTAAGAAATTGATTGCTATATATTGTATAAACCTCACTATTTAATAGTAGTATAGAAATATAATATAGTAGACTAGTAATAGTCAGGGATGGATCCACCGGGGGGGGGGTTCAGGGGAGTTGCACCCCCCCCAAAATGGATCAGGCGGAGTGCGAACCCCCTCCAGTGGCATAACCAGGGGGGGGGGGGGGATTTGTGTGTCCAAACATCCCCTCATAACTGATTTCCAAAAGGGATATGTTGTAATTTATAATACCAAAACATCTAAACATCTTTGGTACAACTGCACAATATTACACTCCTCCTACTATGTGACAAGAATAGCTGTACATCGATGTTTGAACGTCTAAGATTCAAAAGAATTATGGGGGGTTGCCCCCCAGATCCCCCCTTACCGTTGCTTGCTTCGCTCGCTCCAGAGCACCCCCTCACGATAATCCTGGCAAGGCTGGATTCGGTTAACGATTAGAGATTTTACTGTTAAATATCAGCAGGTTTATTGGGAAATTAATGTATAAAGTATCAATTTTTTTTGAATTATATCAGAATATGTATTCATAAATCCATTTCTCATCACCACTTAATAAATATTTTTGGACAACATTGATTTAAATTTACCTAAACCACGAAATGTATCAGTTAATATACTTATGCAGTTATACTTTATACACTGTCTTATTCTGTAGTATAATCAAATTTTCATAAAGGATTTATTGTATTGAGTAGGATGGGCGGTTAACCGGTAAACCGTGGCGAGAAATCGAATTGTAACCGTTGCCTCAGATCGGTTAGCCAACCTCACCCTTGATCCTGGATACGCCACTACCCCTCCCCCCAAAGAATATGATAATATATTCCAAAATTATATCTAGGGACTGGCACAAATTCCGAGATTGGTTGAGAGAAACATATGAGAGTTCTCTTCCCTATCTTTTCTGTGAGTACTTTTGGGGACGTTGTACGTATATCAAATATCAGGAAAAATCGTTAAGTAATTTTTAACTGTTGATTTAATTGTGATTGTTAAATATGTTTCAACTTTCTTGAAAGTTGCTTTCTCAAATGCATTTCTTAAAAAATAACGTCCAAAACTGGCACATTTGACTCGCGGGCGCATCCTATGGCATCCACAATTCTAATGCCCAACCCTCGGCATTGCACCCAGTGACGTAGCTAAGGTTTCGGGGGCCCGGTTCAAAAGTATGTGCCGGGGCCCCCGGCTCCAATAGTTCAAATTGGAGTAGTAAAATTTAAGGAGGTTCGCGGCATACATCTGGGTAAATTTGGGTTCGGAAATGGCATTTCCCTAATTTTGACGAATTATGATTGAAGTATATCTGCAAATGGAGAATTTTGGAACCTTTGCATACCTGAAGACCGTACAGGGATTCCCTGTACAGTATAGGGATTTTAACCATTTTGACTGTTCTGTACAGGAGTACAGAGATTTTTAATATACTAATTATGAGTCAAATAATGCCTAAAAATGTCTACAGTGATGAAGTATATTCTGCCATGCATTCTGCATTGACCACATAAAGGAACAACTGGTTTATATATTTATACAAGCGAACAGGGATTCCCTGTACAGTATATAATTCAATGCTTTCTCCTTTCCAAAGTGATAATTTTGATATGTAAGACTATAGTAATACCTGTACGAGCGTGCGCAGCGAGCGAGAAAATTCTTTGGGAGGTGTACAGGGATTTTGGCCAATGTACACGGGAAAATTGGAGCCCTGTACAGGGATATTACACAAATAGGTTGGCAGGTATGACTTTGGGACCCCTGAGACATCGGGGTACTGGTTCAATGAACCGTCTATAGCTACGCCTCTGATTGCACCCCCCCAGATATTTTGTGCTGGATCTATCCCTGGTAATTGTACCTGAAATTGACCTGAAATGACCTGGAATTGACCTGAAATTGACTTGAAATTGACCTGAAATTGAGATGAAATGACCTGAAATTGACCTGAGAATGTGAAAGACCTGACCTGACCTGTATGAATTTTTTCTACCAAGACTTGACCTGACCTGCCCGTAAATATTGTATATAAGAGCTGAGCTGAGCTGACCTGACCTGACAATGCGGGACCTTTTGACAAGCCTGCTATGATCCCTCAATATTTTGTCCAAAAATAAGTGTTCATTTCAGTAATTGTATTTAAGCAATAAGGGCGGACTGAGAAAGTGCCAGGGGCACTGTGGGTAGGGCCGTTTGTTCGTGAGCTGGCCATAATCCTGCTATAGGGAGTGATCTGCCAGCATACTTCCATATGTGGGTTTGCGTACCCTGAAAATATTTATATGTGATTTAAATAGTTACCATTTTAGTTATTAGACTGTTATAATTAATCACAATTATGACTAGTTTTTATGTTGCTGTAACGCCATCAGATATTAGTGCTAAAAACTACGCAGTCGCTTCTCTATTTTTATAAAACAAATAAATTAGTGGGATATCTCGCTCTTTCTGGCTGCATGGGACGATAAATTTATATTATTAAAATTCGATTGTTGTGCTTTTGATTGTTTGTTTGTTTTTCCCGAATATATTAGAGTGATAAGTCGATATAGAACGGATTTATTATTGAAATAGAGACCAACTTCCAAAGTTATGAGAAGTAATCATGTATACTGAATCCTATTTTTGTATTTACAAATTCCATTATGAATCATGTGCTTATGTTCTGATGTCTCAATACATGTTGTCTGACCTGATACGCACCTCCGACATTTCATCTTGGTATAAGTTTATCCAAAGAGTTCATAAATTTCGAATATGAATCATATATAAAGTGGCGAGATTACCATATGGTCTAATCCAAACCAATATTTACCGCCCAGATAAGGGTGTTTCTATTTTTAGTAAATGTTTGACATACAAATCTGCAAAGATAAACTATATTTTGGGGCTAATTCCCAGAAAAATTGCGAATTAATTTTAACTTATATAAAAATGTTGCACGGTTCTGAGAGGTCCGGATCTGGGAGGTTCTGCTGTATCTCAAGGGGCAAGGGTGTAGATCTTGGGAGCTATGGGTCTTAAGTCCACCCAGATTTTATATAAACAACATGTAAACTATATACCGGTACTATTTATATCACTCCGCATGCAGTCTTAGCCCCATCAACAGCCCTGAAAGGGTGCCATGGTCCTAGCTAGCCTCCCTTTTGGTCCGCTTTTTATGCAAGTTTTATTGGCTAATTAGTGTAAATGGGTCAATGTAGTTCGAATTATTGTGTGGGCTGGAGTAAATGCGTCTCGTAGCAATAGATACTTAATAAAAACATAAAGGTCCATTTGATTCAGGAACAAAAGATGCATATGTTACAACATCCAATGTTTTGACGATATTGTGAGTAAATGAGTGAAAATTGTAATGAAAATGTTGGTTGGGACTGAAAGAGCTAATCATTTACCTTGAAGCAGGATCGGAATCGCGTCTCTTTGGGGTGGTGCCATTAAGTGACTAGGGGGGGTCGGTTAACAAATACTATTGTACAAGGAAGGCCTGTAGCCAGAAAGTAGTAATGGGTGAGGCTATGAGGATTGCAGGGGAGCTGAGTATAATAATATAATATGGAGACCAGGGGGGGCACACTGTGTTATTCTAGGGGGGCCCAGCCTCAAAAGAGGGGGGGGGGCATGCCCCCCCCCCCTGGCGCCGCCACTGATGAAGAACCTGGGTAGGGATGGATTTAAGATTTGGTATAAGGGGGGTTGTGGTTTCTAAAACATCGCATCGTCAGCTTGGTGTCTGGGAGAGCAGTTAGCTCCCCAGTTGGGACTAGGGCGAAGCCCTTGGAAGCCAGAAACAATGCTACTAGTACTATTCACCCAAATTTCAATACCTATGTACTAGATTATTCGAGGGTATTAATACAAAATGTGATCATGAGGAAATTGAAACACCAATAATGTACAATTCAACAACAAATCCAAATGTCAGATATATCACCTAGCCGGCGAGCCTCCCCCTAGCTACTGGCCTGACACAAGGACGAATAAATGGTGGAGCATGTGCATTACACTATGGAACTATGGCCGGTCCAAACCTGCCTAGAAGTAGTACAAGTACAAAGACATGTTCATGCGGCTTAATCTGTGATCAAAGTACAGAAGTGCTCCTTCAAGCAACTACTACTTTTGATCTTGGATAAATCTTGGCTTTGAGCAGGAATATGATACATACATACTTTTGGCTTGAGAATTAATATTTAGAGTGTTTCTAATAATATATTCGCACTCAGTACGCACACCCGAGAAAAACAAGGGGTCACTCAATATGGTTACTCCAAATTGGGAGATCGGAATGGTATCACATTCTTATCGTGTATTTATACTGCCGGCGATTTCGATTGGGCCTGAAAAATTTGTTCCTCCAAAATTCTGCTATGTGCCATAACTGAAGTTGATCAGAGCCTATAAACTACAATTGTGCAAAACTTGGTACTTTTATCTCGAAAATGCACAATCTTGCACCATATTGCAGGGCTACTATGATGTTATTGAGTGCTGTAAAAAATGTCCATATCCTAAGACGATGTGTTTTCATGATTGACTTTAGTTTAGAGTGGTAACTCTATGCAGCATGTTAGTAGAGATGATCAGATGATTAATAGAGAGTTCCTCTCAGGGGCGTCCTGGCCATACAAGCCAGCGGGAAATCCCCGCTGGGGCCTCCCTGGTTGCTCCGGTGTAATGTGGTCGATTCATCGCTTCTTGAAGAATTTTTTCAATTTTTCCAGATTCTTCATTTCAGAACCTTCAATATTAGGGGTTTTAAGTGAGATATATGTTGGGTAGATCAATTGGGGGGAAGAAATGGTATGTTCATCAGTTCTCGAATAAATGTTGCCACGTTTTGATGTTGTTTCTGAAAGAGTGAGTTACCCTAGCTTTTGCGTCTTTCTCCAGATACAGTCTACTCCGCTTAATTGGGACACGTTTGTTCCAGACCTCTTGTCCCAATTAACCGAATACATTATATAAAGTAGTGATCTACCAGCGATTTACAACAATTTAGTTTTAAACCTGTTACAACAATTCCTCCAATGCCTGCGAACCCTATATTCTACTCACTTCCATACTGTGAGCCTTATTATTTTGTGAACCGTTTTGAATTATCCGTCAACAACAAGCTCATAATATCTGGTAAATTGGGATTTACGGAAAATAGACCGTATTTAGAAATTTTGTTATACCATGTCTAGATTATTAGATTTTGGGTTGATCAATATAGATTTTGTATTGAGCGAGCACCAATTTTGAACCCATTTTTTTTAGTTTGTCCCGATTAAGCGGAGTTTGTCCCAATTAACCGAAATTTTTTAGTATTAGCTTCTATGGAAAGGATTCGGTTCTTGGGAAGTTGTCCCAATTAAGCGGTTGTCCCGATTAACCGGTGTCCCAATTAAGCGGAGTACACTGTACATTGACTGAAATGAAACCAGCATCCGTGATGTGAATTTGAGGATAAACTTGTTTGAAAGCATTCCTTGGTGCAGGATCCCAATCCGACGAGGTATTTTCGAACTAATCCTTTCTAACACAGCTGTATATAGTTCTTCACTCTTCGCGGTCATCAAGCAATGGTAAAGAATGCCTGCCAATAGCTACAAAAATGATCCTTGAGTAAATTGAATGGGTACTGTAAAAAAGGTACAGTACCATCAAACTAGATATGCACAACCTCACATAATGCAGAAGACATTGCATCGGAGTATAAGACCACATGTCACTGAACCTTGGGAGTATTTTCCTAAACTAGCTGTAAGTAGCATCTGAGGGTATCTTCGGTTGTAACCTTCTCCTGGCAAGATACATAGTCGATTCGCATTCGGGAAATGTAACTTCAAAAGCACTGGGATCACCTCTCGTTGTATCATTAAAACGTGCCGAAGAATTGTTTGGCTATGCATTGCAGTTTCATGCATTTCGTTTTCAAATCGAAAACATGAGATTAGTATTCTTCAGTGTTATGATTGTGCGTTAATAAAGGAGTTATAAGATCTGTCACACGATTGAGTCTACCACAGGGGTGCACAACTCGATTTTAAGTGCGGGCCACATTGGTTTCGTCAAATCTTTATGTAGTCCATAAAGGTCAACCTTAATTCTGGATTAAATTTTACGCGTGCCGGATCCCCATATGTTGGGCACCCCTGGTCTACTAGTACCTTTGCAGCCAGTACGGAAAAATTGCAAATTTTAGATAATATACATTTCGCTGATATTGGAATAGATAAATTTGTGTCCATCACAAGTAGTATAAACTTTTCCAACAAGTCGTCTGTAAGAGCTCAAAATGTATTCCATATTGATTAGTATCATAAATAGAATTCATTACAATTCATACCAGTCGACAAAAAAGGAAAAACGAAGCCAATGTGTTTTAAAACAAAACAACTACCACATGATTGTATTTAAAGAATTGCTGAAAGGTGTTATTTGAACTACGTCAATCTAAAACAGTAAACAACTACATTCACTAAGTTAAACAAAGAAATTCGTGTGAAGTCAAAACAAAAAGCAAAATACCGACGATCTTCATAAGCAAATATTTATTCAGAGCACTAATCATTTCCAATTTCTTATCATAGTATTTATCATTTTGATTTTATACGATAATATTCTGTTTTATATAAATGATGCATTGAAAAAATGTTCAAACTGAATGTAAATTATTCTCCCAAATAAGAGCACAATAAAACCCATTCTGACAAAGTCAGCGGCCGTATTCCCTAAGAACTTAAGTACTAAGATCAGTCTTAAGTCTTAAGATCGATCTTAAGTCTTAAGATCGATCTTAGTTAAGACCGAACTTAAAGCTATTCACTATAGTGCAGCGGCACAACCATATAATTGTTCATTTTTTTGATAAAAGCACCAAAATTTGTACACATGTACTTTGATGTAGTGCGAACATTTTTGGATATTGAGGCAATTGAAAGAATCTCAATATCGGCCATGACAGCTCGCCAAAGTAACCACGTCCGATAGTGTTCGCCGGACGTATTTCCAATAAAAATTGTTCAAATTAGGTTATATCGTCTTTCTATTGTTGAATTCGGTTTCGAAGTAAAATTTCCGAAAATTTGATATATAACATGACCATATTTGGAAGATTTTTTCCATAGCAACGCTGGAATGTATCAGGAATGTGTCAAAAATTCCTTTCTCCAATTGTGTCCTTACCCAATCGAGTGACCCCTCTTTCGATTCCGCTCAACTACCCGAGTATACTTATGCACATACCGACCCTGTAAAACGTGATTTGATAAAATTATTCGATATTCATCGTGATTTACCATAAATATCGAATAATTTTATCAAATCACGTTTTACAGGGTCGGTATGTGCATAAGTATACTCGGGTAGTTGAGCGGAGTCGAAAGAGGGGTCACTCGATTGGGTAAGGACACAATTGGAGAAAGGAATTTTTGACACATTCCTGATACATTCCAGCGTTGCTATGGAAAAAAAATCTTCCAAATATGGTCATGTGATATATCAAATTTTCGGAGATTTTACTTCGAAACCGAATTCAACAATAGAAAGACGATATAACCTAATTTGAACAAGTTTTTATGGGAAACACGTCCGGCGAACACTATCGGACGTGGTTACTTTGGCGAGCTGTCATGGCCGATATAGACATTCTTTCAATTGCCTCAATATCCAAAAATGTTCGCACTACATCAAAGTACATGTGTACAAATTTTGGTGCTTTTATCAAAAAAATGAACAATTTTGTGAAATTTATGGCTATGACGTTGGACTACTAAGATGTAAGATCGACCTTAAGATCGATCTTAAGACCGAATTTAAAAATATAGTTAATGTAAATATGATTAGAATAGAGCATTATTCTAATTAAATACAAAACTAAAGTATAATTTAGTTATGGCAAGTGTTTATTTATTATTGATCTGGTAAAAATATATATTTCTTTATTTTTATTTTTGAGCCCAATTAATGTCAAATTATTATGAACAAAAAAGAAATATTTAAAATTTATTTGAATTCTAATATCAATCAAGGTAGATTAAATGTGCGATAGAAGTCAGTTTGAACAACATTTATGAAGTAATTAGTGAAAATCGAATCAAATACAATACTTAAGACACCTCTCTAGCTAAGTTGATAAAAGTTCGGTCTTAAGTTCGGTCTTAAGATGAACTTAAATCTTAGTGAATACCGATCTTATTGAATACTACTTAATATCGAAAGATCGAACTTAAGACTTAAGCACTAAGATCGATCTTAAGTTCTTAGTGAATACGGCCGCAGAACTCGATAAAAGTCCATTCTGACATAGTCAGAACTCGATAAAAACCAATTCTGACAAAGTCAGAAATCGATAAAAAGCCGTTTCTGACAATTATATATTATTAAACAACATTCCAAATGTACAATTATGTTAGAAAGTTGCTTAATTTTAAAGATACCAAGATTCGGGTTCAAAATAATACAAATAATATTGTATTAAAGAAAATTTTGTTGAAATTTGTCATACTTTGTAATTTCACTTATAAGTTCATTAACTATACTAGTTTGTTCATGGTCCAAGTATTTTATAGCGTACCATTGCTTTAGGTATAGAATGCTATGGGAAAACCTTTATGTAATAAGACATTTCATACGTCATCTGCTCTGAAAATGCCTACTTCCTGTGAATGGCCAAAATAACCCACTGTGCTATAATACTATCAGAAAAGCGGTATATATCTATAAATTTGTTTGTATGATCCAAGTTGATTGAAGAAACTGGATGGTCCAAATCGAACTTCGGCATATAGGGATAAGTTTTGGCACCCGACAAAAAGTTGAGGTTTCACCCATGAAATGTCTCAGACCTCGCTAAAAAATCACTTAATCGTACATAATTCGTACCCTCTAAGACAGGTGTGTGCAACTTCTTTTATCCTGGGCCGCATTGTGCTTCTCAGATCTGTTCACGGGCCGCGATTCGGATAGTTTTCGAATATTCAGATTTAGATTAGAAGAAAACATTGTTTAAGTTTTACATAATTAGAATGATTAAGTGTTTTGACTAAGAGAAATATGGTCACAAAATTATAATAATTGTCAAAAGGTCACATATGTGTTCCTTAGTGTGAGATCTGTGATTGATTAGAATGGTTCGCGGGCCGCAGCACAGAGCGTTGCGGGCCGAATATGGCCCAATGGCCATCGGCCATATGCAGCCCGCAATGTACAATGATGTACAAGAGACAGATATGCTAGAAAAAGTTATCTAAGGTTTAAATGAGTTCTAATTAGGGATGGGACAGAGCTCCGCATCCGCATCCGTGTCAGCGGAGCTCCGCATGATTTATTAACTCCGCCTTTACATCCGAATCCGCAGAGTTTAAAATTCTCGCATTCGCCTAACATCTGCATCCGCGGAGTTTATGAATTTCACATTCGCCCCCTCCCAATTACAGTCTGTTCTCTCTAATAGTCCACTTCTCCACTTATCTAATAGTCCACTTCCTTAATCGTCTAACATAATTTTGTAATTCATTACTAGTTTAATTGCACAGTTTTTGTATGTAATATTGTTCTTCTCTAATAATCCATTCTCTAAGTCCATTTCTCTTATAGTCTACATCAGTTAATGTCTAAATGGGGACCCTTTGTCTACAGGTGGACTCTTAGAAAGGCCAGATATGAATACTACTTACACAGTTCATACTCCCTAATAGTCTGCTGTGCATTCATTTGCATGTATTTGTGTGGGAATTAAACTTTGTTCGCATATGTAATCACTGTTTCATATTACGAGAGTCCACTGTATAGTAATAGTACTAAATAAAATATTGTAAAATGAAAGCCAATAGGTTTGAGCTCAGCATCCGCATTCGCGGATGTAAAGATGAAAACTCCGCATCCGCATCCGAATCCGGAGTTAAAAGTTTGGCATCCGCATGCATATCCTAATTCGCGGATGTGGAAAAATTCGCATCCGTCCCATCCCTAGTTCTAATACACATCATAATTACATTCAGTAAGCATCTACCCCAGGGGTTTATCTAGGTGCCTGGCCGGCACTTTTAGGTGCCGGCCAGGCATCAGTTGTGGTCAAAAAGAGCGTGATTTTCGATTTGATTTAGGTGCCGGGTTGGCACTTAATTAGGTACAGGGTGTATGGCCCCATTTTCTGGTCCAGAAATGATTGGATAAACAACAGTTTGTGCACCATAGCAGTTTACCTCCTTAAAATAGTGCCGCATCATTGTATTATATTGATTCTGTATTATGGCTAATACCTCTAGGGTGCCGGAAAATTTCTACCTCCATAATAAGGTGCCATCTACGAAAATCCTAGATAAACCCCTGATCTACCCCCTTTACATTAGGGTATAAATCCTTACATCCCTTGGAACCTGGAATTTTATAAAAGATTTCCCATGTTGAAGATATTTGAACAATAAACATGGGTGAATATCAAAAGATTTTCAACAAAACACAAAATTTGTGTCTCATAGGTTTTCAAAAGATCACCCAGAACTTAACTTAAGAAATTGCATAAATCATATTTGATGATGCAGGCTGCACACCCCTGCTCTAAGAGATAAAATTTAAAAACTAATAGAACATGCAGATTAATGATGCGGACATGTTGATCTCGCCAAATAGGCAATATGTGTTATCAGTACCCATGATGACATAATCATAAAATTTCACATTTTTTAATATGACTATTTTGGGCCTATTTACGCCGTATAATAAATGTTAGAAGTATTTAAACCACACTCCACCGCAATGCTGTTAGTGTGTGGTGCGTTCTGCCGCGAAGCGACCTATCAAGCGAAGCGCGCTAGAAATTACAGCGAATTTGACCTCATATGGGCAAAGAAATGTGCCAACTTTAGATGACTGAGCAAATATCCATTTCCTAACGAAAGATGGTAGAGCTGAGTTATAAACACCTATTCACATCAATATTCTCGGTTTAAAAATGAATTGTAAATTAAAAGCCTATAATAAATACAATAGGAATGATATAAATTCAATGCCCATATATGGTGGTGGCATATGACACTATATGAACACGCTGATACAAATCCAACTTCCGATCCATAGGAGATAGAACTTAGCTTCACCCTCTCAGTACTATTTGCAATGCACATGAGCAACTGTATTTATCTTGGAAACGTGTTTTTATGTAAGTTTTGAATTATATTTTGTGCCACTTCGACATAATACTAGGGCTGAAACGAATATACGAAATGTAACGAACGAACCTTTTTCTAAACCAGGGGTGCCCAACTCGATTTTAATTGCGGGCATCATTGGTTTCCTCAAATATTTAGGTGGTCTATAAAGCCAATTTCTAAATTTCATATATATTAGAGAGAGATAGGTTGGGGTATCCAAGCGGAAATGGAACAGAAAACGTTAAGAAACACATCTAAAATCATGATAGACTAATATACATGTAATGATCAAAAATATTAACTGGATTAAATTTTACGCGGGCCGGATCGCCGTATGTTGGGCACCCCTGTTCTAAACGAACGAATATTCGTTCGTTTGGATGACTAAGCATTATATCAAATTCAAGACACAAAATACATTGGAAAATTGGTGTTAAATAATGTTACAATGGTTAAATAATAGTTACAAAGTTTATTATAAACAAGATAACTAATAATCAAGGGTAGGAATTTCCTTTTACGATCTCTCCAAGTTAAACAAAGTCATGTTGTTGTCCAAAAGTAGCCAACGAATATCTGTTTCAATCTAATAATCGTCCAAACGAAAATTCCTTTCGAAACGAATATTCGTTCAATCATTTCGATCGAATATTCGAATATTCGGTATATTCGTTTCAGCCTACATAATTCATAACAAGTACAAAATCTTCCCAGTGTAGCTTAAAAAATGAATACCTCAGATTACATATGAATCTGGCTAAAGCTTTTATACAATGTTGGCAAAATATACGTGAAATAAATAGGTATGTAGATCAGAGTGGACCATGGGTCATGGGTCAGATGGGTCAGATGGTTATGGGCACGGCTCTGTGACCCATGACCCATGACCCATTTGGAATTTCGTTGTTTTCCCAGTTATAGTACGAATCAAATTAACCCAGGAACATTACAGGGTATTTCTTTGGTATTAGAAGTCTAACAAAATTAATTGATTGACAAGCATCATACATTTATTAAAAGTCGGATTGTGTTACATAATGTTTAGATATTAAAAATTAATATATTTAGAAAGGTCAATGGGACACGATTGGTCAAAGCGTTACTTGATGGGGCAATGGGTCACTCGATGGGTCATGGGTAAATGGGCCATGGGTCACCAATGTTGACCCATGGTTCACTCTGATGTAGATACTTGATAATGTTACTTTTTGCAAATTTGGGACTGTCTAGTTCTAAATTATATCAAAACTGAAAAACGGCAATTCATTAACAAAATCCGACAAAAATTGGTTTTTATAAAGGTTCAGACAAGAAAAAGCATATTAAACTATTCTATTAGATCCTAATTATGTTTTCGACATTTAATTCGCGTCATAATACGTACACATAATTGTATTCAGGAAAAAATGATTTACATTGTCTTATATGCAACGGAAGCAAAAATTAGATTTGTAACCAACGCATACAAACGAAAAGTGATTTGAGCTAGTTGCCATATGCTAAAAATATTCAGTAAATACAGTCCGTATTGTATAGTTATCAGGCCTTACAGTAGAAATAAGTGTTGAGCATATTATTGTAAGAAAATAAGAGTGAATTGCATACAGAAGTATTAGAGTGAACTAAGCAATAAGGTACTTAATAATTGCTAAGATTACAGTAGGTACATTTCTCTTGAGTTAACGCTTTCGTCTCCCACCTACACCTCGTCATCGCCCGAATTTATACTTTGATTGTGGATTATTTTAATGTTTTGAACGGTTTCTAAAATCAAGGAAATTCAGGAAATAATTTGCCCATCTTCTACCTCAGTAATGTATATTGTATTTCCAAAACATTTAGAACCTGCCTAATCCAACACTCGTTGGAATAGGAAATTTCTGTCGGATCGAAGCGAATTCTGGATTATATAGGAAAATTTCATATATGCGGCGTTCAAATTCAATTTAAAGAAGGTCGGATTCCGCAGGTTCCACTATACTTGATGGGTAGAGGTAGAATGATGTTCATCAAAATGTGAAGTTAGATATGAATTCTCATTTCAATACTTTGACTTCATCTTCTAAATTCCAATTTCTTATCTTGGGTATTATCTACATCAAACTCCCCAGAAAGTGTAATTGTTGAGTTATATATTGTTGCTGCTGTAGAATAAATTGTGTATGTATATTAGATCTCTTTCTTACATGAGGATAAAGGCAGGGGGGATGGGGGAATATATCTCCAACCATTGCAGTGGGGGAGGGCTGAATGCAATCATCCCCCTACTTTGTGAATATCTTAATGGAGAATCATACGACGACATTTCAACAAATCTCCAGCAACAAATAGCCATAGGCGTAACCTTGGGCATGCGAATACAAGTAGAGGTTTCTAGGCGAAATTTCTCAATACTCACCAAATTATGGAGTAATTGTCATCTAGAGAAGCGTGAAAGTCACCCAGTCGCACCCTGTAATAAGAGATAACACCAGATTATCAATAAGCTTACTCATTGTCGAGTGATGACGTATGCATTAAAATTTAACAGAGTAAATTTGACTATTTACTCCTATTTACGTTATGCAATTGGTGTTAAAATAAAAAACCACACAGCAAGCGCGTCGCGGTTGCTGTGGAGTTGTGTTCTGGCGCGAAGCCACCTAGAAGCGAAGCACGCTAGTGTATTATATATATACGAGCCCTTCGGTCTCGGTCGCGTTGCGACAGATCGGTGCTACGCACCTCAACTTAACGGCCGCTATGCGGCCTTACTCCTCACTAAACTTACTTTTTGAATTTTTCATTTTGAATTTTCATTAATTTGTTTACCTATTTTGTGTAAACAACAACAACAAATATGAATATGAGAAATTTATAAACGCGAAATTCGTCTTCAGCATACTTGTTTACCTATAATACCCGTTGGAAGCTAACTTCTAGGTTGATTTTGAATTTTCATTAATTTGTTTACCTATTTTGTGTAAACAACAACAAATATGAATATGAGAAATTTATAAACGCGAAATTCGTCTTCAGCATACTTGTTTACCTATTATAACATTTGTTTATCTATTATAACATTTGAAAGTTAGTTTATATCCCAATATTAATGCGGTTTCTATTCCCCCATCACTTTAATATAATCCGGACAAACACACACACACACACACACACACACAAACAACAATCGAGATTTAATAATGTAGATATATATACAGGATACTCCACTTATCAGATCTACCTTTTAAAAGATTTCTCCGTTTAATGGGGTCAAAATTCACAAGAATTATAGGACGGAACTATAATTTGCCTCAAAATATTTATTGGTTACCAGATATGATTTAACACTAATGATTTAACACTGATTTGGTCTATCTGTTGCATGTTTCGAAAAACAATATATGGGTTCTGTCATGGAATATAAATACATATACCTTTCATAAAATACAAAATATCAATTGAAATCAAATGGCTACGGCATCTACTCCATTAACTGTTCAAATGCTCAAGACAAGCAAAAATAAAGATAAGGCATGCATATACGGTTTTATGTATAAGCTAAGTAGATCTACTTCAGCAGGCTCACATTGGGTTTGCGAAAAGCGTGGAACATGCAAAGCCCGTCTCATAATACAAGATAGGAATGTCATTAAACCCACTGACATGACTGGTATTCACTCATCGCATACAGAGTAAGGCCGCGTACTGGCCGTTAACTTGAGGTGCGTAAGCACCGATCTGTCGCAAAGCGAGCAAGACCGAAGGGCTCGTATTATTGATATTTAAATATGTAAGTAAATTGAGTGTCACCGTGACAGCAGGGTGCGTAGAAATGGGAATTTGGAGGAGTTAGCAATGTACCCAAATGGGAGAAATGTAAGACGAAATTAAATTCATATTTATTTTCTCTGTCAATGGGAGGGGCAACAAATGAAAATGGGGGATGGAGTGCGATACTGGTATCATACTATGCCAATGGTGAAAGCAATAACAGCGTCCAATCTTATCCCGTGTTCATTCCTAAAGCATTTCAATTAAAGTACACCCTTGCTTACACGAACAGGATATCCAAAATATTTTTAAATCTTGAAAAATCTAGAATATTTATATATTAGATTTGAATTTATTTATAAAAAAAATTTATCAGACTAATCTTTAGGTCATCTATTATATATCCTTAGTTTGGCTTTAAAAGGTTTAATAATACTTTCGGGGTCTCATTTAAGAGGCCTATGGTTAATGTATTAATTCACTAACCGAACGAGTTCACTAATCGGAACATAATTTTTAAAAAATCGGAACACCTGTGTTCGGAATAGCGAGTGTACTGTATGCAGGCTTGTCAAATGGTCCCGCAGATATATCAACGCCAAAAGTGGCGTTGATATATCTGAAAAATTAAATCCAACCGAGTTGACCCTTTGATAGACTAGGTCAGGTCATGTCAGGTCACGTCAGGTGAAAAAAAAAAAGTTCTGGTCAGGTCAGGTCATGTCAAGTCATGGCGTTCAGAATTTTCTTTGGTTTAATGTGATGCACAGTGGACAAGTGCATTGGAAAATTTACAGTGCTATGGAAAATTTACAGTGCAATAGACATGGGATGAATAATCTTAAATTTGTTCATTAATTTATCCTTCCTTCGGCAAATTGAAGGTCTATAGGTTCATGTGTTGTCTGTAGTGCCTTTTGACGGGTGTATGATCTGTTACCCCTTATGGCCATGATGGAGGCCCTAAGTAACGTAAAGCAGAGTCGGCAGCGAATCCAGTCAATTATCTTACTGTATGTGATGTTCTTCTTCTCGCTCATGATGGACGCGAGTCTTTTGTAGAATGTTGTAGCGGCTCTCCACATTCCTCCTGTTGTTGACATTACTAGGGGGGTGAATGTAGAGTGCTCGACCTCTCTTACACGTTGTTCATATTGC
Organism: Hexactinellida sp. DTS-2022; assembly: GCA_028753945.1. NCBI lineage: Eukaryota > Metazoa > Porifera > Hexactinellida > Hexactinellida sp. DTS-2022. The sequence continues at coordinate 1,795,027 of JAPNXP010000003.1, forward strand.
CTCTTCTTTTCTTGTTCGTGGCGTCTGTATATGGAAGGTGAGGCGGCTTGCCGATTCGAATGAGCGCATGGGTTAAACACCCTTACGTCAAAAAATTCCCTCTCGAATCTACCCCCCCCAAAAACAATATGCAGCAATGTCCAGGCGTACTTGATCTTATGTGATTGCTGATCGATTAGATATGGTCTCACTTGACAAAGATTGCAAGTGAGGTTCAGTTACCACTCCGTTACAGACATCGGACATGAGCGAGGCCGTGATGTCTCGGACTTCATTATGTCTGATTGATGGGTACCTACCCGTGGGGAATGACAAAGCATGCTCGACACTAAAAGTATGCAGCTACAGTGTTAGGGTGAGTTAGCGAAAGACCAATCTTATCGAAGGGACAGAGCATCCCTAAAGGCGGATTTGTGGAGAGCAAATCCATAGTTGTCAATAGGTAGTGCTGACAGCCATGTTGAAGCTCCATTTTCTTGTGAGAGTTCCATACAGCGCTGAAGGGAGGGTGGTAACTGTCGTTGCAAGTTTTTAGCAGCGTATTTTTGCATAATGCGTTTTTCAGCTCGAATTGTGTCCTTAATATTTTTCTGAATAGAATGGCATTCTAAAGGTTGATGGTCTTGCTGTAGAATCATGTCAACCAGAGGAGCACTAATTCGTTTCGAACTCTCATGCTGTTCTGTTGCAATTCCCTGAGGATTGATCAGGCCTAGACCTCCGAGCGATGTTGGAAGTGCCATCAATTCACGCACCTGGTCGCTAGGTGGAGAGTGTCCAGTGGCGTTGATATATCTGAAAAATTAAATCCAACCGAGTTGACCCTTTGATAGACTAGGTCAGGTCATGTCAGGTCACGTCAGGTAAAAAAAAGAAGTTCTGGTCAGGTCAGGTCATGTCAAGTCATGGCGTTCAGAAATAGGTTCAGGTCACTCAAAGGCAGGGGCGGATCTAGGGGGGGGGGGCAAGGGGGCCCCGGACCCCCTGAGATTTTTCTCATGGGGGGAATTTTTGTAATTTTAGTCATTTTAGTAATAATTTATATAAAAATGGTAATAGAGCAATATCTGGCTATCAAAGGGTAATTTTTTTCTGGGAGGCAAGCCCCCCAAACCCCCTTACAGTCGCTCGTTTTACTCGCTCCATACCCCTCCAAATTTGCCCCCCCCTGAGTCGAAGGGCTGTATCCGCCCCTGCTCAAAGGTCAGGTCATTCTTGTTATGATCGATTCTGTTGTTGAAAATGCAATATTTGCTTGGGGACTCAAGCTTTCAAACTGTTTAAAAAAATCGAAATACATTCGGCAAATACAAATGGGTAGGATAGAGTAGAACGCCACAGGAATTACTTCAAATGATACATTTATCTTAGTTTGTCACCTGGAAAATCTGATGGGTACGAATTCTGATTTGTCGAGATAAATCAAAAATAAACGCATTAGATTGAATCAAATTTCACAGGAGATCGTTAACGCGACTTCTTAAACGACACTATTGAAAAAATTGATAAATCATGTCTAGGAAAGATTTTGACAATATATGGGCATATAAATTTGCCACTTTCTGATGACCTAGCAAATTGCTTATCTCCTGACCCAATGATTCCACAGCTTAGGTCTAATTTCCTAGACGTCCAAATTCCAATTTATAAGCAATGGACTATATAATGTCGTTTGGAAATTCAAATCAGTAGGATAAATAAGTTCATCTTCTGTTAAAATGGTGATAATTCCATTTATTTTTCCCACATACCTGAGAAGTTCAAAATATTTTCCTGAAAAATATAACTTTAATATCATCATGAAAATTTCAAGATTGTACAACCTAAATAAGCCTGTTTTTGATAATTGATTAACTGCTTAAAAATCATGTTGGACCCTCTTTTTGACGAAAAAGTATCAAAAACCTGGGAAAATCGGTGTTTCCTAGTCCAATATAGCCAGAAACCACAAATCTGAGGTTCTCAAAAGTGCTTCCATTGGACTCGCAATGGTTGAATACCCCATATACAATGCAAATAATAACAAAATGAGGCATAGTTTAGCTTAAAATGAAAATTAGAAACTGGCCTTCTCGTTTCATTGCCTTCTCGGTGACATATTTAGCCGTTTATTAAGTAGGCCATGTCTAGACACTTTAGGATATGTCTATATGTTTTTCAATCATCAAGGCTGGATTCGGTTAACCGGTTAACCGTTGCTGATATTGGTTAACGGTTGGAGATTTTATTAACCAGTTAGCCGGTCTGTTGAATATCAGCAGAGTTATTTGAAAATTAATGTATAAGTATTAAGAATCATCAATATGTTAGCCATAAATTCATTTCTCATCACCACCTAATATATTTTCTTAGACAACATTGATTTAAATTTACCTAAAGCACGAAAAACATATCAGTTAATATACTTATGCGGTTATACTTTATACAGCTGAGTCTTATTCTGTAGTATAATCAAATTATAATAAAGGATTTATTGTATTAAGTAGGATGGGCGGTTAACCGGTTAACCGTGGCGAGAAATCGAATTGTAACCGTAGCCTCAGATCGGTTAACCAACCCCACCCTTGAAGTTAATTCTGGAAAATATTTATAATTTTGGAAAATAGTTCTGTTATTTCAAATACATGAAGCTAAATTTAGTATTTCAAATATCCTAGACTTTTGAAATGTCATGCATCATAGCCTACTATATATACACTACCCGGACAAAAGTATTCGACCACCCAACATTTTCCCATTGAAAATAGTACTATAGTGGGGTTAACAATGGAAGATGGTGTTTTAAAATTACAGGAGATATTGCTATTTCGATTACATATTCGTATTCTGCACATTCGAATTAACAATTGCAGGAGCTTTCAATTCAATCCCTTTTTGATTTGGTTAAAAATTATCTTCCTGTGCCAATATGCACCACTTTTCCCAAATTGCCACTATGGGAGAGATGGGAACTGGTGGAACATGTTGCCATTTGATGATAATTTTCAACAGAATTAATATGTAATCATTTGGAAGCATCTACAATCTGTAATTCGATTGCGTAGAATACGAATCTGAATTCAAAATAACAATATGTCAAAAGGTTTTAATACATTGATCAATATTATTAGGCCTACTATAGTCTATTTTCAATGGTAAAATGTTGGGTGGTCGAATACTTTTGTCCGGGTACTGTACAGCTGTGCAACTTACCGAATACAAGGCCAAAATAGAAGGCCAGTTTCTATTTTTAATGATATTCTTACTTATGTTAAATTACTCACTTCGATGTTTATAATAGCAATATTACCACATGAAATAACGAATTTACATTATTCGTGGTGAATTTTTCAATAATTCGCTGTCGGGTCTTGAATTGCTTCAATTCATCATCCTTTCTTTTAGCGTCAATTTGTTTTTTTCGCGTGGTTTCAGAGAGACACCTTGCTAGATTGGAGAAGTAAACGTTAGAGATAGTAGTATTAATTAATCATCGAGCGAAATTTACTTGAGTGTGCAGAGCAAATAAAATGAGCATCCCGATTCTGCGAAATTTCATTGAGCAACCTGTGACCCAAGATTTTCCATGGAACTTTAAAACTTCGAATTTGAGATTAATAAGTGTCCAATATAGCGAAAGCAGTGTAAGTGTAATGGTTGAGAGCAGATGGTGGTAATGTCAGGCCATGGTTTAGTGATTGTACATAGTTATTGGTCACAGGATCCTGCTTCAGCTTTCCGACCCATTCAGTACAACTTACTTTTTTAGCAAAGAATAGGAAATATATCCTGCAACATAAGTGATAATTTCTGCGGTATCGTTCGATAATAAAATATGGTCATGGTCTTCAAAGCGAGCTTCTGATATGAATTTTGAGACCTGTTAGTCTTCCAATTCCTCAGAGGAGGTTAGTTCTTCTACTCTCAATTCATTCTTAAGAATAGTTTTTAAGGAAATTAGAGACTCGGAGCGCATAACTTCAGTTAAACTAACCAGAAATCGACCACCGCTCATCTGTCTGTAATGAGAAAATCTCCTCTCAAGAGGATCGGTTTGAATCTCCTGTTAGTATATACTGATATCCAGCTGATAGTAGGTCAGAGCTTAAGTCAGCAATGGCACGATTAGTGAATGTAAAAGCTTTGAAAGTTTGCTTGGTAAGTCCGATGAATTGACTGGAATTCCAAGTTCAAGCCAATCACTAATTGCTCGAAGAAAATCTATTTTAGCTTTCGATACGAGAGCGTTTCCTATTCGCGTTGGGTGGGAGCGTTCCTTAGCATTAATTTAACTACTAACCACCAGGCATGGATAAGTCGAGGAAGGCGATAGTGGTGTACTCTTCGGGTAAATATCTACGAATCGCAGAAGTGGTAGTTGGTTCAAATACTGCGAGAGCAAGTGGCACCGATTGCTTATTGTTTCCAGGATGGAGAACAGAATAAGATAACTATGGCGCTTTCTTTAGATGAGCATTCAAGGTTAAATCATGGGTGTGTATTTGGTGAAGATGAGACCAAATAACGAAGCCTGGAGGAATGTTGAAAATTGTATCTTGTAGATTAAAGATAAATTGTGGAACCTGGAAAAATCGGGAAGATATAAGATTATTTCGAATATTCTTATCTAAGTGTACTGTATCGAACATCAAGAAAATATGCTGAGCAGAATTAGAAGGGTTCTTGATGCAATATTCTCTATTATCAAGAGGGAAATTCTTTACTAAAACTCTATATGCTTTCACGTTAGTTGAATGGTTGTCTGCAATTACTCCTCGAATGTGAAATTTTCCTTCGTTTAGGATTGAAATACAGTTCAAGATTCCATTGTAAACATCAAGGAAAGTAAGCTTAACAATAGGTATTGCTTTTATAACATAAGGAATAGTTTTCTTCAACGAAACGACCATGAAGCACAATATACTCTTGAACGTGTTTAGATTACCGTCACAACCGATTAGACTTTTTACATCGAATTGGACATGAGTTTGTATGTACATCTCATCTAGTAGGATAACAGCGTCATTTCCAATTAGTGATTTATTTCTAAGTGTACAGAGAGCTTTACTGCTATCGATTGTGTGTGAGTTAAGCATTTTGAGTAAACGTTCACTAGGCAAAGGTATAAATTTGTTGAGAAGTTTGTAAGCAGCATTAGAAGTATACTTGAGCAGTAAAGAAAATCTTAAAACTACTGAAGGATAGTGACGCCCACGGGGATGATAAAAACGCAACTTTATCAACTCTTTGATTACTTCAATATGGTAGTTGTGTGACGCATTTCTACAGTAGTTTGGGAGGTTAGTGAGCATGTCTAAGGAAGTCAATTTACATCAGCTGCTGTGGATATGTAGTCAGGAAGGGGAATAGGAGATTATTCAAAACTGAGTATAACGTGCAAATCATTTCTTACATGTACACACTCTTGAATCACAGCTATTCCTGAGTCTATCTTGACTCGATGTGCAGTTACTCCAATTTCTGAAACATCAACTTGGAAGTTCCGGTATTCATCTGCTACTTTAATATAGGAGACAACACTTTCCTTGGTAATTACTGTATATTTATCCATAAAGAGAGACAGCTCATCTTTTTGAAAAACACGTTGTTTGGGAGACTTTCGCACTCTGATGGGAATAACTGATTGGCTTTTAGAAATAGACGAAGGATGTATAGTTGGAATAGGGTTGAGGGAATAATTAAGTCGAACTCTTTCTTTACCAAGAGAAAGGTAAGAACTTTCGAAGTGATCGTACAAATCCTTGAGCTCTCAGTTATGACGAAATCCTTACGGTTAACAAACTCAACCCACTTAGAACGAAGGATATCTTTTTCTGGGAATTGAAATAAGGCTCTTCGAGGTCCTGAGGAGTATCCAGTCTTGCAACCAACAACTGCACATTTAAAACCCATAATGCAGGCGGTTGATTAGTTTAGCTAATAACATACAAATTAAGAGAGGGTAAGATTAATTAACACAAGTTGGAGGATGAGATTGTACCAGCATGTGTTGGCGAGTAAAAAGAAACATTTGTTCTACTGCAATGACAAGTAATAGTAGTAGTCACGGACTACTAGAATACCCGGACGGGCAACTCGCAAAGTGTTGAATAAAAACTGGAGGCTGAGAGGCTCCAATATAAAAATTGGAAAAGCATTAGGTTTCCGGTTTCCAAATGTGATTTTTGGCATATAGGGGTAACTTTTGGCACCCGTCAACAATTTGAGGTTTTCACTCAAAATTTCTCACACCTCGACAAGTTAAGACGTCATTGTCACATTTCGAGAACCCTGAAAAGTCACTTAATCGCACATAATTCGCGCACTCTAAGAGATAAAAATCTGAAAATTTAATAGAACATGCACATTAATGATGCGGACACTTTGGGCACACCAGATTGCCAATATGCTTACTCATTATCACATGATGACGTAAATCACTAAATTTCACATTTTTAAATTTGACTATTTAGGCCTATTTACGCTTTATAATCAATGTTAGAAGTGCATAAACCATACACCAACCGCGAAGCGGTTGGTGTGTAGTTGGGTTCTGCCGCAAAGCGACCTAGCAAGCGAGACGCCCTTGTCTATATAGATATACTGTAGCATCAATCTATATAGATACTAGCATGCTTCGCGGCAGAACCCAACCACACACCAACCGCTTCGCGGTTGGTGTATGGTTTATACACTTCTAACATTGATTATAAAGCGTAAATAGGCCTAAATAGTCAAATTTAAAAATGTGAAATTTTAGTGATTACGTCATCATGTGATAATGAGTAAGCATATTGGCAATCTGGTGTGACCAAAGTGTCCGCATCATTAATGTGCATGTTCTATTAAATTTTCAGATTTTTATCTCTTAGAGTGCGCGAATTATGTGCGATTAAGTGACTTTTCAGGGTTCTCGAAATGTGACAATGACGTCATATCTTGTCGAGGTGTGAGAAATTTTGAGTGAAAACCTCAAATTGTTGACGGGTGCCAAAAGTTACCCCTATATGCCAAAAATCACATTTGGAAACCGGAAACCTAATGCTTTTTCAATTTTTAAATTGGAGCCTCTCAGCCTCCAGTTTTTATTCAACACTTTGCGAGTTGCCCGTCCGGGTATTCTAGTAGTCCGTGTAGTAGTCAATAATATAAAAATAATTGTTGTGGTTTGGTATAAATAAATTAACTGGCCTTCTATTTTGGCCTTGTATTCGGTGGGTTGCATAGCTGTATATATAGTAGGCTATGCATGCATGCAATTCAACACGCTTAGAAATACCAAGATACACACTTAGGTTAGTACTATATAGCACAGTGGGAATTTAGGTGGAAATAGGATAAAATTATCATTCTCTTGAAACTTGAATTCGTGCTTACCAGTGAATTCAGAATATCAAATAACCAAGTAATGCATAATTTCATTCTGATCTAAGAAAAATTTTGGTTGTTATGACTATTCAAAGTATTAGATTTTTGACAATTGGAATTTCTATTTTGCGGTTATAGAAAGTTACTAATGCTTCATTGCATATTTTGAGAACACTGTTCTTCAGAATTACTTCTCTTTTGAATATTCTAATATACATGATTTAATTATATATATTATATATCATAATAACATCTCAGTATAAATTGATTATGTGATGTGGCTAACGGAAAATATACGATTCGGACAATAAATTCTTGCTTAGTCCCCCTCCTTCAAGATGATGGGAAATATCGTGTCCAGGTTTATGCGGGGTTTTTTGTGTTTTTAATATAAAGTATACATATTTAACTTCAATATAAACCAAATTCCAGATGCGCAAAACTTTGCCCACAGATATTTTCTTTTATTATTAATTAATTTATTAAGATAAGTGATTCAAGTACAAATTATACTCCTTCAATTAAAATTATTTTTTATGCATAACAAGGAAGCTTCAGAATTTCTTAACTCGAATCCAGTGAGTTAGGGGCTACAATGAATTAGAATCTGACTAATATCAAACATTTAAGTGTCAATTTGATGAATTAAAGTTTAGCAGGGAGCTGAACTGTCGGCAAAATAGTGGAAATTTACTTTGTACATACTGAGATCTCAACAATACTGTCAAAACTAGGTTCTACTAGCTCTAAAACCTAGGTGATGTAATATTCTTATAAAATAGTTTCTAAATGCGCGAAAAGGCGCGACGTAGATTACTTAATAACTTTGAACCATATATATTAGGATTTTTGAAAAAATTATACCTTGTTCAAGAAATATAATCAATAATCATGGGTGAACAATAAAAAATTTGTTAACAAACCTAAAGTATAATTTATGATAGAATTAACATAAATTGTCTAGAACTACGTTTAGGTGAATACGTACATCATTTTTGATAATTCCATTCAGTTTGCAGCTACCGATAACCTATATGTCAATAATACTTCATTAGAGTCTATATAGCATAGTTTTCCTATTTCCACTTCAGCCCTGAAAATTCCCACTGTGTATAGTGCAGTGGTACTCAAACTGTGGTCCGCGACCCACTTGTGGGCCGCGAGGAAATTGTTATTGGGCCGCGGAAAGATCATGGAAGTTGTTCAATACGGTATTATATTTATTGGATTTCAATCTCCAATTATTTGTTGTCATTGTACAATTGTGGGTATAATATCGAAATCTTCCTCACTTTCATTCAAAAATTATCAGATGATGATCACATAATCTACATCCTAGAATGCTGCTATAATTTCATCAATCCTGGAAACATAAAACAGTAACGTGAAATTCAAACATAATTTTATCTTCCACAATACACTCCACCACTAAAAGTAAAATTTCCATAAAAGTAGCAATATAGTGTCTAGAAAAATGTAGATTGTATTCGTAATATATGGGACATTGAAAAATTATGTCAGATTCTTTTTCTACGCATTTGAAATATCCATTGCAGGAGCCTTCACCTCTGTTAGCTACTGATTAGGTTGAAAATTACCATCCATTGCCACTATATGCCACTTGATCCCACCTTATACCATGTTGGCAATTGGAATAAATGTACATGGTGCCACCGGATGTTAATCTTCAAACTAATCAATATGATATCTATTTGAAAGCTCTACATGGTTAATTGGATGCGTTGAACACGATTCTGCAATCAAAATGATCACATCTCATATAATTTGAAAATATTAGACTATATAATACTATTTCCAATAGATATTTTGGGTTGTTGAATACTTTTGGTATGGCTGTGTAATATGCAGGGTTTCATTTAGGGGGGGGGTGCATTTGCCCCCCCTTGGATCCTATGTGCCCCCCTTGGGTGTGAAAACACATTCATCAAAGCTGAATCCGCCCCCCTCACATTCCCAAAACTCTACCTTGCCCCCCCTTGCCTAAATGTCTGGATGAAACACTGTGTGTATGTTAGGTTGACATTAATTAGAAACGCTTTTTATTATTTACTGTCGATTATCCACAATTGATAATTCCCACCTATTTGCATCATAAATGTAGAAACATTACAATAATCAAATTTACTAAGGTCGAGACTGCGCGAAAATACGCGAGGACGTGTAATTGTGATAACGAAATTATTGGTCCGCGACATGAAAAAGTTTGAGAAGCACTGATATAGAGGCATCTTTCTTAGTTAACTCAATCCTGTTCTATTCTAACCCTCCTATACTGAAGCAATATCATAGCGTTAACCTTATAGTTAAAAAAGTATGTTAAAGACTTTAATACCCTGCATCGTATTCATATAATTGAACAAGTCTGTATTTCTACTTGTGGATTATTCTTTCGGACTAAGACGTACCTCGATTAGTACCTACTTTTTCTTGTTTCCCAGTAGATCTTGCTATAGCATCCCCTATATATCCCAGGGTTTGATACAGAAATTTTGCCTTTTGGGGGGGGGGGTAATTTTCCTAGAAACAGACTATTCCCTTGGATAAAGGAGCATCATATACATGTATAGGCCATAATAAGACAATTCCTGGATGGGGGCATCTTTCCTTGGGGGATGGGGAATTCCAGCTCCCCCCCTTCTGTATCACACCCAGATCCCCTACCCAAAATAACAAATAAGCTTACTGAATGTCTAAATATGACGCTATCATGATAATGCCTAATTACAAAAGACTTTGTTCTAAAATAATTTAGAGTTTTCTCCTTTTGATTTACAAAGTGTTGAGTGCAAGACACAACAACCACGTAGCGTTTTTCTAATTTTTTGATTTATTTTAATAGTATAGAGTAATAATTACGGATACCATATATGGGTATGTATATTTGATACGTCATTCTGGTTAAATCCTATGTGAAATCATTCTCAAAAGTATTTTAGATGTTTCTAGCGTATTTGAAAACCTTACTTCAGTTTATTCCATGACAAGAGGTAATTTATTTACGAGCAATTAGAAAGTAAACACTGGCCTGGAAATGAATTGAGCAAATACTTGACTTATCTAGCCGTATAATATAGAATGGCGTACATTTCGTCGCATGGACATTTCGTCGCGGACATTTCGTCGCATGGACATTTCGTCGCGGGCAACTCGTCGCATGGACATTTCGTCGCATGGACATTTCGTCGCATGGACGTTTAGCCTTTATCAGCACTAGTGCATAAATAGGTTAATTAACATATCAAGTAGTATACTGCAGTCTTAACTTTAAAAGAATGAATTAATACAATTTAAAACTTGATTTATGTTTAATTAGAGACCATCAATGAATATTGTAGTAGATTATGAGAATTATTATGAGAATACTTTAATGATTATGACGTTAATAGCTGATATAATTAATTGAAATTGAAAAGCTATTAAACGTAAGTAGGACAGCGTTTCTCTGTTTTCGTAATTCGAGACAATATTGAAGATTCTCTCGTTTCTAGTCTTGCTACTTTTTGAAATGCTTGAAATTTCCCCTCTTCCCATTTAACTACATTTTCCTCTTGTAATGATTGTTCTCTCTGCAAATGGCTCAAAAGTTTTATAAAATACGGGTGGGGACAATTTATCCCAGACTTAAAGGCATTATGCCACCCTTCAACCGCGTTGTTGGTCGTGCGGTCCTAGATATTACACGAACGAACATGTTCCAGATTCTTATTGGGCACGGTGGTGTCATTCTACTTTGATCCGGGAGTCTTCTACCCATGTAATTTATTTCAAAGTATTCCACTATTTCTACTGCAATAAGAGGAAACTGCACCATTAGTATGACGAAGCAGTCAATTACATCACATTCTGGAACGAAGGCTAGAGCTGCTAACATTCTCATTTGGACAGCGAACTCTTCGTCATCCATATATTGAGTTGTAAGCCCTATTGACTGAATTTGCAGGTAGAGGTTTTGTGACAAATGAAAAAACCATCCGGTAATAACGGAAATAAATTGATCTTCTGAAGCATTAATAGCTGCATTTTCGAAGTCTACCAAAATTGTTGTTGGGTTTAAATCTGGTTCGAGTTCTACCAATTGGCTAAAGAGTTTTATGTATGCAATTAATCTCTTATTTGTCATTAGTGCATACATGCATGGAATTATATACCCATCCTTTTCACAATGAGTGTATATACCTGGAAAACTGGCTTAGTACTACTTTTTAAATGTGCCAACCGCGAACAAACTGTTTGAATCACGCAGCAGCGTAAGCATTTGTCTAGTGCCAAATATCAGAAGTCTTTCAACATCACCAATCCCCGTATCAAATAGTAAGAATTGCTGTCCTTTTAAAGTAATCTTGAATTTTCATGAATTGAGATTTCTTCTGCAATGGGGATATTGTGAAATTTTCTGTACATTTTTGGCGACGGATTGTGCGCTTTTTAGAGTCAAATTTAGATAATTTAGATATAGTTGAGTCAGTCATTGTCTCCAATCCAGTAGCCAATATTGATTTAGTGCTATCATTAGAGTTCATAGCTCGATGTTTTATTGTGTTCAAGCCTGTAACCATTTCCACTCTTGAACAATCTAGTTATATACTTATAATAAGCGTTGAAAGCTAGCTTCTAGGCTGATTTTGAATTTTCATTAATTTGTTTACCTATTTGTGTAAACAACACAGGGTTGGGTTCAAGTACAATTTACTTAAGTACTTCTGTAATTAAGTACATTTTTTGAGTACTTATACTTGTACTTAAGTACTTTCACCATTTTTCCGTTGTACTTGTACTTAATTACTTTCCTCATTTTTCTGAAGTACTTGCACTTGTACTTGGTACTTGTTACTCGTGACTTTTTTATCATTCAATACATTTCCAACACACATCATTGATGTTCCTCAAATCCCATCTCAAATAAAGTAGTGTTACTTAATACTTAGTATATTAGGAATTGTGTTCGTGTCAAGGACTACTGCTATTTTCAATTAAATAGATTTGGATGATACTATATAAACTATGTATTTAGCAATTTCTACTATTAGTACGAGAGATTTATCATAAGAGCTTGGGAGTACTTGTACTTGTACTCAAGTATTTTCGTAATTTTTTCATTGTACTTGTACTTGTACTTAAGTACTTTAAGTTTACCTGTACTTGTACTTGTATTGTACTTGAATATCTGAAAAGTAGTAGTACTTGTACTTAAGTACTTTCAAATGTACTTGAACCCAACCCTGAAACAACAACAACAAATATTCATATTACAAATTTATAATTGCGAAATTCGGGTTCAGCATACTTGTTTACCTATAATACCTGTTGAAAGCAAACTTCTAGGTTGATTTTGAAATTTCATTAATTTGTTTACCTATTTGTGTATACAACAACAACAAATATTCATATTATGAATTTGAAATTGCGAAATTCGGGTTCAGCATACTTGTTGACCTATAATACCTGTTGAAAGCAAACTTCTAGGTTGATTTTGAAATTTCATTAATTTGTTTACCTATTTGTGTATACAACAACAACAAATATTCATATTATAAATTTGTAAATGCGAAATTTCGAAATCAGCATACATATTTACCTATAATACCCGTTGTAAACTAACTTCTAGCTTGATTTTGAATTTCTTTAATTTGTTTACCTATTTGTGTAAACAACAACAACAAATATTCATATTGGAAATTTATAAATGCGAAATTCGGGTTCAGCATAATTGTTTACCTATAATACCCATTGAAAGCTAACTTCTAGGTTGATTTTGAATTTTCGTTAATTTGTTTAATTATTTTGGGTAAACAACAACAATAAATATTCATATTAGAAATTTATAAATTCGAAATTCGTATTCAGCATACTTGTTTACCTATTATAACATTTGTTTACCAATTATAACATTTGAAACTTAGTTTATATATCATATATTAATGAGGTATATTCCCCCATCACTTTAATACAATACGGACAAACAAACACACACACAACAATCGAGATTTAATTAATAATATAGATTATATATATGATAATATTATATAATTATATAACTTAGATCATAGGCGTCGATATTTTTGGTATCCTTTCAAAATCTTGGGGGGGCCAAAAAAGTGTATCTCTATACCTCATTATTAATATTTATTCACAATTAACAATAAATTAAACAATTTGTTTTTGTAAAATCTTGCGAATAAATCTATAGAATGAATAGTCGCATTCATTGTAAAAACAATAAATCTATGAAACATCGAGGTTTAGTAAACTGGGGGGTCCTGGGATACTCGGCCCCCCCAGTTATAAAAAATAGGGGGGCCTGCCCCCCCATTAATGACGCCTATGACTTAGATAATATATGTTCAATACACGATGAAATGATACGTGTTTAACAAAAATTAAGAAATATTGAGTCAGTTTTAAATAAAATAAAAGATAACTGGATGACAACTTTGGTTAACGTCATTTTAATGCGTATGTATATTGCTACCTGCTCTATATTTGGTATCCGTTGTAAGCGGCATTGGCCGTTGTAAGCGGCATTGACCGGTGTAAGCGCGTTATGAGGACCCCAGCGATTTAGGCCCTTTTGGGACCCTCTGCTTTAAAACACTAGCGCAGGGGTGTGCAACCTGCGGGCCGCGGGCCATATGCGGCCCGCAACGCTCTGTGCTGCGGCCCGCGAAGCAATCCTGAACAATCACAGATCCTTCACTAAGGAACACATATGTGACCTTGTGACAATTATTATAATTTTGTGACATTATTTCTCTTAGTCAAAACACTTAATTATTGTAATTATTCAAAACTTAAACAATGTTTTCTTCTAATGATCTAATCTAAATCTGAAGATTCGAAAACTATCCGAATCGCGGCCCGTGAACAGATCTGAGAAGCACAATGCGGCCCAGGGTTAAAAGAGGTTGCACACACCTGCACTAGCGTACTGGGGATGGAGTCGCTAAAACGCTAGGGTTTTAGAACAGGGACCTAAAACGCTGGGGTCTCCAAAATGAGCTTACACCGGATCAGAAAATCAAGGGTAGGCTACGACCCGGAGCTCAAAAAATTGGATACGGTGCATCTCTGGTTTACAGAATGCCAAATTTTTTAAGCCCAAAGCGTGATATATTGTCCTTTTAGGAAAAAAGTGTGAGTAATATATCATAAAGTGGGAGAATTATAAGTATGAGATTTTGCAAATAGGCTAAGTACGATAAGATAGTTAATGTTAAATTGTTTCAAGTATATATTATTTCCATTTTGGATAAAAATGATTTGTGGGGCGGGGTGCACTTTTGTGTATATGCATGAACACTGTCACACTGGCGTATAATAACTTATCAACTATGATGTTGTAAATAAATTTGAACCAATTGTAAAATTTGGTAATTGCGATAGATCCAGATATAATTATAACAAGCGCGCTTAGTTTGGAGAGCTACAAATTATGCCGCGTCGATTTCCTACATTAATACAAAGTTAGAGTTAAATCGAAAAAAATTGGGGTCATCTGGATAGATAAACCTGGAGCCGATCACCTTAATGTGTTATCTCTTAAAGGTGCAAACTATGTGCGAAAAAAGTGACTATTCGTGATTCTGAAAATGTGACAATGACGTCATACATGGCGAGGTGTTAGAAATTTCGGGTGTAAACCTAGCTTATTGTCGGGCGCCAAATGCTCCTACTATATGCCAAAAATTAGATTTGGAAACCGTCCAGTTTCTCTAATCAACTCGGAACATAAAAACAAATATATACACTAACCGTCCAAAAGTATTTGAACAGCGATAATTGTATTTATACATTCAAGCTTCTAGCAGCATAAGAGCATTGGTAGATGCATCAACACTGCTATTTAAATAAAACACTATGTAAAGTATAATAAAATAGCAAATTCTTTGAATTTACATTTATATGGAGGTTAAACTCATTAACTATATAATTAGCTAATTACAAAAATATACAATTTCTGATCATCAAGATGGAATGAAAATATATTGCAGATTCTGATTGCAGATTTGAATTCCACATAGTCGAATTACTCTAGGGAATATTCGTTTCGGCCGTAGTGATAATATCATAAATTGTACTGTTGTTATTTATGGTCTGAACACGCCAAAATTTGGTGATAAAGTCTCATGAAGTATTCATCTCTTATTTATACTAGAGATGCACTGGATCCACAATTTTGAGATCCTGCAGGATTCGGCCGTTTCCTCCAGGATCGAGGACAGTTGCTTCGTATCCGGAAATAGCGAGAAAATTACGTACCGGGAGGTATTTAAGCAAATTAATTTATAATTTCATGCTTTAATATCAGGGTTGGGTTTTGTCCAGTCCAAAACTGGTTTTGGACGGACAGTGGACAAAACCCGGTTTAAACTGGACAAAACCGGTTTAAACCGGACAAAACTGGACAAAACTATTTTCATTGTTAGTGTTAAGGCTCGAACCGCACCATAATATCTACTTATGCTATTATGGTAGAGTACAACGTTTTCGTCTGATCTCTCAATGAAAATGTATCACTTATAGGATACAAAGCAAGTCTTCACACTAATAACAGTGAAGTGATTTTGATATAGTATATCAGTTTAACTTCTACACTTGATCTGCTGTTTCTTTTTGATTAATTAATAATCACCACACGGGTTCACACACACACACACACATGTATTATAGGTATTCGTCTTTGTTATTCGTCCTTGTGTTATTCATCTTAATTTACTATATACGATTATACGTATACTCATTAGTATATTTAACTAACAATATTTCGGAAAATAAGCTCAAAAATTCTCTAAATTCTATATTTACTATTACGTATTTAAATTTCACAGAATTTGTTTCAATGAGTCAAGGAGGAAGACCCAATGACTCAGTGTGGAAATTTTTCATAACGATCGAAGAAGGAGGGAAACTAACAAAAGCCAAATGTATTAAATGCGATAGTTTTGTTAGTGCAAAACCTTGTAGGCTTAGAGCTCACCTTGCGAAATGTAGTTCAAAGAATTCTGATGAAATTCTTTCTGTATCACAAATTACAGATGCAGTAATTACAAGTAAAGATTATTTTATTCCACCAGCAAAACGTCCATGCAATACGAATATTCAACCCAAAATGAATAGCTTCACTATTAAAACAAGTTCTCAAGAAAAAGTTGCACTTGATGATCAAATTGGTCGTTTGTTTATGCTTGTAATTTACCTTTTAACCTTGCTGAACATGTAATATTCAAGCAGACTATCTCAATGCTTCGACCAGGTTATGTTCCTCCTTCTAGAAAAGATTTAGCCGGTCCACTTCTTGAAAAGATTTACGAAGAGGTAACGAAAACTGCAGCCTCACAATTAGAGGGGAAAAATGTTACTTTAGTCCAAGATGGATGGAGCGATATACATAATACTCCTGTTATTGCACACAGTGTGCACACAGGTGAAAAATCTTACTTTGTTAAATCTATAGACACTGGTTCAAATAAAAAAACAGCCACATATTGTGCCTCATTGGCAATTGAAGCATCGTTAGAAGCAACTCAAAAGTTTGGCTGCAAGGTTGTCGCAGTTGTAACTGATAAAGAGAATAAAATGCAGTCCATGCGGTCTAAGTTGAAATCAAGTGATAATTCCCTTACTGTTTATGGTTGTGCTTCTCATTTCTTAAACTTGCTTGGTAAGGACGTAACGCCTTCACAAGTAATAGTCCGTGTGACAGAAATAAACAAATATTTTCGCAATCATCATGGACCAGGAGCCCTTCTGGCTAATCAGAAAGGATCAATTAAACGACAATTACCTGTTGTTACACGCTGGAACAGTCAGCTAGAGTGTATCCAAACGTATTTAACAAATAGACCTTTCCTACTAATTATTTTGGCACAGAATGAAGATGTAATCGAAACTCCTATTGCTAACCTCATTAACAATATAGGTCTCTATCGTGAAGCGAAATATCTTCATGATCAGCTTCAACCAATTGCACTATCTCTGGATAAATTGCAGGGTGACGAATCCAATATTGCAGATTCATGTGAAGAGTGGTTAAATTTACTAGAGTTAGTGCAACTTACCAATCATCACACCAAGATTCAACAACGTTTTCATCAAGCTATCACACCAATTCACTATCTAGCTAATATTCTACATCCAAAATACATGGGACAGAGATTGACATGTGAGCAACAAGAAGAAGCTAGGAGCATACTTGTTGAACAAAATGCGACTCTATTACCACAACTCTACCAATTTCAAGCAAAGACTGCATCATTTCCGGCATCATTATTTACATGCACTCATAGTTTAAAGCCCACAACGTGGTGGAGAACAGTCCAGGCATCTAAAATTCTTGTCTCGGATGATCTCTGTAACTTGGCCATTAAATTACTTAGCTTACCATCAAGTTCGGCATCAATTGAAAGAATATTTTCAAATTTTGGAATCATCCAAACTAAAATAAGAAATAGACTCGGACTGGAGAAAACAGCAAAGCTTGTAGCTTGTTATAGAGCACTGAGGGGATGCCAAGAACTAGAGTGGTAGTTACAGATATATACTTAATATTTCATTAGTAATTTAGAGATTCTTGATTAAATAACATATTTTTCGTTCACTAATTAGGTTTTGTCCAGTTTCGTCCAGTTTCGTCCAGTTTCGTCCAGTTTCGTCCACTCATGAGGTTTTGTCCAGGACGGTTTAAACCAGGTTTTAACCACTAGGTTTTAACCACCCGGACGAAACCTGCCAACCCTGATTCATCGGATCACTCAATACTGTATTCTACCTCTTGCACTCTTCTGACTAATTCTTCTTCTTATTATTCAGTCGAAAGCGCTCAAAGGCAAGGTACATCGACCTTGTGGGGACCTCTGCTAGAGGCTAGTCAGGCAACGCAATCCCTATCATGGTGAGCCCAGATAATGGTAACGCGACCTGCAACGGCATGTCCCCAGTGGCGACTGACAGCGTAACACTTCCAACACTCAGCCAACCCAAGTGTATTGCGTGACAGGCAACGCAACTGACGAGTCCGGGCCGGGACGAAACACAAAATTGGAACCAGAAGTAAGTGAGTTTCTAGACTTATGTATGGGAAAATTCCAAAAATACTCAAGTTTTAAAAAAATTCCAAATATACTCAACTTTTACTGATACTCAAATATAAAACTGGATCTTTCCGAATCTACTCAAGTTTTTCAAAAAAATTCCAAATCTACTCAAGTTTTTCAGAATAATTCCAATTCTGCTCAAGTTTTTTCAATAAATTCCAAATCTACTCAACTTTTCAGTAAATTTACAGATCTACTCAAGTTTAGAAAGGCTATATTTAGTCTATCTTATATATTAAATCACAATGTTTTTGTGTTTGTTTGTTTGTGTGTTTGTTCAAAATTGATTGAGGAACTGGTAAAAGCTAAAGACCGAAAATTTGGCAGTGGGGTGGGGAATACTAGTATTGTATGTACAAACAAGTTCAATATCTAAAAAGATATTCAAATCTTCCATCACAAAAGGTGTCAAAACCTTTAGCCAATTAAATTCGAGGATTGTTCCAGTATGGATTAGCAGCTAGCATTTCAATTAGTATAATCGAATGCTTTAGTGTCTGTCAAATGTTAAGTATGCATTATGGAATACTGAGAAAGTAATCTAATTGATCGAGAGGAAGTTCAGGCATTTAATCAGTTATTTGTGTTCTGTCTGTCTAGCCATACATTTATAACATTCCATTGTGTTATTTGTTATCAAATTATTATCAATCAATACAATAACTTCTCCACGTCCCAAAGTTAGGGGTCCACTGGTACAGTTTCTTAGTGATATTTAATTATATATTTGGAATTGGCATATTATTATACATGGACAGCTCATATATCTAGAAAATTATCTGTTCAAATTTGCATAAATATCCAAATTATTTAATCTGTCCTTATAGAAACCTGTAGCTAGGATGAACGGATATAAATACATAGACGGCTAGCGGCCAACCATCAAGAACGACATTTAATTTGAAAAGGAGATGCTTTAAATACAAGCGAGGGCCGTAGACCCGAGTACAAGTTGTAAGGATGCGCGTAGAGCAGACGAGCAGATTGTACTAATAAATATTTTTTGTGGTTGGGATCTCCATACTAGTTTCAATAATCCAATAAAACTTGAGTATATTCGGAATAATCCAATAAAACTTGAGTATATTTGGAATAATCCAATAAAACTTGAGTATATTTGGAATAATCCGGTAAAACTTGAGTATATTTGGAAAAACTTGATTATATTTACAAATTAGCTGAGTATTGTTGAGTATATTTGGAAATTTTTAAAAAACTTGAGTATTTTTGGAATTTTCCCGTTATTTATTGACTATAACATTAAAGTATATTCTATAACTGTCTAGTATAACGGCCACTTAGAATAAGTCTCCACATGACTTCCCATATAATTATTATCCTGTATATAGCTGTCATCTGTCATGATGGCCATTTTTGAACAGTCTCTAGGGTAGCCGTTATTAACTGGTTCTAATGATTAGTATAACAGTGCGGTCTGTTAATATAGCAGTGCGGTCTGTTAGTGCACTAGTGCGGTCTGTTAATATAGCAGTGCGGTCTGTTAATGTACTAGTGCGGTCTGTTAATATAGTAGTGCGGTCTGTTAATGTACTAGTGCGGTCTGTTAGTATAGCAGTGCGGTCTGTTAATATAGTAGTACAGTCTGTTAATGTACTAGTGCGGTCTGTTAATATAGTAGTGCGGTCTGTTAATATAGTAGTGCGGTCTGTTAATATAGTAGTGCGGTCTGTTAATGTACTAGTGCGGTCTGTTAATATAGCAGTGCGGTCTGTTAGTATAGCAGTACTTTCTTATAATACAGTAGAACTCGGTTAGTACGTACCCCCTCGGAGAAGAGAATTTAGTAAGTATTATCGGAGTGTACGTACGAACAGATTTGACACTACATAGAGATACATATAAATTGACAAACTTTGTTCATACAAGTTAGTACGTATTAAGCCGAAATGGAGAGGATTGGATTGTGGCTGTAGGGGAGGAGGAGGCCACACAGGGACGTCGCCAGGATTTTGCATCTAGGGGGGGCATGCCCCCCCTCCCCCCCCATCACAAAATTCGTATCAGCGAGAGTCGATTATAATATGAAATTATCAAGTTTCTATCAGATATATTAAATCTAAATGGTTTGTTTTTTTGTTTGTTGTTTGTTTGTTCGGAATTGATTGAGAAACTGGTTAAGAGCTACAGACTTGAAATTTGGTAGGGAGGTGGGTAACTACGTATCTAGAAACAAGTTCTAATATCTAAGAAAAATATTCACATCTTAAATCTCAAAAGGTAACAAAACCTTTAGCCAATTAAATTCGAGCGTGGCACAGTATGGATTAGCAGCTAGCATTCAATTAGTATAAATTGATTTAGTGTCTCTAACATTTGTTAAGCGTGCATTATAGAATGCCAATCTGAAACTGCAATTTAATTGGGCGAGAGAAAAATAATAAATCCAATCAATTATTTGTAATTTACATGTTTTAAAGAGTCGTGGCCGCTTACTTCCAACGACTATATATGGAGTAATTAAGTAAGCTGATTCCAAATATGATGTTGTTAACAACCCATGTGTATATATTTGTTGTTTAGATGTAGACGTTATAAGGAATTTACATACGTTACTTCTGTTATTTGTTGGTTGGGATATATGAGGCACCAGAAGGGTGCTCTCTGCAGCCGCGCAGCGAAAGCAAGCGAAGCGCGCTTGTATACATAATAATAATAATAATAATAATAATAATAATAATAATAATAATAATAATAATAATAATAATAACAATAATAATAATAATAATAATAATAATAATAATAATAATAATAATAATACACATACAACGTTATTTGGCAATAATTTAGCAGGGGGGTATGTCCCGGGGCACGAAATTTTACCAAGGGGGGCATTGCCCCGGGGCGAGGATTTCTAACAGAGGGGGGCATTGCCCCCCTATGCCCCCCCCGTGGCGACGTTCCTGAGGCCACACATTACTAGTTTTCTTTCTAGATTTTATGTCTTTCACATGGAGTTATTGGTAAATAGTGTAGAAGATATACCTCACAAATTCATCAATTGCTCAATTAGAGAGTTGGATGTACGTATATGAATATAGATTGTGGTTACAGAAACCTAAAGGACAAGCTTCTACTTTTACATCCTATTCAACACAGTTTATTAATTACTCCAACTTATATTTACTTTATTCTTAATAAAGTAATGTATTTATTACTATTTTCTTTGTCAATTAATTTTGTATTATTATTTATTAATTAAACTTAATTTGAATCTGATTAACAATGCGAATAGAATCACTACTTTTGCTAAAGGTATTCCGTACAAAGAGAGTGGATGGATCTAAAATTAGAAATATCTTAGTAAAATTGGTTCACATAACCAAGTTGGATAATTATCGACTTCAGTAGTTTACAAATTACCCAAGTTAGACAATCAAAAAATATCATAAAATAAGCTACGTATATAGCAATTCAATAATCATAGCTATGCAATAATGATATTGTGGAACAAAATACTTATATGGAGCTGAGTTGGTAACTGAAGCAGGTTTTTATTTATGTCTAAATTTCATTTCTGAGCTCATGGGTCTTTTAGAATTGAAACACCTCCTTATATGGCAGTTCAGTTACCAGTAACTGAGCTCCATATAAGTAATCTGATTGTGGAAAACCGAGATAGGCTCGATAATACAATCATAATTGATATAATATATTCAATGCGGGTCAAAATCCTACGGAAAACTATCGTAGGATTTTGACCCGCACCATGGATTCGCTATTATAATTTTGTATTGCGGGTCAGAATCCTACGCTCTTGACTACCGTAGGATTTTGACCCGCACCATGGATTTGCTATTACATTTTGTATTGCGGGTCAGAATCCTATGCAACAGGCCTATAGAAAATGTATTACTTAACTAGTCCGAACGAGTTCACTATTCGGAAAAGATTTTTTGAATCGGACCACCACTGTTCGGAATAGCGAGTGTACTGTATGTATTTATTCAAAATTCGAATGTATCGAATAGGAATTTTATGAATCTTAGAATGGGCAATTCACAAATTTGTGGAAAATCTCTTCCTGGAATTCCATAATAGGTTGCTGATTAGAAAAAATGTGTTATACAACGTACACAATTCATTGATCCAATTTATTCATTCAATGAAATAATTGTCCATCTAATTATATTATTTAATGATTAGGTAGAGATAGTAAAATAAACTATTAATTAACAATCAATATCTTAATCTCAAGGTAATTGTTTAAAAAGTAATATTGGTAGAACAAATATAGGTACAACTATATAGTGGGGTCAAAAATTAAGGTTCCGTGACCAACCTCTGGATAGTTAAGTTTTATGCCTGATTCTGATACTTTAGGATATAACTCGCGATTTAAGCTCCCATGCAGCTCTGGAAAGTTTGGGCAAACTTTTTTATAGCGACAAATTCAAAGGGCCTCCGGCAATCATTTTGAAAAATTAAGGCCCCTCTCTGAACATTTCATAAATTGAGATTAGAGTATTTTTGAACAGTATGCAATAAGTAGTAGCTGCACTGAAAATTTCAACTCAATCGGGACTATACTTTTAATGTAATAACCTTTTGAAGATTCTACGTCATATGTCACCATGGGAGGTCCCTTCTTTAAACTATTTTTTTAAGGGATTTGAAGCATATCTCATCCTATATACATGCAATAACCTTTTAACTCGCTATGTAGTATGTCTCCATGTAAATCTCGGTAATAGACCTAAATTTATCACTTTGACTATACAAAAATTAAAAAATCCAGTCATTTGACGTCAAAATTGTGATAATTATATATATAAAGTGGCCAAATAAAACGATTATGGGTCAATTTTTTTGCTTCGTCACCCCCATGTGAGATCTCCAGAAGAGTCAAAGTGGATAAATTTAGGGCTATTACCAAGATTTACATGGAGACATACTACATAGTGAGTTAAAAGGTTATTGCATGTATATAGGATGAGATATGCTTCAAATCCCTTAAAAAAATAGTTTAAAGAAGGGACCTCCCATGGTGACAAATGACGTAAGAATCTTCAAAAGGTTATTACATTAAAAGTATAGTCCCGATTGAGTTGAAATTTTCAGTGCAGCTACTACTTATTGCATACGGTTCAAAAATACGCTAATCTCAATTTATGAAATGTTCAGAGAGGGGCCTTAATTTTTCAATATGATTGCCGAGGCCCTTTGAATGTGTCGCTGTAAAAAAGTTTGCCCAAACTTTCCAGAGCGGCATGGGAGCTTAAATCGCGAGTTATATCCTAAAGTATCAGAATCAGGCATAAAACTTAACTAGCCAGAGGTTGGGCACGGAACCTTAATTCTTGACCCCACTAATAGTATTGTACCGGAATATTATGTGCATATTGAAGACTAGTATATTTTAGTATGTATTATGGTTCATTAAGAAAGAATCGTCTTTAGAAAGTGTGTATCCGGTACAATACTATAGTTGTACCCAAATATATTCCATTTGATTTCAAATCAAACAATGCTTGTTTATTGTAGGGATATCACCGGATCCTGGATCCGGTTGCGGAACAGACCGGATTTAGCTGATTTTGGGTGGATCCTGGATCCGGATTCTTATTAGAATTAAGTTTGTGTTTTGGAATAGTCTCAAGTCATAAACAAAAAAATTTAGAACTTACTTATTGATAAGATCATGACATTTCTGCTTTGTCGCATATATATTTAATTTTTCAATCAGCCCATCAATTTTTGATAGATATAATTTTTGATGGGGTGCAATATCAAATAAATTAGAATAATATGAAGTTGAGTGCTGAATATGAATTCTTTCTGGAACAATATTATCTTCTGTAACGACACCACAATCACTGCATACTTCTATTTTCTCCGTTCCATTGATACATTTGTCAACTTTTCCAAGACAGAGCTTGCATATCATCCTAAAAATAGAGTTTATTGTATATATTGTTTATCTAGTTTAGGCCAAATAAAATTAATTAATTGTTTATCATGCAATATTTTCAGAGAATACGGACGGCGGACGAGATTTATTTGTATTTTTTAATTCCCATTTAATATGCCAATAACATTATCCGTGACCTTCGTTATATAAGGCCTTACTACTGAGTAGATTTTGCTGGACCATGGATTACTCAAAGGCCATTGATTAATAGCTGACATATCTTTATCTCAATAGCTAGTAATGAGAGACCTGAGAAATGCATTATAATTATATAGGAAGTCAGGAACATTATATAAAGGCATACATAACACCCTTTAGAACTGTGATATATCACCATTTGATTACGTAATCGCTATTTTTCGTGGGAATTATCGTATTTTAAAAGCCAGTTTTTAAGATAGTTAAACGCGTTCTAAATGTTCAAAATTGGAACATTAATAATAAGTAGTTTAGGTAGGAATTTATATTTACGATCTCTCGAAGCTAAACAAAGTCAGTCATGTTGGTGTCCAAAAGTAGTCAACGAATATCCGTTTCAATCTAACATTCGTTTGGTAACGAACGAATATTAGATTCGTTCATTCGTTCAATCATTTCGAACGAATGCTCGGTATTTTCGTTTCAGCCCTACTTAACATCAACACATTTCAAATGATATAAATGTTTAATACATTAACATATTTTCACGCATTTGATAATGCGAAAATGAGTTGATGAGGTCATCCATTCGATTTTCAATGATGAATTCAGTAATATTCCTTTCAATATTCAGAATTGCGATGTTTAGAATATTTATCAAAGGAAAAATTTATCATTCTAACATGTCCACGCTTTTTAACTTTTCTCCCTGAACTTAAGTAACCCATGGTTCGGAGTAGTAGTAAGGCCTTATATAACGAAGGTCACGCAAAGACCTATTTCCATTCTATTTTGTGTCTTGAAATGAATTTAATGCTTAGTCATCCAAACGAAGAATATTCGAATATTCGTTCGTTTAGAAAAAGGTTAGTTCGTTACATTTCGAATATTCGTTCAGCCCTAATGTTAAGTACACATTATATTTTGTCTAGTTTTCGTTAGTAAACTCGATTCTGTAACCGTTATTAATGATTATGTTTTTAGTAATCATTGGTTCAGGTTGGATTGATATAAACTCGTCGGAGCTGAAGTTGTGGAGCCCCCACCTTGGCTTGGGGCCCTACGCTCCTGGTTCGGAGTAGTAGTAAGGCCTTATATAACGAAGGTCACGCATTATCCTATGCAAAACAATAAATGTAGAAATTTAATTTAATTTGAAAAACATATGAAAATGTTTAAATAATTCCAGTAATGGTCTAAAATACAAGACTTAATAACACTTGATACATTACGAGTACTTTAGACAAGTTAAGGTGTGGGTCGAGCCTTAAGGTTCAGGTATACTCTAGAGCACTTCCACCAAAGATATTTACCTCATTTACTTGAAATTTTTACTGCGGATTTGAATCATCCTTCTATTTGCAAAAATGCAATAATATTTCAATTACAAGTAACTGGGAAATTTTAGGTTTTCAAATTTTACTCATTTGTGTAAGAGATTTTTTAGTAATAATGAACCTTACAATAGTAAATACTGTTTAAATGCGTTTATCTATATCTTTTTTATCCTGCATCGTCTGGGATTGTTCAAATTTAATATATTTTTAATTTTCTTGATTATTACGTGATGTCAACATTTTAATCGAAATTTTCCTATCCAAAATCCGCAAAGCTCTGCAAATATTTCTAATTTAGTAAATCGCAAACGATACACGATGGATCTAGACGAGATCTACCCGAAACCGTTGAGATTTCGATTCTACGTGCAAAACTGAAAAAGTTTCTTATCTACACAAATCTGAAAATGTTAGTTTTGCGATAGCGGGTTTTGAAAAAAAAAATTTACATCAATTATTCCTAGATTGAGGTGACCAAAGTGTGTTAAACTGGAAAAATAATAGGAATTCTTCTTAGAAATCTCTTGAGAGTACTTATTGGTATCAATACAATCCAAAAATGCAATAAAAGAGAGATAGACAATGATTTGGATTTTATCTAAATTTTCGAATTTTGTAGAGTATACCTGAACCTTAAGGTTAAATTACGGCAGATTCATGTAAAAAAACACATAAATTTCGTTTTGAAGTAAGATGTTTAATTTTCACATATATAATAGAAGACATTATAGCTATATCGAAACTGAAAACGAAATCGAATTATTTTGAATAAATTCGATTTTATGGGGCGTGCAGTTTTATGGTAATACAAAAGTCCCATAGGGGGATTTCTTCAGACTCCACCTGATAAGTGTGTCGATCTCAAGATCATTATTAGCTAAAGACATATTATGTGCGATATATCACATAGATCATCGTTATATGCTGTAGGTGACTGGTTTAGAATTTTGATTTGACCTAAATAAAAAAAGTTGCGACCTTTTGAACTAAAGAAATCATTAAAAAGGTCATGTTTTTTATGAGATATTTGATAAAATGTTTGAAAAATAATTTCAGAGTCATAATTCAAAAATGTAAACCGACTACCAACTCCGTACGCTTATAATCTTTCAATATTGATTCTGATAACAAACATTGATGGCCGCATTGCCAAATTACACTATAATATCGACCACCACTTTTTGAAATCGCCCTATGGGAGATTTGTATTAGCCAAATATTGAAACCGACAAAAAATAAAAAGTATAATATATTGAGACATTTTCTTTTTTGTTTATTGCTTTGTATCGTACCTTGATCTATTTCTAACAATTACAGATTAATACAAGAGATTTCATTTCCGTGGGGTAATTTAACCTTAAGAAATAAAATGAATTTCGACAAAATACGTGATTTTGTGTAAATTCATTTCATAATAAATTATTTCCTAAATGGCTACCTTATATATCATAAATTAAGTCTTTAAAGTGTTTTAATGTGATCCAATAAACAAAGTTTTATAAATCGTACCCCCTTGAAAATATTCACTATTATTTTATAAAACAATTTAATGGCCAGAAAATATTTATAATCCATTCACCCCTTAATTCCATTTACAGTATAATAAAAAGCTAAATATACATTTAGAATCAACCAAGTTTATTTGTTGTTACTTTATTATCTATTAACCAGGGGCCTTCTTCGCTAAAATTTTAAACGAAACATAGTCCAAACTAAGTCTAAACAAAGCGTTTACTTAGCTTATGCTAAGTTTACTTAAGGCCCCTCTTTGGTTAATTTGGTAATTGAGATTAGACTGTTTTCGTAAAGTACACAGTAATGTATTGATACATTGAAAATTTCAAGTGAATCTGAGCTCTACTTTTGCTGTTAATACCAGTTTAGTGCTCAGGAATGTGTGTATCATCATGAAAATGTCAATTTTCAATTGAAAATATATTTACATTTGGTTCAACTATTGCAAATTTGGTCTAAATAGTTTGAAACCAAGTCTAAACTGATGAAGACATATGTAATTCGGGGGGATTTTTCAAACTAAGCACTAACATACAAACTTTTTGAGTTATAGCCCTTTGAAGTCACATTTTGACTGCCAATTTTTGCATTATTCGATGTTTTATGTAAATATGCGGTCCAAGTCGAACTTCAAAGATATAGAATTCTGAATTTTTTTATGCTAGAGGTTAGTTTGAAAAATCCCCCCGAATTACATATGTCCTCGTTAGTTTAGACTTGGTTTCAAACAATTTGGACCAAATTTGCAATAGTTGAACCAAAAATAAATGGAATTTTAAATTTACTTTTCACACTATTATGAGGGTATCCCGGTCAATAAATAGGACAGCAATCTTTAGGAAAATGGTTTCAATTGTGATTCTAATGGGTTTGCAATATTATATGGATGTGATGGGAAATTTAGTGCTAAGCTCTAGAGTTTATAGTTTTGAAGAAATAAATATGCTAAATCATCAAAAATGGGCACATTTTATGCCCATATATGGTCATTTGGAAGATTTTTGCGAGTTAGGGTCATAAAATGTATTATGGACGAATAGGAAACCGGGTATTGCGAGCATTTTGCACTCAAATATTTCATTATTGGTCGACGGGTTTCTGAGATTCAATGTAGAGATGTGAAAGGACCACCCAATGAGTTGAAAGGTCAGAAAGTTTAAAATGCTAAAGCGTTCACAGTTTTCATCCAAATTGTTTGAAACCAAGTGTAAACGATTGAATATATATTTAATATGGGAATGACCCTTGATCTAAACTTTACAATACAAACTTTCAAAGTTAATGCCCTTTGAAGTCAATCTAGGGACCTTGACAGTCCAAATCTGACTTCAAATGAGTATAACTCGGAACTTAATTTTTGGAATGTTGAAAATTTAGGTTTACAACATAAGTAGATATGCAAATATACTTTTGTAGGAATAACAACTATATTGAAAACAAATTGTGGCAGTGCCAGCCTACTAAACTTTCATTCCATTTGAAAAAGTCACCCTCCATGATGTCCTTCACATTCCTGGATCTTATAATGGTCGCTACAGCAAAACTATTAGTCAGATTCACCTGAAATTTTCAATGTGGCTTTACTTTCTGGTGTACCATCCAAAAACAATCGAATCTCAATCTATCTGACCAGCATTGTGTGGCCGTAATTTATATT
This sequence comes from Hexactinellida sp. DTS-2022, assembly GCA_028753945.1. Lineage (NCBI taxonomy): Eukaryota > Metazoa > Porifera > Hexactinellida > Hexactinellida sp. DTS-2022. The sequence goes on from JAPNXP010000003.1 coordinate 1,824,061, forward strand.
ACTCTCAATTTGGCCATATAACAGACATTCCCCAATTTCAAATTGCTCTAGTGAGTTCAATTGTCCTCAGAATTAAGCCAAATTTTCCTATATTATCCTCCCGGATATTATAACTAATAAAAACGAAATATACTCAATAATTTAAATAATTCAAAATTAACCCGAGAGGGGCCTTAACTTCTCAAAACTTATCCCAAACTTAGTTTTCGCTTAAACTAAACCTAATTTATAATTTCCTCGTAATCTACAAACATATTTACTTCAACAAATTTCTTGTATTATAAAATTTTAGATAAATCATCGGTCAAGCAGTTTTAAATAGAAGCCAGCTGGAATTTATAAGTTGAATCAATATAATTATCGCAAGTTGAAACAATCGAATAAGATTTAACAAGTTAAATCAATAAATTTATTACAAGTCGAAACAATGGAATTTGATTTAACAGTTTTACTGAATCTGAAGTATGAGGAAATACAGGAGATTGACAACTCAATTATGGCACAAACCTATGCCAAATTGAACATTTGTAATTTGCCAAAAGGTGTAGAATTAAATTCTCTATCCAAATATGCAAATTTTATCAAGTTCACTATTAAATAGTTCATGTTAATATGTCCGACTCACAAGGAACGGTAGATAAATTTGAAGTTGGTTTCTATCATTAAACCATCTTGAGTTTAATTCCCTTCATTCATTATGTATTGAAAATAAATTATTTTATTAGTTATTTATTTTAACAATGTTATCCACGGTGAGTTGAGTAAAGTAAAATTCCATATATTATTGTATTTTATTTTATCCATTGTATATTAATACTACAATTAAATAGAAGCCAGCTGGAATTTATAAATTAAATCAATATATTTATCGAAAGTTGAAACAATAGAATAAGATTTAACAAGTTAAATCAATATAATTATTACAAGTTGGAACAATTGAATTAGAATTAACAGTTTACTGAAACTGAAGTGTGAGTGAACAAAGAAATTTCAACCCCCATTTATGCCAGAAATTAAACCCATTATTAAAAATCCAAAAGTGCAGCCTGTGCCGACGCATGTTCCTTTGGTGGCACTATATTTTGATGGTGGTTTATTGATAGTGCCTCCAAGGCTCCAAAGGAACATGCTCTCTGCACATGCTGCAATTTTGGATTTTTTTCTCCATGTCATCTTCACTATGAAGGTGTTAAATTATTTCAGAGAGGAGTTTCAGAAGACAACCTCCCTTAGAGTGGTGGAAGTTTCGTTTTAGCTCACTTCATTTCAGAGTTATTCAAGTTTATTTCAATGTACCAGGTGATAAGTTGGCATTTTTTATTCACGTGTTGGGTGTTTACCCAACACCAACCAACCCATTCGAAATATAGAATTCACAAAATTGTGAAAACACATTTTTTTTCGATGTCATCAACACCTCAAGGTGTCAAGACAAATTTGTAGTGGTGCTACGTGGCATAAGGATCAATTGATAAATTGGAAGTTTGTCTCTATCCTGTATAATCTCTGAGATTAATGCTATTTATCAAATCAGTATAAATAATTTTTAATTTATTAATAATTTATCACCATTGTTATGTACAGCAAAATAAAATATTCAATTATTTACAATTATTATTAATTTTAATTTAATTTCACTATCATATTTGAATTCAGCGCACTCGATAACCCAATAATCTAATTGGAACCGTCTCTATAAGTTAAACACAGAGCGAATTAATTAGAATTAAATATGTCATGTATCCATTGTGCAAAAATATTCTGAGCAGAACGAAATATAATCACATAAACTGTCGTTGTTAAGGAATGCCCCCCCCACTCCTACGCCCCTGATAGTGGCCCAGTTCTAATCTTACTGCCTTGGTTATTATTACTGTGCCGAATATACTATAGTATAGTGGCCCAGTTCTAATCTTAGTGCTTTGGTAATTATTATTAGTCCGTATTCTGTCCACAGAACAGAGTATTAGTAACTAAGAGCACAAATTTTCAGGATATGTGTCTCATGGGTTACAGATGTGCACCTGGGATCACGATATTTTTCACATTTTTCTGGGCACATTTTTACACCTGTTTAATGTTAGAAAAAGAACAAAAAATAGTGCGAGAATATTCAAATTATATGCATTCGATAGAGAATCTAATTCTACACCTTGTCACAGTGCACGAATTTTAAAATTGGGTTTCATTTGAGCCACAATTGAGTTGCAAGTTTCCTTTGTTTACTAACACTTCAGTTCAATTGAAAGTGTTAAATCTAATTCTATTGTTTCAACTTGTGATAATTATATTGATTCAACTTGTGAGATTGAGTAGACTTCTGTTTTCTAATTTAAAACTAAGATTTTAACCGTGGCCCCCCAACATCCAACACTTGGGGGGGGGGGGCCTGACCCCCCCAATGAATTTGCTATATATCATAAAATTTTTATCTGCATATACATATCGGGCATATATGATGTGATTCTTTCTTTTGAATGATTGAATACCTCAATTTTCTGATCCATTTATAATGAAGCCATGACTTGTTAATAGTTAAATATACAAACAGTGTTGAATCTATAGTATATTTGTGGATATCATATATATTTCCGAGAATATCATAATCCCATTAATTATTCTCTGATATACTTTTGAATTAGTTTTCTAATTTCTAATTGAATTAGCTTTCTAATTTTCTAATTTAAATTTGTTTTTTTGTTTTTGGATTAAATTACTGCAAGAGTATTTAGCAAACTAAGAGACAATAGAAATATTGTTGATGATTTTCGCGCGCGCCCCCAAAACACAATAATGTTCCTACGCCGCTGGCCACAATACTATAGTATTGTCGGGACAGTAAATTTTCTACTCCCAACGGACGCAGAATTTCATCGTGAATCCATTGGTGAAATACAAATTGGAGGTTTAGTAAAACATTTTACTGTGCCGACTATACTATTGTATAGTGGCCCAGTATTGAAATGACTGCCTTTATTATTAATACTGTGCCGACTATACTATAGTATAGACTGTATAGTGGCCCAGTTCTAATCTCACTGCCTTTAATATTATTTATATTATTTCTCCGTAGCCGGTGCCCTGACCACACCTTTATACATTGAGTGCTGAAACAGTGGCGGACACTAGGGGGGGCAGTCGCCCCCCCAATAATTTCGAAAGAATAAAGTTTAAAGAAATTTGAGTCAAAAAGTGGAAACAAAGGAATCTTTTACTTCAAAAGTGGAAGGAGTGCGTACAAATTGTAATAGAAACAACAACACCAAAATAGCATAATTATATAGCGAAATTGAGAAAAGACACTACTAATAATACTGAAAGTGTGATGAGTCCCAATTAATTTCGCCCCCCCCCCCCAATATTTCGTCAAGTGTCCGCCACTGTGCTGAAACTTGGCATGTAGGTGCGGAGTGACCGTCTAATTTGCACCTGGTTGTTACGATTTTTAATCAAATAATTTTAACACCAATTTATACTAATTATGGCTATTACATGAAATCATACCTTGTGAACTTTATCAAATTTTCATATTTGGATAGCTAATTTAATTCTACACCTTTTGGAGAATCAAAAATATTCAACTGTGCGTTGTATATGCCATAATTGGGGTGCCAATCTCCTGTATTTCCTCACACTTTAGATTCAGTAAACTGTTAAATCAATTTCCATTGTTTGAACTTGTAATAAATACTACATTGATTAAACTTGTTAAATCTTAGTCTTACACTATTGTTTAAACTTGCGATAATCATATTGATTCCACTTGTGAAATCGAGTAGGCTTCTATTTAATAATTGTAAACTAAGATTTTACATTCCATAACAACAACAGATTATGTGATTATATTTACTTCTGCGTGAATATTGTTGCACAAAGGATACACTGACATAATTAATCGCTCTGTGCCTCTGTCTTTAACTTATAGAGACCGTTCCAATTAGATTATTGGGGTTATCGAGTGCGCTGAATTCAAGTATTACAGTGAAATTCAATTTAAATTAATAATTATTGCAAATAATTGAACTTAATTTATTTTGCTGTACATAATAATGGTGTTAAATTAATAATAATCTGAATAATTATTTATACTAATTATGTAAATTTCATTAATCTCAGAAATCATATAAGATAGAAACAAACTTACAATTCACCAATTGATCCATATACCACGTAACACCTCTATAAATGGGTCTTGACACCTTGAGGTGATGATGACATCGTATAAAAATGTGTTTTCACAATTTTGTGAATTCTATATTTCGAATGGGTTGATGATCACCCAACACGCATATAAAAAATGCTGACTCATCACTTATTATATTCTACTGAAACTTGAATATCTTTGAAATGAATTGACCTATAACTAAACTTGCACCGCTCTAAGGGTCGTTGCCTTCTGAAACACCTTTCAGAAATATTTTAACACCTTCATAGTGATGATGACATGGCGAAAAAACCAAAATTTCGGCTGTGCCGAGAGGATGTTCCTTTGGAGGGAGACATTTCAATAAACCACCACCAAAATATAGTGCCACCAAAGGAACATGCGTCGGCACAGCTGCAATTTAGGATTTTATTAATATTTTAGTTTTCTCCGTAGCAGGTGCCCTGGCCAGAGCTTATAGTTGATTTACTGCAACCTGGCATGTAGGTGCGAACAGAGGCGTAGCCAGGGTGTGGCACTTGGGGCACAGGCCGCACCCTAAAAATTTGTGCCCACAAAAATGCCCATTAGTATAATACTATAGTGCGGAAATGCCGCAACCATAATCTACCAGTACCGCACCTTCATGCAGGCCTAGCTACGCCTCTGGGTGCGAAGTGACCGTCTAATTTGCACCTGGGGTGACGATTTTTAATTACACGTTTTGGACACATTTTTAACACCTTTCAAAATTTGTCTGGTCCATAACTCAAAAAATGTTTACTTTGCTCCCTATTTTATTTCACCAATGGATTCACGATAAAATTCGGCGTCTGTTGGGAGAAGAAATTTTTTAATAATGGGTTTAATTTCTCGCATAAATGGGGGTTGAAATTTCTTTGTTTACTCTCACTTCAGTTTCAGTAAACTGTTAATTCTAATTCTATTGTTTCAACTTGTAATAATTATATTGATTTAACTTGTTAAATCTTATTCTATTGTTTCAACTTTCGATAAATATATTGATTTAATATATAAATTCCAGCTGGCTTCTATTTAATTGTAGTATTACTATACAATGGAAAAAAATATATTGAATTTGTGGACTTTACTCAACTCACCGTTGATAACATTGTTAAAATAAATAACTAATAAAATAATTTATTATCAATACATAATGAATGAAGGGAATTAAACTCAAGATGGTTTAATGATAGAAACAAACGGAGAAAACAAAAATATTAATAATAATAATAAAGGTAGTCATTTCCATACTGGCTCTATACTATAGTATAGTCGGCACAGAAAAAAAAAATTAAAGGCAGTTATTTTAGAACTGAGCCACTATATTATAGTATAGCCGGCACAGTAATAACAAGTTCCTTTGGTGGCACTATATTTCGTTGGTGGTTTATTGATAGTGCCTCCAAAGGAACATGCTGTCGGCACAGGCTGCAATTTTCCGATAATAAACCATCTTGAGTTTAATGCCATTCATCTGTTGCAGTCAATGTGCGTTTTGACTAGTCAGTTCGCGTTTTGACTAGTCAGTTCGCGTTTTGCCTGAAAAGTCAGTCAAAACGCGTTTTGACTGAAATTTTCAGTCAAAGTGCTTTTGTTTATTAATAATTTATATTATCATTTTGCTTTAATTAAAGCATGCTTAGCTAGTTATGTAACATTATTTTAATAGCTTCAGTAGTTTAGAAGAATATAAGAGCCCTTCGGTCTCTCACAATAATTTAATTTTATTAATAATCTACAGATTAACCTTTATCTATTTTCCCACCATTTTTAATTAAAATAAATTAATAATTATAATTATATAAGTTATAAATCCCCTCCAATACATTATAAATTATAATGATATTCTAAAATATTAAAATACATTATATGTTTGTTGTAGTATATCTTGATTCACTATTTGTAAGAACCCAACTAAGTCAATGAAATATACATTTATATTGTCATGGTTACCTTCAAACAGGATGTATGCATAATTACCCTTTTCTAATGGCAATGTTTTGTTTATAACCATCCTAATATTTGTTTGATAGTTTTTATCTTATTCTTCTTCGCAGTTAATTATGTGGATTTTCTCGGCATCAAACAGTAAGTATTTGGGTACAACTATAGTATTGTACCAGTATTTGATTTGTATATTGAGCACATTTAATTAATTGATTTGTAGTTTTGAATACATATAATTATAATTAATTAACAGCAAATCGGGAACTTTACTATAGTAAGTCTATAATTACTACATGCTTTTAGCCTTTTACACCTTTCAATCTATATTATTTGACTGTAAATTACTAATTTCAAAAGCGTCGCGTTATGTTTAGTACCATTTTCCAAAATATGTTACTTATATATAACAATAAATGTATTAAAACTTTACAAAGACCCCAGACAAATCCTTCTTACCTGTTGCAAATAACGGACTTCATAATTATCCCTTATGCAGTGGCCGTCGTTACATGGTATATGGACATGATAAGTTTACTAGTATTTTCAAAGAAGCCAGGTGGTTTCTATCAATAAATTGAAATCGACTACAGTTATTGGTAAGATTTAGTAGTACCAAACAGTCCTGTAACGAACTGTCCATTTAATTAATATCCCTCCGAAATTCCCGCAGTTTATACCGTCTTTTGAATATATTTCTAACTAGATTCAAGATTCATAGTTGCCTGAAAGAAGGAAATACAAATAATGTTTGTAACTATTTATTTTGGCATGCTAACTGCTTATGACATTTCGAGTTGCACTTAATATTAGCACTTTTGCATCTGCACCGATTGGTACGGCAGCCATTAGTGCAGTTGCAAAATTGCCTGCGATTGCTCAACGATTCACGAAATACGGCAGATCTAAACGAGACTTCTATGTCAGGTACATCATCTGACGAAATAAAGTGACCGTGTGTCAGATCGAATTCCGTTCCAATGTAAAGTCGATTTATTCTTCCTAACTTTGTACCGATGCGATAAAACCCCTCTTGTGAACGATTGAGGATAACACCAATAATATTTGGTGGGTCGAAAGGTGATCTCTTGTCAACTTCGGGTATATTTAATACAATGTTATCCCCGACATCGAAAGTATGGACCTTTTTTCGCGACTGTTTACCCATACGATCAATCTGTTTAGATTGCCCACGCTTGGAGCTTTCTCTACTCTTATGGATAATTATTTCCCTCTTGTGTAGCCAACAAGAATTGCAGTACACTGGAGATACATACCGCTCGACACCGTCAACTGCATGTCCGCAGATGACATGACTGGCTTGCTGCAGTCAGGACAGGCGTGAGCGTTGCTGCAAGCTTCGTTGCAAACCGCACAGCGTGGATCTAATGGGACCAGACTGGATTCTTCTGGGAGAGAGAGAGGGAGTAGTTCGAATGGTAAGTACGTAGACGCTTCTACTGTAGGAGTAAACTCAGATGTAGTAGGTGGACACATGTAGTTTGGTATTGATTTGAAACTCATAGGTGGTGGATTAGAGAACAGCGGGCTGGTATATTGAGTTTCTGGTAGAATTGATGAAATATATTGGAAGGGTTATACTCATCCTGAAGAACAAGGTAAAGGTATGTCATAATTAACAGCGCCCAGCTCAGACTGTTGTGCATTAAAACACGTTTGACTGATGTCCCTCATGTAGGAGTCCGGAGAATCGTGCAACTCTCGTGGTGAGTCATGAACACCTGAATAGTTGGCAGAATATGGTGAAGAAACTGGACTTTCATTATCTGTCTGTGGTTCTTCAAACTCAGACGGAGCATTGATAGCCTGATTCTCCATTTCATCAGCGTGTTGAAGTAATCTAATGACATAATTTATAAATATTTAAATACAGTGTATCTGTTACAGTCAATGTATAAAATGACTGATTTTACACATTGACTGTAACATATCTAAGTTGTATAGTATATTTACGTTATCATTCCTTCCTCCGTAGTAACGTCGCCTGCCATTTCATCGGGAATTCCGAAATGTCCCATGCCTTTCACAGGTTCCCTTCCAAATAGTATGCGATAGGGGCTATTGCCTTGTAAGGTTGAATGAGGGCTAGTGTTGATTGAGTGCTGTACAATGGGAATGTACTTAACCCAGCAGTCATCATTCGCTTGTCTCATTAGGGAACCGATCACGCGTTTAATTTCTTGGTTCACTCTCTCCACGGATCCTTGTGACTGGGGATGCCTGGGTTTACCATGAATAATTTTGCACTCCGGCCACAAGTTTCTTATCATGGTAGCTAGATTGATGTTCTTAAACTCTCTACCATTATCACTTTGGAGAATGTGAGGTGAAACGATGAGACAGAATATCACAAAGAGTGTACGAGATACTTCTTCAGCAGATTTATGAATTAGCGGACGGAGGACTATGAACTTAGTATGGTGATCTTGGTACACCAAAAGAAAATTATAAGGTCTGTTAGCTTGATCCGTGTTCTGAAAATCTATTAAATCAACTTGACCTCTCGATGCAAAATCAGGACTGTGTATCGGTTTAACAGTGGTGCCTTTAAGAGACTTTTTGCCCTTCTTAAGTTGACACTCTTGACAGAGGTTGACATAATCTTGTACTACGGCCTTCGAGTATCCACAATATCGCTTTTTAAGTTCAATAACCATTCGATCTCTCCCTAGATGCTTCCCACCTTCACAGTGTATGCGGGAGAATACGTCAAAAAGCTCTTCCTTCGCTAGAACTCGAAGCAGCGTAGGCGCCGTAGAGGTATCAGAACTACTTTGGTACAGTATCTGACAGGATTGGGTATGTTTTACGGTGTACTTTCTCTGTATCCTGTAGAAACGCTGTCTAGCTGCTGCAGAAGTAGTGGGACATGGCGCAGAGAAGATATTGACGATCTCCGAGATCTGTTCTCGCGATAGGAGAACGCTGTTTATGTTATTGTTGGCATTTACAAGATTTGTAAATTGCAATTCATGACTTTGCATTTTAGTAGAAGAATTGGGCAATGTGTCAATTATATGATTGAATAAATAGGAAATCTAGTCTCACATTTATATACCATTCCCGAATATTGACTTCATCTAAAATCAAAGGCACTTGTAACAATACAAATGAGCAACACTTTAATTGTTTAAGAGCGTAAATTATTTCCTGCTTTGAGAATGAAATTTATATTTTGAATATGTCTATTTTATTGCACACAAAATTAGATCAAAGGTATACGATCAAAATATATTACAATCAAACATCTAGCTATACTAAAGTCAAACATATAATGTATTTTAATATTTTAGAATATCATTATAATTTATAATGTATTGGAGAGGATTTATAACTTATATAATTATAATTATTAATTTATTTTAATTGAAAATGGTGGGAAAATAGATAAAGGTTAATCTGTAGATTATTAATAAAACTAAATTATTGTGAGAGACCGAAGGGCTCTTATATTCTTCTAAACTACTGAAGCTATTAAAATAATGTTACATAACTAGCTAAGTATGCTTTAATTAAAGCAAAATAATAATATAAATTATTCATAAGCAAACGCACTTTGACTGAAAATTTCAGTCAAAACGCGAACTGACTAGTCAAAACGCGTTTTGACCGAAAACGCACTTTGACTGCAACACATCCATTATGTATTGATAATAATTATATTATTAGTTATTTATTTTAGCAATGATATCCACGGTTGGTTGAGATGAGTCAACAAATACCTTATATTATATTATTTCATTTAATCCATTGTATACTCAATGTATAGTAATACTACAATTAAATAGAAGCCAGCTGGAATTTAACAAATTAAATAGAAGCCAGCTGGAATTTAACAAGTTAAATCAATATATTTATCGCATGTAGAAACAATAGGGTAAGATTTAACAAGTTAAATCAATATAATTATTACAAGTTGAAACAATAGAATTAGATTTACACTTTTACTGAAACTAAAGTGTGAGTAAACACAGAAATTTCTACCTCCATTTATGGCATGAATTAAACCCATTCTTAAAATTTGTATTCTTCCATCAAACGCAAAATTATATGCTGAATCCAATGGTGAAATAAAATTGGGGGTTTAGTATAACATTTCTTTAGTTATGGAACATAAATTCTTTGAAAGGTGTTAAAATTTGTCAAAAATTTGTTAGTTTATGCTGAGTTTAAAGAAGTTTGCTTAATAAGGCCCCGATCGTTAAAAGGATAGTGAAGGATCGTAGATCCATTTCTAAATTAGGATCACTAAATATTAAATGTAACTTGCAACTTTCTCCTGTAACTAATCAGCCTTAGTACATGTGTTAAGAGCTCGTAATAGAGAATTGTCTAATAATTGAAGAGAAATACCAAATAGTATGTGAACAAAAGATAGTAAGGTAAAAGACTTAACTTATACTAACTACTCCATTAAGCCTATTGCTAGAGTTCGCCCTGGGTGGTAGTCAATACTAAATAGTGTTTGCTGCTACGACCCAGACTCATAACATCACTCCCCCTTCTAACTAGGGATATCCGGGTTTTCTTGGGTGCCACTCTCTGGTCCCTCCGAACTCGCGTCCCAGCTGACGAAGTCCTCAAAGTGCTTGGGTGGTCTCCTGATTCCCTGGGGATACCTCCACTCTGCCTCCAGATGAGGACTGGTTGGGCTCTCTTCTTCTGCGCCAATGCTGGATTAGTCCTCTGATTCTGGTCCTCCTCTTGAGGGTCTGACTGCCCTCAGGCTGAGGATCTGTGTAAGGTTGTGGATCCCGGGCACTAATCGACGGCGCAATTGGAGTCTCTGATCCAATGTACTTTTACGTTGTCCAAGTGTACCCACTTGTTCCGCCATCTGAGCTGTAACTTGACACCAGGTCCTTTTCTTTCCAACACATCGAACGGCCCACTGAACCTGGGAGACCTCCTCAAGGCTTCCAGATACTCCCCTTAGGTATTCCTCTCACTCACTCCAAGATTATTACACCATAAGTCCAGTGGGGAAGCCGGCTCCCTCCCGAAGTGAAGTAGGTGGGGTGAAAGGCGAGTGGTTGCGTTAACCATACTGTTAATATGATAGCTGACCCAGTTAAGAGTCCTGGCCATGAGCCCTTAGAGAGCTGGCGGTCTGTCTGGAGGCAGCGGATTACCTGCTTTACTAACCCTATATTTCGTTCGGCCATTCCATCCCCCTGAGGGTGGTATGGTGTCGTAGATCTCTTGTTAATTCCTGCCTTGGCACAAAAATCCCGAAATACCCTACCGTCCACATTCGCTCCCTTGTCCGTCAGAATAATTTCCGGCATACCATGTCCGCGGTATACCCAACCCTGCAGGAAGGCAGCGAGTACTGCATCTTCCCCTTGATCCCTCAAGGCCTGTACTTCCACATATCTTGTGAACTGATCCCCAATGAAAAGGAAATATCTGAACCCGCCCTCAAGATCATCGGCCCAAGGGAGTGTCCCTATATCCATGGATATGGCTTCTCCAGGGATCCCCTCCCCTATGTCCATCGTACTCATAGGCTCCCTTCCACAAGTCTTATGTTTAGAACTCTGGCACGTTATGCAGCTGCGACGAAAGGATCTGACGTCCCGTACAATTCGTGGCCAAAAGAAGTTTCTCCGCAGTGCACGGGTTGTACCTGCTTGACCGAAGTGATGCTGAGCGTGTGTCAGCAGGATTGTTTCTTGGATTAGCTCAGTTGGAACCACCACTATATTCCCGAAGTACAAAATTTTGCCAATGTTTCTCAATTTATCCGCAATCCCTTTCAACTAACCATTACATACCCGACCTTCTTGAACTATCATCTCTGTTAATGCCTTCTGAACGACTCCATCCCCCGCCTGCCCCTCAAGGATCTTAGTAAGGAGCTTGCTCGGACCTTCTGTAATGAAAGTTCTATCCTCAAAAGTCGTCTCTCTGTTCACTACTTCATCGTAATTAAGCTCCGGATTGCGACTTAAGTAGTCTGCGACTTGGTTCCTACATCCTGGCCTGTACACAATTGTGAATGGGAGCTCTTGTAGCTCCATGAGCCAACGAGCATAGGTATGATTAGGGTCTCTCTGTGTTTTCAACCAACTAAGCGAACAATGGTCAGTGAGAATGTCAATAGTATAAATACCAGTTGCCCCTTTGAGATAAACCTCCCATTTTCGGGTAGCCGCCACCAGGGCCCAAGCTTCCAACTGTCCAGCAGAGTAATTCTTCTGGCTAGCGCTTAAGGAAGAAGAAAAGAAGTGAACTGGGCGTAACTTCCCCGTATTCTTATCTAATTGAGAAAGAACAGCCGCTACGCCGCCAGAACTCGCGTCAACCTCAATGTAAAACTCAGCTTTCCAGTCCGGGCGAGACAACGTGACCGGTTCCTTAGTCAGACAAATTCACAACGTCTCAAAATCCATCTCGCATCTACTGTCCCAAAACCACTGTTTCCCTTTCCTCAGTAATTCGTATAGCGGCTCGGAAATTGCCGACATACTCTGAATGTAGTACCTGTAATATTTAGCAACCCCAATGAAACGCTGTAAGGCTGTAACACATTTTGGTTGTGAGAAATTTGGGAGCTTGCGCGTATATTCTGGTACAGGGCTCCCCCCTTTGAATGAGATTTGGTGTCCCAGAAACTCGATTGAATTGACTCCTAACTCACACTTATCCTTGCGTAGCTGCAACCCTGCTGCCTCTAAAGCCTTGAAAACATCCTTTAAGTGATTAAGGTGTTCCTCGAAGGTAGGCGAAAACACTAGGATGTCGTCCACATAAATTTCACAGTGAGCGACCTCTTCAATTCAAGCACTCTATCCATTACTTTCTGAAAAGTTGCTGGTGCGTTACAAATTACGAAGGGCATGACGAGCATCTCATACATGCCGCGAGGCGTGTGGAACGCCGTTTTTTAGACATCCTCAGGGCTGATCGGTATCGTCCAATATGCAGAAGCAATGTCGAGCTTGGAAAAGTATTTGCTCCGCTCCAGCTGCGCGTTTGGCAGACTATATTCATCCCCGACCAATTTTCTGATAATTGTGATTATTATAAATTACTTCAAATTATTATACACATTTTGCATAAAGTTGGTTGGAGATAGAGCACCGAAATGTATTATCATTGAATAGGAAGTTAAGGACGGGCTATCGATTGGATCCATTGACTAAGCTGTAACTATATTCCTTCTCGAGATATGACCTCAATCATTCAAATAACGTTTCCAAAGGCAACAGAGGAATGTGGCAACATTCCATAATTGATTCTCAGATATTTTATGTAAAATTACTCCTATATGGGTTAGTCAAAGCAATTTGTTTGAAAAAGCGAAATTGAACATTTTACATGCGTTCAAAATTTTGGCATATTTGGCTTTTTAGACAAAACGGTGACGTCATTTCGACATAGTGCTATCACAAAAATGTGCTTCTTGTACATGACTACCATTATAAAAAAACAATTACATAAGTAGAAGCATCCTGGAATACTTATTTCGAAGAATAATTGCATTGCATATATTTTAGTTGACTATACGAGTTCATCCATGGTCCAAGTCCATTCAACCGCGGCATTGCCATTAGACTAGAGTATAGAATGCTATGCTTATGCTAACTACTCTATTAAGCCTACTGCTAGAGATCGCCCTGGGTGGTAGTTAATTAATACTAAATAGTGTTTGATCTACGAGTCAGACTCATAACACATGTAAACTGCTATCAAAGTGAAGTATATTGGCTGATATTACATAAATAAGGACTAGTACGCGACAAGCAGACATCCCTCTACAACGGACAAAAGCATTGTCCCCGACGTTTCCGTTATTCGTAGACCACTGTATTCCGTAAGGATTAAAATGAATTTATACAGTACATAATGGATACTAGCGCGCTTCGCTTGCTAGGTCGCTTCGCGGCAGAACACAACCATACACCAACCGCTTCGCGGTTGGTGTGTGGTTGTGTTCTACTGAAAATTTCTCACACCTCGACAAGTTATTACGTCATTGTCACATTTCGAGAACCCTGAAAATTCACTTAATCGCGCATAATTCGCGCCCTCTAAGAGTAAAAATCTGAAAATTTAATAGAACAGTATAAAAACCATACACCAACCGCTTCGCGGTTGGTGTGTGGGTAATATACTCCTAATATTGATTATAAAGCGTAAAAAGGCCTAAATAGTCAAATTTAACAATGTGAAATTTTAATAATTACGTCATCATGCGATAATGAGTTAGCATAGTGGCGATCTGGTGTGACCAACGTGTCCGCATCATTAATGTACATGTTCTATTAAATTTTCAGATTTTTTACTCTTAGAGGGCGCGAATTATGCGCGATTAAGTGAATTTTCAGGGTTCTCGAAATGTGACAATGACGTAATAACTTGTCGAGGTGTGAGAAATTTTCAGTGGAAACCTCAACTTGTTGGCGGGCGCCAAAAGTTACTCCTATATGTCAAAAATCAGATTTGGAAACCGTCCACTTTCTTCAATCAACTCGAACATACAAACAAATATATACACATACCCACCCAGGCTTGTGTTTTAATAGTATAGATAGTGTGGATATAATGATATATTGGATATAGTGATATAACAGATATAGTAATAATTTGGCCAAAAACCGCACGTCCACACCATTATCACTATATCAATTATTAAACTAAAGTAACTAAACAAAGAACGTTTAGGAATATTAATAATAGCGCTGTAGCACCTAAGCAAATTAAGTGAATGATATTGATCCAAAATGTTGTACGTATATCCAGCTATCATTAAATGTTTGTTTGGAAAACCGAGTGCTTCTGATTGATTCCAAGTTGTAAGCCATTCGTTCATTCCCGCAGAAACACGATTTTATTCTCAGAAGTATTCGAATCGATTGCATTATATATCGGGTAGGGTGATATCGCTCCTTGGCATTGACAATATGTCATTATGCATTAATTTGTTCTAGAAATGCTGGTGTTACAGAATCGTCTCCCATTAGATATTGGCGCATTGCAGTTGTTGTTTTAAATTAAAAAATAGCCTATGCAAGAGAAACTGACTGCATATTATTCCAGGATGGAGTGTTGAGTTATTAAGTGCAGGAGCTTTACGGAGGTGACAGCCCATTGAGAGATCGTAATCATGCACCTTATGGAGGATAGACCAACGTATGTGACCATCTGGAACACGTATGAATAATTCCAGGAGAGGGAACTCAACTCTAGGGATGGTAAAGAAACGATTGTTGAGTAAATTAATACGAACATTCTTTATTAGGTAAACGGTACCAAAAAACAAATAAATTATTCGTGCTGTAAAAGGATTTCTCATGCAATAGATTTTGCTGTCAATAGGAAAAATTTTGTTACTTATTGAAAGCAGAAATATTACACTGGTGATTGTCCGATATTACGCAACGAGGCTGGAAATTTGCATCACTTAAAACCTTGAGACAGTTGAGTATCCAATCAAACATAATATTTGAGTACAATTTCACAATTGAAACAGCTTAAATGACATACGGAACTGTCTTTTTGGAGAAATAACCATAAAGCATAGAATGCTCCTGAACATTTAAATACTTTCATTACAACCGATGATATCTTGGCCATCAAATTGCACTTGCTGCTGAAGATGCATTTCATCTAAGAGAAGAGCCACGTCATTACCAATATATCCTTCGTCGCGAAGTTTACAAAGTGCTTTAAGACGGTCAATAGGGTTTGACTTGAGTTTGCGTGATAATCCAACACTAGGTAGAGGCATGTGGCGATGCATAAATATATATGCAGCATGAGATGTGTAGAGTAATTGAAGAGCGAATCGAAGAACATGCGAAGAAGATGTACAGCCATTAGGAGAATAATTACAAAGATTTAAGAGTTCTTCAACAGGATCTATGTCAAAATTATGGGATGGATTCTTACAATAATTCGGCATATTGGTAGCATATCCAAGGAAGTAATTTTTGAATTAGATGAGTTCGTTATAAATTCGCGATTAAGAAGTAATTTCGAAACCATTACGGTTAAGAAATGCGATCCATCGTTGTCGTAGATGAGCATTTCTCGGAAATGAAAACATTGCTTTATCAGATCCGCCAATATAACCAGAACGGCAGTTTTTAACAGAACATTTAAATAGCATACACATGGCCTACTTAATATACGGCCGTGTATGTCACCGAGAAGGCCAAAAAAATAGAAGGCCAATTTATAAATTTCATTCTATGCTAAACTATGCCTCCTATAGTTGTTATTTGCTTGCATATGGGGTAATCAACCATCGCGAGTCCAATTGAACCACTTTTGAGAATCTGGCATTTGTGGTTAAGCTGTTTAGGCGCCATTTCATGGTGACGGTAACAATTTATGGTAAAATTAAAAAATATTCAAATATCTTAAATTTCATTTTGTTGCTACATTCTAATAATTTTATAACAGGAATACTAAAATAGGATATTTTTCATACCCCAAAGGCTACTAATTCACAAAATGGCGACATTCGAAAAAAAACTTAAAATTATAAAGCAACCCATGCTAAAATACAAGTAGTATCCGAGTTATAACTTATCATTAAAGTCCATAAAACGTATATATTGCTGGTTTATATACATTCATTCCCATTATACTATATTCTGAAAATGTATACTAAGTATATTAGCAAATTATCTTCATTTTCTCGTAATTCTTCAGACTCGAATTGTATATTTTGTATATTTGTGGTGTCATCATTAAATGGCGCCCAAACAGCTTAACCTCAAATATCAGATTATCAAAAGTGGCCTCATTGGACTCGCGATGGTTGAATATCCCATATGCAATGCAAATAATAACAATAGGAGGCATAGTTTAGCATAGAATGAAATTTATAAATTGGCCTTTGGCCCTCTCGGTGACATGCACGGCCGTATATTAAGTAGGACATGGCATACACCATTCTTGTGAATTAACAATCTACAATAGAAGACCTTAAGTGTATCGGTTGAGGACGGTGGAATAATATCGAAACATTTTTATTTTAAACAAATGCCAATGATTTAACTGTTGCACGCAAGAAAAATGTCCTGTGAATGTCAAGACTTATTAAAAATGTTGCAGTGCAACTTGTATGCAAATCAGAGGCGGATCCAGACACAAATCTGAGGGGGGCATAGGGGGGCAGACTATTTCAGGAGGGGCTGTCTCCTCAAACTCCTAACTAAATTTCAACATACTAAAATCTTATATATCACAAATAGTAAATTCTTAAAATGTAAATACAATAATATATAGCGAGTGAGTTATATATATATCTGTAATAATACTAAACTAAATGTATATCATTGGTGCCATATGCGAAACTGAACTTTCAGGTCTGGGTGGGCACCAGTCTCCAAATCTTTTGCCCTCTCTCGGTTGATTGATAGACAAGCTAGGTCCCCAAGACGATCGTCCAACACTGTACTTCGAAGATATGATTTGGTCTTCTTCATTGTTGAAAATGATCTCTCATTCCCTGCAGTTGTGACAGGCAAGGTCACTGCAATCCTGTATACCTTAAAGATTTGAGTGTAACACACGATATCCTCTTTCAATGAACCGAAGAACATCCAACATAGTTCTCATTACTCTTCGTCCACCTTCGAATCTTGATGTTAGCTGAAATGGCACCGGAACACATGAATTTCAGATTTAAAACTATCAGAGTCAATCGCATAGTGGACAACAAAGGACATCAAAATGTTAAGATCGAGAAACACTGATGATGTAGGGAAGAGGCAGGCAACTGCACTAAGGATAGTACAATTGTGACTAGAAAACCTTCCATCCAGTTCAGTTGTGAAAGTATTGATAACCGGAATAAACAATTTATTCATATAATCCATTCTTGTCCACCGTGTCGTTGAAATATCTCTCGCATCGGACCTACATTTTCTTCTGAGTCTCTCTATCGGAGCCGGAATGTCGGATTCTGTTGTCAATCTTATCGCCTCTTCATAAATCTCATCAAGCAGTGTCTCAGATGTCAGTGAGTCCGAAAGGCTACCGATAATAGTAGAAGCCTTGCTTAGATCAATTGTATCGTCCTGCAAATAGTTTGAAGCGAGATGCTTTTTAAAAGTACCAGGCAGTAGATGAAGTCACTGTCCAACGAATGAAGAAGCTGGATAGCCGTTTCTCTTCTTATGCCAGTGGTATTTCATCGAAGAAGTGATCAATAGTATCAATTATGGCGGGAAAATTTTCTGACAGCCTGACAGGCCTCGCCGTGGCAGCACCATCTCGTTATTGAGATTTCTTTTAATTACTTAGCTTGTAGTGTCTCGTTAACCCCTATTAGGGGCTCAGTTTTCTTCTGAATATCACGAAATTTATCATGAACGACAGACCCATAAAAAGATTGGTAGATATCAGCCAAATTGTCAAAAATTCAATGGCTTTACGAACAACTTGGACACAGGATAGTACCACGAGATTTAGTCGGTCGGCCCAGCAATGGATATAAATAGCCCTCGAGCAGGGGCCTTGTCGCATCAGCTGTTGAACTCCTTTGAATCTTCCGCTCATTACAGACGCGCCGTCATAACACTGAGCCACCACTGCTAATTTTGTATCCATCCCAAAGGAAAACAACACTTCTAATATTTTTGCTAGCACAGATTAGGAATCAAGGTGTTCAGCTTTGGTGAAGTTAAAGAACACTTCATTAATCACTTCATCCAAGTAATATCTAACACAGATGCTAAGTTGTTCCTTTTTGGAAGTATCACGGCTCTCATCTACCAGTAGTGCAAAATACTCCGCTGGCTTCAACTCTTCAATTATACAATTTCTCAAAATATTAGCCATGATATATGAAGGGTGTCATCTTGGATTATGTGGCTAGTGTATTTGGCGTTCCTAGGTCCATCAGCCAGAATGTGGCAACCACCTTATCGTGTCGACCAACGAGGTGAATAATCTCTAGGAATTTCCCACGGTTATTGGCAGCATCACTGGACTCTTCCCTGTGTCCCCTCAAAGTTATGCCCTACATAGCACAAAGTATGATAACTTCGGCAACGGATTGGATTAAATTCCGGTTTTCTAGCCTTTGTTATTCAGATGAACTACCCATCTTTTCCGTTATACAGCCTTGCTTGAGGGATTTATGATATCCAGACCAAAGTTCAGCAGACTTAACATGAAGCTCTGTGCTATTGTGGCCATTCATTCCTTTCCCTTTTGCTGTAGAGTTTTTCCAGTTGCAGTATCCAGATATTACCCAAGCTTCGTTCGCCATCGCTCCTCCAAAAATGACAATAGCAGCAGAACACTTTGTCTGTTAGCTGACTGTACTCCAACCATTCGTATTCTTTAACCAGTTGAACTTAAAAGAGCGAAGCACTGTCCCAAATTGCGTTTTGGGATATGATTTAAGCAGAGGCCGTGATATATCATTACATGCAGTCAGTGGCGTAGCCAGACCTTGAGGCCAACCTGGGCACACTTGCATACCTCCCAACCGTACAGGGATTCTGTATATAGTACAGTGATTTTGACCATTTTGGCTAGACCATACAGGGATTTTTAAACTTGTACAGGGATTTTTAGCTAGGGTAAGATTATTGATTGTGAGTCTATTAATACCTAAACATGTCTACACCATCTAAATATAGCATTTTTTTGTGTAAATAATCTGTTCCTATTCGAGCATACAGGGATTCCCTGTACAGTCTATATAAACTGATGTTTTCACCTTTACAAGAAAGATCTTTTTGGGGTGTACAGGGATTTTGGTCAATGTACAGGGGGAAATAGGAGCCTCGTTTGTACTGAACAACAATTGACTAATCTAGAATACTTCCAATTGAATTTAGGGTTTAATTCAGATTGAATTGTATTAGAATAATTAATAAATGCGTAAACATTGAAACGTTGTAAATATATGTATAATTTTGTTTGGTAATAACAGAAAACAGAACAATATTATTATTGGATCTACTTCGAATTTCAGGAGGGAACTACTTTGAATTTGGAAAGCAGGAGCCGGCGCGACGCTCCAACTTTTGATTATTACAAATCCCTCAGGAAATATCATTCATTTCAATAAGTACTCCCACCTAATGATTCATTATTCAAAACAATCACTAAATCAAAATTAAGAAATTCAACAATTCTTGGGAAATATAGAATCGTGATAAAAGCGATTTTTTGTGAAATCCATGTACAATTGTATTTAATTTGGTATAAGCTCTTCGTTCTCGGTCGTTTGACATAGCACTCATAAACATTGACTACGAAACAGGCTTTGTTAGTTAGTGAAATTATTTCACAATAAATTAGACTCAAAGACTATTTTAGGCCCAAGAGGTTTGCAGAAATAATAGTCGTTAAAACAGATAGGATTTAATAACAAAAAGCGATCATTTTTAATTTTATTATTAGCCTCAGAAGTAGTTAAAGCAACTTGCATATACACTAGATGAATTGTTGTCTGTGCTGTGTGACATGTAAACAATTGTATGAGTTGCAGGACTGTAGATAAACAAATTTTCTAAAATCAAATCAAATCAAATTATTTGAAATATTTAGTTTTATTTAAACCCCTGATCAATTGATGTATTGAGATGTTATATAATTGTTTACTAATGAATCATTAGTAAGGCCACTGTTTGTTGGAATCTTGTTTCAGCTCCACCGCCCGCGTCAGATTTCACTCCCGCACGAATATTGTCATTATGGGGCTTACAATAATGAGGTGGGGCACACTTATATTCAGCAAATTTGATGTAATTTGACATTTTTTGGATCCAATTTCCAAAAAATCTTCACTATAAGCACCTCTAAATAAATATACATTCAATCGAGGTTCTATAAATCTGTAATCTTTGCTACTAGTTGTTACTAAGAGAACTTTCTTAAATAGATCCGTGTGAAAATTAGTTGCTAATGAGAAAAGTTGCTAAGAAGCAAGGTTGCAATCAATTACTTCAATATTCGGGTTGTTGCCGAATATTAGTATTGGTATTTGGTTGGCAACCCAATATATTCGGTTGACCAGATAATACTTTTCGGTTCATCAGGTAGCATATTCAGGGGAAGAGAAAGCAATTTTAACTTGGTAGGGCTAAATTAAACGCATCGTCGTAGTTCAGAATGTTCAGCTGAACAGGGCCCGCCCTCCACCAGAGTGATACCGCCATGCCTAACATGAATTGGTCTCACCGTATCTTTTGTTGAGATATAGAAGAGCTTATTGACATTATAGTAATCTTAACTATATTATGAGTATATAGTAATATTAACGTGTCATCTAATTTGTTGTAAAAATGCGTACAATGGTCAATGAATATTCTATATTGATTTCGTTTAAAGTAATTGTGAATGTTATTCCTACGCAGGAACAGTTACATTTACTTGAATTTACAGTTTATTTTATAACTAGCGCTCTTCGCTTGCTAGATCGCTTCGCGGCAGAACACAACCACACAAACCAACCGCTTCGCAGGTTGGTGTGTGTAGTTTATATACTTCTAACAATTATTATAAAGCGTAGATAGGTCTAAATAATCAAATTTAACAATGTGAAATCTTAATAATTACGTTATGATGCAATAATGAGTAATCATATTGGCAATCTGGTGTGACCAACGTGTCCGCATCATTTAATGTCATGTTCTATTAAATTTTCATATTTTTCTCTCTTAAAGGGCGCGAATTATGTGCGATTAAGTTACTTTTCAGGGTTCTCGAAATGTGACAATGACGTCATAACTTGTCGAGATGTGAGAAAATTTTGAGTGGAAACCTCAACTTGTTGGCGGGTGCCAAAAGTTACCCCTACATGCCAAAAACACATTTGGAAACCGTACAGTTTCTTCAATCAACTCGGAACTTATAAACAAATATATAGTATATACACACACATACTATATACATAGGTTTGTGTTTTAATAGTATAGATAAATAAAGGAATTATGTACAAATTAATTTTGCTTTTCTTAAACAAATACACGAGGGGGCCGCCCACCAGCTGTCCGAACGGGGCCGCCCACCAGCTTAATCCGGCCTTGCATGATGGTACGCATCGCTCCACACTGAATTTATAAAATAAAAAGTTAATGGTTTTCATTATTATACAGAATAATAATTAAACAAAGGAACATACTGTCGGCACAGCTGCAATTTTGGATTTTTTTCGCCAATCATCAACGCCTCAAGGTGTAAAGAACCATTTGTTAATTATTTCGAGCTACAAGGAACGGTAGAAAAATTTGAAGTTGGTTTCTACCGTTAAACCATCTTGAGTTTAATGCCATTCATTCATTATGTATTATACCTTATCAAAACGCGTTTTGACTGAAAACGCACTAAGACTGCAACACCTCCATTATTTATTGATAATAAAATTATTTTATTAGTTATTTATTTTTTTAATGTTATCCACGGTGAGTTGAGTGAAGTAAAAAATTCCATATATTATTTTATTTTATTTTATCCATTGTATAGTAATACTACAATTAAATAGAAGTCACCTGGAATTTAAAAATTAAATCAATATATTTATCGCAAGTTGAAACTATAGAATAAGATTTAACAAGTTAAATCAATATAATTATTACAAGTTGAAACTGTAGAATTAGATTTAATAGTTCTACTTAAATCGAAGTTGAATAACAAAGAAATTTCAACCCCAATTTATGGCAGAAATTAAACCCATTATTAAAATCTTTCTTCTCCTCCCATCATCAGACGCAGAATTTTAAGATGAATCCAATGGTGAATAAAATTTGGGGGTTTAGTGAACATTTTTTTAGTTATGGACCAGACAAATTTTGAAAGGTGTTAAAGATGTGTCCAAAATTTGATAATCAAAAATTGTAACCCCAGGAACAAATTAGACAGTTCATACGCACCTACATGCCAAGTTTCAGCCCATCAACTATAAAGCTCTGGCCAGGACACCGTCTACGGAGAATTAATAATAATAATAACAAAAATAAAGGCAGTGAGATTAGAACTGGGCCACTATACTATAGTATAGATAGTCGGCACAGTGATAAGAATGTATCAACAGTTGAAATAAAGAATATTGTAGATTAGCAATTTGTAGTAATCTGATAAATTAATCTGACAACCTGATAATGAGACCCAGACATTTGCCTAATCAGACCAAAGTGGTGTTCTAACGCATCATTTTGGATTCTTGAAGTTAGAAGATACTGGTATCCACAGTGCTCAGTAAGTCGTTTAACAAGCATTGGTAATGCTTCACAGGTATGTCGAAAGCTTGTAAAAGTTTGTGGTGTAAACTTCCCATGTGCAAATGGCAGATGTATCCAGCTATCCAACCAAGAGACAACATTTCTTAAAAATTGCAAACGGAAATCACCTGGATAAATAGGAGCTAAATAATCATCATTGAACCGAATATCTTTTCCTACCCAATTGACATTGAATGTTTTCCAAACCTGATTTATTAGATTGAGAAATTCGACCGTTTGATTAATGTTTACGATGTTATTCTCCACTTTCCATGATAAAAGACAAGCGGATGTTGTTTCATGAAAAGATTTTTAACGCAAAGCTAACATTTTGTCTTTCTAATGTGGATGGCCAGCACGCTTTAGCTGTTAATCTTGGCGCTCTTTTCAAGATATTACACTTATCAGATGTGAATAAATTTCGAATATCTTGGAAAGGTGCGTAACACAGTTCTGGATAAAGTGTCTTGGAAGTGAAATGGCCAGTTGAAATGTTGGCTGTGGAGACTGAGATAAAAAGAGTTTTAGTAGATTTAATAGAATTGATACACTTTTCTCCTTCCAATAGACACTCTCCGAATTTCGGAAAAATAAATGTCCTTTCATAATCCTTGAGATTTAACCAGTTATTACGGATGCATTTAATGATATGAACGATATCAAAAAACAAAATTATACTTCTTTCTGGGTGGCATGGGTGTGTTACTTTTGGTACAAGTGTATTATCAGCGGAGAACAATTTGTATAAACGAACGTTTAGTGGGTAATTATCTGTACAGAGAGCTTCAACAAACAGATCGCAAGCTTCGATATCATAAATAGTTGACTTGATAATTGGATATAATTTTTCTGCTGAAGAAGAGCCCAAAGGGATTAACCGTACAATTGTGGAAAACCTAGCGGCTAAACTTGAAATCATTATTGAACTGTCGTGGGTGGATCTTCAGGGTTATCAATTGACCCGATTACTCTTCCTCCCTTATATGCTGCATCGCTACGAATATGTACTTCATCCATTTGAAGGATGACATGACGCTCTAGGTGTTTAAAAGTGGTTGCAATTTCTTTGATAAATTTTGTATACTCACTCTGTAAGCCAATACTGTTTCTAATTCTTAATAAGTTACGCTCATGTGGAAGAATTAAACAATTAGAGGACTGAATAAGACGATATGAGGCTGGTGAAATTCCTTGAAGTTTTAAACAAAAAACCTGAGTAAGAATGCTAAAACGACGAGAATATTTATCAAGGATTAAGTATTTGAGCTGATATAACAAAAAATTTAGACGCATTCGCATAGAATCTGTATTCCCGGTTTCGTAATCAGTAAGGGAATTATTACTGGGCTCTAATTTATTTATAGCACTAGAAATTTCCATTATTGCATTCCCAACATGTGTATTAACAGGGTTGACTGAAGAACTGATGCTTTTTATTTGGGCCATTTCAAATTTCTCAACTTCTTGAATGATTTTCTCCAATAACCTCATATCATTCAGTACATTATAAGATAGTTGAATTTTATGTGTTTCTTTATATAAAGCCTTACAAATTAAGTTTTGATCTAAAATTATGGAGCGATCTATTGTAGTTATTTCACCATAAAAATGAATTTTTAGGAAAAGGATTATAGATGGGTTAGGTCTGTGGCAAAGCCAACCGTTAGGGAGTTCAATTTGGCTCAATTTACTAATTATACAATCAAGAGTAGCAACAAAAAACTTAGCATCATTTTCTTTGTTGTCAATAAGACTTTCTTTATACGCCGATTGCATCATCTTCTCTTCCTTATCAGCACGAGAAAGTCTTTGGGGTTTTGCAGTTATATCTGTCAGGTATTCTGGACAATTCGGGGAAATACTTGGGACTGCATATTTGTTCAAACTGATCTTTTTCCTGGGTACTTCCACCATTTTAATACCATCAAAAAATTCATAGTTTCTCTCTATGTCCTCATTCTTGAAGTGGATAATACAAACCTTTAGATAAAGAATAAATTATAAACTATAGATTTTTCGATTATATTGTTTGATAATCGTAGTAATACTATATTATATATATTATTATCATAAATATAAATAATTAATTAAGTTCTAAAAATAAACGAGTATCAAGTTGTTGTTCGAAACAAGAAAGTGTTGAAGTAAAGAATTCGGAGGTCATAGGAAACTACAGCAGTGTCAATGAATTATATTGATAATCCTATGACATTGCAACTTCGATTATCTGAACTCTTTCTCAAGTGTAAAATATTCATGTTTTGGTGGAAAACAAATGCTTAGTTTGACAAAAACATGGGATTTATAAATTTCACTTTATAAAAATATACCGTAGTAGTAAATTTAAAAGTCGATCTTACCTTTAACTGTTTGTGCGTCTCGTAATCTTCTCTCTGTCTAGGTATAGCCCGGAACCATTTCTCACGAATATCCTCATCAATAGGGAAAGAGAAAACAGAAGTAAATCCACTCTCAGAATGATAATTAGATTTACAACCTGGCACCACACATGTCATGTTGAAAAGAAAATCGTATAACTATGATAAAAGTGAGACAATGACTAAAAGTCAATGAAACGATGATTAATAGTAATAGAGAATACAAGTATGATCGATATTGTTGAAATTGTAGTAGATTTATAATTTATTTATAATTTCGTTATCTTATAATCAATTTTGTAAACAATAATTATGGGTGGTTATAATGTGACAACCATTACACGTTTCTTTGGATAATAAATGTGTGTGTGTAATCAATAATAGCACGCTAACATGGACTATTTACATCAGCAAATATAATAGTGGTACCTGAAGATGATATAAGCTTATTAGAACATTAATTCGCTCATATTTACAGGGGATACACGATCAGTTTTAGATTTAAAATCCAGCTACTCAATAATGCAAAATTTAAAATCGTCAAAAATCTTCCTAAGTAATGTTATGAGGTAGGAGGGTGTGAATTGAGTATAAATATATAAATCAAATCAGTAGACAAAGTTAAAATAGGCACGAAAATATATTTTGAAATTAGCTATACATCGCTGTCCATGGTCCATATTTTCAATGGACTATCATTGCCTTAGTATATAGATTGCTATGACCCAACATTGGGGGTTGCTACGTAACATTTGTTAGTCAATTATTTATCATATATTGGTGCTTCTAATGATGTAGACAAAATATCGGCAGGGCCATAGCATACCCTTCCGGAGCCTAAGAAATAGCAATGATAGCAATTAAAAACTGCAGTACAATCTATAGGATAACTAAAAATATCTCAGTGGGGTAATATACTCTAAAAATATAAATTAATAATCGTCTAGCTTACTTACCAGACAAAAAGGATCTTCTTGTTTTGACATTTCGCAAGGGAAAATTGGAGTTCGATAGAGCTCCGCTCTGCCCCGTAATACAGTATTTATGATTGTCAAGGAATAATTATGTTCTTTATCTTTGTTTTGAACCTCACCTAAATATTTATGAGGAATCCTGCCGTCGGAATTTGGTTCAGTTGTCACTTACTATTGTAGAGTAAAAGTATAGAGAAATATGGAAGAAATTGTGTGTTTGTATAGTTCTGAAGTAGGAAATTATTAAAAATTTATACTACTGTAGCTAATAGTATTTTATTGAAGAAGGTTAGAAAGTTTAATTCAAATTTGTTGGTCGAGATAATATCAAACTTAAAAATGAATTACATAATTCGATTTACCTCAGGTTGAGCGAAACCCTTTAGATCGATATACCCAGTTTGGCGAACTCAATTGAGCGAAACCTAATTGGGCGAAACGCAACTGTGCTTAACCTAATTGAGCGAAACGTAACTGGGCGAAACCACATTTAACTACGCTATTATTCAATGAAACCTTAGTATTGAATAGGCCAAACTGCACTTTTTTATGCATAGTTATGATAATGAGACACCTCAGGGATACTTCATTTGTATATTTAAATCTTTATAAATTCGTTGAATTCTATGTTAACTATCTATGAGGTTATTTTCAACATGGCATCAAATTATAAGACGACAAAAAAGTATCCAGCTATTGCTTTTGAAGGCTATTTCCACAGATTTGATACATTTGTGTCCAGTAACACACAAAAACGATGGCGGTGTTTATGGGATTGTGATGGATGTCTATATACTGCTAACAATATAGAAAATACTAATAGCCGTCTCCAAACTCTTCATCGCGATCATTGCATTTCTGACCCAGAGGGAAAATGTATTGAAAAGGTGGTATCGGATTTAAAAAGCAAAGTTCGTACACAAGTACTCTCAATCACAGCATAGTATGACGAATCAGCTGGCATGCTCTCTCAAACTCCGACAATTGCATCACACTTTCCTCTCTTTTGTCAGCTCGATTCTTTTCTTTATAGAGAGAGACTAACTAACTTTCCTAAGCTACCTACATCAATACTCGCTTAAGAACTGCCAAACTGTATTTTACAACAATCGAAGGTTCTAACTTCCATCTATAATCTTCTCCAACTAATGATATATATATCTTCTGGAATGAAAGTAATATTAAGGCCTCTGACCTTCTGGAATTGAGAAAACAAAATTATAACTGTTACTTGTAACTCCACTAGCCTATTCTATTAGCTATTATTCAAATCAAAGTTTGACTCTCTAGCTCATTTAGTTTCCAAGTTACAGCATGGTATGTGAATTTGGAACTAAATGGCGTGTCATTGTTATTTAACATTTTTTGAGAATTTTCTATTCGCTTTCATTTCCTGGAAAATTGGGTAGTTATCAATGCGATGTTAGTGCTAATATAGTTAGTACAAACTAGCTATCTTTACGTAATAGAGCGTTTTAATTGATATCGTGTTTACTTTCAACACTGTCGGAATGATAAGTTGGAATTTCTCACCTTTGAAAAAAATACAGAAAGTCATTGGTGCAGTATTGAAAGTAAACAAGAAATCTATTAAAACGCTCTATTAGAAAATTCTCAAATAATGTTAAATACAGTACACCCTCGCTAATCCGAACCCCGCTAATCCGAACCCCGCTAATCCGAACCCTCGCTAATCCGAACAGGAGAAACCAAAATATTCTCTTAATTAATGTGTGGAAAAATCTTAATTGCAATGGAAGTATGAAAATATGAGGCAAGTATTTTAAGGAGTACACTAGATGTTTAGTGCGGATTAACAAGGTTTGTACAAGTTTGGTTCGGATTATCGAGATTCTCATTTCTAGATGCCCATAGAAAATGCATTACTTCACTAATCCGAACGAATTCACTAATCGGAACAGAAGATTTTGAATCGGAACACCTCTGTTCGGATTAGCGAGGGTGTACTGTACAATGATACGTCATTTAGTTGCAGATTCACATACCATGCTGTAACTTGGAAAATATATGAGCTAGAGAGTCAAACTTTGATTTGAATATATAGCTCTTTTTAAGCAATCCAGATCAAACTTCAGTTCCAGGTTTCTTATACATATTTGCCTCAATCTGTCAATCAAATATCACTATTGAATAGTATTTTATAAGTAATTAGAGGTTACTTATTGATTAATAGAATCAATTAAATAGTTGATACGCATACAGATTCGGATCCGGTGGATCCGGTAACCTCATCTTGGATCCGGCCGGATCCTGGATCCACCAAAAATTGGGAAAATCCGGCCGTTCCGGAACCGGATCCAGGATCCGGTGCACCTCTAATAATTTCCCATACAAATGAACCTTGCTAACCGGGAAAATGTTAGTAAGTGGGGAGTGAGGAATGCATCTGGTTGCCACTTAGTAAATATACATACATTTTAACAATTTAATAAATTATCTATTAATTACACTGGTGTGTCGATGGAACGTTTAAAAGTGTACCCAATTTATGTATGCAGCTTTTCAGTATTCATGTATTCGAAGGAGATAAACTTATTCCACTCATCTACTGTTTACTTACAGCTAAAACACGTGCAGTGTAAACAGAAGTTTTTCGCTATCTCAAGGATAAGGCAAGCAGTTTAAATGTGGTCTTATCGCCCACTCTGCAGGGACGTCGCTACGGGGGGGGGGCATAGGGGGGCAATTCCCCCCCTGGTAAAATATTGAACTACAGTATTTTAATCCTCTGATTCATTGATGCAATTGAATTCAATTTAATGTGATCACACTTTCCAATCCATTTGAGTCATATCCCTGTACGAGGCTCCAATTTTCCCCTGTACATTGGTCAAGATCCCTAGACACCTCAAATTTCTTTCTCGCTCGCTAGTCTAAAATGTAAGTCTACACTTATACTGAAACGAGTTACACTAACCAAAGCATTTTATTATGTGTGTCAAGATATACATACGAATGTTATTTAATCTTATTAAGTTTGACATACGTAAATCAAAATAATCAATTAGGAACTCAGATAATATTGAAATGTATAGTTTGTATCCATATACAAATTTATTACATCCCTGTAAGCCTGGACAGAACATCCAAAATGGTTGAAATCCCTGTACGGTTGACAGAAATGGACTGTTAGTAATCTAGATACGCCTTATAGGCTATTCCTAGTTATTTTGACAACTTTTGTTCTAACTTATAATCAAGTGTTTTACAAACCCAATACACCTTTTACTTTAGACCTGTTACCTGTAAAATTGACTCTACTGTCATTATAGCTAGTAGTTAAGCTGTAGTATTTGCTGGTGTTGCAAAATTATTGTTTATGTTTGGATTTTTGTAGGCTACTTTTCATACTTTGCAGGACATTAATCTAGAAAGCTTCATCTTAATCGCCTAGTTTTTGGTAACGTCAGCTTCTAGACACAACACCAATATAATGTTTGCCCCCCCTGGAAATTTATATGCCCCCTAGGTGAAAATTCCTGGCAACGTTCCTGCCACACTGTTGACATGTGATTTCGAAGCTGCACTTATTGCTAGTATTAGAATAGAACAGGGCCGGCGAAAGTAGGTCAGGCCTGTCGTTTCATGTCCTGACCCATTCATAACCGCTTCCGCCGCCCTTGTAGAATATCCAACGGCCAAATACGCGGGTGCTACTTCCATTTCACTCAAGCTATTTACCGACGTACAGTCTCTAGGTTTAAACTAGTGTATATCATGATGAAAACAGCAGACTGGACATACGATTTTACTAGCTCTTGCATTTGTTCCAATCGTGCTGATACATTAACAATTGAATATTTAAAAAGTCAATGCGCTTCTCAATTAAACCACTTTTTGAATATTTTGAAAGACATTCGATCAATACAGTAGATCTTGCAATCTGGAACAGCATGAGGTACAGCGACGAACGAACAATAATCTCGGGGGATGTCTATTGCGTTTGAACCGCAGAATTGGCAAGGCATACGCCAATTTTTATGAATTCATTTCAAAGCTAATTCAGGAGCAACGGGTGACAGAAAAACCATTAGCACAAATCGGTGCTGGAAATATCAGTGTACAATCAAAAAATAATAAATACGTTTAAACAAATTAATGATAAAATAGAAAACTCACTAATTACTACAATTCAGAAAACATTAATATACTGTAGATTAATTTCTTGTTGGAATAGCCCGGAATATATCCCTACCTACAAATATATCTCTATAATATTATTATTCTTTTCTAGGAGCTTATTCAAGATAACTTATAATTATATGATGTTTTTATTCCTAATTCATTCATTAAATTCATCTTATATATGTTTATTTATATGGGTTTCGCTCAAATAGCTTCGCCCATTTGGGTTTCGCTCAAATAATGTTCCATTAATTAACTGGGTTTCGCTAAACTGAGTTTCGCTTAATTTAATTCGCTCAAAAGGGTTTTGCTCAGTTGAGTATAGCTTAAGTGGGGAAAGCCCAATTACCTTAAGTATAGAATCATAATTATTGTTAATTTTATATACCGTATACTAATTAAAATAGTTAAATAGTAGTATAAGTCCTACATTTGTCCAAATACTGATTTTTAACCATAAATTCTCCCCCTGTTGTACACCCCCTAATTCTTCTCATATCTCCAGAACCAAAAAATTTGCTTTCCGTTCTCTCTAGAAACTGATCCATTAGTCCCATTTTCGAAAACTCAGCGGCTTTGAATATATATCTCAAATGTAACGAGAAAGTGATCCATGGTTTTGTGCCCTAACTTACATTGCTTATATTCAGTGAATTCCCGTTATAAAGAAGTTGGATATAACGAAATACCCGCTTATAACGAAATGGATATTACCCCCAGAGCCTAAATGCATTAGTTATTATCCACTTATAACGGATACTCAGATATAACGAAGGAGTTCACAGATCCAAAGCACTACGTTATAACAACAGTTGACTGTATTATTTATCTATGTATACCAAATTTTTATCCGAAGTTTGAGACACATGCCAAAATGTTTATTTTGCATATATCAAGATTCTGCTGGGCTATGCATCCCAAATTGGTTGATGAATAAGATATTTACGTACTAATAACAATATATTAAGATTGTTTTGAAAACGCCACAAATTCGGGGCAAACTAACTTTTATATTAGATTTCTTGTTATGCATTTTAGTTATACATATACACGGTTGCCAACTTTCCCGTTTTTTGCCTTTTTTGTCCCATCCTCAAAGTCCCGCTAAAATTAACAAACTCCCGCTTTTTTGGAATTTGATTCTATATTTGGTTTTTATGATATATAATTTTTTGCAAAAATTAGTCAAGATACGTGTACCAAGTTTTGTTCTACTGATTTACTTGTTTGTTAGTTTAGACATAGCCTACTTTACTCTGCCCGGACAATGGAATCAAAATTTGACACCACGGATACAAACGAAGGCGGTTTTAAACTGGGGTGCTAGTCTAGTTCGTAAATTGGAGATATGTTAAATATTTTTTCGATAATTGTGGTTGAGGAATAAATTTGGGAAATTTGGTACAATTTCACTATCTTACCTCACCTAGATATTTTTGTGTTTTGTTAGAGGTTATTTTTATTTATTGGGTAGAGCATTGGAAATAATGAGTATTGGTCGAAACAGGGAGAAATCGGATAAAAATTGACTTAGTTAGGCCAAATTTTGTGTTATAAGCCAAAATCTATAGGAAACTTAAAATATAGCAAGATTATTGAGAATATCGAATTTTGTGGTTAAACGCTTTCTTTTGATGAATGCCTATCGTTTTATTTTAATTATTTTAATTTTTTTATTCGGTTTCAGAAAAGTGTATTGTTTATTCAAGTGATTGCTCTTAGCATAATTTTGTGATTATTAAATAAATTAAGGAGACGTTTTCAAGTAACTGTAATAGATTATTCTACTCCTGCAAAGAATCGTTGCATAATTTATCAGATGGATGGAGTGTAGCTTTACCAAATTATACAGTTACATGAACGATATTAGCTGTGGAGCGGATTAAATAGTATAATAATTAATTATAGAATATGATACCACTCAAATAATAATGTTCACAGGGCCGGATTAACCCATGGGCAACCGGGGCAACTGCCCCGGGGCCTCCACCTCCAAAGGGCCCCCACCACCAAAGGGCCTCCACCACCAAAGTTGTACTTCATTTTTCACTGGACAATTGTAGTGGAAGGCAGAGTGGATCATGGGTCAACATTGGTGACCCATGAGGCCATGACCCATCTGACCCATCGGATTTGTGACCCATAACCCATTGAGTGACCCATTGACCCAACGTGTTATCCATTGACCTTTTTAAATATCTATTTTTAATATCCAAACATTATGTAACACAATATATGTATAATGTATGATCCTTGTCAATCAATTAATTTTGGTTGATTTCTAATACCAAAGAAATACCCTGTAATGTTTCTGGGTAAATTTGATTCGTACTATAACTGGAATTCCAAATGGGTCATGGGTCACAGAGCCGTGACCCATGACCCATCTGACCCATCTGACCCATCTGACCCATGACCCATGACCAGGGCCGGCGGAAGCTCGTGAGAGGTGGGGCGGCCTTGTATTATGATGATAATTGTGAGGATTGCAGAGTCAAAAATCACCCCCGCGAAATTTCAGAGTACCAAAAAAATCACAGAAAAAGTGGGGCGGTCCAGGTCGCCCCAACCGCCCCTCTTCCGCCGACCCTGCCCATGACCCATGGTCCACTCTGGTGGAAGGAGTTAGGACCTCCACAATACTGGTTGCCCCAGGGCCTCCACCTCTGTTAATCCGACCCTGAATGTTCAATTTATACTCTGGTATAATTTTGACTTGGATACTAGAACAATAAATAATATTATAACTGGGAGCGACGCCTAATAATATTAATGTCTATTAAAAGGAATATTTCATTATTATTAACATACTTTTTCTTTAATTATTACCCCAAAACGGTCATTTATTGTTATTATATATACGTTCATGACTTACGTTATAATAAGGCCTATTCAGTGTTATCAAAATGTGGACTATGGATACTATCGAAGGCCATTGTAAAATTGAGGGTACGTCTTTATCTCAATTATTAGTAATGGTAGACCTGAATATGGTTTGTAACTACAGTCAGGTCTGCTTATTATGAACAAGATTTCGTCTGCTTAATATGAAGATTTTTTATTATGAACAAACCCTACGGGCCCAATTTAACAACTTACATAGGGTTTGTATTAAGTTGAGTTCGCTTATTATGAAGTCTCTCTAATATGAACACAATTTTATGTCCCTTGAGTGTTCATAATAAAAGAACCTGTCTGTATATGGGAACATCCGAATATGAGATATAGAACCTTTCGGAATTGAGCTTTGTCATCATCTGATGACGTAATCGTCAATTTTCGTTCAAATTATCGTATTTTAAAGCCCCCTTTTAGCAAGTTAAATGCGTTATATATGTTCAACATTGGTACATGGTGATACCCAGACCTAGTTAAATGAAATATATCGAAATTTTAATAGGAATGTTGACACATTCCTCGATTGCCAGAGAAATGTATATTTCCTAAAGTGAGCCAAAACTCAAAAACTATCTATTTTATGTAAACTAGACTAGTACTGATCTATCCGCAATAGGTAACTTCCTATTCATTGATAATACATTATATATGCCTAACTACAATAATCTTTGAGTAATGAGTGTACTACCTCATAAGGAATTTAGTGCTAATTATCTTATTCTCTCAAAAATTATTGTAGTTAGGCATATATAATGTATTATCAATGAATAGGAAGTTACCTATTGCGGATAGATCAGTACTAGTCTAGTTTACATAAAATATATAGTTTTTGAGTTATGGCTCATTTTAGGAAATATACATTTCCCTGGCAACCGAGGAATGTGTCAACATTCCATTTATAATTTCGATATATTTTATTCAACTAGTTATGGGCATCATCATGTTCCAATTTTGAACATTTATAACGCGTCTAACTATGTTAAAAGCAGGCTAGAAAAACACGATAATACCCACCAAAAATAGCGATTACGTAATCAAATGATGACATAGCTCAATTCTGAAGGGTTCTATATATCATATTCGGATGTTCCCATATAGTTACAAACCATATTTAGGTCTACCATTGCTAATAATTGAGATAAAGACGTACCCTCTATTTTACAATGGCCTTCGATAGTATCCATAGTCCACATTTTTATAACACTGAATAGGCCTTATTATAACGTAGGTCACGATACGGTATATATGTGGAAAATAGCAAGTTTGCAGAGTTCAGCAGTAAAATTGTAGCAAATTAGTAATTTTGACAATTTGTGATTGGCAATGGGTAATGAACAATGTAATTGGAATTCACATGAAACCTCAAATTCGTCACTAGCAAACGAATAAAGCTGTGGCGTCATTAGGAATAGCTTGTATGCATAAGAGTAACTACTGTAATAGCATTGTTTACACTATTAAAGGATTCTGTGATGTTATCAATTTTCTCCATAGGATTTGGCTTATAACTGATTTTGGCCGTAACTTTGTCAATTGTTGTCCATTTTTTAGATTTCTTTTGGTCTATCTTCATCATTTAGCGAGTTCTAGACGTCTCCATTAAGCGTTTTAGCCTAACTCCTATAAATCTAGGAGGTGTTTGTTACTGAAGTTGCACACTGGGCTTCACACTTTATAACTTGAGCATATTTGGAATAATCCAATAAAACTTGATGTTATTTTGTATTTTTAAAACTTTTGTGTTTTTTGGGAATTTCCCTATTTTGAAATCACCAGATAGTCTATTTCTCATAGATGCATTATACGATCATACGTTATACGTTCGGGGAGCGTATAATGGATCATATATACGTATAATGGATCATATATACGTTCGAGCGTATAATCAACGTATAACAAATGGCCAACGTATGATACCATCATACGATGAAACTGAATTTAGTCAATTTAGTAAAAACTAAAACGTGACTATTAGTGATGCTAAGGAAGACAGGTTTCTTCGATACATAACGTATGGTAACGTATAATGAACGTATAATGAACGTATGATAACGTATGGTAACGTATAATGAACGTATGATAACGTATGATGAACGTATGATAACGTATGGTAACGTATAATGAACGTATGATGAACGTATAATGAAAATCGTATAAAATCATTATACGTTATACGTCGTATGATGATTATACGTTTTGACCATATGATCCTCTAACGTATGATGGCATTATACGTTCACCTAACGTATAATGGCACCATATATACGTTATACGTTACGTATAATGCATCTATGCTATTTCTACTTTCTATTTTATGTTTTAATTGTGCTCTAGAATTTTTTAATATTTCATGTCTTCCATGATCAAACCTTTGATTTCACTTGTTTAGATGGATATCTTGGGGTTTAGTGAGCCTATTCCTGAAGATCAAAAATACAGACAACTCAACGTAACTATTTTATCCGCTAGCCTAAAGGATTTAGGCTATCTCATTAAATCTGGTCCCTTTGTTGAAATACGTTATGACAGTGTTTCGAGTGCTCGTAAGACTGACTTTGCAAAAAAGTCTCTAAATCCTTTTTGGGATGAAGATTTTTCTATCCTGGTGAAATTTAATAGTGTTCTGGAATTTCGTTTGTGCAATCTTCATTTTGTAAAACCTATCAATGTTATTGGTACTGCAAAGGTTGGGCATGTCTAATTATTGATTATTAATTTTTATTATATGTTATTGTTAATTCTTGGAGATAGTGTAGTTTTAATCCTTCTAAGATCTACATTTCTTTGTTGGCGTTTGAAAATTACCGTATTCGCGAATGATTACTCTATCCGGTCTCGCTTTCGCTTTTACCATTGTAAACAACAGCTATAAATAATCTATATTATTAAATCTCGATTGTTGTGTGTGTGTGTGTGTGTGTGTGTGTTTGTTTGTTTGTCCGGATTGTAATAAAGTGATGGTGGAATAGAAACCGCAATTAATATTGGGATATAAACTAACTTTCAAATGTTATAATTGGTAAACAAATGTTATAATAGGTAAACAAGTATGCTGAACACGAATTTCCCATTTATAAATTTATAATATGAATATTTGTTGTTGTTGTTGTTTACACAAAATAGGTAAACAAATTAATGAAATTCAAACTCAACCTAGAAGTTAGCTTTCAACGGGTATTATAGGTAAACAAGTATACTGAACACGAATTTCTCATTTATAAATTTATAATATTAATATTTGTTGTTGTTGTTTATGTTGCAGGCCAAATGCGTTTCCAGGCGAAACGCGTTTCGCCTAGGCCAAACGCGTTTCCATTTTAATATAATCCTCATGGGTGTCTATTATTAGATATTGAAATCACTATATGCTATTTATCGTTGATGTGGTAATTAGAGGCTATTATTAAGCAGTTAATTAAGATCATCCAAGCTCTTCCTTTTCATTCATACACGTATTTAATTATTATTCATTTATACGAATTAACCTAACCTTAGTTATAGTATAGTATTTTATTATTATTATTCATTATTAATTAAGGATCAATACAATTTACACAAATTCTAATACTGAGTACTGTGAGTAGCGAATTTTTATATCTAAGTGGCCGATTTTGTGATTAGTATCTTATGTGACTTATTAACTTATTAATTTTCCAAGTTTGGTTGGTTGCTTGTTATGCTAAGTAAATGTTTGGGGCAATTGGGGCTGTCGACATTTCAAAAGTGGCCTGCATATTCCTACCATGTTCCACTTGTGGCACAGGTGGCACAAATTTAAAGTGACTAAGTTAAAAACTAATTGTAGGAATATTTATTGTAAGGTGTCTCCTCAAGTAATTTCTTTGTCAACAGTATGACATTTAATGTGTGTACAACAGTGGCGTAGCCAGGGAGGGGCCAGACGGGGCCAGGCCCCGGTTAGCGCGGCTGAGGCTTGGGGCCCGACCGGCTCAGGATTTCAACCCAGGGACCCTGCTGAAATACATAGTCAGGGCCTGCTGCAAAGGCGCATCTAGGACAAGGATGGGGAGCAAACATATTCTTCGTCGATACCGTTACTTTACTGTCCTATTATTGTTCAAACCAAATACTCTCGTTCAAAATCTAATTACTCTCATACTTTCTCGAGCTTTTCTTTTCAAAAGTGTGCAACCTCTATTATCCGAACTATGTACAGTGCCCTACCAAAAGTATTCGTACGCCGCCGATAAATTCTGAATTTTAATTATAGATTTGCTGTCGAATTAAATCATACAATTAGCTAAAGGCTCGCACAAGGGTGGGGTTGGTTAACCGATGAGGCTACGGTTACAATTCGATTTCTCGCCACGGTTAACTGGTTAACCGCCCATCCTACTCAATACTATAAATCCTTTATAAATTTTGATTATACTACAGAATAAGACTCAGCTCAGGCTCAGCTGTATATAGTATAACCGCATAAGTATAATAACTGATACATTTCGTGCTTTAGGTAAATTTAAATCAATGTTTTCTAAGAAAATTTATAAGTGGTGATGAGAAATAGATTTTGGACTACATATTCTGATAAAATTCAAAAAGATTTAATACTTTATACATTAATTTTCCAATAACTCTGCTGATATTCAACAGACCGGCTAACTGGTTAATAAAATCTCTAACCGTTAACCGAATCCAGCCTTGCCTGCAGGAGCAGGTGCGGCAGGTGTGGCCTTGACCGCAACAATATTTTAGAAAGCCGCATCAATATTCGGGTACCATTTTGAGTCAAACTGAGATCAATAACTCGACGTCACTTCGCCGCACCAATAATAATTTCCTTGCTATGAGCCTGTATGAGATTGTGCTTAATAATGGAAGGAAATTAATGTATCTAGAACAATGCACACTATCTACGAGAATTGTTGAGATTAGTACCACAGAACAACCGTGAAGCGGTTGTTCTGTGGAAATTAGAGGTGTCGAAGCGACCGAGCAAGCGTTGTACGCTAGTATTATATAATATTATAGTTAAAAATACTTTGTTGTATGGGATGCCGTATCCCCTATTATTATTATTATTATTATTATTATTATTAATGATTGTGTGACTAGTAGCAGCAAGAACAATAATGCCCTGGTTTTTCACATAAACTCTGTGAAAGATTTTACGGGACAAGCCCACTCTAGATCGCTCGCTACGCTCGCTGGGATAAAATTTTGACCCCCTAGATTTTCTTCTGGATTCGCATGGGTGAGTGCCCCATGTGTGTGCCCAGGTTGACCTCAAGGTCTGGCTACGCCACTGGTGTACTATGAGACCTATCTAATAGTTGTGTTCTGGATACACAACTAACGCAACCATGATTCAAAGCGGATCATCGCCCTGTGTAGCAGCCCAGATTATACCCCCCACCAGAATATACCC
Source organism: Hexactinellida sp. DTS-2022 (assembly GCA_028753945.1). Taxonomy (NCBI): domain Eukaryota; kingdom Metazoa; phylum Porifera; class Hexactinellida; species Hexactinellida sp. DTS-2022. The sequence continues at coordinate 1,863,177 of JAPNXP010000003.1, forward strand.
GGTGTATAACTAGCCTAGCGGCGGTCCTAGCCTAGTTTGTACCCCGGGGGTTAAACTGGGCTAGCCCAGAATATTCCTCCTGTCTTCGTTTATAATAGCATGTGCAAAATATAGATTGATTGGTGTAATCTATGATAGCATTATGTTGTATAAGTTACGGACTGTCTCATAAATAGGAAACCGCCTCAGAGTTCGTTTCAGTCGACAATATATATTTGATTTAAGTCTTAAGATCGATATTAAGTCTTAAGGTCGATCTTAGTTAAGATCGATCTTAAGACCGAACTTAGAGCTATTCACTAAGAATTAAGTTCGGTCTTAAGATCGATCTTAAGACCGAACTTAAAAATAACGTTAAGGTAAATATGATTAGAATACAGCATTATCCTAATTAAATACAAAACTAATGTATAATTTAGTTATTGTTTATTTATTATTGATCTAGTAAAAATATATAATTCTATATTTTTATTTTTGAGCGCAATTAATGTCAAATTATTAGGAACAAAGAAGAAATATTTTAAGTTTATTTGAAGTCTAATATCAATCAAGGTAGATTAAATGTTCGATAGATCATAGAAGTACGTTTGAACAACGTTTATGAAGTAATTAGTTAAAATCGAATCAAATACAATACTTAAGACACCTCTCTAAGTTGCTTAAGTTCGGTCTTAAGTTCGAACTTAAATCTTAGTGAATACCGATCTTAGTGAATACTACCGCTGACTGTACTTGTTTACCTTATTTAACTTTTGGAAGTTAGTTATATCTCCAATATAAATTCGGTTTCTATTCTCCTAACGTTTTAATACAATGCGAATAACAAACACAGATGTCCTCCCGACAGCAATTATCCCATATCCTAACAGCTGACACATTATAAGGGTGTTATCCAGGCGTGCTGGGCGCGCCTAAAAGAGCGTAATTTGGCAGGATTTTTATCTAGGCGTACAAAATCGATTCTAGGCCTACAATATCGAGAGTTATGCCATCTCTCTAAGTCCATTTTCCGTGGCATTTTTGATGGAGGAAAAACATAGTTACTAAACTATTAGTTGTCAGTATGTAATAGTAATGCTACATAAGTCAAACAAGTCACATCGGCCACTTAGATATAAAAATTCGCTACTCACAGTACTCAGTATTAGAATTTGTGTAAATTGTATTGATCCTTAATTAATAATGAATAATAATAATAAAATACTATACTATAACTAAGGTTAGGTTAATTCGTATAAATGAATAATAATTAAATACGTGTATGAATGAAAAGGAAGAGCTCGGATGATCTTAATTAACTGCTTAATAATAGCCTCTAATTACCACATCAACGATAAATAGCATATAGTGATTTCAATATCTAATAATAGACACCCATGAGGATTATATTAAAATGGAAACGCGTTTGGCCTAGGCGAAACGCGTTTGGCGTCTTTTCTCAGGCGAAACGCGTTTGGCCTAGGCGAAACGCGTTTCGCCTGGAAACGCATTTGGCCTGCAACATTTACACAAAATAGGTAAACAAATTAATGAAATTCAAAATCAACATAGAAGTTAGCTTTCAACGGGTATTATAGGTAAACAAGTATGCTGAACACGAATTTCGCATTTATAAATTTATAATATTAATATTTGTTGTTGTTGTTTACACAAAATAGGTAAACAAATTAATGAAATTCAAAATCAACCTAGAAGTTAGCTTTCAACGGGTATTATAGGTAAACAAGTATGCTGAACACGAATTTCGCATTTATAAATTTCTAATATTAATATTTGTTGTTGTTGTTTACACAAAATAGGTAAACAAATTAATTAAAATTCAAAATCAACCTAGAAGTTAGCTTCCAACGGGTATTATAGGTAAACAAGTATGCCGAACACGAATTTCGCATTTATAAATTTATAATATGAATATTTGTTGTTGTTGTTGACACAAAATAGGTAAACAAATTTATGATTCAAAATCAACCTAGAAGTTAGCTTTCAACGGGTATTATAGGTAAACAATTATGCTGAACACGAATTTCGCATTTATAAATTTATAATATGAATATTTGTTGTTGTTGACACAAATAAGTAAACAAATTAATGAAAATTCAAAATTAACCTAGAAGTTTGCTCTCTACGGGTATTATAGGTAAACAATTATGCTGAACACGAATTTCGCATTTATAAATTTATAATATGAATATTTGTTGTTGTTGTTTACACAAAATAGGTAAACAAATTAATGAAAATTCAAAATCAACCTAGAAGTTAGCTTTCAACGGGTATTATAAGTAAACAAGTGTGCTGAACACGAATTTCGCATTTATAAAATTCTAATATGAGTATTTGTTGTTGTTGTTGTTGTTGTTGTTTACACAAATAGGTAAAAAAATTAATGAAAATTCAAAATCATAACGTGTGAGGAGTAAGTTAACTTGAGGTGCGTAGTACCGATCTGTCGCAAAGCGACCGAGACCGAAGGGCTCGTCAAAATAGAAATTTATATATGCCAATTACCAATTTCATTATCAGCATAGTTGTTTCCCCTATAGTAGCCGTTGGAAGCTTCCCTCTAGGTTCATTTTGAATTTAATTAGTTTCTTACAAATTTTTATAAACAACAATGACAACGACGATGAATTTTCATCGAAATTTCTAATGCGAAATTCGTTTTCAGCACACTTGTTTACCTATATCAGGCGTCGGCAACCTTATGAGCCTGCGGGCCAGATTGAGTAATTTACTCGGTTTGTCGGGCCAAGCGATTTACTATCCTTTAGTCTTAATAGTTATTTTCCATTGTAGAATTGTTAATTATGAGTAAATATGCATTGACTTATCTTAATAATGTTACCACATTATTATTTATAAAAATATTGTACTTCCTCGCTCAGGGTTTTTTTTAAGGTTGAGACCTTGGTGTAACTCAACACTGCAGCAGCTGCGGCCGACCCGAATCGTGGTGTAACTTCCCAAAATCTTGGTGGCAAAATGCCACCAAGAAGACCCTTAAAAAAACCCTGCCCTCGCTAATCCGAACCTCGTTAGTCCAAACAACGGATCCAAACTATTTTTCTTGTAAATTTGGAAAAAAAAATTGAATATTACATTGGAATTATGAAAAAAAATTCTTAGATAATTATTTAGGTATTACTATGTTAATGTTTAGTTTAGACGTGTTTTGTTCGGTTTATCATTGTCTCATTTTATAGAGGCCTATATACCTCGTATTACTTCACTAATCCGTACGAATTGACAAATCGGAACATAATTTTTTGAATCAGAACACCTTTGTTCCGATTAGCGAGGGTGCACTGTATTTGGATTTCATTTAAATGACCGAAACGGAGGTCACGATGAGCTTGTTTATAGAGAGCAGCTGCCCGGAAAATTTCGTTTCGCGGGACAGATCTGGCCCGCGGGCCCGGGGTTGACGACCCTTGACCTATATGAATGTTTGAATGTTTGTCTCTCTCCAATATTTATACTGGTTTAGTTCCCTATCACTTATAATACAAACCTGACAAACAACCGAACAAACAAATTAGATATTTTTAAACATTAAATTCGTAATTAGCATACTTCTTTACATATTATAACATTAGAAACTAGCCCCTAGGTTCATTCAAATTGTCATTAAATTATTTCCCTGCAAAGACAACATCACTTAGATTAGTTATACTGTGCCGACTATACTATAGTATAGTGGCCCGGTTCTACTCTCACTGACTTGGTATATTATCATTATTGGTCAGTATCCTCTCCACAGATGAGAGTTTCATTAACTAAGAGCCCAAAATTCAGGATAGGTGTCTTATGGGTTACAGATGTGAACCTGGGGTCACGATTTTAGTATCATATTTTTCGACATTTTTTATGCATTCGAAAGTGAATTGAATTCTGCTCCTTTTCACTTTGAACGAATTTTCAAATTGGGCTTAGTTTGTGCCACAATTGGGTTGCATATTTCCTTTGTTTACTAACGCTTCAGTTCATTTGAACGTGTTAAATCTAATTCTATTGTTTCAGCTTGTGATAATTATAAAGATTGTGAGATCGAGTAGGCTTCTATTTTCCAATTGAAAACTAAGATTATGTATTCCATAAAAACGACAGATTATGCGAGTATATTTCCTTCTGCAAGAATGCTTTTGCACTTTTAATATCCTGACGTATTAATTCAAATTCATTTACTCTGTATTAGACATATTTTAGAGATGGTTCAAAATAGTTTATAGGTTGATAACTTATCGAGTGTGTTGATTTCAAATATGTATTCAAATTCATTGTAATTACTATTTATGACAAATTTAATTAGTTGAAGACTTGAAGTTGGTATTGAATTATTAATTCATAAAATAATATATTATACTAATTAGCTATATTTCATTAATCTCAGATTGATACTAGATATAAATTGGGGAGGGGATACGTAGGCACTATTAGTCTATTAATATACATGGACATGGTGCAGTCTAAGTGCAATTTTAGTTCAAGCGTACTTGGACTAGTCTAACTACACTTGAACTAGTGTAGTTAGTCTAAGTTGAATTGGACTAGTCCAAGTGTGAATAGAATTTGACTTCTTACAATTGGTAGCTAAAATTAGCTCGAGGTCATTATATATTTGAATATTTAAGAATTTTGGGGTCCTAAATTAGTTGGAGAAGTGTGTCACATGATAGATTGATAGTAGGGCAAAACTGGGGTTTAATTAACATTAAAAAATATATAATCCGGGAAAAGTCTTTGAAAACTCAAAAAATAAACTCCTAAAACAGCCAAATGAATCAGCATTTAATTTCAAAAAGAACAACATCACACATTTATTGGTAGTAGCCTTTATATCAATATTATTAAATCTCGATTGTTGTGTGTTTGTTTTACCGGATTGTATTAAAGTGATGGGAGAATAGAAACCGCATTTCTATATGAGATATAAACTAAGGCCATATAAAATAAATAACTTGTTTATCATCCCCGCCCGTCCCAAATTTTACTCCCCGTCCGGATATATTTTATTAATATCTCATGAACATAATAGTACAAAATATTAGCTATAAACCAGGGGCGTCAGAAGGGGGGGGCACAGGGGGGCACGTGCCCCCCTCAAAAATCTCGGTGCCCCCCCCCCACGGTGCCCCCCTCATCTGTGCATCCCCTTGCCTGTGCCCCCTTCCCCTGTCCAAATAGATGAAATAACAACACCAATGATACACATGAGTTCAAATGTCATGATACCACTGCTCTTATCCGAAGTGAAACTATCAAAAAAGACATAAAATCACGTTGGGTTTTATACTACTAAGAATTAGCTTTTTGTCTGTGCCCCCTCTAAATTCAGATTGCCCCCTCCCCAATTTTACGCTTCCGACGCCCCTGCTATAAACTTGTGTAAAATACTCATAATGTATCAATTTTAATAAGTCTTGTATTTTGGAGCATTATTTAATAATTTAACATTGTTATGTGATTTTATAATAAAATAATATAATAATATTTGTTGTTTGGCATAGGTTAATGTTACTATTTGAATATCAATGGAATAAAAATAAAAATAAAATCCCATCCGCCGTCCGTATTTTCTGAAAAAATCCGGATGATAAACAATTAATTAATTTTACCTGGTCTAACTTTCAAATGTTATAATAGGTAAACAAGTATGCTGATTTAGACTTTCGCATTTAGAAATTTCAAATATGAATAATTATTGTTGTTGTTTGCCAAAAATAGGTAAACAAATTAATGAAAATTAAAAATCAACCTAGAAGTTTCCTTTAAACGGGATTATAGGTAAACAAGTATGCTGAACACGAATTTCGCATTTACATTTTCTAATATGAATATTTATTGTCGTTGTTGTTGTTGACAAAAGAGGTAAATAAAATTAAAAGTTAATATTTATTGTCTATTGAAAAATGCGAGACCGCGTAGCGGTTCAACTATCCATTGCACAGCAACGGATAGTTTTAGAGAATATTTCGCTAATATTTTATTAAATCATGTCCAAAGAATAAATACTAAATAAATAACTAACTATTCTTATCGCTATTCAATTCCTAAGTTAATTACTTATAGTTTATTTTGACATGCTCGTCCTTTATGACATTTCGAATGACAATGTTTTTGAGATCTTCGACAAGGGCACCTGGAGTTTTTCCAACTTTGCAGTTACAATATTGAGTTGAGAAGAGTGAAGCGTTTCGCTTTGCACTGCATTGAGATATTGTGTTTGCAGGTACTTCATCTATTCGTAATATATTCTTTGGGCAGACTTCAAATTGATTCCTTGTATAAAGAGATTCTTTTGTCCCTTGTTTGGTCGATATAGTGTACAAATCTTCTTGTTAATCCGAAATGATACCTAACAAATTATTGCTACCTAATGTTGTCATGATATCTGGCGATGAGATTGGCATTGAGACACTGTCTCCAATATCGGCAGGGGGTAGGGATCGACCGGGATAAGATTTCATGCCGGGATTGTCAGATTTTTGCCGGGATTCCCGGAATGCAGGGGGATTCGGCTTTGAACAAATTAGGCCTATGAGTGAATTCGGCCTACGAGTGATTTCGGCCTGAAAATGGGTGAATTCGGCCTTAAGAAATTGGTGAATTCAGCCTTCTTGGAATGAAAAAAGGTGAAAAGGATCGCTTTCTAATTGACTATAAGTATTATGGATACTGGAGAAAAGAATTAGCCTTCTAATTGACTTGTATAAATTATAGTAAAGAATCTCCTTACAAAGTGTGATAAGGATTAATTTGAAATGTACGCTTTTCTAATTGTGATCTATGGATCAGGGATAAAAGCAGGCCCTTTTAAGTGTGAAGGTATGAATTATAGTGAAAAGAATGATAAAAAGCTCTCTGATTAGTATCTTGAAAGGGAAAAAGGTGAAAAGAATCCCTTTCTAATTGACTATTATGGATACTGAAGAAAAGGATTATAATTTTTCTGACAATTAAAATAACTGTAAATCTGTTTGAAAATACCGTAGGCCGAATTCACTCACAAGCCGAGTTAGCCTAAATACTGTAGGCCGAATTCACCTAGGCCGAATTCACTGGTAGCTCGAATCGCCCGGTTACCGATTCCCGGCTTGCCGGGATTTTGTCGGGAATAGTACATAAACTTACGTAATACACAATTATGTACTTGTATAGTAGTAGGGAAATTCCATGTCAAGTCGACCAGTCATTTCACCACTATCAATCGATTTGACTGTAAATTGCTGTGTAACAAGCTACAAGCAAGTCTATACTTTCCTCAAAATTTTAGACTAATCGGTTGAGTGGTTTTTGATTTATGAAGTCAGAAATTTTCAATTTTTTGTTGATTATACAAACATTTTTCAAAATGTTGAAGCACCATCTCACTTCAAACTCGTATAACTTTTGATATAATTATCCAATTCTTTTAAAAATTGCTATACTTATGTTTTTATATATGGAGAATTCAAATCAGATGGATATATTAAGTTATCAGTTGTTTTTATTAGTGAAAATTAGAACTGAAACCAATACCGGAAGTAGAACCGGAACCATGACGTAGCAAAAATGTATATCTTCGGATCTCTTTTATTTTTTGGTAATTTATTCTATGTAGTCTTAAGTCATTGTGTAGAAAATTTCATTATGGTTTCCATATCTTCCCATTGAGTTATTCACATTTTTGTCCTCTAACGCTATTTATGTGATAGTACAACTTATTAATGTTCTTTATAAAAATCGAATACCGGCTAGAACCTTACTCTATTTTTATCATATTGATAAATATTTCATATTTAAATAATTATTATCACCAGTGTATTATACAGCCATTTGTAAATACGCTCCTAATCCTGGTCTGATGCAATTTCATACGCCTAAATCACAAATTATTGTTACCGTATAGGAGAGGATTCCAAATTTTCGCGCTCCTAAATTCCAATTTTCCAAAAATCATACTCCAAAAGGAGCGTCTCGCGCTCCTGGGTAATTCCTTGATTATCACTCATTCCAACACCATTATACAATTGATATACGTATGTATCAGAAATTTGTGGTTTGTGGTATGTTTGACCTCCGATACACTACCATGTAAATTATAATGCATTAGTATTGTTGCTATGTTTAATAAGAATGCAATTTATTAAACTATTGAGCTGTGAAGTTAATATTACAGCATAAAAGTTGTGAAACTTGATTATTATCTATTCATTCTATTTATTTGCATCACTTCGAATCTGAATTTTGAAATCAATTTTTTTTGTTCCCTCTCACTGAAAATTAACTTGTGATGACATTGGAGGTACAGTAAAAAGAGTTACCGCCCGAGCAAGTTTACAGCGACAAAAGAAGATAATATATATAACTTATTCAAATGTTTAATATACACTAACCGGCCAAAAGTATTTGAACAGCAATAATTTGTATTCAGACATTTGAGGTTATACAAGCATAATAACATTAGCAGATGCAACAAAATGGCTATTTACATGAAACGATATGTAAAGTATAATAAAACAGGAAAATTTTCGAATTTAAATTTTTATGGAGGCGTTAAACTCATTAAATATTTAATTTATTATCATTAAGATGCAATGTTAATATATTAATTCTGATAGCAGATTTGAATTTCTCATGGTTAAATGACTCTAAGTGCAAAATTTCAAATCAATCCGTATATTTTCTACAGTGATACAGTAACATTTCAATTTGTGCCACTTATGCCACAAGTGGCACGTGGCAGAAACACTTATGCCACTTCAAGGATATTTTATGAATTTATTTGAAATCATAATATTTTGTGATGTATATCTATAATAAGATATTTATAGTAATTTCAGAGTAGTTTAGATAGCCGTTAATAAGTTACTAGACGAGTATTGTGTGTGCATTGAAATCTCTGATGTTCAAATACTTTTGGCTGGCCAGTGTACGTGGAGCTCTTAGATTATTTTGTAGTACACTTAATTATGTTTTAGATATGATAACATCAAAACTATACCAGTGACACGTACTTACCATAAATACACTCCAATAAGTGCAAAATCTATAGGAGGAAAGCGAATTAGTGACCAATTAGATTACACAATGACATATGAATTTAAATGAAATCGTGTGACAAACTCTAAATATTCTACACAGCTGCCATACATAATTAACTATAGGTAATTATGTCGTATGGATGTATGACAAAGATTGGTATATTTGTGTGATTAAAGAAGTCTGTGAGGAAGAAGGTGATATAGAAGTCAGCTTTATGCATCCAAAAGGACCAGGGCGTCCTGAAAATAGTATCTATTGGCACTCAAAAGCAGACGTTTGTTATGTCCCTAAAAATGATGTAATAGGCTATATATCCACTCCAAAAACTTCTTCAAAACGTGCAAGGAAGTCAAAATCTCATCGATGGACATGAAGCTAATTACTGATTTTCAAATGTAGCAAGAGATTAAATTGTAAATATATAAACGTACGGAATCCATTTGGAAATACAGGATACCCTCGCTAATCCGAACCCTCGCTAGTCCGAACAGGAGATACCTAAATATTTTTCATATAAAAGAGGGTAAATCATAAATATTTGTATATATAATACATTGAAATTATACAAAAATAAGTATCAGGTAGTGTACTATATGATTTGTATGGATTAAATAGAGTGGGTCGGATTATTGGGGTCTCATTTTATAGATGTCTATAGAAATGTATTACATCCCTACCCAGAACGAATTCACTAATCGGAAGAGATTTTAGTTGAATCGGAGCACCTATGTTAGGATTAGCAGGGGGTACTGTATATATGAATATTACATCAAAGACAATTATCAAATCATGAATTATAAGCAATCTTAATTATTTGAATAATAATGTAAATAACAAATACATTGGTATTAATTAGGCCGAAATAACAGTGTGATAACGGCCATTAGTTAACGTAAGTAAGTTCACAGTTAATTTGTTCAATCAATTGCATTCCAATTATACATTGCAACAATACTAATGCACTTAATGCACTTAATTAACATGTGTAGTGTATCGGAGGTCAAACATACCACAAACCACAAATTTCTGATACATACGTATATCAATTGTATAATGGTGTTGGAATGAGTGATAATCAAGGAATTACCCAGGAGCGCGAGACGCTCCTTTTGGAGTATGATTTTTGGAAAATTGGAATTTAGGAGCGCGAAAATTTGGAATCCTCTCCTATACGGTAACAATAATTTGTGATTTAGGCGTATGAAATTGCATCAGACCAGGATTAGGAGCGTATTTACAAATGGCTGTATAATACACTGGTGATAATAATTATTTAAATATGAAATATTTATCAATATGATAAAAATAGAGTAAGGTTCTAGCCGGTATTCGATTTTTATAAAGAACATTAATAAGTTGTACTATCACATAAATAGCGTTAGAGGACAAAAATGTGAATAACTCAATGGGAAGATATGGAAACCATAATGAAATTTTCTACACAATGACTTAAGACTACATAGAATAAATTACCAAAAAATAAAAGAGATCCGAAGATATACATTTTTGCTACGTCATGGTTCCGGTTCCACTTCCGGTATTGGTTTCAGTTCTAATTTTCACTAATAAAAACAACTGATAACTTAATATATCCATCTGATTTGAATTCTCCATATATAAAAACATAAGTATAGCAATTTTTAAAAGAATTGGATAATTATATCAAAAGTTATACGAGTTTGAAGTGAGATGGTGCTTCAACATTTTGAAAAATGTTTGTATAATCAACAACAAAAATGAAAATTTGTGACGTCATAATTCAAAAACCACTCTACCGATTAGTCTAAAATTTTGAGGAAAGTATTGACTTGCTTGTAGCTTGTTACACAGCAATTTACAGACAAATCGATTGATAGTGGTGAAATGACTGGTCGACTTGACATGGAATTCCCCAGTATGAGAATCTAAATGTCACATTATGAAGTTCACCTATTATTTGGAACTATATGAAGGTACTAAATAGGATGACTAAATAGGATGTACATCATGTATAGATATGTACACGTATGTATCTACATTGCAATGTATTGTCTCGTCTACTCGTATAATTGTCAATAAAATGTTTTGGTTCAACACGTAAACTATTGATTCAACAAGTTGTCAACTATTGATATTGTGAATGGACCGTATTTCTGAGAGTAAGGTAGCCTTAGGTAGGGTTTCGTCCTAAAAGAATGGTCGGGATTCGGAATAGCGGGTGTCCAGGATTCTGAAATAATTTAATGTTAATTTCTATAGTGTATAATAAATACGTTTAACCATAAATTAATGGGTAGAATTTTAATCTTTCGGATTTCCACTACATAAAGGTTTTTAAAATTCCCGGCTAGATCCCGGTAAATTCAGGTGTTCCCGGCAATAATCGGGATCCCGGCAAAATAACCAAATCCCGGCAAAACCGGGAATTAACCGGGATTCCCGGTTGATCCCTAGCAGGGGTAGTCTATTTATACTAGATTTTAGCATACGCTGATGTTGCTCTTGTTGTTTTCTTTTAATTCAAGCCTCATTGATTCAGCATCATTTTCAAATCACATATATTACACATAATGCAACTCCCAAATCCTTCCTCTCCAATATACGACGCAAATAATGTGAACATAGCTAAAGTAATCTAGACATGAATGAGCTCCTGATGTTTCTAGCTGGCAAACTGGACAAACAGTACTTCTAGAAGCGGTCGGTTGAATCTCGTGTACTGTACTGTTGATAAAGTTATCAATGTCTGGGCAACTAGTAGTAACTGGAGGAAATTTTGAACTGTAAGGCTCATATGTAGATGATTATCTGTAAACACGAGCAGGTTGGAAGGATAAGCAGGCTGAGAGATGTCTTATAGATAAGTGTCTGTATAATTTGACTGAAATAAATTGTTGTTAATATCTTGCTCAGATGTTTCTAGTGAGTATGATGGTATATGAAGGGGAGGAGTTAAAGCTTGAGGATTTATTTGATTTATCTCATTTACTACTTGTTAATAGTCCCCTTCTGTCACAATACTACTGGCTACTTCATCTGGAATGCCCTGGTGGGAAAGGCCTATTAATCTGGGGCCTTATTCACTAAACTTCTTAAACTTAGTTTGTGCTTAAACTAAGCATAAAGTTAGTTTGTGCTTAGTTCAAACTAAGTTTAAGCACAAACTAAGTCTGTATTCACAAAGCAAAACTAAGCTCAAACTAAGTCTAAACTTAGTTTGAACTTAGTTTGTGCTTAGTTTAGAGATAAAACTTAGTTCTCGCTTAGTTTTCTGTTGAAAAGTAAACAAAAAGTTATGTCTACTTCTTACCAAACTTAACTGAATATTTCACGATAATATACTTGTATTTTACAATTATTTAATTTATTTACGAATTATTTATCGTAACTTTTCGTGGTTCTATCACTAATAGTGGTTGAATCACTCTGAGTTTAGTTTTGAGAAGTTAAGATAACTTCGCAAAAAGGAGTAATTACTTAGTTTAGACTAAGTTTAACTTTAAGTTTAAGTTTAAGCAAAACTAAGTCAATACTTAGTTTAGACTAAGTTTAAGTTTAAGTTTAAGCAAAAACTAAGTTTTTGGATAAGTTTTGGGAAGTTAAATAAACTTAGCATAAACTAAGTCGAGGCTTAGTTTAAACTAAGTTTAAGTTTAAGAAATGTTAGTGAATAAGGCCCCTGGTCGTTGAAATCCCAAAATGGGTCATACCTAGAAAAAATTCATACAAAGCGTATTTTAGTATCACTAGAAGCGGAATTTTTCGTAGAATAACATATCCAAAATCCGCTAAAATCCGTTTTGGGGAAATTTTTTTACACGGGTGGCAGTGTCGGCCATTTCATAGTAAATCGCCGACATTTTCGTAACTAACTTTCTCAAATCAAATCTAATCAAATTAAATCACCATATTTGTACTCAGCGAAAAATTTCCAGCAATTTGATATCTCACATGACAACATTTAGAGGATTTTTTCCATAGCAACGCTGGAATGTTTCAAAAATATGTCAGGAATGTGCGAACATTCCATTCTCAAATTGTTAGCCCATCCAATCTTGTGACCCAACTCGACCAACTCGACTAGTAGAATTATACACATATCGACCCTCTAAAATGGGATTTGACGAGATTTATCTGAAAATCTTCAATTTTAGTTTAATCTCGAATAATCTCGACAAATCCCATTTTAGAGGGTCGACATGTGTATAATTCTACTAGTGGAGTTGTACGAGGGGTCACTAGATTGGATAGGCCCACAATTTGAGAATGGAATGTTCTAACATTCCTGACATATTTTTGATACATTCCAGGTCACAATGGGAATTTAGGTGGAAATAGGATAAAATTATCATTCTCTTGAAACTTGAATTCGTGCTTACCACTGAATTCAGATTATCAAATAACCTAGTAATGCATAATTTCAATCCGATCTAAGAAATCTTTTCGTTGTTATGACTATTCAAAGTATTAGATTTTTGACAATTCGAATTTCTATTTTGCGTTTATAGAAAGTTACTAATGCTTCATTGCAGATTTTGAGAACACTGTTCTTGAGAATGACTTCTCTTTTGAATATTCTGATATACATGGATTAATTACATATATTAGATATCATAATAACATCTCAGTATGAATTGATTATGGGGTGTGGCTAACGGACAAATATACGATTCGGACAATAAATTCTTGCTTAGTCCCCCTCCTTCAAGGTGATGGGAAATATCGTGTCCAGGCTCACGCGTTTTTTTTTGTGTTTTTAATGTAAAGTCGACATATTTAACTTCAATATAAACCATATTCCAGATGCGCTAAATTTTGCCCACAGATATTTTCCTTTGATATTAATAAATTTTTTAAGATAAGTGATTCAAGTAAAAATTATTCTCCTTCAATTGAAATTATACTCCTTCAATTAAAATTATACTCCTTCAATTAAAATTATTTCTTAGCATAACAAGGAAGCTTTACTAATTTCTTAACTCGAATCCAGTGAGTTAGGGGTTACAATGAATTAGAATCTGACTAATATCAAACAATTCGGTGTCAATTTGATGAATTAAAGTTTAGCAGGGAGCTGAACTGTCGGCAAATTAGTGGAGACATACTTTTACATACTCAGATCTCAACAATATTGTCAAAGATAGGTTCTACTAGCTCTAAAACCTAGGTGATGTAATATTCTTATAAAATAGTTTCTAAATGCGCGAAAAGGCGCGACATAGATTACTTAATAACTTGAACCATAGCCTACTATACATAAGGCCTCACAGTAAAATATGAAATCTGGACCAGTGGCCGCCGGGAAACGAAATTTCAATTTTTTATCAAATTTAGTGACATTCCGCTTAAAAACAGATATTCCGGTGACTAGCAGTCTATATCTATCGAAAAATATGCATATTAACCACAAAAGCTAATTTTAGAATTTTGCGTTGTTATTCACCCATAATATAAATAAGTGGTTTATGGTATATAACATACATAGCAAATTTATACTTTTATTACGCTCTACAGCTAAATAATCCATCTTGTTATTTATTTATGTCATTCCCATTAGTCCAATACCCCTACAGAGCCCATTTCCCTATTAATTAATTAACCTTATAATTTGATTTATGCTACTACCATTAATTTATTAGTTTTTTTCTAACGATGCCCAACAGTTGTGCCGTTTTCGGATGCTAAATCAACTACAACGACGATCACCGTGTCCCAGTTTTTAAACTACCTACGAAACCAGATGACCTAAGACACAGATGGCTTCAGGTTCTTCGGAGAGACGATTTACAATCATTCAAGGGGGTTTACGTGTGTGTAAATCATTTTCGCCAGGAGGATGTTGAGTATACTCACAAAGTTCCAAACGGAGATGGTACTTATCGTGAAATTCCAAGAGTCAACCCAAAGCTAAAAGATGGTGCCGTTCCAGTTTTTCTTCCAGCACACCCTTCAATCTGTTCTCAATCTATTAGCTCCAAAAAGCGCAGATGTGTGTCACCTACCTCAAAAGATGAGGAAATGTTCAATGAAGCATTAACACTTAGCCTGGCATCTGAGAGCGAAGAGAAAGAGAAATATCATATCAATTGTTTCCAGGATATCCAAGCTAAGTTACCTTTGCTTTCCCTACCTAAAACATGGTCTTTATGGTACCCAGATGATCATAGTCTAATTTATATGCTACCTCTACTGACAGAACCCAATATCATTGTCAACACCCATATATTAGTGTCCTTCGATTTGTCAGTTAGAGCTTATCGTAATGGAGAAATTTTATCAATTCCAATTTGCTCAATCAGCGATATACGACACCTTGAATCAATTCTCTGTGAGATTTCTATATCCCCTCGTCCTGTTCTGTCCACTGAATCTGTTTCAAAGACCGTTAATCAGACTTTATCATTAGCGAAGGACAATAGCCAACTACTCATTAACAAAGTACTTTCATCTAATGGTGAATTAGAGTAACTGATTCCCTCGAAATATCCAGGCTTCAATTCATCCAATGTCAGCTTGAAAACAGTATTGTACCCAAAAACAGGCGGAGGTACAACATCCTCACACAGGTTATGGCACTTAAAGCACATTTAATTTCACCAGCATGTTATAAGTATCTTCAACAAATGGCTTGCCTATCTCTGCCTCATGTCAACACTTTGGAGAAGTTGTATTCTTCATTCGGACTTGAGTGTGAATTCTTTCCTTTCCTCAAGCAAGCGACAAATTCTTTCACTGAAGCTGAGAAACATATCGTTATGCAAATGGACGAAATTCACGTAAAATCTCATGTCACATATAAAGGAGGCAGGATATGTGGTTCTAGTCTAAGTCCAGAAGATCCAATAAAGACTGTATTCGCTATTATGGTACCAAGTCTCCAGAAAAAATGTTCTACTATAGTTCGTCTATTACCATGTGCCTCTCTTTCCGCTGAGAAGATATTCCCCATCATACTCGCTTGTATTAAAGATATCGAAACTTGTGGTTTATGTGTCGATGTAATCTCAACAGATAACTATCCTCTTAACGTCAAGTTATTCAAACTATTCTCTCCTGTTGGTAAGCTTGCACAGTGGTTTATTGACAGGGAGTTGGACAATTTTTTACCTATTCTGATCTCTTCAAAAACGTTTTAATCGTGTTCAGCATAATCGTGAACCTAGGTAACTGTTTTTACAGTTTAAAATTCCGAGTAGAATTAGAAATATGATGCAGTGTCTATAGTTTCAATGACTAAATAAAATTGAAGAAATTTTGTGGTTAACTATTATGAATCATTTCATGCTCGTTTCGATCACAATTAGCTAATACTTTCACAGTGTTTAATTATAGTTTATATCATCCTAAAAATGTTGAATACTCTTCATTGAATTATTTCTCCTTTAGTATAATTATCATTGCATATTATGATTAGCTGGAAGTGTCCGAACTGCTAAATTCCATGTATTGGTATTGCGTAAACTTGTAGTGTCGTGTCGTGTCGTTTTACTAGCACTATTTTTATATAAAGTTTAAGTATATAGCTTGAATTTTAACCACTTTCCAGCCCCGCGCAACCGCGCGCAAAATATAATCTACTTGTCTATACACGGGAGCTTTGAAGATTTATATGAAGATTTTAATTTCTTTTTCAAAATTTCATCAATTAGTAAACTAAATGAATAATTTAGAAGCGTGGGATTACCTTTCAACCAAGGAAACTATACGGGTTGCTGTAAATGTAATAGAAAATGCAAGGGTGATCAAATGCCAAAATTGGAACAAGAAAAACTGGTCGAACCGTTGATGCTAAAAAAGCTGGTTATTTGACTGGCCTAGGCTCTCGAATTACATTATCAACTTAATTTATATCTACACCATGCATTTATTTAGAGATGCATATAAATGAATTAGCTCTAGTTTATTTGAACTACTAATTTAGCAATTATTTGTGAAATTATGGGAATAAATAAAACACTATGACGTCATAACTTAAAAATTTGAAGCCGTACTAATTTTCTGAGTCCATAAATGGATTCACAGGTATAGATAACCCATGAGTATATAATACATTTTATAGGTCTATCTGCTCTGGAAATACCTACTTCCTGTGAATGATCCAAATAAACCACTGTGGCTTGAAACATGTGTACCTCATCCTTGTGTTCCTAACAGGCCTCTGTATCTCACTTTCGATTTCGTCCATATTTTGAAATCTGTACGAAACAATTGGCTAAATCTGAAGTCCAGTTATAAGTGTTTTTTCTACCCCGATTTTGACGATATTGGATTTGATTATTGTTCATTTCCTTTAAAGGGTGCTGCGCTTCTTTCCAAGATGTACGAGCCCTTTATAGCTCAGAGATGGAGAGTCTTGCAAAATTATCCCCGCGGTTGACATTTAAATCATGTTATCCTTCTGTATTGGAACGCCAAAATGTCAAATTAGTCCTGAAAGTAATCCATTAGTCCACGATTGCTGCTCTAGCTCTTCAAAATGATCAACGTTGCAGTGAGTTGAAAACAAACACCTCTAGTTTCGTCAAAATTCTACTCACGTTATGGAACATGTTTAATGTAAATGTTCCATATAGCTTATTCGTTTAAATGATTCTTAATGTCGCCCTTTCACAGTTAATGACGTACGCTTTATCTTTTTAACCAGGATAGTAAATTGGCTAGAGACTTGGGAATCACACTCTTTGAAAGATGGCAAATTGAGCAAGCAAACTTTTACAAGCTTAAGACACACGTGCATTGTACTCCCTCAAATAGTTAATTATCTAACTGGACAGTGTGGATATGCTTACATTTTAACACGTTTCTTACAAACATCCACTAAAGCACCATTTCGGACTTTATCGGATGATGTCTGGATCAAATTACCATGTTTCGACCTTCAAATTTTAGAAGCTGAACGTCGTTTGAAGATCTCCATTCTATTAACTCTATTTTCTAATACCAACACTCAACCATCCAGCCAGATTTCTATGGAGGAATTTATTCAGTCTTTCTCTCCCATTTATAGCGTACATACAGATACAGAAATTGACATTGATCCTTTTCTTGATGCTCTATCAGATGTATCAGCCATTGAGTGCGAAACCCCAAAACTCCAGTCACTAGCTTTTATTGCTGGGTATGCTGCCTACCAATACCTTAAGCATTCTTCACCGTGCTTAATATGCCGAGATCTTTTAATTATCGACAAAGATATTCTAGTAGATGAATCCTTCGAATTCCGGTACCAACTACTGCAGCTTTCTGATCGTGGTGGTCTAAAGTATCCTTCAGAGCTTGCATTGGAATCTTTAATTATTGTTTGGAAGATTCTAACTATAATCCAAAGTAATAGTGAACTTATGTCCCTGTTGATAGAAGGTCAAACTAGAAAGATTTAGTAACACTTGCTTTTGGCTCCCTAACTGGTCTTGATAGTGGTTTTGAAGGTTGGAGAACTACTTGTCCTTCTTGTAATGTGAAAGGTTCAACCATACAGTGGGCATTTTGGTGGAAATAGGATACTTTTTTCTTAACCTCAGATCACTTAGTAATTTCCTCCATTGAATTCAGCGTATCTTCAATCATAGGAATGCAAATTTTCAAGCATATTTACTTAGCACTTTTGTTGTTATGGTGATGATTGCTAGCGACATTTTGAACAATAGGAATTTAATTTTGTGGTTTATCAAATTGACTATGTTTCATTTCAATGTAATATGTACAAGTCTTAGTAATTGAGTAATTGATTTCAAGTAGATTTTATATCTATATATAACTACATCGATTTAATTGATTTGACCTTCTTTCAACATGCTTTGTTTCTTGACCTCGACCTTTCTTATCATACAATTTCGGACAACAAATAATCATTTAGTCCGCCATCTAAAAGGTGATGGGATTTATAGTGTCGCGTCGTGTCGTGAAGTCTGTACTGTTTTAAAGTGTTGGTTATAGACTGATATTTAAAATACAAAAGTATTTTACCCCGCGCGGAGGCGCGCTGAACACTTTATTTTATAAATGGATAAACCACTTCAGTAAATATATAGCATCACTTTCAATCGAGAAGCTCTTGAATTTCTCAAAATGCAACCTTTGTGAGAGAAGCTTCCAATCCAGTGACTTTATGGATTACGATCATTTGGAATCTGACTAATATCAAACAATTCGGTGTCAATTTGGTGAATTAAAGTTTAGCAGGGAGCTGAACTGTCGGCGAATTAGTGGAAACATACTTTTTTGCATACTCAGATGTCAATAATATTGCCAAAACTGTGTTCAACTTGTCTAAAACCTAGGTGTGCAATATTCTTATAAAAAAGTATCTAAATGCGCGAAAAGGGGCAACGTGGGTCACTTAATAACTTTGAACCATATATATTAGGATTTTTGAAATAATTACACCTCGTTCTAGAAATATAATCAATAATCATGGGTGAACAATAAAATCTTTGTTAACAAACCTAAATATAATTTAGGACAGAATTAACATGAATTGTTTAGAACTACGTTTAGGAGACTACGTACATCATTTTTGATGATGCCATTCAGTTTGCAGCTACCGATAACCTATATGTCAATAATACTTCATTAGAGTCTATCTAGATAGTTTTCCTATTTCCACTTACACCCCTGAAAATGCCCACTGTGAACCATTCTATCAAGTCTCGTTCGGAGTGAAGCAAATTGTCTAATTGCTAATCTTGTCAAGAATTACAATTCGAGCCTTACTTTAAAGGGATTAGAAAAGCGGAAATAGAAAAAGTTCGATTCCTGATTATTTAGATACGAGTTAGTTGTCTTATGTGAAGTAACTATATCTACCAGAGTAAATAGAGGTTTTCTTGTAGTTTCTGTATTGTGTATGTTATGTGACTGTATTCAAACTCACAAAGTAATAAGATTAATGGTATAATGAGAGTATACGTATTACTTTATTACAGTTGCTAGTTATTGAGGTAGCTGTTTTTAAGCAGTAAGTCACTATATTTGATCTAAAATTGCAATACCATAATTTTCGTTTCCCGGCGGCGACCGCATCCCTGGTCCAGATTTCATATTTTACTGTGAGGCCTTATGTATAGTAGGCTATGCTTGAACCATATATATTTGGATTTTTGAAAAAATTACACCTTGTTCAAGAAATATAATCAATAATCATAGGTGAACAATACAAATTTTGTTAACAAACCTAAAGTATATTTTAAGATAGAATTAACATGAATTGTCTAGAACTACGTTTAGGTGAATACGTACATCATTTTTGATGATGCCATTCAGTTTGCAGCTACCGATAACCTTTATGTCATTAATACTTCATTAGAGTCTATCTAGCATAGTTTTCCTATTTCCACTTGCACCCCTGAAAATTCCCACTGCACAGGTTTTCTATGGAAAAAATCCTCCAAATTTTGCCATGTGATATATCAAATTGCTGAAAATTTACGCTGAGTACAAATATGGTGATTATAAGTTGATTAGATTTGATTTGAGAAATTTAGTTACGAAAATGTCGGCTATTTACTATGAAATGGCCGACACTGCCACCCGTGTGAAATTTTTCCCTAAACGGATTTTGGATATGTTATTCTACGAAAAATTCCGCTTCTAGTGATACTAAAATACCCTTTGTATGAATTTTTCTAGGTTCAACCTTGCAACGATCAGACTATGTGGGAGGTTTAGTGTTGAAAACTGCTTGAAATGGAGACATTCCTAATTTACTATGATATCTGCTATTTTTTTAATATTGTACTTCTTTTAAATGCTCAACCCAGCAAGTTGATTGCCGTTCATAGAGTAAAGCCGTAAAGTGTCTCTTGATATCTTTGCTTGCACTCTCCACCGAGCCTTCAGTTTGAGGATGTCGAGGTTTACCATGTATATATAATTTGGAAGAAGACCAGTACCGATTCAAGATATTGAGTAGTATTTCATTTTTAAATTCTCTACCGTTATCAGACTGCAATATGGTGGGTGCACCCATGTCCCAAAATATGTCCATCAAAACCTTCGCTACTTCTTCAGCTGTCATGATTTTAAGAGCGTGTATTCTCACAAACTTGGTAAAATGATTCTGATAGACAAGCAGCCATTTGTATGGCTGATTTCCTCAGGAAAAGTTTTTGAAAATCAACTAAATCCACTTGACCACGGGACAAGTAAGAAGAAGAAGCAATAGGCTTAACGACCAAAGACTTTAGCGGTTTTTTAGCTTTTTTCAGTTGGCATAGTTCACAGTATGAAACAAAGATTTGACATATATGATTAGTGATGCCGTAAAACTGTTGGGATATTCGTGAATAGAGTCCGTCACGTCCGCAGTGATTCACTTGAATATTGATTCGCTTTAATGTTGCATACATGTCCTCTATAGCAATTACACGTTTATTTGATCCGGTATACTTCGCTCTTAAATATAGAATGTGCAAAGTTTTATATTGAACTATAGTAAAACGAGCTTTCAAACGGATCCATGCATAATGTTCAGGGGTATTCTTCAATAGTGGTGGTGTACGCAAACTAAGAATTTTATCGTTGATATCTTGTTTAGTAAAAATTTGTGAGTTATATTTGAGGTTTAGCTTATTAATATCTTCCAAAAATCAGATTTATGATCCATAAGTTAGGAAAGTAGATACAAGATAATAAGTAATGAACAAGTGGGTTGAAGTAATGAAATAACAAATAAGTTAGATCGGTCAGTGTAATTGTATTTATTTATTTAGCTTAATAAGACCACCTAGATGTTTTAAGCATCTCTAATAATTACTGTCCCAATAACCATAATTAACACTACTATGTAATATTTTCGATCATCACTTTCTCAATGAACATACGTCAAATTGATACATTTTTACTGTGTCGACTATCTATAGTATAGTGGCCCAGTTCTAATCTTACTGACTTGGTTTTTTTTAATTGAAAGTTGATATCATCATTCTGAAACATTGGGACAACTCGAGCTAATTTTAGCTACCCATTTGTAAGAAGTTAAATTCTATTCACACTTGGACTAGTCCAATTCCACTTAGACTAACTACACTAGTTCAAGTACACTTAGACTAGTCCAAGTTCACTTGAACTAAAATTGCACTTAGACTGCAACATACATATTAAATTGTATTTTCACGTTCAATCTCTCATGGAGTGTTTGTTAAAAGCAATTAGGTGGATTTCCCTACTTTGCAAATGTGATAATGACGTCATAAATTCCATGGTCATGCGAATTTTCTTCAATACTCGAATTTGTCCAAGCCAGACCCAAAATACCCTTGCATGCCAAAATCCCTGTGAGTATTATAGTTTCTTCAATCAGTTCTGTACATACAAACAAATATATAAAGATCTACTGCCTTGTGTTTTAATAGTACTGGGCTGCTTCACTGCTTCTCTTGCTAGATGCTTCGCGGTAGAACACAATCACACCGAAAATTGTCAAATTTAACAAATTTGAGATTTTAATGTATTCTTCATCATGCGATAACGAGTAGGCAGATTGGTAATCTGGTATGACCATTATGTCAGTATTATAAATTTACATATCCTACTAAATTTTTATCTCGTAGATATTGCGAATTATATTCGATTCAGTTAATTTCCATGCTTCTCAAATGTGACACTGACGTCATAGCTTGGCGAGGTTTTGAGAAATTTCGAATGGAAACCTAAACTTCTTGTCGGGTTCCAAAAATTATCCATATATGTCAAAAATTAGATTTATAATCAGTCCAGTTTCTTCAATCAACTCGAAAAAGTCAACCAAATATTTAAACCATATTTACATCCACCCATGGCCATGATCCACCCTTGTGTTTTTAATAGTGTATAGATTTATACTAACTTGCTAAATAGCATTATTAATCTCAGAGTTGATACAAGTATCCGCGGCGCCAGGTTTTTCGAACTGGGGGGGGGGGGGAGGGGGCAGAGGGGAGAAACAAAATTTTCAGGACGCAGCTTTTCCATCCTTCAGAATTTCTCTGAAAACAATGGAGCTGCGATGAACTTGTCATACTTAAAACTATCCAAGGATTAAGGGAATTCATCGAATATTAATTGATTTTTTGAATTAAAATTTGCTTATATTCCCGTTAATGATATTCTAGAAGA
The DNA here is from genome assembly GCA_028753945.1 of Hexactinellida sp. DTS-2022. Lineage (NCBI taxonomy): Eukaryota > Metazoa > Porifera > Hexactinellida > Hexactinellida sp. DTS-2022. The sequence continues at coordinate 1,886,271 of JAPNXP010000003.1, forward strand.
AAATAATTATCTAAATAGTTCAAGAGGAACTGTAGAATGTCCATTTCCAGGTATTTAGCAATTAAAATCCAGGGAATCTCCGTTATCTTTAGGAAATAATTTGGAATTCTTAAGAAGCTGAAAAAACTGGTAAGACACGGTTCATACAAATTGTAAAATATCTGAAAGTTTGCATGTAAACGGTAAACATTAATGATACTATTGTTTCTAGTGGGAAAAATATTTCGGAAGTTTTCGAATTCCCGCCCCCCACAAGGTGGGCGGTTCAAAACCGCCCAAAAAAAAAAAAAAGTCCCCCCGCGCCCCCCCTCGCCCAACCACTGGATACAAGATAGAAACAAACTTCCAATTTATCGATTGATTAAATCAGGCATAAAATCTTGAGGTGATGATGGCATCGTCAAAAATATGTCTTTTACATACAAATTTGTTTATTCGCCATTGCAAGTTTTTGTTTATTCGCCAACCAAAATATATACCCAACGTGCGCTTAAAATTCTAGCTCATCCCCGATTTTATTAATTCTGAAACTCCATTATCTCTGAAATGAAGTGAGCTCAAACGAAACTCCAACACACTAAGGGTAGTTAAACCTCGACTAACACATTTCAGATTGTTTTAACGCTTCATAGTGTTGTTGACGTCACGACAAAATCTAAAATTCCATCTGTGCCGACAACATATTCTTTTGGAGGCACTATCGATCAACCCACCACCAAGTATAGTGCCTTCGAACGGACATGCTGTCAGCACAGATGTAATTTACTTTTAAATTATTAATACTTAGCGATATAGTTTCCGAGTTATGATCTCGCTACCATGTTATATTGTTACTGTGACGACTACTACGTTTTGCGCCAATTTGAAAGGAGTGCCTTGATATATAAAAAAAGTATATCTCCCACACAACAGACTTTTATTAACTATGATTGAGCTTGCAGTCACATTTTTTATGATTTTTGTCATATTTATATACCTATTTAATCATGTCACAACAGGAACGATAAATATAGCTTATTATTGAAATTATAAACATTTTATACTAGTGTAATTTTGCACATTTTCACAGTGAACGATTTCTTACATGTACTAAGTTTGTTTCATAATAGAGTTACTAATTACCTTTGCTTATTTGCACTTCGGTTCAATTAAAAGCTTTAGATCTAATAAGTACTCTTGATTCAACTTGTGACATCGATCCATTTCAAATTGAAAGATTATGTATACAATAACAACGACTGATTAAGTGCGTATATTTCCTTCTGCAGAAAGTATATTGCACAATATGTTTATTCCGGTCAATCATAGCTAACAATAATTTATAAATAATAGATTAAGAATCTACTGTAGTGTATTGTCATATAATTTAGGAATAGATATTATGGCCATATACCATTTAAGGAAGCCTCCTTTATGACTACTAAGCTCTCAAGGGCTATTGGAGCCAGATTACTGCGTCTCGAGTCGAGCGTTGCACCACCAATACTAAAATGACGCTCGCTCTCTCCAAAAAATTATGATATTATGATACCGAATAGATCATATAGAGATCTCGACCGGCCGGTCAGGGTTCGACCGGCCGGTCAAGGTTCCGACCCGACCCGACCGGTCGACCGGTGCCGGTCAGATCCGACCGGTTCCGTCTCTGGCCTATTCACGCTTTATAATCAATGTTAGAAGGATATAAACCACACACAAACCGCGAAGCGGTTGGTGTATTGTTGTGTCTGCTGCGAAGCGACCTAGCAAGCGAAGCTCGCTAGTTCCAATTAATTTAACTGAATAAATTTAACTGTATATAGAAATTGTTATTGAGAAATTCTTATCATTAATTAATTCTTTATACTCATTGGTTAAATATCATTAACCTCAGAATGATACTAGATAGATACAACTTCGAACTTATCAATTGTTCCTCGTTGCACTTATCACCTTTACATGTTAGTCTTAGCTTATGCGTGACCTTCGTTATATAAGGCCTTACTACTACTCCGAACCATGGATTAACTAAAGGCCATTGTTTATTAGCTGACATATCTTTATCTCAATAGCTAGTAATGACAGACCTGAGAAATGCATTCTAACAGTATAGCCTATAGGAAGTTAGGAACATGATATCAAGGCATACATAACACCCTTTATAATTGTGATATATCACCATTTGATTACGTAATCGCTATTTTTCGTGGGAATTATCGTGTTTTTATAGCCTGCTTTTAACATGTTAATCGCGTTATAAATGTTCAAAATTGGAACTTGAGGATGTCCATAACTGGTTGAATGAAATATATCGAAATTATGAATGGAATGTTAACAAATTCCTCGGTCGCCAGACAAATGCATATTTCTTAAAATGAGCCATAACTCAAAAACTATCTATTTTATGTAAACTATGCTAGTACTGATCTATCCGAAATTGGTAACTTCCTATTCATTGATAGTACATATTCTAGGCCGAACTTCAATAATATTTGAGATAATGAGATTATTAGCACTTAATTCTTTATATGGTAATAATCTCATTATCTCAAGAAATATTGAAGTTAGGCCTAGAAAATTGTATTATCAATGAATAGGAAGTTACCAATTGCGGAAAGATTACTGCTAGCATTGTTTACATAATATCGATAGTTTTTGAGTTATGGCTCATTTAGGAAATATAAATTTTCCTGGCAACCGATGAATGTGCCAACATTCCATTTATAATTTCGATATACAGTAGAGCCTCTGAACAACGGACACCTTGGGACCGGAACCGTTGTCCGTTATTTAGAGGTTGTCCGCTATTTAGAGGTTGCTTTTCTATTAGACATATGCTAAATAAATAAATCCGTGCCACGAGGGTTGTCCGTTATTTAGAGGTTGTCCGCTATTTGGAGTGTCCGTTATGGGAGGCTCCACTGTATTACATTCAACTAGTTATGTACATCCTCATGTTCCAATTTTAAACATTTATAACACGTTTAACTATGTTAAAAGCAGGCTATAAAAACACAATAATTCCCACGAAAAATAGCGATTACGTAATCAAATGGTGATATATCACAATTCTAAAGTGTGTTATGTATGGATGATATCATGTTCCTAACTTCCTATATAATTATAATGCATTTCTCTGGTCTCTCATTACTAGCTATTGAGATAAAGATATGTCAGCTAATAATCAATTGCCTTTAAGTAATCCATGGTCCAGCAAAATTCACTCAGTAGTAAGGCTTTATATAACGAAGGTCACGGCTTATGTTAACATCGTCAATTAAACTATTTTCCAATTTCAATATTCATTTTTTTCCAATTTCCAATTCGAGTTTGCAAAGTATTTGTTGTAGTTTACAGATTACCCAACTTGTACATGAAATGCTGACTCATGAGTCATTACTGATCTTATTGATCTCAAACTAGTCTAACTCTGGAATTCAATGGTTCAGTTCAGGGATGTTTTAACTCAATTGATTTTGCAAAAACTCATTTTTTTGAATGATTTTATTGAGTTGGTGACGCAAAAGTGAAGGATTTGAATGAGTTGTTAGCAGTGGAATATGAATTGAAGTGAGTTCAATTCATTCATACAGTTGATTGGTTTAATCGATCCATTTCTAGATTATTTAATTTAAGTCATGTGAAAATTTGACTAAGATTATAATAGTTATAGTTTTTGACACTTTAAGAACATTATCATGGTGAATTTATTACCTTAATACTCCTTATTTATCAATGAATATTACAATTGAATATATACTTATGCAAAATGGGCATAATGAGATTGTACAATCAACTCGTTTTCTTTACATATATTATGAATGGGTTGGTAGGGAGAAAAGTGTTTTCGACCAACTCAAACTGAGTTGATACAGCCCTGGTCAGAAGGAATTTACCAACTCTACAAATGGTTGTTACTTACTAAACACCTTTAGGAATTGTTTTTTCACATCATGATGACAGTGACATGACGAAAAAATCTAAAATTTCAGCTGTTGCGACCCTAATCAGCTTTGGGAGGCACTATCAATTAATCAACCACTAAATATACTGCCTCCAAGAGAACATGCTCTCTACACACCTGTAATTTATTATTTAGGGATGAAGCTAATATTCGAAATGCTACGAACGAATCTTTTCTAAATTAGCGAATATTCTTATTTTTTTAAATATTCAATATTCGAATCAATCAAATTCAACACTCCAAATACTGTGGAAAATATAGTACAATGTTTCAATTACTAAATATTTAATCTTTTATCTGTATTTACAGCTGATTTTTGCAGTGTTTGCCAGGAAAGACCACCCCAGAAAAAACCTGAAAAACCTTTTTTCCCCTACCGGAATGGGCAGAAAATATGTAAAAAGAACACATAACACTCCATATACACATAATTATCACTCCACCATTCCAGGCTCATTCACGGTCAGCTTCTATATGCATGGACAGATATTCTAAGAAGTTTTACTCTTCGAGGTCCGTCGATTGTTAAATTTAGGACCTTTGAAGTGGGTCCCTTTTATTAAACAAACCAACAATATTTCCTAAGATGAACGCTGATAAGGAAAGTGTGGTATTTAGGAATTCTTCATAGCAAAAAATGCCATTTAAAAGTAATTGCCTCTAACCATGTAAAGAGTTGTGGAATAAGCATTAAATTGACTATATACAGTTAATATGGTATCGCACTGTCAACAAGATATATTGATTATGAGGAATCCAGTAAATTGAAATGGCAAAAAAGTCCAGGAAAGTGCGGTTTTCTACCTGCCCGGTCTTTTCAAGAAAAGGAGTTTTTTTCTGAACACTAGACTTTTGGGTCTGGCTAGGACAAGTTAAGGCTTGAACGAAGATTCACACCTACCATGGAATTATGACGTTATTATCACCTTTTTGTAAGTGTTTTATTTTATTTTTGAAAAATCCACCTAATAGTAATAACTTACTCTCCATGATGGCATGAAAATTTATTACATTATTTCCATTAATAGTAACAATATACCCTCCATCAAAATCACAATTTGCTTCTCATTTTATAAATATGGCGTGATTGGCGTCATCATGATAATGCAAAAAAAATATTTAAAAATTCATATTTGAAAAATGAAGTTTCTTCTTTCGTGAGGCACGAAGTGTCGAGGGCAACACTCTACAAAGCGACAGTGGTTATTGTGGGATGCCACACGTCGCGAAGCTACTGAGCCAGCGTACCTCGCTAGTATGTAGTTACAAAGTGTGTTCGACAATAAGTTGTTTAATATGTCTTTTATTGGTACGTATTACGTATAACACGTATAATGTAATACGTCTTATACGTATACCTCACTTATAATATCGAGCTCATGGAATTTGCTTTGAACAACTTTTGGTTTAATCGTTATTCTTTTATTTTTAATCGACTCGTAGTATAGTTTGTATAGTACAAATATGATTATTTGCTATATGTTGTATCTATAACAATAATTAGAATTTTCTATTGAATTACTTCGAAAACATCCCTGGTTGATCATAGATTTAACGTATAATACGTTCTGGTGGATAGCGTATTACGTATAATCGTATTAAACAACTTAGATTAGACACAAGTTAGTTATTACTCAGCTAATTAGGTAGGAATTTAAATTCACGATCTTTCCAATCTAGACAAAGTCATGTTTTTTTGACCAAAAGTTGTCGACAAATCTCCGCTTCACTATTATTCATTCAAACGATTGTTCGTAATGGGCGTAGCCAGTATACTTTATGTTAACGTTTTCTGACTTGATAGAAAAACTAAAATTAATCTATATCGTAATCGTATTCATGCTATTTTATTAGCGTATTTATCTTTGAAATTATGGATATATTATCAATTCGTAGGATTGCACCTGCGAAAGTGCTTTTATTCAATAACAGTCGTATTCATTGAATTTCATCATAATATATACAGTAACAGTTAGTTTAATGAAATTAACACTTTTCCTTATTGTAATAGTACTTTTAGATTCGAATTTATCAGACTTAGCCAGACTCCATTTATTATACATTTTGGGCTGTTTCATAATCGTAATCATATACAAAAGTTTATAGTAATCGTAATCGTAATCATAATCGCTTAAAAATTATAGATTGTAATCGTAATCACAATTATAATTGTTAAAAAATATAGATCGTAATCGTAATCGTAATCATAATCATCTGAAAGTAATCGGCCCCAACCCTGTTTCCTATTGAAGTTGTTCTACCATCTCTGGAAGGCCGATCTAGACTGTTAAATTTTATATCTGAAAAAAAACACTATTTTTAGGTTGCATACCCTTTTATTTTGTGAGTTCCATTCCGATTTGATAAAATGTTTTATAACGATCCGATTTGTCTAACCTCAAGGAAGTTATATTCAAGGAAGTTATATTTTGTGAATTTTAGGCCCGTTTTTTAGGCCCTCAAGGAAGTTATATTTTGTGAATTTTAGGCCCGTGACTCGATAGGCATATGATTACAAAATGCAATATCGAACCATTGTCTCAGCTAGAAGTTGAGTTTATACCTTTTAGTTACATTATCTGCGGTCGATTTAATCCAAATTCCAAGCCATTTCCGATTGTCCTGAAATGGAAACCTCAATTTCACTCATGTATTAGGGTGTTTGAAAGGTTTATCGGGGACACCCTAAGAAATTTCTAAGTGTCATAAAATGATTGTGGAAAAATTTCAGCTATTTATGAACTGATTTAGGGGTCCCGCAATGGCTTCGTAAATTATATTTTACACCTGTTTTTTGACAATTTCAAAAATTTAATTTTTGCTAGAATCTTGCTTTAAAAGGCTAACCTGGTTGAATCGACCATCCAGATTTTACTTTTACTTTCAGAAATTTCTTATCTGTACAATTTATAAATATTTTTCGAGAAGTAAAATATTTTTGTAATTCAATGTATATTATTAAGGCCATATAAAATAAATAACTTGTTTATCATCCCCGTCCGTCCCTATATTTACCCCCGTCCGGATCTATTTTATTATTATTTTATGAACATAATCGTACAGATATTAACTATAAACTTGTGTAAAGTACTCCTAATTTAGCATTTTTAATTAGTCTTGTATTTAGAACATTACTTTCATTATTTGGGCATTGTCATGTGATTTTATAATTTAATTTAATTATTAATATTTATTGTTTGGCATAGGGTAATGTTTTTTGCATATTAACGGAAATAAAAAATAAAAATAAAATCCCGTCCGCCGTCCGTATTTTCTGAAAAAATCCGGATGATAAGCAAGTTATTTATTTTATATGGCCTAACAAATAACTTATATAGAGCACAGTTTTTCAGTATATGTATTCAGGCCCTGAGAATGGTCAGTTTCCCCAGAGTTTGAAATTGACCTTTAGAAAGTAAGCCTGGGCTTTAGTATGGGAAAAAATCTGAACTCTACTAGAGCTCAGCTCTATATTAGGATTCTCTATTATTGATAGATTAAATGAAATTTAGCTCAGACATAGTTGGAGTATTGCTAAAGTGTTTCCTTGCTGCTCTACCACTTGTAGTAGGCATTGCTTTTGGACCTCGTCTTTTGAACTTCTGTTGAACTGTTGAATCAACTGGATCCTAGGTTCGATGAGTCTAATCTTGATATCTCAAAAAATGACAGTGATGCATGAAGTTCATTAAGAGAGCCCATAGCTTAGTTAAAAGATGTCTGCCTCGATCTTTCTGCATACCTTCAACAAGCTGAACTTTGACCTCGTCATGTACATGGTTTGAGAATAGCGCTAGCGAAGCCAACTCCGGAGAAAGGTACCAAGAGTGTCTGACCATCATCCGCAAACCGACACGACTCAGCTTCACATCGTCGTATTCCTGTAAACGATGAATCAGCGCGATATCGTTGAATGCAGCATCAACAGCGAGGCTGCATGAGTACCACGACTGGTGTATACTAGGATAACAAATCGGTTGAATCGTTGAAGACCTTGTAATTGTCGTATGGTGAGATGCAGTGCTTCCACATTTCCCCGAAAGAGAAGCTCTATTTTCAACGCGTAGATAGCTTTTGCCATCCAACGTGCTCTGTTTACAGCTCCAGGCCGTCGTAGAGATGAAACAACTGGTAGGCCAACCATATTAGCAGCCAGATGGATTAACTCAAGATAGTCCTCCCTTGGATGTTTGGCACCCTTCGTGATTCAAACTTTGGTTTAGAAAGGATTTTCTAGCATTTCTTAAGCAAGCGACTTCAGACTTTAGTGATAGAGACCGCAATGTAATTTTACAAATGGACGATATACATGTCAAGTCCACCGTTGCTTATATGGGAGGAAGAATACCTGGATATTCTTTGTTACCTAATGAACCAATTAAAACTCTTTTCGCTACAATGGTATCAAGCTTATCCAGAAAGTGGTCTCAAATTGTCCGCCTAATTCCATGTTCTTCTAACTCTGCTGACGAGATATTAGCAGTTATTAAATCTGTTATTTGTGATGTAGAATGTTGTGGTCTGACAGTGCAAGTCATCTGCACTGACAACTATCCACTTAACGTTAGTTTTTCAAAAATATTCGACATATAACAAGACTTTATCTCCAAAAGTGATTCAAACAATGATCCAGAAAGAAAACTCTTTTTAAACTTTGACTTCCTCCACATAATTAAATCAATTAGAAATAATTGGCTCAATTTAAAAGATTACGACCGTGCGTTTGCCTACCCAAATGCTTTAATTTTCCTAACATTGACGACACACACAAAGTAAATATTGCTCAATTCCAAGATGTTCGATTACTTTACAAAATTAGCAAACTTCGCTCCTCAAACTGACACATCGTTTAACTGCAAAGGCTTGTTGGCCCACTGTCAACCTGGCTTTGAAAATATTTGATACATCAACACTTACAGCTCTTTTATTTACAACTCTAAGCGAACAGATTTTGAATCCCGAAAGACATGCGAATTTCTAGACATTATTATAAAAGTATGGAAGATATTCAATATAATTACTACACATAAACACATACGACTTAATTAAGAGCTTTCAAGACCTCTTCACAATAATGATGAACGTATAAATTTCCTCAGGCTCATTATCAACTTGCTTGCACGTTGGAGATCTCGTGAGGGTAAATATGGAAAATTATGTCTTCAGACATTACTAGCTTTTCCCATTCATGTCTAGCGCTGATCGAAATAGTAAATCTTCTGACTCATAACTGTGGTTTCGATTATGTACTTACATCACGACCACAAGATAACCCGATTGAACATCACTTTGGGTTGTACCGTATGGTGTCAGGTGCACAATATCATTTCACTTTTACTCAAATACTTGAAAGCGACGGCGTATTAAACTATCAAGCATACTGAAGAGTTTCTAAAAAAAAACAATCGAATTACGTGAATCTAAAAGGTATAATCGAATCATTTCCTTACCACTTGATGAACCATCAGATTCATTAAATTTAGACACATATCGCCTAGCAATGGAACCTTTCCGACCCTCACACTGGAAACTTCACTGCTTCAATCAATTGCCTTTGTAAAAGCTTATGCAGTCCATATGTATTTCAAACAATATACTAAGTGCAAAATCTAGTTTGTTTTCTTGTTGTTGGATGAACAAATTCATTCAGCTTATCGACCGAGGTGCCCTCAAATGACCATCACATATTGTGATAGATGCTATTATTTAGAGAGTGTGTGTGTGTGTGTCCTCGCCAAGAAGCATGAAATTTTTGAATTTTAATGCTTTTTAAAAAGCAGGAAAATTTATTAATCGAACGGTTGTTGTAGGATGTGTTCTCCCGCGAAGCGTTCTAGCAAGCGAAGCCGCTAATAAGTATAAAAGTGAAATCCCTATTTTACATGCTTCCTCGCTCTACCAAAAAATACGATGACGTTGTATGATTGTTGAATATTTTAGAACAATATTTATTTCCCTTTGCTTTACCATTTTTATTTTAGGTTAGAATTTCAGACCTCTTGATTTCAACTAACGGCGATTTAACTGAATACTGTATGAATCTTCCTATCGAGAATGAACGTAAAACTATTTCTGGTTGTCTAAGTGTGAAATTTCATGGCCTCAATTTATCAGGAGCTTTAAATCAACACTCTCCAGAATTACACGTATGACCTTGTATTTCGTATATTCTCAACTAATTTGGTTATTTCAAGGTGCATTAGTTAGTTGCTGTTTTAGTTTTTCATATCTAGTTCATTTTGTAAAACACCAAACAAATTTAATATTCTTTTTCGCTTTCCAATAAATTAACACAGTTTATTTCCACCTCCATAATAATTGAATACTTTCTAATTTCCCACGTTATTGACACTTTTAGGCTCGGCACACTTTATTTTTATTGGCTACCTGGTTTGTTTCGTCATAGCCTACTAAACTCAGGCCTGAGTCCGCCTGACAATAAAACAAGGTAGATGCAAACGAATTCATATTTAAAATATATATGACTTGTTATTATTGAACGCTCACAGCTATTTTGACATATATTGTGTTGTATAGTCCACCAATGCATCGGAAAGTGTAATTTAGTAATATTGTTATACTTTGGTAAAGTATTAGGTACATTGTACAAAATATATTAGCATTTTTGATTAATGCATATCATATCTACAATTTTATAATATTACACTATTTAACTTATAGATTCTTCAATTTCAACTTCAACTATCTTTTCTTTTCACTCTACCAACGAATTATAATTATTTACCATATTATTATAAGATAATTCTAAGCTTCATTATGCGATTTACGTGCAATGTCCCGACCTTTTATTTTGTAAATTGAAAATTGTTTGCGTCAATTACCACTTGACTCATTCACAAGTAATATAATAGAAATTCCATTTAAGGTTTCCCAGGCTTACAGATAGCATTAGCCTCCAGACATCTACGCACTTCTTAGGGTCACGATTATTGTCAATATTAGGACAATTTAATTGAAGCCAGTATCCGGCCAAATAGTTGATCCTTGACCCATTATACCAATATGTTAGCCGGAATGAAAGCTAGACACTAGAGTTGTTTATCAAGTATGATATTATGTGATCTTGAAGGTTTTATAGAAAAGTCACATGATCCAACTGATTAGATTTAATAAAATTATGTCACTACTTTCTTTGAAAGAAAGCTGTTGGTAAATATTAAAGTATACTGGAAATTTCCCGATTCTCCGTTACTTTGTTACATTTAGTAATGGAGTAAAGGTAATGGAGTAACGGCAATGGTATATGTTTAAAATAATTATGAAATACTTAATAGTGATAATGATCAGGTACTCTCACTTTTAGCTAAGGTACATGGTGCAAAGTTTGTCCTACTTGAGTGCTCCAAGCATTCTCAATTATAGATTTTATTGGTAATATATCAGCTTCGGAGGAAGTCATTACTTAGTTTTAATCTTAATTATTTAGTTAACACATAATCTATTCATTATTAATAAATTATTGCTCGCATTACCATTGCTCTGTTACCGTTATAACTTATGAGGTTAATTTATTCATTAAATATTATGTTTTTTGTTTAGATATATACTGCAACATGTATACTGTTGCGTGTACGTATTAATTACATCTCCATGTCAGAGGACAAAATCGTTTTTGCTTCCATTCTGGAGATGATGTTGTCAAGGTATCAAGTGATGAAAACGACGAGCTGTAATTTTGTCTACATTGCAAGAAGTACCTCAAGGCGGACAAGAAAGGCTTCTCAAATCTTGGGAAACACATACCCCCAGAGTTGGAGGAGGCGAAGGTGTCTCTCAATGAATACTCACAATTCAACTACACAAGAATGCATGACACAGCCCCATCTAAAGCTGACTCATGAAGGATTCCAAGGGCTCAAGCCGAATTTTCTTTCCAAGATCTCTCCAGAGTATCTCGAATTCAGGGCTAAAGTTTAGGAGGGTCTGGCAGACTGTGTTGCCCATTACCGCCATCGAAAGTACTCTAATGAGTTCAGCTTTGTCTTATCTGGCACCTAAGATGCCCTTAGTGACTCAATTTGAAATTACCAGACTGCACAAAGACTCTGCAATTAGGTACCAACAAGTTGTGACAGATTATGTAATCTTCAAGTGTACGATCTGTGTGTCTAAGCCTAGATGGATGGTCGATCCACCAGATGCAGCTGGTCAGGCGTTTAGCATTCGTGGGGTTTAAAAATATTAAACAGCAAGAAACTGACAAGACTGCAGCTACTCTGAAACAGATCCCTACGAAGTGGTACCAGAGTATTGTACCCCCATACATTAAATCGTCGCAATATCCTCCAATACATGCAGTATTATCGCAAATTGGCGCCTAAATAGCTTAACCACAAATCTGAGATTCTCAAAAGTGGTTCTAATGGACTCCCATGGTTGAGTATCCCATATACATAGGCGTAGAGTTATTAATTATTTTACCAAAAGCTGACGGGGCGTGATTCTGTGTTTCAAAATAATTTTTCGCTCATAAACAATGGCCAAAATTTTGAATAGCGGTGTGGTCGTTATTCCAAAATCAATCAATTAATACTAATGTTGATAAGTGGTTGAACGAGAATATAAATAGTAGTAGCAATATCGGGATGATCGTTATTCTGAAGTGGTCGTTAAGCGGGATTCCACAATTGGTATACTCGTACAATAAATTATTGATTTAATCCCGGAAAGTATAATTATTCTCCTTTGAAATAGTCATGATTTCATACTCTGTATATATTTATATATTTTCCGGAATCTTTAACAGAAAGCTGACGTGGCGAAGAGGCCTCCGCCCCGTAATGCATACGGGTTGACGGGGCGTGCCCCGGCCGCCCCGTCATACTCTACGCCTATGCCCATATACAACCCAAATTACAACAATAGGAGGCATAGTTTATCCTAGAATGTAAATTTGAAACTGGCCTCTTTGGTTTATGGCCTTCTCGGCGACATATATAGCCGTATATTAAGTAGGCCATGGAGGCGTGAGTGGAATTCTCTACATTTTCATCAATTAAGTATTAAAGAATATGGATGTCTTAAATGCGTATTGTATTGAGACTGATTTCATCGAGCACCAAAAACTGTTCAAATTCGAATCCTGCAACCGAAATCTTCACAAATTCCTCGAGCCGTTCTTAAATGTCTCACCTATCTCCAACATGTAGATCCAGTGGGTTTTATTTATTCCATTTATCGGAACGTGTTACGCCTCGTTCATAATCATCCAAGATTCTATCAATATAGGGAGATTTGATTCATATGAACGACAGTTCGCGGAATGTAAGGTTAATTCTGTAGTACAACGGTGCCAGTCAAGGGGTGAACTTACGCAGTACAAAGGTTATGGCCTCTTTTGCGCACAAAGCTCTCTGCAGCCTACCATAAATGTTTCACTTGAACATAGGTACATTGTGACTGTAAAAGATACACTGAAACAGGGATGGATCCACCGGAGGGTTCAGGGGGTTGCACCCCCCCCCAAAATGGCTCAGGGGGAGTTCAAACCCCCCCAGTGGCGTTTCCAGGGGGGGATTTGGGTGTTGAAACATCCCCCTCATAACTGGTTTCCAAAAGGGATATGTTGTTATTTATAATACCTAAACATCTAAACGTCTTTGGTTAGTTTGGTACAACTGCACAATATTACACTCCTCCTACTATGTGACAAGAATAGCTTTACATCGATGTTTGAGCGTCTAAGATTCAAAAAAATATCTGGGGGGGTTCCCCCCCAGATCCCTCCTTACCGTTGCTCGCTTCGCTCGCTCCAGAGACCCCCCCTCACGATAATCCCGGATACGCCGCTTCCCCCCCACCAAGAATATGATAATATAATCCAAAAGTATATCTAGGGACTGGCACAATTTCCGAGATTGGTTGAGAGAAATATATGAGAGTTCTCTTCCCAATCTTTTCTGTTAGTATTTTTGGGAACGTTATATATCAAATATCAGGAAAAATCGTTAACTGTTGATTCATTGTGATTGTTGGTTGATAGTTTAATTCAATCATTATTAATTTACAGTTTTGTATGAATTTAGAATAGATTTTTTGTTATATATTAAATATATTTCAACTTTCTTGAAAGTTGCTTTCTCAAGTGCAGTCCTTAAAAAAAGAACGTCCAAAAACTGGCACATTTGACTCGCTTTCGCTTCCTACGGCGTCCACAATTCTAATGCCAAACCCTGGGCATTGCACCCCCCCAGATATTTTGTGCTGGATCCATCCCTGCACTGAAACATTGGCACAAGGCCTTTCAACAAACGCTACTATATGCACAGTCAGCTTTAGAATCAATTTTGTCCGCGAGTGATGATGATGATGATTGTGATGATCCTCCTTCTGGGAAGCGGTCAAAACTTACTTTAAACGAAATCTTATCTGGAGAGGGATTCAACAACTTCAAAAAAGTAGGGCAGCCGCAAATGGCATCAACAGTCAGTAACCTAGATGCCCAGTTATGGACTAATAAGGGCTAGTACGCAATCCGCTGGAAAGTAATCCCAAACGCACTTTTATGGCTTTCTCTGTGTTCTCATCTGCAAATGATATCCAATCTAGATGGTAAAATTTTGGAAAAGACACGAAACTCGCCTTCCATGCCTCAGGGTCTTGACAGGGATGGTCCATGCCCCTTCCGTTTTGGAATGGAGATATAGAACGCATTTTCTCCATATTAAAGCTACCTAATCAGCTTCACAGGAACATGTTGATTGCAAATAAGGAATTAATAACCGATAGTGAGAAGTGCTAGAAATGGATTGAAATAATAAATGATATCCATTACCGTTACTCGCGATGTCCGCTACCTTTTCTTTTTCCGTTTCCGTTCTCGGCGACGCCCGTTATCGTTACTTTTTCTGTTACCGTACTCCGTTACTGAGTAACGGAGCACATCACTGATAGGAAACATCATAAGTTTATGTATTTCGCCATTTGACGATGGCATTTTTCTCTCTAACTTAACTGCTTCTTGATTCGATAAGTAATTTATTTACTATCTAATCAAAACTATGATTATATATGTTCAAGAGTATGATAGTGAGGCAATCAAGAGATTCCAGATAATTGTAGCAACTGGGAGAAATTATTTCTGAGTTGAATACCAAATATGTGTTATCGTGAAATGCATAAAATAAGCACTTGAAACGACTTAAGAAAATCGGACCATGGATGAAAATCGTGCACCCAGGTGGAAATTCAACGTTCACTCTGCACCTACGTACATGCCAAGTTTCAGCCCATCTGCTTTAAAGCTCTGGCCAGGCACCGTCCACGCAGAAAAATATATACCTATTAAGCAAAATATACAAAATTGGAGCTGTGCCGGCAGCATGTGCCTTGGAGGCACTATTTTTTGGTGGCTAGTTAATTAATAGAAACATGCGGTTGACACGACTACAATTTTGGATTTTTTGTCATCAACACCTAAATGTGTTAAGATCCATTTGTAAAGTGGTCACTAGCCAAAGAAATAATTGATAAATTGGAAATTAGTTTCTATCTTAAACCAGTTTCGAGATTTATGACATTCATTAAAATTCATAAATTAACAATTGTTTATACGTATAATTTGTTATTTTTTCTGCAATATTATCCACAGTTAATTTAATTTCGTCTAAACATATTGCTTTATTTTATTTTATTTTATTATATTTTATTTTATTTATTTTATTTTATTTTATTTTATTTTATTTTATTTTATTTTATTTTATTTTATCCATTGTATTTAACAAGTAAATAGAAGCCAGTTCGAATTCACAAGTAGAATCAATTTAATTTTCGCATGTTTGAAACAATAGAGTAAGATTTTACCAGTTGAATCAATATAATTGTTACAAGTTGAGATAATAGATTACATTTAATATATTTATTCATCTTGAAACAATAGGAATTAGACTTGACAGTTTTACTTAATGAGAAGTGTGAGGCAATAGGCACCCTAATAATGACACAAACCTAGGCAAATTGAACATTTGTGATTTGCCGAAGGGTTTAGAGTTTAATTCTCTATTCAAATATGTAAATTTTATCAAGTCCTTATTAGTTATTTAATATTATGAGCCATAATTAAGTCAAATGTGTGTTAAAATTATTTGATCAAAAACCTGAACCCATGTGCACATCTGTAACCCATGAGACACCTGTCCTGAAAATTTCAGTTATTAGTTGAAAAAAATATTGTATGTGGAGGGGAGGGGATACGGAAGCAAAATAACTAACAAAGGCTGTATGATTAACCTGGGCCACTATACCAGACTATATTCGGCACAGTAAATAATAGTAACTATCCAAGGCAGTAATTTTAGAGCTGGGCCACTATACCATAGTATAGTCGGCACAGTGATAACTTATATAAAGGTAGTGAGACCATACTACAGCACCATGGCAGATGAATGTCTAGATATCACAACGGTAGAGGCACTGTCAGTATTCTGTCGCTGGGAGGAAGAAGGTTTACCTGTGGAGCATTTCTTAGAGATAGTTCACTTGCAGAAAGTAGATGCAGACTCAGCTCTGATCGAGTGTTTGAAGCAGAAAAATCTTCAGGTGGGAAATATTGTAGGAATGGGATTTGATGGGGCAAACACATTCTCAGGAAGGAAAACTGGTGTTCAAGCTCGATTGAAGAAACTTGCACCTCATGCTATGTTTGTACACTGCCATTGCCATATGCTCCAGTTGGCATGTGTTCAAGCGGCTAATTCTACTACAAAAATAAAACATGTTTACACAACCTTTACTTCTGTGTGGAAAATTTTTCATTTCTCACCAAAGAGAACCGAAACTCTTATAGAAGTGCAGCGCGTCATAGACCTTCCTGAGTTGAAGCTAATTAAACCTTCAGATACACGCTGGCTCGCAGATGAAAGATGCGTAAAAGGAATAAAGATGAGTTATGCTGGAATTGTTATTGCTCTTGACAACATATATGAACCTACGCATGAGCCAGAAGCACTGGGACAACAACTGCAGCTATCTTCTTCTACGTCTGTTGGGAGAAGAAAAATATTATTAAGAGTTTAATTCATGCCATAAATGGGTGTTGAAATTTCTTTGTTTACTCACACTTCAGTTTCAGTATACTGTTAAATCTAATTCTATAGTTTCAACTTGCAATAACAATAATGATTCAACCTGTGAGATCGAGTAGGCTTCTATTTTCTAGTTGAAAACTAAGATTCTACATTCCATAACAACGACAGATTAAGTGAATATATTTCATTCTGCAAGAATACTATTGACTAATATTATACTGACGTAATTATTAAATTAAATTTAGTCAGTATTTAATTAACATATAGAGAAGCATCCCGTTTGATTATTGGGGTTGTCCAATGTGCTGAATTAAAATTTTCGTAGTCTATTTCATCTAAAATTGTTATTTATAAGAAATAATTGTCTTAATAAATGTAAGTTCAGCTTGAAATTGGTGTTGAATAATTAATAAAGTTATTAAATATTTATACAAATTTGTTAAATATCTTAAATCTCAGAGATATACAAGATAGAAATAAACTTTCAATTTATCAATTGATCGTTGTGCCACGGAACATCTCTACAAATGGGTCTTCACACCTTGAGGTGATGATGACACTATCAAAAAATGTGTTTTTACAATTTTGTGAATTATACATTTCGATTGGGTTGGTTGTTGTTGGGTATTATATCACCAACACGCACATAAAAATGCTGAGTCACGCCTTTTATATTTACTGAACTTGAATACGTATCTCAGAAATGAAGTGAGATAAATGGAAACTTCCACCACTCTAAGGGGCGTTGCCTACTGAAACAATTTCTGAGAAAATTTTACACCTCATAGTGATGATGACATTGCAAAAAAATCCAAAATTGCTGCTGTGCCGACTGCATTTTCCTTGGAGGTACTATCAATTACCAACCGGTAGCCACCAAATGGAAATGCGTCGGCACAGCTGCAATTTTGGATTTTTTTTAAGGTTGAGACCTTGGTGCAATTCAGCGCGGTCTTGTTGTAACTCAACACTGCAGCGGCCGCGGCCGACCCATAATCGTGGTGTAACTCAACTCTGCAGAGACCGCTGCCGACCCGAATCGTGGTGTAACTCCAAAAATCTTGGTACAAAATTTACACCAAGATCGGCCTTTTAAAAAACCCTACGCTGTATGAAATCGATCATAACTATGAAAATAATTATAGAATAGACTCAAAAATGAAAACCACTGATAGATATGGTTCTTCTTCATTGTTTGAAGAACGAGTGTTATCTTATCGGCGGATTCGCAGACATCACGTTTATGCTAATAACGCGAAAATTTACGCTGTAAGTGAAAAATTTCACATCAGCGGAAAGATGAAAGTTGTGACAACCCATATATCATCCCAAAATGCCAAAATTCCTTAAGATGACTTAGCTATTTTAGTTCAAATTTTGACCTCGGTTTTTCCATTACAACTCAAAAATTATTCTTTATATCAAATTTTCCTTTCAATAAATCACATGTCTGTCTCACCTATGACAACCTGTCATGTAAATTTCAAAACTAAATATTCATTTTTGAAAAAATATTATTAACATAAATTTCACTAAAATTGGCTTACAATGATGATTTGCATACCTATCCAATATCCATAATGTAGAATATGTTGTCAATACGTGTAATACCATTGTTAAGAATCTATTATGTCCTTTGTTTATAATTCAATGATTTCTCACTATAAATGACACACTGCCTTTCGCTACTTGATTTTCTACAAATTTATTCATTTTTTTCGAACACACATTTCACTTTTTTTTCGAACATCTTTTGACTTCACAGCATATTTCTCATCTCCATTTTCTTCTCATTTCATTTTCTGCTCTCTTCTTAATTTCTCCAAGTCAATTCTTCCAATTCAAGTGAGTTTATTCATTTTATTTGCTTTAGTTACTTTTTTATATATTAATACCACCAGGGCAGGCCATGACCGGACCGATATTTTACCACTACATTTTGAAGGATCAGATCTAAAATTTAATTTACAATAACGTGGCCCTCAAGGTTTTGATGACCAAGGCCGGCGGAATGAAATTTCGACTGCCTAGAATACTAATATAATTTATATAAGGCTATATAAATTAAATAACTTGTTTATCATTCCCGTCCGTCCCAATTTTTACCCCCCATCCGGATATATTTTATTATTATTTTATGAACATAAACGTACAGATAATAGCTATGAATTTGTGTAATGTACTTCTAATGTATGATTTTTAATTAGTCTTGTATTTCAGGGCATTACTTTAATTCATTGGGCATTGTCTTTTGATTTTTTAATAAAATATAAATAAAATCCCGTCCGCCGTCCGCCGTTCGTATTTTCTGAAAAAAATCCGGATGATGAACAATTAATTAATTTACCTGGCCTATTATTACTATATGCAGTCGATACCAACGGACGATAAAAATTTGTTCGCTTTTCCGGAGTTCGTATTAACCGGAGTAATACCAATTGCCAGTGGCGTAAATTTGGGGGGGTGCTGGGGGTGCATGGCACCCCCAGCGGAAAATCATGCAGGCCTGGCACCCCCATGATTTTGTGTTGCCTTGCCAAGACGAAATGCTTGGTTGTGCCGCTTGTGCTAAGATGTAGAATGGAGCAAACCATTTTCAAATACTTGAAATTAACGCGATCGAGGGAAGAACATTTTTAAATACATTAAATTAACGCGAATAATTTTTTTTTAATATTCAAGTTAACGTCATCTAAATTAACCCTGTAATACGCTGTAATAGTTCTATCCACTACCAAATGTCTCTTTGGTGTAAGTGGGTTTGTGCCATGTTGGCATCCCATGACCAACCTCGAAGTATACGCCCCTCCAATTCAATCGCAATTGTAGGGACCTTATTTTGTGGAATTGTTCTACTTATCCGGAAATTCGTATTAATTAACCGTGTTCGTACTAACGAGGTTCTACTGTAGTATATATGTATTGATTAATAATGATAATTATTATTATTTCATCTAGTAATGACTTCAATAGAGCAATTCGTCGAAGCTCTCCAGAAACTCGGCTATGAAAGCTTCGATAGTGAGAGATGCTTTGAATAAAGGAGATAAACATAAGCCAAAATTTGTTTGTGGAAAATTGTCAATTACTCTTTTTGGGAAAAACAAGGCTACTAAGCGCGATTCTCTCAGCTCTAAATGGAGATTGAATAGAGGAAACTTTCAGCATCTCGTAAAGCAAATGATCAGTACGCGTAATTCTATCATTCCCATTGATGTATCCCAATTGGCAGTAGAGCATATCAGTACTCAGTTAATATCTGCTATCTCATATCCTGACACTGTAGAGCTCAGTAAGATGAGTTTGAAGGATTTCGATTTCAGTTTTCTAGTTTACCGCGAGACGTAACGAATAACAGTTTGCTAGGTTTATTGGCATCTGGTTGCGATGACTGCCAACTTTACGGTCTGATGTCTAAGATAGCTTCTTCTCCTCCCCAAATAGGGAGGACTGATAGCCATTTTTGGTCATTCGTAAACTTTAATAATAGTCTATGGTTAGATGCAATTAAATTTTTCAGCTTAGAGTGTCCGCTTATTAGTGGTGAGTTCATGCTAGTGGATGACAAACTCCACGACCAGTCGAAAAAGTTTAGTTGCTGTCTAATGGAGTCAATGCAATGGATTCGACTAATCATGCGAAATTGTAACTTAGTTAGTGGAAGCATGGATTTTAGTTGAAAACATTAGTTGTAGGATATTAGAGCTATTCGGGAATTCATATATAGCTATCACAGTCCAACAACTAGATTTATTCACTAGCTTTATTCTATCTTGTCGAGAAAGTTCAGATACTTTAAGCTCATTTCATGAATCTTTGTCCCTAAAATTGCATCATACCTCTTCTTCTTTAGATCAACAAGTCCCGATATAGTCATCTACCGATGACCCGCAACCTGAAATTGATATTACCTCCAATATCGCGAGTCCAAATTGCTAGTGCCATCAGTAGATGACATTACTCTGGGTAATGAAGTAATAGTTGAACAATCCGTGTTTAGTGAGGAAGTCTGTGGTTAATTTTAATAAGGCCAGGTAAAATTAATTAATTGTTTATCATCCGGATTTTTTCAGAAAATACGGACGGCGGACGGGATTTTATTTTTATTTTTATTTCCATTGATATTCAAATAGTAACATTAACCTATGCCAAACAACAAATATTATTATATTATTTTATTATAAAATCACATAACAATGTTAAATTATTAAATAATGCTCCAAAATACAAGACTTATTAAAATTGATACATTATGAGTATTTTACACAAGTTTATAGCTAATATTTTGTACTATTATGTTCATGAGATATTAATAAAATATATCCGGACGGGAGTAAAATTTGGGACGGGCGGGGATGATAAACAAGTTATTTATTTTATATGGCCTGAGTTGAAAGGAATGAAAAAATATTACAATAATTCATGGAGACTCTGTAGTATTTTCTAAAGATTGGACCAATTTATTTAGTTCAAAAATCGAGGGAAATTTTGTGTGTGTTCTTTCTTTTCAATACAAAAAGGTTAATAAACTTAGTAGTAGAAAACAAAATAGCTGTTTTATAGAGCTAAAGCAGCTTGTAAGTTTAAAGATTGTTTTGAATTTACATTTGTAATAAAGAAAGAGCCGTTGAGTGTAAAATTGGTGATAATATTTTTGTCGAGTATGCAGCTTATGGAACCTTATCTGAAGAGCATTTCGATAATACAACTGTGCACTCACGAAATTTATCACATTCGCATTGGTTAGAAGTAGCCAGAGGGGTAGCAGATACATCTGTAGATGCTTATTTCTATGATCAATTTGATTCTGTAGAGAACACAAACTTTGCACTTAATTATGGTAACCTAAATAAGGTTAGGAGTTCTGCAGTTCTGCGAAAAGTTAAATTTGATTTGTCTAGTTTACAGAGGTATTCTAATGATAACTGGACTGACTTAATTAGCTTACAACAGAATTAATTTATAGAAATAGTGTTATTGGTCTTCATGTTAGAGGTTACATACAGTCATTAAGTCATAATCCTTTTATTGTACATATGTACACTGAAGTTCAAATCAAAATGTTGAAATTGTTCAAAGATACAAGAATTGTTCTTCACTTAGATGCCACAGGATCAATTGAACCCTCACTAAAGAAAGTATTCTATTTCGCTCTTACTGTAATACATCCTACTTACTCCACTAGTCCAGTTCCACTAGCAGAAATGATTAGTTCAGGACACACCAGTGCTGAAATAAGTTATTTTTTTGTACAAATGGTCCCTTGATGCAAAGAAAATACTGGGCGATCTAAACATTTCACAAGTTGAAATAGATTTCAGCTGGGTTTTGATTCACAGTTCTTGTAGTATTTTTCTCAAGTGTGTTATAGATACTTATCTGCATAAGTGTTGGAATATGGTAGAACTAATTTCTGCAGTTAATGAAACGGACTTTAAAGTAATTCTTCACTTAGTTCAGCTCATTTAATACACAGCATAGGATTTCATATAAATAAAAATTTAAACTACAAAAAGATGTGAGAAACTGTTTTTACATTGTTTCGAATTTATTGTACGCGCTGTTGAAATTACAAGTATCCATAATTTATTCCAATCTTTATGCATTGTATTTATGAATACGTAGTACTTTAAGTGCAATGTTACAGACACATTCTCATTTGCTAGAAACATACATTAGTAATGAATCCGTAAACTCCTTAGAGACCAGGGTGTAAATAATAATAAAAAATTCTCAAATCAAATCAAATCAAATCATTTGAGGATTCAAATAATTTCAAATCAAATCAAATCAAATCATTTGAGAATTCAAATTCTCTTAAATCAAATCAAATCAAATCAAATATTTGAAATATTTGATTTGATTTACAACACTGTTAGAGACTAATGAATATTTGTTGGAAGAACATACAGGGATTTTTAATGGGTCCTAATTATCGGTCTAACTAATTTAGTTAAAAGTCTACCAAAATTCGTTATACCTCTAACAAAATTTGTTAAATGTCTAACAGATTTGCCATTACCAAAATTACTAAAAAGTCTAACAAAATTAATGAAAAGTCTAACAAAATTAATGAAAAGTCTAACAAATTTAGTTAAAAGTCTAACAAAATTAATGCAAAGTACAGAATTACTGATACAGTTCATATAGTAAATTATATGGGTAAGGTTTAGATGATTTTGTTAGACTTTTCATTGATTTTGTTAGACTTTTCATTAATTTTGTTAGACCTTTCATTAATTTTGTTAGACTTTTCATTAATTTTGTTGGACTTTTCATTAATTTTGTTAGACTTTTAGTAATTTTGTTAGACTTTTCATTAATTTTGTTAGACTTTCTAGTAATTTTGGTAATAGCATATCTGTTAGACATTTCACAAATTTTGTTAGAGGTATAACGAATTTTGGTAGACTTTTAACTAAATTTGTTAGACCGATAATTATAACCGATTTTTAATTACTGATTATGATATCTTCCCACTTCGTCAATTCCCATTTCGTCAATTCTCATTTCGTCAATTCCCATTTTGTCAATTCCCATATCGTCAATTTCATATTTCGTCAATTCCCATTTCGTCAACGTTGACTAAATGGGAACTTGTATACACATAATAGTTTATGTATAACGCTCAAAAACAATTGTTCAATGGTGAATAGTTACCTTTGTCACCTACTGGGGCTTCACCGATGGTTATTTTCTTATATAATCAGTGTACAAGCAATGAAAGTATATCTTGCTAATTGTTATTAAATATATTTACCTGGTTTGCATGTTCGCCGAGACGACAAAGGGAAAACGTGCAGTAATCCATGAAGGATATTTGTATCAGAAAATTCGAGTTAATGGTCCTAAGTCATGGTGGAGATGTCAAGATAGGAGCTGTAATGGGAGGATAAGTATGGATGATGACATTGTGATTAACGTGTCAGGAATTCATCATCATCCTCCCAATATGGCGAAGATTACTGCACAGACTGTAATAAGAAAAATGAGAAAAAGAGCTATTGAAGAAACTACATCAATCCCTAAAATATATGCTGAAGAAATAGCGGCTGTTTCAGGGTATGAAGGAGTCGAACATTCAGAATTAGCGATCAATTTACCACAGTTTCCCGCTATAAAATCGTCACTTTATCGAGGCCGGATGACAAAATATCCTTCACTACCACAAACTATTCAAGATATTACTTTTGGTGGTGATTGGACTCGTACTATTCAAGGGGAAGACATGTTTCTTGCAGACTCTGGTGAGAATGATCCTGAAAGAATTATAATGTTTGCAACAAAGAAAAATTTGGAAATATTATGTAACTCGGACTGTATTTATCTCGATGGAACTTTCAAATCATGTCCAGATTTATTTTATCAGCTCTTCACTCTCCATGCTTTCGTAGAGGGGAAACAATTCCCGTTTGTTTATGTTCTTCTACCTGCAAAGACAAGAATTTTATATGATCGAATGTTTCATATGCTGAAAGAAGCTTGTTGGAATAGCAACTTTCAAATGAATCCAAAGAGAATAATGTCAGACTTTGAAAGTTCTTTGATCCCATCAATTGCAATTCAATTTCCAGGATCCAAGCATAAAGGTTGTTTTTATCATTTTTCTCAAGCAATCTGGAGGAAAGTTCAAAGTCTAGGTTATCAAACCGAGTACTTGAACAATGATCAATTTAGGGTATTTATACGAGAGATGATGGCACTTGCTTTCATTCCTGAGTGGGAAGTAAGCATTGCGTTCCAGTCACTTTGTGCAGATACACCTGAGGGCCTCAATGTTGGCGAATTTATAGATTATATGGACAGGACGTGGATAAATGGAACGTTCAAACCTGATTTGTGGAACGTTTTCTACTCGAATGGACCTCGCACAAATAACCATCTAGAGGGATGGCACAATAGATTGAACAGCTTTTTGGGAAGGCGGCATCCTAATATTTATCAATTGATGCAATTTATTACAAAAGAACAAGCTGTAATTGATATTGAAATTATCCAACTACAAGCTGGTGCACTAGCTCCACCAAAGAAGGAGATGTACATTGCACTAGAATGTAGGATTGAAAATTTACGTCAGAAATATACGCGCGGTGAATTGGATATCGATGAATATTTGCTCAGGATAGCAAATAATTTAGCAAATAGATAATTGATATTTTGAGTGTTTTGTTGAGTTGTGTTAACGTGTTTTCTCAAGAATTATTAACCTATTTGAGTTTACTTGTAGTCTAGTAATTATGTCCCATTTCGTCAACGTTGACGAAGTGGGAATTGAAGAAATAGCAAGTTGACAAAATGGGAATTGACGAAGTGAGAATTGGCGAAATGGGAATAATTCCTGATTATGAGTCAAATAATGCCTAAAAATGTCTACAGTTATGATAGTATATTCTGCCATGCATTATGTATTGACCACATAAAGGCACAACTTGGTTTATTTATTTATTCAAGCATACATGGAATATGCACTAAATTCTATAATGTCTTGGTTGGTGTAATTAATTTCTGTGTAAGTGTATAGTAATTACTTTGACGAGCGAGCGTAGCGAGCGAGAAAACTTTTGGGAGGTCTACAGGGATTTTGGCCAATGTACAGGGAAAATTGGAGCCCTGTACAGGGATATGACTCAAATAGGTTGGCAGGTATGATAATCATTAGGAATAGTCAGAATAAAAGGGAATAGATTTGAAAGAAACTTATCAATATTTTTTAATAAACAACATAATTACAGATATCTGATAGGTAAGAATTAGCTAAACTACAAAATAGGGTCGGGGCAATTCTCCTGTGGAGAGTGCCAACATAATAATATAGACTAAGGGGAACGCCTTAGGTAAATCAATGTGATCTACAGATAAACCAATATGATCCGTTCGATAAACCAATATGACCGTTGGACTCCCAAAATATGATTTCCTATACGACAATGATACATTTCATATGTATAAAGCTAACTAATCTCGAGATTTTAATAATATTACCATATATGGAAAGGTGTGAACATCGAATAACTTACATTCCACAGATATTTTCGATAAACCAATATGACCGTTGGACTCCCAAGATATGACTTCCTATACGACAATAATACATTTCCTGTGTCTAGCATTAGCGGATTACGGGATATCAATAAGTAACAATACTGTTTTAGGCCTACGCTAATTTTCTCCGTAAAACGAAGTTTACATTCCCTATATTAAAGAATTCCCTGGTAAAACATACAGAGAAAAATCCGCTTTCGGCAAACATTTTGTAAACATTGCAAAATTTGCTAATCTTGGATCAACAATAATCCAGGGAAAAATCCAGATCCAAATCCTTGTTATAATCCTGAGCTTATAAAATATTTGTTAACATTCTACCTACATATATTACCTTTGTGGAGTGGAATAATCTTAGGACCTATTAGTGTAACGGTAAGAACAAGACTAGCGCTATTGTGGAGAATTGGATGCGTATTGTTAGTTAAATATTTTGGAATCCAAAACTAATTTGAGGCCTGGAGATTTGATACAATTGCTATATCCTCGTATGGTAAGTAGGTTATCAGCGTTTCAATTTGCCTTTCACCCGCGAGCGAATGAGGTATTTAAAGGTCATAAAATCGTAAGAAATAGTTTGGAAGAGGAAAGTTTGAAGAATGGTCACGAAAAAGTGTATAAGTGTATTGCGGTTATTTACAACCTAAATCATATGAATTTCAAACATTTTAGAAAAAAAAAGTTGAGAATAAAAACAAAATATGTAAAATTAAGCGTAAATTTGTCCCACGAATTTTGAAAAGTTATCTAGTTTACGTACGCAAACTGCATCAATGGTTGTGCGATGGCATCTATAATTACAGATGAGGAAATAGTTGAGACGGGGCTAATACGATATGTACTACCAAGCTTTCGTCTTCTACATACAGACTAGCAGATTTCTATGTGTAAAAAGTGGAAGTTTCACTTTCGCGAGGAGTTACCGTACTCCATTAATGATATTCTAGATAATGAAGATAATTTAATTAGTTATTCGCTAAACTTGACTCAATATACGTATAATTGGCGATGCAAATTTCTATTTCTCGACAATTTCATCACTGGTAGTCAAGATTTCCATGCAGAGTTTAGGGAGCTAATAATTGATAATATGCTAGGTTACCTAAGTATGAGTTGCAATAAATATTGCGCACAAAATATGTTTATACGCAGGATAATTATCGAGATGTACAAGACTGGGTTGACAAAACAGGAATGAGGAAGAGTGGGAAATAGGCTACAGATCTTGAACTCTTAGTAACTGCTTTGTTATTTAATATAGATATCTGGGTATTATTGGGTCCGTTGGGAACCCGTTGGATTGGATTTTCAGGGAATGGATCAATTTTTGAAGAGTTAATGAAGGCGCCAACCCCAAATGGGATCTATATACAAAATATTGGGAATCATTATGAACCTATTATTTCTGTTAAATTCGAAAATAATAGTTACCTTATTATAGGAAATTAACGCGCCATGATTATAACGCGAATTGGAGCTGAGCATTTTAAAATACATGAAATTAACGCGAGTAAATTTTATTTTTAAAAATCATGATTATTAATCTCTTGATTGAATACTATTATTGTGCCCAAATAGGCTTCCAATCTACTTGATAGACATGGTATATCCTCTCAAACTATTTACACATCTGAAAATATGTAGCTCGGAAGTTTGTCCATTCATTGTATAATTTTGCTAAATAGCAGGAAATTAAGGTCATGGAAATTAACGCGATTTGGAGAAATTTGCGTTATTTCATGGCGCGTTAATTTCCTATAATAAGGTAATTAATTTTTTAATTGAACAAGGCAGAGTTTTAGAAGACTTGCAATAGTTTCACCACAATATGTAGATGTACTATCCTGTTATATTTAATGGCGCCCTTTTAATATCGTATCAGTGAAAGGAATTCATGCATATTATCATTAATGTGTTAAATCCTAAACCAATAAACTAGTTCACTCTTTATTTCCATGTTCTACTAAGTAGTTCTCGACCTTTTTTAGAATAACTTTGGTAATCTCGATCTTTATTATCTCATATAAGCATTACTAATATTTGTCACCATTTTAATATCATGCACTCGTTGGTAAGTCATATTCTGAGATAATATGTTGCTTTACATTTATATGAGATTCACCCTCTTTAAAAGCCAAATACGTATATTTGGAGAGAAGGAACATCGGCACAAGTAAGATCATTCAGATAGAAGTAACGCAGATTTTGGAAATGAAAAAAACCTGAAGTTGCTTAAAATACCTAACATTGTTGTAGTAATCATAATATTGTTTGTATGTCTGGTTCTAGTCTCTTAATGAAGAAATATTGCATTCAAACACTACTTGTATATTTGAAGTTGTTTGTATTATGTAAGGTATTGCAATAGTGTTTACAGAAAGTAATCACTAATCCTGATATAATTAGGAAGTGCAGTCATGAATTATTCTTCAGAGGTACCAAAAACTTAAGTTCCTGTGAACACTGTGACGCAAATACAATAAATTATGATCAATAGTATTATTACAGTTGACAACATATTCTACATTATGGATATTGGATAGGTATGCAAATCATCATTGTAAGCCGATTTAGGTGAAATTTATGTTAATAATATTTTTTTAAAATGAATATTTTGTTTTGAAATTTACATGACAGGCTGTAATAGGTGAGATAGACATGTGATTAAAAGGAAAATTTGATATAATGAATAATTTTTGAGTTATTATGGAAAAACCGAGCTCTCAATTTGAACAAAAATTGCTAAGTCATCTTAAGGAATTTTGGCATTTTGGGATGATATATGGGTTGTCACAACTTTCATCTTTCCGCTGATGTGAAATTTTTCACTTACAGTGTAAACTTTTTGCGTTATTAGCATAAACGTGAGGCTGCGATTCCGCTGATGAATCCGCCGCTAAGATAACACTCGTGTTTGAAGATAATATAAACATCTAAAGTATTAACCCGCATTAGAATATTTCAGCTCCACTACAATAGAATTAAGTAATCGACTGTCAGGGTTCTCGCTAGGCCTCTATCAAAAGCTACATGCCCTTCTTGAAAGCTATTGTACCCTTCATTCACATGTTGCATGTGGGCATGTGCCCTTTGAGTCAATAATTAAACCAGTAGTGTCAAACCTTTCTAATTCACAAGCCAATTTCGGATTTACAGTCTTTATACGGGCCACAGGGTAAATTACGTGATTTTATTCAAGACTTTTCATTCTTGTATTACGATGAGAACTATAGTTAATTACTTTAGTATAATAGTATGATGTCTTAAAGAGTCAAAATTCAAATAATAATGTTTTTTAAGCTAACTTTTTGCTCGTTTGGCACTGCTTCCCTTCGACCATCTAATCCAAATTTGGTGCACGGATGAAACAGCAAGCCTTATAGTGCAGTCTAGATTACTCTTTGTACAAATACAGCTGTGTTGTTTCCATGATTAATCGATGTAGTCGAGTTTTAAATTGCTAAAAGTCAATACAAGAAAAATCACCCCGAGGTGACTCATGATTCCTTAGTAACTTAGCGGCCCAGTCTCAGGCTCCTTGCGGGTCATAGGTTTGACACCCCTGCATTAAACCATTGACATTAACGTCATATCTCATTCTCATGTACCCTTATAACGAAAAATCCTCGCGAGAGCCCTGTCGACTCTACTCTATTTTTATAACTACAGTGGAGATGCTTAATAGCACCCTTGTTTGGCACTAAATCTGTTTGCTAAGTAGGGCAATGTTGCTAATAGGGAATGAAATTTACAGTATTGTCACGCTTGGGATCTCAAAAGCGGTTGATAACAAAGCAATAATGCTTTCAGGGTAGTTACTAATACACCAATCCACTGTACATTTATTTCTAGTAATTTTCTCGCATTCTACCACGAGTATTCAATTTGATTTTGTGGTCCCTTCTTTTAGATAGACACTGAACAAAACAATTCTCAACTTTCTTCACTAAATCATAATATTCCAACTGAAGAAATTCCTTCTAATTTGGTTGTGAATTATCCTACTCAGTGCCGCGATCTTTCTAACCCCTCTCAGTCAACTGATAATCCTTTAGATATTCCAGCAGGTCTGTTAATTATAAACATGTATTTTGTTACTTTCAATGAACTAATTTCTTTGTTTTCAATCCATTAGATAATGTACATTATTACCACATGTTTTTTGCCAAGGCTACTCCGTTGAAATATATAGATATTCACTGCTACGGCGTTTAATTTTTTGAATGTGCTTTCTGTACTGGCCAAAGTTTGTGAGGCCAGATATTCTCGGATATGTGTCTCATTGGTTTCAGAAATGCTCCATGCTAACGATTTTGATTTGATATTTTGGGCACATTTTAAAAGCTTTGAAATTTGTCTGTTTCATAAGGAATATTTTATAACCCCCTAAATCTATCTAATTTGAATAATTGATATATTAGTTTCAAGAATTATGATTAATTCTTGATTAACCATTGTTATGAAATAATCAGTGATTACTTATTCTGAACTAGAGTTTTTTGTCTCTTGAGATTCAAATTATTTCTACGTGCATAACATTGATTCATTTATATTCTGATTTAATGGGGTTTCTCATCCTAACATTGAATAGATTAGTACAGTAGAACTCGGTTAAGACACACCACTTTGGGAGACAATAAAAAGTACTTACTAACCGAGGTACGTCTTATCCGTTTGCATAATCCACAAATCGAAATACGGACTTGTTTAATGATATGAATACGATGTATGGTATACAAGTATATAACATACTTACGATATAATTAAAGTATTTAGTTGTCACCATGGCCTACTTAATATACGGCTATATATGTCGCCGCGAAGGGCATAAAACAAAGAGGCCAGTTTCTAATTTTCATTCTAGGATAAACTATGTCTCCTATTATTGTTGTTTGGGTTGTATATGGGGTAATCAACCATGCGAGTCCATTAGAACTACTTTTGAGAATCTCAGATTTGTGGTTAAGCTATTTAGGCGCCATTTTATGATAACGGTAACAGTTATTGGTAAAATGAAAAAAATTCAAATATCATAAATTTCATTGCCTACTTTCTAATAATTTTATAATAGGAATACTAAATTGGGGATATATTGCATACCCCATCACAGTGGGAATTTAGGTGGGAATAGGATAAAATTATCATTCTCTTGAAACTTGAATTCGTGCTTACCACTGAATTCAGAATATCAAATAACCTAGTTATGCCTAATTTCATTCCGATCTAAGAAATATTTTGGTTGTGATGACTATTCAAAGTATTAGATTTTTGACAATTGGAATTTCTATTTTGCGGTTATAGAAAGTTACTAATGCTTCTTTGCAGATTTTGAGAACACTGTTCTTGTTAATGACTTCTCTTTTGAATATTCTGATATACATGGATTAATATGATATATTAGATATCATAATAACATCTCAGTATAAATTGATTATGGGGTGTGGCTAACGGAAAATATACGATTCGGACAATAAATTCTTGCTTAATCCCCCTCCTTCAAGGTGATGGGAAATATCGTGTCCAGGCTCACGCGGGTTTTTTGTCTGTTTTTAATATAAAGTAGACATATTTAACTTCAATATAAACCAAAGTCCAGATGCGCTAAATTTTGCCCACAGATATTTTCCTTTAATATTAATAAATTTATTAAGATAATTGATTCAAGTAAAAATATTTCTTATGCATAACAAGGAAGCTTTATAATTTCTTAACTCGAATCCAATGAGTTAGGGGTTACAATGAATTTGAATCTGACTAATATCAAATAATTCGGTGTCAATTTGATGAATTAAAGTTTAGCAGGGAGCTGAACTGTCGGAAAATTAGTGGAAACATACTTTTACATACTGAGATCTTAACAATATTGTCAAAACTAGGTTCTACTAGCTCTAAAACCTAGGTGATGTAATATTCTTATAAAATAGTTTCTAAATGAGCGAAAAGGCGCGGCGTAGATTCCATAATAACTTTGAACCATATATATTAGGATTTTTGAAAAAATTATACCTTGTTCAAGAAATATAATCTATTCTCATGGGTAAACAATAAAAATTTTGTTAACAAACCTAAAGTATAATTTATTATAAAATTAACATGAATTGTCTAGAACTACGTTTAGGTGAATACGTACATCATTTTTAATAATGCCATTCAGTTTGCAGCTACCGATAACCTATATGTAAATAATACTTCATTAGAGTCTATCTAGCATAGTTTTCCTATTTCCACTTACACCCCTGAATATTCCCACTGTGCCCCAATGGCTACTAAATCACAAAATGTCGACATTATAAAAAAAAAATTTCATTATAAAGCAACCGCATGCTAAACAACAAGTATTATCCGAATTACAACTTACTATTTTCGTTCATAAAACGTATATAATTGCTGGTTTATTTATATTCTTTCTCATTATATATTCGGAAAATGTATTCTAAGTATATTAGCAGATTATTTTCATTTTCTTTTAGTTCTTCAGACTCGAATTGTATATTTTTGTATTTTGTGGTGTCATCATAAAATGGCGCCTAAATATCTTAACCACAATTCTGAGATTCTCAAAAGTGGTTCTAATGGACTCGCAATGGTTGATTACCCCATATACAACCCAAATAA
The DNA here is from genome assembly GCA_028753945.1 of Hexactinellida sp. DTS-2022. Classification (NCBI taxonomy): domain Eukaryota; kingdom Metazoa; phylum Porifera; class Hexactinellida; species Hexactinellida sp. DTS-2022. Next base: position 1,918,917 of record JAPNXP010000003.1, read on the forward strand.
CATTAATAGGAGACATAGTTTATTCTAGAATTAAAATTACAAACTGGCCTCTTTGTTTTATGGCCTTCTCGGCGACATATACACTAACGTGCCTAAAGTATTTGGACAGCAATAATTTGTATTCAGACATTTGAGGTTATACCAGCATAATAACATTAGTAGATGCCTCAAAATGGCTATTTACATGAAACTGTATGTATAGTATATTCAAACAAAAATAATTCGAATTTAATTTTTTATGGAGGCGTTAAACTCATTAAATATTGAATTAGCTAATTAAATAATTAATTCGTGATCATTTAGATGCAATGTTAATACTTTAATTCTTCTAGCAGATTTGAATTCCACATGGTTAAATTATTTTAACCATGTGGTTAAATTAAGTGCATAATTTCAAATCAATCCAAATATTTTCTCCTGTGATACAACCACATTTCAATTTATGCCACTAATCCCACAAGTGGCACGTGTCAGAAAAACTTATGCCACTTGTTGGATATTTGCTAAATTGATTTGAAGTCACTTAATTTTGTAATGTGTATCTATAATAAGATATTTATAGTCATTTCAGAGTAGTTTAGTTTGCCGTTAATAAGTTACCAGACAAGTATTGTGAGTGGATTAAAATCCCTATTTTTCAAATACTTTTTGCTGGTTAGTGTATAGCCGTATATTAAGTAGGTCATGTTGTCACCTACTCACTTTAACCGAAATATAACTGAGTTTTGCTGATACTTTTCTAGATTAGTAGTACGTACTAACCGAATTAAAATACATACATATTATTTACTTGGGAATAGAATGTTACGTATTATCCGAGTATGTACGTATTAACTGAATCATTTATAATGCATCAAATAGGAGGAAAATTCGGTTATTAGCGAACAGTACGTATTATCCGAAAGTACGTCCTAAGCCGAGTACGCTCTAAGCGAGTTCCACTGCATATTAAACAATAATGTATAAATTCATCAAATTATTACCTAATGGAATATATTAATCTGAGCAATTTTTTCATTGGTACAGGACAATTCTAATTACATAAACATTAAATATTTAAAAAAATCATTCATTTGGAACGGATCAATATTGTATAATCATCATGATCAGAATTAATAATATCTGGAGAATAAAAGTATTTGACGAATGTCTGGATTGATAAGCAAAGCAAGAGTCAGATTATGAGAACAATTATTTAAGACTGGATTCTTAAGTTGACGTTAGGATTCTAGAGTTTGAAGATAAGATAAATGATAATTCGTTCCGACATCATACGATGTAGTCCAAATTATGATAAAGTGGATCTTTTCCAAAAAGGACGATTACCATATGAAAACTCACAATTTTTTCTATATAATATAGTGCAACCTCCATAGGCGTAGGCTCCTGTAGGGCTGGTAGGGCCATGGCCCTACCAATAATTGTCTTTCTTCATAGAAGCTAACACAATTATAATGCCAAGATGGCCCTACCAATCCTAACATCCAGCCTATAAGGGTCCTACCAATCTCCAAAACGAGTCTACGCCCCTACCTCTAAAGTTGGGGAACATTGGACAGGAAAAAAAGTTCCAGCCACTTGGGGTAGAAGGACTTTTGTTTCCTAACACTTCAGATTCTGTAAAACAGTTAAATCTAATTCTGTTGATTCAATCTGTAATAATTAGTACATTTATTCAACTAGTTTAAAATAATTATATAGATTCCAATTGTGAGGTCTAAGACTAAGAGGCTTCAATATTTTGCAGTATTTGTATACAATTAATCAAACCAAATTAGATATACTAGCGCGCTTCGCTTACTTGCAACTTGGCGGCATAATTATCACAACCACACACCGACTGGTCGAAATTGGTTTTCGGTGAAATACTTTACAGCATTAATTATAGCGTAAATATGCCTAAAATAGTGAGATTTTACAAATTTTGTATGATTACGTCATCATTCGATGATGAGTGATCGTAATGATAATCTGTTATGGGAAACACGACTGAATCATTAATGTACATGTTCTATAACATTTTAGACTCATACTGTGTGCAAATTATGAGCGATCTCTTCACTCTGGTTATAAAGTAGGAAAAAAATTGTCAAAATTAAGGTAATTACATTTAATTATTTACTTCTTTTTGGATTCAGCATAGTCGAAAACTTACACAACTCTCAATAGTGGATAATCATTAGGGATACATTTCATTTCACCTAGCTTAAGTCAGAAATTTGATATCAACTGGCTGGTTTAAATTTAAGCTGGAAATAATACATTTTCTCATTCATTCTCTAGGATAGCTTATTTAAATAGTAACAAAAATGTGATGACATACTTCGAAAGTATTTCTTTCCTATTTCTAATGACACATTGTACAGATTCATTAACTATAAAACCGATTTTCCTCTTCTCCACATTTCTCTTCGTTTGAATTAATTTACTTGTATTGTTAGCCTATCAAAAGTCAAAAATATACAATTGAGGGAAATTGAGAATTGCAGTATCAACATAAATCATTTGTCTTTCATCTAGCTTATTAATTAACCATATTTAGACCCGCAGACACCGCATACATTATTATTTACTATTTAAGTCCGATTTAGAATCTGGCTCTACTTAGTAAATTTTTTATGATATTATGGTATGTTTATAATATATAGCTATGATGATATATTTCATTACTCAACTGACTCTAGACAATAAACATACAACATAATTACGTTTACTACATACACTGTTTTTGATCAGCGATAACCTGAGTTTGGTGTTATTTCTATGTTTGATATTTTGGTTTTTTTATTTTGTTGTTAAATCGATTTCATAGGTATACAGCGCCATTAATCGTTTTTGACAACATAATAGTGGCATCACAATTCGAAAGATTGAAGCCATATAAGATTTTGGACATATTCAATCGACACCTTAGATTGAGGTAGTCTCAAGAGTAATATATTGTATAGTTCTAAAACTTCTTTTTATATAGAATTCTTCTGATTTTACATTTTTTACCACTGTGCTCTTATAGGGTGCAAATTATATGAGATTAAGTGAATTTTCAGCTTGTCAATTTGAGAGAATGATATCACAACTTACAGAGTAGCTAGAAATTACCAGTCCTAAGTTAGATGTTATTTTGACAAAAATGGTTTCCCCTACATAAATTGGTCCGGGGGCACCATTTTTGTAACATTTTAATGATATTGAACTAAAATCCCCCCCCCCCCCCCCCTTCAAATTTGGGGTCCCCTCTAGTGATTAATTAATTTATATATTATTAATATCTAATTTATATTTAAAGTTGTTTGGGGGCATACTCGGACAGTTAAGATTTCCAACAAATTAACGCCTAAACAGAAGTATGACGTAATTTTCACTTATCTCAATTATATATCAATCAAGTCATGAGATCACTTATTTAAATGTGTAACATAAAATGATTACTTGATGATTTTTAAACATGTTATTATTACTTATTTTATTTTTTCTGAAATTCCTATCTATTCGAGGATAAGTAGTCATCGTTCCAGGATAGTTTATTGACAGTTCATTTAAAACTGGCTGTAGTACCTTTGTTGAATAATTCATGCTCTTTTGTTTCCAATGTGTTGAGAACTCGATATCCTCGTTTGTATATTGGTTAATGGATATCTTGACTCCGAAGCTCTCTAAATACCACTGACTTGATACTCCGGACATCTCCTGACTTTATCAATATCCATCAGTCTGTTCTCAGGGATGTTTGTTGGAGTAATGTGACATTCACATTGTCTCCAATCAAATAGCTCTTTGAAAGGAAGGGCGATATTTTGTCTCGTTGTCGATGGAATTCTGATAGTGGAGTATTAGTTGATTAGATTAATACATTCCCCTAATTAGATTGAGAAATTATACCGCCTCTTCTCGGGATTTTCTAGTGAGGTTGGTCTCAAAATTGATTCTTCAACTCCAGAGATGATGGAACTAGTGTATTTTCATCAGATATCGTTTGAAAAGAATCATCATCATTTGGTTATCCATACACTTGGATTAGGTGATAACTCTTCTCTTTTGTCTCGATATACCTTTTCAACAGTTTTACTCTCTGAATCGATTTGTTACGAAGTATGTGAACATTAATAAAATCACTTTACTATCGAATAGGGCCCGAAACATTTATTCTGTAGTTTCCTCCTTAGTTTTCGATTCTCGTTTAACACGCTATCCCCTTTCTCAAGTTTCCTCAAACTAGCTCCAGGACGGCTCCACCGGGGGTGTCCTGGGTGCCGGACACCCACTGCCTCAAGGAAATGAAGCGGTGCTTGGACAGTGACACCCACTATACTATACAGTGGACACCCACTACACCCACACCTCATAATACGTGGCGCCGGGAATGAGCTCTGTATAATTTCTTATCGTATTGTTCTTACATGAGCGTTGCGAATGAGCCAGATTCTCTAAGGCTATACTGTTGTTAGTCTCTTGTGTTTCTTGCATAAAACTTATCAATTGTTCCACTGCTCTTGTGCAGCACACCAGGCTACACCTATGTCTTCTGTCTACTAATAAGTCAGACTCTGTGGTTGAATTGTTCGTCTCGGTTTTCGGGATCCGTTCATTAACTAGAAAGCAGAGAATAAAGTAGTTATTTTAGGGCTTATGTTAATTGAAATCCTTTTTTCTTCGAGAAAAAGTGATCAATTGTAATCTTTCTCATTTAACCAATCAATTAGTTTGAGGATGGTAGGGTGTCGAAAATATTAGCTTATAGTCTTAATATTCGTCTAAGGCCTTTGAGATTTTATTGGTAAATTCACGTCCCTGTTCTTTTTGATCATTTGATGTCTTTGAACATGCCCGGCCAATAATTGCGGTCTTTTGAAATTTCAGATTAATAACTAGCCACTGATTTCCCGCATTATCGTGGATTTCCTTAACAATGCCTTCTAATTCAAACCCATTGGCTACCAATAATTTATTTGTGGATCAAGATATTAATAACCTGTCTCCTATGATGCTTTCTTACGAATTAATCTATTCTGGTCTTTTGTAATCTGTTCACAATAAGATTTGGACACACAATTTTTTTTTCATTTTTCCAAATTATTTAGCATCCATGGAGTACATGAGGGGGCACACTAACATTAATTTCAAGCCTGTGCATCACCTGAGGTGAGGCAGTCTCAATTTCAGGTGGGGCATAGGCCGCACTTGGCCCCACCCTCGCGCCGCCACTGACCTTGGCAACAACTTTCTGAACATTCCTGCAGTTAGTTGTTAAATTAGAGCCACTTTAAAATTTGTACAACCTGTGCCACACGTGGCACATGGCACGATGATGCAACCACTTTAGAAAAGTTCACCATTGATGGCCCAAACTTAAGTATAAGAGCTATTACCAAACTTGATAAATACTATATTTCAGATTCGTTTGATAAGACACACATGAAATTCGCAACATATTTCTGCCATGTACTGTTTGTCGGCAAACTTTTATATTCGTATATTAATAGTATACGAGCCCTTCCATCTCGGTCGCTTTGCGACGTATCGGTGCTTCATAGCAAGTTGACGGCCGCTATGCGGCCTTACTCCTCAGCCTTCCCTCCAAGGAGGATGTTATATACGTCCCTTACAAGTTACTACCATTTTGCAAAGTTTCAATTTGTTACCAATAATACCCGTTGAAAGTTCACTTCTAAGTTAGTTGATATTGAATTTCTTTGAATTGTTTACCTATTTGTGTAAATAACAACAAAAATATTCATATTGGAAATTTATGAGTGCAAAATTCGTGTTCAGCATGCTTGTTCACATAGAATACCCGTTGAAAGAAAACTTCTGGGTTGATTTCAATTTTGCTTAATTTGTTTACTTATTTTTCTATTCAATAGCCATAATAAATATTTCTATTCAATAGCCATAATAAATATTCATATTATACATTTATAAATGCGAAATTCGAAATCAGCATACTTGTTTACCTATGATCTATTCTGATAAAGGAATAACAAAATATCTAATAGGGTATATTGTCTTATTGATGTCCGTAAATTAGAAATTTACCAGACTATGATTACCTGAAGATGACCTGGTTCCAATATTTTCCAAAGGACTTTATTAATAGATTTATTATCTGTTTGCGATATACTTCATCTTTGAATAACTTAATCTGCTGCCTAACGACAATAATGGTTATGTTTTGGAAATGTTGATTGTTATATATTTTCTATATACAATTGATATTACATGAATTTATTGAGTGTTTGAGCTAACATCTATTGCTGAAACGAATATTCCAAATGTATCGATCGATTCTTCATCTAAATGAACGAATATTTGTATATTTGTTTGTTTTGTTTTTATCCATTCAATACACTTCATGACTCAAATTAAAGTGGAAATATTTTTTATTGTTTTCACCATGTACAAAATTGACAAAACAATTATGAATTATTCTTTACGATCTTTCCAAAATTAATTTTGTTCGAATTTTCGGTGTATTCCTTTCAGCCCTACCAACAATATATAATTTGAATCGAAAGTTGTTCATTGCCTTCAATATAGTGCAATTAGGAATTATAACCTGGCTTTATGTTTGAATTATGCCAGTGTTAATGGGTATGCTGTCTGATTTCCACATGAATCAATATTTAGATGTGGGCGGGCGGCATCTCATTATCATTATCTCATTCTTTGATGGGATAATGATAATGATATGTTTTGATGTTTTGACTCTAAAATCTCTTTGTTGGCACGTTCTTTAATGCATTTTTGGATATAGTTCCAATTCCAAAAATCAGTGAAAACCCTCCATGCGAAAACAGGGGGAAGGATGATGCATTTGTATATTGTATTCTAACATAACAAAAACTGCTTTGATTTAACCTAGGGGATCAGTGTACAGATCCCGTATAATTGCACAAAATCACACTTAATCGGGTCCGCATGTGTACATCTAGATTTAAGAAGCTGAGTGGAATCGAATGGGGGTCACTCGACAGGGTTAGGACAAATTTTGAGAAGCGAATATTGTTAAATTCCTACAACATTCTTGCGTCGTCATGGAAATTTGTCTCAATTGACTAATTTAATATTGATTACGACGTCGACTTAAAAATTGGATCGGACTTGATTTCAGGTTGTTAAATGAGTTCTAACACCTTCAAAATGTGTCCCTTGGAACTCTATCCAAAAATTCACCACTTGCATTAAAGAACAGACCCAGGGGCGTGCTGGCCATACATTCGTGCTGGGATCCCCGCTCGGGCCTCCCTTTGAAGGCCGCCTTAGGTACCCACTTGTGGGACTGCAGGCCCCTCGGCGAATTCTTTCTGAATGGAATCCCGCCCCCAACCCCAGGACGCCCCTGAACAGACCTACAAAGTATGTATGAGCTGGCTAAAAGTCTTAAGATGTTCAAGTTCTGTCAAGTTCTGTCACTGATCAACAGGGAACCTTTTGATTGCTGCAGGCTCAGCTGGCTAACTAAAAAGATGATACTAGTCTAGGTTATATTTTTGAATTTACTTTTACTGATTAATTATATCAGGAAATATATTTAATTTGTCACGAGCATAATATATATAGAGAATACTTAACCATCGATCATCGGCGTTTGTATTAAAAAAAGCTCGCTACTTTCTACCGATTCTTTTTTTATGTTTATAAAAAACATCATCGGTAGAAAGTATCGAGCTTTTTTAATACAAACGCCGATGATCGGTGCTACCGATGATCGGTGGATAAGTATTCTCATGTATATTTATATATTATACAGGTGGCAACGTGCTTATATCTTCGTCCATTCCCGGCCCGAATTCATTTTCTCAGGCCCGGCACGGAGCTACTCATAGATGCCAAACCCCGGCATAATACAAACTTATCTGCAATCAACATAGATATTCACCCAATCCCACCCAGATATAAAACATACAGTTACAATATTGTTAACTAGTTGTATAAATTGATTATCACATGAAGTATACATTCGCAACATATTTCCGGTTTATTTCGATCATATGCCAATTGGTTGATCCAAGTAAATTTGCTGAATTAGTACAAAACGCAGGTTCGGAGAAATATTATAAATTTGAACTATATAATTCAAAATCGAAAATGCTCGGAAAATTTGAATCAATGGTGCCAGTTCAGATAGTTATAGCTCTGAGCCCGAAGGGCATCCGGCTCGTGCCGATCCCAGCTCGCGACCCCTAATGCATAAATAGCTGAATTAGTTTTCATTAATTTATTAATTGATTGACAGATTTAATACAAGTGGGAACTAACCGAAATTTCATTCGAATATTATCATATGTATATACCACACAGAGGCTCAAATTGCGATAATGGCCTAATAGGTATTTAGGTACCTGCTAGCAGGATTGGGGTCAAATACAAATGTATTTTGTATTTGATGTATTTTAAATACATTTCCCATGTATTTGAGATGTATTTAAGTACTTTTATATTTTTGCGAAAGTATTTGTATTGTAATTAAATACTTTTGAAATGTATTTGTATTTTGTTCAAATACATTCAAATACTTTATATTCAACAACACTAGGCAGTCGGCATAGCACTTAGGGAATAATATTGAACTTGTATTAGTTACTAGTATAGTGTCGAATAATTGTAATATATTCACTTCCATCTATTCTACCGTGTAGGTCAGGGGTGTCCAACATACGGCCCGCGTAAAATTTATTCTGGTAAATATTTTGATCATTTTATGTAGTCTGTCATGATTTTAGATGTGTTTCTTAACGATTTCTGTTCCATTTTCGTTTGGATACCCCAAGCTATCTCTCCCTAAATACATCTGAAATTTAGCAATTGGCCTTTTTGGACCACCTAAGTATTTGAGGAAACCAATGTGGCCTGAAATTAAAACCGATTTGGTACGCCGGTGTAGGTCAACTATATATAGCTATCCTTATTTGATTTTTTTATTGCATTTAGAACTTGATTGTTTGTAGTAGTATTTGTAAAGTATTTAAATACTTTCGCCAAGTATTTGTAAGTATTTAAATACTTTTGTAATTATTTCCAAAGTAATTGTATTGTATTTAAATACATTTTGAAAAGTATTTGTATTGTATTTGAATACATTTGAATGTATTTGACCCCAAGACTGCCTGCTAGCGATATCTGATATATTATTGGCCTATATATTATCGATCAAAACTATTCGATTGGCGATATCAGATTATATATATGGCTTCTATTTTGATTTATAATGACGTCACCATAAATGACCATATTTGGTATTATTACGTAATGATTATATTTCAGCAAAGACAGCATTTTAATAGCATGCTATGATATGATTGATACTATTGACAATAACTATTTAAATACACATCAAAAACTTTATTCTAGTATGAGCAGCGTATTATACAGGACTCAAATTGAACGCTCCTAATTGCCCTAAGGGCACTAGAGTATGAATTTTGTACTCCTAAAAGGTTAGTTTTGCTCCTGGATAAAACCCTGAGTATTATTTAATTTACCAATATACGTTTTTCAGAAGGGTTACATGATCCGGTGTGATAAAAGGACATTTCTTCCCATATATAGGTCATTATTTCGAACAAACTCTCACGAAGGGCTACTAAATCTTTAAATTTCTTGTTCAGATGTGTGTTTTCAGATTCGGATAAATCAAACAATTCTAGGATACTTCGAGTTTCTGGACTACAACTATTATCCGAATTTTTAAGAACAAATAACACTTACGTCATCTTTAGTCACTCTGAAATGTTGTTATTTTCAAATTAGCATATCCAATGAATCATTTCATCGCAGGAAGTTTTTGGTCCAGCATGGTCCAATATAACTTACTAATATTTATTTTGCCCAATCATCATAATTTAACTTCAGAGAATCCTTGTGTTGAATATGTTTAATTATAGAGTTAATTTACCACACGAGCCTAGAAACAAATAGAATTGATATTCAGAATTTAACGAGACAAGTGACACGTTATGATAAATCATGAAAAGTGAACGTTTTGGCTGGTGCCCAGGGTGTTCACTTTCTAAAGGTTTACTGTATATGTATATTTTATTGTTTACTAATATCTATTACATTCCTAACACATTGCATAATATTTTTAACTTGCTGCCGTGAGGACAGCATTTTACACTTAATATTATAACTGGAATAAACCCATTGACCACCATTATACTGTGCCGACTATACTATAGTTAAATAGTATATTGGCTCAGTATTGGAATCACTGCCTTTTATTTTTTTTATTTTTTTTATTTTTTCTCCGTAGACGCTGCCCTGGCCAGAGCTTCATAGTTGATGGGTTGAAATTTGGCATGTAGGTTCGGAGTGAGAGTCTAATTTGCACCTGGGGTTACGATTTTTGATTAACAAATTTTGAACACACATTTAACACCTTTCAAATTTTGCCTGGTCCATAACTAAAAAAATGTTTACTAAACCGCCAAATTTTATTTACATTTGGATTCACCATAAAATTCTGCGTCTGAGAGGAGAAGAAAGTTTTCAACAAAGGGTTTAATTTCTGTCATAAATGGGGGTTAGAATATCTTTGTTTACTCACACTTCAATTTCTGTAATAGTGTTAAATCTAATTCCATTTTTTCAACTTGTAATAATTATATTGATTTAACTTGTTAAATATTACTCTATTGATTCAACTCGAGATAATTATATTGATTTAACTTATAAATTCCAGCTGGCTTCTATTTAATTGTAGCATTACTATACAATGGATTAAATTAAATTAATTAATATAAGGAATTTGTTGACTTAACTCACTCACCGTGGATACATTGCTAAATAAATAACTAATAATATAATTTATTATCAATAAATAATGAATGAATGGCAGTACTCAAGATGGTTTATGATAGAAACAAATTTATCTACCGTTCCTTGTGACTCGGACCAATTAACAAATGGTTCTTGACACCTTGAGGCGTTGATGACTTGGCGAAAAAAATCCAAAATTGCAGCCTGTGCCGACAGCATGTTCCTTTGGAGGCACTATCAATAAACCACCAACAAAATATAGTGCCACCAAAGGAACTTCCGCGTCGGCACTGGCTGCAATTTTGGATTTTTTTAAATTATCAAAATCTAATTTTTTTAATCGTGAACCGACACTATCCTTAAAATTCAATTCTTCTCACTTAAGCTCTACCCTGTACCTATGATTAGATAAGTCTATACTATTGACAACCTCAAAATATTAACGGATCACATGTTGGGTGTGCACTATAATATAATAAACCAAAATCTATAGAATCGAACCAAAGAACTAAAGAATTTTAAGTTTTAGATCCAAGCATGGCCTACTATAGTATACGGCTAGATAAGTCAAGTATTTGCCATTTTATTTCCAGGCCAGTGTTTACTTTCTAATTGCTCGTAAAATAAATTACCTATTGTCATGGAATAAACTAAACTTAGGTTTTCAAATACGCTGGAAACATCTAAAATACTTTTGAGAATGATTTCTCATCGGATTTAACCACAATGACGTAATCAAATATACATACCCATATATGGTAATTAATACTAATTATGAAGTAGAGATTTGAAGTAGAGATTGAAGTAGAGTGAACATTAGCTAAATAAGTCACAAGAACGGTCATTAAACTGACTGGGCAACATGTACGTCGTCAAACAGCACTTTTAAGACTTAGATTAAAATCTAACTATACATTTCAAAAAAATACTAAACATATGGTTTGATAATAATAGCATAATTATTTACTTACATTGACGTTGAAAAGAATTTGAGTGAAAGGAATGACATAATTTGTTACTGTAGTTAGTTTTTTTACAAGAAAAATGCATTAGGATAAAAACGGCAAAGTTAGATTCTCAAATTATCTAAAAAATTAACACTTATTTAACATCATTACCATATATGGGTATGTATATTTGATTACGTCATTGTGGTTAAATCTGATGAGAAATCATTCTCAAAAGTATTTTAGATGTTTCCAGCGTATTTGAAAACCTAAGTTTAGTTTATTCCATGGCGATATGTAATTTATTTTACGAGCAATTAGAAAGTAAACACTGGCCTGGAAATAAAATGGCAAATACTTGACTTATCTAGCCGTATTATATAGTAGGCCATGATCCAAGTAAACCTTGAATATTATTAAAACTATGTTTGGTAGAGCAGTTTGATTTCCGAATTTTATGTAGTAATATCGCTGACATTAAATACCAAGTGCCTTAACTACACTACTGCTAAACATTTTTTGGATCCACTGAGTAATATCACTCAAAGTTGCTAACTTTATCTTCTTTCAAAAAATACTCCTTTAGTTTTATAGAGATATATTCCTGTTTTACACACGGTCATAATTTTTTATAGATAATGCATATCATTCTATATACTAAGGCAATGGTGTCCATTTTTCGGCTAGGGATTGGTTACTCGACAAAATGCTTTTCGCTATTTTTTACATTTGTTAATACATTCCTTATTAAATTGTTACAATCAGGTTCGATTAGTATTAACTGTGTTCATTTTACACAAATTTAATAATATAGAACTCGAATACATTTCCTATATGTTATTAATTGGGGCAATAGCTTGATTAAGAAGGCTTTTGATATTAAATTAAATTAGCAGGCCTGACTGTATTAGTATTTTATTATGCTGAGAATACTTCCAACTACCAGTATACTGTGTCATCTATCTGAATACGCGCGATGTTTGTGTTGTGCCTGGCTGTACCTACAATTACAGAAGAGAAAATTTCACTTTATATTTTTAATTTCCCAAAGATGATGCTCTTCGGGTAAAATATTTGGGGATTTCCAGGTTGGGAGAAGACCACTTCCAAGAGTTAGTAATTATTACGTTATTCATTAATTTTACAACGAAATTGTTGTTGAGGTACTATAAAATTTTATTAATTGCAAATATTGATTATGCATTCTGAACCTCCTTATTGAAATTTCAATAGTTGACCCCACATTATCAGAATGAACCTTAACCGTGTAAGTAATAATTGATTAACAAAATTCCACTCTTCTGTATTTTGTATACATCTAGATCAGGGGTGGGCAAACTTTTTAGGCCGCGGGCCAAAATGGATAAATGTCATAGTGTTGCGGGCCTGAGAGTGAACATTTCCTATTTAACACATTTTTTATTTTATTTGCAGTAGCATTAATGGGAAATAAACTATGTTGTTGAGGAACTATAAACTAATTTAATGACATATTAGGAAGTATAAAGAACTAGTGGGAGTTGTGCAGTTGATCCTGCGTTTTTATTACTTTATCAAAATTTGGTTCTCTGGCTGAAGTAGCAATACACATAAGCTGAGAAAGGTATTCATCTGTCAATCCTGATCTTGACATATTTTTGATAAACTTTATCATACCTGCCAATCGTACAGGGATCCCTGTACAGTGAAAGAATTTAACCATTTTGGCCATTCTGTACAGGCGTACAGGGATTTATTCCATTTATATAGGGATTTTAATTTACTAATTATGAGTAAATAATGCCTAAAAATGTCTACAGATGTGATAGTATATTCTACCATGCATTCTGCATTGGCTACATTCTTAATATACCTCGCCATAATATGCCGTATCTAAGCACAGTGGGAATTTTCAGGGGTGTAAGTGGAAATAGGAAAACTATGCTAGATAGACTCTAATGAAGTATTATTGACATATAGGTTATCGGTAGCTGCAAACTGAATGGCATTATCAAAAATGATGTACGTATTCACCTAAACGTGGTTCGAGACAATTCATGTTAATTCTATCATAAATTATACTTTAGGTTTGTTAACAAATTTTTTATTGTTCACCCATGATTATTGATTATATTTCTTGAACAAGGTATAATTTTTTTAAAAATCCTAATATATATGGTTCAAAGTTATTATGTAATCTACGTCGCGCCTTTTCGCGCATTTAGAAACTATCAGGGGCGTGCTGGCCATACAATCGATGCGGGATTCCCGCTCGGGCCCCCCTTTGAAGGCCGCCTTAGGGCCCCACAGCGAATCCTTTCTGAATGGAATCCCGCATGGGCCCCCCAACCCCAGCACGTCCCTGGAAACTATTTTATAAGAATATTACATCACCTAGGTTTTAGAGCTAGTAGAACCTAGTTTTGACAGTATTGTTGCGATCTCAGTATGTAAAAAGTATGTTTCCAAATTTGCCTACAGTTCAGCTCCCTGCTAAACTTTAATTCATCAAATTGACACCTAATTGTTTGATATTAGTCAGATTCTAATTCATTGTAACCCCTAACTCACTGGATTCGAGTTAAAAAATTATAAAGCTTCCTTGTTATGCATAACAAATAATTATAATTGAAGGAGTATAATTTTTACTTGAATCACTTATCTTAATAAATTTATTAATATTAAAGCAAAATATCTGTCGGCAAAATTTCGCGCATCTGGAATTTGGTTTATATTGAAGTTAAATATGTCTACTTTATATTAAAAACACAAAAAAACCCGCGTGAGCCTGGACACGATATTTCCCATCATCTTGAAGGAGGGGGACTAAGCAAGAATTTATTGTCCGAATCGTATATTTTCCGTTAGCCACACCCCATAATCAATTTTTACTTAGATGTTATTATGATATCTAATATATCTAATTAATCCATGTATATCAGAATATTCAAAAGAAGTCATTCTCAAGAACAGTGTTCTCAAAATATGCAATGAAGCATTAGTAACTTTCTATAACCGCAAAATAGAAATTCCAATTGTCAAAAATCTAATACTTTGAATAGTCATAACAACCAAAATATTTCTTAGATTGGAATGAAATTATGCATTACTAGGTTATTTGATATTCTGAATTCAGTGGTTACCACGAATTCAAGTTTCAAGAGAATGATAATTTTATCCTATTTCCACCTAAATTCCCACTGTGCTAAGTTCTGCGATACCATGCATATTCTCAAACTGTCCCAGCTACCCTATGACACCAATGAAGGATCTAGGAGTTTTTAAGAGAACATAAAGAAGTGACCTTGACTGAAACAGCAACAACAAAGAAAAGAGCAGAGAAACTACACAACAGTTAAGTTTTCAATTTCATTAATTACTGATTATTTTTAAATTGTCTTACATTGACCTCTCCAATGGTTGGACTTGTCATTTACGTATTTAGACTCTTTTGTTTTCCTAGTTAATTAAGGATAGACATCCTAATTTGAACCATCGCTAACGATAAATCTCTAGGGCGCCGGCGGCACGGGTGCACCCGTTGCTCCGGTCAATTTTTTCCCCCAAAATCTGATTCAAAACTAACTAACAAACTAACTTAATATAAACAATCTATATAAATCAACAAAAAATTAAATCAATAAATATATTATCTTAACGGTGCCCCCGGTTTTGGATTATTATTAACTCATTCACCCGTTGCTCCGGCGTGTCACCGGCGCCCCAGAATCTGATTTATATATCACGGTCTTTCATCAACAAAAACTATCAGATCTCTCCTTAAAGCAAGTTAGTGACATCCGTCAAATTTAGACCCTGTTATTATAGAAAGATTCTTTACCTAGGCCTAAGATTAGTCGAAGATCAGAAACTCCTCAACCTACTGTTAAAATTGTCTAGAAATGCCTTAATAACTTGGACATGTTATTTAATTTCTAGACTATCATGATTTAGATTTTTATTTCTCATCGTGCATATTATTAAGTCTGTTAGGGACAATTGGCTCAATTTAATGACTACGAAATGCTCTTTATCTCCCCAAAGTTTACTCATTGAAAACATCATAAATATATGCGGAAATATATTTTCAAATAACCTCACAGTTTCCAT
Organism: Hexactinellida sp. DTS-2022; assembly: GCA_028753945.1. Classification (NCBI taxonomy): domain Eukaryota; kingdom Metazoa; phylum Porifera; class Hexactinellida; species Hexactinellida sp. DTS-2022. Next base: position 1,934,708 of record JAPNXP010000003.1, read on the forward strand.
CAATATATCAAAACTTGGTATCGAAAATTTCGCGCTCCTATATTAAAATTTTGCAAAATCATGCTCCAAAAGGAGCGTCTCACGCTCCTGGATAATTCCTGGTATTAGGGTAATTTTTGACATATTGACAGCAAAATTGACAGTCATAAGGTACAATTTGACAACTTTTTCCTGACTCTTCCCCTACGAAACTATTTGGCATTTGCTACTAACTAGAGCATGGAACACTTTGGAGGTTCATGTATATATGCAATGTATTGCGGTGGGACATTATACGCAAAACTTTAGCACTGTTTCGAACTGTTTGTTACCTAATTAAGTATAATTTTTCTAAATTTCTTGTCTTGAAGCGTGATAATAGCAGGATTACTAAATTCAAAAATTAATTTGTATTTGTTTCTTTTAGTTTATTCAGTCAACCTTGTGATGAACTTGTAGATGTATTAATTAAATGTGTGATAACTCTCTCTTTGAAATATATCTCTATTTACTTATTGATGTATTAAGCTCCGTATTTTATAATTACGTACTTTTATATCAATACAGTCAGGTTCTTTTATTATGAACATTCGAGGGACCAAAAATTGTGTTCATAATAGAGAGACTTCATGATAAGCGAACTCAACTTAATACAAACCCTATGTAAGTTGACAAATTGGGCCGTAGAGTTTGTTCATAATATAAATCTTCATATTAAGCTGACAAAATCTTGTTCATAATAAGCAGACCTGACTGTATATGTGTTTGTAACTTTATATGAATATACTATATTATCTATTATACTCAATCGTTTTATTTTGATCTTTAATTGACAATAATATGTTGTCAGGGTGAATGAGGGTAGCTAAGATTAATAGAAAAATTGAACAAATTACCTCTTAGAAAATCTTGTTTTGAAGTACTCAACCAATCCCCTTACCAAATTTTAGTGATCACCATTACCTTTGTGTATAGAATGCTATGGATCGTCCAACTATTGAAATTACTTAACTAGAAGGCCTAGTTATGGATGTAGATGGTCCATGATTTTCCATATGAACATAATTTGATTAGTTGATTTGTCATATACGTACTAGCATTTGTTATTTTGGCTATAATCTTTAATTTATTTTAGCAGCCACCAATTTTGAGCTTCCTGAAGGTTGGGAGATGAGATATGATAAACATGGGAGAGCTTACTTCGTGAATCACAATTCTAAGAAAACTCAATGGGATCCACCCCTTCCGAAAGGGTGGGAAGAAAGAAGAGATCCTCATGGCCGTGTTTATTTTGTCGATCACAATTCAAAGTCTACAACCTGGCAACGTCCTACTCGTGATTATATCAGACGGTTACAAAATTATAAAACTCAGCTTGCTCTACAACAGGACCCTAATTCTCAAAGGAACTTTATGTCTAGAAGATTACCTGGAATTGAAAATCAGCTTGGCCCAGAAAACCCAGATGGTTTGGGCCCACTTCCAAATTCTTGGGAAATGAGACAAACACCTCAAGGTATATTTATTATTTGTTATTGATGAGTATTCTCTCGTTGATCGTCATTTCCTATTAGCTTGATCAAATTTTCTCCTCTTACAATTATGCGACTCTATACTCTCTATACTGTCTCCTTTTTCAATCTGCATTTTATTTTTTAATATGATTTAAAATTTCGCTGTCATCCTAGAGTAAATGAGCAATTCCATTTTCATTAAAATATCAGCCTACTTTATCACATACAGTAGATATAGGATATACGAACACAGGTTATAATAACATACCGGATATAATAATAACATTCTACTGGAAAACGGTTGCCATATATCCTATCTAATTTATACCGGTCAGGAACATTATTTGCAGTTCCCAACGATGTTCTTATAATCGGCATCCACTGTATATATTTATAGATAATATGTTTTAATTACGCGCAGGGGGAAATAGTATTGCCATAGGTTTCGTGGGGGGGGAACAAATACGATGTTTTCTTATGGACTCTTTCTCATATAGTGATAATGTAATTTATAGACTCACATACTTTGTAAAATATTATATTTCTCGCTAACTTATTATTATTTGAAACATTGCCGATCCGGTGTAAATTAAGGAGACTCCGATTCGACACAACTTCACCCGGAATGTCAATATTTTGAAAGTAAGGCTATTACCGTATTCCCCGAAAAGCGCCGGGTCAATAAAATGACATTAGTATGATTAAATTTAAATATATTAACTAATCACTGGGATGTAATTTCATTGATTTTGACAACTTCGGTACGTATACTATCGGTGAGAACCATTAAAACGGACCTAAATATTATTTTCTGGATTTGTCAAAAATATCAGGATAAATTTGGATCACGAAAACAATAAGCTCTGCCGTGCTTATTAGAAGTAATACGGTATGACAAATATACGAATGTTCGTTCGAAATTATTGTACGAATATTCGTTTCGAAACGAATGTACGTTTGAACGAATATTAGACTGAAAAGCATATTCGTTTACTACTTTTGAACAACAAGCTGATTTTTGTGAATTTTCGGAGATCCCAATTATAAGTTCCTAACTTTATGTGTCGATGTTGTGTGTCATACACTTTGTAAATTATTTTAACATTATGAAAAATTATCGTCCACAATATTTGAGTCTTTAATTTGATTTAATGCTTAGTGATTAAAACCAACGAATATTCGAATATTCATTCGTTTAGTAAAACTTTCGTTCGGTGCATTTTGAATCTTCTTTTCAGCACGTTTCAATACATTTTTCTTATTGCTAAGCAATAGTTAGTATTGTTATGTGTCCGACTATATTGTTACCGGATTAATCTGACAATTAACAATACAGGATACAATTATATGGTGCTTATGTTACAGCTATGCGCGCAATATTAGTTTGCATCTATGCATCAACGCTATGCACGCACGATTATGATTATATTTACAGATTCACCTGATCCTGAAACTTCGGAAACATCATACCGGAACCGGATCTGCTTTGAAATATAACACAGTACGTATTATATAGTTTGTAACAAGGGATATATGCTAAAATAGAACCTCGTTATATGGTAAATAGAACCTCAAAATGCTTTCGTCTAGTCAGCCATTCGCATTAACCAGTGTCATTTGTTTCGCAAAGTATATTAAGGGGATTAATCTAGTGTTTGTACCAAACAATTTTGTACTATTGAAGTTTTGATATATAGAGATAAACATTATACAAACTATATAAATGTATGATTATTACAAGTATAATGTATTGAATAATTAATAATATCAAAATTATATTCCAGATGCCTAATTTCTTTATTTCAATGTGAATCTCAAAGTCTTTTGATTCATTTATTTTCTATTTATTTTTCGTTTCAAAAATAATTTTTTTCGCTATGTACATGGTTGGAGCCGATACGATTACAATCGTAATCGGTTGTAATTTATGACACATTTCACTGTTATTATAATCGTGATCGTAATCAGATGATTATATTAGACTGTAATCGTATCGTTATCGTAATCATGCTATTTATTAGCGTATTTATCTTTTAAATTAAGGAATATTATCAATTCGTAGGATTGCACCTGCGAAAGTGCTTTTATCAATATCAGTCACATTAATTTGAATTCCATCATAATATATACAGTAACAGTTAGTTTATTGAAATTGACACTTTTCCTTATTGTTAGTACTTTAGATTCAAATTTATCAGACTTAGCCAAACCGCATTTAGTATACATTTGGGTTCTTTTCATAATCGTAATTGCTTAATCATAATCATGTAATGAATGATAAAATCCCTAATTACAGCTGTACCGACAGCATTTTCCTATGGAGCCTCTATCTTTTGTTGGCTACTGGTTGGTTAATTGATAGTACATCCGAAGGAAAATTCTGTCGGTACAGCTGCTATTTTTCCCCCATGTCATAAAGGCCTCAAGGCGTTTAGACCTATTTATCAAATAGTTATGGGACAGAGGAAGGATTGATGCATTTTATAGTTGTTTCTATCTTAAACTATCTTTAGTTTAATGAGTATATGATAAATTATCTGAATAGTTAATTATTTTAGCAATGTTATCCACGGTGAGTTGAGTTAAGTCAACAATTTCCTTGTTTAGTTTAATTTACTCTGATCCATTGTATAGAAATACAAAATTTAATAGAAGGCAGCTCGAATTCACAAGTTATATCAATATAATTATCACATGGTGAAAAATTAGTATAGGATTTAACAAGTTAATCAACGAGTGTGAAGTTGGCTGAATATTCGACCAGCACAACTTCAGCCAATAACAAAACTAACTTGCTGACATCAGATTTAAATGATTTTTACAGCATTCGAAAGAGCAGAAACCTACGTTTATTAAACAAGGATTACACTTTAAAAAAATTTTTCGACAAAATTAATTGACCACTGACCCGCACTAGTTAACTACTTTTTTAATTCACTAATCGTAATTATCAAGCGCTGAAATTATCCATATTAACTCCAGAAATAAATATCTATGTTTATGCCATAGAAATTTCATCAAAAAATACTTTGTACTTTTTGAAATATTACGTTTGAATATTGAAGTTGTCAAAATCGAGTCTCCATTAAAATTGTACTACATTTACTATGTACTAGCGCGCTTCGCTTGCTAAAGTTACCCCTATATGCCAAAAATCACATTTGGATACCGTCCAGATTCTTCAATCAACTCGGAACATCAAACAAATATATACATACACACATACATACAGGTTTGTGTTTTAATAGTATAGATATATGCATACAGCTAACAAAAGCGTAATTCCAGTTTGACGTAGACAGTTAGAAGTGATTAAATTTGATCTCAAGCTTCAAGCTGATATTCTATTACGTATTAATAATTCCTTATGAAGAGAATAATCTCAATTCACGTCTCTCATTCTTCGAATAGTCATTTGAGGCATTTATTCAATCACCCAAGGCCAAGTCCCTCATTAAATAGTAAACGGGTTAATTTAGTCAATTAATTAACACCAAATTTTGTAGACTGATTAGCCTTTTTCACAGATGGAGGGAGAGTATTGTTATAATTATTGTAAGGAAATGACCTCTGTCATAGTTAAGATATTAAATAATTTGATTGTTTAATAGGATGACTTATTTGATTTCAATGATTATACCAAGAATTGATTATATAATTCAAATTTATACATAAAATGTACACAAATATGAAATATCATTAATACACATATAAATTAATCGTTAATCGTTGTCCACATAATTAAAATAGAATAACCATAATATGCGCGAAAATAAATAATCTAAAACTTCGTCTCTATCTCCTTGTCTGATATTTCCAAAACTGGTTCATAATAATTACCAGTATGTACAATGTAAATTGATCCAGTGGTGTTGGCGGGTGGTGTAGTCATTACCTGATCTATACTAGCACCTTTTCCAGAGAAAACATTGTTGCCCGTGTATTTGGAAAATACCCAATTATATGTCCTAAATAAGAGACCTGCTGCAAATAAATCTAAATCTCCGCCCCATTTTGCATTACTCTTCATACCAGTTTCAGCCACATAAACATAATCTCCGATATTTTGTAAGTATTTTTGTATTTATTATTAGTAAATTTTCCACATATTACTTTTAATTTATTTATAATACTATCAACGATATGTTTCCGTATTTCGTCACAATTATCCGAACAACCCGTAATCCAATATGCTATAGAAGAAAAAAAATCCATCTCCGGGACACAATAAGTCTTGTTAGGTACACACTCATTCAGTGGTCTCTTTACATTACTGTTGATCTTGCTATGTACTGGCGATATTACAACATTATAATTCAGAGCTTATAGGGTGGAAGGTTGAAATTAATTGTACAAACTTCAATTTTATCGATGTAAGTGATAATATCAACGTCAACTGCCTGGAGGACTATGGATACGAGCTCTTTTTCAATAATTATCTTTTTTCGCGGAAAATCAGAGTCCAAAATCTTTCTCTTTAAGTATTTACCTCTTTTAGACTGTCATTATTATTTAAAGTTTGATAACATTTTTCAAAAACTTTATCTACATTATCTATATCTGGGGTTATATAACTCCTATGAATTTTGCTCCTCCGAGACCATTTCTCCTTACATTCTTCTTCATTAAGTACTTCTAGTTAATGCTTTTTTGCTTTAAATATTTTAGAAGCTAAGGGATGAAATCCAAAATTGAAAGCAGAAATTCTATCATGAATATTACTATACATTGTACGAATAAAATCACCAGGTCTGATGTGTATATTAGATTCGAATATTGGATGTTTAACTATCCTAAACCAATTTTATGCTATGGCTTTACTTGCTTTAGTTCTTCTCCATCACCAGTTCGAGATAATATAATTCCAGTCCATAAAGGCAAGATTGGTAATAGTATGTTAACAAATATTCTAAAATATCGGGGCAATAACAACCATTTAGCATACTAATTTATCAGTTCTTAAATAATTGCGATTCTTATATACTATGTATTAGTGAATCAAATGTCTACCAAGGGGATAACTTATTTAGCACGATATGTAGTGGCGTTTTCTACTGGGTGCTATCATCTTTAGGTGCTTCAACATAGTCAAGTTGATATAGCATGTCGCCTCTAACTAAACCATTTAATTCCACTAAACTGGAGCTGACATTATCACTATAACACTGTGTAGATAAATATTACTTAATCTTCCGGAAACCCTATTTATTTCTTACATACTTTTTGCTTTTAAATTACAGCAAACACGTAAAATAAGATGTTTTAAACTTTTTTGAATAATCTTAGTTTTATTATCTAATCTATGCATTATGTGGGCGGAACATAAATGTATAATGTCAGTTAAGCTATTCATAACCTTAACATTTGTACTTACTAATCATCTCTGCTATAGTAGATTGGTTTTGTGACGGATTGAGGTTTACTGATAAGAGAACCCGTACCATCCAAAAGTAATATTATCTCTTTATTTAAAAGTTTCAATAGCTCTATCTGTTGCATGCGTATAGATGGATAATAAACGGTTCCTTAACTAAATATTGTACTTTTGCCAGGATATGGTTTCTCATTTAATAAGTTACGGTAGTTACCCTGAGTTGCAGAAATATCCGTGATCATATCATTTGAATATCTATTAGACGAGTTAACTTCAAATTTTATCTGTATTAAGCATAGACTACTTTAATAAAGGACTGTAGGCTGCCAGCTCGGGTCCTGGAACTTGGGTCCATTGTGTCTTATTGATATCTCATAATCCGCTAATGCTAGACACAGGAAATGTATTATTGTCGTATAGAAAGTCATATTTTGGGGGTCCATTGGTCATATTACATTATCTCAAATATTTGTGGAATGTGAGTTTTGCGGTTTTCACACCTTTTCCATATATGGTAATAATCTCAAATTTTCGACCTCAGTTAGAGTTAGACATAAGAAATGTATTATTGTCGAATAGGAAGTCATATGTAAGGAAGATATTGGCATATTGACTATCACTAATTAGCAGTGCTCGACAAGTTAGGTGGTTTGTTGGCGTTAGCCACCAAACATCTTTCTTAAGCCACCAAATTTTGCCTTTGGAGGCTTATCTAATCCACCATTTGTGGATTATTTGACCATGTGTAGATTATATTATTTGTTGCATTATTTGTTGCATTATTTGTTATTAATATTAGTGTTGTTTTACGGCATCAGAAGTTTGTTAAGCCATCAGTGGTTTATTAAACCAGCCATTGTTTATTCTTTAGCCACCATAAAAAGTGAGGTGGTGGTTTAATTAGTCACCATCAAAATTACATTTTGTCGAGCACTGCAGTAATTAGTTTAATAACTCGTAGTATCATAGTTTACTTACTTATATTACAACTCCACATACGATCAAAGTTATTTTTTCCCAGTGTAACGAGTTAGAAATAGTTAGAGATTCACATTCATACAGATTCATAGTTAGAGATTCATACTTGGCATAAACTTAGAATGTCCAGTTGCGATCATCATTCTGTTTGTTGTACACATCACATTATCTTTACAAAATCGAACCTACTAGTATCTGCATGTTCTTGTGAGAAGACTTACAGAGGGGCTTAGGGTGGTTTCCTGCCCAATTCTAGATCCGCTACTTAAGAGGATAAATCGAAGAGTGTACAAATGATAGTATATTTATATGGTTAAATTTATTGATTGTATAATATACATATGTTATGAGTAGATATTATAAAAGAGCAGGGTTGGCAAATTTAACCCACCCCCGGGTTAAACCCGAATTATACCCGGGTTAAACCCGGGCTGGGCAAAACACCTTTTTGTGGGTTAAACTGGGTTAAAGTGGGTTTTATTCTAATGTACTTGTAAATCAAGTTAATTTTAGCTATGTCAATTGTTTTGATTGAAAATCCTTATTCTGCAAGTATTATATTGAGATTCCGTAATGATCTTTTTTGATAATACCTGAGGTACGAACAATGGGATTTCTTAAAAGTTACAACAATCTGAGGTGCTTCAAGTAAACAATTCCACAACATATGTTCGATGAGAATTTTCTCGAAAAAGTAAAACCATGTGTTTGGTGGTTATGCATAAATTTATTGACACTTGACCAATCATGCAAATATGTTGAATTAATGTAATTGTGTATTGATTGATGACTCCATTACATAATAAATAGAGCATAAGATCGTAGTATAGTAATAATAATATTTTAATTAAGATTTTTCTGATTATTCCTGATAGGAATTTAAATCTATATTTATATGAAATGGTTCAAGATTGTTGTTAATAAACAAAGCATCATGTTATCAAAAATTCACCTAATGACAAAGCCACACGTAATTGAACAAGTAACGAATAATTGATTACCGAGAAATGTAAGCGATAAAAATGAATTAAAGAATATAATTACAGTCAGGTTCTTTTATTATGAACATTCAAGGGACCAAAAATTGTGTTCATAATAGAGAGACTTCATAATAAGCGAACTCAACTTAATACAACCCCTATGTAATTTGTTAAATTGGGACTGTAGGGTTGTTCATAATAATAAATCTTCATATTATCAGACGAAATCTTGTTAATAATTTGCAGACCTGACTGTATATGTCATGCGAGAAGATAATATTCACATCAAGATTCACTATCATTGCTATACTCATAATATATCTGGATCCCGGGATTGGAAAGTCTAATCCCGGGATTGAATCCCGGGCTAAAATGGACCGGGATCCCGGGATCCCGGGATTGAGACCCCTAATTGAGAGGTTCAGTGGAGTTTGACTGGTCATTTGCTCTACATTTGTTTCAGATTTTCATTAGTGTATTAGATTTTGATATGCACCTCTTACAATAAACACGCTTATATAATAAATTATAACGTTGAATTTGAAAACAAGGACTATAACTGGGAAAATCCGTTTCTGGAGAATAAAACCCACTTTAACCCGGGTTAAACTAATTAAACCCGGCTTTACTCGGGTTTAACCCACTGGGCTGGGCAAAACCTATTTAACCCGGGTTAAATTCCAACCCTGTAAAAGAGCCAGAATTATTATTTAGCATCGATGTTAGTTATCGATTTTTGACTAATACTGATCTATTGACATTTGTTGAACCACCTTTGATTATTCATAGTTCAACTCTTTATAATAGCACAAGGGTGGGGTTGGCTAACCGATCTGAGGCAATGGTTACAATTCGGTTACTCGCCACGGTTAACCGGTTAACCTCCCATCCTACTCAATACAATAAATCCTTTATACAAATTTTATTATACTACAGAATAAGACTCAGGTGTATAAAGTATAACTGCATAAGTTTATTAACTGATACATTTCGTGCTTTAGGCAAATTTAAATCAATGTTGTCCAATAAAATTTATTAAGTGGTGTTGAGAAATGGACTTAGGACTACATATTCTGATAAAATTAAAAAATATTCAATACTTTATACATTAATTTCCCAATAACTCTGCTGTTATTCAACAAACCGGCTAACTGGTTAATGAAATCTCTAACCGTTAACCGATGTCAGCAACGGTTAACCGGTTAACCGAATCCAGCCTTGAATAGCATTATGTTTATCAGTTGCATTCACGCAACTTGAAGCGTCTGAGAGACTGACATCAGGATACGAATTATGCCAAAACATTGTGTGGGGTATAATTAGATAGGTGGGCAATAGTTTATACTCCTTATTCATACTGATTAAAATGAACGGAATAGGTGGATTGAGGCAATGCCAAATAATCCAGGGAGTCTCAAAGATCGAAGAGAAATCTTTGTGCGTGAATCACATTTTGATTTGTTTGGGCTACTGTGTAAAAGGTGGAAAGCAGCCAGTTGGACCTCGTACCGATTTAAATCGGTAAACAATGGCTGGTTTAACAAACCACTGATGGCTTAACAAACTTCTGATGCCGTAAAACAACACTAATATTAATTAATAACAAATAATGCAACAAAAAATATTATCTACACATGGTCAAATAATCCACAAATGGTGGATTAGTTAAGCCTCCAAAGGCAAAATTTGGTGTCTTAAGAAAGATGTTTGGTGGCTAACGCCAACAAACCACTTAATTTGTCGAGCACTGCTAATTTGTGATAGTCAATATGCCAATATCTTCTTTACATATGACTTGCTATTCGACAATAATACATTTCTTATGTCTAACTCTTACTGAAAAGTCGAAAATTTGAGATTATTACCATGTATGGAAAAGGTGTGAAAACCGAAAAGTCACATTCCACAAATATTTGAGATAATGCAATATGACCAATGTACTCCCAAATATGACTTTCTATACGACGATGATACATTTCCTGTGTCTAGCATTATCGGATTATGAGATATCAATAGGACACAATGGACCCAAGTTACAGGACCCGAGCTGGCAGCCCACAGTCCTTTATTACAGTAGTCTATGGTCTTAAGCAATCTTGGGTCTTGAGATGAGGAAATTACCACTACAATACTCAACAACATTATCCATACAACCAAATTGTTTACGAAAATATATTGAAACTGAGGTATGCTGTAGAATTCCACCTAGATGTGTCCCTGAATACCCGATACATGGCGTGCATATTTCTTCTCTCCATTATTGTGTTGCACTGAGAGAGAACTTCAGATATAAAGTGTACTGCTAAGGTATTTGTAGATCCTGGTATACTAGTTATGTTTTCATTTATGTAAAACTCAAACGAATAACAGTTAATGAACTTACAGTCAGCACATGCTCGAAACTACGGTGAATTCACTTTATTACGACTATAAATCTTCTTAAACCAATAATTGTTAAATTTAAGAACACACATGGGATAGATTTTAGAAACTTTATTGCTAAACAAAGCTGTCCAATCTCGATTTGACTTATCTCTTCCTTCTACACTAACCAGCCAAAAGTATTTGAACAATTGGAGTTTTAATGCAAACTGCAATAATCGTCTGGTAACTTATTAGAGGCTGTTAGACTTATCTGAAATGACTATAAATATCTTGCTATAGTTGTAAATTAAATAATATTTTGAATTCACGTGATTTTAGTTAATATCCATGAAGTGGCATAAGTGTATCTGCCACGTGCCACTTGTGGCACAAGTGGCACAAATGGGAATGTGGCTGTATTCCAGTAGAGAATAAACGTAATCATTTGAAATTATGCTCGTAGAGTAATTCGCCCATGTGGAATTCAAATCTGCAATCAGAACTTCTATATTCCCATTCCATCTTGATGATCAGAAATTATATATTTAATTAGCTAATTATATAGTTAATGAGTTTAACACCACGATATAAAAGTAAATTCAAAAAATTTGCTATTTTATAATACTTCACAAATCGTTTTATGTAAATTGCAGTGTTGATGCATCTACCAATGCTATTCTGCTGATAGAAGCTTGAATGTATAAATACAAATTATTGCTGTTCAAATACTTTTGGCCGGCTAGTGTATATCAATAAAATGAATGAAATTCCACTCGTCCATGTCCAGGAAAAATTCACCATTAACACTCAAATCGGGTACAAAGTTACATTAATTACACCCATGCAATTTAGAAACAGTATCATTTACGTTGTTAATGATATTATTACTACATTTGATGACGTCCTCGGCATGAAATTTCTCTTCAACAAGATAATGAGGTACATTTTCAGGAAGTGGGGACAATTCTGGAGCTACTTCTGGGTTAGGCCACATAAAATAAATTACTTGTTTATCATCCATCATTTTCGAGAAAATTGGGACGGCGGACGGGAATTTATTTTTATTTTTTATTTCCATTCATATGCAAATAACATTATCCTATGCCAAACAATAAATATTAATATTTAATTCAATTAGAAAATCACATGACAATGCCCAAATAATTGAAATACTCCTCTAAAATACAAGACTTATTAAAAATTGATACAGTAGGTACTTTACACCAGGTTATAGCTAATATTTTGTAGGATTATGTTCATAAGATAATAATAAAATAGATCCGGACGGATAGTAAAAATTGGGACGGACGGGGATGATAAACAAGTTATTTATTTTATATGGCCTTATCTATTATAGCTAAACAATCAGTGTAAATGATTTTCAATACATCAACACCTTTCCTCGAAAACTGATCGCGTAAATATGTTATACAATGTACGAATTCACTTAGTTGCTCGTTGGTCAAGAGTGCGTATTGTTTTTTAAACAACTTTTCAATACATTTACAATTAATTTGGTTAAGAACTGATCAAATTAACAATAATGGTGTCCGTTCAATCATCTCATCCTCAAACTCGTCGATACATTTACGAACGAATGTACCACACTGTTCCAAATCTATCATGTTTTCAAATTTTAAAAAGTTTTCAAAATGATTTGGCCTTCGGTAACCATAAAAATTACAACCATCAACCCATAATTGAGTCTGGCTATTGTTGTAATAATAGTATGCTTGTGTATTACTAATAGTAGTACTATTGCTAAGATCAAATGAAACACGCTCGTCCTTTTGCTTAAGTTCATTGGTAGGTAACCAAGTCAGATGCTGAGGAAGACCAAATTAGCAATAATCTGTCATCCTGCAAATCAGGTTCAATGGATTCCCATGAAATTTCTTCACGAACTACAGGGCTAAGACTAGATAGGGACATACATTGAGATATTTCTCGCAGCATAACAGAGGTCTGTAAAGATGCTAACCCTTCAGGGCAGAGAGACTCGAGTCTTAAACTAACGAAAATTACATATTTTGAGATGGGAATTGTTCTTCCATTTCAAATAGAGTTTACGCGTTTAGAATGATTATTACGTCTTTGTACTTTCTTAGAAATTACACCCCAAATAGAATCTGCGACACTGGGACTGGTAGAAAGGGAATTCATAATCTCACTGTATGATTGTGGTGTGGTTCAAGAAATATATGTAATTGCCCGATTTCTGGAGGAACTAAAAAAATTAGAGTGAAATGAAATAGGGATTAGTTATGCATATTGTATTTTCCTGAAAAGTGTCGTGGAATTACCTCCACCCAGATTATTACTAAAGAAAAATGCGGCACATACTTATGCCCAGCACATATTCAGATAATTAAGTAATTTGAAGCGATTGTTAGTTCATACTTATTAGTAAACACAAAACAATTATGGGGAATCTAAATGGATCGAATCTACTTTAAAAGAATGATAAAAATTTATAAAAAATTGAAAAAACGACTAGAATCTCTACACACTATGATTTTGAGTAATGCAACATATCTACTAAAACTAAAATTCATCATCACCTTCATTTTGTTAGTCTAGGCATGGCCTACTATATTATACGGCTAGATAAGTCAAGTATTTGCCATTTTATTTCCAGGCCAGTGTTTACTTTCTAATTGCTCGTAAATAAATTACCTATTGTCATGGAATAAACTGAACTTAGGTTTTCAAATACGCTGGAAACATCTAAAATACTTTTGAGAATGATTTCTGATCGGATTTAACCACAATGACGTAATCAAATATACATACCCATATATGGTAATTAATACTAATTATGAAGTAGATATTTGAAGTGGAGTTTGAAGTAGAGATTCAGTGGACATTAGCTAAATAAGTCACAAGAACGGTCATTAAACTGACTGGGCAACATGTACGTCGTCAAACAGCACTTTTAAGACTTAGATTAAAATCTAACTATACATTTCAAAAAAATATAAAACATATGGTTTGATAACAATAGTATAATTATTTACTTACATTGACGTTGAAAAGAATTTGAGTGAAAGGAATTACATAATTTGTTACTGTAGTTAGTATTTAACAAGAAAAATGCATTAGGATAAAAACGGCAAAGTTAGATTCTCAAATTATCTAAAAAATTAACATTTATTTAACATCATTGCCATATATGGGTATGTATATTTGATTACGTCATTGTGGTTAAATCCGATGAGAAATCATTCTCAAAATTATTATAGATGTTTCCAGCGTATTTGAAAACCTTAGTTCAGTTTATTCCATGACAATAGGTAATTTATTTACGATCAATTAGAAAGTAAACACTGGCCTGGAAATAAAATGGCAAATACTTGACTTATCTAGCCGTATTATATAGTAGGCCATGGTCTAGGTCAGCACGGATCCCCCGGGGGGATACGCACCCCCCCAACTCTTCATGAGATTGGACTAAGAGACTGTCACATTTCACATATAGCTAAATTAGAGTGATAAACACGCTATGTTTAAAATTTGCACCCTCCTCTAATTCTAGCCTGGATCCGTCCTTGGTTTAGGTGTCAAACTGGTGGTCGGCTGGTTACCTGCGAAAATATAATTACATTGCAGTAGTAAATTGCTCAAAGTTGCGAAGATTCCTGATTTTCTAATTAATATCTCACAAGTTATGTTCAAATAAATTTTAACAAGGCCCGGGACATGGCTAGAATTATGAATTCGGCCAGATATCGTAATCTATGTTGACATCCCTTGGCTAGTCTTTTGGCTTAAATAATTATTCAGGAATAATATCATATTAATCTAATAATCTAATATATTTATTTTAACATTGGACATCAACGAATATTGTTTGAAACGAACGAGTAAAACGATATTTTTAATATAGATTTTGGCCCTTTATAAACATATCAATAAATTTACTTTTGGAAAAGTTGGTTCCAGGAAAGGATTTGTTGAAATTTCGAGCCATGTATCGTGATTCGTGGAGACGTAAACGTAATCTAAATTGTAGAAACAAAATAATCTTTATAATAGTAAGTCAATATAATACAGGGGTATTTAACTTTTGTATCTGTGAACATTCGCACGAACACCTTAATGTTCATGTGATTAATTTATTGTTAGAACTCTTATGTAATTAATGTAGAGTTGGAACTGATTTTTCAAGAACTAGAGAAACTCTAGGCTAAAATTTTGAGAGACAACATAGCAAATCAGGTCCAAAATCCAATCTTTCCACTTCACAATTAATGATACCATTATATATTGTATTTTATGAATAATTGAATAATTTTACATTATAATCAATAGAGTTAATCGTTTCGTGAGAACTCCCTAGGAAGCCTTTGCGATCCCCAGGTTGAAAAACCTGATATTATGTATGTAAGACCATAAATATTATGTAATAAAAAGAAGAAAAAACGAACCTCGAGAGTCAATACTCACAAGTCAAAGTTAGAAATGGTAAAGTTTCTGTATTGGGTCAATCAATGACGAGATTAGGTTAAATAAAATAGCTACGGGATTTGAATATGATTTCGGAAAATAAAGATTCATTTGATGTGTTGAAAGTTGTTTATCGATTCAATAAGCAAACAAACAATAAATAGTGTTAATAATATCAAAGGACTATTCGAAGAATGAGAGACGCGAATTGGTATTATTCTCTTCATAAGGAATTATTAATACGTAATAGAATATCAGCTTGAAGCTTATGATCTAATTTAATCACTTCTAACTGTCTACATCAAACTGGAATTGACGCTTTTGCTAGCTGTATGCATATATACATAGTAAATATAGTAGGATTTTTAATGGAGATTCGATTTTACAACTTCAATATTCAAACGTAAATATTTCAAAAGCACAAATATTTTTTGATGAAATTTCTTTCAGTAGATATCTCTGGAGTTTACATGCATAATTTCAGCGCTTGATAAATACGTATTAGTGTGTTAAAAAGGTGGGTTAACTAGTGTGGGTCAGGGGTTAATTATTTTTGTCGAAGACAAAAATTTAAATTGTAATCCTAGTTTCATAATCGTAGGTTTCTGCTCTTTCGAATGCTGTAAAAATCATTTAAATCTGATGTCAGCAAGTTAGTCAAGTTATTGACTGTAGTTCTGCTGGTCGAATATTCAGCCAACTTCACACTCGTGTTAGATCAATATATTTATTACAAGTCTAAACAATACACTGACCGGCCAAAAGTATTTATAATTGCCTCATAATTATCATAATTCATAGCCTACTCTATATATTGCCCAACAACTGAAGGAATAATTGTAACCAACGATGGACTAGAAGTCATATCATATTTTGCGACATCTGAGACTACTTTACTTGCAATTTATTATGGGTATACAATTATTAATATTATAGGATAAACACAACCATAAATAGTATTTGCGAATTTTGTGTCACTACATTTAACACAATATTTCATTATATTTACTTTACAACGTATTTCTTCTTCCATATAGTATGTATGCTTTTTGCCAATCTTTGTACCAGTTCTCACCTATTCTCCATTCTAACCTATTCTTCATTTTCAATATATATTAGATATTTTTGGTTCATATCTACATCGAGTGAGAGTATGCCAAACAAATCCTGTGCTCCTGGATGTAAAAGCAACTATTATCCGAATGATGCCTATAGACCCGTATTCAAATCTCCCGAAGACCCAAAATTACGTCAAGCTTGGCTAAACGCGTTACACAGAGAACATCTTAATCCTCCTTAGACATTATATGTGTGTATAAAGTATTTACTCAAACAAGACATTTACTATACGTTTACAATTAATGACGGCGTAGAAATCAAATAGGTACCTCAAACGAGACAGACTTCTTTTAGTTAAAGGTACTATACCCTCACTTCTTCCTGGCTGTCCTAGCTATTTATCTTCTACGCAGACATCGCGAGCTCGTTTCTCACATGAAACTAAGGAAGAAGAATTATTTATTATCGCTCATAATCTTAGTCTCGAAACAAAAGATACAGAATCCTAAGGTTTGATGTCGATAGTTTTTCTGACCTGAAGGAGAAAATAAATTATAACTATCCTGATCCTTGGCTTGTGTGGTTACAAGAAGATATGGTTAACTTCATTTATCCATGTAAATCAGAGGGAGTTATTAGATAGAAGGAGCTTTGATCATTGACTCTACATTGACAGCACGAGGTTTCTTCCAGCCCAAATAAATATCCTTAGGGATCGACTGCTGATGTCAGGCAAATCGAAACTCTGCTTACAGAATTAGTAAATACAATATCTCGTTCTTCCAGAAAGATATCCCAACCTAGAGATATGATTGCTGGAGCCACTGCTCTTCTTCATAATGCAATATCTAGTATTGAAGACCACTCAAAGTAAGACATCGTTGATATATCCAAAGATCTCCTTTTCTTCCTTCGCTCCAATTTATAGTTTGCCAACTCCGAAATCTATGCATTCAGAAGAATAGGCGCAGATATAATACAATTACTCAAATCATTGCCCTTAAAGCCCACCTCATATCTTCAACATGTTATAATTTCCTACAGTCCCTTGAATGTATCGCTCTAAGCATTTCAATACGATCCAAAAACTGTATTCTTCATTCGGGTTGGATAATGAGTTTACTACATTTCTTAAGCAAGCAACTGCAAACTTTAAACCTCAAGAAAAGAACAAATGGATGAGATTCATGTAAAGTCTGATCTTACTTACAAGCCTGGACAAATTATTGGAGGTTCTCTTGATCCGAATGACCCGGCAAGGACAGTTTTCTCCATTATGGTATCTAGCTTGTTTAAAAAATGGTCTGCAATAATTCGACTTTTACCGCTAGGTAGTTCTTCTGCACACCAATTATTCCCTATAGTTCAATCCTTGATAAATTATATCGAACAACGTAACCTCAGTTCAAGTAATAAGTACAGATGCCTATCCTCTGAACGTCAACCTTTTAAACTATTTTCTCCTAACACACACTCCAACCTGTTGTACCACATCCGTTAGATTCCACTCGTAATTTGTTTTTAATCTTTGACTTCGTTCATATCTTAAAATCTATTCGTAATAACTGGCTTAACGTAAAGAACCATGACAAAATACTTAAGTATCCAGACTTTCATGACTTTCAACAATTGAACACCGCTTCTTTTGAGGACATTCAGCTTTTGTATAGGGAAGAGCAGTACAAATGTGCCAAACTAGCTCCTAGATTAATTGCAATGTCTTGCTGGCCGACATCTTTCGAACGACAAAATGTTAACCTTGCTCTGAGAATATTTTGCGAATCCACCAGTTCGGCCATAAAAATTCAGAACTTATCCCGTTATCAGATATTCCAGACCCATACATCAGATTTTATTGATGTTATTAATCAACTATGGAAACTTTTTAACATTAACAGGCCAAACAAGAATATTCGTCTCAATGATGATTTTTCCGAACAATTTTACTATAATGACGTTCGCTTTGGCTTTTTAGCGAAAGTAGTTGCCTGGCTAGATCATTGGAAATCTATTCCAGAAAAAGATGATAAACTTAGTCCTCAGACGTTTACCAGTATGAAGCACTCCTGTCTTGCGTTACCAAGAATAGTTAATTATCTTACAAAGGAATGTGGATTCACTTACTTTTTGATTCACTTTTTGCAAACAGACGCATTAGAACATCATCTCGGTTTATATCGAATGATGTCAGGAGCCAACCACCACATTTCTTATTGCCAAGTCCTCGAGAGTGAGCGACGGCTCAAGGTCTCTACTATCTCAAATTTATTTTTCCAATCTACACTCAAATGCATTAATTTTGGCCAATTTCTAAGCTCATTTTCTGCGACAACTGATGACACTCAACCTGATACCAATACTCCATATGATATCAATATTTACTCGTCTGTAATCCTTAAATTTGTCTGATATTTCCCTGGATGCTGAATCTCTACAGTCTTTAGCCTTTATTGGAGGTTATACTGTTCAGTAATTATGGAAGCATCTTAGTCCTTGCAATAATTGTATGATGTAGTATTTGACATAGGATAAATATCTTCATTTCGACGAACCTCTGGATTCAAAATACAAAATTTTAGATTTTATTGATCGAGGAAATCTGAAGTGGCTATCTGATGTTGTTCTAGACGCTGTAGTATTAGTTTGGAAAATATTTAGAGTAATTGAGTTGGATAATTATCTGCTTCTTCAATTCGCTGCTGGATCATCAAGAAAAATTATTGTGAACCTCTCAATAAAATCTCTAGAAGATGTTCAATGCGAACATTGGAGATACAAATGCCCAAGTTGCAACCTCTTTGGATGGGATTATCTTAAACGAATTTTAACCATCACGTCTAACTGCATAATTGCCAATAAAGTTCAAAAATAAATTCTACCGTCGTATCACTATCAAGAGAAAGGCAAACTACTCGAAAGCTCAAGAAACTATCTCGTCCCAGAGTAAATTTAAGAGCGCAAAGAAGTCTAGAACCTCTTGATTATAGAATTATTATTCAAACTTAGTAACTATTGTTAACAATTTTCAGGGATAACTTTTATTTCAGTTGCTAAGTACCAAATATTTGAATTTTCAATTAGAGATAAGTCCAAGAAACGATGAATGATGTGCACTTTCAACAACCCATAAATTACAATTAGTAGTTGAAATTTTTTACTTACCATGGATAATACGTACTTGTATTTTGTTCACCAATTTAAAATGTCATTTTAAATAACATAAACTTGAAGTACTTCAATCATTTTCCTATAAAATACACGCGAGATAGAGCCTACTTCCAATGCAAAAGTTATTGATAATACTGCATACATCAGGAACAATCCATTATTTTGCTAAATATTAAGAAGAAATTTTGCTTTTTTCAATTATTCTACCAAAATGCCGATAAATGGTACTTATTACTACACTTTATAAAAAAGATTATTGCAATAAAGTTAGGTTTCTATTAGTCTACATTGCAATTAACTATGTCGATTGATATGTCAGCAATAAGATGAACAAATCTCATTCTATATAGCTTATCTCCATAGCAGGATAATTCTTGAAATTATGCAGAAAATGATATATCGGCCGCCCATAATTAAACTAAAAAGGTGTGCAACTCAACTTCTAGCTGAAACAATGTTTCGATATTACATTTAGTATCAATATGTCACGGGCCTATGAATAACACTACATTAACTAAATTACTGAGATTTTTGTTGGTGAAAGCTTGTACTTCAACAAAATTGTAAATCCTTAAATTTGAATCAATAGTGCTCTAGGTCACTGTAGATTTTTACACGAGTATAAACTATTTCCAGAATGTCTATACATTTTATGCCTCTGTGCTAGTACTTTCCTGGTCAAGATTATTTGAAACTGAGTTCCACAATGTGGCAAAATGGCGATTAAGGTTAATAGGTATTTACGTTAATGGCACGGATAAAAGTTGCATTTGTACAGGTAGGAAATCGCCTCTGTATATTCCAAAAAATTTGTTATTTTTTTCTAACTCCACTAGAAATATGTGAAAATGACATCATCATTTATGAATGTCCATATTTACTATGGGTCATTAATAATCAAATATTGTTCACTCTATATTTTATGCTAATAAGTAAATAAATCATTTGTCATGTGCGTAGGCTTCGGTAGGTTTGGTAGAGCCATGGCTCTACCAATAATTTACAGAGGATCAATATTTTTTATTAAACATAATGAAAATTGTCCCAATAGGCCCTACCTCTGGAGACTCATAACCCATAGAAGCTACCAATCTTTACCTCTAGGCTGCTCTCCTATGATGACTTTGAAATAGCTGTTTACCCATGGTTCACATTTTTTATTGAAACACGAGCAAAGTTAAGATACCTAGCTGGCTATTACTTAGAATAATTCAGTAATTAACTAGTATGAATTTGGGTCAGCTGCCCCAACATCCTGTCTGGAATCTGTGCAAATTATGAGATATATGCAGGGGCAAAGGCCCTAGACCCCACTGGGGGCTTACAGTGCCCATAAATCCCCAACTGGTTGCTGTGCCTCCCCCCCCTTACTAAACGTCCTGGCTATGCCCATAGGTCTTAAAATACCTTTATAGCTTTGCAACGATTTATACCAACACAGGGTCGTTATTACACAATATATGGACTAATTTCAATTATAGTTTGTACATTTATAGTGTTCCCTCTCCCTCTGTTTTCGCTACAAAAGTATCATACTACATGCTTGTGTCTTTATTAGATAAATTCACTCATATTGTGAAATTTGAAGATCTCTACCAGATTACAATAGTTATTTTTCAAGCAAAATCAATTAATATTACACTGGATTTGCTTTATTAGGAGCTCGAGTTTTGTTGCAAAAATAGTGTTAATTGGCGAAGTTGCTAATAGGGTAATTTTATTTCAAAAGAGTAAACATGATTTAACGTCATTATTCGTCATTCTCATTCTCTTAGTTAATATAGTAAATACTTGAACTAATAATGAAAATACACATTATTATCCTCCTCACGGTATTTCTTGATCAGCTACTAGTTTCATGAGAGCGTACAATTTTCTTGGATAGTGTAAAGGGGCAATGTACCAAGAAAGGTATATAACAGCGTCCTCACTTTGGAAAGTAAAACATTTTGAAAATGAGAAAATAAATATTATAGAAATACTTGAAAGTATTGAAATCATGATGGCATATATCTATTGAGGAGTCCTACTTGTAAAAATGATAAAGTCAGATGACCAACCTAAATATGTCGACACAAAAAGTATGTGTACGTGCTAATTTTTAGGTAAATCATAATTATTGTTTATGCGAGTAATGTAATTGTTGTTCATATGTATAATAGTTGCTTAAAAGTGAACTTTTTATTTTATCTATTATAGGGGATATAATGGAACAGATCTACACTTGGGACCAGAAAATAGGTTGCTAATATACGAATATTGCTATTAAGCGAGTTGCTATTAGGGCAACCTGACTGTATATAATTCCCCATACTTTTTATCGGGTCTTGAAAATTGGTTGCTAATAGAGCAATGTTGCTAATAGGGGAGTTGCTAATAAAGCAACTTCACTGTATTTTGAACCATTATTCGTTATCAACTAGGAGGGAAATTATTCTATTAAGGTTAATGTTCAAAATGGGAAAAATTGAAAAAAGGTCCGATATTATAACTTTTACTATATATTTGGGCGGGCGTAGAATTATTTTAGATCGAAACTTAGATAAATAGACAATATCTCATCGTTATTTTAAGAATAGCCCGAAAATAATTATTAGGTTTTAAAACTATTTAAAATCTATCAAATAATGTTTAAGAATACACATACACTCAAAACCTTCCGTCCGGAAGGTGCCCGCAACTAGGAATTTGCCCGGATATAAGAAATCCAAAAGTGTATAATCTACATTTAGTAGATTCAATTAATAATCACAGGCTGATGTTTTTAACTAGTTATGGATGATTAAGGATATGTTTTTGTTGTATTATTTTATCATTCAACTCCATTTTTGATTAAATGATACAAATTAAGCTTGGCTTTACATCAATAAGGTACCCGGTTGAGGGAGGTGCCCGTAACTTTGAGGTCCGGATAAGGGAGGTTTGAGTGTATATGTTTTGAAGACCAAACTACTAAGCATAATTAAATAGAGCAACGTATGCTAACAATCTGGGTTGGGGTCAATTACATTTGTTCAATTACAATTACGATTCAACTACAAGACAGGTTAAATGTTCAATTACAATTAATTACAATTATGGATGTACGAAAAAGTTCCAATTACAATTACATTTAATTTGTTTCCCCCAATTATAATTAATTACAATTACGTACACTGTATGATTGTTAACTTTTATTATTTAAGACTAATCTACTATTTAATTAAGAATGTTTATACTATTTTTTGATTCAAGCTAAATTATTGATGATAGTCAGAGTAGCACCTTATGAGCATTCGTTCTTCAAATCTATCATCTGATATCCTACATCTCTCTGGTTTGAAAACGTTCCGGCTATCGAAAATAACCTTTCAACTGGGGCTGAAGAAGCGGGGGTTGCAAGGTATTGTAGGGCAAGTTTAGTAAGCTTGGGAAATTCTTCCTGGTGTTGCTTCCAATAGATTAATGGCTCAGCATTCTCTGAAATTGTTGGCTGAAAGAGATAAGTCTCCGCCTGGGTATGTGTCGGTTCCAATGATTTCGATATTGGAGTACTTTGAGATACCATAAAATTGAATAGTTTACATCTTTTGCTTGTAGGCAGAGGGGCTGGATGGATTATGGATTATGGATTTCATGGATTTATGATCCATCAAATCCATAATCCATGGATTTTGGATGGATTTGGATTGACAAATTCCAAGGAAATCCATGAAATCCATGAAATCCATCAGATCCATGAGATCCACGAGATCCATGAAATCCATAAGATCCATCAGATCCTTGAAATCCATCAGATCCATGAAATCCATCCGTCAGTACCATTGCAGGCGCTATCAGTATCTATGTTGGGCGATTATAGTGCCTGCATGGTACTGACGGAGGTACAGGTGGTAATTTAGGATTTATTTCAACGGTTATTATCAATTGAACTAAAAGAATACACGAATCAAATTCGATGTAATCAATACGCCTATTCAAATCTACAACATAATAGAAATCCATTTCGTAAACTAACACATTGTACCAGAACGTATGTGTGATACTAGATTCTATTGAAAAGAATTCTAACAAGTAAAGTGAGAAGAAATCAATTAGAAAATTGAAACATGGATATCGCATTACATAATAGTAATTAAAGTTTATACATACTGGATTTGATGGATCTCATGGATTTCATGGATCTAATGGATTTCATGGATCTGATGGATTTCATGGATCTGATGGATCTGATTGATTTCATGGATCTGATGGATCTGATGGATTCATGGATTGGACATGGATTTGATATCAGTATTCCACATGGATATGGATTGGATTTGGATCTATATTCCTGTGGAAAATGGATTACTTAATGGATTTGGATTATGATTTTGATCCATCTGGCCCCTCTGCTTGTAGGTGATCATGTTTTCTCCAATTCATCCATCTCGCTTGTTCCATATTCTATGAGATTTTTTCGATGAGGAGATTAGTGTAATGAGTAACTTGATCAGGTCTACATCAATCTAATTTCCACCTGGGATCAAGGATTGATGCCATTCGAAATCCTTCATTTTGTTCGTATCGTGCAAAACGGGTAATAACTGATGATAATAGGGTTTTAACAAATTTTTATTTGCATATGGAGAAAGAGTGGTTTAGTTCTGATCTGTAACCTCGAATACAGGGAATTATAAGACTAGCTGGACTAAGTTCTGACCTTGGCACTGATCTGTTACAAACTCAAATGGATTGAGTATTTCTGTGATTTCTTAGAGGATCTTCATTTCGTATTTACTAAGTTTGGCAAAGAAATCTAACATTTCCATTTTAGCAGCATCCGCTTTAAGGATGGACTTTAGCATTTTATTAAGTTAATTAAAACACTATTCCACCTTGTATCATTCTTTGCTTGCAACTTTATATCATTTTCAAATAACTCTGTAGCCAAGGTTGAATGCCGGATGTGGCTCACCAGTTTGGATGCTATAGTAATAGTATTCATAATTGATCCTATCTCCTTCAGTCCATCTTTAACTACTAGTTGAAGAGTATGTGCAATGCAGTGGACGTGTTTAGGGAGATAATCCAAAGTATTGGACCCAGAAAGATTTCCCATTTTAATGTCCTCCTCTTCGCTGTCACTATCACCTAAGTTATCTACTTCAAATCCAGGAAGAGTTACAAATGCCTTAATCATATTTGCAGCATTGTCAGTGATTATCGTAGTGATCTTTCTCTCAATATTGAAACTACAAGTGACTTGTTGGTAGTTTAGAAGTATGTTTTCAGCAGTGTGCGGACCCCTAATGCGACGACAGGCTAACATGACACTCTTAAGTATGAAATCTTTAATATAATGTCCTGTTATACCAACATAACTTCTAATATCTCTACTCGATCAGAGATCCAATGTCAAACCATGGCCTACTATATTATACGGCTAGATAAGTCAAGTATTTGCCATTTTATTTCCAGGCCAGTGTTACTTTCTAATTGCTCGTAAAATAAATTACCTATTGTCATAGAATAAACTAAACTTAGGTTTTCAAATACGCTGGAAACATCTAAAATACTTTTGAGAATGATTTCAAGTCGGATTTAACCACAATGACGTAATCAAATATACATACCCATATATGGCAATGATGTTAAATAAATGTTAATTTTTTAGATAATTTGAAAATCTAACTTTGCCGTTTTTATCCTAATGCATTTTTCTTGTTAAAAACTAACTACAGTAACAAATTATGTCATTCCTTTCACTCAAATTCTTTTCAACGTCAATGTAAGTAAATAATTATACTATTGTTATCAAACCATATGTTTTGTATTTTTTTGAAATGTATAGTTAGATTTTAATCTAAGTCTTAAAAGTGCTGTTTGACGACGTACATGTTGCCCAGTCAGTTTAATGACCGTTCTTGTGACTTATTTAGCTAATGTTCACTGAATCTCTATTTCAATCTCCACTTCAAATTTCTACTTCATAATTAGTATAAATTACCATATATGGGTATGTATATTTGATTACGTCATTGTGGTTAAATCCGATGAGAAATCATTCTCAAAATTATTTTAGATGATTCCAGCGTATTTGAAAACCTAAGTTCAGTTTATTCCATTACAATAGGTAATTTATTTTACGAGCAATTAGAAAGTAAACACTGGCCTGGAAATAAAATGGCAACTACTTGACTTATCTAGCCGTATAATATAGTAGGCCATAGTCAAACAGATAGCATTAACTGTACTGAGACTTGTGAGAATATTGGCATGAAGTTGGGATGTTCTCTCAGGTAAGAGCCTGGTACTAAGATGTTTACAGCTAGGTAGGATTTTAGGCTGGTTGAGCTTGATGTAAAAGTGCACGGAAATTAGGATCATCAACTCTGGAAAGTGGTTGTAGTGAGCAAGCAATAAAGTTTACAACATTTCTTGTAAGTTCTATTCGCCTAGTGTCTTTTCACTCCAAGCTTCTGATGAAATAGTCACAAATTTAGTGATACTCTGATCGGACGTTGAACTAGGCACGGGATTTATGTTAATTTCTGGATGATGTCTCTAATAGTAGAAAAAAGTAATTCGACCTTTCAAAGATAAAAATTTAAGTACTTTAAAACTTATCTTCATGTGAGTATGAAAGTTGGAGGTTGCTGTATACGAGCCAGATACCAATTTGTTGCAGTGTTTACATTTCAACTTCAACTTTCCGCTAGTGGGATTTGCAGGAGGCTCAAAGTGATCAAATATAGGAGGAGACATTGGAAATGTATATTGAGTGTCATACGTTGAAAGTTGTGACGAATAGAAAGTTCTAATATACAGTATATTTACTATATTAGTAATTTATATTGACTAGAACTTATATTGGCTTCCTTAGTTAAAATGAAAGAATAATCGCTTAGTTGGTTATTGCTTATTTCACAGTTACATATATTTTTGAATATTCACACCACACAAAAAAAACAAATTTTAATTGACACTTAATTGAACAATTACACCAAGCTGAAAATTCAATTACGATTAAATGCGATTATATTACTTCTGGGAATTTTCAATTACAATTACAAATTACACAATTATAATTGTAATTGACCCCAACCCTGCTAACAATGGATATTTGTGATTTTTCACAAAATTCTTTTTCAAATTTAATGCCCAATTTAGAGACTTTGGTTAAGCTTGATATATTTAGCCAGGAAAATGATGATAAAATTTTCTCGGCTTTCAATATGGTAGAATCGAATGTGTGCATTTATTTTACCATTTAGCTATGTCAACATTTTTATCTATACCCATGGTTGCACACTGTGAGTTCTTGTTCAAGTTCCTCATATTGAGGTCACTGATGTTAGTACATTGACATTATTTGAAATGATATAAAATAACTTACAAGTGAAACCATTTAGTTTGACTATCTTTGAAGTGGTTTATGTGTCCCTACCATCTGTGACATAAGGGGGACAATTGTAATATTGGCAATATTATCATATTGTTGGATTTAACTATATTTAGTTTTACTTGGGACAATGTTTCAGGAATTACCCAGATTTTTGGTTTTAATTGTTTAGAGGCTTCGATAGATTGGTTAGAAGAATATTTAAGACGGCTATGGTTATTTTCCCATTTCTGTTATCATATAAAAATATGTCAATTTTTCTCATAAATTATTGATGTCTACTATTATAATCATCGTATCTTTTAGGAAAAATATATTTTGTCAATCATCAGAGTAGAACTACTCAATGGGAAGATCCAAGAATATCTATTGTACAACAAGTTGGATTACCTCCAGGTTGGGAGGAGAAATTCACTGAAACTGGTATTAGATATTTCGTTAACCATATTCTCAGGTCTACAACACTTGATGACCCTCGCCAGACATCATCTGTGCAACATTCCTCTACTGGCCAGGTTATTTGTATATGTTTACAATTATCTAATTTCCGGTTAAATATTGCAGAACTTAAATTTATCTCCAACCCTTTTCACTAATTTATTTGCACAAATTATTAGAAACTCCAAATGATTTACTATGAAAATTATTGACATAACACTTGGATGTGTGAATTCTTGTGGTTTCCGCCATGAACCACTATAAATATGGCCTGGAAACAATAATATGCAAGGAACCTTGGTCGAATTATATATGCAGTTGATAATTTTGCCTTTTTACATTTGTTATGAACTTTAACTACTGGAATTCCTGGAATTCACTTTGAATTCATTATTTATAGTGCCGGTTATAAGAACATCTCGGGAACTGCATAAAATACTATTATAAATGGCCATAGACTACTTGATACACAGACTGGTAACTCAACGAAATCACACAAAAAAGAGGCCACTTTATAATTTTCACTCGAGGGTATGGATTTATATTGAAAGTTACAATTTCGACCTAAATAGGGTGAAGGTCAAGGGGAATCGACAAGAAATTTGAGCTTCTCAGAGTTTCGGTTTAGGCGCAATTCATGATGACTTGGCACCATATTTAATATGTACTACATATATACAGTAGTACAAAATGTTATATTCTACTTACTTAATACACAACTGGCAACTGCCGATGTCTCTAAATATGAGGTGATCAGTTTTTCTATTCATTCTCTAATTATAAATCCACAAATTTTTATCGTTTATAATAGTCCATGGTTTAAACGTTGCAATTAATTCATAGCATTTACAAACCACTTTGCGCTTATTTGCCTTGAACGATTCCACTTAGTCTTTGTGCCTATTTCACTGATCTCTCTTGATATTCCATTCCTGAACATATAAGTTAGCAACGATGGAATTTATTTATTCGATTTCGCATTCAAGATTATTTAATTCACAAGAAAAGGTTGTATCCCATTTGTTTGATAGCTCTTTAAGTTTACTGCATATAAGAAGTTTATATGGTAATTTGGTTTCAACATCTTTGTTTCCAAATTTCCAATCCAGCAAAACGCGCTTTCTACGTAACTATAAGGGATTGAAGATAGTAATTGAAGGCCCCTATTTAATGTGCTAAACAAATATATACATATGGGATCTTTACGAAAATGCTCGGGAGTCGGAACAATATTTGCATTTAGAGTATATAATAAGTTATATCTTAGTTGCCAATTGAAAGTGAAAGTTTATGTGAAATTTACTTGAATTTCAATTTAAAGTGAAAATGAAAAGTGGGTTTTTTCTATTTAGACCTTGGACTCCAGGTTATTCGCGTATTTTAATTAAGCAGAGAACGGTAATGTATCCTGAAGCATGCACAACGACATCTTGTTTCATTTGAAAATGCTAGCTGCTCAAGAGGGTCAGAGTGAACACCAAAAATAATGTCCTCGATTTTCTGATTGATGTTATCTTTAGTATTGAGTTTTAATTAAAAAAATTCTGTTTCGTGTATAAGCAGCGCCAAGTATGAATAATCGATTCTGAACGGAGAACCTTTGTCAAACTAACAAGGAAACGAACTCCATTCATTTGTCTGTGATGTGACAAACGTCTTTCCAGATTATCTGTTTGGAATCGACTTATTAACAAAAACTCATAACCATCTCGGATCATTGCAGATGACAGTTCGATAAGTTAATTGTTAGTTGTGATCATAGCATTAAAGATTGTTTGGAAAAACGACAGCTTCTGACTGCTTCCAAGTTGTAAGGAAGATACCGCTCCTTCGCATTGGCAATAAGCCACCACAAGTTCTATAAATGCTGTTGTTACAGAATCATCTCCCATTAGCTATTGGTGCATTGCAGTTGTTGTTTTATAACTAGAAATATCTAATGCAAGATAAACTCATTGCTTATTATTTCCAGGATGGAGTACTGAATACTAGTTAAGTGCAGGAGCTTTACGAAGTGACTGCTCAATGAGAGATAACAATCATGCACTTTGTGGTGGCTATACCAACGAGTTGACCTTCTGGAACACTTATCAATGAATCCAAGTAACTCAACTCTAGGGATGGTAAAGAAACGATACTGAGTATATTATTACGAACGTTTTTTATTAAGTGAACGGTATCAAAAAACGAATAAACTATTCGTTCTGTGAAAGGATTTTCAATTCAATAATTTTTGTGAGCTTATCGGAAACAGAAATATCAGACTGGTGATTGTCCGATATTCCGCAACGAGGCTGGAAATTGCCATCACTTATAACCTGAGATAGTTGAGTAACCAATCAAATATGATTTCTGAGGACAATTTCACATTTGGAAAAGCTTTAATGACATATGGAACTGTCTTTTTGAGAGAAACTTGAATGACCTTGAAGATATAAAGATTTGATAGAGGCATGTAGCGATGTAGAAATATATATGCGGCATGAGATGTGTGGCGTACTTCAAGAGCGAATCGAAGAACATGCGAATAATATGTACAGCCCTTAGGAGGACAAACACAAAGATTTAAGAATTCTTTAACAGGATCGATGTCAAAATTAGGGGATGAATTCTTATAATAATTCGGCAAATTGGTGAGCATATCCAAGAAAGTAATTTTTCAGTTAGCTGAGTTCGTTATGATTCTGGTAGAGGTACAGAAGAACTTTTAAAGCTTAATTTAACATGTAAATCACGTGTAATGTGAATACACTCTTTCACCGGGGCCCGTATTCACTAAGATCATTGTGTACTTAAGTACTAAATTCGTACTTAGTTAAGCACATACTTAAGTCGTATTCACTAAGAAATATGGTTGTACTTAAGTACATACTTAACTAAGTACGTACTTAAGTACGAAATTGAATTATATTTATTCAATTATATTTAATAGCATAGCATATTAGTGTATGGAATGGTATTGTAATAGCTTGCTGTATTATTTTAACTTTAAAAAGAATATTCTCTTTGAAGTTCCTGCGATTTGCGTGCTTGAGAAAAACAGAAAATTTTAGAAAACAACAACCAATAGTTACAAATGTTGAAACTAGAATTAGGGCTGAAACGAATATTCGAAATGTAACGAACAATCCTTTTTCTAAACGAACGAATTTTCGAATATCCGTTCGTTTGGATGACTGAGCATTAAATCAATTTCAAGACACAAAATACATTGAAAATAGGTATTTATTAATGTTACATTGGTTTAATAATAGTTACAAAGTGTATTGGACGCAAGTTAACTAATTATATGCTAGTTTAGGTAGGAATTCATATTTACGATCTCTCCAAGCTAAACAAAAGTAATTTTGTTGTCCAAAAGTAGTCAACGAATATCCGTTTCAATCTAATATTCGTTTGGAAACGAACGAAAATTCGAATATTCGGTATATTCATTTCAGCTCTAAATAGAATCATAATCTTCCCCTAAAGTAAAGCAAGTATTACTAGAAATATAATACAATGTTCTAATTCAACATCTGACGTCTAAGGGTCAATGAAATATAATTCTTGTAAGTTAAGTTAACTTAGTAGGTTAGGCCATATAAAATAAATAACTTGTTTATCATCCCCTTCCCTCCCAATTTTCACCCTCCGTCCGGATATATTTACTATTATCTTACGAACCTAATGTTACAAAATATTAGCTATGAACATGTGTAAAGTACTCCTAATCTATCAATTTTTTATGTGTCTTGTATTTTAGAACAATATTAATAATTTGAACATTGTTATGTGATTTTCTAATTAAATAAAAAAAGAAAATCCCGTTCGCCGGAGTATTTTCTGAAAAAATCCGGATGATAAGCAATTAATATATTTTACCTGGCCTTACTTAAGTTTAGTACTTGAGTATGTGCTTAAGTACACTTAAATCTAAGTGAATATGACTTAAGTACTAAGCAGGGTTGTATCAACTCAATTTGAGTTGGCAGAATCAACTCATTTTCTTGAATGAGTTGAATGAGTTGGTAGACAAAAAATGAGTTGTTTTGCCAACTCAAAATGAGTTGATACAACCCTGGTTCAACTTCCGACCATGGCCACACCACTTTCACTTTGTTGTAACATTAATGCGTAGGAAGATCCAAATTTGGCCGAATCACTTTTGAGAGCCGACCGACGTAGCTGTAAATCTATTAGTGAACTGAAGATTTAAGATATACGTTAGTTACAATTGGTTTAATAAAAAATGAGTTGGCAGAATCAACTCATTTTCTTGAATGAGTTAAATGAGTTGGTGAAGGAAATTTGAATGAGTTGGTTGACAAAAAATGATTCGTTTTGCCAACTCAAAATGAGTTGATACAACCCTGGCACTAAGTATGTACTTAACTTCTTAGTGAATACGGGCCCTGAGCAATGCCTGAAGAATTTTCCGCACGATAGGTAGTTACATTAGCTTCAGAAATAGAATGCGTGAATTTTCTATATTCGACTGGCAGATTTTATGTATTTAACAACGTCGTCAAAATTAGTGACTGCGAATCTTTTTTTGAAAAGATAAGTTGATCAGATTGCAGAACGCGTTTAGTGGGCGGTTTTCTAATATATTTTGGAATAATGGCTTGGATCTGACGAATTGAAGTCGGATGAATTGTTGGGATTGGGCTCAATGACATGTTGAGCCTCGTTTTGTGGTGACGATTCGATAGATATTTCGAGTCAAAGTGTTCGACACAAATTTGCGATGAAGAATTTATTTCGAAACCATCACAATTAAGAATTGCGATACATTGTTGTCGTGGATCAGCATTTCGAGGAAATTGAAACATTGCTTTATCAGATTCGCCAATATAACCAGAACAGCAATTGACCACATAAACTTTAAAGGCTTCAGCTAATTAACTAAAGCTAATTGAAAATAAGTGGTTAAATACTTCTCAGTGATAATGGACGTCAGTTGCGGCGTCAGTACGGGCGCTAACAGCACCTGTAACATAAAAATTAAACAAAATTGAAGATAATCATTCATAAATATGTAGATGATAAAAATTTTTAAAGTAAAGATAAATTTCATATTTATATGACATATGTTATGCGGTCATGAAACCAGCGTCTGATCCACAAATACCATGGTGATATTGTATATTTTCATTATAATTTGTAGTAGTAGTGAAATTGTTTCGTTCAAAACTCGAATTTGTCCGTACCAGATCCAAAATACCCCTGCATACCAAAAATCAGTCCTGTGGGTATTGTAGTTTCTTCAATCAATTCTATACATGCATATACTATCCCGCTTCGCTTTCTAGGTCGCTTCTCGGCAGAAAGCAACCACACACCAACGGTGACCAACCGCTTCACGGTTGGTGTATGGTTTAATTAATACTTCTAACATTAATTATAGTTTAATAGGCCTATAATAGTCAAATTTAACAAATGTGAAATTTTAATGATTACTCGATAATGAGTGATCATATTGTTAATCTGCTGTGGCCAACATGTCCGTATCATTAATGTAACTGTTCCAATAATTTGTCAAATTTTGTCTCTATAGAGGGTGCGAATTATAAGAGATTAAATAATTTACGCTTCTCTAAATGTGACAATGACGTAATAACTTGGCGAGGTGTGAGAAACTCGAGTGGAAACCTAAGCTTGTTGTCGGGTGCTAAAGAATATACCTACTTGCAGGCTTGGGCCCTATCTGGTGTCATCTACGTGTCCGTATTATAGTTGTACATATCCCGAAAATCTTCAGGTTTTTATCTCTCATAGGGTGCGAATTATGTGCGATTAAATGAATTTACATACTTCTCAAAATGTGACAATGAATTCATAACTTGGCGAGGTTTGGGAAATTTCAAGTGGAAAACCTAAACTTTTTGTCTGGCGCGAAAGGTTACTCCTATGTGCCAAATCACATTTGTAAATCGTCCAGTTTCTTCAATCAATACGGAACATAAATATACACACATAGCATTATTATTCGGCCTTGAAACGAATTTACAAAATATTCGTTCGTAATAATTGAACGAAAATTAGTTGGTTTTCAAACGAATTTTGAATTAAAACGGTTATTAATTTACTATTTAGACAACAACTTGAATTGGTTTTTTACATCGACCGGCCACAATTATTTGAATATCACATCAATATTCTGAATTAATACATTCAAGCTTCTAACAGCATTATAACATTAGTAGATGCTTCAAGATGCATGTTGACATCAAGTGATATGTAAATCATAGCCTACTCTATATAAGGCCTAACAGTAACCTTGAAATTATTGACTAGGGATGCACTAATAGATGGTAATATTTAACCAACCACAATATATTAACCCATATTTCTATTTATAATGAACCACATTTTTTTGTTACAACTACCCCACTAAATAGTAAGTTCAAATTTTTATTGGTTATTAGCCTCTCTTTTTATTTATTTTGTCATTTTCTTGTCCACTTACTGTTCCTATAAACTTCTAACTATGTATTAGATTCATTTACATTATGCCCAGCAGTTGCTCAGCCCCCGGATGCAGAAGTAATTACAGCCCAGATGATCAAGTTCCTATATTCAGGATGCCTGAACATCCACCAGAACTCAGACAAGCTTGGATACAGGATCTTCACCGAGAGGATATTGATGACCTGAAGGTAGTCAACGTATGCGTGAAGCACTTTCGAGAAGAAGATGTCGAAGTTTCTCACAAGGTTCCCAATGGAGACGGAACTTTCACTGAAATACCTCGTGCAAAGCCCAAGTTGAGAGACGGCGCAGTTCCCTGCTTACTTGCTGGTGGTCCATCCTACTACTCTTCAACCACAACAACCAAACGGACTCGCTTGTCATATGACGCAAAAGAAGAAGAATTTATGAATCAGACACTACAGCGTAGCTTACTATCTGAGAGTGAGGAGAAACATAAGTACGTCATCAGAAATTTACATGATCTAAAAGCTAAGTTAATTTTGATTGCATTACCTTATAATTGGTTAGTATGGCATCCTGATAATCATAATACTAGGTTCATTCAACCCAATATGGCTGATAGGACTGTTTCTGTCGATTTATATCTGGAAGTTTTTTATCTGTATCCGCCTGGTTCCATGGACAAATTATTCTCCTTTCGGTAAATTCAATTAATGATATTCGACAAATTGAATCTATACTGCATGAAATCTCCTTAAAATCTGTCTCTGATTCTAGTTGTAACTCAGATTCATACAATATTCCTCTTGCCAAAAACATATAAATAATGTTATTGATGATTTAGTGCGTATCGACGGACCTACATACAATTCTTCAGATTTAGCTAAGCTTCAATTTATCCTCTGTCAATTAGATAATACATTTATTCCTAAAAACAGGCGAAGATACAATATAATAACACAAATTATGTCCATTAAGACTCATCTCATTTCTCCAGCTTGTTATATCTATCTTCAGGGTTTAGAATGTATTACTCTACCACATGTCCATACATTAGATAAGTTGTATTCTTCCTTCGGTCTTGAAAATGATTTTTGCACATATCTCACCCAGGCTACATCTTGCTTTAGTTCCGAGGAAAAAAATCCAAAATTGCAGCCTGTGCCGACGCATGTTCCTTTGGTGGCACTATATTTTGGTGGTGGTTTATTGATAGTGCCTCCAAAGGAACATGCTGTCGGCGCAGGCTGCAATTTTGGATTTTTTTTCGCCAAGTCATCAACGACCAAGGTGTGAAGAACCATTTGTTAATTGGTCGGAGTCACAAGCAACGGTAGATAAATTTGAAGTTTGTTTCTATCATAAACCATCTAGAGTTTAATGCCATTCATTCATTATGTATTGATAATAAATTATATTATTAGTTAGTTATTTTAGCAATGTTATCCACGTTGATTTGAGTTTAGTCAACAAATTCCTTTTATTATTATATTTTATTTAATCCATTGTACAGTAATACTACAATTAAATAGAAGCCAGCTGGAATTTGTAAGTTGAATCAATTTAATTATCGCAAGTTGAAACAATAGTCAAAGATTTAACTAGTTAAATCAATATAATTATTACAAGTTGAAACAATGGAATTAGATTTCACAGTTTTATTGAAATTGAAGTGTTGAGTAAACAAAGGAATTTCAACTCCCATTTATGGCAGAAATTAAACCAATTTTAACAAATCTTCTTCTGCCATCTGACGCAGAATTTTATGGTGAATCCAAATATGAAATAAAAATTTGGGATTTAGTAAAACATTTTTTGAGTTATGGACCAGTCAAATTTTGAAAGGTGTTAAAGATGTGTCCAAAATTTGTTAATCAAAAATCGTAACCCCAGGTGCAAATTAGACGGTCCCATCGCACCTACATGTCAAGTTTAAGCCCATCAACTATAAAGCTCTGGCCAGGGCACCGTCTACGGAGAAAAAAATAATAATAATAATAATAATAATATTAAAGGCAGTAAGATTAGAACTGGTCCACTATACTATAGTATAGTCGGCACAGTAATAAAAATCCAAAATTGCAGCCTGTGCCGACGCATGATCCTTTGGTGGCACTATATTTTGTTGTTGGTTTATTGATAGTGCCTCCAAAGGAACATGCTGTCGGCACAGGCTGCAATTTTGGATTTTTTTTTTCGCCATGTCATCATCACTATGAAGGTGTTAAATTATTTCAGAAAGGTGTTTCAGAAGGCAACGACCCTTTAGAGTGGTGGAAGTTTCCATTCAGCTCACTTCATTAAAGAGATATTCAAGTTTCAGTAGAATATAATCTGTAATGACTCAGCATTTTTTAAGTGGGTGTTGGGTCATCAACCAACATTAACTAACCCATTTTAAATATCGAATTAACAAAATTGTAAAAACACATTTTTTTAACGATGTCATCATCACCTCAAGGTGTCAAGACCCACTTGTATAGGTGGCACGTGTCATAAGGACCAATTGATATATTGAAAGTTTGTTTCTATCTTCTATGATCTCTGAGATTTATGATATTTAATTAATTAGTATAAATAATTATTAATATTATTTATAATATGACACCAATTTCAATGTCAACATACAATTATTAAGTTCAATTATTTTGTCATAAATAATTAATTAATTAATTTATCTATCAAATTTCAATTCCGCACACTCGATAACCTCTAATATACAAATTGGAAGCTTCTATATAAGTTAAATACAAACTGAATTATTTATAATTAATTACGTCAGTATATTAACAGTGCAATTATATTCACGCAGAAGTAAATATAATCACATAATATGTCGTTGTTATGAAATATATAATCTTAATTTTCAATTGCAAAATAGAAGCCAGCTGGAATTTATAAGTTGAATCAATATAATTATCGCAAGTTGAATCACTAGAGTAGGATTTAACAAGTTAAATCAATATAATTATTACAAGTTGAAACAATGGAATTAGATTTAACACTTTACTGAAATTGAAGTGTGAGTAAACAAAGAAATTTCAACCCCCATTTATGGCAGAAATTGACCCCTTTATTGAAAGGTTTCTTCTCCCATCAGACGCAGAATTTTATGGTGAATCCAAATATAAAATAAAATGTGGGGGTTTAGTAAAACAATTTTTGAGTTATGGACCAGACAAATTTTGAAAGGTGTTAAAGATGTGTAAAAAATTTGTTAATCAAAAATCGTAACCCCAGGTGCAAATTAGACGGTCCTATCGCACCTACATGCCAAGTTTAAGCCCATCAACTCTAAAGCTCTTGCCAGGGCACCGTCTACGGAGAAAAAAAAAAATATCCAAAATTGCAGCTGTGCCGACGCATGTTCCTTTGGTGGCACTATATTTTGGTGGTGGTTTATTGATAGTGCCTCCAATGGAACATGCTGTCGGCACAGGCTGCAATTTTGGATTTTTTTTCGCCATGTCATCATCACTATGAAGGTGTTAAACTATTTCAGAAAAGTGATTCAAAAGGCAACGACCCTTAGTGAGTTGGAAGTATCGTTTTAGCTCACTTCATTTGAGAGATATTCAAGTTTCAGTAGAATATAATATGTGCTGAGTCAGCATTTTTAGGTGCCGTTTGGGTATTCACCCAACTCCTACCAACCCATGCGAATTATTTAATTCACAAAATTGTAAAAATACATTTTTTTGACGATGTCATAATCACCTCAAGGTGTCAAGACCGACTTGCATAGGTGGTACCTGGCATAAGGACCAATTGATAAATTGAAAGTTTGTTTCTATCTTGTATCATCTCTGAGATTAATGAAATTTAGCTAATTAGTATAAATATTTAATTAATTTATTAATTATTTTACTTCATTATTATATACAGCAAAATAAATTAAGTTCAATTATTTGCAATTATTATTAATTTAAATTGAATTTCACTATAATATTTGAATTCCACGCACTCGATAACCCCAATAATCTATTTGGAACCATCTCTATACGGTAAACACAGAGCGAATTAATTAGAATTAAATATGTCAGTACATTAATTGTGCAAGAATATTCTCGCCGAAATAAATATAATCACTTAATCGGTCGTTGTTGTGGTATGTAAAATCTTAACGGTTCTATCATAAACCATCTTTAGTTTAATGCCATTCATTCATTACTTATTGATAATAAATTAAATTATTAGTTATTTATTTTAGCAATGTTATCCACGGTGATTTGAGTTTAGTCAACAAATTCCTTATATCATTATATTTTATTTAATCCATTGTATAGTAATACTACAATTAAATAGAAGCCAGCTGGAATTTACAAGTTGAATCAATATATTTATCTCAAGTTGAAACAATAGAGCAAGATTTAACAAGTTAAATCAATATAATTATTACAAGTTGAAACAATAGAATTAGATTCAATATAATTATTACAAGTTGAAACAATAGAATTATATTTAACAGTTTTATTGAATCTGAAGTGTGAGAAAATACAGGAGATTGGTACCCCAATTAAGGCACAAATCTAGGCCAAATTGAAATTTTTTGATTTGCTAAAAGGTGTAGAATTTAATTATCTATCCGTACATGTAAAATTTATCAAGCTCACTATTAATTATTTAATGTTATGAGCCATAATTAGTTTAAATAGGTGTTAAAATTATTTGATCAAAAATCGTAACCCCAGGTGCAAATTAGACGGTCACTCGGCAACTACATGCCAAGTTTCAGCCCTTAATGTATACTGGTGTGGCCAGGGCACCTGCTACGGAGAAATAATAAAAATAATAATAAAGGCAGTGATTCCAATACTGGGCCACTATACTATAGTATAGTCGGCACAGTAAAAATAATAATAATAAAGGCAGTGATTCCAATACTGGGCCACTATACTATAGTATAGTCGGCACAGTAATAAAGGCAGTGATTCCAATACTGGGCCACTATACTATAGTATAGTCGGCACAGTAAAAAATGTAATCATTCAAATGGATGAAATCCATGTTAAATCTGATATTGCTTATAAAGGCGGGAAAATATTTGCACCAAATTTGAACCCTCAGGATCCGACGAAAACTGTATTCGCGATTATGGTGTCTAGTTTGCATAGGAAATGTTCTTGTATTACCCGTTTGTTACCATGTGCAACTATCTCAGCTAACGCCGTTCAAAGGGACCCGTTTAAATGATAGCCTCTCAAGACCGTTGATCTTAAACGATGAACGAATTTTATTTTTGACACGTATAGTATTTTGGCTAGATGCTTGGCAGGATTTACCTGACAAAACGGGTAAATTGAGTAAGCAAACGTATACTAGTTTTAGACACGCCTGTACTGCCTTACCACTTATAACTAACCATCTAACTGAAAATTGTGGCTTTTCTTCTGTATTATCATCCTTTTTACAAACTGACCCTTTGGAACACCATTTTGGACTCTACCGTATGATGTCGGGTTCGAATTACCATATTTCTTACCTTCAGATTCTTGAAACCGAGCGT
This sequence comes from Hexactinellida sp. DTS-2022, assembly GCA_028753945.1. Taxonomy (NCBI): domain Eukaryota; kingdom Metazoa; phylum Porifera; class Hexactinellida; species Hexactinellida sp. DTS-2022. The sequence goes on from JAPNXP010000003.1 coordinate 1,974,294, forward strand.
CGTCTTAAACTTTCTAGTATATTAAACATGTTTGCAGACCAACAAGACGTTTTCCAAACGATTCAGACATTTGTAAAGTCTTTTTCTACCCCCTCTGATACATCTAGTGATGATGGAATAGCTGTAATGCCTTTTCTTGATGAAATTGGCGATCTATCTTCCATTGAATGCTCTCAACAAATCCTTCAGTCGTTTGCTTTTATCGCAGGCTATACGGTCCATAAGTTCTTAAAAAGATCTCCGGAATGCCATGTGTGCACTGATACTTTAACTTATGATAAAGAATTTGTTTTTGATGTTGAATCACATACTAAGTTTAAGCTCTTACAATTAACAGATCGTGGCGGACTTAAGTATCCGTCCGAGTCTGTTCTTACTTCAGTTATAACTTAATGGAAGATAATGATTGCAATAGAAAATAATAATCAGCTGTTGACTTTACTTGTAGACGGTCCCTCTAGAAGGTTATTAGTAGAACTCACCTTGATATACGTACATGGAAAATGATGATGATATTGCTATCTGGAAATCAAATTGTATTAATTGCGATGTGTACAGTTGGAGTATTTTGAGCAAGTTAATCTTTACTGCTGCTAATTGTTTTCTTGCCAATAAAATTAAAAACTACAACTCCTCTGTGCTTCGATAAACGTAAATTGAAAAAATTCTCATGAATTATTATTTACCATTACAGATTATTTATTGTTGTTAGCACTTAATTTCTTTATATTTGTATCTTAGATTTCGCGCTATCAAGTATACATAATTGTCAAGTTTGAGAGATAGAGAGAGACAGAGAGAGAGAGAGAGAGATAGGAGATAGGAGTTCCAAGACATGTTGTGTTTCGTATATGTGTTGTGTATTACAGTAGTTTATATGTTTGTATTTTGTATGTAGGTTTACTTATTATCATTAAAATATATTAATTCCAAATAAATGTATGGGTTTATTCTTCACAGGATATACTTGGTTGTTATGTTCACTCCCATAAGATTATTCTATTCCTAAAGTCCATTTATTACCGCATCCATGGTACATCTACTGTTAGGCCTTATATAGAGTAGGCTATGGTAAAGTGTAATAAAATGTCAAATTTTTGAATTTAAATTTTTAAGGTCTAAACTCTTTAACTTTATAATTAGCTAATTAAATGTATAATTTCTGACCATTCTGAAGCAATTACAATATACAAATTCTAATTTCAGTTTTGATTACTATATAGTCCAATTACTCTAGGTGCACAATTTATAATAATTACCATCATTTCCACTGAGATACACCCACATTCCCATTTGTGCCACAATTGGAAAGTAGCAGGGACATTTATGCCACTTCATGGGTATTGTATAAAATGACTTAAAATAAAATAACAATGTTATTAAGTTTAGAACTATAGCAATATATTTAAAGTAATTTGGGTAGTTTAATCAGCCATCAACAAACTATTAGAATTCGTTTTAGCCTAAGTAATAAACAAAACAATTGTATACTCACTAATGTGGTTGGTAGTTCTCTCCAATTTAGGATGTAGTGCAACTTAGATTATCCTACCTAGTGGGATCTGTTAAAGGTTTTTCATAATCAATTTCAGGTAGATATTACTGAACTCCTTGAATTCCGATTTTGATAGCTTCTAGACCGTTTTGCATAATTCTAGCGGCTACAGAGGATGGGTCTTCCAAAATGCACATATTAAGGAAGGATGCAACTGATAGTTCAATATTCGGTTGGATTTTGTCTAATCGGGTGACAATATCAGACAATTCGATTTTCATGTGCTTTTCTGCCTTGATGGCGTGAAAGTTCAATTGATACTTTGAACAATGTGAGATTATTAGCACTTAATTATTTATGTGGTAATACACTCATTATGTCAAAGATTATTGAAGTTAGGCATATACAGTAGAACCTCCCCAATCCGGGCAGCCTCGTCCGGGGGGTGCCCGGATCTTAGAATTTGCCCGGTTCTCGGAAATAATCATAATTTCTATTGTATAATCAACTAGTGTTTATGTTCTGGTGTCTCAATAGCTGTTGACTGACCTGATACGCACCTCCGACATCTGATCTTGGTATAGGTTTACCAAATGTTCATAAATTTCGAATATGAATCATATATAAATTAGCGAGATTACCATATGGCCAAATCCAAATCACTATTTACCGCCCAGATAAGGGTGGTTCTACTTTTAGTAACATGTTTGACATACAAATCTGCAAAGATAAACTATATTTGGGGCTAATTCCCAGAAAAATGTCGAATAAATTTTGAACATATACAAAAATGTTGCCCGGTTTAAGGAGGTCCCCGGTTCTGAGAGGTCCGGATCTGGGAGGTTCTACTGTATAATGTATTATCAATGAATAGATAGCTACCTATTGCGGATAGATCAGTACTAGCCTAGTTTACATAAAATCGATAGTTTTTGAGTTATGGCTCATTTTAGGAAATATTAATATCCATGGCAACCGAGGAATGTATAAACATTCCATTTATAATTTCAATATTTTTCTTTTAACAAGTCCTGGGCATCATCATGTTCAAATCTTGAACATTTATAACGCGTCTAACTATGTTAAAAGCAGGCTATAAAAGCACCATAATATCCACCAAAAATAGCGATTACGTAATCAAATGATGACATAGCTCAATTCTGAAGGGTGCTATGTATACCTTGATACCATGTTCTTATATAGTTATAGAACATTTGTGAGGTCTGTTGCATGATATTTTGAGACGCGTGAGATTTTGAGACGCCTATGTAATACACTCTATACACCATGGATGTGCTATTACAAATTATACAGTGATATTTTGAGACGCTATAAAAGGAATTTTTGGCTTATTTTTACATTTGAATTTAATTTAAGAATGAGACGCGTGAGATTTTGAGACATACCATTAGCAAAACCATGGATGTGCTATTAGAAATTATACAGTGATATTTTGAGACGCGTGAGATTTTGAGACACTACTATAAAAGTAATTTTCTACTTATTAATATTACTTTTTATTATGAATTTAAGATTCTTACAATTTTGAGACGATAGTATAGATAAACCATAGAGACATAGATGTGATAGCTATATATTGTTTTGAGATACTGGTATAAAACAATTTCTGGCTTGATTACCTGTTTTGGACGTCTCACTATATTTTGTATTCTATCTGCAATATTTATCCCTTTTTAATTAACTTAATTACTGATAATTATAGCAAGTTATCCCAGTAACCCAATTTCCAATCAGGAAATTATCCAGGATCGCGAGACGCTCCTTTTGGAGATGATTTTAGGAAAAAAAATATTAGGAGCGCGAAAGATTGGAAACTTCTCCTATACCGTAACATTAGTTTGTGATTTAAGCGTATGAAATTGGATCAGACCAAGATTAGGAGCGTATTATTTACAAATGTCTGATAATACACTGTTTCCTAATCTAATAATTTCCCAATTCACCATATGGTTATAATACTAACAATTACAGGGACACAACTTTATTTTAATACAAAAACTACTACGTATTACAAACAAACAGGTTAAATATACTAAATTAATTAAATAAAACACACTAATAAATACAAGAATTTAAATACAAAAAATATTATAAAAACCCCAATAGCACCCCCTCCTCCTCCTCGGTAGCATCCTCCTTAATGTCAAAATCTCCCCTTCTCCACTCCACCTCATCTCCTCCTCTCCCCTTACCACTTCCCAAAATGAAATCAGAGCAAATAAAGTAGTAAAATTTAAATTAGGTAGTTAGTTAGCTATTACTTATACAGTAGTTATTAACTTTGTATAACCAACATACGAAATTATAATACACAGTGTCATTTACGCCAATAGCCAACACTACCTTATCTGATTACGATTAACAAAATATTATAAACTAAATATTTTATACAAAATTTGTAGTTGTGAAATAAAACGATTTAAATAATGTTTAAACCTTTTAATTTCTCCTGAATTTCAATAATCTAATCCTTGATTTCTTACGACTTATGGTTACTATCCTAGCAATTATATTGGGTATAGAAATAATCACAACGATTAACTTCTTTCTAAATGTACTAGGCGAATGTCTAGAAAGAGATATACTTGTGCATATATTTATAGGCTAAGTAAAAGGTAAACTATTTTTTCAATCAGTTTTTATTGTATTACCAGTTATTATTTTGGGGCCTCCTCCTTTTACCCAGACAGCCGCCATACAGTGGAAACCGCACATCTATAGCCATTCAATCGGCCCCCATTTTTGATTAAATTACCCTTCGTTCGTATGTGTGTAACGACATAACAAAATGAGCATCGCATTGATGCGCCCTGATAATGTGGTTCCCAGTGTACAAAAAAAACTCTCCAAGGAAAATAGGTTAAGTTGCACTAAATTACTCAAAATATGAAATTAACCAGTATTACAGTGAACTCCAAGTCGGCTATAAATCGGCTTATAACGAAGTTCAATGGTCCGGACATCCTTATATTTGACTATACTATAGTCAAAGAAATCGATATAATGAAATTCTCTTTTTGGCGAAATATTATTTTGGACATAATCTGAAGTTGTTCCATAAGTCTTGTAATTCGTGTTCAGCATTGATACGACAGGTAGATAGTGATCGAAGTCAGGGTTGGGTTCAAGTACAATTTACTTAAGTATTTCTGCAATTAATTACATTTTTTGAGTACTTGTACTTGTACTTAAGTACTTTCACCATTTTTCCATTGTACTTGTACTTGTACTTGTACTTAATTACTTTCCTCATTTTTATAAAGTACTTGCACTTGTACTTGAGTACTTGTTACTTGTGACTTTTTTATCATTCAATATATTTCCAACACACATCATTGATGTTCCTCAAATCCCATCTAAAATAAAGTAGTGTTACTTAATACTTAGTATATTAGGAATTTTGTTCGTGTCAAGGACTACTGCTACTTTCAATTAAATAGATTTGGATGATACTATATAACTATGTATTTAGCAATTTCTACTATTAGTACGAGAGATTCGATTTATCATAAGAGCTTGGGAAGTACTTGTACTTGTACTTAAGTATTTTCCTAATTTTTTCATTGTACTTGCACTTGTACTTAAGTACTTTAAGTTTACCTGTACTTGTATTGTACTTGAATATCTGAAAAGTAGTATTCTTGTACTTAAGTACTTTCAAATGTACTTGAACCCAACCCTAATCGAAGTAGTTTTGGATATAAAGGATGGCTGTAGGGTTATTTGTGGCTCTGTGCAAACTCCAACGCACCTCGCGAATTACTGAGTCTTTCGATCTGTAGAAGACTAGAAGTTATTGGCAACGTAGACATTGGCATCAAGAATAGCAGAAGCAGCATAAATTTCCACATATGTTCTCCAAGCGGGTTCACGATTTATAAGTACACGTACTTGTGTGGTAAGGTATTCACATGGTGTAATTTTTTGGTTTTAAAATACCATCCTAGTTTCCTTGTTCCTTCACTGGCGATAATGATGGAACGAAGCTGTAGGTGGCTGTTTTCACTCCCTGTAACTAATTTGGATAGGCATTGAAATAGACAATTACCATCTCCTTCGATATGTTCCGTTTCCCAGGTTCAAAACCGCTAAGTAACTTCCCAACGCTATTATATGGTTGTCTGCAAACTGATTCAAATGATATCCCCAACATATATATCACATTTACTTCGCTGCCAATTTTCAGGTCTTACATTGATCCTTGGGTCCATCGGTCTGTCGTATGGATTACGGAGCGGAACTGCGTCGTGAAATGATTCCCTTAGCATGTGTTTATATACTGCATTCCCTAAAATATTAATTTGTTTACAATTTTATTAATAAAAGAATAATTCTAATGTTATAGCCTGCTTTCGAAGGTACTTATAGACTGAACAAATATATTAATTTAACTGAATTTGAGTTGTAAAAGTGTATTGTTAGATTATTTTAACTTACAACTTCCTCTTCTTTTCCACCATCCACATACGGAATATCATCGTGTTGGGAGTGTAGTTGTGCGCTTTGTATAACAAGTGGTGCAGCTCTTCATGGAGTCATGAAGGTCTACCCAAGTATATTCTGCTTTAGGATTACCTACAAATGACAACATTGTAAGAATATTATTACTGGATGTTACAAATATTCGGATTGACGTCAATTGAAGGTGTAAAGCTAAAATAACAATGAGTGTCAATAAAAATAACACTCAATGAATTACACAGTATAGGTGAAATCGGAACCTTACTTTTAAGTTATTAAGGTGTTGAAATATAGATTCCGTAGAAAATCCGAAAAGATTCTGGTACATCTGAAAAGGAATATTTTACTTAGTAACTATTAACACTATTTTATCTTTTAAATAACAACTCAATCAAAATGAATTTACCTGTGAGGTGTTGATTCCAATCCTAGCTTTCTTCTTAGTATTATTGGGACTAGAAGATCTTTCGAAGTAAGGTCTTGTGATATGGATTGGAATCTTTTTGTCCTTCTTCGTTCCTAATTCTGTTTTAGAAATTGTAACATGGCTTTCTGTTGCTTTCGACACCGTATAAGGTCCGAGATGTTTCGTTTGCTTCTTTGTTTGGGCATGTTGGTATATATTATCTTATCATCCTTCTTTAGAGATGCACTAATTACAGAGAGAATAATTATGAAAATAATTATAATCGAAAGATTGAATCGAACATTAGTAACAGGATAGACTGTGTGTTATGTATGAATTTAATATCGTCATCAGTTCAACTAACCGATTAGTGATAACTTATTAATTCATTAATTCATTAATTAACTTTCTTATTAATTTTATCTTCTGCTTGAGTTGTTCAAAATTGATGCAGTCCATAGCTGATTGCTGTGTAGAAGTTTGAGATTCATCGATGTTGCTAACTGCTTCGAGGGGATTATCAGGAGGTGGGCAAAAAATGTCGTTTATACCTTCGATATCATCTAGTGGATCTGTAGTTCAGAGAAAATCGATTCTTCCAAATCAAAGTCATCCTCATTGTTGGTATGCAGGTCGTTAATGGTGGACAAGAGATCTTGATGCCGGGACTCTCTTCCCCACATAACCTTGAATGGAGTGTGTCCGAGGGATCTTTTCTTGCAGGAGTTCATTGCAGCACAGCCAGTTTGAGCAGTTTGAACCAATGATCCCCTATCTGACTCTCCATTTTAATCAGTTTTCTATATGGATAATTCGTAAATGGGTCTTAAAATATATTACAAATACTAACTGTTTCAGAATCTTGTTATGCGCTTCAACTATTATTTTCCACTGAGATACCGCCACATTTCCTTGTGTCACTTGTCCCACAAGTACCCCACGTGACATAGACACAGATGCCACTTCATGGATAATTATTGGATAAATATTACTTAAAATCATAATGTTATGATATTAATAATTATATTACAAGATAAAGTCATTTGAGAGTAGTTTAATTCAGAAGGCAAACGAGAAGTATATTGTAATACTGGAATAAAACTTCAGTTGTTTACAATGTTCAACTGAAACGAGATAGGTAGGAATTTTTTATAAAGTACGAACAAAATACAGAAGTGGTCCGGACAAAGATGGACTATCCTTTATAATAATTTCACTGTAAATGGAAAGTGGTCCGGCCATGACCGAACCACGTGTTACCTAGGAAAGTATACCGGAATTAATCTCACATATTCTTTAACGTCTTGGGAAACGCCTGCCCATGTGTATCTTTGCTGAACTGAATGTAGGGTCGTATTTATTCCGGAATTACCGACTTCGTCATGGAACTTCCACTTTTACTCTCTAAAAGGGAGAATTCAATTAAACCATCGGATATTTAAAAATGGTCTAGGGGAATGAGGAAGTCAATATTACCTTGAAAAGTCCTTTGGTATCTCCATGCCCATGGCCTACTTAATATACGGCTATATATGTCGCCGAGAAGGCCATAAAACAAAGAGGCCAGTTTCTAATTTTCAAAATGGAGAATTGATCTTTATTCGAATAATTAGCAATGATAGAGCTGAAAAGTGTATTATAACTATATAGGAATATGGTATCCAGGTATACATAGCACCCTCCCGAATTGTGATATGTCATCATCTGATGACGTTATGGTTATTTTGGTTGCGAATTATCTTGTTTTTCTAGCATACTTTTAACATAGTTAAACGCGTTATAAATGTTCAAAATTGGAACATGGTTATACCCAGAAGTAGTGGAATAAAATATATCGAAAATATAAATGGAATGTTTACACATTCCTCAGTTGCCATGGAAAATGTATATTTCCTAAAATGTGTCATAACTCAAAAACTATGAATGTTATGTAAACTAGACTTGTACTGATCTGTTCGGAATAGGTAACTTCCTATTCATCGATAATACATTTTATATGCCTAACTTCAATAATTTTTGAGATAGTGAGTCATTACCTAATAATGAATTAAGTGTTAATTATCTCATTATCTCAAAAATTATTGAAGTTAGGCATAGAAAATGTATCAGCGATGAATAGGAAGTTACCTAACTTGGATAGTTTAGTAGCAGCCTAGTTTACATAACATTCATAGTTTTTGAGTTATGGCATATTTTAGGAAATATACATTTTCCATGGCAACCGAGGAATGTGTCAACATTCCATTTATAATTTCGATATATTTTATTCCAACACTTCTGGGTATAACCATGTTCCAATTTTGAACATTTATAACGCGTTTAACTATGTTAAAAGTATGCTAGAAAAACAAGATAATTCGCAACCAAAATGACCATAACGTCATCAAATGATGACATATCACAATTCTGGAGGGTGCTATGTATACCTGTATACCATATTCCTATATAGTTATAATACACTTTTCAGCTCTATCATTGCTAATTATTCGAATAAAGATCAATTCTCCATTTTGAAAATTAGAAACTGGCCTCTTTGTTTTATGGCCTTCTCGGCGACATATATAGCCGTATATTAAGTAGGCCATGGTATCTCCAATAAAATAGGAAGACAATCTTCTTTTGTAGTTCCATTTTGTCTGACGTGAAGCCTGAGATGCTTTAGAATATTTTTCTTAGCGAATAAAGTGAATGATTTCGTCACATTCATTTGGATTCATTTCAAATTAAGAAAGGATTTGATTGTTTGTTTGTTGTAAATTAATAAGACAATTAATGTATATATTTAGTTTATTATATAGTTAATTAATTTGCTAATAGTATAGGCCTAGTAGTGCAGCCGCTTAGTGGAAAAATTGTGCTTTTGATGATAAAAGCGTGAAACTTGGCACAAAGTAAGAGCAAATCATACCAAACCTTTTTGGATATAGGGGCATCTTTGATTTTTCTCATGCATAAAAATTTTGAGGGTCAAAATAATTGACCCCGAAAAAAAATCGCCGTTTTAAAAAATCAAGATTATCTTTTCCAGATGCTCTTAAAACAACTTTTATTCTCAGATTCTTGCTTAGCACTTAATTTCCAGCACTTTTATGTGTATATGGACCATATTTGGAGATTTTTTTAATGTTCACTAGCAAAGGTCTTAATAATCCAGCCCGCTAGGTGCAATATTTGGTCAAAGTGTCTTTTAATGATCAAAGCGTAATAATTGGCACAAATAGTAAGGGCACATCCTCCCGAAACATTTTGTGTATAGAGACATCTTTGACTTTCCAATGGTTAATTTCGGGGGTAAAAGACTTTACCCCCTAGATCGGCGGTGGGAAACCCGGGCTCGTGAGACAAAATTCTGGGCCCTCTTTTTATACTCTATTTGGGTCCGCCGCCCGGGAGATAATTAGTAATGGCTATACAAATATATATTTTATCCCACCATAATATTATTTGGGCTAACGATTCAATATATCTTACATAGTTTCCCTAGTGTTTTCTTTCTTATTTCTGATAATATAGTAAGTACCATTACTACGTATTTGAGTAAAACTTTGTGTCACTAATTTGGATTAATTACGTACGGGGTGTGCACCTTGAGGTTCATTTTATCCGACACTATCTGACACTACAATCAGGGGTTTATCTAAGATTTTCTTGGCTGGAACTTTATTATGGAGGTAAAATTTCCCGGTACCCTGAAGGTGTAAGCCATACTACATGATCTGTATAATTCAATGATTCTGCATTGAAGGAGGTAAGGTTAGACGGTACCCAAATATGGGTTTATCCAGCCATTTCTAGACCGGAAAATCTGGCCAGACACCCGGCACCTAATTAAGTGCCAACCCGGTACCTAAATCGAATCACACATCATGTACTTTTTAACCACAAGAATTGTCTGGTCGGCATCTAAAAGTTCGCCAGGTACTTAAATAAACGCCTGACTACAATATCACTTTGTGAATTTTCATTGTTTATTTCAGAGTAATTACGTTTTAATTAGTTACAGAACTAGATACCATAGCAATGGATAATTGGTTGTCAAGATCAGTACACCTGGAACCAGACATCACAATCAATCTTCCTAAAACACTGCCAAAAAAGCCTAAATTGGATCGGTGAACAGAAAATAACCGTGAACGAATGTTCAACAAGGATTGGAAGTCCTCTATTTCTTGAGTGAACAAGATGGCAAACCTAAGTATTTATTGTGCTTTGATATAATTAATTAGTATTTGCAAACTATACAATGTGAAGTGCCAATATTAGTCTCTTCATAAAGATAGCGATGAGAAGTTTCCTATTGAGAGTCCTGAGCGTTCTTAAAGGGTGATATTTTTAAAGGATCAGCTGAAATAACGAACCAAAGGTTTTAATAATGACAATGTCCGACTTTAAAATAATCACTTTAGCATCCTTTAACGTCCCTTGGATACTTGCAAGGCATAAAGGTTCCTTTGCGATGGCGAACTGGTAAAGTACTGTATTTATGGAATCCATGTTGTCAGTGCTTCTCGAAGGATATGCTAATCATACTGAAATATTACACCGAATTAGGATATGCAGCTGAGTCCCCGAACAATAGTAGTACGACGAATTCTACCGATTTAGTTTTCCAGTTAAAAATACAACTTATACAAAGTTTGGCAGTCAGTTTAGCTCGTGTGTATGGATACGATACGTTGACACTTGATAGTGATTTTATTTGTCATGAAGAATTGATAAGTTTGGAAGGAATGCACGATAGGACTCGAGGAGAGGATGTTGCAGCACTGTTAAATAAAATTCAAAATATATCAATATATACGATGAATATCTGTGTGATATTGATTGGATTCGTGATCTAGCCTTTCTAACTGATATAACACACCATTTGAACAATCTGAACCTTAAATTGCAAGGAAAAATAAAACATTATTCACAACCTATACTGCAATGAAATTTCCATTGTCGAAGGGAAACATTTGGCTCAAATATTCAGCATGGATTGTGCCAGATTAGAGTTTGACCACATTGATCTTCAATCACGCCATCTGAATCAACACTTGACTGGAGAAATGTAACTCAGTCTTACATTGGACTACTTGCTGCTAAAATTTTATCTATTTTTAGTTCCACATATACTTGTGAAGTAACATTTGCTGCAATGAAAGCAGTTAAATGCAATACAATAAATTGTTTCACTGAAGAAAATCTAGAAAATGAGGTACGCTGCTCAATAACTTCTCTAACCCCTAATTTTGAAGTTCTTGAGGAAAAATGGACTGCAAAATGTCTCATTGATTATGAATTTGGACTTGTTATTGTAGTATTTCACAGTTACCGTATTACCTAGAATAATGCCACCCTCCCCCTCCCTAGAATAATCGCCTACCTCGAATAATCTCCCCCGCAAAGTAGATAATAAAAATGTATTTCCGCTACCCGGAGTAAACATCTTTATTTAATATAAGTCTCAATACGATTATCAATCAACTATAATAAATAAATAAATTACTTATATAGAGCTCAGCTCTAGTAGAGTTCAGTTTTTCAGTATGTGTATTCAGGCACTGAGAAAGGTCAGTTTTCCCCAAGCTTTGAAATTGACCTTTAGAAAGTAAGCCTGGGCTTTTAGTATGGGAAAAATCTGAACTCTACAAAACTCAGCTCTATATAAGCATTCTGATAAATAAATTGTAATAATTGTGATATTCTCGAAAATTCGAGGTAATACATTATATATATTTTTTGAACTGTTTTATTGGAAGTTCCATATCATACTTAGGAGCTATGGTCGTCGCAAGAAATGAAAAATTTAGGACCGCAAGGGGGCTCACGGAACCCCAAATTAGGGCCCACTTAAGGTTTAAGTTGCCCGTAACTGGTCTAAATACATATTAAAATGCTGGAAATTAAGTTATCAGCATGAATCTGAGAATAATAAGTTGTTTTGAAAGCATCTGCATAAGATAACCTTGAAAACGGCGATTTTTTTCAAGGTCAATTTCTTTGACCCTGAATATTTTGTACCATGGGAAAAATCCAAGATGCCCTTATATCCAAAAAAGTTTCGTATGATGTGCTCTTACTTTGTGCCAAGTTTCACGCTTTTATCATCAAAAGCACAATTTGACCAAAATGTTGCACTTAGCGGCTGCACTATAGGGTTTATCTATATTTTGATCTCAAAATCATAGTTTCTTAAATTCATAATAAAAAGTAAAAATAAGCCAAAAATTTATTTTTTGGTGTCTCAAAATATCACTGTATAATTTCTAATAGCACATCCATGGTTTGCTAATACAATATCTCAGAATCTCACGCTTCTCAAAATATCATGCAACAGGTCTATCACTACTAGTTATTTACATAACGATAAATAACCTATTTATTAATAGCCTTCCTTTAATCCATGGTCCAGTTTCACAAAGTTGGTGCATAGGCCTTATATAACGTAGGTCACGCATCAACGTATAAATTTAATTCTGAATTGGCTACTGACAGAAAAAATGTAATTGAAAAAGATAATGAAGACTGGAGGGCCTAAAATGGAACCCTGGGAACTCCACGTCTGACGATCTAGATTTTGACAGCTGAATTCCATAAGGGGTGCGCGGGGGGGTTGGGCCGCTCCCCCAGATTTTTGGTCCCCCCCTCCCGATTTTTGGTCCGCCCCCCCGTTGGAGGGGCGGGTATCCAGTGTTTACGTAAGAAAAGCGGCCGTTCCCAAGCAAGGAGGTCGTGAAATTATCATTTCAACTGTATGTCCGCCCCCCCAGCATATCCGTTCGCTCCCCCGAGGCTACGGCGCTTCGCCGCCCCTGAGAAGGCATACTGCTGACAGGTTGTCTCCCTCCTAGACAACCGTCAAGCGATTATTATAGAAAGAAATTGGACGAACTGCGGGAATCGATCAACCGTGAGCGACTTAGGAAACAAAATAGGAAAGTTATCCTCTAACATGATCATGCTAGGCCCCAATTCAGTGCTCTAGCTACCAATGCCATTCTACGTTTGGGTTTCAAATGTATCCCGCAGCCTGCCTATAGTTCAGAATGATGTTAATAAGTAGGAATAACCACAGGTCTCTGTTAGAATATTTGTTATCTGGGGTAACACAAGACATGCATGTTTTAAGCTTGTAAATGTCTGTTTGCTCAATTTACCACCTTTCTTTGGCAGTGACTGCCAAGCATCTAACCAATAAACAATTCTTGTCAGAAAGATAAATCGCTCATCATTAAATGTTAGAGGTTTAGACATAGGATCATTCAAACTAACATGTTTATATGCATGTTAACGTTGAAGATTTTCCAAAGAGATAAGAGAATCCCAACAAAGTCATAAGTGTTGGATTTAAATGCTGGAGATCGTTGTTCATTCTGTATGGCTAAACCAGCAATGGTGGATTCATGAACTACTTTCAAAACTAACTTAACATTCTGACGTTCAAGGCTGGATGGATAACAAGATTTATCTGTCAAACGCGGAGCGAGTTTTGCCAAGCTATCTCTCTCGGAGTTATATAGCATACAGATGTCACGGAAAGAAGCATGACATATTTTTATTGGATAGGTACACTGGTCAATAGAAATACAATTCAAATCCGGATAAGAAAACAGTTTACCATCAGATTGCTGAATTAACCAATTATTTCGAACACTTTTAAGAATATGTACAAAGTCAAACGTGAGGAAAAGATTTATATTGATATCACAACTCACAAGGATGTGGTACTTTTGCATCCAGTTTGCCAATAGGGGAAAACAGTTTGAAAAGTTTGACATTAAGAGGATAGTTGTCGGTAGAGATGATTTGAACGAATAAGCCACATTCTTCGACATCACGAATACAAGATTTGATAGTCTCGAATTTATCTTCAGTTGTCACAGAAGCACATGGCAAAAGACGAACAATAGAAGACCATTTCTTATACAAGCTGGAGACCATAATCGCGAAAACAGTCTTGGTAGGATTATCTGGATCAAGGTTAGAACAAAGTATTTTACCCCCTTTATATGAAATATCGGATTTGACATGAATCTCATCCATTTGAAAAATAACATGTCTTTGTTCCAGAGAGAAAGATTGTGTCGCTTGTTTAAGGAATGTAAAGAACTCGTTTTCAAGACCAAAGGATGAATACAACTTTTTGTAATGTACTGGGGTGCGGAAGAGATAGACAGGACATACTCTGAAGATACTGGTATGATACAGGTGAAATGAGATGTGTTTCAGAGAACCACATCTCATTTCAGCTGTATCATACCAGTAATACGTTATATCTACGCCTATTTTTCGGGACAATACTGTTTTGAAGTTGGCAAATATTAAATTGGAGTCTAGAAACCTCTGGATAAGGAATCAATTCGTCATCGGATTTGGTTTCATGCATATTATCAATAATTTGTTTGAGATGACGTTCTGCTGAAGCGATATGAGATGCATTATTAGAACTAATGGGAAAAGTTTCAGTGTCTATAGAAGGTGGTGGATTGGAAATTTCATCAAGGATAGATACAAGTTGTCGAATATCACTCAAAGTTACTTGAGAAATTGAAAACATTTCACCTTTAAAATAACCTTTACGGATAAATCAAATTCGACTGACAAGTACGTATCAACTTCAATTTTACGATTATGAAAACCAGTACGCATAATAATTAAATGTAAATTCATCAGGGTACCATAAGGACCACGTTATATGTATAGAGAGAAAAGGTAACTTATCTTGTAATTCCTGGAAACTTTGGATCTTACATCTTTCATTTTCTTCAACTTCTGACTTGAGACTAAGTTACACCGCTTGATTGAGGAGCTCGTCATCCTTGCATTCTCGAGAGAGACGGCTGCGTTTGTTGATAGAGTGAGATGAATAATATAGTGGACATCCTGGTAGTATAGCTGGCACTGCTCCCTCTTTCAGCTTAGGACGACTTCTTGGCATCTCTCGATAACTCCCGTCTCCATTCGGGACTCTATGCATATATTCGAGATCTTCCTCTCTAAAATGCTTCGAGCATACATATACGACTTTCAGCTCATCAACATCTTCTCTGTGTAGAGCTCGCAGCCAAGCGTGTTTCAGTTCATCTGGCTCAAGTGGCATCTTGAAAACTGGAATTCTGTCATTCGGGTCGTAATTGCTCCTGCAGCCTGGGGCAGAACAATTGTTCGGCATTAAAAAATATTAGCAGCTAGCAAAATTTAGATAACAGGAATGTTAGAAATATCCGCAAATAAAGGAGAAATAGAATATAAATAAAGTTATCTAGAAAATCTATCAAAACATCTATTACTCAATTATATTAATACATACATAATAGTCAAATTTAATACATTATGGGTGATTAATAATTATATCGGCTAACGCATCCCTGGTCCAAAATCCACAAGTTACTCTTAGGCATTATGTATAGTACGCTATGATCTATACTGCAGTGGTTCCCAACCTGGGAGGAATTCCTCCCTGGGGAGGAATTTGGCCATCCTCGGGGAGGAATTCGACATAGGTGTACTTATCAATATTAATGAAATATTCTGGATTGCTTTGTCTCACTGAATGATTTAATCACTGAGTAATTAAAAATACCTAGTATTAATAATATTGACAGTTCTCATTGACAGTATTATTTATATTTCACTTAGTTTTTCAGTTATTTCAATACCAAAATTCTACATTGTGTGCTGGGGGGAATTATAGCAAAAATATAGGTTAGGGGGGTAATATCCTGAAATCTTTTGGAAAAGGTTGGGAACCACTGATCTATAGTATACTATTAAAACACAAACCTATGTGGGTGTATATATTTGTTTGTATGTTCCGAGTTGATTGAAGAAAGTGAACGGTTTCCAAATGTGATTTTTGGCATATAGGGGTAACTTTTGGCACCCGCCAACAAGTTGAGGTTTCCACTCAAGATTTCTCCCACCTCGACAAGTTATGACATCACTGTCACATTTCGAGAACCCTGAAAAGTCACTTAATCGCACATAATTCGCGCCTCCTAAGAGATAAATATCTGAAAATTTAATAGAACATGCACATTAATGATGCGGACACGTTGGTCACACCAGATTGACAATATGCTTACTCATTATCGCATGATGACGTAATCAGTAAAATTTCACATTGTAAATTGGACTATTCGCTTTATAATCAATGTTACAAGTACGTATACATACCATACACCAACCGCGAAGCTGTTGGTGTGTGGTCGTGTTCTGCCGCGAAGCGACCTAGCAAGCGAAGCGCGCTAGTATATATATATATACCCACATTGGTTTGTGTTTTAATAGTATAGATAGGATTATAGTTATAACGATATTTCGTAATTGAAGACCCATTGTTAATCATTTTTATCATTTTTGTGTTCGATATTATTCTTATTATATCTAACTTCTTTAATATAATTTTATCTAGGTTCAGATTACTTATGAAAGAAACTTTCATTGGAAAATGAATCAATTCAAAGCACTTTGTCAGGCAAATTGTAAGCCAAGGTTTACTAAAATACATATAAGAAGGGATTATATATTTGAAGATTCTTTTCGAGAATTAATGCGAATCCAACCAGAAGAATTAAGGAAACGATTGTATTTATGTTTTGAGGGTGAAGATGGTTTAGATTATGGTGGGGTATCTCGAGAATGGTTTTTTTTACTGTCACATGAAATGTTGAACCCTATGTATTGTTTATTTGAATACGCAAATATAAATACATATACTCTTCAGATTAATCCAAATTCTAGTATTAATCCCGACCATATAACCTACTTTAGATTTATTGGTAGAGTCATTGCTCTTGCTTTATTCCATAATAAATTTATTGACAATGGGTTTTCCCTCCCATTCTATAAACAGATGTTAGGTAAAAAATTACTGCTCTCAGACCTGGAAACAATCGATCCTGAGTTCTATAATTCTCTTAAATGGATACGTGAGAACAACATTGAGGATTGTGGGCTAGAGCTATATTATCAGGTTGATTGGGAAAGATTTGGAAAAATTGAATCTCATGAATTAGTCGAACATGGTTGTGACAAAGCTGTAACTGATTCCAATAAGGAAGACTATATTTCACGTGTACTAGAATGGAGATTCAATAGAGGAATTATAGAACAGAGGGTGGCGTTTATGAATGGTTTTAATGAGATTGTGCCGACTCATTGGTTAACTATATTTGATGAGAAAGAGATTGAAATTATGCTAAATGGAGTTCAAGAATTTGATATATCTGATTGGTATAAGCAGACCATTTATAAAAATTATTCTTCTAATTCCAAGCAAATTTTATGGTTTTGGCAATTTGTAAAAGAAATAGATAATGAAAAACGTTCTAGGTTACTCCAATTTGTAACCGGTTCTTGCCGTCTCCCTTTAGGTGGCTTTGCTCATTTAGTTGGTTCTAATGGTCCACAGAAGTTTTGTATTGATAAAGTTGGGAATGAAAGGTGGCTCCCAAGGTCTCATACATGTTTTAATCGTTTGGATCTCCCACCGTATAAAACTTACCTCCAATTAAAGGAAAAATTGATGTATGCAATAGAAGAAACAGAAGGATTTGGGCAGGAATAATATTTATTATGCTTCTCATTCTTATTATCATTATAACTATGCATATTTATATTTATTATTAAATTATTCTCTTAATCTATTTTGTAATTTTTGACTATAATAAATATCCCGCTTCTAAGAATTAAGCATTATTAATATCAATCTTTTTACAAAACTAGGAAATTATCTATTGGACGTTTATAATTATATTTCGCTTTTGAAATGAGGTTTATGAATTGAAAGTACGTATTTCGATATAACACCTCTCAAGAATATAAACCATTACTAGTTTTGAATTATATTAATTAATACATATAAATTCCTTAAATACAAATTGAGATGAATTAGCGAATTGTTCTTTTGAATCTAAAAATTACTCATTTGGATGTTTAGAATTGATAGTAGACTACTAATATAATGCACTATAATTAACTGAAATGCTCTTTTATTTTAGATAATATTTGAGAGTTTTTCTATATTCTCAATAGAATATTAACCCTTAGCCATAGCATTCTATACATAAGGCAATGGTACGCTTAAAATACTTGGACCATGGACAAACTAGTATAGTTGGGATACTATAATTTGATTGGGTAGAATTTGATCGCCAAAAGTTGTACTAAGCTAGATCTGCTACGCCCTGATTAACCACTCCTATAGAGCTATTATCGGCGAACTATAGGGAGGTGGATAACTCAATATCAGTCTTACCATAAAGTACATATTTCGATATAGAGATATATTTGGATTTAGTGGTACTTAGTATAGTGATATATTGGATTTAGTGATAATTTTGTCGCTTTAGATGCATCCTTGAGCAAATCCCATACAAAATTTATTGGTTATCAAGTGTATCATCATTGGATAGAGTGAGAATTTGTGCACTGATTATATACGAATATTGGATTTTGACCTTTCTTGTTGACCTATAATTTAATATTCTATGTTCTAAATATCTTTCCCAGTCGAATTCGATAAGGAATTTGATTGTATACTACTATTATTGAACTTACAAACTCGAACTCTTCATACTCTTTATTGATTCAACTGATTTAATTTCTAAATATCATGGGGCTTGCCATGTGCCTGGATGTAAAGCAAACTATAAAAGGCCAAGCCGAATTCATCACAGCTTTCAATTTCTCAAAAGATCAAGAATTACGTGATAAGTGGCAATTCCACAACCGAGAGCAGACAGAGTAGAAAACAATTCAAGGTTAGTTATAAACTCTTGATTACCATAATTGTCAGATGGTGTAGTTTTATTACTTTTATTTATTATTAGCTGGGCGTTGAAATTACTGAGTTATCCCAATCCATTCTTTGTAGGTATGCATCCAGTGGCGGCTTTAGAGGGGCGCAGCTGCGCCCCCTGATCAAAATCCTGCGCCCCCTACAGGGGCGCAGGATTTAAGCAATAGTTATGTGAAAATTTGTGATTTCACTTCTATGTATTTTGGATTAGAAAAAACTTTGTTAATAATGAATCACAAATAATAGTAGTAAAGTTTCATATACTAATATACACTTTTGTAGTGTGCTTCTTCTAATAAAACGTTATAGTAGGGTTCTACTATAGTTTTATACTATAAGTGCACACTATTAATAACAACTAATAACAACACAAAATGCTATTTTTTAAATCATAAAATCAACAGAAGTTTTTAAATCATGAAATAGAATAAACTAACGCATTTTTTATTTCCCTTCATTTTTATTGCAATCTCCTGAAAATAATCTGCGACCCCTATGCACCCCCTGGTGAAAATACCTAGCGCCGCCCCTGTATGCATCACTCATTTCAAAGAACACGATATTGAGAGAACATTTTGACCGACAGCGCACGGTAACAGTTCCGAGGAATAGATTAGCTCTGAGAAAAGATGCAATACCATCCATATTCCCCAATTGCTCCTTACCTCAGTGACCATAATATACAGAAGAAAAGGCTATCTAAAGACGATAAGGAGCGATTGAGGTTAGAAGTGGCTTTTCACAGAGTTTGAGAGACGAAGAAACGGTTGTTAAGTTCTTAGTTACTTCATATCATGAACTTATTCCTAAATTGAATTTAATCGACCTCCACAACGGGTGGACACTCCATTTATCTAATGACAGCTCCTTAGCTTTTTATAAAATAGTTATTTTCGATTCTGAACTTATTATCGAACGATCACTCATAGTTGATCAGGATTTGTTTGTAAAAGCTTTTAATAAACAAATCCCGATTTCATTTTCACAACTTTCTATAAGGATACTCGTCAAATTGACAGTCTCCTTATTGAAGTTGATCAATTTTCTCACATTATTGAAACTCCGACTCAAAAGGCGTTTACACTCATGTAAGAAATGATATCAGGGAATTAAAAAACCCGCTTACATTAACTCAAGGTGAATTTCTTGGTTTAGACATAGATGACGGTCCAAATTATAGCAATGAATCATGGCCTACTTAATATACGGCCGTGTATGTCACCGAGAAGGCCAAAAAAATAGAAGGCCAATTTATAAATTTCATTCTAAGCTAAACTATGCCTCCTATTGTTGTTACTTGCATTGCATATGGGGTAATCAACCATCGCGAGACCAATTGAACCACTTTTGAGAATCTGGCATTTGTGGTTAAGCTGTTTAGGCGCCATTTCATGGTGACGGTAACAATTTATGGTAAAATTAAAAAATATTCAAATATCTTAAATTTCATTTTGTTGCTACATTCTAATAATTTTATAACAGGAATACTAAAATAGGGATATTTTTCATACCCCAAAGGCTACTAAATCACAAAATGGCGACATTATTAAAAAAAAAAATTATAAAGCAACCACATGCTAAAATACAAATAGTATCCGAGTTATAACTTATCATTAAAGTCCATAAAATGTATATATTGGTGGTTTATATATATTCATTCTCATTATATATTCTGAAAATGTATACTAAGTACATTAGCAAATTATCTTCATTTTCTCGTAGTTCTTTAGACTCGAATTGTATATTTTGTGTATTAGTGGTGTCATCATTAAATGGCGCCTAATCAGCTTAACCACAAATCTCAGATTATCAAAAGTGGCTCCATTGGACTCGCAATGGTTGATTACCCCATATACAATGCAAATAATAACAATATGAAGCATAGTTTAGCTTAGAATGAAATTTATATACCGGCCTTCTATTTTTTTGGCCCTCTCGGTGACATACACGGCCGTATACTAAGTAGGCCATGAATGAATCCTTGCGAATTCTACTCCATTTTATGAATGGCCAACTATCATATTTGTTAACTACCACCAAAACTAATAGAACGTATAATCATAGCCTACTATACATAATGCCCCACAGTAACTTGATAATTTTGGACCATGGATGCGGTCGAAGATGGATTCGTAAATTCTAAATTAAGTCGATTGCAAGCTGAATTATTGATAAACTAAGTGGCTAATATTTAATTTATGTATTTTGTGTCCATTGTAAATAAAAATACTGTCGTATACTCCTTCTTTGTTTGAATTAGCTAATACCACTAATGATTGGACTGGACAATAATAGTACAAAACTACAAATATATATAATAGTTAAGTATAAATGTACGTGTATTCTACATTTTCTTAAACAATATACAATAATACACATTATACTAGTAACAGCATAGATGACTAAAGATAAGGATTGACCATTAAAGTACCATGGATGAGTTCTAAGGCCATTCACTATATTCAAAATAACACCCTTTACTACAATATTAACATTGTTTTGAATCTTATTTGTATCTCCGACTAAAAACAAATCTGAACACATTACTAAACATTATACTACTTAAATTTCTTCATCTTTCGAGAATCTTTTCCCCAATTAGCAAGATGAGAATTATAATACTGACTTTGTTGGAAATGAGACAATTTTCTATGACGCCAAATACATGCTTCAAAATTTCCCAATGAGATGTGTTGCAACAATGGCATACATCTCTCCAAGTTTCACTACCTGTGTTCTCGATGTATTTAATACCCAATGCGACTAAAGTCTGCTTCGAAGGTCCTTTTACCAGCTCCGACATAAGTGACTTGTCGTTGTCAATTGCAACAAAGATCTTATAAATTATGACAACTGCTTCTAAGATAACTTCTGAAGGCCACTTAAGTGATCCTCTTTCAACAAACTCTAAGTATTGATATTTTGAGTCTGGTGAATGTTCGATAATAATTTCTTTATCGATAGTGAGGTAATTCAAATAGGTAGAACATTTCTCAGACCGCTTATAGAATCGATGTACTGCATATCTTGACATAAATGCTAGTGCTTGCAACGTGTGAAAATCATACTCGATTGATTCTATTTCCGGGAGTTTGTTAGCAGGTCCCCTGGCCAGAGCTTCATAGTTGATGGACTGCAACCTGGCATGTAGGTGTGAAGTGACCGTCTAATTTGCACCTGGGGTTACGATTTTTACTGTGCCGACTATACTATAGTATAGTGGCCCAGTTCTAATCTTACTGCCTTGTTATTACTGTGCCGACTATACTATAGTATAGTGGCCCAGTATTGGTCTTAGTGCTTTGGTATATTATTACTGTGCCGACTATACTATAGTATAGTGGCCCAGTTCTAATCTTAGTGCTTTGGTTAGTTATTACTGTGCCGACTATACTATAGTATAGTGGCCCAGTTCTAATCTTAGTGCTTTGGTTAGTTATTAGTCCGTGGCCTCTCTACTGAACAGAGTTTTACTAACTAAGAGCCCAAATTTTCAGGATATGTGTCTCATGGGTTACAGATGTGCACCTGGGGTCACGTTTTATTATCACATTTTTTTGGACACATTTTTGCACCTGTTTAATATTAGAAAAAGAACAATAAATAGTGCGCGAATATTCTATTTATATGCATTCGATAGAGAATTAAATTCTACACCTTTTCACAGTGCACGAATTTTCAAATTGTACTTAGTTTGTGCCACAATTGAGTTGCAAGTTTCCTTTGTTTACTAACACTTCAGTTCAATTGAAAGTGTTAAATCTAATTCTATTGTTTCAACTCGTTATTATTATATTGATTCAACTTGTGAGATCGAGTAGGCTTCTATTTTCCAATTGAAAACTAAGATTCTACATTCCATAACAACGACAGATTATGTGATTATATTTCCTTCTGCAAGAATACTCTTGCACTGTTAATATACTGACGTAATTAATAATAATTAATTAAGTCAGTATATGACTTATATAGATGCTCCCAATTTGTTTATTAGGGGTTATCGAGTGTGCGGAATTGAAATTTGATAGCCAAATTAATTAATTAATTATTTATGACAAAATAATTAAACTTAATAAATATAAGTTGACATTGAAATTGGTGTTAAATTATAAATATTATTAATAATTATTTATACTAATTAATTAAATATCATATATCTCAGAGATCATAGAAGATAGAAACAAACTTTCAAATTATCAATTGGTCCTTATGGCACGTGCCACCTATACAAGTGGGTCTTGACACCTTGAGGTGATGATGACATCGTTAAAAAAATGTGTTTTTACAATTTTGCTAATTTGATATTTAAAATAGGTTAGTTGATGTTGGGTGATGACCCAACACTCACATAAAATATGCTGAGTCATTAGCTATTATATTCTACTCAAATTTGAATATCTCTAAAATTATATGAACTAAATGGAAACTTCCACCACTCTAAGGGTCGATGCCTTCTGTAACACCTTTTTGAAATAATTTAACACCTTCATAGTGATGATGACATGGCGAAAAAAAAATCCAAAATTGCAGCCTGCGCCGACAGCATGTTCTTTTGGAGGCACTATAAATAAACAACCAACAAAATATAGTGCCACCAAAGGAACATGCGTCGGCACAGGCTGCAATTTTGGATTTTTCTTTTCTCCGTAGACGGTGCCCTGGCCAGAGCTTTAGAGTTGATGGGCTAAAACTTGGCATGTAGGTGCGATAGGACCGTCTAATTTGCACCTGGGGTTACGATTTTTGATTAACAAATTTTTGACACATCTTTAACACCTTTCAAAATTTGCCTGGTCCATAACTCAAAATATGTTTTACTAAACCCCCAAATTTTATTTCACATTTGGATTCACCATAAAATTCTGCGTCTGATGGGAGAGGAATATTTTCAAAAATATTATAATTTCTGCCATAAATGGGGTTTGAAATTTCTTTGTTTACTCACACTTCAATTTCAGTAAAAGTGTTAAATCTAATTCTATTGTTTCAACTTGTAATAATTATATTGATTTAACTTGTTAAATCTTACTCTATTGTTTCAACTTGAGATAAATATATTGATTCAACTTATAAATTCCAGCTGGCTTCTATTTAATTGTAGTATTACTATACAATGGATTAAATAAAATATAATGATATAAGGAATTTGTTGACTAAACTCAAATCACCGTGGATAACATTGCTAAAATAAATAACTAATAATTTAATTTATTATCAATAAGTAATGAATGAATGGCATTAAACTAAAGATGGTTTATGATAGAACCGTTAAGATTTTACATACCACAACAACGACAGATTATGTGATTATATTTACTTCTGCGTTAATATTATTGCACTGTTAATATACTGACGTAATTAATTATAATTAATTCAGTCAGTATATGACTTATATAGATGCTTCCAATTTGTTTATTAGGGGTTATCGAGTGTGCGGAATTGAAATTTGATGGACAAATTAATTTATTTATTATTTATGACAAAATAATTAAACTTAATAAATATAAGTTGACATGGAAATTGGTGTTAAATTATAAATAATATTAATAATTATATATACTAATTAATTAAATATCATAAATCTCAGAGATCATAGAAGATAGAAACAAACTTTCAATTTATCAATTGGTCCTTATGGCACGTGCCACCTATACAAGTGGGTCTTGACACCTTGAGGTGATGATGACATCGTTAAAAAAATGTGTTTTTACAATTTTGTTAATTCGATATTTAAAATGGGTTAGTTCATGTTGGGTGATGACCCAACACTCACATAAAAAATGCTGAATCATCAGTTGTTATATTCTACTCACACTTGAATATCGCTAAAAGGAAGTGAACTAAAACGAAACTTCCACCACTCTAAGGGTCGATGCCTTCTGTAACACCTTTTTGAAATGATTTAACACCTTTATAGTGATGATGACTTGGCGAAAAAAAAATCCAAAATTGCATCCTGTGCCGACAGCATGTTCCATTGGAGGCACTATCAATAAACAACCAACAAAATATAGTGCCACCCAAGCAGGGTTGGGTTCAAGTACAATTTACTTAAGTACTTCTGTAATTAAGTACATTTTTTGAGTACTTATACTTGTACTTAAGTACTTTCACCATTTTTCCGTTGTACTTGTACTTAATTACTTTCCTCATTTTTCTGAAGTACTTGCACTTGTACTTGGTACTTGTTACTCGTGACTTTTTTATCATTCAATACATTTCCAACACACATCATTGATGTTCCTCAAATCCCATCTCAAATAAAGTAGTGTTACTTAATACTTAGTATATTAGGAATTGTGTTCGTGTCAAGGACTACTGCTATTTTCAATTAAATAGATTTGGATGATACTATATAAACTATGTATTTAGCAATTTCTACTATTAGTACGAGAGATTTATCATAAGAGCTTGGGAGTACTTGTACTTGTACTCAAGTATTTTCGTAATTTTTTCATTGTACTTGTACTTGTACTTAAGTACTTTAAGTTTACCTGTACTTGTACTTGTATTGTACTTGAATATCTGAAAAGTAGTAGTACTTGTACTTAAGTACTTTCAAATGTACTTGAACCCAACCCTGCACCCAAGGAACATGCGTCGGCACAGGATGCAATTTTGGATTTTATTATTACTGTGCCGACTATACTATAGTATAGTGGCCCAGTTCTAATCTTAGTGCTTTGGTTAGTTATTACTGTGCCGACTATACTATAGTATAGTGGCCCAGTATTAGAATCACTGCCTTTATTATTTATATTTTTACTGTGCCGACTATACTATAGTATAGTGGCCCAGTATTAGAATCACTGCCTTTATTTTTATTTTTATTATTTTTTCTCCGTAGACGGTGCCCTGGCCAGAGCTTTATAGTTGATGGGCTTAAACTTTGCATGTAGGTGCGATGGGACCGTCTAATTTGCACCTGGGGTTACAATTTTTGATTAACAAATTTTGGACACATCTTTAATACCTTTCAAAATTTGTCTGGTCCATAACTCAAAATATGTTTTACTAAACCCCCAAATTTTATTTCATATTTGGATTCGCCATAAAATTCTGCGTCTGATGGGAGAATAAATTTTCCAATAAAGGGGTCAATTTCTGCCATAAATGGGGGTTGAAATTTCTTTGTTTACACACACTTCAATTTCAGTAAAGTGTTAAATCTAATTCCATTGTTTCAACTTGTAATAATTATATTGATTTAACTTGTTAAATCCTACTCTAGTGATTCAACTTGCTATAATTATATTGATTTAACTTGTGAATTCAAGCTGGCTTCTATTTTGCAATTGAAAATTAAGATTATATATTTCATAACAACGACATATTATGTGATTATATTTACTTCTGCGAGAATATAATTGCACTGTTAATATACTGACGTAATTAATTATAAATAATTCAGTTTGTATTTAACTTATATAGAAGCTTCCAATTTGTATATTAGAGGTTATCGAGTGTGCGGAATTGAAATTTGATAGATAAATTAATTAATTAATTATTTATGACAAAATAATTGAACTTAATAATTGTATGTTGACATTGAAATTGGTGTCATATTATAAATAATATTAATAAAAAATCCAAAATTGCAGACTGTGCCGACCATGTTCCTTTGGTGGCACTATATTTTGTTGTTTGTTTATTGATAGTGCCTCCAAAGGAACATGCTATCGGCACAGTCTGCAATTTTGGATTTTTATTTTTTCTCCGTAGACGGTGCCCTGGCCACACCTTTATACATAGAGAGCTGAAACTTGGCATGTAGGTGCGATGGGAGCGTCTAATTTGCACCTGGGGTTACGATTTTTTATTAACAAATTTTTGACACATCTTTAACACCTTTCAAATTTTGTCTGGTCCATAACTCAAAAATTGTTTTACTAAACCCCCAAATTTTATTTCACATTTGGATTCGCCATAAAATTCTGCGTCTGATGGGAGAAGAAATTTTTCAATAAAGGGATCAATTTCTGCCATAAATGGGGGTTGAAATTTCTTTGTTTACTCACACATCAATTTCAGTAAAAGTGTTAAATCTAATTCCATTGTTTCAACTTGTAATGATTATATTGATTTAACTTGTTAAATCCTACTCTAGTGATTCAACTTGCGATAATTATATTGATTCAACTTATAAATTCCAGCTGGCTTCTATTTAATTGTAGCATTACTATACAATGGATTAAATTAAATTAATTTATATAAGGAATTTGTTGACTTTACTCAACTCACCGTGGATAACATTGCTAAAATAAATAACTAATAATTTAATTTATTATCATTAAGTAATGAATGAATGGCATTAAACTAAAGATGGTTTATGATAGAACCGTTAAGATTTTACATTCCACAACAACGACAGATTAAGTGATTATATTTATTTCGGCGAGAATATTCTTTTTGCACAATTAATGTACTGACGTAATTTATTATAATTAATTCCTTTTGTATTTAACTTATAGAATTTTCCAATTGGATTATTGGGGTTATCGAGTGCGCTGAATTCAAATATGATAGTGAAATTCGATTTAAATTAATAATAAGTGCAAATAATTGAACTTTATTTATTTTGCTGTACATAATAATGGTGTTAAATTATTAATTTATTAATTAAATATTTATACTAATTAGGTAAATTTCATTAATCTCAGAGATGATACAAGATAGAAACAAACTTTCAATTTATCAATTCGTCCTTATGCCAGGTACCACCTATACAAGTGGGTCTTGACACCTTGAGGTGATGATGACATCGTCAAAAAAATGTATTTTTACAATTTTGTGAATTAAATAATTCGCATGGGTTGGTTGGAGTTGGGTGAATACCCAACACGCACTTTAAAAATGCTGAGTCATCACAGATTATATTCTACTGAAACTTGAATATCTCTCAAATATAGTGAGCTAAATGGAAACTTCCACCACTCTAAGGGTCGTTGCATACTGAAACACCTTTCTGAAATAATTTAACACCTTCATAGTGATGATGACTAGGCGAAAAAAAATCCAAAATTGCAGCTAGTGCCGACAGCATGTTCCTTTGGAGGCACTATCAATAAACCACCACCAAAATATAGTGCCACCAAAGGAACATGCGTCGGCACAGCTGCAATTTTTGATTTTATTATTATTCTTCCGTAGCTCATCCACAGAACAGAGTTTAATTAACTAACAACCCAAATTTGCAGGACAGGTGTCTCATGGGTTACAGATGTGCACCTGGGGTCACGATTTTTTATTAACAAATTTTGGACTTTTTTTGACACCTTGCAAATTTTGTCTGGTCCATAACTCAAAGAATGTTTTACTAAACCCCCAATTTTCTTTTCACCATTGGATTCACTATAAAATTCTCCATCTGATGGGAGATGAATGTTTTTACTAATAGGTTTGATTCATGCCATAAATTGGGTTTGAAATTTCTTTGTTTACTAACACTTCAGTTCAATTGAAAGTGTTAAATCTAATTCTATTGTTTCAACTCGTTATTATTATATTGATTCAACTTGTGAGATCGAGTAGGCTTCTATTTTCCAATTGAAAAAAAAGATTATATATTTCACAACAACGACAGATTATGTGATTATATTTACTTCTGCGAGAATATTATTGGACTGTTAATATACTGACGTAATTAATTATAATTAATTCAGTCAGTATATTACTTATATAGATGCTTATAATTTGTTTATTAGGGGTTATCGAGAGTGCTTAATTGAAATTTGATAACAAAATAATTAATTTATTATTCATGACAAAATAATTTAATTTAATAATTGTAAGTTGACATTGAAATTGGTGTTAAATTATAAATAATATTTATTAATATTTATACTAATTAATTAAATATCATAAATCTCAGAAATCAAATAAGATAGAAACAAACTTCCAATTTATCAATTGATCCTTATGCCACGTAACACCTCTACAAGTGGGTCTTGACACCTTGAGGTGATGATGACATCGTAAAAAAAATGTGTTTTCACAATTTTGTGAATTATATAATTCAAATGGGTCGGTTCGTTTTGGGTGATGACCCAGAGCTCACATAAAAAATGCTGAGTCATCAGCTATTATATTCTACTGAAACTTGAATATCTTTGAAATGAAGTGAGCATAAAAGAAATTTACAACTCACTAAGGGTCGTTGCCTTTTGAAACACCTTTCTGAAATAATTTAACACCTTCGTAGTGATGATGACATGGCGGAAAAAAAATCCAAAATTGCAGCCTGTGCCGACAGCATGTTCCATAGGAGGCACTATCAATAAACCACACCAAAATATAGTGCCACCAAAGGAACATGCGTCGGCACAGGCTGCAATTTTGGATTTTATTCTTCCGTAGCTCATCCACAGAACAGAGTTTGATTAACTAACAACCCAAATTTGCAGGACAGGTGTCTCATGGGTTACAGATGTGCACCTGGGGTCACGATTTTTGATTAACAAATTTTGGACACATCTTTAACACCTTTCAAAATTTGTCTGGTCCATAACTCAAAATATCTTTTACTAAACCCCCAAATTTTATTTCATATTTGGATTCATCTTAAATTCTGTGTTTGATGGGAGAAGAAAATTTGTTAAAATTGGTTTAATTTCTGCCATAAATGGGAGTTGAAATTCCTTTGTTTACTCAACACTTCAATTTCAATAAAACTGTGAAATCTAATTCCATTGTTTCAACTTGTAATAATTATATTGATTCAACTTGTGAGATCGAGTAGGCTTCTATTTTCTAATTGAAACCTAAGATTTTACATTCCACAACAACGACAGATTAAGTGATTATATTTATTTCTGCGAGAATATTCTTGCACTGTTAATAGACTGACGTAATTAATTATAATTAATTCAGTCAGTATATGACTTATATAGATGCTTCCAATTTGTGTATTAGGGGTTATCGAGTGTGCGGAATTGAAATTTGATAACCAAATTAATTAATTAATTATTTATGACAAAATAATTTAACTTAATAATTGTAAGTTGACATTGAAATTGGTGTTAAATTATAAATATTATTAATAATTATTTATACTAATTAATTAAATATCATAAATCTCAGAGATCATAGAAGATAGAAACAAACTTTCAATTTATCAATTGGTCCTTATGGCACGTGCCACCTATATAAGTGGGTCTTGACACCTTGAGGTGATGATGACATCGTTAAAAAAATGTGTTTTTACAATTTTGCTAATTCGATATTTAAAATAGGTTAGTTGATGTTGGGTGATGACCCAACACTCACATAAAATATGCTGAGTCATTAGCTATTATATTCTACTCAAACTTGAATATCTCTAAAATGAAGTGAACTAAATGGAAACTTCCACCACTCTAAGGGTCGTAGCATTCTGAAACACCTTTCTGAAATAATTTAACACCTTTATAGTGATGATGAATTGGCGAAAAAAAAAAATCCAAAATTGCAGCTTGCGCCACAGCATGTTCCTTTGGAGGCACTATCAATTTACTACTAACAAAATATAGTGCCACCAAAGGAGCATGCGTCGGCACAGGCTGCAATTTTGGATTTTTATTTTTTATCCGTAGCCTCTCCACAGAACAGAGTTTTATTAACTAAGAGCCCAAATTTTCAGGATATGTGTCTCATGGGTTACAGATGTGCACCTGGTGTCACGATTTATTAATTTCGACTTGGGAAAATTATTAACGGGACTTTTAGCTTTTTTTGTCCCATAAGAAAATAAATGCAATAACAAGAAAATTTTTAGAATCATTAGTATCGGAAAAGTAATTTGCAACTGATAGCTCTTTACGATTTTTTTAATCCGTCCTCATTTTCCTGATAATTAGGCTCAAAGTTGCCACAATTCACCCTTAACTTTCTAAAATCGTAAATTCATTAATATTCAATTATGCAATTATTTCGTAGTTTCGGTGGAGAACTACTATTTATGAATAATTCAATATATTCAGTATTATTTCGATTCAATTTATTGTTGATATCATAATTACAATAAAGAATTCTAGTATATATGAATAATTAATTTACATTCAATAGCTATTACTATACAAATCGATTTCTGATATCATAGTTACAATAAAGTATTCTATTTATATGAATAATTCAATTTGATTCAATAGCTGCTACTATATAAATCGATTTCTAATACATAGTAGTATTAAAGTTTTCTCGTATATGAAAATTCAATTTCACTCAACAGTTATTCAATTTCAGAACGATTTCTGATATTCAAACATTGGATTAATTAATGAGATGGAATATCTATTTGTATAAATATTTGTCTATGTGTGTGCTTGGTGCCCGAAATGTATTAGAGTGTAAGGGGGGTTTATAACTCATTATAATGGAAATTTAAACTTAATCCCATATGTCATTCTAAGGTAACAATTATGCTGATTTCAATTTCAAAACGATAACTGATATATAAACAATGGATTATTGAGATGGAATTTCTAGTTTATGACTATTCGTTTGTGTGCTTGTTTGGTGTCCGAATTGTATTAGAGTGATAGGGTGGGGTCTAAAACGCATTTATAATGGAAATTTAAACTTAATCCCTTTTGTCATTATAAGTAAACAAGTACAGTAGATCCTCGTTAATACGAACACCAACGGAAGTTATAAATGTGTTCGCTTTATCCGGAGTTCGTATTAACCGGAGTTTTGCAAATTGAATAGCCATTGTAGGGACCAGATTTTGTGGAACAGTTTATTCGTTTTATCCGGAAATTCGTATCAACCGTGTTCGTACTAACGAGGTTCTACTGTATGCTGATTTCCATTTTTTAACAGTATATTAAAATTCAATGGATTAAAGCAAATTAAATTAAATTGGGAATTTGTTTACTTAATTAACTCAACTCACAGTGGATGTAAACATTGCTAAAATAATAAACTATTTATATCATTTATTATATATATGTTGTAGGCGAAATTGAGTACCAGGCGAGATTGAGTCTCAATTTCGCCTGAAACTCAATTTCGCCTGCGAGTGTCAGGCGAGATTGAGTACCAGGCGAAATGGAGTCATAATACTTATAGAAAATTTATAACTAAATATTATGGGTTGTTAAAAATTGATTATATCCAGATCTAATCCCGCTATTTGTTCACTTCCAAATGTTAAAATACTAGGTAATCAAGTATGCTGAATACGAATTTGACACTCACAAATTTCTATTAGGTCTATTTATTGTTGTTATTTACAATATAGTAAAGACTTACAACTGGAATTTGAAAACGATTGACCCATTTACACATTTATATTACCTACAAATATTTATTCTTGTTATTGTTCTTGTTGTTGTTATTGACAATATAGGTAACAAGTTTGTAGAATGTTATAATTGAACTAGAGACTAGCTTAAGACGGTTATTTTAAGTAATTGCACATGCTAAATACGAATTTAGAATTAACTACTTGCAAATAAGGGCTGTTTGTTGTTAAACTTGGGGAATTAATTACTAAGAATAAGATTGAGATTTTAAAATATAACTAATTAAGCAAACTAGTATCATATAGTTACGTATATAGATTAATATTGAAGACTTGACAAAATGAATACGAATCCTTTTGTAAGTTAATTATATTGCGTTGTAAAGTGTAAATTATACATGATAATTAATTAAGTGGAATAGTTAAGTATTCCCTAGCAAAAGCGAACGAGATTATACTGTAGGCTCGTATTGCCTCCTAATAAATATTTATCCTAATCTACTCGCGAATTCAAACCATTTAACTCAAGCCACCAGTTTAATCTCCAATACATATAATTCTCAATACATTCACCATAAACAGAACATAATTAATCGCGACACATTCTCAAATTAATGTTGAGTTTATTGATAAGCTGGTTGTGTTGTTAGTTGGTTTAATAGCTGGTTTTGCTATTAAATCAGCTTATCAATATCACTCAGTTGAGAATGTATAGTGAGTAAATGAGTAATTACCTTCTAATTATGTAGTAAATGTGTTTAAATGTGCATCTATAAATTAACAATACAAAGGCGAAGGCTCTGGTATGGTTGGTAGGGCCATGGACATACAAAAGTTTGCCAATTGAATCACCAATGTGCAATGGCCTCCCAATGTCACCGTAATGGACTAACCTATGGGCCCTACTAATCCTATTCCGAGACTACGTCAAACTCCGTATGTGGGAATTCTCCGAATCTAAGATGTTGACATTTTTCAGACTACTTTCTCAATATTGGAAAATAGTCTAAAAATAACAATTGTTATAATATGCAACCAGAGATGGGGCCAAATCCCTATGGAAATTATAGTTTTAAAGATTTTAAGATTAATCCCAGTCCATTCAGAATGGGATTGGGAATTAATCAGAAAATTTCAAACTCAAGGTCAGTGTGTGGGAATTAAGGAACTTCTAAATGATATTATTTCGAAACTGCTCTGAATTGGTGAATGACAAATACGAATGTTAATCCAAGTTATTTAATTTAATTCTGCAATCTACACCAATTTGCATGTCTACAGGGTCTGAAAGTCATTTCGTTTCTCGTACCTTCAAACAAACAATAAATGTGTATTGTAATTATATGTAATATAAATTATATAATTGATAATAAAAATTATTTAGAAGCTTCATTACATTTTACTTTCACTAAGTAATATTATCTTTGGACAGGTGCGAAGTCAGCCCTAACTATAGTGGGTGTCAAGTGCGTAGGAGTAAGTATAGCCAGCGACCCTAATGGGGGCTCAGCAGAAAACCTCTTACACACTAAGAGGCCTTGTTAAATGTTAATTCAGGAGCACTTTCTATAAAAAAAGGTGCTATGTAACGACTGAAAAAGAAATAGCACAGTAACACATATTGACTGTGAAAGCTAACTAATATGATTACATTCTTGACTGAGCTTAGCTAAAAAGAGCACAAGCCTAGTATATTGATTATCTTTCTTTTGGATACAAACAACTTGTGACCTTCATATGTTCTATATTTTGAACAGCGATTTTATTTATATTGAGCCAAAGTAAAATCCATGTTAATTTAAATATCAATTACTAAATAGCATTAATATATTTATTATACGTATTCTATTATTAGCCAATATATCATGTTTAAATAAAACACAAGATCTGAAAAGTACATATATCAACAAAAATTGTGTTGAGTGAAAACATAAATAAATTACAACTGTTATTGAATACTCACATTGCGATAATTAATAAACAGTCGGAGAAATGCCAGCATAAACATAGAGACAAAGTAGTCGGAAAATTCTAAACATTTGATATTTGGAATTTTTGACAAATGCCGACATGCGGAGCCGGACAAATGCAGGCCTCTAGTTAGTTTTTATCTCAAATAGAGATGCGTTTTTTATCTCCGAATTACTTTAATGTAATCCGGACAAACACATACCTACTCACACACACACACTCACAAAGAACTATTGTGCTTTTAATATATATATTATTGTGGTCTGCTTAAGCACTGCCGGATTTGGTAGCCCGCGAGACCATAGGCGGGCTAACAATAGTGCAATCTTTAGGATAAGTTTATCCACCAGTTGTAATTCTGGTAGTTCAATAATTGTTTTGCTATCTCGTAAGTAACGCTTCTTATTCAAGAGGTTTTGATCCGGGGTCCCGGCTGTCTATTAACGACCACCCCAAATAATATTATGAGGGGCGAAACGATACCTACAGACTAGACTCAATTCACAGGTCTAGACTAAATTCGGTTAGCCGGGTGACCGCTTAACAGCTGCTAATCTATATTATTAAATCTCGATTGTTGTTTGTTTGTTTGTGTGTTTGTTTGTGTGTTTGTCCGGATTATATTAAAGTGATGGGGGAATAGAAACCGCAATTAATATTGGGATATAAACTAACTTTCAAATGTTATAATAGGTAAACAAGTATGCCGAACACGAATTTCGCGTTTATAAATTTCTCATATAAATATTTGTTGTTGTTGTTTACACAAAATAGGTAAACAAATTAATTAAAATTCAAAATCATAGCGTCCCTTTCTACCATTTCCATGGTAGAAAATGTGAGGAGTAAGGCCGCACAGTGGCCGTTAACTTGAGGTGCGTAGCACCGATCTGTCGCAAAGCGACCGAGACCGAAGGACTCGTATTGGTTAACTGTTACAGATTTAATTGAGCAGTTAACCGCTCTGTTAATCTAGTTAAATAATATCAATGTAATTGCGTATATAAAACACTAATTTAAATTATATTAATTTTGTTAGAATATGGTAATCTTAAATATATGCAATTCCATATGTATGTAGTAAATTCCTATAAACCAAGGGTGGGGTTGTTAACCGTTCTGAGGCTACAATTATTATTCGTTTTGTTTATACTACAGTGTAGGACTCAGTATTATAAAGTATTACTCCATAAGTAGTCATTAACTAATACATTTCGCAATTTGGGCAAGTTAGAAACAGTGTAGTTACAGAAAATATATAATGGGTCATTGTAGTGATGAGAAATGGATTTATGATCATCATTTTCAACAAAATTCAAATATTTTAATTATTTATACTGTACTTCCTCGCTAATCCCAACAGAGGTGTTCCGATTTAAAAATTTCTGTTCCGATTAGTGAAGTAATACATTTTCTATTGGCCTCTATTACATGAGATTCCGATAAATTTTTTAATCCAACTAAACATGTAGTATACTACCTAATTTATTGTCTGAGACTTATTAATTTAGGATTCCATTGTAATATACGTTGGATCTCCTGTTCGGACTAGCGAGGATGTACTGTAAGATAATTTCCAAATAATACTGCTAGCTGCTGATTATCAACAGGCCGGCTAACTGGTTAACGAAATATGCAACCGCTAGCCAGCTGGTTAACAAATCCAGCCTTGTATAAACTATAGTTAAGGGTGGGATTGGTTAACCATTTTGAGGCCACGGTTACGATTATCTTCACACTACGGTTAACCGGTTAACCGCCACTGAAAGTTATAACAAAATATATAGACATTTCTCAGAAAATATCTAAATTGTAGTAACGAAAAACACATTCTTTTAGCCAAGTACTCTATTAGTACAATTAACTGCGGTACAAGTTTATCACTTCAGGTTACTTCTACACTGTGTTGTCACCAAATATATCATGTGACTATGGGTTATAACTTAATAAGATAAACAATTATTATATTCTGAACAAAATGCGTGCAAATTCACACTATTATCCAAAAAATTATACTTCTAATTGTAATATTAACATATCGGTTAACTGATCACTAAAATCCGTAACAGTTAACCGGTATTAGCGGCGGTTAATCGAATTCAGCCTTGATTTAATATTTTCTGAAGGACGAAATGTAGCAGTAGTAAGGAATAAAAACAAAGCTGAACCTTACTAATTATGTAGTATAAATAATGTTCGACTGTGGTGATCAGCATGGGCGGTTGACTGGCTAACCGTGGCGAGAAATTGAATCGTAACCGTAGCCACAGAATTTACCATTGAATAAAATATTGGGAACAACAAGATACTCTCCCCTGACTTGAGGGTGGGGTCGACACCTCCCTCCTGACGCTATACAGTAAGTGCATAGGTCAATCCTTCGGGCAGCCAGGAAATTCCGGGGAAACTCCGGGTATAGTATTAGTAGCATAAGGGCAACCCTTCCGGGCCGCCCGGACATTTCCGGGCACCCGGGCGAGTAACGACGCCTATTAGTAACTTAGTAAGTGGCTTAGAAATTAGTATGTATCTCAAATACAAGTGTCACTAAGTGTCTCTTTAACAACAAACAGCACTTATTTGCAAGTACATATGTAGTTAATTCTAGACTAAATTCGTATTTAGTATACTATGCAATTACTTAAAATAACCGCTAGTCTCTATGTTAATTTGGAATATTCCTTAATTTTTTTACCTATATTGTAAATAACAACAATAAATAGACCTAATAGAAATTTGTGAGTGTCAAATTCGTATTCAGCATACTTGATTACCTAGTATTTTAACATTTGGAAGTGAACAAATAGCGAGATTAGATCTGGATATAATCAATTTTTAACAACCCATAATATTTAGTTATAAATTTTCTATAAGTATTATGACTCCATTTCGCCTGGTACTCAATCTCGCCTGACACTCGCAGGCGAAATTGAGACTCAATCTCGCCTGGTACTCAATTTCGCCTGCGACATATACATAATGAATGAATGGCATTAAACTCAAGATGGTTCAAGATAGAAATAATTTAAAATGAACAATCGTTCCTTTGTCCCATACAACTTGTTAAATGAGTCTAAACACTATGAGGCGTTCATGACATGGCGAAAAAAATCCAAAATTGCAGCTGTACCGACAGCATGTTCCTTTGGAGACACTATCAATACACCACCACCAAAATATAGTGCCACCAAAGGAACATGCGTCGGCACAGGCTGCAATTTTGGATTTTTATTACACGTTTTGGACACATTTTTAACACCTTACAAAATTTGTCTGGTCCATAACTCAAAAATCCAAAATTGCAGCTGTGCCGACGCATGTTCCTTTGGTGGCACTATATTTTGGTGGTGGTTTATTGATAGTGCCTCCAAAGGAACATGCTGTCGGCACAGGCTGCAATTTGGGATTTTTTTTTCACCAAGTCATCAACGCCTCAAGGTGTCAAGAACCATTTGTTAATTGTTCCGAGTCACAAGGAACGGTAGATAAATTTGAAGCTATAAATTTTTCGATGGGTAGAGATGTTACAGTCGAACATCCTGGATCTTGGCAATTAGAAAATTGCTTGTGAAATCTCGGACTGAAATTTGTTTTGTAGAAGATTGATACAGATTTAAAATGCTGGATACCTTCAGTGTACGCTCAGACTCAAGAATTTGATAGTAGGAAATATGATAGTTTGCTCCAGACGTTTGTCTGCATAATTATCCCGAAATGATGTTCTAATCATCTAATGCATCATTTTAGAGGGATGTAGCCAGAACGTGTGAGAATCCACTAGTGTTGGTTAGGTGGCGAACTAAGTGAGGTAGAGCTAAACATGTATGACGCAAACTAGTGAAGGTCTGACGGGCAGGGCCGTGCCACTAATGCAAACTGACCAGGTCAAACCTGGGTAGGATTTATCCAGACCAGGTTCTGACCAGGTTGACCTGGCCATATGACCAGGTCAACTTGGTCATTAAACCAGGTTCTCACTAACTGATGAGTTTCAAAACAATTATTATTGTTATATACGAATAAAGCGCTGAAAAGGGGACTCCATCGAGAATCTAGATATACGTCAAATACGTACTATGTACATTTAATTAAATTTGTTATAATTATACCTGCCAACCTATATGAGTCAATTCCCAGTAAGTGGTTTCAATCTTACCCTGTACAGTGGCCTAAATACATGGATGCAAAAAATTTCTTTTTCGCTAGCTCGTCCTGGGAATCCCTGTACCCTTATACTAAGAGGAATTAAGAGATTGCAGTATTAAGAAATGCATTCAAATACGTTTATTTCGGATCATTAATCAAAAAGTGCTGCGCACTAAAAATAGTATTTTTTTGCTAATGTTTGCTAAAAGTATGTCAATGAGAAACTCATTAACTCATGGGGACAGATGTTTACTCTAATTAGGTTTGACCTGGTCAGGTAAAAATAGGCTCGCACGGCCCTGCTGACGGGTTAGTGATGCTTTACTAGTTCTTGTGATTGCTTCACATGCATCAATCCAGGAGACTATGCGTTCTAAAAAGAGGAGGCGAGGATCATCCTTGACAAATGTCTTTGATAAGGCGTCATTCAATCGGGTTCCCTTCTGGGGTGTACTAACATTGAATATTTTCCATATGTTTAAAATAATAGATACAAATTCTGCCGTCTGCGTTTG
This sequence comes from Hexactinellida sp. DTS-2022, assembly GCA_028753945.1. Taxonomy (NCBI): domain Eukaryota; kingdom Metazoa; phylum Porifera; class Hexactinellida; species Hexactinellida sp. DTS-2022. Next base: position 2,013,318 of record JAPNXP010000003.1, read on the forward strand.
GAAGTTAGGATTTCGTGCGTAATTTTGAATTTTCAAGCCAGCGATAGTAGATTCGTTAAATACCTTGAAAGCTAATTCACGCTCTGACGTTCAAAACTGGTGGGCCAACATGATTTTGCTGTCAGCTGAGTAAGAGGATGTTTTATTTGTTCAATTGAAATATCATCAATAGAGGGAAAAATAAAGGTGTAGTTAAAATCTTTGGTGTTAAGCCAATTGTTCCGAATAGATTTTATTATATGAACGGCATCAAATAAAAGGAGAAGGTTTCGATTAATATCATATGGATGAGGAACAATATGACTGAGTGTTCTTTGATCAATGGAAAACATCTTGAAGATATTTACATTTTGAGGGTAGTTATCTGAACATAGTACCTGAACTAATAAAGCACATTTTTTGATGTCACCAATTACAGATTTGATAGTGAGGAACAGTTCTGAAGCGTTGGTGGATGAAAGCGGGAATAATCGAACGATTGTTGACCACTTTTTGTGGAGACTCGAAACCATTATTGCTAAAACTGTATTTACAGGATCTCCTGAGTCCATTGTAGGTGCGATGATTTTTCCACCTTTGTATGTGATATCGGATTTCACATGAACTTCATCAATTTGGACAATAACGTTCTTTTGCTGAGCTGAGAAGTCAAGTGTAGAGTTTTTTAGGAAGTTAAAATATTCGCTTTCCAATCCAATAGGTCGATAAAGTCTCTGTAATGTGTGGAAATGTGGTAGGGATAAACAATTGAGTGATTGTAAGCAGTGGCGGACACTAGGGGGGCGAGGGGGGGCAGTCGCCCCCCCCAATAATTTCGAAAGAATAAAGTTTAAAGAAATTTGAGTCAAAAAGTGGAAACAAAGGAATCTTTTACTTCAAAAGTGGAAGGAGTGCGTACAAATTGTAATATAAACAACAACACCAAAATAGCATAATTATATAGCGAAATTGAGAAAAGACACTACTAATAATACTGAAAGTGTGATGAGTCCCAATTAATTTCGCCCCCCCCTATATTTCGTCAAGTGTCCGCCACTGATTGTAAGTATGTATAACATGCGTGGGAATAAATATGGGCTTTGAGTGATAATACCTAAAGACAAATATTAAAATTTATGGAGAACACATTTGCCTTTTAGATTGCATCACTTAATTAATTAACATACCTGGGTAATAACGTATCTGCGCCTATTTTTGGGTACCATGATATTTTCAAGCTGGCATAAAATAAAGTTAAGTCGTGGGAGGTAAGGGGAGATGCTAACAATTTCTTCATTTAACAACCCTGAGTCACTTGAGTTATCAATAGTGTCTATAGCCTTGATTATATGATTGAATGCGGTATTGTGTTTGATCAGTCGGAGTATTAGTATTTAGGGGCGAATTGTTTAGAATTTCATCCAGGAGTGTTTCAATTTGACGAATATCTCTAACAAATTCGAGTGATAAAGAAGTTCGTTCGTTGTGGAGAGAAGCTTCTGTACTTAAATAATAATTAATTGTTAGTGTTGCTATTATTGTAATGGTAGAATTTTCCAATTGTGGAAATATAATATGGACTGAATCATCATCACTAGACCAGAATAACCAGTTGTTAAGAGTAATGAGACTCAGCTATTGTTTCAATTAATCTAGATCAACTACACCAAATCTCTCCTCCTCAAGTATATATGTTTCCCTACTTTCTCGTATCATACGAGTGAAAAATTGGTCCTCCTTTGATTCGAACTTTAACCTTTACTAGGATGAGATGATTCGGGTGCTGAAAGATATTTGGGAAACCCTGGTAAGAAGCATGGAACAGCTCCCTTGCGAAGTAATGGAAACTTCCGAGGAACTTCTTGAAGTATTCCATTTGGTCAAGGTACAAAATGGGTTCGAGAAATATCTTCGATAAGAAAATGATTTTCACATACAAAGGTGTTTACAGGAATATCGACTAAATGGAGTGCTTGGAACCACTAACGTCTGAGCTCAGGTGCTTTGGATAATTTGAACACAGTTGCATAGTCGGTATAGTGGGGTCAAAAATTAAGGTTCCGTGACCAACCTCTGGATAGTTAAGTTTATGCCTGATTCTGATACTTTAGGATATAACTCGCGATTTAAGCTCCCATGCCGCTCTGGAAAGTTTGGGCAAACTTTTTTATAGCGACAATTTCAAAGGGCCTCCGGCAATCATTTTGAAAAATTAAGGCCCCTCTCTGAACATTTCATAAATTGAGATTAGAGTATTTTTGAACAGTATGCAATAAGTAGTAGCTGCACTGAAAATTTCAACTCAATCGGGACTATACTTTTAATGTAGTAACCTTTTGAAGATTCTTACGTCATTTGTCACCATGGGAGGTCCCTTCTTTAAACTATTTTTTAAGGGATTTGTAGCATATCTTATCCTATATATGTACATGAAATAACCTTTTAACTCGCTATGTAGTATGTCTCCATGTAAATCTCGGTAATAGACCTAAATTTAGCACTTTGACTATACAAAAATTAAAAAATCCAGTCAATTGACGTCAAAATTGTGATAATTATATATATAAAGTGGCCGAATAAGACGATTATGGGTCAATTATTTTTGCTTCGTCACCCCCATGTGAGATCTCCAGAAGAGTCAAAGTGGTAAATTTAGGTCTATTACCGAGATTTACATGGAGACATACTACATAGCGAGTTAAAAGGTTATTGCATGTATATAAGATGAGATATGCTTCAAATCCCTTAAAAAAATTGTTTAAAGAAGGGACCTCCCATGGTGACAAATGACGTAAGAATCTTCAAAAGGTTACTACATTAAAAGTATAGTCCCGATTGAGTTGAGATTTTCAGTGCAGCTACTACTTATTGCATACTGTTCAAAAATACTCTAATCTCAATTTATGAAATGTTCAGAGAGGGGCCTTAACTTAAGTACAGAAGCTTCCTCCCTTCTCCAGGAGCCAATTTCATTAACAGGTTCTCATTAGACAGCAGCAGTGTGTCTAAAGAACCAGGGTTAATTGGGAGATCATCCTTGGTACTCATCCCAATCATCAATCTCCTTCAACAACTCCTCAAGGTTATAGAAGAGCTCCTCGATACCAGAAATAGTCTCAGAATCCTCTTGTTCTTCATCCATAACTATATCAGAAGGCTCTTCATATGGGTTAACAATAAAATTAACATTACCAGAAACCAGTACGTGTTACAGAGTTAACCCAGTCCTCTGAAACTACTACCTTCTCTAGCTTGAAGAGCTCAGTATTAGAGAGATAGCGAGATGCTTCTAACACTACATTCGGTCTTATCGTTTCGTATAAATAAGGTTTCGAGAACGATAACTTACGAAACAATTATAACTGAATAGTTAGGGGCTGTAAGAATGTCCTAGGTAACTGGTTAACAGTCTTATCTACGTCTATGAGAACATTAACAACCATTCCATGCAGTCCGTGCTGTCTCTCCCTGCCCAGAGATCTGATGTTCATGAACTTGTGTCTGGGAGATACCAGTCTCTGTTCAATTACAGTTAGACCAGATAACTCAGGAGGGATCTCGGGGAAAGTTAAGCCACGGCATAACGCTATCTTAGGGACTCTGCCATCTTTGATGTTAATGAGACAGTTCTTACATACATACTCAATGTTGACTGTTTCATAGAGAAAAACCTAAAGGTTAATAACAGATAATAATAATGTAACAGAATAACCCGCATATTATATTTGAGTATGTCTTTGATTAAGTAATTATCTCTAATTAAATATTACTTTAGTAAAGAAATTATTTAAATATAAAGTATAAGAATATAATTACCTGTTTGACGAAATCAGAGTTGGGAAGATTCGTTGAAACAAGTTTTTCTCTCTTTAGAACAGTGGTTCCCAAACTGGGGACCGCGAGTTTCTTTTTGTAGGACCGCGATATAGTTGAAATTTTTTTTTAGCATAGATTTATGAATTAAAAAATCATTTATTGTGACTAGAAAAAGTTAGGGATACAATACTTGCTAGGTATTGGAAATTGGGCTAATAGCACTCTATTGTATCTGACTTCCAGGAAACTTCCCCCTGGAGCCCACTGGGGAGCTTCCACCGCCCCCCAGACCCCCAGTTGGTGACGCGAATGTTATATAAAATCACAACCCCCCTTTATTATGACTTTCTACTAATTAGTTTACCCTGTACACCCCAAAATTTTTCTCGCTCGCTATGCTCGCTTGTACGGGAAATTCCTGCACGCTTGAATAGGAACTGTTAATTTACACAAAACAAATATTACATTTTTATGTATTATATGACTCAATGTATGTATTATATGACTCAATCAGTAAACTAAATCCCTGTACAAATGTGATGTATTATATGACTGTATTATGTATTATATGACTCAATCAGTAATCTAAATCCCTGTACAAATGTGATACTTGTAAATCCCTGTACTCATGTACAGAGCTACCAAAATTGTTAAAATCCCAGTACGGTTGGCAGGTATGATATTGTATATTTAATGGAGGCACTCCACGAATATATAGTTCCTCCAATTAACTTACAACTTGTCGGCGCAGCAGTAATTTATTTGTATTGGTATTTTAAGCGTAGCTTTTGATATTTTACTGATTAGTGTTATACTTCATAATTTTTTCTAGAGTATTAAAATTACTTGCTTAGAATTTATTTGTGTATAAATTCATGGGGAACCACTAGAAGTTTCCAAATCACAAAGGGGACCAAAAACTCATTTTTTTTTTAAGTTTTGGAACCACTACTTTAGAATAACAACTGTTTTCCTGAAATGGAGACATCCACAACAAGAACAAACATACGTTGGACCTTGTGATATCTTGGAGAATAACTTTGAATAACAGTTAACCTCCTCCTTATTAGTGTTGTGCTTTTCACGCACATCAGGATCCTTCAACCTCTCTGCTACAGCTTTATTATGCTCAGCACGCTTCTCAGGGTCCTTCAAACTCTCGGCCACAGCTTTATTATGCTCAGCACGCTTCTCAGGATCCTTAAACCTCTCGGCCACAGCGTTATCATCCATTGCGCGCTTCTCAGGATCCTTCAACCTCTCTGCTACAGTGTTATTATGCTGAGTACGCTTCTCAGGATCTTTAAAACTCTCGGCCACAGCTCTATTATGCTCAGCACGCTTCTCAGGATCTTTTAAACTCTCTGCTACAGCGTTATTATGCTGAGAACAGTGGCGTAGCTAGGGTTTCGGGGGCCCCGGTTCAAAAGTATGTACCAGGGCCCCTGGCCCCACTAGTTCAAATTGGAGTAGTATATTTTAAGGAGGTTCGCGGCATGCATCTGGGTAAATTTGGGTTCGGAAATGGCATTTCCCGCATTTTGACGAAGTAGATTGAAGTATATCTGCATATGGAGAATTTTGGAACATTTGCATACCTGCCAACCGTACAGGGATTTGAACCATTTTGGCTGTTTTGTACTGGCGTACAGGGATTTTTAATTTACTAATTATGAGTCAAATAATGCCTAAAAAATGTCTACAGTGATGATAGTATATTCTGCCATGCATTCTGCATTGACCACATAAAGGCACAAGTTGGTTTATATATTTATTCAAGCGTACAGGGATTCCCTGTACAGTATATAATTCAATGCTTTTTCCTTTCCAAAGTGACAATTTTTATATGTAAGTGTATATAATTTCTTGGACGAGCGAGCGCAGCGAGCGAGAAAAATTTTTGGGAGGTGTATAGGGATTTTGGCCAATGTACAGGGGAAAATTTGAGCCCTGTACAGGGATATGACACAAATAGGTTGGCAGGTATGCCTTTGGGGGCCCCCGAGACATCGGGGGCCCTGGTTCAATGAACCGCCTATTGCTACGCTACTGGCTGAGCACGCTTCTCAGGATCTTTCAAACTCTCGGCCACAGCTCTATTATGCTCAGCACGCTTCTCAGGATCCTTCAACCTCTTTGCAATGCCTTGTAATTGATTTTCGTTGTGCTTAGATAGAAAATCGGGATCCTCACAATCTTCATTAAAACGCTCAAGACGAGCCTCATTCTCAGTTTTACAAGACTCTGAGGCATCAGTTCTTCTCTTCTTCATAGCAGCTTGATTTTTATCTTTTCTAGCCCTGTACCCTTTTCTCTTCCGAGACTTAGGTGTAGAGATACCCTTCTCAGGAGTCATTGGGACATCAGAACACAGGCTAGACAAATCCAGGTCGTTTAGAGGTACAACTTGAGATGATATCGGAGTATGTTGTACCGTTTGAGAAGAGAATATAAACACATCTGTCTGGGAACATTCCTCTATCTCCATAGAACAAATCTCTTTCTCTGTTGTTGAACCTGGCCCGGGATTTATTTCGATCCCACCGATCTTAATAAGGCGCTGATTATGTTAGCATGTAGAAATGCGCCAAAATATGTCGATACATATGGTAAACTTCCTGATAATATAATGGGGTAACTGGGACCTAGCATGTCCACCCCAGCCACTGATTCTTGCTCTATAGAGCTCAATTGAAATCATATCTAATTAATGTAATAAATATAAACGAAATATAAAATATAAATACAATACAGACAGCGTTTTTACTATATTTTGTATAAAGATTTGATGTTTGTTTTAAATTTTGTAGTAAAGCTTCATACACATAAATGCTAGTTGTAAATGTAAATAGTGAGAACGAAAAAGATAGGTTATTAATAACAGAATATGAAAAACATTAGTTTTAAAAATATAAGTTAAATCACAATGATTAAAATGAATAAAGTAAAAATAATAATGTCAGAAAGTCAAATCTTGAATCAAGATAGAAATTCTTGAATTTTACTTGAGAACTATACAAATGGAAAACATAATCTAGAATAGAAACCTGTAAGCAGCAATATAAGTTTAATAAATAAAACAATAATTAATGAAACAATAGAGTAAGATTTAACAAGTTGAAATCAATATATGTATTACAAGTTGAACAATAGAATTAAGTTTAACAGTTTTACTTATTCTGAAGTGTGCGGAAATAGAGGAGAAATGCACTACAATTATGGCATAAACCTAGACTCAATTGAATATTTGTGATTTGACAAAAGGTGTAGAATTTAATTATCTATCCAAATATGAAATTTAATCAAGTTCACTATTAATTTTTCAAGTTATGAGCCATAAATAGCTTAAATACAGTCAACTCCGCTTAATAGAGCCACCGGTTAATCGGTTTCTCCGCTTAATCGGGTCGAAATTTCACAGGATTTATCGGACAGAATTACAGTTTGGCTTACAATATTTTCGGTTAATCGGTTTCTCCGCTTAATCGGGTCAAAACAACCTGGTCCCGAGGTGGCTCTATTAAGCGGAGTCGACTGTAGGTGTTAAAATTGTTTGATCAAAAATCGTAACCCCCAGTTGTAAATTAGACGGTTACTTCACTTCTTCTACCTGCCAACTCTCAGCCCATCAACTATAAAGCTCTGACCAGTACACCGTCTACTGAGAAATAATAATGGCTGCAATTTTGGATTTTTTCGCCATGTCATCATCACTATGAAGGTGTTGAATTATTTCAGAAAGGTGTTTCAGAGGCAACGAACCTTAGAGTGGTGGAAGTTTCCATCAAGCTCACTTCATTTTAGAGATATTCAAGTTTCAGTAGAATATTATAGGTGATGACTCAGCATTTTTATGTGCGTGTTGGGTGATCACCCTACAGCAACCAACCAATTAAAATTATATAATTGGAAAATTGTGTTTACGATATCATCATCACCTCAAGGTGTCAAGACCTTGTATAGGTGTCACGTGACATATGATCAATTGATAAATTGAAATTTTGTTTCTATTTTATAAACACATCTGAGATTAATGAAATTTAGCTAATTAATATAAATATTTAATTAACGTATTCATAATTTAACACCATTATTATGACATCAAAAAAATTAAATTAAATTATTAGTAATAATTATTAATTTAAAATGAATTTCACTATAATATTTGAATTCAGCGCACTCGATAACCCAAATAATCTAAATTGAACCGTTTCTATAAGTTAAACCAGGGACTTCTCTAATATAGGGACTGTAAACTTCGTTTTACGGTAAAATTAGCGTAGGCCTAAAACAGTATTGTTACTTATTGATATCCCGTAATCCGCTAATGCTAGACACAGGAAATGTATTATTGTCGTATAGGAAGTCATATTTTGGGGTCCCTAAATATGAATTCCCATTTCCCATTCGCCAATAATATATTCAATATGTATAAAACTAACTAATCTCGAGATTTTAACAATATTACCATATATGGAAAGGTGTGAGAATCGCATAACTTACATTCCACAAATATTTTCGATAAACCAATATGACCGTTAGACTCCCAAAATATGAATTCCTGTACGAAAATGATACATTTCATATGTATAAAGTTAAGTAATCTCGAGATTTTAACAATATTACCATATATGGAAGGGTGTGAAAATCGCATAACTTACATTCCACAAATATTTTCGATAAACCAATATTACCGTTGGACTCCCAAAATATGACTTCCTATATGACAATAATACATTTCCTGTGTCTAGCATTAGCGGATTACGGGATATCAATAAGTAACAATTCTGTTTTAGGCCTACGCTAATTTACCGTAAAACGAAGTTTACAGTCCCTATATTAAAGAAGTCCCTGGTTAAACACAGAGCGAATTAATCAGAATTATAATATATATGTCAGTGTATCCATTGTGCAAGAATTTTCTTGCAGAAATAAATATACAGTCAGGTCTGCTTATTGTGAACAAGATTTCGTCTGCTTAATATGAAGATTTTTTTAGCTGTGCCGACGCATGTTCCCTTGGTGGCACTATATTTTTGTGGTGGTTTATTGATAGTGCCTCCAAAGGAACATGCTCTCAGCACAGCTCCAATTGTGGATTTTTTTCGCCATGTCATCATCACTTTGAAGGTGTTAAATTATTTCAAAAAGGTGTTTCAAAAGGCAACGACCCTTAGTGAGTTGAAGTTTCGTTTTAGCTCACTTCATTTTAGAGATATTCAAGTTTGAGTAGAATATAATAGCTGATGGCTCAGCATTTTTGTGTGAGTGTTGGGTCATCACCCAACACCAACTAACCAATTTTAAATGTCGAATTAACAAAATTGTAAAAACACATTTTTTTAACGATGTCATCATCACCTCAAGGTGTCAAGACCCACTTGTATAGGTGGCATGTACCATGAGGACCAATTGATAAATTGAAAGTTTGTTTCTATCTTCTATGATCTTTGAGATTTATGATATTTAATTAATTGTATAAATAATTATTTATATTATTTGTAATTTAACACCAATTTCAATATCAACTTATATTTATTAAGTTTAATTATTTTGTCATAAATAATAAATAAATTAATTTGGCTATCAAATTTCAATTCCGCACACTCGATAACCCCTAATAAACAAATTGGGAGCATCTATATAAGTCATATACTGACTGAATTAATTATAATTAATTACGTCAGTATATTAATAGTGCAAGAGTACTCGCAGAGGTAAATATAATCACATAATATGTCGTTGTTATGAAATATATAATCTTAGTTTTCAATCGGAAAATAGAAGCCTACTCGATCTCACAAGTTGAATCAATATAATAATAACGAGTTGAAACAATAGAATTATATTTAACACTTTCAATTGAACTGAAGTGGTAGTAAACAAATGAAATTTGCAACTCAATTGTGGCACAAACGAAGCCGAATTTCAAAATTCGTGTACTGTGAAAAGGTGTAGAATTTAATTCTCTATCGAATGCAAATAAATTAAATATCTGGGCACCATTTATTGTTCCTTTTCTAACATTAAACAGTTTAAAAATGTGTCCAAAAAAATGTAATCAAAAATCGTGACGCCAGGTGCACATCTGTAACCCATGAGACACATATTCTTAAAATTTGGGCTCTTAGTTAATTAAACTCTGTTCTGTGGAGAGGATACGGAAGGATAATTACTAACCAAAGCACTTAGACCAATACTGGGCGACTATACTATAGTATAGTCGGCACAGTAATAATAACTAACCAAAGCTGTAAGATTAGAACTGGGCCACTTTACTACTATAGTATAGTCGGCACAGTAATAATAATATACCAAAGCACTATGACGAATACTGGGCCACTATGCTATAGTATAGTAGTCGGCACAGTAATAAAGTCAGTCATTTCAATACTGGGCCACTCTTCTATATAGTCGGCACAGAAAAATATAAATAATAATAATAAAGGTTGCATTTCAATACTGGGCCAACCAACCATACTAAAGTATAGTCGGCACAGTAATAAAAAATCGAAAATTGCAGCTGTGCCGACGCATTTCCCTTTGGTGGGACTATCTTTTTATGGCTAGCGGTTGGGTAATTGATAGTGCCTCCAAGGAAAATGCTGTCGGCACAGGTAAACTTTAGATTTTTGCCTTCTCATCATCACTATGAAGGTGTTAAATTATTTCAGAAAGGTATTTCAGAAGGCAGCGACCCTTAGAATGGTGGAAGATTCCATTTAGCTCACTTCATTTTAGAGATACGGGTATTCAAGTTTCACTAGAATATAATTGTCATGAGTCAGCATTTTCATGTGCGTGTTGGGTGATCACCCAACATCAACCAACCCATTCGAATTATTTAATTTCTAAAATTGTAAAACACATTTTTCAACGATGTCATCATCACCTCAAGGTGTCAACACCCATTTGTAGAGGTGTTAGGTGGCATAAGGATCAATTGATAAATTGGAAGTTTGTTTCTATCTTGTATCATCTCTGAATTAATGTTATTTATCAAATTTTTATAAATAATTATAAATATTATTAATAATTTAACACCCATTTCAATGTCAACTATAATTTATTACGGCTTACTTATATATCCTATATACCGGCGACTACTTAAATATCGGCGAGATATGCTTAGATATCGGCGACTACTTAAATATCGGCGAGATTTGCTTATATATCGGCGGCCGATATATAAGTAAGACGAATTTATTAAGTTAAATTACCGTATTTATTCGAATAGTAGCCTAGGCGATTATTGTTTTTTAGGCCATTTTCTGACCAATATTTTTTATGACTTTTTGAGAATATCACATGTTGATACATCATACAATTTATTTAGTACTAGCGCGCATCGCATGCTAAGTCGCTTCGCGGCAGAACACAACCACACACCAACCGCTTCGCGGTTGGTGTGTGGTTTATATACTCCTAATATTGATTATAAAGCGTAAATAGGCCTAAATAGTCAAATTTAACAATGTGAAATTTAGTGATTACGTCATCATGCGATAATGAGTTAGCATAGTGGCGATCTGGTGTAACCAACGTGTCCGCATCATTAATGTCCATGTTCTATTAAATTTTCAGATATTTATCTCTTAGGAGGCGCGAATTATGTGCGATTAAGTGACTTTTCAGGGTTCTCTAAATGTGACAATGACGTCATAACTTTTCGAGGTGTGATAAATTTTGAGTGGAAACCTCAACTTGTTGGCGGGTGCCAAAAGTTACCCCTATATGCCAAAAATCACATTTTGAAATCTTCCACTTTCTTCAATCAACTCGTAACAAACAAACAAATATATATATACACACACTACACCCAGGCTTGTGTTTTAATAGTATAGATAGTCGGTTGATAATCGTATTACTACTAATATTATATTAATTAATTTACTCAGGGTATCGGTAGTAAATTTTTATTTGCTAATTGGGGGTGCTATTGTTGGAGGTAGGCGATTATTCGAATAGGGGCTACTATTAGAGTATATACGTATTTGTCAAAATGGTAATTTATATTAATTTGGATACCAAATTTAAATTCCGCACACTCGATGACCCCTAATAATCAAATTGGAAGCATCTACGTATATCATATGTCAAATATAGACCGAGTTAATTATAATTAATTACATCAATGTATTAATATGTTTAAGAGTGTTCTTGCAGAAGGAAATATAATCACATAATTTGTCGTTGTTATGGAGTATGCAATCGTATTTTTAATTAGAAAATCGAAGCCTACTCGATCTCACAAGTTGAATCAATATAATTATTACAACTTTAAACAATAGAATTAGATTTAACAGTTATAACAAAGAAATTTCAACACCCGTTTATGGCATGAATTAAACGCTTTATGAAATTTGTTCTTCTCTCATCAGATGCAGAATTTATGGTGAATCGAAATTTACATGTTTGCACTCTTTGATATATCCACAGACTGTATTCCTCTTGGTAGCTCGTTTTTATACTTTTACTAATTATTGTTCTTATTATACCAAAATTTATTGTATTTTGTTTAGTTGGTCTGCAATTCACATATTCCTTAGTTTTTCCTGAAGTTGTCTGCAATTCTGTGACATGTTTGACTATTTGATATATCTACAAACGGTATTCCTCTTGGTTACTCGTTTTTTTACCAAAGGAACATGCGTCGGCACAGGCTGCAATTTTTATTTTATTATTTATCCGTAGCTCATCCACAGAAGAGAGTTTTATTAACTAAGAACTTAAATTTTCAGGACAGGTGTCTCATGGGTTACAGATGTGCACCTGGGGTCACAATTTTTAACAAATCTTTTTTGGACGCATTTTACACCAGTTAATGTTAGAAAAGGATCAATAAATAATGAGCGAATGTTCAATTTAGATGCATTCGATAGAGAATAAATTATACACCCTTTCACAGAGCACGAATTTTCAAATTGGGCTTAGTTTGTCCCACAATTGAGTTGCAAATTTCCTTTGTTTACTAACACTTAAGTTCAATTGAAAGTGTTAAATCTAATTCTATTGTTCCAACTTGCGATAATTCTAGTGAGATCGAGTAGGCTTCTATTTCAACTTGTTACATTTAACTATTTATATTACACAATTAAATCACATATACAGATTTCCCTAGGTAATCGTTGTTAACTACAATATAAACTAAAGACTTGGGTTAAAATTACAACTAATTTAGCGATTGTATCAGAGCCGGATTTAGGGTGTTGTGGGCCTAGGGCTGTTATTTTTATTGGGCCTATTTTTATATCTTTTATTTTTCCAATGATAGTCCCTACTTTACATATTTAAGCAGAAACAATGAAATAACATATTTTCTTCCATAATTACTATTAATTATTTGCTATTAATATAAACCAGTTCTTCGGTCTAGGTCGCACCGTGTCCTTTTTTCGTTGGTGTTAGACTATAAAACACAATTAACGGACGCTTCGCGACCTTACCAACCTCAAGAAATCACTCATAATAAAATAAGTTAAGCCTGTGAATTGTTAATTACACGTATATTATTTTATTCAGATTAGTTTGTCACCACAGACTACGTTACTATAGACTATTCACTGAATTTACCATGGATTACTTCAAGTCTAGTTACTTAGATAAGTCAAATCTAAAATATACTCTCTAATATTTAATATCATGCTTTGTATAGTTTAATAACTTGAATGATAACGAAATGGTTGCATTCAACGATATTACGAATACTTGAACGCATACAATTAACTAATAATAATAAAATACATACTATCGAATTCACTTTGACTGCAACTTTAGTAGCTTTTTATTCGATCTTGTAGGATTGTTTAGGCCACGTTTAGAATTCAAATTTCTTATTTATTCTTCAATAAACAATTAGTAGTAGCAGAGAGAATTTGAGCCAGATAGTACATAAAAGGTTTCTGGCAGTCAGGACATTCATTTCTCCAGAATTCGAAACTAACAAATTCTATTCTAGATATCGCTAATTGAATTAAATCCTTTCTGTCTGATTCAGCAATGAATTGTCTCAACAAAGCTGGGTTCTGTTCAAGAATAGTAAGTATTTGCCATTGAATAGTAACTGCGCTTATTACATCATTGGATGGGTATTTAAGTCCACCCCGGTCAGCTAAGTGAATTAGTGTAAGATCGGACTCTTCACACTCGAGAGAGAAACATTCTAGTTCAGTGAGTAGAGATACACAATGATTACAATATGTTGTGAATTTAGACTTCTTTGAATAGAGCATATTCTTACAGATGTTGTGAACTGCATATCCACCAATAAAAGCCAATGCTTGGCGGATTTCCACTGTAGGTGAGAATTCAAAATTTTCATGTAGAAGAGAAGAATAAATGTTCAAGTCTGATTGGCGAACTCCAGCATCCTGTTGAACTGAAAAACCTCTAACGAATTCCTTTAGTGACGACTCATATTTGCCATCTTGGGCTTGGTACAACTTCAGAATGTTACCAATCTTGATCCGTCGCTCGCTCTCAAGAACTTGACAAAAGGAAACGTTGTATTGGCAACCAGACATTAGCCGGTAAACACCAAAATGCTTCTCTAGAGAGTCGTTTTGTAAGAATCCGGTTAACACATAGGAAAATCCACATTCATCGCTGGTCAAATGATTGATAATTTTAGGAATTACTTTAGTAGTGTGAATTAAGCTGGTAAAGGTCTGTGGGCTAAGTTTGCCGGCTTTTCCTGTACAGCTATGTATTTTCCAGTTCTCAAGCCAAGAACAAAATTTTGCAAGAAATTCAAAACGTTCATCTTGGTGTTTGAATACTTTGGAATCAGAATCACGTAGACGAATATCTTTACCAGGACAATGAATGTTGCACATCTTCCAAAATCTGGATATAAGATCGATAAATTGATGAGTCTGGTTGAAAATTTTGTTTCTCTGGTTGAATACAAAGATAGCGTTGTGTGTTGATTGATCCCAAACTGCTAGAGCTAAGGGTACACTTTGTCTCTCAAAGGTTGATGGCCAGACTACTTGTGAAGTTAACTTGTGGGCTGTCTTAGCATTTGAAAATTGCTCGAACTTGTACAAGTTCCTGATATCCTGGAAAGAAGCCGTTGCTAGTTGATAAGGAAAGGTATTATTGAAATAATCAGTGATAGATGGGAAAATAAGCGTGGTAAGGGGATCTTTCTGATTTATCCAGTTATTCCTAATACATTTAACAATATGTACTGGATCGAACATCAAGAATATAGCTCGAGTGGGATCAGCTGGGTTCGGAAAACTAAACTGCAAGTTAGATGAATTAGCTAACGATTTGAATAAACTCACGTTCAACTGGTAATCGTCAGTGCAGATTGCTATTACCTTTAGGCCACAACTTTCGATGTCTATAATTACTTGATTAATTACTGGAAGTAATTCAGAAGATTTAGCATTACAACATGGAAGGAGTCTTACAATTTCGGACCATTTGGTGAAGAGACTTGAAATTTGAAAAGCCAAAACAGTTTTAGCTGGATCCAGGTCAGAAGATTGGCTGACAGACGTGATGGAATCGGAATTAATAAAAGGCGAACCAAAGATTCTTCCTCCCTTGTAGGTATACTTAGACTGTACGTGAATTTCATCAAGTTTTAAAATAACATGTCTTTTGAACTTATCAAAATTCTGGCACTCAACTTTCAAATAATCAACAAAATTTGTATCTAAACCAATGTTAGAATAGAGTCTTCTGAGTGTTGAAGGATGGGGTAAACTAAGACAATCCAATGATTACAAATATCTGTAACAACCAGAAGATATCAATTGAGCTTTAAGGGAGAAGACTAATGTCAAGACGTTATAGCGACGTCTTGTTTTCGACATATCTAAGTTTTCGAGCTGACAGAGAATAAATTGCAAACGATTAAGTAAAGTTTGAGAATCATGTATTGTGGTATCTTCGTTAGTTGTTAACTTTCCTACTGTGTACTTAACACTATCGATAGCTTTGGTGATTCCTAACTCAATATCATCTGGCTTTTGATACGTGTCGAGTTCTTGTATTAATTGAGAAATTTGACGCATGTCAGTAATCTGAGAAATCCGTGTTTGAATTTGTACCTCGTTAAGAAAACATTTGACATTCAATTCTTCATTTAATATTATCTGGTGAGACATTATTAGTAGATGTCCAGACAAGATTTTCTTGAAGATGTGCAGGGTAGTTGGACTAGAGCGAAAATATAACCATTCTTCATACAAGTTTAAAATTGTATATTTCTGTTGCATTTCATCAATGCTCATCACGGAGTACTTTTCATTCTCTGTTTGGTGTTCAGCAATACTCAACTGAAGCGCTTGACGAAAATGTCGGATATCTAATTCATCGCGGTCAAGACGTTCAGGAAGTACATTTTGATCTTGTAAGTAAGATGGGCAATTTGGTAGAATAGTAGGCTTAGCACCCTTGCGAAGACCAGGCTTACGGGGAAAATTCTTGATAGAACCATCGCCTTGAGGAATTGCAACAGAAAGTAACAGGTCCTGCTCACTAAAATGTTTAGCGCAGATGAAAATTCTGCACAATTGCCAGGCATCATCTCGATGTAAAAACTTTTTCCAATCATCTTGTACATCCTTTGGCCAGTGATGTAACATCTCAAAAATAGGAGTGTATTCAGTACCATCATAATTAGAAGTGCAATTAGCAACACTACACCTGTTTGGCATGATTCTAGTATATATAAAAATGAAAGAAAAGATAAATAAAGAGTAGAAGCATAAAAGAGTAAGTGGTGTGGTAAATAGAAAGGCACAAAGAATGTGTAGAAAAGAGATTGATCTAGACTGAATGGTAGTAAACTTATATTCAAATATTGTGGGTGGTTTACAAAATAGAGTTGAAGTAATCCATGGTAATGGAAAATCAATCAGTGAATAGTCTATAGTAACGTAGTCTGTGGTTTGTCACAATTTGGGAGTCAAGGCAATTCAACTTATCGATTAAAATGCTATTTAATACCAAGATTTTCCTCCAGACAATAAATTGTTGGATCAATATGTCATTTACAATGCAGAAGATATATGCGGGTAAATCGTTGAACATCTTTGATAGTAATATCATGCATAATTATGTGATTGACGTAGCAAAAATAAATCACCAATAGAAGTAATTGATGTAAGCCAAACTGGATTAATCAAAGTATGCAATCTCGGAAAAATGTAGGGGAAGATTAAATCTACAAAACACAATTTGAGCCATGAGGAAGCAGTTGGAGGTGCGTTTTTGATAATATCTGCGCAGATCAAAAGTGAAAATTGTTAAATTTTGAAGAGAAATACAATACAATATATATTATAATGTGACAAATTTGTGTCGTCTGAATCAAAATACTAGGAGTCAATCCAAATTAGTTCCTACGTGAGGCAATAATCCCATAAATCGTACGTGTGCTTCATTTTATCCTGCTTTGTCATCTAAAATTGTGGCGATTCGGACAAAAACTAATTAGTTATTCCTAAATACACTAAACTTCCTATATCCGGGCACTTTTAACGAAGGGTGCCCGTAACTGGCAATTTACCCGCATCTCAGAAAGTGTCTTGTCAATATTTTTATCATTAAACGTGATTATAGTAATGAGTACTTGTTTAGTTTGAGTATCATCAATAAGGGTGCCCGTTTGGAAGGTTGATGTTATGCGCTTTTAAGACTTCAGAATGCCGATATTTTGTTTGGAAGACGTTAAGACCAATTCATCGTTGTGAACGTCTAAAATTACCCTTGCATGCCAATTTGTATTTTCTAGAGCATATTGTATTCCCTAACAATTCTAGACTAACACACACAAAAGCAGACAACAATTGTGCTTTTAATATATGGATAGATAACTTTTATTGCTAAAAATGTCACGAAGTACTTATGTACCTGGTGTTGCTAAAATTTTATTGAAACATCGGGTTTAGCTCATGCAAACTATTCATTATATTTTGAAAAATTTTCGGCGGAAACTAGTTTCTACTCCCAAATCAATCCCATTTCCTGGCCAAGTTGACCTAAACTGGGCCTAAGAATGAAGTGGGCCTAGGGCTTTAGCCCGAGCAGCCCTATTGTAAATCCGCTACTGGATTGTATACTTGCTCATACTTGTTATTTTTATTTGCAATTTTAGTGTGCTTCTTCTGGTAAAAACGTTATAGTAGGGTCTTACTATAGTTTTATACTACTATAAGTGCACATAGGGCCGGATTACCCAATAAGCTAACTAAGCTATAGCTTGGGGGCCTCGCCAAGTTTGGCCTCCACAAGTTTGGGGCCTCAATTGTTATCAAGGCCATCGGAGTAGGGGGGCCTTGCCGCCATGGCACCCCCACTTTATAGGAGCTTCCGATGGTATTGGCATTCGAGACTGAAACATATAAAAAATGAATTGAGAACAACAACGCTACAAGGAAAACTATCTGCCCTGAGCATCATGTGTATTGAAAGTGACAAATTGCGGCAATTAACTTTCAATGACATCATAGAAGAATTTACTCGCCAAAAGGTTCGTAAAAAGAAACCTTGCATCAACATGCAAGGTCTTAAGTAACTGTATTGCTGTCCGAGCACACTTAATTAATACTGTATAGCCTGTACATATTATTGCTTTCATAAGTAGGGGCGACTGGGCGTTACTAACTTGTATTTAGGAAGAGGTGTTAATCCTCTCTTTTCAGTGCTTAGCCTCCATTTTCTATTGTATTCGCCTCTTTTTTTAAGCGAAATTACTATCATTGGTTCCTCTCACCGGGATTTTATTAATCCCCAATAAAACTCATTGGGTAGGGGCTCCGACACTCATTTAGCTTAGGGGCCTCAACATACCTTAGTCCGGCTCTGAGTGCACAGTATTTAATTTACCTCTGTCGGACTTCCGGCCGGCCATACGCGATGGCCTGACTAAACCATTAGGGATAGAGATTTAAAATTTGGACAATAGATATATAATTTCCTGGAGATGATCACCTCGAAGCCCGATTTCTCAATTTCTCTTTTATTCGTCAGTTATATCGTAATTTGTATTCTGGTCCAGTGACTCTTTAATTAATATTTCGAATTAGTTATTGATAATATAGAGGTTGTATTCTCCTAAGGTGTTCTTTCTATATATCAATTAAAATTATTAGGTCGCTAATCAATTCTACGTTTTATTGACGGTTTTTTATGTAAATCAGCCATCTTCTCCATATTGTAATTACTCTATAGTATACTGAATACTATAGAACCGTGACCTTCGTTATATAAGGCCTGTTGCGTAGATTTCTGAGATCGTAGAATTCTGAGATTCCTGTACTAAAAAACCATGGACGCAATAGTAGCATAGAATTCTGAGATTCACCATAGAATCGTGAGATTTTGAGTAAAATCTCGTGATTGAGTTGAAGTTGGATATTAATTAAGATGATCACAGTTCGTTACGTTAGTACTTACTTACGTATATAATCGAAAATTATGTAAATATCAGTATACTCTAATATTATTTTCTTTTGACTTTGATTCTCTAAACAAACACTATCTCTAAAGATCTACGTTGTAACGTTGAAACTTTAAATGAATTCTACTGAATTTGGAGAAATTGTCAAGTTCCTTGAAAGTGGTTGCTTTCCTGAAAAATTGAAACCTTCCGCTCAAGGACAATGGAATTTCAAGAGAAGGGCAGGAAATTATACCCGTTCCGAATCTAGACACCTGTATAAAGTAAGTTGATCCTCCTCAATATAATATCCACATTATAATGCACCTATCAATTATAGCCCCAATTCTCCCCAGTCTTGGGCAACTATGATTATCATAGTGTAAAATTGGAATGGAAAAAGAATTGATTTTTGCAATAATTTAGTAGAAACACTTCAAAATTGTTTATTGTTTACAATCCATTAATCTTTTATTAGAAAATCGTTCAGAATGGAAACGAGTTGAGGTTTCAAGTTCCTATTCGAGAAGATATTAGTCAAGTTTATGAACAATATCACGATTCACTTGGTCACCCTGGGATAAATTCCACTCAACAAGCAATCAAGCAGAGATACACTTGGCCCGGGATGTATGTGGTAAATTATGTAAGTAATTTTGATGAATTACGATTTTACATCTTGTTTATTAATTAACTCGAAAACATCATTAACTTCGCAGCAATTGTTGAAAATCCTCATGATATGTTATTATAGGTGAAATCTTGTAACATTTGTCAACAAACAGCTGTGCTACCACCTAATCCTCAAAAGAAGCTGCAACCTATTCCACCTCCAAATGTTCCATGGAAACATATAGGGATGGATCTAATATGCGATCTCCCTGAAACATCAGATGGCTACAAACACATTCTTGTTACTGTGTGTTACCTTTCTAAGTACGTCGTCGCTCGAGCACTCAAAAATAAAACAACTATTGAGGTTCTAGTTCAATTGGAAGATATCTACCTCGAGCTAGGATTACCCGATATCATTCAATACGACCAAAGGAAGGAATTTACATCTAAGGTACTTATGCTAAATTAATTAGAATTATATACAATAATATCTTTGTACTACATTTAGTAAAGTTCTACTACCTAACTGACATATTTGTATAATTATCATATTCCTAGATATTTCAGGAGTTCCATCACAAATTGAATGTTCAAAATCGCAGTACTCGAGCATACCACCCAATGGCGAATGGATTGGTTGAGGCTCATAACAAATACTGAAAAAGTAAGATTTTTAGCATTTTAAATAATTAGTTTCGAGATTTATCTTTAATTGTAATACAGTGGAATCCGCTTAATTGATAGGGAGACGGATTAACAACGGGTATTCTGCTTAATCGGTACAAATATTTAGAACGGATTCTTATCTTTGAATTATCTTCGTTAATTGGGACTCAACATCTTAACTGGGAGAAAAAGTATGCTCCCGAGGTGTCCCAGTTAAGCAGCTTCCACTGCAATACTAATTATTTCCCTAGTACAGGTGTGTGCAACCTCTCTTAACACTGGGCCGCATTGTGCTTCTCAGATCTGTTCACGGGCCGCGATTCGGATAGTTTTCGAATCTTCAGATTTAGATTAGAAGAAAACATTGTTTAAATTTTGAATAATTAGAATGATTAAGTGTTTAGACTAAGAGAAATATTTTCACAAGGTCACATATGTGTTCCTTAGTGTGAGATCTGTGATTGTTAGGATTACTTCGCGGGCCGCAGCACAGAGCGTTGCGGGCCACATATGGCCCGCGGGCCGCAGGTTGCACACCCCTGCCCTAGTAAGTTGAACAAGATGCACATTCAGTGTGGAAAGGATTGGACTCAACTTCTAAAATCCGCTGTGCTTTGCATGAACTCAACGTTCAAAAAGTCTCATGGCACTACACCATTCAGAATTATGTGGGGTAGAGATTCTCGGTATGAAGAACTTGTCCCATTCGTCAGCAGTGTATCAGTGTCTGCAGAGGAGGATGTTGATGAAGAAGAAGCTATCTTTTCTCTATGCGACTTTCTTGCTGAAAAAGATGAAGAAGACATTTTCTCTCCCCCAACTGAACACCCAGATGATTCCATTGCTGCACTGACGGAATATCGTGATACCACGTGCAAACTTGCTGGTGAAAATATTATGATTAAGCAACTGAAGCAAAAGAGGCAGTATGATAAATAAAGTGACTCAAAATAGGTTTGTTAGCAAGCACTAATTGCTTCTTTTACGTATGTAATATAGGGAATTTCTGTGGAAAATGTTTCAAAATTTATTCATTTGATTGTAATAATTTGGCTTGTTCATTCACCCAGTATCTGAAATGTAGTACGGAAAATAGATACATTCGATCAATTTCGATCAAAGTACAATACTAAATTTAGTTCACTGCTTGGTGTTAATTAACTTGACTTGATTGTAATTATATAGATCTGAGATACACGAGGGTGATGAAATTCTGTATACTAACATGCCCAAATTAAAGAAAATGCCTAATACTAAGCAACAGGAGAAATATATCGGTCCATTTACTGTCTCGCGGCTAACAGATAGCCATGCCTTCATTCCAAATACCAAAGGATTGAAAAAGGACAAGAAAATTCCGATCGATCTAGTTCGAGCAGTGACCTACGTAATATAAGGCCATGACACAGGATGTTAAATTTGGACTGTTGTATGACAGTTTTACTACCATGACAGACTTACTACCTCTATTACTAGTACCATGGATGTTCTCTATCCATGACAGATTTACTACCTTACATGACAGAATTACTACCCTTTGATCATGACTTGACTATTACTATGCACTTTTAATGGCTTCTTTCTTTCTTCTACTTGACTAAATACAGACAGCATGTATTCAATATAGGAAATATTTACTTGTATCTTTAAAAAAAATTATTGAATTTGACTTGCTCAATTATCTATATAATTGACATTTCCACATCCGCCTTCCCCGTATTCATTATTCACTAGGTAAATTATTATGTATAGCATTGTGAACGGTATAGCAAATAGATAATTATTCTAACATCGGAGATAGGAACTATTAATGGATTTAACAATACATAACCTATGGGAAATCTGAGAATATATTAGCTGTCAAAAACCGTATCGCTCTACTCAATAATAATTGCATCACTGAAGCTGTCTGCGTAAAAAGTTGTAGTACGACTATGTATCATGTCAATAACTTCACCACGTTGATAGCCTGAGGCACGCACTTTAAAATTTCGTCTCGCGAATTTTGTTGAGTTCAATAAATCGCTCGGCAAAATAACATGGGAAAGAAAATTCACAAGCTTTGAATATTCAGAGATATTCATTATTGTATGTGATTTCTTGAATCAAGACTATAATTTGTGTACTTTCTTAAATCGATGAGTAGAATAGATAATATAAATGAATTACCATTTCCTAATATTTTGAATACCTGCTGTTCATAGGCGTCGTAAATGCAAAGGTCAATCCTTCGGGCCGCCCGGATATTCCGGGTAAAGTCCGGGTATAGCATTAGTAGCATAGGGGCAACCCTTCCGGGCCGCCCGGACATTTCCGGGCACCCGGGCGGGTTACGACGCCTATGCTGCTGTTTGTATTTAGTCAAGTAGAAGAAAGAAAGAAGCCAATAAAAGTGCATAGTAATAGTCAAGTAGAACTAAGAGTTGCGTGATGAGTACTCAAGTCAAGATCAAAGGGTAGTAATTCTGTCATATAAGGTAGTAAATCTGTCATAGATAGAGAACATCCATGGTACTAGTAATAGAGGTAGTAAGTCTGTCATGGTAGTAAAACTGTCATACAACAGGACTAAGGATATGTTACCAGGCCGACCCTATATTGAACAAAGATTGGATGTAATATTTTTTGTTGTTGAATGTCTTGTTATGGGTTTATAAAAAATGCTTGTTAATTACCTTTTTGAGTAACCATAATGTGCTAGAATAATTTCTATCAATGTCTTTGCATTATGTCTACTGTCACATTTTTATATTGTTTACTATATATTGTGTTACTATCACAATTATTTTACGCACATATTCCCTACCATGCTCCACAATTTATTTATTATGATTGTACAAATATAATGTTTTTTCAAGATCTTTTAATCCATTACTCTTGCTTGTAGTTTATTATTCTCTTGCCAACTTATTAGCTAATCAATATTATATTATGCCTAACAAATGTTCAGTGCCGGGTTGTACAAGCAATTACAGATTCGCCCATGTTCCTAGTCCACCCCATGTTCCTGTATTTACACCACCTACGAGTCCTCCAGAGCGTGTACATGTATGGCTACGAGCGATTCATCGTGAAAACATTTCTGACTTAAAGAATGTATTTGTTTGTGTAAAGCATTTTCGTGAAGAAGATATCATTAGAAATTATAACGTCTTGCAGTCTGACGGTACCTATCGTGGTATACCTCGTAAAAAATGCAAATTATCTGACGATGCGGTACCATGCATTTATCCTAACTGTCCATCTTACCTTACTTCAATTCAAACAAAACCAGTTCGTTATTCTCGCGATGAGAAAGAGGCTGAATTATTTGAAAAAGCGATCAGACAGAGTCTAGATCAACACGTTACAGATAAAGTAGCTTATACAATCGACTCATATGAGCAACTTATAGAAAAAATCAATTTACTTCCTCTTCCTGAGGATTGGATACAGTGGAATTCTAACTCGAACTATGTACATTTTCTTATGCCAACATACTTCAATGAACAATTGGAACTAAATTCTTCGATAACAATTGATTCTTCACTCTACGTTAGGGCTAAACGTGGTAGCGTTACTGTTTCTCTTAGCGTCAATACCATCTGCGACACCAGACAAATCGAACTCCTCAACGAAATAACAAGTTTTAAATTAACAACAGCGGAAGATCCGATTACAAATCAGTTGGATACATATGTCCATGAAGCAGCAGCTCAAATAAAATTAGCTATAGCCGAATGTGATTATTCAGACCAAGATTCAAAGAGTTTTAGTGGAAATACTTCATACAATCTTAACATGATTCAACAGAGACTGCAATTTATCCTCTGTCAAGTTGAAAATTCCCTCCGTTTCAAGAATCGTCGGCGATACAACATCATTACACAAGTTGTTGCTTTAAAGGTACACCTCATCTCTCCAGCTTGTTATAGTTATCTTCAATCGCTCGAGTGCCTTTGTTTACCGAATCAAAGGAATATATTAAAATTGTGTTCCAATATTGGCTTAGAGAGTGAATTTTCAAGTTATCTCGAAAAGTTACTTCTAATTTCACATCTCTTCAACGCAATGTTATCATCCACATGGATGAAATCCATATCAAATCAGACATCTCATACAAAGGGGGGAAAATCATTGGTTCTACGCTTAATTCAAACGAGCCCACCAAAACTGTTCTTGCTGTAATGGTATCCAGTTTGTATCGAAAATGGTCAGAAATTGTACGTCTGTTACCTTGTTCTAGCACCTCAGCAATTGAACTAAAGCCTATAATTACACAACTAATTGGCGATATAGAAAATTGTGGATTGTCCGTCCATGTTATCTGCACTGATAACTATCCTTTGAATGTTAGTCTCTTCAAATTATTTTCACCAGATCAAAAGACATTAACACCAGAAGTTATACACCCTTGTGATCCATATCGGCCATTGTTCTTGGTATTCGATTTTGTACATATTCTAAAAACCATTCGGAACAATTGGCTCAATCTTAAAGACTATCAGCGAACATTTGTGTTTCCCAGATTCGAAGATTTCAGTGTTCTTAATACAGCTTCGTTTGAAGACATCCGCATGTTATACAAAACTAAACAACATTCTGTAGTTAAGCTCGCTCCTCGACTAACTGCTAAATCGTGTTACCCTACAAATTTTTAGAGACAAAATGTAAATCTTGCCTTAAAAATTTTTGATGAGTCTACAGTTGGTGCTCTTTCTGTATTTTCGAATTCTCGTTCAACTATCAAATCACACACAACAGAATTTTTTTCCCTCATCCTTAATATTTGGAAAGTATTCAACGTCAATGTTCCAAATAAAGACATACGATTAAATGATGAATATTCAAAACAACTTGGACATAACGATTTTCGTTTTTTCTTTCTTTCCAAAGTAGTGGATTGGTTAGACTGTTGGTCATCAAGATCAGAGAAAAATGGGAAATTATCAGCACAAACCTTCACTTCTTTTAAGCATTCTTGTATGGCACTTCCTAAAATCGTTAATTTTCTCACTGAGAATAGACAGTTTCAATACGTGTTAAGCTCTCGATTACAGAATGATCCTCTCGAACATCATTTTGGGCTCTATCGCATGATGTCTGGCGCTCAATACCACATCAGTTACTGTCAAATTCTGGAGTCTGAAAGAAGATTGAAATTGTCACATGTATTAAAATTGTTTTCCCAAAGTACAGAGACAGACACAAGTGATTGTAATTCACTAAAAGATTTTCTCGCGAATTTTTCAGGACAGACCACTGGACCCGGATACGAGTTAAATTTCTCCTTTGCTTTAGAAGATTACATGGTCGAAATGGATGACCTTTCTCGAATTGTTTTGAAAGACGAAATTTTACAGTCCCCTGTGTTCATCGCAGGCTATGCTGTTCATTCCTATATGAAATCGACTTCAAAATGTCAAGTATGTTAAAAATTTCTTACAGAAGATAAAGATATGCTTTTTGATAACCCGAAATTTCAATTAATCAATGTAATAGACCGCGGATCCCTCAAATGGCCATCTAATATAGTTGTGGATTCCATTGTTATGGTTTGGAGATGCTTTTCAATAATAGAACAGAATGAACCTCTCTTGAAACTGTTTTCAACAGGTCCTTCACGGGAAATCCTAGTCCAACTATCCCTTACACTAATTGAACTAGACAGTAATGAAGAATGGAGAAGAAGCTGTCAAAATTGCAATACATTTGGTTGGGATATTCTAAGTAAACTGATAACAGTCACCAACAACTGTATTATTGCTAACAAAGTGAAAAACGTAAATTCAGTATTGTTGTCAAGAAGCGAAAATTGTAGGAAATTAAAGAAGTTCAAATTGAGTTAAAATAGTATATAATAATTCTCTGTTCTAATAATCCTTTCCTAGTTCATTGTGTTACGTATAGAACATGCAACTGTACATGCGTATATCTGTTTTAATACTTTACGCTTCATAAAGAAGCTACATTATGAGGATAACCAATCAAATAAACTATTTGAATTGATTTTGTGCTTTTTAAATCCGGCCTGGTGACATATCCATAGTCCAAATTTCACATCCTGTGCCATGGCCTTATATTACGTAGGTCACGATATGATAATACACTCATTATCTCAAAGGTTATTGAATTTAGGCCTATAAAATGCGCCAACTGTCTGAAATTACTGTCGAACTAACGCCCACTGTCTGAAATTACTGTCGAACTATTGCCAAATGTCCAAATTCGAACTAATGACAACTGTCCAAATTCGAACTAATGCATGCGCCCCGGTTGTATCAACTCAATTTGAGTTGGCAGAATCAAATCATTTTCTTGAATGAGTTGAATGCAGTGATGCTCGCGAGCGCAAACCGGGTACGGGAGCGGGAGTATGGAGCTTAGTAGCGAGCGGGAGCGCTAAACTCCCGTTCCCACTCGCGCTATAGACAAAAGCATCTGTGGTTACCTTTTCTACCATTTCGAATGAATACCTCATTTATACTTTCTTTCGCGAGTCCCCGACTCGCAAAATTCATTGGACACATATTTCCTACAACAAGATCTTTCTTAACTCTAGAATATATATGAGAAAAGAACAATTAGTTTATACTAAAAGTGAGTACCTATAAATCAATCTATTCTCCAGAGTTGTGTTCGCCAAACGATTCCTGTGTTTATCAGTGAGAAGTTTACATTGACTGAAAAGTCGTTCAACTTCACTATTCGTGGCATGGTGGGCCATAGTTATACCCATCCAGACTTATACTCACCAATGCTTTTGTATTCTTCATTCTCTCTTTGATATCATCCTTCTTTAGTGTGGATTTCTCGGCTATTGTACGTACAACTGTAGCCCTACCCGGTAGTGTAGGGATACAACCGGTCGTGTGTACTATAGCGCCAACCTCTTGAACCACTGTGTTGACGAAAACAGACGATAACGCAGAAAGGGGGAGGGATTTGCGTACTAGAGCTTGGATGACAAAATCTTTGAAGTGTATTTGCTCGGGATCCCTTAATTTCAATTTGGGTGGCTGTTTGTTTGTTTTGAAATGGGAGGCCATCACGCACTTGCTTTGAAGTTGATGCAGTGATTTCAAACTTATTTCTTCTCCCATAATCCACGATAGCGGACATCAGATGCTTGGATATAATGTGGCGAGTCACATTTGAATAGCTTTACCGTCGTACTGGAATGTCCAACTACATCCTGTCGTTTGGTAGAAGCATTTGCCTTTGATTACGAAATTGTTGAACAAGTCTTTGTGACTAGCACCTATGTGTATTCAATTGGGGTTGATTTTATTGGAAGACATAAAAAACAAATTGAACATAAAGGAATAATTTAATACGCAATAAAAATTTGCACCAAATAAGATGTCCTATTAAAATTAAGTAAAATGAACAGAACGTATTCACGAGCGGGAGCGGGAACGCTACAAAAAACCGGGAGCGCGAGCGGGAGCGGGAAAACTTGAGGTAGCAAGAGAGGGAGAGGGAGCGAGAGCGCATTGATAGCGCTCTAAAGTCAACACTGGTTGAATGAGTTGGTGAAGGAAATTTGAATGAGTTGGTAGACAAAAAATGAGTTGTTTTGCCAACTCAAAATGAGTTGATACAACCCTGGCCCCATTATGCATTATATAGTGATAACTTAAACCCTTCTAATGTGTAATTGAGGAAGATATAGTCAATAATTCATTGAAAAATATCATCAATATATATTCAAGTAATAGATAAAAAATACAATATATACATATACGGTACATATACATATACATATATAACAGGATTTGCAATGCAAATCAGTGGAAATGTACTACCGGTATATATGCACTTTTCGGTGTTCCTTATAAGAAACTGATAAATCACTATAGAACATCTCTATAGATTCTCTGAATAATTCTAAGTAACCTCTGAAAATCATCTGGATAAAAATAGCGAAGAATTTATTCATTCAAGTGCATATTGAATTGTTTTGTCTAGGTATGGATTCTTTTAATATACGTACAGTTATTCGCGTCTATTCAATATAACATAGGCAGTGTCAAGCAATTACTTAGTTTCTAATTGTTCTAGAATGTTCTCTAGCTCAATTCAACTATATAAAGGCCTAATCTTTCGACTCAGTTTCCAACAACATGTGATTTCGAAATTCCATCAACGAATATGAAGGGGAGAGCGTCTAAAGGTAAGGATTTTTGATTGTTTATTTTATTTTGAGATTGTTTCTCTCTTATTAGTAGAAGTTTGGTGACTTATCGGAATTTTCTGGAATGTTCTGGAATGTTTCATCATCCAAAATATTCCGACTGATCACCCACGTAGTGTGAAAAGTAAACAATAGATAAAAAAATGCTCTCTATTCCCCCAAAGCTAATACTTAGTACTAACTATATCGACATTAACATCGCATTGATAATAACCCAAATTTCAGATCCGTTCGTGTTTATACTCAAATTTCAATTAATCTTAATGTAAATGATATGTCATTTAGTTCCAAATTCACATACCTTGCTGTAACTCGGAAAGTATATAAGCTAGAGAGTCAAACTTTGTCTTAAACAATAGATAATTGGAAGGGGTATTAATAGAAAAACTAACAGTTCGAAGTAGTGTTTAGATTTCCAGGGGATACTTAGTCTTGATTTCGTCACACTCCGTGACATTAGCCCCCTATCTCCGCCTGATAATTTTATTGAGATATCCTCGATCAAAGTTTACCCCCCCGGACCGAAAGATCGATGGAATATATGACATTTTCCGGACGCATGTTTCGATCGAAAATTGGCAACCAGGGATATCATAGAGTTTCAAAATGTGTTGAATGGTAAATTTTATTTTGGAAAATGACACTTTGAGACCTTGGAACAATAAATTGCACATGCCCATATATGGCGCAAGGTAATATGACGAATTGTGGGCGAAAATGGTTATTTTCAGAGTTACAGTATTTTGATGTATTAGTTGTGTATAGTATATCATGGATTGCATACAAAATGCCGTTGAGAGCTAAGCTCTAGCTCAACGGAATCAAAAGTTAGAAAACAGTTTTTAGTTTCTGTTATGACCATATATGGGAGACAAACGCGCATATTGTCAATTTTGGAGATACAACATTTTTGAGTATTATTGGGGTATAGTAATTCGATAATTTATATTCTAAAACTGTCGAGATCTGTGGCCGTATTCACTAAGAAGTTAAGCACTAAGTTTGAACTTAAGTCTTAAGTTCGAACTTAAGTCTTAAGTTCAAACTTAGTTAAGTTCGAACTTAAGTCGTATTCACTAAGAGTTAAGTTCAAACTTAAGTTCAAACTTAGTTAAGTTTGAACTTAAGTATGAACTTTTTTACTTTTAATTTTATTTCACTCAATTTCTATTCTCTTGGAGTTTGGAATCGGCCTCAAATAATAATATAGTTAAATATACCTAAATATTTACATAAATATTTGTTGGCTACAATGTTTTGTGAATCTCTTATTTATTAAAGAATGGCTACATAATATGGCTATAGTTTGGAAGCAACCAATGCTGGACGATTCGCCTATTGACCAACTTATGGATGAACCAATTGTAATCGAAGAATTGGGACACTGGGCTGCTAAGCATTACAGAGATCAATTTGCTATTCATAATTTTGATTGAATTTATATATTTAAATGAAGATAATTAGTTGAAATATATTTAATTAATTCAAAAAAGAAATATACTACTCTGGTATGTAGACAAGTACTTCCTAAGAACATTTAGAGGAGTGTCTACGTTCTCTATATATGAAACAGTTAAGTTCTCTATTCATATACAAAGTAGCTTTGATGCCAAAATAACAAATGCATATAATTCCATTGAAGATTAATTTTCATGATCAATGTTTTTTCTCCCATTTGTATAAATTGCAGTTGAACAAAACCAATTCTAAACGGAATGGAAAAATCCAGGAAGATAAATTGGACTAAGGAAGAAGAGTGCGCGCTCATTGGTGAAATTGAATCTGCTGGCGACTTATTGAGAGGTTCAGGAAACAGCGCTGACCTCAATAAGAAGAAGAAGGAACTGTGAAAACCATTACATGCAAAGTCAACGCTGTATATGGAAATAATAGAGTGGTAGAAGACTTAAGAAAGAAATGGAATAACTTGAAGTTAGCTTCCAAGTCAAAAGTTGATGCTAGCTTTAGGGAATCTAGAATAACCGGAGGGGGCTCAAACTCCGCTGGGATTGTCGAAGACGAAGATATATTAATTTTAGCTGCAGATAGGAGTATAAATAACTCTGATAGAATTAGAGAGATGTTTGAGAACACCCCAGCTTTTATCGGAATCTCAGGTGCTGTCGATAATTTCGTACCACCAGCAACAGCAACCAGCAGCGAACAGATTCCTCAGGTACTGTAGACGATACGTCAATTTTGTATGCTCCCGAAGAACCCAACATTAACGTTAATCGTAATGGGAAGAGAAGTAGGAAGCGAAGACGTGATCCAACAAATTATCTACATACAACGGAGTCCCAGCAGCAGCCGGAAATGAAGGTAGCGGACTTACTCCCTTTACAGCAGGAAGTGCTGCTACAACAGATGGCTGTATTCGCAGCACAACTTAAGCTAATTGAAGAGCAGAGGGAGTACTACAGGCTGAAACGTCAGAAGCTGTTAGAAAAATAATTAAATTAGTTACTAGCTAGACTAGATAGTGTGCAGAAATATAACGATTTACTTGTATTATGTCTACCAAATTAGAGAGTAGCATAAAAGTATACTATTATTATTACGAATCCGAAGAAATTCTTAATTTAGTCTAATACTAAATTACTTAAGCAACCTCCCTAGCTTTCTTAAAGTTCGTACTTAAGTTCGAACTTAAGTACGAACTAAAATCTTAGTGAATACCAATCTTAGTGAATACGACTTAAGTCCGAACTTAGTACTTAAGTCTTAAGTTCGAACTTAACTTCTTAGTGAATACGGCCCCTGAACTCTAGCACTTCCGCTTCGCCGCGTACTTGATGTCGAAAAATACGATTACGAGGATTTCCATATATGGTATTTGTGGTTATAAGTCAGCGGGATGTTGTGATTTACACCTCAAAAATTTTATGTATTGTCTACGGAACATTTGCTTTCCGAAACTTTGAAAAGCTAAGCTCTAGGACAAGAATTCAAAATGACCATATACGGAAAATTACACGAAATAAGCGTTTTTGAAGACATTTTGAATTAGCGATACATATGAAACCATATGTTTTAATTATTTTCATAATATAGTTCTAGACGATAAAACCTATATTTCTCTTGAAACCATGGATATTTATACATTTTGTCGCATAATTGGCCTTTTTCGAACTTTCTAAGAGTTTGAATTGAATTATAAGATTAGGAAGTTGTCTAGAATTATGTTTTTGGTATTTGGGAACTATCAGGGTCCATATTTACTGCCTATTTTTCATTATAGGTCAGTTTTACTATACATACCGTATATACTCTAATAGTAGCCCCTATTCGAATAATCGCCTACCTCCAATAATCTCCCCCCCCCCAAATTAGCAAATACACATTTACTACCGGTACCCTGAGTAAATTTCTTTATCTAATATTAGTCGCTATACGAGTATCAACCGACTCTACTAAATAAATTGTATCAACATGTGATATTCTCGAAAAGTCATAAAAATTATTGGTCATAAAATGGCCTAAAAACAATAATCGCCTAGGCTACTATTCGAATAAATACGGTCATAGATGACTCAAGTACAGTAAAACCTCCATTAGGGAACACCTCCGATTAAGGAACAACTCTGTTTAGGGGACACTTTTCTATAGTCCCGATTTTCTACTATGCTTTAACATTGATACCTACCTCCCATTAAGGAACACCTCCCTACAGTGAACAGGGAACACCCTTTTGTGTCCCAAATTTCACTTAACCATTCAGATGGACCTCTCATTAAGGAACATTCGTATTTAATATATTTATCATAATTTGTGGGGTTAGTTTTTATCTCAAGTCATTTTAGCCAATATACATTAATTGGCATAAGTGTCTCTGCCAGGTGCCAATTCTGGCACAAGTGGCACTAATAAAATGTGCTATATCTCCGTAGAAAATAATCGTATTGGTTTGAAATTATGCACTTAGAGTAATCGACCATGTGGAATTCAAATCTGCAATCAGAACTTGTATATTGTAATTGCATCTTAATTAATGATCATAATTTTGTATTTAATTAGCTAATTATATAGTTAATGATTTATCACCTCCCTAAAAATCTGAATTCAAAAATTTCCCTATTATATTTTAATTGACATATAAATTTATCAAAATAGCCATGTTGAAACATCTAATAATGTTAATATGCTACTATAAGCATTAATTTATGAATACAAATTATTGCTCTTCAAATACTTTTGGCCGGTTAGTGTACATATTGAGCATATTTATAACAAACATTCTTAAACCTTACAAAGTTTATGATAGGCTCCTAAAAGGCAGACCTCTTATCAAGGAACACCTCCATATTAGGAACACTTTTCAGCAGTCCCCAAAGTGTTCCCTAATTAGAGGTTTTACTGTATAAGGATATACCATTACAAATGAAAACTACACCAAGGATGAGTGCGAAGGCCATTTTATTACCCAACCACAATATAATTTTTTTTGTAAAAGTCACATTCAACTATCAGTTTATAAGAGTTTAATTCAAAAATATGGCTGTCTCACTATTATTTCTTGTGATATGTATCCTTAATTTATTAAGTAGTCTACAATAATATATATTTTCGATTTATTTCATGATAATTCACTTTACTATAATCTTTAATATTCAATTAATTAGCAAATTATGCCCAACAAATGTTCTGCGCCTGGCTGTAAAGGAAACTACAGTTCTACTGATGGTTATGTAACCGTGTTTAAACTACCTGTGGAGCCAGAAGTCAGATCTAAGTGGATAACAGCGCTACACTTAGTAGATATCCATATTAACACTTTTGTTTGTGAAAACATTTCCGCGATGAAGACATCTCACGGACATACTCGGTGCCATCAGGTCCAAACGCATCCCTTCAAGAATTCCCTCGTAAAGTGCCAGTCCTTCGCAATGATGCCGTTCCATGTTTCTTGCCAGGATGTCCCACATATCTTTCAGCACCCGTAGGATCTAAACATATTAGACGTTTAAAGTTTGAGGAGAAAGAAGAGCATTTATTTACTCAGGTGATAAAGTAAAGTCAACAATCATTCAAAGCTGATGAGGAGAAGTATTGTATTGCCACTCTTGATGCATTGAAGCAAAAGCTCAATTTGATATCTCTTCAGAACTGGGTTATTTGGTATTCGAGTTATAAATCAATTCATTTTTACTCCCACAGTTAGAAAAATCAAGGAATTCAATTGAAGCCAGTCTATCTGTTAATTCTGATTTAATTACCAACGCTTTTTACGAAGACGAACCGATTTCTCTCTCCCTGAATGCGCTAAATGATATACGCCAAGTTGAAGCTCTTTTAGTGAAATTGTACGTAGCTCATTTATACAGACTGGTTCTGAGACTGATTCTATATGTCATCATGTTAATTCAAGCTAAAGTACATATCATTGATGCAATTGATGAAGTAGAGGAGTGTACCGCAAAAGATCTAAAACTGAATAAAGAAGATAATGTGATATCTACATACCTCCCTCGACTTCACTTCATTTTAGGCCAGGTTGAGAATATCATGGTTCCAAAAAATAGGCGCAGATACAACATTATTACACAGGTACGTACTTATATATTTCAACAACAACCTCCTTATATATTTGTGAATTTATACAATTTTGTATTTTTAGGTTTTGTCGCTCAAGGCTCATATCTACTCCCACTCCTGTTATAACTACTTGCAATTTCTTGACTGTTTATCACTCCCACATTTCCACACGTTACAGAGGCTGTACCATCCTATTGGGTTAGAGAGCGAATACTTTGTTTTTCTAAAAAATGCAACAAAAGACTTCTCACTCCAGCAAAAGAACGTCATCATTCAAATTGATGAAGTTCATGTCAAGTCAGAGATTGCGTATATGGGGGGTAATATCATTGCACCGACACTTGACACAGAAGATCCAATTAAGACGGTTTTAGCAATAATGGTTTCTAGTCTCCACAAGAAATGGTCAACCATTGTTCGCCTATTCCCTCTGTCCTCTACCAATGCATCAGATTTACATATGTCCATAAAATCTGTTATTTGTGAAATCGAAAAATGCGGGCTATTCGTTCAGGTAATTTGTTCTGATAACTACCCTCAAAATGTTAACATTTTTAAGAAGTTTTCCTCTCATCAAAAGACTCTTACTTCCATTGTTCCTCACCAGTTGACATTACCAGGAACCTTTTCCTGTTATTTGATGCGGTTCACATATTGAAATGTATTCGGAACAATTGGCTAAACACCAAAGATTATAACCACACATTGCTTTTCCCTCTATTGATGATATTTCCACTGACTCCATCAAATATCCTCTTAACCAGTACAAAGCTTGTTTTGAAGATGTGAGATTACTCTACAAGCAAGAACAGCACTCTTTCGCCAAAATTGCACACCATCTGACAGCTAAATCGTGCTGGCCTTCGAGCATGGAACGACAGAACGTAAAACTCGCACTCAAGATATTTCATGAATCAACTATTGCTGGCCTGCAAATTCAGAATGATTCGCGAGATAATGCATTCAAAACACAAACAGCCGAATTTATATCTATCATTTTAAAAATCTGGAAAATATTTAATATCAGTACACCACAGAAAGGAACACGTTTGAGAGACGAATTTTCAAAACCCCTAGTACGAGACGATCCACGCTTTTCTTTCCTAGAGCGTATTGTAGTTTGGATTGAAACCTGGGAAGCATCAACAAAAGAAAACAAAGCGTCACTCACCCGCCGACATTCACTAGTCTAAGGCACACGTGCATAGCATTGCCACTTTTAGTTCGTCATTTAACTAACAACTGTGGTTTTTCATATGTTTTGACCTCCTTTTTACAGAATGATGCGTTAGAGCACCATTTTGGACTGTACAGACAAATGTCTGGAGCCAATTATCATATATCATATTGTCAAATACTAGAGTCTGAGCTGCGACTGAAAGTATCTAGTATGCTTAAATTGTACCAATTAAGTGCAGAACAAATTTCTGTTCAAGATTTTATTAAGCGATTATCTAATTTTTCAGTAGATGACCCGGACTCTTCAGCTATATCACTTCAAACAAAAGAACGCATAATGAACCAACTCCCAAATTTAGAAGCGATAGATTATGACACCCAAACTCTGCAAGCTTTAGCCTTCATGACTGGTTTTGCT
Organism: Hexactinellida sp. DTS-2022; assembly: GCA_028753945.1. NCBI lineage: Eukaryota > Metazoa > Porifera > Hexactinellida > Hexactinellida sp. DTS-2022. The sequence continues at coordinate 2,049,102 of JAPNXP010000003.1, forward strand.
GTGCATTAATTTTACAAACGATCAAATAAATGCCCTATCTGTCTCGATTACCTCACCACCGACAAAGAATTCATGATCGATTTGCCCAAAGATTCAAGGTTCGCATATTTGGAAATTGTGGACAGAGGATCACTTAAGTGGCCATCAGATACTATCTTGGGAGCAGTTGTTATTTTATGGAAATTGATAATGACATCTCGCTAATGAAAGAACTAGTTCAGGGACCTTCAAACAGATATTAGTTTCTCTAGCTATAGACTATATAGAAAACAATTGCAGTGAAACTTGGGGTGATACTTGTTCTTCATGTAACATGATTTATTGGCATATATTGCAGAAAATGTTTGGTGTAATCGCGAACTGCCTGATCTCCAATAAGGTTAAAGATTATAATTCTCAAGTTAGTTTTCGTGGAGACAACTCTCGAAAGGCTAAGAAATTTAAGAAAGACTGAACTTAGATCAGTTATAGATTTGTTGTTTTGTAATTTACTGTCATTAGTTGACTTAATGCAATGAAAGAGTGATGACATTGTATTTTATCCAATGCAGTAGGATGGCCTTTGAGCTCATCCATGGTTATTCAATAGTCTATCCTTATACTTGAGTCATCTATGATACGGTATATCAATTTATAGATTCGCACTCCTTACAGGAATAATATTCCGGCAATTTCCGGTTATTCTTGATGCCTACGCAGCTGGAGTGGAACCAGTCTTCGCACATATGGCAACATATCCAGCGATCAAACTCTCGCGTGGTACGAATAGGGCAATCCCTCAAGTTACATTCGCAGCAGACACTGTCACTTTCGTCGCCACTAGACTGTACCTCGGAGCCGAACTTCCCGGAGGAATAGACGGCCTTGTTGAGACGTTTTTCCGGAGGAGGAGACCGGCTTATCGCGACGCCTTCTGGAGCTCTCAGCCAAGCGGATCTGTGTTACAATTTTCCTTCTACGGCGCTTGTGAGTTTCTCTTATTCGACGTACTCTAGCTTGGTTTCTTCGGCGATCGCGACGATACAAGTAATGAAGTGTTTCATAACTAGGCGTAGCTCGCAAGGAGAAACTAACGAATATTCGTTATCTGAAAAGGAAGCTGGTCTAAGTCAGGACGTTCAGTGTACCCCGATTTCTTCTCAGGTTGTACCGATGAATCATCTCGAGCAGTCTAGTCAGTGCTCCTCTAGCTGTGCTACTCCTAGCAAGGGCACACCTATCTCTACTCCTAAGACTCTTAAGAGGAAAGGGTATTGAGCTACTAAGAATGAAAAGAGAGATGCTATTAAAAAGAGGAGATCGGATGATACAGAGTTTCGTGATAATTAAAACGATACTAGACTTGCGAGTGTCAAGAAAGATCGAGAGGATCCTGAAACTAGAGCGAAACATAATAGTGATCAGTCGAAGAGAATTACAGATAAGCTCAAGGATCCGACTGAGAGGGCAAAGCATAAAGCATCTGTTGCAGATAAGCTCAAGGATCCGCCTGAGAGGGAAAAACATAATTCCGTAGTAGCACTGTAGCAGATAAGCTCAAGGATCCGCCTGAGAAGGAAAAACATAATGTCGCTATGCGGATAAGCTCAATGATCCAGCTGAGAGGGCGAAATATAATGAACGCCAGCTTAAGCTTTTTACCGAGAAACGGATAAACTCTAAAGAGAAAATGAGACATAACCTAGCTAAGTTAGATAGGTATATAACTATACGAGGCGAACTTAAGTCGATGATTATTCACAAATATCAATCTGAGATAGCTGAAGGGCCCACCTTTGTTTGTCTTGCTGTGGATGTCTCCATTTCAGGAAAATAGTTGTGATTCTTAAGAGAGAAAAACTTGATTCAACGAATGTGTGCAAACATGTAATTTTATTATTTACGTTAAATAGTATAATAATTATCTTTTCACTATAATAAGTTTAATTTAGAATAATTGATTATTGCAAAATATTTTTCTATAATAGCAAGTTAATTTTAGTCCCTTGACGAGCATTTAATGTTAATCAGGGTCGGCGGAAGCAGTTACAAAGTGGTCAGGCCATGGCTTGACCGGCCTAACTAGTGACGTAAGATTGGTCAGGTCATGGCCTTACCGGGCTGACCTCTTCCCCCGCCCCTGTTAATTATGTCCATCTAATCAGAGCTGAAAATGGGTCACGAGCAGTGAGACATGACCCATGTGACCCATCGAAGGACTGACCCTTGACCCATGGGTCAATAAACCATTAATGTTATTATCTGACAAATTATATATCCAATATTTTAACTTTGAAGTAAATATAATGTAAATATAATTTAGTCTCACACAATCATGATATCAAGTTGTTTTAATAACCTTCTAGCAGTACAGAGACGGCTTCGACGGTCTCTGGTAACATTGAATTACATTGAGACGTTATTATATGTCGAGCATTAAAGGCACTAAAATGCTCTCGCTCTCTGATGCCTGAATGACCAATATTTGCATGGCAATTTTCATCAATAATGGATATTGAAGTTTATGATGATTTCACCAGGCAAGTAGGTGGAAATTTTCTCGTTTTGGAACCACTTCTTGAATATACAGCTGTATTTCTTTTTTACTAGCGAATCAATTTTTGTAATTTGATTTGTTGTTGAGAGTGTCGTTGAGTTGTCGATATGAAAACAAGTGAATGGATCATATTTGGCCTCTTTTTAGGTTGCATATCAAGGTTGGAGTGATCAAAATCATTGTTTGTCTGGTGACGTCCACATCTTCAGTTGAGATATAAAGACTTTAATTAGTTTGATTCGTCTCTATTGCCAGAGTAATAAAAGATTATTTGACCTGTACAAGGAAACCCTCCCTGTCAGCTGTTGATCTTACGAAAGTAAACAACTTCAGCGTTGGGTCGAGAAACATAGCACTAAGATGAAGCATCACAATACTGTTCCATAACTTCTCTGTTAGTGTTGGAAGAAATTGTTCCTTGAGAACTTTCTGTATTTCACAATATTCTTCCTTTATTTGCCAAAGCTCATACAGTGTGTAGTATACCACATTTTGAAGGGTCGGTTCATTTGCATGTTCTAGCATGTAAAATAAATTTGTGAAAACAGATATAAACTCGACCACTTTCCGCAACAAATCGATATCGATATAATACACTAAGTTCTCTCGTTTTCGCTTACGAAGTTCCGTTACTAAAGCCTCCCTGGACACCAGAATAGAGGAAAACATTGAATGTAAACTCCTCCATGGGCGTGTTTAACCTCCGTGTTTTAGTGTTGTTGGCAGTTCTGATTGGATCCCAGAAGCTTGATTAACAAATTTACTAATGCATGAGCAGACTTATCAAGGAGCATCAACTCAATATTTAGTCCATAGCCTGTTTCCATGCAATGCCAATTGCGGTATTTATACGATGACATGCACAATCAATAGGAGTTTTAGCAAGAGTAGCACATAATATATCTGATCCTTTATCAGTAGTACACGGTGTGTCTACAATAGATATATTAGCTCCGCCAGATTTTCATCAATCACCTTTTCTATATTGACTGCTGAGTGCCTTTCAGGAAAATATGAACATCGATACATTGAATGATTCTGTGTAAACGAACTGTCTATCCAGAATCCGTGAAATCAAGATAAGAATTATGATTTATGTTATCAGTTGCCAAATCTGTAGTAAACGAGACCATTTTGTTTAAATATATAGTAAGAATTAAATAGTACTTAATCGAACAGAGGAAATTCATTGTAAGATAATTGAGTAATACGTAATATGTACATAGAAGTGTATTAAATAGTAGGGAAATTCTGTATTCAGTAGTTGTGATTTCGTGTTTGATTTCGATATAATTATATCTAGGACGTACTCTAATTATACTATAAATAACATTCCATAATTGATTTCTTTATTTTCTCCTGACACTCTGTCATCTTCTCAAGTTTACACTTTTAATTGTTTTCTATCAAAAAGCACTTCATCTACATTTAGATCTCCTTATATGCTCCCAATTGCAATTTGGATCATTTTCTGAGCAAATAATCTCAACCCAGGATTGTCAACAAACATAAATGACGTACCACCCTGAACAACCTTTCGGACTTCAGCGTCCTTTACTTGCTTGCCATGCTCAGTGGCGAAATGCTTACCAGGGATTTTCTTGAAATAACATACTACAGAAGTTTGAGTTTCTCCTTTTGGATGAGCAGGTTTTACAATGGTCCAGGAGATTTTTAGTTCCATATAATTTAGATGAGCCATCATCTTGTTTTGCTTTGAGTTTAAGACAAACTAAGCAATCTTTACAGGCAGACCAACCGAATACTAATTCTTGAGTGGCTTTGACCTTAATCAACTGGAACATCTTGCCTTGTAATTTGGGTAGTAATTTCTGCATAAGAACATATCGCCATGGCGAAGAGCAGTCCTTAGATCTTCACTTTTGTTGGATAACATTTACAACAGTAATTAAATTCCAGAGGAATGGCCTAATGGTATACTAGTATATGTATAATGAAAACTCTATATATTTTATTTCGTATTTTATTTCTAGTTTAATAAGAATAGGACACGAAAAATTTATTGTTGTTGCAACTACACTGCACCTGAAGACATATATGACTCACTTGACAGTCTTCAAAGTATTCATTGAAGTGACCACTTATTACAATTCTAATGATCTCTCTTACGTCTAGATAATTAATGAATCAAAGTATTGATGGGTCATGACCCATGGCGTGTCACCCATGACCCATTTACTCATGGGTCTCTGACCCATTTGCAGCTCTGCATTTATTAGCATGTTGCATATTAGCAAGCAAATTTCGTACAAACTTCTGCTTGCTTTCCATGAACGCTAGTGTAGTAAATAGGTACACGTATATAATGTACGGCTGATCCTGTGAGATTTAACTATAATTTCCTTTAGGTTTTTCTCTATGAGACACTTAACATAGGTATGTGTGTAAGAACTGTCTGATTAAAATTAAAGCTAGTAGAGTACCTAAAATAGCGTTGTGCCGTGGCTTAACTTTTCCCCTGATCCCTCCTAAGCTATCTGGTATGACTGTAATTGAACAGAGACTGGTATCTCCCAGACACAAGTTCATGAACATCAGATCTTTGGCCAGGGAGAGACAATACGGACTGCATGACATGGTTGTTAATGTTCCCATATACATTGATGAGACTGTTAATCAGTTACCTAGGACATTCCTACAGTCCCAAACCATTCAGTTACAGTTGTTTCGTAAGTTATCGTTCGCAAAACCTTATTTATACGAAACGATGGGACCGAATGTAGTGTTAGATATGTTGTATGAGATTTCTACTATCATGAGATTCTTACTACTTTGAATACAAGGACCATGGATGACAAATTGCTATGAGATTCTTACTACCATGATATTTTTACTACCACTGTTATTCTTTCTCACCTGTTTTCTCAAGATCTATTCTCAATATAATTTCGTGTTAACCACATGAATAACCAATTTATAAAGGAATAGCAAGAACTTGATTGTGATATTGTAATGGAATAAACTCCAATTGCTAATAGAACTACCCCTACCGAAATTATATAAAAGGATTACGTAAGAGTTTTGATTGAAAATACATTACTAAAACTTTTCTCCACGTGTTCATAGTATCTAAATGATAATTAGCACGAACAAGTCCACGTCTAGCATCAATGACGCATCCACTAATTATACATCTATTGCCATAATCTGATTATAATCCATTTGAGAATTCAGAAGATATTCTGCTGATGAGTGTCCACTAACTTTTCTTCCAAGAAAGCAAATAAATCCAGCTCCTTCTATTTTTTATATTGTACAGTAGATGCCGGATATAAGAACATTCTACTGGAAAACGGTTGCCATATACCCGTATATAAATTATGTCGGTTATAAGAACATTAGCACTTGGGTGGGGTTGGTTAACCGTTCTTAAGCTACGGTTTCGATTCGATTTATCGATATGGTTAACCGGTTAACCGCCCATGCTACTCAACAGCTCAATACAACTGATCATTTAGAATATTTAGATTAAACTACTAAATAAGACTCAGCTTTAAAAAGTATTACCCAAAAATAGTACATTATTAATACATTTCACAATTTGGATAAGTTAAAAATAAATTGTTCTTACAACCCGCATCTACTGGTGTGTATTTTCCGAATACAGCAGATATTGCTAGAAAGTTCCCATCTGGTTTAATAGACTCAGGGCGAGTGGAATAAACATTGTCGATTACTGCTGTATTTATAATCGAGAAGGTTGCATTTTGATATTTGTCACTATAATTACTGGAAAGTTAAAATGGAAGTTGGAAAAGTAGTAGACAGCAAGTATTTTCTTCATTTGCTACAGTGTTTGTATCATATTTCGAATATAATATCGGAAGGGCAAGATAAAGTCAAATTAACTTCGGTTCCATTATTGGGTAGAACGAACTATAACCAGTGACACGTTTTTATTTACTGTTTACTGATAATACTGGAGGTTGTAACATTTTAGGTAACTCTTTACCAGCCTCAGCTATAATCTTTTTTCCTAGTACTTAGATAGATATCGATATTATTTGTCTAAATTTCTAATTCCCGAATAAATTGGACAATAAACAATCTTAATTAATTAATAATTTGTTGTGGTCATGCCATTGAGGTCTGTAGGAGGTAGTTGCACAATTGTAAACTTGAGGACATTATGATAATCTTTTAATTCCGATAAAGTGAGTATATATATGATTGCATAATGTCAAAATATTGTGTCCTAGGTCATGTATAATTGGTAAATTCATGTGAAAATAGTTGGTTACCCCAGTATAGCTAATGAAAATATTATTCTATTAAATTGTTCTAATTTCTTAGCCGATCTATGTACATATTTGCAAAAACAAACACATACAAAATGCATATAACAAACGATTTTAAAATATAAATTGATACTGTACAATAACAACAAATATTGTAGTAATAATCATACGTATTAGCAAATTGAGAAATTGTAATGGAATATATTCCATTACAATATCACAATCAAATTCTTGTTAATCCTTTATAAATTGGTTATCCATGTGGTTAACACGTAATAATATTTGATAATGGATCTTGAGAAAACAGGTGAGAAAGAATAACAGTGGTAGTAACAATCTCATGGTAGTAATAATCTCATAGCAATTTGTCATCCATGGTCCTTGTATACAAAGTAGTAAGAATCTCATGGTAGTAAGAATCTCATACAACAGAACGTAGAAGCACTCGCTATCTCTCTACCACTGAGCTCTTCAAGCTAGAGAAGGTAGTAGTTTCAGAGGATTGGGTTAACTCTGTATCACGAACTGGTACTGGTAGTGTTAAATATATTGTTAACCCCAATGACGAGCATTGTGATGTAGTTATAGATGAAGAGGAACAGAATTCTGAGCCTGTTCCTGGTATTGAGGAACTCTTCTATAACCTTGAGGAGTTGTTAAAGGAGATTGGTGATTGGGATGAGACCAAGTATGATCTCATTAACCCTGGTTCTTTTGAGTGAACTTGATAAATTTTACATATTTGGACAGAAATTTAAATTCTACACCTTTTGGCAAAATACAATTGTTCAATTTAACCGGGGTTTGTGCCATAATTGGGGTGCCAATTTCCTATGTTTCCTCACAGTTCAGAATAAGTCAAACTTTCAAATCTAATTCTATTGTTTCAACATGTAATAATTATATTGATTCAACTTGTTCAATCTTACTCTATTGTTGCAACATGCGATAATTAAATTGATTCTACTTGTGATTCGAACTGGATCTTGCCGAAACAATGCCGAAACAATTAACCAATTATCTATATAAATAATTGTTAATTATGAATATTTCTTAATGTCATTAATCTCGAAACTGGTTTAAGGTAGAAACTAACCTATAAATTATCAATCGTTTGTTTTGCTCGTGAACACTTGACAAATATGTCCAAGCACCATCAAGCATTGATGATATGGCGAAAAATATCCAAGTTGCAGCTGTGCCGACAGCATGTTCCTTTGGAGGCACAATCAAACGACCAACCACCAAAATATGGTGCCTCCAAGGAACATGCTGTCGGCACAGCGGCAATTTGAATTTTTTGGCCATGTCATCATCACTATGAAGGTGTTAAAACATTTCAGAAAGGTGTTTTGGAAGGCAACGACCCTTAGTGAGTTGGAAGTTTCGATTTAGCTCACTTCATTTCAAAGATATTCAAGTTTCAGTAGAATATAATAAGTGATTAGTCAGCATTTTTTATGTGCGTGTTGGGTGTTCACCTAACTCCAACCAACCCATTCGAAATATATAATTCACAAAATTATAGCAACACATTTTTTAACGATGTCATCATCACCTCAAGGTGTCAGACCCATTTGTAGAGGTGTTACGCGGCATTAGCAGGGCCGGATTACTGCATAGGCCAAGTAGGCCATGACCTAGGGCCCAGCGCTTTTAGCTGCTCCTGGGCGTTTAGGTGAATTTTTAAAAATGAGACTTCATGTATTGGGCAGATGGACTCATCGTGTCAAGCTAGTATGCTAATATTTATATTGGGTCCGTTATTATCGGATATAGTGTTACTAATTTTAATTTATAAATTGATATTGATGTAGGCAAATTTCTACTATTTATTAGGCAACCAAATTCAATATAGGTACGTTTTTATAACATTGATATGATTGTACTTCATACGTACATCTTTTATTTATTCATCGTTCACTACCGCTAAGTTGTTTAAAATACGTTTTTCAATGAGCACTTATTTGTAATAAGTATTTATCTTTTAAAATATCTGTTGCGTTCTTTGAAGTTCTACACTATCGTACTACTAATGTTGAGAACCTATTTCTAAACAAATTTTTACCTTGTAAATTTGTAATTTAAGTTAGATTGATTTTAACTGTATTCCCGATAGCAATTTGGACTTTTCAATGGGTATAATCCAAAGCACGGGCGTCGCACGACTCTAAAAACTCTCCGGTCAAACAGTTAAAGTGGTCCGGCCAAAACCGGGCCCTCCTATATAATATAGTAGAATAAATGAAAAGTGGTCCGGCCATGTCCGGACCTCCCGTACCGCGTGCTACGCCTATGCAAAGCATAAGCATAGTCTACTCTAATATGCTAAATAGCACAAATAAATGATCTTTATAGAGCATTGCCCGGGACTGAAAACTTTGATTGAAGTGATGTTGCAAGATATTTTTGGAAACACGTACTTTTTACACCTCCATAGGCGGTAACATAGTTATTATCTATCTATCTCTATATTAAAAGCGGAATTGTTGTCTGTTTGTGTGTTTGTGTGTTTGTCCAGAATTGATTGGAAAGACTACGAGTCCTAGAAAGCTGAAAATTGGGATACAGGGGTAATTTTGTATTGCGACAATGATCTATTGGTTTTTGAAACAAAATAACGGGATTATGACGTCATAAAGGCACTTATTTTGGGAATAACTCTTTCAGTTCTTATCCGATTCGCCCACAATTTTAGATGGTAAGACAACATGAAATGAGACACACGTATACCGATTTATGGGATTGTGACGTAACGTGCGAACTAATTTGGATACAGCTCTTACATTTTTGATTCAATCGTCAAACTATTTTGTCACATTATAAAACAGAATGTGTTGCATGTCTCTAGAAATTTTATAAATTTCGCATTTAATCTGAGCCAGGTAATAACAAGAATGTAACCTCCAATTGCTGCCTCATTACACATATTGAGGTTTGATGATTTAATTAATAATATTCCTCACCTATACATTAATACCGAAATTGCAGATTTGAATAATCCAGTTTGGCTTCTATCGTAATTGGTAATTGATGTAATATTATTTAGCCTACGTTAATTAATCGAGTAATTATAGCCTTAATTCTTATATTAGTATAGTATTTATAGTTACTAGTAATTATTACTGTGCCGTCTATACTATAGTATAGTGGCCCAGTTCTAATCTTACTGCCTTGGTTAGTTATTACTGTGCCGACTATACTATAGTATAGTGGCCCAGTATTGGAATCACTGCCTTTATTATTATTACTGTGCCGACTATACTAAAGTATAGTGGCCCAGTTCTAATCTTACTGCCTTTAATATTATTATTACTGTGCCGACTATACTATAGTATAGTGGCCCAGTATTGGAATCACTGCCATTATTTATATTATTATTATTTTTACTGTGCCGTCTATACTATAGTATAGTGGCCCAGTTCTAATCTTACTGCCTTTAATATTATTATTTCTCCGTAGACGGTGCCCTGGCCACACCTGTATACATTGGGGGCTGAAACTTGGCATGCAGGTTCGGAGTGACCGTCTAATTTGCACCTGGGGTTACGATTTTTGATCAACTAATTTTAACACCTATTTAAACTAATTATGGCTATTACATGAAATCATACCTTGTCAATTTGATAAAATTTTCACATTGGATAGCTAATTTAATTTTACACCTTTTGGGAAATCAAAAATATTCAACCTTGCGTTAATTTTTGCCATAAATCGGGGTTTAAATTTCTTTGTTTACCCACACCTCCATTTCAGTAAAACTGTTAAATCTAATTCCATTGTTTCAACTTGTAATAAATATATTGATTCAACTTGTTAAATCTTACACTATTGTTTAAACTTGCGATAATCATATTGATTCAACTTGTGAGATCGAGTAGGCTTCTATTTTCTAATTGAAAACTAAGATATTACATTCCTTAACAACGACAGGTTATGTGATTATATTTACTTCTGCGTGAATATTCTGCACAATGGATACACTGACATAATTAATCGCTCTGTCTTTAACTTATAGATACTGTTCCAATTAGATTATTGGGGTTATTGAGTGTGCGGAATTGAAATTTGATAGCCAAATTAATTAATTTATTATTTATGGCAAAATAATTTAAATTAATTATTGTAAATTAACATTGAAATTGGTGTTATATTATAAATAATATTAATAATTATTTAAACTAATTAATTAAATATCGTTAATCTCAGAGATTATAGAAGATAGAAACAAATTTCAAATTTATCAATTGTTCCTTATGCAACGTAACACCTCTACAAATGGGTTTTGACACCTTGAGGTGATGATGACATCGTCAAAAAAATGTGTTTTTACAATTTTGTGAATAATATATTTCGAATGAGTTGGTTGGTGTAGTGTGATCACCAAACACTCATATAAAAAATGTTGACTCATCACTTATTATATTCTAATGAAATTTGAATATCTTTGAAATGAAGTGAGCTAAAACGAAACTACCAACTCACTAAGGGTCGTTGCCTTTTGAAACACCTTTCTGAAATAATTTAACACCTTCATAGTGATGATGACATGGCGGAAAAAAATCCAAAATTGCAGCCTGTGCCGACAGCATGCTCCTTTGGAGGCACTCTCAATAAACAACCAACAAAATATTGTGCCACCAAAGGAACATGCGTCGGCACAGCCTGCAATTTTGTTTTTACTGTGCCGACTAACTATAGTATAGTGGCCCAGTTCTAATCTTACTGCCTTTAATATTATTATTATTATTACTGTGCCGACTATACTATGGTATAGTGGCCCAGTTCTAATCTTAGTGCTTTGGTTAGTTATTATTTTTTTTTATCCGTAGCCACTCCACAGAACAGATTTTTATCAACTAAGAGCCCAAATTTTCAGGATGGGTGTCTCATGGGTTACAGATGTGCACCTGGGGTTACGATTTTTGATTAACAAATTTTTGACACATCTTTAACATCTTTAACACCTTTCAAATTTTGTCTGGTCCATAACTCAAAAATTGTTTTGCTAAACCCCCAAATTTTATTTCACATTTGGATTCGCCATAAGATTCTGCGTCTGATGGGAGAAGAGATTTTCCAATAAAGGGGTCAATTTCTGCCATAAATGGGGGTTGAAATTTCATTGTTTACTCACACTTCAATTTCAGTAAAGTGTTAAATCTAATTCTATTGTTTCAACTTGTAATAATTATATTGATTTAACTTGTTAAATCCTACTCTAGTGATTCAACTTGCGATAATTATATTGATTTAACATATCAATTCCAGCTGGCTTCTATTTAATTCTAGTATTACTATACAATTGATTAAATTAAATAATATACTATAAGGAATTTGTTGACTCAACTCAACCAACCATGGATAACATTGCTAAAATAAATAACTAAAAATCCAAAATTGCAGCCTGTGCCGACGCATGTTCCTTTGGTGGCACTATATTTTGGTGGTGGTTTATCGATAGTGCCTCCAAAGGAACATGCTGTCGGCAAGGGCTGCAATTTTGGATTTATTTTTCGCCATGTCATCATCACTATGAAGGTGTTAAATTTTCAGAAGGCATCGACCCTTAGAGTGGTGGAAGTTTCGTTTTAGTTCACTTCATTTCAAAGATATTCAAGTTTGAGTAGAATATAATAGCTGATGACTCAGCATTTTTTATGTGAGTGTTGGGTCTTCACCCAACACCAACTAACCCATTTTAAATGTCGAAATAACAAAATTGTAAAAACACATTTTTTTTACGATGTCATCATCACCTCAAGGTGTCAAGACCCACTTGTATAGGTAGTACGTGGCATAAGGACCAATTGACATATTGGAAGTTTGTTTCTAACTTGTATAATCTCTGAGATTAATGAATTTAGCTAATTAGTATAAATATTTAATTAATATATTAATTATTTAACACCATTATTATGTACAGCAAAATGAATTAAGTTCAATTATTTGCACTTATTTTTAATTTAAATTGAATTTCACTATCATATTTGAATTCAGCGCACTCGATAACTCCAATAATCTAATTGGAACCGTCTATAAGTTAAATACAGAATGAATGAATTATAATTAATTACGTCAGTACATTAATTGTGCAAGAATATTCTCGCAGAAATAAATATAATCACTTAATCTGTCGTTGTTGTGGAATGTAAAATCTTAGGTTTCAATTAGAAAATAGAAGCCTACTCGATCTCACAAGTTGAATCAATATAATTATCACAAGTTGAACAATAGAATTAGATTTAACACTTTCAATTGAACTGAAGTGTTAGTAAACAAAGGAGACTTGCAACTCAATTGTGGCACAAACTAAGTACAATTTGAAAATTCGTGCACTGTGAAAAGGTGTAGAATTTAATTCACTATCGAATGCATATCAATTTAATTTCAGGTACTATTAATTGTTCCTGTTTCAATATTAAACAGGTGCAAAAATGTGTCCAAAAGATTTTATTAAATAATCCTGACCCCAGGTGCACATCTGTAACCCATGAGACACATATCCTGAAAATTTGGGCTCTTAGTTAATAATACTCTGTTCTGTGGAGAGGATACGGAAGGATAATAATAATAATAACCAAGGCAGTAAGATTAGAACTGGGCCACTATACTATAGTATAGTGACTATAGTCGACACAGTAATATTATAACTTATTATCAATACATAATGAATGAATGGCATTAAACTCTTGATGGTTTATGATAGAAACTAACTTCAAATTTATCTACCGTTCCTTGTGACTCCGACCAATTAATAAATGGTTCTTCACACCTTGGGCGTTGATGACTTGGCGAAAAAAAATCCAAAATTGCAGCCTGTGCCGAAAGCATGTTCCTTTAGAGGCACTATCAATAAACCACCACCAAAATATAGTGCCACCAAAGGAACATGCGTCGGCACAGGCTGCAATTTTGGATTTTTTATTATTATTGGTCCGTAGCCTCTCTACTGACCAGAATTTTATTAACTAAGAGCCCAAATTTCAGGATATGTGTCTCATGGGTTACTGATGTGCACCTGGGGTCAGGATTTTTGATTACATTTTTATGGACACATTTCTACACTTGTTTAATATTTAAACAAGAACAATAAATAGTGCGCGAATATTTAATTTATATGCATTCGATGGTGAATTAAATTATACACCTTTTCACAGTGCACGAATTTTTAAATTGGGTTTCGTTTGTGCCACAATTGACTTGCAAGTTTCCTTTGTTTACAAACACTTCAGTTCAATTGAAAGTGTTAAATCTAATTCTATTGTTTCGACTCGTTATTATTATATTGATTCAACTTGTGAGATCGAGTAGGCTTCTATTTTCCAATTTTAAAAACATATTATATATTTAATAACAGCGACAGATTATGTGATTATATTTACTTCTGCGAGAATATTATTGCACTGTTAATATACTGACGTAATTAATTATAATTAATTCAGTCAGTATATGGCTTATATAGATGCTTCCAATTTGTTTATCAGGGGTTATCGAGTGTGCGGAATTGAAATTTGATAGCTAAATTAATTAATTAATTATTTATGACAAAATAATTTAACTTAATAATTGTAAGTTTACATTGAAATTTGTGTTATATTATAAATAATATTAATAATTATTTATACTAATTTGCTAAATGGCATCAATCTCAGAGATGATACAAGATAGAAACAAACTTCCCATTTATCAATTGATCCTTATGTGACGTAACACCTCTATAAATGTGTCCTGACACCTTGAGGTTATGATGACATCGTTAAAAAAATTTGTTTTTACAATTTTGTTAATTCGATATTTAAAATGGGTTAGTTGATGTTGGGCGATCACCCAACACGCAAATAAAAAATGCTGAGTCATCAGCTATTATATTCTACTAAACTTGAATATCTCTAAAATGAAGTGAACTAAATGGAAACTTCCACCACTCTACTGTTCTGAAACACCTTTCTGAAATAATTTAACACCTTTATCGTGATGATGACTTGGCGAAAAAAATCCAAAATTGCAGCCTGTGCCGACAGCATGTTCCATTGGAGGCACTATCAATAAACCACACCAAAATATAGTGCCACCAAAGGAACATGCGTCGGCACAGCCTGCAATTTTGGATTTTTGGCGCCATTTTTGGTTGATAGATGCTTCATTATAAATAGTTATCGCTAATGAATTCTTGGTTTTTAATTTTTTATTTCACCTTGATGAATTACATTCAATTGTTGTTATGCCTCCTAAACTGAAGCCAGGGATTCAGGGGGAAGAGGTTCAGTCTGAAGCTGACCGGAAGCGTTGGGAGCGAGCTAACGAGACTCCTGAGCAGACCCGACTCCGTATCGATACGCAAAGGGAGCTTCAGTATGCTATACGAGATGGAGAGTCGGAGAGTAAACGTACTGCTCGCCTCGATAAGAAGAGGGAATACCAGTCTGCCTATTTAGGCTCTCAGACTGAAGAGGAAACTGCTGCTCGCCTCGATAATCAGAGGGAATACCAGTTGTCCTATTTAGAGTCTCAGCTCAGACTGACGAAGAAACTGCTGCGCGCCTCGATAAGAAGAGGGAATACCATTCTGCCTATTTAGGCTCTCAGACTTTAGAGGAAACTGCTGCTCGCCTCGATAATCAGAGGGAATACCAGTTGTCGCTGATAACTTTAGCGCTGAGTATTCAGTTGGCAGTATGACTTTTTCCTGCACTTTTTGTGATGCATAATTCTGGGAAAGTGAGAAATTATCCACCAGCACCCTATTTATACTGCTTCTCTTAGATGAGGATGGCTGGCGGCTTAAATTCCCTCACAGCAGAGGAAAGGGCTGCGTCACTCCGATGGAGTACTACTCCTACAGACTGATGGTCCGGAGCAGCCTGAGCTACCTGCATGTGTTCGGGAGACTTCCATCAGTACCTGGTGGATATGTACGCTAAGATAGAGCAGCAGAGACTGAACTACATAAAGTTCAATCAGAGGCAAATCAGGAGTGATCTCTACAGCGATCTGGCTGACGCTCTGTCCTCAGGCGATACGGACTCCGGTGAGCTGGGACGCAGTATTATTAATTATACTTACTGATGAGGATAAGCCGCGAGACCCGTCTGCGTATGATAACAAAGTGTGTGCTGAGATCCCGGATCCAGTTCTTAAACCGAGGCTACATAGCATTGTGAAGCGCTGTATGATGCATGGTCCATGTGGTTTGTCTAACAAAAGCGCCGCTTGCATGCGTGATGGTAAATGCTCTAAGAGATTCCCGAAAGAATTTTCTTGCGTGACCAGTACTGCTATTGATGGGTACCCTAATTACCGCCGCAGGGATGATGGCCGTAGCGTGCAAGTAGGCAAGGCTCTTCTTGAAAATCGGTGGGTAGTGGGATACAATCCTTATTTGCTGTTGAAGTACAATGCACACATTAATGTAGAGATTTGTACCACAGTTACAGGGGCGGATCCAGGGGGGGGGGGTTTAGGGGGTTGCAACCCCCCCTTTTGTGTTGAGTGCTAACTTTATCACTTTACTTTGTGAGTTTCCATTCTACCACAGATACTTGTGCTGCACCTCATGATAAGAAACACACTCTTACAAAGTCCACCGATTAGCTATAGGATGTATGTTTATATTGTGTATGATCTTGTGCTATTAATTTTAACCAAACATTAGATTCATATTCATTTAACTAACTAGTATTTGGATAAGATAACTAACTTTCGCAATAACGCTGTGATAGTAGTAAAAGAATCAATTGAACAACGTAATAAAATTGGATAATAATAGTATGTTTGCTAGTCATAAATGGCATCTAAAATCATCTCCAGATGTATAAGGGTCGATTTTTTTTCTGGGGGGCACGTCCCCCAGACCCCCCCTGGAAATGCTCGCATATGTATTAACAACCCCCCTTTTAAAAAAACTCTGGATCCGCCCCTGAGTTACTGCCGTTAAGTATCTCTACAAATATGTGACAAGGGTCATGATATAGCCATTGTTGAGTTCAGTTCAGGTGAAAATGCGAATACTAGCGTTCCTAAGCGTAAGGACGAGGTCGCTAATTACGTAGAAGGCCGATACGTCTCTGCCAAGGATGCTTGCTACCGTATATTCGCCTTTGACCTTCATGGTAAATTCCCCCACGTGATCAGGCTTGCTCTCCATCTTGAGAATGAGCAGTCTGTGGTCTTCTCTGCTGACGCGGACATAGGAGATGTTCTCAGCAGACAGAAGCACACCACACTAACTGCATGGTTCGTAGCTAATCAGAAGTTCCCCATTGATCTAGCACGGACTACTAGAATACCCGGACGCGACAAAGCCAAACCACAGTCAAAAATGCGTAGGCTGAACATTGTATGACTGAAAATATGGTCAATTCTGTATGTTTAGTCACTAAATTTGGTATCTAACACAATCTTTGGGCGCTGAATTCAAAAATGACAATTTAAAGGTTCAAAAACTCACTCCCCGCCCTAATTTTGGCAAAAAGGCGTGGTCACACCCAAATATGGTCTATTCAATATTTTTGTTTCTATTACTTCATCATAACACTAAATTCGCAATATCCTCTTAAATAGGAACGATATTGATGAACATATGATTGATAAATTGTTCAGCTAAATATATATTACTACGTGACCTTCGATATACAAGGCCTGAGTGCGCACAGTGGGCAAACAAGTGGAAATAGAGCATTTTTCGAGCGCCTCAGACTGACTCGATATTATTGACATCGTTTTCAGCATACATGAAACCTAAAAGTCCAATTTGTTGTGCTGAGAAACATTCGAGATCAAGAGTTATGTGTAATGAGATCATCATGTTATAACAATTCTAAAAAAAGCAATTTTTGTGGTTTCAGAATTGCAGTATCAAAGTCTTATAAAATTCAACAAATTATTCTATGTTGATGAAATATTCAAGTTAGCTTTATCATTGTCATTGGCATTGTATGAAATCAATGTACACGAATGCATTTTAACTTCTTATATAGTCTAAAATTATAATACATTCCGACCAGAATTTTATGATTCGGACGTATTTACTAATTTCCAATATTGTTCAAGAACTTTTGAGAGCAATCATGAGCAATTGGTTTTTACATTTTAAATGAAAGGTCATGATGATACCTTCAAATTAAAAAGCATTCTAGATGCGCGAAAGGGCGCGACTGGGGTCATCTAATGACTTTTAAACATGATATATTAGGATTTTAACCATTTTTGAAAAATTATATCAGGTTCAAGAATTATAATCAATGATCATGGTTGAAAAATAAATTTTGTTAACAAACCTAAAATATAATTTATGACTTATTTATCAATAATCGTCTAGAACTGCGTTTAGGAGACTACATATATCATTTTTGATATTGCCATTCAGTTTGCAGCTACCGATAACCTATATGTCAATATTACTTCATTAGATTCTATCTAGCATAGTTTTTCCTATTTCCACTTACACCCCTGAAAATGCCCACTGTGGAGTACTAAGCGAAAATTTGTGTACCATGGATTACTTAAAGTGCATTGAAAAATGGAGAATTGATCTTTATTCCAATAATTAGCAATGATAGAGCTGAAAAGTGTATTATAACTATATAGGAATATGGTACCCAGGTATACATAGCACCCTCCAGAATTGTGATATGTCATCATCTGATGACGTTATGGTTATTTTGGTTGCGAATTATCTTGTTTTTCTAGCATACTTTTAACATAGTTAAACGCGTTATAATTCTTCTAAATTGGGACATGGTTATACCCAGAAGTAGTCGAATAAAATATATCGAAATTATAAATGGAATGTTGACACATTCCTTGGTTGCCATGGAAAATGTATTTTCCTAAAATGTGCCATAACTCAAAAACTATGAATGTTATGTAAACTAGGCTGCTACTGAACTATCCAGGTTAGGTAACTTCCTATTCATCGCTGATACATTTTCTATGCCTAACTTCAATAATCTTAGATATAATGAGATAATTAACACTTAATTCATTATTAGGTAATCACTCATTATCTCAAAGATTATTGAAGTTAGGCATAGAAAATG
The DNA here is from genome assembly GCA_028753945.1 of Hexactinellida sp. DTS-2022. NCBI lineage: Eukaryota > Metazoa > Porifera > Hexactinellida > Hexactinellida sp. DTS-2022. Next base: position 2,067,938 of record JAPNXP010000003.1, read on the forward strand.
TATTAGCAATGAATAGGAAGTTACCTATCCTGGATAGATCAGTAGCAGCCTAGTTTACATAACATTCAATGAATCATAGTTTTTGAGTTATGGCACATTTTAGGAAAATACATTTTCCATGGCAACCAAGGAATGTGTCAACATTCCATTTATAATTTCGATATATTTTATTCGACTACTTCTGGGTATAACCATGTCCCAATTTTGAACAATTATAACGCGTTTAACTATGTTAAAAGTATGCTAGAAAAACAAGATAATTCGCAACCAAAATACCATAACGTCATCAGATGATGACATATCACAATTCTGGAGGGTGCTATGTATACCTGGATACCATATTCCTATATACCATATTTCCCCGAATAAGCGCCCCTGCGCTTATTGTTTTCGTGGCCCAAAATTATCCTGAAATATTTGTGAAAAATTCAGAATATAATATTTAGGTCGGTTCTAATGGTTTCCACCAACAGTATACCTACCGAAGTTTCCAAAATCAATGGAATTACATTACAGTGATCAACTAATGTGTATAAATTTTATCATACCATTGTCATTTTTATTGACCCGGCGCTTATTCGGGGACATACGGTAGTTATAATACACTTTTCAGCTCTATCATTGCTATTGGAATAAAGATCAATTCTCCATTTTTCAATGCTTTTAAGTAATCCATGGTACACAAATTTTCGCTTAGCACTCAGGCCTTGTATATCGAAGGTCACGTAGTAATATATATTTAGCTGAACAATTTATCAATCATATGTTCATCAATATCGTTCCTATTTAAGAGGATATTGCGAATTTAGTGTTATGATGAAGTAATAGAAACAAAAATATTGAATAGACCATATTTGGGTGTGACCACGCCTTTTTGCCAAAATTAGGGCGGGGAGTGAGTTTTTGAACCTTTAAATTGTCATTTTTGAATTCAGCGCCCAAAGATTGTGTTAGATACCAAATTTAGTGACTAAACATACAGAATTGACCATATTTTCAGTCATACAATGTTCAGCCTACGCATTTTTGACTGTGGTTTGGCTTTGTCGCGTCCGGGTATTCTAGTAGTCCGTGGCTCTAGAAATCACTTACACGGATTTCCCTGACAAGTTTGTGTGGGACAAAACTAAGCGTGAATGGAAACCGAGAGTTAAGGGGCATGGTAAAATGATAGCCCGTATGTACTCAGCTCATCCATGGGAGGGACCACGTTTCTACCTAAGGATACTGTGAACCATGTCACAGGTTGCACAAGCTTTCAGGACGTCCGTACTCTCCCTGATGGCACCGTCTGTGGCACCTATAAGGAGGCATGTCTGAGACGAGGTATGTTGGAGGATGATCAGGAAGCTGATCAGTGTTTGGCAGAAGCAGCTACCTGTTCTATGCCAGCACAGTTGCGTCAGCTATTCGTGACTATTCTCCTGTTTGTTGAGCCTTCTATTCCACTCGCTCTCTGTGATAAGTACAAACCCTCTTTCGCTGAGGACTTCCTGTGTCGTGCTAGAACTGTATTTGCTAATGTGGAACTCGACGAGCATATCTTAAATAGTGTATTGCTTGATCTTGAGTACCAACTGCAGAAACATGGAAAGTCTTTATTTGACTACCCAGGAATGCCGACTCCTACTAATGTGAGCAACCCGTATGAGGAATCGCGTATCATTATGGATGAGCTTGATTATAATGTTAGTGAACAAAATGATATAGTGAGTCAAAACTTCCCCCTACTTAATGAAGACCAGTTGAGTATTTATAACATTATAATTGCAGCTGTTAACGATACTAATTCGTACTATAATGCATTCTTTATCGATGGACCTGGAGGTACCGGAAAAACGTTCCTTTATAACACGCTGTTATCCACGGTCCGTTCACAGGGTCATATAGCATTAGCAATGGCTTCATCCGGTATAGCAGCTCTGCTCTTACAGGGTGGTAGGACTGTTCACTCTAGGATGAAGGCCCCTATCCATTTGAATGAAATCTCTGTCTGCAGTATTTCCAAACAGAGCGCCTTAGCTAGGCTAATTCAGCGCACCAGCTGTTTGTTGGAATGAGGCTCCTATGATACATAGACATGCTGCAGAGTGTATCGACCGTACATTGAGAGATCTCTGTTCATGCGATATCCCATTCGGTGGAAAAGTTATTGTGTTTGGAGGTGATTTCCGTCAAATTCTGCCTGTAATCAGACATGGGACCGAAGCTGATGTTGTGGCAGCCTGTCTGAACAGATCGCCTCTCTGGAGTCATGTTAAGGTTCTTAAACTCTCTATAAACATGCGACTCCGTAATTTATCTTCAGGTGATGCATCCCAAGTTAGTGACTTCTCAATATTCCTTTTGAGAGTTGGAGAAGGCACTCAGCCCGAGGATGAGAGTCATATGATTCACGTATACCGCAAATTCGTAGTAGCAGGCGAGTCAGTTTCTGATTTGGTTGCTGCTACTTACGGCGATATTAAAGTTAACTATAATAATCCAGATTATATTTCTCGCCGTAGTTTGATGTGTCCTAAGAATTATACCACTGATTTTATCAATCAATACGTTATGAACCTGATACCAGGGGAAGCGAGCACGTTATTAAGCGCAGACCCGGTATGTGAGGAGCAGGCGGCAATGTACCCCACTGAGTTCCTAAATTCTATTACACCAAATGGTTTGCCTCCTCACCGACTGTACCTTAAGGTTTACGCTTCTATAATTTTATTGCGTAGTCTTGATCCGACTGAAGGAATGTGTAACGGCACTCGGTTAACTGTAAAAGCATTCCTAAATCGGATTATTGACGCCGAAATTGCTACAGGTGTTCATAAGGGTAAACGGGTTTTTATTCCCCGCATTCCTATGACTCCATCTGAATCAGACTTTCCGTTTGTGCTGTTGCATGGTAGAATTGCTACCGTGGCAGAATTGCTACCTCTATTAGTGGTACCATGGATATTCATAAGCCGTGGCAGAATTGGTACCCACTGTTTTATGAGTTCTTTGATTGAATAATCACTCATGCATGCGGAACTTAGTTACGATTACACCTTTGTTTACTTTTACTGAAACAGTATACGTTGTACTTGTACTAGTATACAAGAATATACCAGAATAGTGAGGTTAAATTGAAGATACTAAGAATGTTTCTTGTAGAAAAGTATGCATTTTAAATACAGTAATATTATAACGAAATAATTTAGAGGTAAAAACCCCTCACAGACGGGATAGTAGTGTGCTTCTTTCTGATTGCACTTCCCGAATGTTTAATTTAACTAGAATTTCAATATTCAAATTACATTTCATCTTAGTGTAAATATAATTTAATTAATGTTTGAATTGTGAAGAGTTCAAATGTTTAAATTAATTAAAGATTAATTATTAGTTTATTACAAATAGAAATAGGAATACGTGTAGTATTTACGTTACTATTTTGAATAATAGAATTGGCATTTCATCGCACAACGTATAATGTTTCAGTAAAAGTAAACAAAGGTGTAATCGTAACTAAGTTCCGCATGCAGGAGTGATTATTCAATCAAAGAAGTCATAAAACAGTGGGTAGCAATTCTGCCACGGCTTATGAATATCCATGGTACCACTAATAGAGGTAGCAATTCTGCCACGGTAGCAATTCTACCATGCAACAGCTCAAATAAACTGCAACATGTGGTTGGTAAATTATACGCAATTAATTATTTCAGTAAATTGTATTGTAAGAAAGTAATTTATGAATTCAAAGAAATTTATTAATTCTGGATTTAATCTCTGCATAATAATAGTTTAAAGGTGAGAATAAGACCGTTTAATTAACATAGATTATGATCTAGTAGTAGAACGGGATTAAAATTTGTGGGATGCGTAGAAAGATTGATTTAATACTTGTACAATAAACAGACATATCATGCAAGATAGTTATATTTGTTTAATAAGGGTAGTTCGTTTCAGCTGCATCATAAGGGTAGTCCGTTTCAGCTGCATCATAAGAGTAGTTCGTTTCAGCTGCATCATAAGGATATTCGTTTCCGCTGCATCATAAGGATAGTTCGTTTCAGCTGCATCATAAGGGTAGTTCGTTTCAGCTGCATCATAAGGGTAGTTCGTTTCAGCTGCATCATAAGGGTAGTTCGTTTCAATCTAGCTTATAAGAGGTTAGGGGTTCGAATTAAAAATAATTGAGTACCATTATATACAACTCCCTGTGAGTGTAAGCCTTTCTAACAAAAAACGGAAGAATTCGTCTATTTGTTTTAATTACTTTAATACTGTTGTTACGATCTCCCTGGTCTCCAGGATACCTAAGGGTTGGGAGCCCTGGGTAGTTGGCAGTACGGGCACCGTTCCCTCGGATCGCCGGCAGTACGAACGGGTAGCCGGTGTGCGACACTGGTACGAACGTGGTCGAGGGTTACCCTCCTGAGGAGTCCCTGGAATGGGACGAAACCACACACATAGTATCCCTATGAGTTGGGGTCGGAAAGAGCGTCTAGTCTCCGTACTAGGACGTGGCCTCATCTCATAATACTGTCTAAAAGAAAAAAGGTTTATTAAAAAACGCTCAATTAAATTATAAAAAACCCTCAATTAAGTGGTTATTACCTTATTATTAACTCTAAAATATCCAGGAGCCTGGACTGCCTGGTTCAGGCTCCCCCTACCCGAGCTCCGCCGCCTCTCCTCGCTCCTCGCCTCTGCCTCCTGTGCCCCTCATCATGGCTGTGGCGGTCATCGTCTGTGTGGGTGTGGCGGTCATCGTCTGTCTGGATGTGCAGCTCTTCCGCAAAATTTAAAAAATCTTGTAGATCTATATCCATCTAGTAAAAGTAAGTAACTATCATGTAGTTATGATTCAAAAATAAACATCAAATAATTTAATAATGAATGAGATATAGGTGTGGAGCGAATAATTTGTTTTTTGATCTCCTGTATTTATAGCTAGTGACATTAATTTTCAAGTCATTATGTGGTATTTATTTGTTTAGGTCATAATTGTTGTTAATGATGGTTATACCACATTTAGTACTTGTAATAAAAATAGTTTTGTATTACAGTAACTTTTCTAAATTTACACAAATGGCGCTTGATGTAAACCTTCAAATCATTGACGTTTATTGATAGATGTAATAACGTAGAATTCCATTTGTGTGCTCCCAAAATTATTTTAGTAAATCACCACTTTTGAGAATAATAATCATGACCTCAATCTGTTTGTAGGACAATTTAAATTTTCTTAGTAAAATAAACTACAGTATTGGCTCGGTCCCCTCCTGGCTATTCTAAAATAGAACGGACACACTTGGAACATATCCAGTACCTTTCCCCGAGCCTAGTGCCAATATGATCTGTTTTTATCGGGGGGCAGAAAACAGTATTAGTACTGTTTTCTACACTTTTTAATAACTCAATAGGGTTAATCGCAGGGATAGTAAAAACCCTAATTTTTTAAATAAATTCAAAATCAAAATTTTATGTTTATTTTAACTATTTGAAATGGGCAAAAACTATTTCAATTGTAATTATTAATATTATACACTATATTCACTGCCCAAATAACAGGTGAATAGCTTTTCATTGATTTGAATTATGTATGTTAATTCAATCATGTATATTTCTCGAAAAAAATCAAATAAATCAGTCATTTTGAATCCCTGCTGGGATGAGTGAATAATTTAATCACAAAATGGATCACTACAGAATACAATATCTCAGGGTTCTTTTTAAGGGCGATCCTGGTGTAAAAATTAGAGCAGGATTCGGGTCGAGCGTACGGCGCTGTAGAGTGGGCAAAAGTAATTTCGGTTTAATCTTGGGAAATTATGCATCAATATTACAATTTAAATTTCGCTCTCAAAAGCTCTTGTCTAAAAATATCAACACATTTTCATAAGATTATGATTGTAGATATGTTTTCGTCTAATTATTGATTGGATCATTGTGAGGTAGAATTGCTAGGTCCATATTTTTCGGTGTTACACCGCGATTAAGCTGAGTTACACCGCAGTCTCAACCTTAAAAAAACCCTGCATTAACTGTAACTGCGGCATACAGCTATGATACATAGCTGTATCACTCCCTAACCAATTCAATTGAGCACAAAAGAATTGTCAGAGGGATCTCATTCACATCCATCAGGAGAATCACACTACAGAAGATCAAATGGACCATGGGTCAACATTGGTGACCCATGACCCATCTGACCCATCGCATTTGTGACCCATGACCCATTGACCCATTGACCCATTGACCCATTGACCCATTGACCCATGACCCATCGAGTGACCCATTGACCCATCAAGTAACGCTTTGACCCATCGTGTACCCATTGACCTTCTAAATATATAATTTTTAATATCTAAACATTAATATGTAACGTAATCCCACTTATAATAAATGTATGATGCTTGTCAATCAATTAAATTTGCTAGACTTCTAATACCAAAGAAATACCCTTTAATGTTTCTGGGTTAATTTGATTCGTACTATAACTGGGAAAACAACGAAATTCCAAATGGGTCATGGGTCATGGGTCACAGAGCCGTGACCCATGACCCATCTGACCCATCGATTTATGTGACCCATCTGACCCATGACCCATGACCCATCGACCCATGGTCCACTCTGCAGAAGATAGTACACTGTAACTGTGGGAATACAGCTACGATATACAGCTGAATAACTCCCCAACCCAATAGAATACAGGCCCGTCGTAGGCCAATTATTATTGGTGCGGCCAAGTGACGTCACTTAATTGATTCGCAGTGTATAACCCGAATTATGATGCGGGCACCTAAAATATTGGTGCGGTCTATGCCGCACCTGCCGCCCGTGTTCCTACGGCCCTGGAATAGTCAGAGGGATCTCAAATACTGATGTAACCTTATTTAGTTATTAAGTAAAACGGATCAAAGTGTTCAGAACCTACATGGTGGTGTATGCAATGATACACTATCCCTAATTTTTGACCATGGTAGATTGGATCACATACTATTGGACTTGTTAGTTGACCCTGGATATAAACATTGTGTAGTCTCCAGTTATTGGAATCACTATCGGTAGCAATAATGGAGACGACGTCTATGCCAGCTAAAGCTTCTAACATCCTTAATTCTACATTAGTGCCCCATGCATGAGGGGCGGAAATGCGTTGTACGTGCTCATGCAATTCCTGCTCAGAGAACAAACCCGATTTCTCCATAACATTACGGAAGTGTTGTGGACTCGACATGAATCTACTAATCAGATTCTGCTTTAGCATTTCAAATTTTGATTCAGTACCAAATATAATATGGGATAATGCTCGATACAAACAATTACCATCGGCAAATACTGGTACTAAAGAAATATTCATGTGAAATATATTTGCCAATCTATTTTTCAGTGAAGAGTAGTATTGCATCAAATTATAAGTAAGAGGTCGATGTAATGGTTCTCTAGTCTTTAAAATTGGTTCAACATCTAACCCAATACTACTGGCAATCCTCCTTTGCATAAGGGGAGTCAAGTTATTTATAGAACAGTTGAGCAAATTAAATCCATAGTATGTACCGGGCCTGTGATAACACCATCAAACATCAAATCAGGCAAAACAGTACTCATGGGAGACTGAGTAGATTGGGAATCCAGGAATGGACTGAGGATATTATCACTGAATTCAGTTAGCTTAGGTTTCTTACTGAGTGGCTCAGAATCACCTGGTACAGATACCCTTTTCGCAGGACTAAAGACCGGGTCTTCGGAATCAGACTGCGAAAGGGGAGAGCATGGAAGAGACACGTCCATGGTACATGTATCCTGAGTGGAGTGCACTACATTACCCAAATGATTCCGGAATACCTCACGATATACCACATTCTTAACCAAGGCTCCGCCGGACCGCCACAAACCATAAGTTTTAAGCCGGAAGGGTTCTGAACTCGGCTCAATGCAACATAAAGTTGGCCATGACTGAAAATAGCATTCGGAGATGGTAGGAATATGCACACATTTTCTAAACTCTGTCCTTGCCCTTTGTTAATGGTAATACAAAAGGCAGGACGAATTGGAAACTGCCTCCTTCCGAGCACTGTTGCATGGTAGAATTGCTACCGTGGCAGAATTGCTACCTCTATTAGTGGTACCATGGATATTCATAAGCCGTGGCAGAATTGCTACCCACTGTTTTATGACTTCTTTGATTGAATAATCACTCCTGCATGCGGAACTTAGTTACGATTACACCTTTGTTTACTTTTACTGAAACATTATACGTTGTGCGATGAAATGCCAATTCTATTATTCAAAATAGTAACGTAAATACTACACGTATTCCTATTTCTATTTGTAATAAACTAATAATTAATCTTTAATTAATTTAAACATTTGAACTCTTCACAATTCAAACATTAATTAAATTATATTTACACTAAGATGAAATGTAATTTGAATATTGAAATTCTAGTTAAATTAAACATTCGGGAAGTGCAATCAGAAAGAAGCACACTACTATCCCGTCTGTGAGGGGTTTTTACCTCTAAATTATTTCGTTATAATATTACTGTATTTAAAATGCATACTTTTCTACAAGAAACATTCTTAGTATCTTCAATTTAACCTCACTATTCTGGTATATTCTTGTATACTAGTACAAGTACAACGTATACTGTTTCAGTAAAAGTAAACAAAGGTGTAATCGTAACTAAGTTCCGCATGCATGAGTGATTATTCAATCAAAGAACTCATAAAACAGTGGGTACCAATTCTGCCACGGCTTATGAATATCCATGGTACCACTAATAGAGGTAGCAATTCTGCCACGGTAGCAATTCTACCATGCAACAGAGCTAACAAGCTGACCTTTTAATATAACTGTACGAGCTACCCTTAAGAATTATTAAGCTATTAATTAACTATAATTAATAACTATTGAGTAATGAGAATAACTTACACAACATAATTTCCCAAACAAATTACAGTATCTAATCACAATCCAATATGAATTTAGGCGCGTAATTAAGTAATAGTGTGTAATTCGCTAGCCACAGTTAAACTCATTATTAATGTGATTGCTTTTGGGGAGGGAAAGGCCGCGAAGCGGCCGTTAATTGTATCGCGTAGTGCCTAACACGAACGAACAAAAGTCGCGAAGCGACCGAGACCGAAGGGCTCGAACTATTAAAACACAAGGGTGGATGTGTGTATGTGTGTATGTAGTATATATTTGTTTGTATGTTTTGAGTTGATTGAAGAAACTGGACGGTTTCCAAATGAGATTTTTGGAATATATGGGTAACTTTTGGCACCCGCCAACAAGTTGAGGTTTCCACTCAAAATTTCTCACACCTCGACAAGTTATGACGTCATTGTCACATTTCGTGAACCCTGGAAATTCACTTAATCGCACATAATTCGCGCCCTCTAAGAGATAAATATCTGAAAATTTAATAGAACATGCACATTAATGATGCGGGGCTGGTGGTCACACCAGATCGCCACCATGCTAACTCATTATCGCATGATGACGTAATCATTAAAATTTCACATTGTTATATTTGACTATTTAAGCCTATTTACGCTTTATAATCAATATTAGGAGTATATAAACCACACACCAACCGCGAAGCGGTTGGTGTGTGGTTGTGTTCTGCCGCGAAGCGACCTAGCAAGCGAAGCGCGCTAGTTAGTAGGATTCATTTTGAATTTTATTCTACTGACTTCAGTATTCCTATTCAACTAGTTTACCGTCTATTCTAATTTTTTAGATAGGCCACTAATAAATTCAGATTTTAGCTCCGGCTATTTTAAAGATTTTTCCTCATTTTGACGAATATTTCATAGATATTTGGACTAATCGAACATTAAACACACACAACCAGGGTTAAAATTTGAAATTGAAAATTCGGGGTGATCGAACTGTTCAAATACACAATATAAATTAAATATGTAAAACAAATTTCAAACCTCAATCTATTATATTGGAGTCTCTGCGATCAACCCCGTTTCGTCAATTGTAGTAAATACAATATACTGAGAAATAATGTTTCAAAGTCTCTATAAATTAGTTATTTCCGATTGCTTAGGGATTATATATATATATTATCTTTATCAGTTATCGGATAGGCGTTAAATGGATTATTAATATGACTAGGATGTTAGAGCTAAGCACTAGCTACATATTTAATTTCAAGATTTATGTCACATCACTAAAATGACACCACAATATATGGGCATGTGAAATTATAGGATTGTAACCATTTGGATGGGATATTGATACGTTTAGAAGGTTAGAGCTAAGATCTGGACTAAATACTTTAGGAGATAGAAATCTGCTGCGTCATCAAAAATGGGCACATGTTTATGCCCATATATGGTCATTTTGAAAACGGTGGGTGTTAGGGGAAAAAATGTATTATTGACGTATAGGAAGTCGGGTATCGCGAGCATTTTTCACCCGTATAATTTGATTCTAGCTGCTCGGGTGTCTGAGAAATAAAATTGACAAGAAAACGTACCCTCGAATGAGATGATAGGCCATAAAGTTTCAAATTTTCACTTTTTAATACATCTAAATTATTAAATGATAGTTTTTGTTTAGAAACTTTGACTGGTTTGACATTTCGTCAATTAATAATGTTATCTGAAATTTAATTTTTTGATAATTATGTCTCGAAGTGGCAACGTATTATGTATAGTACGTAATATAAGTTTAACTAGTTAGACATGCAGTCTTCGCACGGATATCATTGATGACTTAGCAAGAATAAAAGCTTTAAAAGCTTGTTTAATGGATATGTAATGATTCATGTATCTAAGAAAATAATACATAATAAATTTATTTTCATTAATATGTATTTTTAGTCTTAGGGGGCACTCTAAAAAAATTATGGCCTAGGGCCCCGCACCGGCCCTGGGCATAAGGATCAATTAATAAATTGAAAGTTTGATTATATCTTGTATCATCTCTGAGATTAATGCTAATTAGCAAATTAGTATAAATACTTATTAATATTATTAATAATTTAACACCAATTTCAAGGTAAACTTGCATTTATTAAGTTTAATTATTTGTTGTAAAAATATAAATAGTAATTTAAAATGAATTTGGTAACCATTTTCAATTCCGCACACTCGATAACCCCTATAAACAAATTGGATAAAGATGAAATAATAGAATTAAATACTTAAGTAAATTTATAGTACAGAGTATTCTTGCAGAATGAAATATACTCATTTACAAATGAAAACTAAGAATTTACAATCCATAACAACGACAGATTATGTGATTATATATCCTTCTGCTCTTGAACTATTAATATAGCTGTTGCAGCGTGTACGCAAGATTAGTGCGATTAGTACACTAGATTAGTACACTAGCGTATATGCACGAAAATCACTATTTCATATTCGTGCATATACACTAGCGTATACACACGATAAAGTGTTCTCTATTGCTAATGGTTGTATGTAATAGAAATAATTTGTATTTATTAATTCTACGAGCCCTTCGCCAATTAACGGCCGATTCGAGTCCTTTCCCTTCTTAAAAAACCAGTAATATACAGTCAACTCCCGTTATAACCAAGTCGGATATAACGAAGTACCTGCTTATAACGAAGTCATTCAATGGTCCGGGAATCCTTCTATCTTACTACATTAATAAAACCTCGGTGACAACGAAATGGATATAACGAAATTCCGCTTATAATGAAGTCATTTAAATCCCATATACCCTCTAAGCTATTGAATTTACTTCGGTTATAACGAACTCCGGTTATAACGAATTCTGCTTTTAACGAACTCCGGTTATAACGAAATCTGTTTATTACAAACTCCGCTTATAACGAAATTAAACTACGGTCCCGAGCACTTCGTTATAACGGGAGTTGACTGTAAGTGATAAATAAGTCAACGGCAAATTCCAGGGGGGAGCTTAGGGGGGCAATTGTACCCCAGTTTTTTACTGTGCCGACTATACTATAGTATAGTGGCCCAGTATTGGAATCACTGCCTTTATTATTATTATTTATTTTATTATTATTATTACTGTGCCGACTATACTATAGTATAGTGGCCCAGTTCTAATCTTACTGCCTTTATTATTATTACTGTGCCGACTATACTATAGTATAGTGGCCCAGTATTGGAATCACTGCCTTTATTATTTTTACTGTGCCGACTATACTATAGTATAGTGGCCCAGTATTGGTCTTAGTGCTTTGGTTAGTTATTATTATTATTACTGTGCCGACTATACTATAGTATAGTGGCCCAGTATTGGAATCACTGCCTTTATTACTGTGCCGACTATACTATAGTATAGTGGCCCAGTTCTAATCACACTGCCTTTTTACTGTGCCGACTATACTATAGTATAGTGGCCCAGTATTGGAATCACTGCCTTTATTATCTTTATTATTATTATTTCTCCGTAGCAGGTGCCTTGGCCACACCTGTATACATAGAGGGCTGAAACTTGGCATGTAGATTCGGAGTCGACGTCTAATTTGCACCTGGGGTTACGATTTTGTATTAACAAATTTTTGACACATCTTTAACACCTTTCAAAATTTGTCTGGTCCATAACTCAAAAAATGTTTTACTAAACCCGAAAATTTTATTTCACATTTGGATTCGCCATAAAATTCTGCGTCTGATGGGAGAAGAAATTTTTCAATAAAGGGGTCAATTTCTGCCATAAATGGGGGTTGAAATTTCTCTGTTTACTGACACTTCAATTTCAGTAAAGTGTTAAATCTAATTCTATTGTTTCAACTTGTAATAATTATATTGATTTAACTTGTTAAATCCTACTCTAGTGATTCAACTTGCGATAATTATATTGATTTAACTTATAAATTCCAGCTGGCTTCTATTTAATTTTAGTATTACTATACAATTGATTAAATAAAATAATATAATATAAGGAATTTGTTGACTCAACTCAATCAACCATGGATAACATTGCTAAAATAAATAACTAATAATATAATTTATTATCAATACATAATGAATGAATGGCATTAAACTAAAGATGGTTTATGATAGAACCGTTAAGATTTTACATTCCACAACAACGACAGATTAAGTGATTATATTTATTTCGGCGAGAATATTCTTGCACAATTAATGACTGACTTAATTAATTATAATTAATTCATTTTGTATTTAACTTATAGACGGTTCCAAATAGATTATTGGGGTTATCGAGTGCGTGGAATTCAAATATTATAGTGAAATTCAATTTAAATTAATAATAATTGCAAATAATTGAACTTAATTTATTTTGCTGTATATAATAATGGTGTTAAATAATAAATAAATAAATTAAATATTTATACTAATTAGATAAATTTCATTAATCGCAGAGATAATACAAGATAGAAACAAACTTTCAATTTATCAATTGGTCCTTATGCCAGGTACCACCTATACAAGTGGGTCTTGACACCTTGAGGTGATTATGACATCGTCAAAAAAATGTATTTTTACAATTTTGTTAATTCGATATTTAAAATGGGTTAGTTAATGTTGGGTGATGACCCAACACACACATAAAAAATGCTGAGTCATCAGCTATTATATTCTACTCAAACTTGAATATCTCTAAAATTATATGAACTAAATGGAAACTTCCACCACTCTAAGGGTCGATGCCTTCTGTAACACCTTTTTGAAATAATTTAACACCTTCATAGTGATGATGACATGGCGAAAAAAATCCAAAATTGCAGCCTGCGCCGACAGCATGTTCTTTTGGAGGCACTATAAATAAACAACCAACAAAATATAGTGCCACCAAAGGAACATGCGTCGGCACAGGCTGCAATTTTGGATTTTTACTGTGCCGACTATACTATAGTATAGTGGCCCAGTATTAGAATCACTGCCTTTATTATTTTTATTATTTTTTTTTTCTCCGTAGACGGTGCCCTGGCCAGAGCTTTATAGTTGATGGGCTTAAACTTTGCATGCAGGTGCGATGGGACCGTCTAATTTGCACCTGGGGTAACGATTTTTGATTAAGAAATTTTTGACACATCTTTAACACCTTTCAAATTTTGTCTGGTCCATAACTCAAAAATTGTTTTACTAAACCCCCAAATTTTATTTCATATTTGGATTCACCATAAAATTTTGCGTCTGATGGGTGAAGAAAATTTTCAATAAATGGTTTAACTTCTGCCATAAATGGGGGTTGAAATTTCTTTGTTTACTCACACTTCAATTTCAGTAAACTGTGAAATCTAATTCCATTGTTTCAACTTGTAATAATTATATTGATTTAACTTGTTAAATCCTACTCTAGTGATTCAACTTGCGATAATTATATTGATTTAACTTATAAATTCCAGCTGGCTTCTATTTAATTGTAGTATTACTATACAATGGATTAAATAAAATATTATAATATAAGGAATTTGTTGACTTAATTAAACTTAACCGTGGATAACATTGCTAAAATAAATAACTAATAATATAATTTATTATCGATATATAATGAATGAATGGCAGTAAACTATAGATGGTTTACGATAGAAACAAACTTCAAATTTATCTACCATTCCTTGTGACTCGGACCAATTAACAAATGGTTTTTGACACCTTGAGGCGTCGATGACTGGACGAAAAAAAATCCAAAATTGCAGACTGTGCCGATAGCATGTTCCTTTGGAGGCACTATCAATAAACAAACAACAAAATATAGTGCCACCAAAGGAACATGCGTCGGCACAGTCTGCAATTTTGGATTTTTTACTGTGCCGACTATACTATAGTATAGTGGCCCAGTATTGGAATCACTGCCTTTATTTTTATTTTTATTATTTTTTCTCCGTAGACGGTGCCCTGGCCAGAGCTTTATAGTTGATGGGCTGAAACTTGGCATGTAGTTGCGGAGGGACCGTCTAATTTGCACCTGGGGTCACGATTTTTAATTAAGAAATTTTTGACACATCTTTAACACCTTTCAAATTTTGTCTGGTCCATAACTCAAAAATTGTTTTACTAAACCCCCAAATTTTATTTCACATTTGGATTCACCATAAAATTCCGCGTCTGATGGGAGAAGAAAACTTTCAATAAAGAGTTTTATTTCTGCCATAAATGGGGGTTGAAATTTCTTTGTTTACTCACACTGCAGTTTCAGTATAACTGTTAAATCTAATTCCATTGTTTCAACTTGTAATAATTATATTGATTTAACTTGTTAAATCTTACTCTATTGATTCACCTTGCGATAATTAAATTGATTTAACTTATAAATTGCAGCTGGCTTCTATTTAATTTACCATACAATGGATTAAATAAAATAATATAATATAAGGAATTTGTTGACTTAATTCAACTCAACCGTGGATAACAATGCTAAGATAAATAACTAATAATATAATAAATTATCAATACATAATGAATGAATGGCATTAAACTCAAGATGGTTTAAGGTAGAAACAAACTTCAAATTTATCTACCGTTCCTTGTGACTCGGACCAATTAACAAATGCTTCTTCACACCTTGGGCGTTGATGACTTGGCGAAAAAAAATCCAAAATTGCAGCCTGCGCCGACAGCATGTTCCTTTGGAGGCACTATCAATAAACCACCAACAAAATATAGTGCCACCAAAGGAACATGTGTCGGCACAGGGTGCAATTTTGGATTTTTTTTTTATTATTATTTTTATTTTCTCCGTAGACGGTGCCCTGGCCAGAGCTTAATTGTTGATGGGCTGAAACTTGGCATGTAGGTGCGATGGGACCGTCTAATTTGCACCTGGGGTTACGATTTTTCGTTAACAAATTTTTGACACATCTTTAACACCTTTAAAAATTTGTCTGGTCCATAACTCAAAATATGTTTTACTAAACCCCCAAATTTTATTTCATATTTGGATTCGCCATAAAATTCTGCGTCTGATGGGAGAATAAATTTTCCAATAAAGTGGTCAATTTCTGCCATAAATGGGGGTTGAAATTTCTTTGTTTACTCACACTTCAATTTCAGTAAAGTGTTCAATCTAATTCTATTGTTTCAACTTGTAATAATTTTATTGATTTAACTTGTTAAATCCTACTCTAGTGATTCAACTTGCGATAATTATATTGATTTAACTTGTTAAATCCTACTCTAGTGATTCAACTTGAGATAATTATATTGATTTAACTTATAAATTCCAGCTGGCTTCTATTTAATTCTAGCATTACTATACAATGGATTAAATTAAATTAATTTATATAAGGAATTTGTTGACTTTACTCAACTCACCGTGGATAACATTGCTAAAATAAATAACTAATAATTTAATTTATTATCAATAAGTAATGAATGGCATTAAACTAAAGATGGTTTATGATAGAACCGTTAACATTTTACATTCCACAACAACGACAGATAAAGTGATTATATTTATTTCGCGAGAATATTCTTGCACAATTAATGTACTGACGTAATTTATTATAATTAATTCCTTTGTATTTAACTTATAGACGGTTCCAATTGGATTATTGGGGTTATCGAGTGCGCTGAATTCAAATATGATAGTGAAATTCGATTTAAATTAATAATAAGTGCAAATAATTGAACTTTATTTATTTTGCTGTACATAATAATGATGTTAAATTATTAATTTATTAATTAAATATTTATACTAATTAGCTAAATTTCATTAATCTCAGAGATGATACAAGTTAGAAACAAACTTTCAATTTATCAATTGGTCCTTATGCCACGTACCAACTATACAAGTGAGTCTTGACACCTTGAGGTGATGATGACATCGTAAAAAAAATGTGTTTTTACAATTTTGTGAATTCGATATTTAAAATGGGTTATTTGAAATTGGGTGAAGACCCAACACTCACATAAAAAATGCTGAGTCATCAGCTATTATATTCTACTCAAACTTGAATATCTCTAAAATGAAGTGAACTAAATGGAAACTTCCGCCACTCTAAGGGTCGATGCCTTCTGTAACACCTTTTGATATATTTTAACACATAGTGATGATGACATGGCGAAAAAAAAATCCAAAATTGCAGCTGTGCTGACAGCATGTCCCATTGGAGGCACTATCAATAAACCACCACCAAAATATAGTGCCACCAAAGGAACATGCGTCGGCACAGCTGCAATTTTGTTTAACATTAGAATCACTGAAATTAATTTGTAAACAAGAAAGATATTATAATTTATTGGAAATTCTAGTAGGATGAACACGTATTAGCTAGCATCGACAAATTGTAGTTTTAGTATGTGTACTGTGTAGTATTCTATAATGGAATCAAAAAGTAGCTCTGATATGTTCAATTTTGCCCCCCAGAATTTTTATAGAATCCGCCACTGAAATAAGTTAACCTTATTCTTGTAAATTACTCACAACTAAGTCGTTCATTTCAGTGTGTTGTTATTTGAGAGAGGATATTACTAACCCATTTTTATTTTCTGCATCGTTGGTACAGGCGCGCATAAAAATATAGACCATTTCGCGGCGTACTTTCCTCAAGTTACCATTTATTACTAGTACGTACTTCATTTTGGGTTGTGATTCGTTAATAATGCAATAATGTAATTTGTTTTGGAAAGTATGTTATATAAATAAGTTATTCTTATTACTTTATAGTGGGGCAGCATAACAGCCATATTGGAGTGAATTGTTCAATTTTTGATACAAGCATGAAAATTGGCACAGACATAGATAAATATATTATAAAAAGATATGGATATGATGAAGGCATCACGAAATTTTAATATTTTCAAGATGGCGGCCAAAAATTGTCGGAAAGTGTCGGACAAAAGCCCGCTCTCGCGATTACTTGTTAAATGACCTCGTAGAGTGTTTATATGCACATAGTTATTCTAAAATGACTGTGCGATGAAGAAAGAGGGGTCACTCGATAGGATAGAAACAATATTTGAGAATGGAATGTGTTACATTCCATCGTTGTCAAGGAATGTCCTCCCTCCCAAACATGGTCATGTGACCCCTATAATGACTGGAAATCTTATGCTGATTACAAATATCAGTATTAAACATTGATTATACTTCAATTGACAAAGTTAATTTGCTTTTGTACATATAGTATGTACTACAGTATAACTCGGTTAGTACGTACTTCGGCTTAGTAAGTACTAATTTATTTAACCAATTAGTAATTTATATGTATCTCAATATAATGTAAAGTCAGTTAGTATGTACACTTGGATAATATGCACAAATTTTCTCTCCCGAGGGGTTACATACTAACCGAGTTCTATTTTGAGTCAAAATGTCATTCCGTCTTAAAAATCTTGTGAAACTTTTACTCGATTAAGCGGAGAAATCTATTAACTGATGGCTCTATAAAGCGAGTCGACTACGTTTAATCGACAGATTCGACACCAATACCTATCCTATATTCAACGGATATTTCTATATTACAGTAGAATTTCGTTAGTACGAACATGGTTAATACTATTTCGCGGATAAGATGACAAACAGTTCCACAGAATCAAGTCCCTACAAGCTACAATGGGGTTTACTCCGGTTAATATGAACTCTGGATAAAGCTAACAAAATTATATCGTCCGTTGGTGCTCGTATTAACGAGGTTCTAATGTATATAGACATGCATGTAAAGATCTTATCGATGTTTTAATATAAATCAAAACTGTGTTTACCAGGTTTTTTTTTAAGTTGAGACCTTAGTGTAACTCAACACTGCAGCGGCTGCGGCCGACCTCATCGTGGTGTAACTCCAAAACATTTTGGTGCAAAATTTACACCAAGATCGGCCTTAAAAAAACCCTAGTGTATTCTATTTCCTGAAAATAGTGGATCTTATACAATACGAAAAATATTGTAAAATTCTGCGCCGATTGAGGACTAAATCCTCCAGGTGAATGGCGAATGTACATGCCATTCGAGTTACCCAGTGATCATCGATTATTAATAGTTGCAGTTATAAACTCTTCTAAGTCGTTGTTTATTAAATAGGAGCCTTCAGTCTCGGTCGCATTTGCGACGGATCGGTGCTACGCACCTCAAGTTAACTGCCGCTATGCGGCCTTACTCCTCACTTAACCATTGATGATAGAGTTAGTAAAACATCCCTTCCTACCATTTCCATACTTTTATCTTGTTTAGCTATAATACCCGTGAAAGCAAACTTCTAGGGTGATTTTGAATTTTCATTAATCTGTTACCTTTTTTGTACAACAATAATATTCATTTTAAAATTTTAAAAACGCGAAAATTGAAATCAGCATACGTATTTGTTTACCTATTCTAAAATTAGTTACTTAGTTTTTATCTCGTATATAAATGCAGTTTCTATTCCCCCATCACTTTAATGCAACCTGGACAAACAAACACACACATTGGTCACACACACACAAACAAAAAACAGTCGAGTTTTAATAATATAGATTCATCAATAGTTTCTTAAAATCCTTAGCCCCTGAATCAGTGGCGTAGTTAGGGTGGTGCGCGGTGGTGCGGCGCACCACCAAAATGTTTTTGCGCACCACCTCTGGTGGTGCGCATTTTTATACACCTTTATAATTAATTCCCAAATCATCACTTATAATGATTGAAATTACCACTTAAAAATAACCTTGATTGAAATGAACACTTAAAAATAACATGAGTTAAAACTCGTACCTGTCCTCAGTAAGGAAATTAATGGATTTGCGATAGAAGCAAAATCTTTGAGTATCTACGATAATATCCTGCTTATCTCAATAAATGTTTTACTTTTTTTGACTTGAGGATGAGGCCATTAAATAATCGATTCTACGTTAGTTTGATCTGGAGACATTGCCGAACTCGAAAACGTATGCCCGAAATCAGTACTTTAGTCCTCCCAATTTGGATTTTTTTACCCTGCAGAGTTAAGGTGATAGCCCCTTCGATCGGACACGAAATTCGAAAATTTTCAAAGGAGATACTTCAATATCTACGAACTGCACAACGGCATTCCCAATCATCTTCGATACTTGTATACACTATGTTTGAAATGGAATACATCTCGGATATAATTTTTGTGGACTGTACATGAACTATTGCAAAATCCCCCCGACGTTTCTGCAGTAGTTAATTCGCCTATACCGGTCCGATTATACTTCGTTCGCAAATTGATTTGCACTTTGTGAATTGCAAGGATTGTTTGGGAAATAGGGGGAGGGGCGGGCAGAAAGGACAACCCCGTGCACCACTGAGATGAGCCTATGCACAACCGACGCATCACCACAAGTCTAGAGCTGGCTACGCCACTGCCCTGAATGTTCTCGCCTAAAATATTTTGAGCGCTTAAACTAAATAAATCCTAATTAAATTCAAAAATTGAAATATACAATATAACCTCATTAGTACGAACACGGATAATGCGAATTTCCGGTTACTATTGAACACAATTTTTGGACGCTTCAAAGAATCTTGAATTCAAATAACACCGGTTGATACCAATTTGTAAAATAGCCGAAAATAGAAGACACGAAAAGTGATTATTTGATTTATACAGTACTAACTGACTATACATTATATTGAGATACATATAAATTACTAATTGGTTAAATAAATTAGTACTTACTAAGCCGAAGTACGTACTAACCGAGTTATACTGTAGTACATATATGTACAAAAGCAAATTAACTTTGTCAATTGAAGTTTAATCAATGTTTAATGCTGATATTTGTAATCAGCATAAGATTTCCAGTCATTATAGGGGTCACATGACCATGTTTGGGAGGGAGGAAATTCCTTGACAACGCTGGAATGTAACACATTCCATTCTCAAATATTGTTTCTATCCTATCGAGTGACCCCTCTTTCGTCATTTGAGAATAACTATGTGCATTTAAACACTCGACCAGGTCATTTAACAAGTAATCGCGAGAGCGGTCTTTTGTCCGACACTTTCCGACAATTTTTGGCCGCCATCTTGAAAATATTAAAATTTCGTGATGCCTCCATATCAATATCTTTTTATGATATATTTATCTATGTCTGTGCCAATTTTCAGCTTGTATCAAAAATTGAACAATTTTATTGCTATGCTGCCCCACTATTATTAGTTATCAATTATGAGTTAATAAATAGCTCAATAAATCTTATGATTGATATTCCTTCAGATACCCCTTGACTCCAAAACATTTGTAACCTGATGACAATAAAATTTCTCCAGATTAATTTGGTGAAAGATCAAAGTCGGAACTAGAACAAATGTTAATTAGACAACCATTAGCAAAAGAGAACACTTTATCGTGTGTATACGCTAGTGTATATGCACGAATATGAAAATAGTGATTTTCGTGCATATATGCTAGTGTGCATCCATGCGCACTAATCTTGCGTGCACGCTGCAACATAGCCAAGTAATTATTATAATAAATTCAGTCTGTATTTGACTTATATAGATTCGTAAAATTTGTTTATTAGGGGTTGTCGAGTGTGCAAAATTGGGATTTTATAGCCAAATTAATTGTTTACTATTTATGACAAATAATTAAACTTAATAAATTTAAGTTGACATTAAAATTCGTGTTAAATTATTAATCATTTTAATAATTATTTATACTAATTTGGTAAATAACATTAATCTTAGAGATCATACAAGATAGAAACAAACTTTCAATTGATCATTTGGTACTTATGCCATGTACCACCTATACAAGTGGGGTTATGACACCTTGAGGTGATGATGACATCTTTAAAAAATGTGTTTTCGCAATTTTGTGAATTTTATATTTCAAATGGGTTGGTTGGTGATGGGTGATCACCCGACACGCACTTAAAAATGCTGAGTCATCACCTAATATATTCTACTGAAACTTGAATATCTCTCAAATGAAGTGAGCTAAATGGAAACTTCCATCACTCTAAGGGTCGTTGCCTTCTGAAACACCTTTCTGAAATAATTTAACACCTTCATAGTGATGATGACGTGGCGAAAAAATTCCAAAATTGCAGCTGTGCCGACAGTATTTTCCTTGGAGCCACTATCAATTACCCAACCAGTAACCACCAAAAGATAGTGCGACCAAAGGGAAATGCGTCGGCACAGCAGCAATTTTGGATTTTTTTACTCCGTAGACGGTGCCTGGCAAGATATTTATAGTTGATGGGCTGAAACTTGGCATGTAGGTGCGATGTGACCGTCTAATTTGCACCTGGGGTCAAGATTTTTAATCAAAATAATTTTAACACCTATTTAAGCTAATTATGTCTACTGACAGAATTTGTCCCTATATCTCGAGATATGGGGACATATTTATGGAAAATACGCCATAAAAACACACTTTTATGGTGAATTTCCTTATAGGAATCGAGCTTTTTTTACCTAAACTGTGTTTAAAAAAAGTGAAACTTTTTAAATATGTCCCTATATCTCGAGATAAAAGGACATGTTTTTACTCATAACATGAAATAATTAATAGTGAATGGATGAGATTTACATTTCGATCTAGAATTATATTCTACACCTTTTGGCAGATGACAAATGTTCAATTTAGCCTAGGTTTGTGCCATAATTGGGGTTCCAATCTCCTCGATTGTCTCAGATTTCTGATTAAGTAAAACTGTTTAGTCTAATTATATTGTTTCAACTTTTAAAATCTTACTCTATTGTTTCAACTTGCGATAATTATATTGATTTAACTTGTGAAATAGAGCTGGCTTCTTTCTAATTGTAGTATTACTATTCAATGGATTAAATAAAGTAATTTAATATAAGGAATTTGTTGACCCACTCACTCACCGTGGATAACATTGGTAAAATAAATAACTAATAATATAATTTATTATCAAAACATAATGAAGAATGGCATTAAACTCAACATGGTTTAAGATAGAAAAAATTAGCTATTGCAGACCTGGCATAACGGACTGTATGCTTTCCCAATTTTGTGGAGGTAACTCTGCAATTTGCTACAGTGACCTGTTCTGAGTTGTCTAATGGTAGTCTGTTCCCTATTTATTCATGTCCTTTCAGTCCTTCTGTCTATTCTTGTTCTGTATACTCCCTGTAGGATCGGGTGACATACCGGGGTCTACAATCTTCTTGGTGATGAGGTTTTCACGCTTTGGAAGGGGACTGATATTTCTTGTTGTGGTAGTTCACATGCTTCTATCGCTGCCACATCTGCCCTCTCATTCCCTTTAATTATTGTGTGTCCCGGTATCCACTGCAAGTAGAGATGGCCTTCAATTTGTTGGAGTAGGGTGTGGACCCTCTTAGAGCATGATGTTGAGTTGAGAGATCCCTTGGCAATGTTTTTTAGCATAAGCTTGCTGTCTGTTAGTATCAGCACCCGGGTCCAGGCTCTGCCTTTCAGCCACTCCAGCGCCAGTCTTAGAGCGTTAAACTCTGCTTGTAAAGGTATAGTGATTTGTCCATCTGGACTTTTCAGGACTGTCACTTCCTCCCGGTTGCCATGGTAGATAACTGAGGCGCTGCCTCCCCTAGTAGATCCGTTGCGTGCAGAGCCATCTGTATATATTATTAGATCAGGATTCCGCAAACTAGGTTTTTCAGGCCGCATTCGGCCTGTAACAACCTTATGTGTGACATGATAGCCGAATGGAAATTTGCATCATGTGTGGCCCGAGAGACATTTCTAATTTTCATCTGGTCTGTACACATATACACACTGATAATTACCTTTTGACTAAAGTCCTTTATGCACTTTTTGCTTAGAAATTAGTATTGTTCTAGTATTACAACTAGGGCTGAAACGAATATTCGAAATGTAACGAACGAACCTTTTTCTAAACGAACGAATATTCGAATATTCGTTCGTTTGGATGACTAAGCATTAAATCAAATTCTAGAGACAAAATACATTGGAAAATAGGTTTTTGATAATGTTACAATGGTATAATAATAGTTACATAGTGTATGTAATATGTATATAATATATATTTACGATATCTCTAAGCTATACAAAAGTCTTGTTGTTGTCCAAAATTAGTTAACGAATATCCGTTTCAATCTAATATTCGTCCAAACGAATATTCGTTTCGTAACGAATATTCGTTTGCAAACGAACGAATATTCGTTCAATCATTTCGAACGAATATTCGAATATTCGGTATATTCGTTTCAGCCCTAATTACAACAACATAATAGTTTTGTTATAAATTTCAAAAAAATTCTCGATATTGTTTGCGGCCTGATATAAATGAAAGTTTTCGGAACCTGTATTAGATAGTCTAATCTAATGGGAAGTGACTATTCTCGATCTCGGTGCTCCTCTCCCTGTAGCTCTGGGTTTCTCTCTTTACGAAATCGGTGTTGATGCTAACGTTGGCGAGGTTGGAAACTGTAAGCCAAGGTGGATGAGTTATTGCTAGCATTAACTCCTCCTTGTTGCATTCATTGATGTTCATTTACTTAGCGCGTTCTCTGCTGTCGTTTGCCCACCCGACCTTCTTTCTTAATCTGTTTCTAGGAATGTTTTCCGTAAATTGTCTCCTTGGGCTGTCGCGCTTAATCTCACGGATTTCTCCCAGGCAATTGCAGAAGCTCTCATCCCGAGTGTCTTCACCGATGTGAGGTCTGCCTCGATTTGTAGCGCCGGGGTAATTAGTAGAAGTCCTGACATTCTCCGAGTTGTGTGCTCTTTCTAGTTTGTTGCTGTTAGTTTCAGAGAGCCAAGGCTGACACACAGAACTACAATATTCGAGGATCGGCCTGCACATTGTCTGGTACACTGTCCTGAGTTCGGCAAGTTCCCACCCCCAGTGCCGGATAGCTTACTAAAAATGCAGTTTCTTCTTTTGATCTTTTCTGTGACTCTCTTTGTATGTTCGGTAAAGGTTATTGACCTATCGTAAGTCACTCCGAGGAAGGTAGGGTTTGGGTTCCACGTTAGGCATTTGCCATTAATCTGGAGAGTTGGCTTCCATCGGACCTCTCCCGGATCCTGTAAAAGTATGGATTCGCATTTGTCGGAGTTTAGTTTCATTTTCCATCTGATGTTCCATTCTTCCACCTTGTCAATTGCATGCTGGACCTCACTGGTGGCTACTGTTTTGTCTCTGAGTTGTGTGGCCCAGCACGCGATGTTGTCTGCGAACATACTTACGCGAATGTCTCCGTTCCCGAATATGTTTTCTGTAACGTAGTTTATAAATACGATAAATAGTAGTGGGCTGAGCACTGCTCCCTGTGGTACTCCTTGGGCAAATTTCCTTGACTTGCTTAAGCAATTTCCGACTCTCACTTTGGCTTTCCGGTCTCTAAGGAACCCTCTTATCCAGGTTGTCATCCTGTTCGGGATTCCGAGCTTAGTAGCTTGTTAATCAAGCCAGATCTCCAAACCTTGTCAAATGCCTTGCTGAAGTCTAGAAGTGCCAGGACAGTTCTCCGAGAAGGTGTATTTTGAAAATAATTGTGTACCAGTTGTGACAATCTGATGGTTTGGTCTTCTGTGAGCGTAGGGGTCTAAAGCCTGCTGGTCAGGGTTGGGGCCGATTACTTTCAGATGATTACGATTACGATTACGATTTATATTTTTTAAACGATTATGATTACGATTACGTTCTATAATTTATTTGTGATTACGATTACGATTACAATTACTAAAACTTGTTATGATTACAATTATGAAAATAACCCAAAATGTATACTAAATGCGGTCTGGCCAAGTCTGATAAATTCGAATCTAAAAGTACTAACAATAATGAAAAGTGTCAATTTCACTGTTACAGTATATATTATGATGGATTCAAATTAATGTGACTGTTATTGAATAAAAGCACTTTCGCAGGTGCGAATTGATAATATATCCTTAATTTCAAAGATAATAAGCTAATAAAATAGCATGATTACGATTACGATATGATTACACTCTAATAGAATCATCTGATTATGATTACGATTACGATTCAGCGAAATGTGTAATCGATTACAATCGATTACGATTGTAATCGTAATCGACCCCAACCCTGCTGCTGGTTCGGATTTAGCTTGCCGTTCTTCTCCAGAATGTGCATAAGTCTCATGGCCACCATCCTCTCCATCACTTTTCCCAGACATGATGTTAAGCTGACAGGTCTGTATGACTCGATCTTCTCAGCATCCTTATTCTTCAATTAGTATAGGAATGATGGTTACTCTCCTCCAAGTGTTGGTGTGTATCCCTGGTTCCAGGAGGAGTTGATTACCATCAATAATCTTTCTCGTGCTGTTATGGGGAGGAAGGTGATAAATCTCGGAGCTCTCTCATCAGGCCTGCATGCCTTGGTAACTTTTAGTTTGCTAATACCTTGTTCCAAATCAGTTCCTATGAAGTCGTGGCTTTCGATACACTCCACTGTTAGGTGCGTAGGAATTAGCTGTTGTATTTGTGTAGAAATCTGTCATCTCTGTTCTCTTTCAATGAGCTAATTCCTGCGTAATGGGCGATGAATGCGTTGGCTTTGCTCCTGTCTGGAATTATTTGTATGTTGTGACACATTATTTTTCTGGGATTCTTGTTGCCTCTTGATTTTTCATCCAGGGCTTGGATGAATTTCCACGTTTTAGTATTTTTACTCCATGGGTCCATTTCTTCAACATGTTCCCTCCATAGTCTTTGCCTTGTTTCTTTGATCAACTCATTCACCTTGTGGCAGCACAATATCCACTATTGCCTGTGCTCCTTCATGTTTCTCCTAAATCTGTTCCGCTGTTTAATCATATCTGACATTTCCCGGGTCCACCATATTGGCTTAGACTTGTTTATCCTTTTCTTTGGACGGACATATTTGCTGTTTTTAGTATGATTTGAGTCATATACTACTTAAATAGAAGGACTAGTATCTGGCAATCTCGGGTAACGGAACTTGGGTCCCATTGTATCACTGCGCAACGACGTCGTTACGTCAAAAACATGGCAAATCCTGGAAAGTTTTTGCTTTTTTCGCTGGCGCCATCTCACTAGCTCATGCTGCTGTATTATGATTTTTTTCAGGTTTATAGCTTGTAGCTTTACTAACATTTCTGGTGCTGGGAATCATCCAATTTTGGTTTAACTTCATAATGCCTAAGAAGTGTAACGTCTTTGGTTGCCGTGGAAATTACAGGTGTGAACCATACACAAAAGTACCATTTCCAAGTGATGAAGTGGAGCGAGATCGTTGGATTGATGCTACGCCAAATGAGCGCTCCAGTCTGTTACAACTTAAACAAATCTATGCTTGTGTCCATCATTTTGACTGTGAATGGGTCACA
This sequence comes from Hexactinellida sp. DTS-2022, assembly GCA_028753945.1. Lineage (NCBI taxonomy): Eukaryota > Metazoa > Porifera > Hexactinellida > Hexactinellida sp. DTS-2022. Next base: position 2,095,090 of record JAPNXP010000003.1, read on the forward strand.
GTTAAAGGTGGTAAACGACCTAGCCAATCACCATCCATTTTTCCTGGTGTCACAAAGTCGTGTTTAAAGCAAGTCTCTTCAACCCCTAGAAATACAAGTTCTTCGGCAGAAGCACGTACCAGAAATGAAGACCTTAGAACTAACGCTCTTGATATAATTGGTGATTTCGATTCTTTTTGTACAGTCATCCAACAGCGTTTCTCCAAAAATCATCTCATTATTCAAGATGGTGATGATGTTTACATTTCCAAAACTGACGCACAAGGACGTTCAGTCGTCCAGTTTCTACATTTACAACATGTGAAATCACTATTTGGATATTTATTTCTTAAATGTGTTGAGAAAAATGGAAAGGAAATACCAAATCTTATTTTTCAAAAGTTGGTTTCCTACAGAAGAACAGCCAATGGTCACAAATGGTCACAGTTCAACAGCATTTTAACTAGTATTCCAGAGTACGAATTCAAAGACAGACTACCTGAAAAGTTCCCTTGAGGAATTGAGTCGTATGAGTTGCTCTGAACTTCCCCATTATCAATTTTTGTATACTCAGCTAGGGTTGTTACTTACTGCACCAAAAGCCCGTCGTTTTGATAAAATATTTATGTTTTTGCTGCTGAACTTCATAACATTTCACCAGCTGCGTATAGAATGCCACGAAAATCGGGTGCTATTGCATTACCTCGAGTAGAACTGTTGAAGAAACTTCTTTCTAATAGTCTACATGATGAAAACTTGAGGCAACTTCTTCAAGAGCTTCAACCCCAGCAGCGTCTTGTAAACATTTTATTTGATTAAGTTAAGCTAACAGAAACTCTTAGGTACTCTGGTGGTCATGTTGTTGGTTATGCTCAAAATGGATCTGGTGACGCTGAAGTTCTCGCAACACATGCTTTAGTGATCGAGGTTGTATGCCATTTTGGTGGCCCTAATTATATTCTACGTATTCATCCTGTCGCGAAACTCAATTCAAATCAACTCAAGGATATATTACTCGAAGCTCTCGCAGCAGTTAGCAATGCTGGTGGCACTACAATTTAGTGTATATGTGACAATTGCAATACAAATGTCTCAGTCTATGCCAAATTAGGTGGACCTGGTAGAGTTTTTATAGACATTTTAAACTCTCATGCTTTTCTCATTTATGACTATGTCCATTTATTCAAAAACATTAGGAATAACTGGATAACTGTGCCCCACAGGGAACTCGCATTCACAAAAGATGGTAAATCACACATAGCACGTTGGAAAGACATAAAAGCACTTTACATTGAAGACAGGAAGAACAGCATCCGTTTGAACAAGATTACATACACAGCTGTGTATCCCAAGCCTTTGCAAAGACAAAGTGAGCCTTTTGTTTGTCAGATATTCAATGACAAAACTGTTGCTGCTCTTTCAACTTTAAAAGATAAGCTCAGTATTAGTGAAGGGACCATTGTTTTTGTTAAACTCATCAATGACTGGTTCCATATGATGAATGTCAAAGACAGGTTTTCTGGTATAAATACGCGTGATGAGTGTCGTCAACCGTGGACCAAGGATTGCACAAGTTTCAAAAAACTCGATGAAACTTGTGATGTCATATCATCTTGTACATGGCCAGGTGGACAAGGTCGGACACAGAAACTCACAAAGCAGACTGCAGATGCATTTGTACTGTCTACAAGAGCCTTTGTCCAAGCAGCAGAGTTTCTGTTGACACACCACAACTTCAGTTATGTTTTGCCTGGTGTGTTCGCGGGTGAGGCTCTAGAGAAGTTTTTTGGTCAAGCCCGACAACGCAATGCAGGAAATTTCTATATTGAAGTCGTTGACATCAAGGCAGCTGCAGAAACCAAGAATCTTCGCGCTATTTTGAATATGATTCGACCCCACAGCCTCATAGTTACGTAGCTTGCACTTGTAGCATACACATAGAAGAAGATCAATTTGATATCACTATTTCAGAGACTGAAGATCTTGTTCAAAGTAATGACACAATCAAACATAAAGTAATACAGTGGAGCCTCCCATAACGGACACTCCAAATAGCGGACAACCTCTAAATAACGGACAACCCTCGTGGAACGGTTTATTTATTTAGCATATGTCTAATAGAAAAGCAACCTCTAAATAGCGGACAACCTCTAAATAACGGACAACGGTTCCGGTCCCAAGGTGTCCGTTGTTCAGAGGCTCTACTGTATTTCTCGCTGGACATTTGGAACACAAATTTCGAGCTAAAATTTCGACTGCCGAAGCTGAAGATGATGATGACAATCTGACTGATTCGGAGTTTCTCACTAATTTAAACAGGGGTGGACTAACTGTACCTCTTATCTCAACTGTCCATTTCGTACATTCAGCTTACAAACTGTTTGTTAATTGCAATTTACACTGCTGTCGAGCTCACCTCAGCCAAGCCCTATCTCGTATTGACAGTCCAATGGCTATTATTCAAGGAGCATGTGTTACTATGTCAAACATACTTTTGAAGTCCTACGTGCTTGATAAAAGTGATAAAGAAAGGCAACTTGGCTGCTTGAGAAGGGAGGAAAAACTCTCATCTTAAAGCAAAATATGCAGTAATATCCCTGTTCACAGTGATATCCATGTCCGCGTATGGTTGATTCTGTACCGATATGAATTTTTTGCCTTTTGTTAGCATTTTATACTGACCTTATTAACTAATCCGTGCCAATGTTAACATTTAAACTGTCATTTTGACTTATATAATCACAATGTAAACTATTTTGACTGTGTTTGTCTCATTACCCTACATTTGTTTAGAAGAATACACACAATTTTAGATAAATTCCTGCTATTTTAAGTGTTCTTTACCTTCAAATGACCTTAAGGTGACCTTGTTTAAGGTCCATTGCGTAAAAAGTGAAATCCTCGTGCCTCAAAACCCCATGTTAGACACCAAGTTGAAGGTTCTAGCATGTGTACAATCCGAGATATTATGGGACCCAAGTTCCAGGCCCCGAGCATAGGAGATACTAGTCCTTCTATTTAAGTAGTCTATGATTTGAGTATACATATTCGATTGTTCCTCTGTGCTCATTTCATCCCACTTAGTGTTGTCTATTTTAGATGTGATCTCTTCTTGGTATCCTTCCCAATCAGCTTTTTCAGTTCCAGGATAGTCTGAACTGATCCTTCTGGTGTTCTGTTTTAAGTTTCAGTGATATTTTAATAGGAAGGTGATCAGAGCTCAGCTCTTGAAGTTCGCATAGTTTGTTATGGAGCTATGTATTACGGTAAGGTCAGGTGTCGTCCAATTCCCGTTTACTCGGCTCACTCTTGTCTTTCATTTGTGTTTATTGTTACCATTTCGTTTTCCGCCAGCCACTCTTCCATCTGGAGTCCCCTTCTGTCGGTAGAGGCTTCTCTGTCCCATAAAGTGGAGTGACAGTTTAAATCTCCTGCTAGGAGTGTATTGTTTCCGTGTGGGAGGTTTTCGATCGGGTTTTTCGTCTGTACGGTTCTCCATCTCGGAGCTCCGTATTGGGGGGATATAGATGTTCCAGAGTATTAATTTCATCATTTTCGATAGTGGTAGTTCTGTTGTATGACGGTTTACTTACCATGACAATTTACTTACCTCTATTACTATAACCATAATTAACCATGGATACTTTCTATCCATGACGGATTACTTGGGGACGCGTCATTAGTTCTACTGCGGAAGTAGGTATTAGTTCTAAATTTCAATTCTAGACGTTAGTTCTATTATTTTCCTCCAGTAGACGTTAGTTTGCAGCATGTAGACGTTAGTTCTATTCCCAAAATTGGCGTAGTTCTATTATTTGCAGTATGTAGACGTTAGTTCTATTCCCAAAATTGGCGTTAGTTCTATTATTTGCAGCATGTAGACGTTAGTTCTATTCCCAAAATTGGCGTTAGTTCTATTATTTGCAGCATGTAGACGTTAGTTCAATTCCCAAAATTGGCGTTAGTTCTACTTTTTAATATGTAGACGTTAGTTCTATTTTTTTAATTGGCGTTAGTTATAATATTTGCAGCATGTAAACGTTAGTTCTACTCGTACTTAGTTGACTGATTTAATGAATATAAATGAAAGAGAATATAAAGAAAAAAATATGAATTTTAACTAAGATTAATTAACGAAATGAAGGAGAACGGTTTAATTTAGATAATTTGAAACTTATCAGTGATTGGACTCCTGCAGGTTGGGCACGTCTTAACCGTTTCCATAATTAGTATCACTACAATGTTTGCAGCAATTTGCATGTTTACATGGTATGAATAACCATGTATCATCTCGTTGAGTAAGGCAAATCACGCATAAACTTTGATTTTCAGATTGTAGAGCCGGCTCTTCTTCATCGTTTTCATCTGAATTATCTGATACATAAATCACGCTAGAATCATCTAAAGATATTGCGTTCTTTAAAGATCTGGATATGCAGCCTAGGAATTCCCATGGAGTGCACAAACCACTCACAAGTTTCTGTTTGCATTCATTACGATGCTCAAGGTTGATCCTAACCTGCTTTTTTCTTGACCTAGTAATTTCGAATCCATGTTTTAATCGGGATATATCGTTGTCATAATCTGCTATCAGGTTATTTAGAGTATTCATAAAGTTCCAAATTCTTGGATGACTCGATTTGAATAAACATTTTAGTCTTGCATGATAGCTTTCTGCTCCATTGTTGGTACAATTTTCTAATTCAAAAATCGACAGTTCACGTGGTGTAATTTGGGTTAGCCAATATCTTTTGAAGTATTTAATAAAATCATCAAGTTTGCACTTCTCAAATTGTGGCAACTTTGGTGGTTGGAGGCAGGAGTAGGTAGAATAAATAAGTCATATGGTAGGAATGGAATTGCCATTATTTGCCGCACAAAGACAGATAGTTCTGGTACATTTTTATAACTTGATGTCAATCCAAATTTCCGGATGTGTTTCCAAATCTCTTGTGTGTAATGGAACCAGCATCCATATATTCTCGTACCTGGATATACATGCTTGAAAGCATTGCGAGGTCCTCTTTCCCAATCAGACATCATCCTTGTCGGCTGAAGTTGAGGAAGAAGTTCCTTTATTTTTAGTATAAGTGCAGTATAAAGTTCCTCATCTTTATGTGCCATTAAACAATGGATTCCTGGGATACTGTGTCTTCCAATTGAAAGAAAGATCGTAAACAATTGATAAAATAATCTTGGTACCACATAAAATGTGCCATCAAATTGAATATCAGAAATATCCCCCAATACTTCGAATATTGTTTAAGAGAAAAAGATGACTGCTATGCCCTCACCTAACACGACAATAGCCTTTAAATGAATAGCGAAATTAGTTGTTGGTAATTGATCACAAAATTGAATCGAAGTTTTGGGAATTGTAGGTTGTGATCCTCTCCTTGCTCTAAACATCATGGATTCACATTCTTTAAAAGTAATTCTATGAGCTGAAGGATCATACCTAGTCACTTCATTGAAAACTTCACGAAGGTTAGCTTGAGAAGTGTTTGCCATCTTCCTGCATTTGGATTTTAATGCAAAAGCATCTGATTGATACACTTCTATCTCATGATTGTGTTCTGATTTCGGATAGATTAGACTAATATCAGTATCCAATTTGGCTGTCCCTTTGCAACTTTTTTTGAAAATAACACATCTTAAGTGAACACAATTCAATTTCTTTGTATTTGAAAAATATTTGTATCCATCAGGAGTAACAAAAGTCTTACCGCCTTTGCGTTGATATTCTTCAAGGTTATATTCCATATATGGTAATAGTCGTAATGTATTAAAGAAACATGCCGTTATACAGATATTTATACCATTTGAGTGAACACAAATGCTGTTTGTGAACACTTTTCACTATTTTGAATTGTCACCATCTGGTTATAATTAATTCAAGTGACAAGTTGAACATTATAAAATTACATAGTGACACTTGTTAACCAGATTAAAGATAGGGAATCCTTATCCAGCGATCATCGTTTTTAGTGTGCTTCTTCTAGTAAAACGTTATAGTAGGGTCCTACTATAACGTTTTATACTATAAGTGCACACTATTGAAATCGTTCTGTCGGACTTCCGTTCGGCCGTACGCGATGGCATTACTAAACCATTAGGGATAGAGATTTTAAATTTATACTGGGGTTAGTTGTTTGTAAGGAAATATGTGTTACATATAGTGCATGAATCATTTGGAACATTTTACAGTTGATGATGATGTCAATTCTATTATTCAAAATAGTAATGTAAATACTATACACGTATTTCAATTGTAATAATTATAAATACATACTTAATTAATTAAAGCCAATTCTTATTCAAAATATTTACAATTCAAACATTAATTAAATTAAATTAAATTAAAAGATGAAATTAAATTTGAATATTGAATTTCAATTTAATATAACCCTCTACCTCAATATAATATTATTGAAGAGTTTATGCGACCAAAATTGCGTCGTCCTGTTCAACCTGAAGAAGCACACTCCCATCCCGTATGTGGGATTTTTTTGTAATAGAACTAGCGTCTACTGGCTGCAAATAATAGAACTAACGTCTACTGGCTGCAAATAATAGAACTAACGCCAATTTTGGGAATAGAACTAACGTCTACATGCTGCAAATAATAGAACTAACGTATACTGGCTGCAAATAATAGAACTAACGCCAATTTTGGGAATAGAACTAACGTCTACATTCAGAGTAGAACTAACGTCTACACGAGGATTAGAACTAATGCATGCGCCTCGATTACTTACCGTCTTTGCTACGGCTTCACACTTTATACTTCCTATTACACATCTGCACTTATAAGGATTTACATCTCAAATTCTAATTGGAAAATGTCATATGGCCCAAAATATCTAAGCTAATATGGAAATTATTAAATGCTATGTTGATGCATTGTCAAATTATGATAGTATATATTATTAGAATTAGATATGTGAATCCTTATAAGTGTAGATGTGTAATAGGAAGTATAAAGTGTGAAGCCATGTCAAAGACGGTAAGTAAACCGTCATGGATAGAAAGTATCCATGGTTAAATATGGTTATATTAATAGAAGTAAGTAAACTGTCATGGTAAGTAAACTGTCATACAACAGTTCTATGCCTAATTGTTCAGTTATGCTTCCTGGATAGCTTCCATCTCTTATTTCCTTATAAAGAATCGAGTCCTTGATGTAAGTGACCAATCCTCCACCTCTACTGACTCCAGCACTTCTCGTTGTCATCCGGTCTCTTCTTACTGAACTGTATCCAGGAATTTTAGGTGTGGCATCATTGGGCTTCATCTTGGTTTCTTGTAATAGTATAACACCTGCGTGTTCCCTGCTAATGAGCATTTCAAATTCTTCCGTCTTTGTCTTTAACGTATCGCAGTTCCATTGGATAAAGTTGAGTACGGGTTTTACACACTTGTTCGCGCTCGCAATGTTCGTAACTTGTATCCCTTTCTTTGCAATTCTTTATTTGTTGCTTGGCGTACATCCAGGACAGCTCCAGCTGTTGTTATCCCAGTGCATTTGCTGTTCTGCCCTAGTGGTCTTGCTGCATACAGGCCCGGATTAAGGCACGTTCAGAATGTTCAGCTGAACAGGGCCGCCCACCACCTGAGTGGGACCGCCATGCCTAACATGAATTTATCTCACTGCATCTTTTGTTGAGATATACGTAGAAGAGCTTATTGACATTATAGTAATCTTAACTATCTTATGAGTATATAATAATAGTTTGTCGTTTAACGTGTCATCTAATTTGTTGCTTAAATGCGCTCTATGGTCAATGTGTATTTTATATTGATTTCATTTACAGTAATTGTGTTTGTTATTCCTACGCCGGAACACTTAAATTTACTTAAATCTACAGTTTCTATTATAATAAATAAAGGAATTATGTACAAATTAATTTTGCTTTGCATAAACAAAAACACGAGGGGGCCGCCCACCAGCTGTCCGAACGGGGCCGGTCACCAGCTTAATTCGGTCCAGGCTGCATAGTTTATGACATGTACTTTGGCATACGCGGCATTCATCGGCTGCCTCACCTTTGGGGTTTTCTTTTACATACGCAGCATGTTTCCGCTCCTGATGCTGGGTGGGTCTCTGTTGGATGGCTTATGGCGCTTTACGAGTATGTTCAGTTTTGACATTGACACTTTATCTACCCCTCCAATGCTTTTGTTGCTGTATCCTTGATAGCCTGGTGCATGTTTTGTGGAAGTCTCTGTGACATAGTGCACATGTTATTGGTCTTTGTGTTGTCCTCACTGCTGTTTTGCAGCCTGCGCAGGCAGGCCCTGGATTAGTTTATATGTCCCCAGCCTGTTTGATTAGCAGGCAGTGAAGGTAGGCTGGATCTCCTCCACTGCCCTCCGAAAACTCGGATTTTTTGAAGTGTGGTCGCGCCCAGTCCAGAACCATCTTTGAGGAGTAGCGACTGGTGGTGCTAAGTTCCTCTCCTTCGTGTATCCACGGGGCACCGCGATGAGGTTGAGAGGATTGGCCCGTTAATTGTTGCGGTTGTTGTTGTTATTGTTTCTAAAACTAGGTAAACAAATTAATAATATTCAAAATGATCCTAGGGGCTAGCTCCCAGATAGGATTATAGAAAAGAAAAAAAAACATTATGCTGAAACACGAATTTCGCATTTACAAATTTATAATTTTTCCATTGATTGTAAATTTCAATATAAAATGCAAGACTGTGTAGCGGTTGAATTCAGGGGAGCCCGAAGGTAGATGCACCAGACGCACGTGCGTCCACTACATTTCGTCCTTCTAGAACATGACCTTTAACCACTGTATACATGTATTGTTACAGTTATCTATACTGTATCTGATGGCCGGATTTGTCTACTAATAGTTACTATACATCTTGAATCGTCATGACTGACGATTTGATTCTCAGTACAAATTTAACTTCTGGTCTGAGGATTAACCTATGCACGGTAAACTCTAATTCGTAGTTCTGAAATCCAGCAAGTTGGAATTAAACAAGCTCAGCGAAAATTCTAAATTGCATCAACGACACATTAATTGACAGCTCATTAAAACTGCTTGCAAGGCCTTGATTAGCGGTAGCGACTTTGGAAATGCAAACATGGCGATGGAAATTAACTCATGTTTGGAAGACAGCATTACTATACAATAAACTTGTACCCAAATCTGCAAAACATATTTTGAGTGTTCTTAACTATGTCTGTTCTTCTGCGTCTGCTGAGAGAAGTTTGAGCTTACTGAAATGACTCTAAACATATTTTCGCTCCAGAATGGGGGCTGACCTCTCTTTGGTTTAGTACACATTCACAAGGAAACTCCTGCTGATTTTGATGCTGTTCTGGATGCGTTTGATGGAAGATAATCAATTAATAACATTGTTTATTATTCTGTATTATTTCCTCTATAATTTACAAATCAGTAAAATAATCGTATATCCAGTAATCAATACGTATATATGTACTATTCTATAGTATATCCTAAAGACCTAAACATTGTTATGCTATTTTATATCAGCAGTTTTTAGTGGTTCAATAACGCCATCAACAGACCCTCTAAATTTCATTTGTGTGCGTTCATAAAAGCTACCTCTGCGGGCTCCCCTGTTTGAATTATCGGCCGTGAAGTGTCCGTAACCGAAGGGCTCGTACACAGAAATTATCTTTATTGCAATAATAATTAATACTTAGAAGGAGGAATAAATTGTCAGGTTTCAATTATTATATTATCCAGTGCGCTTTTACAAATAGCAACTAGCATTTGCTTATCCACAATATTCAATATACAATATTTGATTTAAGTCGCTCCCTCCGCTTGCTTTGTTTCTGGGCCCCTTTGAACATTTTTGGATCCACACGTGTATCTGGTGATTCAAATATTCTTATATAGTGTATAATTGCAGCTTGAGGTAAACAGTATAAAATTATAAATAGAAGTGAATTTAATCTCAATATGATGTAAAGTTGAAATAGTGAAACATGATATAATCAGTAGTAGTCATACAAATTCACTTGTAACTAGTATATAAATAAGCAATCTATATCGAAATAATACTGTATATTGTATTTATTGTCGGAAGTGTTTATTATGAAGTCTCTCCTGATAGTATTATCTGCATTGGTCGTAGTATGTGTTGCACATGAGTTTCAAGCGATACAAGACCTGGCATGGGCTGGTTGGAAGGTGAAATACAATAAGTCCTACACTGGAGTAGAAGAAGAAATTAGAAGGAAGATTTGGGAGAATAACTTGTTGTATATCGAGGAATTCAATGCAGAGGAGCACTCATACAAGCTAGGACCTAACCACTTCGCTGATTTGGTAAGTATACTTTTATATTATATTCATAAATCATATATAGCTCAGCAGTATGTTCTTAGCTATTCAAGAGGCAATAGGAATTTATTTCCCAATTTAAATTATACGCGATATTACTGGAACATTGTATCTATGAAATAAATATAAGTTGTAATTTATGATTGTGTTTTTATAATTTAAATATGTAGTAATAAAATAAGAGTTTACTTATCCACCGATCATCGGCGTTTGTATTAAAAAACCTCGCTACTTCCTACCTATTTATTTTATGTTTATAAAAAACACCATCGGTAGAAACTAGACAGCTTATTTAATACAAACGCCGAAGATCGGTGGATAAGTAAATTGATAAAATAAATGTTTTTTTTTGAACATTTTGGCATCCAAACTTTTTTTAATGGTCCAGCAATTTATGTATTTTCGAGGTTGCTTAGATAAAATATTGTTCTATATTTGGGTTTATTTTCCTTCCATGTACTACTACTTACGTGCTTTATTATTATATACTATCAGGGCCGACGCAAGCGGTCAAGCCGGTCAGGTCATGGCCTGACCACTTTTATCAAATGGTCAGGCCTATAGCCTGACCAACCTTACGTCAGTCACTAGTTAGGCCGGTCAAGTCATGTCCTGACCACATATTATAACTGCTTCCATCGGCACTGTACTATACTTATTAATGCTGTTAGCTATTCCAATGTATTTAGACAAACCTTGAGTATAGACAGATCTACCTGGGCTATGATAATGAAGCTAGGCTCAATTGCAAGAATAAGAGAGAAAGTATTCCACATAAATGCACAATGAACAAAGAGGATCTACCATCGAGTGTGGACTGGAGGGAAAAGGGAATTGTGACACCTGTTAAGAATCAGGTATAATTCGATACTATAGTGCAATAGTATTTTTGATACATTTTCACAACTTTGATTTGCTTTCTAGGTTTCATTTATAATGAGAATACATCTAGTGCTTATAATAGTTAAATGATTTTGAAGTTCATAAATTTCTGGAATATATCTGCGTATCTATCGAATACTGTTTTTAAAAGTTATCATTACCATTGTAAAAAAGTATAATTTCATAATTATGTTTTCACGAATTTTTCGGATTGGATGAGGCCAAAATTTGGGCGGGGGGGCTTAAGTCCCCCAAACATCCTCTTGTTACGGCTGTGTAAAGGTATAATTCAATAAAGCTATTAAGAGAATCACAAAGAAGTTCACCACTTTGCGAAACGGCAATAATTTTCTTATACATTCCACTTGCTATGTGGGCACCTCATATTTGGAACAAATGGTTAATCTGGGTTTTTTATTAAATTATTAAATAGTATATAATATGAAACCAGAGCATTAAGCGCTCCTCATTTTTGGAGCGCGATCCCGCTCCGCGCTCCTTAGAATAAAAAGAAGCAGCGCTGCTCCGATAAAAATGGAGCGCGCTCACTTTTCGCTCCTTCATTTCTTGAGCACCAAAATTTGCTAAATAAACCAAGAAGTTTATCTAGCTAATTAATTATGATTCGCGCTTAAAAACTTCGGAAACCTGATGCGCTCCAGTTGGGGCAGGCCTGACAATTCGAGCGCGCACATGGTGCGCCGCTCTTTGTAGCGTGCTCCTTTAATGCTCTGATAATATCGCAATATTATTGAGATATAGATATTTTCGATAAATATTAGATCATTTTTGTCATCGCAATCTATAGATATCATTCCTTGAAATTTATAAATTGAGACTTATGCTGTATTCTATAGAAACAATGTGGATCTTGTTGGGCTTTCAGTGCTACTGGGAGTCTGGAAGGGCAGTATGCGATAAAGAATGGGAAATTGGTGCCATTTTCAGAGCAGGAGCTAGTTGATTGTTCTATCTCAGATGGAAATCACGGATGTCAGGGAGGACTCATGGACAATGCGTTCAAATGGTTAGAGACAAAATTGGAAGAGACAGAGGTTGCCTACCCATATACTGCTAAGGTAAGTTAAATAATCAACAATTCGTTTAGCCATCCTTTCGGGAGCTTGTACCCTAGGTCAAGGAATTCATGCGCAACAACTTTTTTAAACGATTCAAATGGAAATAATAATAATAAAAAGTTGGGTCATATAATTACTGTACAAGGATTACTAATATATTTGTAAAATGATTGCAGGTATGATAAGTATTTTTAGTAGAATAATTGAGTAGAACAATTGTAGGATATTTATATAAGATTATATAACATCCCCATTTACAAATATTATTCAAAAGCAAAGATAACCGATTAAGATTGTTTGTAACGTATTGGGAAAATAATGCATTACTAAATATTCATATTATGGATTAGATGGATTTAGTATTTCGGGCCCAAGGGTACGGTCAACAGGTTAGTGATATACCATCCTTTTTGTATTACATAATGGCAAAATTATTGACATAGGAGGTGAGCTTCACGCCTTCATACAGGCCAAATCCTGCGCGTCCTGTTTAGATTGAGTGCCTAAATTACTCATTTTGTTTATTTCATTATTTTCGCACATCTCCAGTTGCTGTATACAGCTTGGACGAAACCTTAAGGGTCTAATTTTCGAGAACTTAGCATTACTTAACTTTGTAACCGTAATTTTACAATGTATTAATTTGCCTATCTAGAATGGCCATTGCAATTATGACAGCAGCAAGGGTGTAGTGGGAGACTCAGGCTACAAAGATATTGCCACAAAGGACTGTGATGCTCTGAAGGAAGCCTGTGCTACAGTTGGGACTATCTCAGTTGCAATGGACGCTTCCCATACTTCATTCCAGTTATATATGAGTGGAATATACGATCCGTTATTCTGCAGTTCTACCAGGCTGGATCATGGCGTGTTGATTGTAGGATATGACGTAGAGGATTCTAAAGATTTCTTTTGGGTTAAGAATAGCTGGAGTGAAAAGTGGGGAGAAAAAGGCTACTTCAAAATGATCAATAGGGATAACAAGTGTGGGCTTTGCACCAGTCCTAGCTATCCTACTTTGTAAAATCAGAGATTCTGCCTGAACAAGTACTAAATAACTGTGTATAGTTTTATTATATTATTATTTCTTAGTAACTAACTTCTTAGAACTAGTAGTCTGAACTGTGTAGTCTTATTTTATATTGAAGTTTGTATTTTATGGTAGTACTTCATCGTATAAGAAATACCAATAATTTCATGCCACAAATTTATTTGGCACATATTTATTTTCAATATTAAATATATACTGAATATAAAATCGAAACATGTAGACAGTTTTCTTTTCCAAGCATATTAATTCATGTTCTACAGGAGCAGTCGCAGGATTTGATAAAAGGGGGGTCTAATTTACAAAACTCCAGAAATAATTTCTGAAGAGGCATTTCTGACAGGCATAATTTCATTAGTCCAGAAAAAAGTGGGGGTCCGGACCCCCTGGATCCCCCCTGGGACCGCCTCTGTTCTATATCAACCTAACTATGAATTTCATGCTACAATCTCTTGCATTAATTAACACACCAATATATTTTTAGAATTGTAAATAATAATAACATATTCAAAGAATTACACGTGCACTTTGAACTGTTTCTCTTCAATCAAATGTTTAAAATTTTGCACAGGAGGTTGCTATACAGTTTTGAGTCTATGGTTAATCCCCCTAAATTCGCCACTGAAATATATCCAACCTTAGTTAACCAACAGAATTATCCAATTCGTTTAACATAGCCGAAACACTCATTTTAATAAAGAGATCACCTAAGTATGTTTTACCTCTCTAGTGCAGTTATTAATAGAGAAACGCTCACACTCACTCACTCATTCATTTCAGTACTTAAATCCATCACTTATAAACGGTATGTGCCTTCGACATTATTACTAGTCTATAGCATTGGAGTCTATTCTGGAGGGTCAGGAAGGTTGTTGACCGCCAATCTCAATTGAGGGGCGAGATTTTTTCTCATTTAATGGTCTAGAGAATATATACGGCGTTTATACAGACCATGAAATGAATATTAAGTCAGTACTTACTAGGAATATATATATATATATTAATATTACTAAGTTGACACTCTTAAAAAATTCAATCTTCCACAGAATGTTTTATTGTACGTATAAAGTATAACATCAATTTCCATTATTTTTCAATACCCAGTTAAACAAACCTAAAACACCCCCAATATTTTTTGACAAACTGACACCCCTTGACTGTAGCAATAGTTAATTGATATATTTAATAATTGGAATTCTATACAATTCTTTAGAAGCCATAAAGTGAATCGTTTGGTAAGTTTAGTAACTCTAATTAGGACAAATGATTGTACTGATATGCCTTTAGCCTAGAGTTTTAATAATCATTGTAACACGAGGTAAAAGTCTATTCATGTGATCCTCATCGCTTCCACTACACGAGTTTGTATATTACATATCTTGAACTGATACCAATGGTATCATGTGTATATTAGTTACTCCTTAATTACAGTCTTATGATTAAACTGGTAATATGAGTCTGTCTATTATCTGTACCATATACGTAATTACTCAAAATTCCAGGTCTTCTATTGTGAACATCATTGAAGGGATCAAAATTGTGTTGCCTTAGTAATAAGCGAACTCAACCTAATGTAAGTTGCTATATTGGAACTATTCATAATACAAGAACATTATTTTAATCATACTTGACTGTAGTTATTCGCTAGTTAAGTAGTATCTAGTCATATTAATTTACATGTAACAAATGTCTCTTTAAACAAGGAAAGGAAGTTTTACTGCATTAGCAACTCAGAACATATTCTTCATAATTAGGATGATATCGAAATTCACTTTACTGTTCTGGTCAATTGATAAATTTATTCTATTTGTTAAAAAATTAGCATTAGCATGAAGAGTCTCATATTGTTAGTACTGCTGCTAACTGTACTAACAGTAGTAAGTAGCCTTCAGCAACTGGATAAAGAATGGGAAGAATGGAAAAATGTCTATAAAGTAAAATATGGTGTAGGAGAGGAACCTTACAGGAGACGTATATGGGAGAATAATGTAGCTATGATAAAGAGGGAAAATACAATGGGGAATAGCTATGTTCTTAGGATGAACCGATTCGGTGATTTGGTGTGTTATTAATACAATAATGTAATAACAGAGTTAACTTGGTACAGTACTATTTATTACATTTTCTGTTAGAATTTAATTCAGGCTCTTACCATGGCTAGAAGCGCTTAAATTAGTCCCTTATCAAATTTTAGACAATATAAAATGCAATTTTGATTAACCAAAATGAGATGCAAACCATAGTACTAAAGCCCGCCAATAGGACCGAAGGCCTTCAAAGTATTTTATCTCCCGACACTCGAACTAGTTAGCTACTGATAGACCGACCAATTTACATGATAATTGGCGACCACCTTGGCATAAACTCTCCCGCGTACATCCCATAAAACTTCAAGGCTCAGCAGTACTCACCCCTCCTATTTGGGGTCATGATCGACCATATGTTAATAATCAAGGCCCTAAGGATATAAACTTCTCGATTTTAACTCTGGTAAACCATGGTTTGCTATTACTATGCTCAGAAGTTTGATTCCCTGTTTAAGATATACGTAATACATACCCAAATCTATTAAATATTTTAAAAATCTTCATTATGATCCAATAGGCTACAAAGGAATTTATTTCTACTTATCTTGGACGCGAGCCGATCTATGGTGATAGGAGAGATGTATTTATACCTACAGTTAGTGCTAGTGATGTCAACGATACAGTCGATTGGCGAGAACATGGATATGTTACAGGTATCAAGGATCAGGTAAATGATAATTTTATATTCATTATAGTAGTTTGTTGATTATACAAAACTCAGAGTTTTAGTTTTCAACACTAGCAAATTTTTATTATCGTGCAACAAACTTGCCCAGCATATTTTACTCGCGGACCACGTTAGCTCTCTGAAAATATTCAGCGGGCCTGGTTCCTACTTATACTCGCAATAAATCTTTTATTTAGAAACAATGTGGTTCTTGTTGGGCCTTTAGTGCTACAGGATCTCTGGAAGGTCAGTACAAGAACAAGACAGGGAGTCTCGTATCTTTCTCCGAACAACAACTAGTAGACTGTTCTAGGAAGGAAGGGAATTTAGGATGCAAGGGAGGAGACATGGATGCAGCATTTAAGTATATTGAACAGTTTGGGATAGAAAAAGAGAGCAGTTACCGTTATAAGGCGCATGTAAGCATACATAATGTATAGTGTATAGGAATCATCCAAGGTACTTCTAATTAATATGTTGACTATTAATCCATAGGTTTTGAGACAACTAGATCGGTTAATATCCCAAATTTATAATATACGAGCCCTTCGGTCTCGGTCGCTTTGCAACAGATTGTTTCTATGCACCTCATGTTAACGGCCGCTACGCGGCCTTACTCCTCACAAACAAATGATTACATAGTTAGTAAATATTTGTCATAGTTATATACGTACTTATAATACCCGTTGAAAGCTAACTTCTAGGTTGATTTTGAATTTCAATAATTTGTTTACCTATTTTGTGTAAACAACAACAACAACAAATATTCATATTATAAATTTATAAATGCAAAAATTCGAAATCAGCATACTTGCTTACCTATAATACCCGTTGAAAGCTAACTTCTAGGTTGATTTTGAATTTCATTAATTTGTTTACCTATTTTGTGTAAACAACAACAACAAAAAAATCCAAAATTGCAGCTGTGCCGACGCATGTTCCTTTGGTGGCACTATATTTTGGTGGTTGGTTAATTGATAGTGCCTCCAAAGGAACATGCATTCGGGACAGATGCAATTTTGGATTTTTTCCGCCATGTCATCATCACAATGAAGGTGTTAAATTATTTCAGAAAGGAGTTTCAAAAGGCAACGACTCTTAATGAGTTGGAAGTTTCGTTTTAGCTCACTTCATTTCAAAGATATTCAAGTTTCAGTAGAATATAATAAGTGATGAGTCAGCATTTTTTAGATGCGTGTTGGGTGATCACCCAACACCAACCAACCCATTCGATATATATAATTCACAAAATTGTAAAACACATTTTTTTGACGATGTCATCATCACCTCAAGGTGTCAATATCCACTTGTATAGGTGGCATGTGCCATAAGGGCCAATTGATAAATTTAAAGTTTGTTTCTATCTTCTATGATCTCTGAGATTTATGATATTTAATTAATTAGTATAAATATTTAATAATATTATTTTAATATAACATCAATTTCAATGTATACTTACAATAATTAACTTAAATTATTTTGCCATAAATAATAAATTAATTAATTTGGCTATCAAATTTCAATTCCGCACACTCGATAACCCCAATAATCTAATTGGAACAGTCTCTATAAGTTGAAGACAGAGCGATTAATTATGTCAGTGTATCCATTGTGCAGAATATTCACGCAGAAGTAAATATAATCACATAATCTGTTTTTGTTATGGAATGTAAAATCTTAGTTTTTCAATTATTAAATAGAAGCCAACTCGATTTCACAAGTGGAATCAATATGATTATCCCAAGTTTAAACAATAGTGTAAGATTTAACAAGTTTAATCAATATATTTATTACAAGTTGAAACAATGGAATTAGATTTAACAGTTTTACTGAAACTGAAGTGTGAGTAAACAAAGAAATTTAAACCCCGATTTGTGGCATAAATTAACGTAAAGTTTTTTATTTTTTATTTTCCAAAAGGTGTAGAATTAAATTAGCTATCCAATATGAAAATTTTATCAAATTCACAAGGTATGATTTCATGTAATAGCCATAATTAGTTTAAGTAGGTGTTAAAATTATTTGATAAAAAATGGTAACCCCAGGTGCAAATTAGACGGTCACTTCGCAACTACATGCCAAGTTTCAGCCCTCAATGTATACAGGTGTGGCCAAGGCACTTGCTACGGAGAAAAGAAATCCAAAATTGCACCCTGTGCCGACGCATGTTCCTTTGGTGGCACTATATTTTGTTGGTTGTTTATTGATAGTGCCTCCAAAGGAACATGCTGTCGGCGCAGGCTGCAATTTTGGATTTTTTTTAGCCAAGTCATCAACGCCCAAGGTGTGAAGAAGCATTTGTTAATTGGTCCGAGTCACAAGGAACGGTAGATAAATTTGAACTTTGTTTCTATCTTAAACCATCTTGAGTTTGATGCCATTCATTCATTATGTATTGATAATAAATTATATTAGCAGTTATTTATATTAGCATTGTTATCCACGGTTGAGTTGAATTAAGTCAACAAATTCCTTATATTATATTATTTTATTTAATCCATTGTATGGTAAATTAAATAGAAGCCAGCTGCAATTTATAAGTTAAATCAATTTAATTATCGCAAGTTGAATCAATAGAGTAAGATTTAACAAGTTAAATCAATATAATTTTTACAGTTGAAACAATGGAATTTGATTTAACAGTTATACTGAAACTGAAGTGTGAGTAAACAAAGAAATTTCAACCCCCATTTATGGCAGAAATAAAACTCTTTATTGAAAGTTTTCTTCTCCCATCAGACGCAGAATTTTATGGTGAGTCCAAATGTGAAATAAAATTTGGGGGTTTAGTAAAACATATTTTGTGTTATGGACCAGACAAATTTTGAAAGGTGTTAAAGATGTGTCAAAAATTTGTTAATCAAAAATCGTAACCCCAGGTGCAAATTAGACGGTCCCATCGCACCAACATGCCAAGTTTCAGCCCATCAACTATAAAGCTCAGGCCAGGGCACCGTCAACGGAGAAAAAAAAAATAATAATAATAATAATAAAAAAAATCCAAAATTGCAGCTGTGCCGACGCATGTTCCTTTGGTGGCACTATATTTTGGTGGTGGTTTATTGATAGTGCCTCCAATGGGACATGCTGTCAGCACAGCTGCAATTTTGGATTTTTTTCGCCATGTCATCATCACTATGAAGGTGTTAAAATATATCAAAAGGTGTTACAGAAGGCATCGACCCTTAGAGTGGTGGAAGTTTCCATTTAGTTCATATAATTTTAGAGATATTCAAGTTTGGGTAGAATATAATAGCTGATGACTCAGCATTTTTTATGTGAGTGTTGGGTCATCACCCAACATCAACTAACCCATTTTAAATATCGAATTAACAAAATTGTAAAAATACATTTTTTTGACGATGTCATCATCACCTCAAGGTGTCAAGACCCACTTGTATAGGTGGTACCTGGCATAAGGACCAATTGATAAATTGAAAGTTTGTTTCTATCTTTTTTTAATTCTGAGATTTATGATATTTAATTAATTAGTATAAATAAATATTAATATTATTTATAATATAACACCAATTTCAATGTCAACTTACAATTATTAAGTTAAATTATTTTGTCATAAATAAATAATTAATTAATTTGGTAATCAAATTTCAATTCCGCACACTCGATAACCCCTAATACACAAATTGGAAGTATCTATATAAGTCATATACTGACTGAATTAATTATAATAAATTACGTCAGTCTATTAACAGTGCAAGAATATTCTCGCAGAAATAAATATAATCACTTAATCTGTCGTTGTTGTGGAATGTAAAATCTTAGGTTTCAATTTGAAAATAGAAGCCTACTATCTCACAAGTTGAATCAATATAATTATTTCAAGTTGAAACAATGGAATTAGATTTCACAGTTTTACTGAAATTGAAGTGTGAGTAAAAAAGAAATTTCAACCCCCATTAATGGCAGAAATAAAACTCTTTATTAAAAGTTTTCTTCTCCCATCAGACGCAGAATTTATGGTGAATCCAAATGTGGAATAAAATTTGGGGGTTTAGTAAAACAATTTTTGAGTTATGGACCAGACAAAATTTGAAAGGTGTTAAAGATGTGTCAAAAATTTGTTAATCAAAAATCGTTACCCCAGGTGCAAATTAGACGGTTCCATCGCACCTACATGCCAAGTTTAAGCCCATCAACAATTAAGCTCTGGCCAGGGCACCGTCTACGGAGAAAAAATAAAAAAAATAAAAATAATAAAGGCAGTGATTCCAATACTGGGCCACTATACTATAGTATAGTCGGCACAGTAAAAATATAAATAATAATAATGGCAGTGATTCTAATACTGGGCCACTATACTATAGTATAGTCGGCACAGTAAAAATAAAGGCAGTGATTCTAATACTGGGCCACTATACTATAGTATAGTCGGCACAGTAAAAAAATAAAGGCAGTGATTCCAATACTGGGCCACTATACTATAGTATAGTCGGCACAGTAATATTCATATTATATATTTATAAATGCGAAATTCGAAATCAGCATACTTGTTTACCTAAAATAAACGTTGAAATCTAACTTCTAGGTTGATTTTGAATTTCATTAATTTGTTTACCTATTTTGTGTCAACAACAACAACAAATATTCATATTATAAATTTTTAATCGCGAAATTCGTGTTCGGCATACTTGTTTACCTATTATAACATTTGTTTACCTATTATAACATTTGAAAGTTAGTTTATATCCCATATTAATTGCGGTTTCTATTCCCCCACGCTTTAATATAATCCGGACAAACACACAAACACACAAATACACAAACAACAATCGAGATTTAATAATACGAGCCCTTCGGTCTCGGTCGCTTCGCGACGGATCACTCTCTCACAAAAGTAGCGAAGCGACTTTTGTTCGTTCGTATTAGGCACTACGCGATACAATTAACGGCCGCTTCGCGGCCTTTCCCTCCCCAAAAGCAATCATATTAATAATGAGCTTTAATAGCTCAATAAATTTCAGTTGCACGCATAGGCGTCGTAAATGCAAAGGTCAATCCTTCGGGCCGCCCGGAAATTCCGGGTAATGTCCGGGTAAACTCGGAGTTTAGTGTTAGTAGCATAGGGACAATCCCTTCGGCCCGCCCGGACATTTCCGGGCACCCGGGCGGTTTACGACGCCTATGGTTGCACGATAAGAAAGCTCGAATCAAAATAATACTAAGAGAAAAACAGGCAATAGAATAGACTAATGATTGATTGGTTAGATGAATTTATTTTCAATCAATCAGATTGCAGCCTCAAAAAATATTTCTATTATGTACAATCTATTTATACTAATTGATGAAATCTGCTAATTCATACTAAAAAACCCTCGAATTTAATTGGCTAACATATTTTGTCACCTTCAAATGTGAATATTTCTCTTCAAAAACCAATAGATCGTTGTCGCAGTACAAAATTACCCCTGTATGCAAATTTTCAGCTTTCTGGGACTCGTAGTCTTTCCAATTAATTCTGGACAAACACACACACACACAAACAAACACACAAACACACAAAACAACAATTTCGCTTTTAATAATACGAGCCCTTCGTTCTCGGTCGCTTCGCGACGGATCATTCTCTCACAAAAGTCGCTTCGCGACTTTTGTTCGTTCGTGTTAGGCACTACGCGATACAATAAACGGCCGCTTCGCGGCCTTTCCCTCCCCAAAAGCAATCACATTAATAATGAGTTTATTAGCTCAATAAATTTCAGTTGCACGATAAGAAAGCTCGAATCAAAATAATACTAAAAGAAAAACAGGCAATAGAATAGACAAATGATTGATTGGTTAAATTAATTTATTTTCAATCAATCAAATTGGAGCCTCAGAAAATATTTCTATTATGCACAATCTATTTATACTAATTGATGAAATCTGCTAATTCATACTAAAAAACCCTCGAATTTAATTGGCTAACATATTTTGTCACCTTCAAATGTGAATATTTTGTTTCAAAAACCAATAGATCGTTGTCGCAGTACAAAATTACCCCTGTATACAAATTTTCAGCTTTTTAGGACTCGTAGTCTTTCCAATTAATTCTGGACAAACAAACAAACACACACACACACAAACACACAACAATCCTCTTTTTATATATAGATAGATAGATTAGGCCAAACTGTGCATACACTTGTATTGATATCCATTTTTGTAGAATGAGAAATGCAAGTTTAAATCGAGTATGGTAGTAACTAAGATATCCGGCTATAAAGACATCAGGTCAGGTTCTGTTACAGAAATGAAGCTAGCAGTAGGCACCGTAGGACCTATTGCAACAGCTATGGACGCTAGTCATGACAGCTTTCAGTTCTACTCAGAAGGAATTTACAAACCTAAGAAGTGTGGGACTAAGGATAATCAACTGGACCATGGAGTATTGACTATAGGATACGGTGTTAGCCCTGAACCCTACTGGTTAATAAAAAACAGCTGGGGGAAATCCTGGGGAATGAAAGGGTATTTCAAAATTGAACAAGCAAACAATAAGTGTGGTATTTGCACCAGTTCGAGTTATCCATTCATGTGACCAGTGAGTGTCTTGTTTGCAACGATAAAAGTACATTAGTTTTTCAACAATATATACTGGATTTTTATATTTTTTCTACTAATGCTAGTTTTTAATGTGTTTGAATTTTATTTGATAACTAATTTTTATTGTGTATAGAAACACAATTTCGTTTCATTAAATTACTATAAAGAATGCTAATTTTAACAGCTGTTATTTTGTAACGAATTTACAAGATAAGAAGGTTTCAATCAGAACTAACGATCCGAGCATTAATCGCTCCACATTTATTGAAGCGCACTCCACTTCAAACTCTTATAGAGCGTACTTCCATTATCGGTATCAATTTGAAAAGGAGCGCCCTCCTACACCTCAGAAATTGAATTCGCTCCATTGTGTATCATAGAATATGTCAGATGGGACTTGCAAGAATTTATTTGGCTTTCATAATTTTGTGGATTTTCATTTAGATTTTATGTTTCCTAGATGCATTGGAGTTAATATACAAACACAAAAATTCGAATTCCCATCAATGTAAAAAACCGGTAATTGAACAGTAAGTAGTGGGTGAGAGTTTGTTCAGATTGTACTATTAAAGAAATGGGGTAATAGAAATAGTATTTATAATTGATATAGAGACAAAATTCCTACGTACAAATTGGTAAACAAGTATGTTGAACAATAATTTAGCATTAACCAATTTCCAATATGAATAATTATCAAGGTTTCATAAAAATCACCTACACAACGAAGTTTTAATTTATGCCCCCCTTAAGAATCTACATATCCCAGATTTCCTCCCTTGCATGCAAATCTTGTATGAAACACTGACTATAGATGTTGTTTATAATTACTACAAATAAGATCGCGCAAGAGTTGAATGATCTGTCGCAAAGCGACTGATACCGAATTGCTTGTTATTATTCAAAAACGATTATACTGCTTGTGTGTTTGCATATTCGTCGAGATTATAGAGCAGATAGGAGAATAGAAATTGCATTCATAATTGAGAAAGAGACAAACTTTCTAAGTGTATTATGACTAAAAAGTATGCTGAATACGAATTTCCATGTATAAACTTCCAGTATGAAGAATTATTGTTGTTTACAATTATGTAAAGAAAATTTAATAAAATTCAAAAAATAAATTAAATAGAATTGCAATGAAATCTATCTATCTATATATAAAAAGATGAATTGTTGTTTGTTTGTGTGTTTGTTTGTTTGTGTGTTTGTGTGTTTGTGTGTTTGTTTGTTTGTTTGTTTGTCCAGAATTAATTGAAAAGACTACGAGTCCCAGAAAGCTGAAAATTTGTATACAGGGGTAATTTTGTACTGCGACAACGATCTATTGGTTTTTGAAGAGAAATATTCACATTTGAAGGTGACAAAATATGTTAGCCAATTAAATTCGAGGGTTTGTTAGTATGGATTAGCAGATTTCATCAATTAGTATAAATAGATTGTGCATAATAGAAATATTTTCTGAGGCTGCAATCTGATTGATTGAAAATAAATTCGTTTAACCAATCAATCATTTGTCTATTCTATTGCCTGTTTTTCTTTTAGTATTATTTTGATTCGAGCTTTCTTATTGTGCAACTGAAATTTATTGAGCTATTAGAACTCATTATTAATGTGATTGCTTTTGGGGAGGGAAAGGCCGCGAAGCGGCCGTTAATTGTATTGCGTAGTGTCTAACACGAACGAACAAAAGTCGCGAAGCGACTTTTGTGAGAGAGTGATCAGTCGCGAAGCGACCGAGACCGAAGGGCTCGTACTATTAAAACACAAACCTCTATGTGTGTATATAGTACTATATACGTATACCGGTATATATATTTGTTTGTATGTTCCGAGTTGATTGGAGAAAGTGGACGGTTTCCAGATGTGATTTTTTGCATATAGGGGTAACTTTTGGTACCCGCCAACAAGTTGAGGTTTCCACTCAAAATTTATCACACCTCGACAAGTTATGACGTCATTGTCACATTTCGATTACCCTGAAAAGTCACATAATCGCACATAATTCGCGCCCTCTAGGAGATAAATATCTGAAAATTTAATAGAACATGTACATTAATGTTGCGGACAAGTTGGTCACACTAGATTACCAATATGCTTACTCATTATTGCATGATTACGTGAACACTAAATTTCATATTCTTAAATTTGACTATTTATTCCTATTTACTCTTTATAATCAATGTTAGAAGTGTATAAACCACACACCAACCGCGAAGCAGTTGATGTGTGGTTGTATTCTGCCGCGAAGCGACATAGCAAGCGAAGCGCGCTAGTGTTAGATAATGTGAATAACCAGGAGCGTATTTGACGGGGGATCCATGGAGCCCCCAGTCGGTGTTCCACTGGATTTCGTCGGAGGAATAGAGTAATAAGGAAGGAAGGAAAATAATAGTTAAGTTTAGGGGGGAAATTTAGAATGATCAATTTGATCTTTTGGATAAATAGTTTAAACACTGCAATTCTAAATATTGAAAGGAATATCACTGAATTCATCATTGAAATCCAAAATTGCAGCTGTGCCGACACATGCTCCTTTGGTGGTGGTTTATTGATAGTGCCTCCAAAGGAACATGCTGTCGGCACACTGCAATTTTGGATTTTTTCGCCATGTCATCAACGCCTCATGGTGTGAAGAACCATTTGTTAATTGGTCCGAGCCACAAGGAACGGTAGATAAATTTGAAGTTTGTTTCTATAATAAACCATCTTGAGTTTAATGCCATTCATTCATTATGTATAGATAATAAATTATATTATTAGTTATTTATTTTAACAATGATCCACGGTTGGTTGACTTGAGTCAACAAATTCCTTATATTATATTATTTAATTTAATCCATTGTATTGTAATACTACAATTAAATAGAAGCCAGCTGGAATATCTAAGTTAAATCAATATAATTATCGCAAGTTGAATCACTAGAGTAGGATTTAACAAGTTAAATCAATATAATAATTACAAGTTGAAACAATGGAATTAGATTTCACAGTTTTATTGAAATTGAAGTGTGAGTAAACAAAGAAATTTCAACCCCTATTTATGGCAGAAATTAAACCCTTTATTGAAAATTTTCTTCACCCATCAGACGCAGAATTTTATGGTGAATCCAAATATGAAATAAAATTTGGGGTTTATAAAAACATATTTTGAGTTATGGACCAGACAAATTTTGAAAGGTGTTAAAGATGTGTCCAAAATTTGTTAATCAAAAATTGTAACCCCAGGTGCAAATTAGACGTCGACTCCGAACCTACATGCCAAGTTTCAGCCCATCAACTATAAAGCTCTGGCCAGGGCACCGTCTACGGAGAAAAAAAAAAATCCAAAATTGCAGCCTGTGCCGACGCATGTTCCTTTGGTGGCACTATATTTTGTTGGTGGTTTATTGATTGTGCCTCCAAAGGAACATAATGTCGGCGCAGGCTGCAATTTTGGATTTTTTTTCGCCAAGTCATCAACGCCCAAGGTGTGAAGAACCATTTGTTAAGTGGTCGGAGTCACAAGGAACGATTGTTGAATTTGAAGTTTGTTTCTATCATAAACTATCTAGAGTTTAATGCCATTCATTCATTATGTATTGATAATAAGTTATATTATTAGTTATTTATTTTAGCAGTTATCCACGGTGAGTTGAGTAAAGTCAACAAATTCCTTATATTATATTATTTTATTTAATCAATTGTATAGTAATACTAGAATCAAATAGAAGCCAGCTGGAATTTATAAGTTAAATCAATATAATTATCGCAAGTTGAATCACTAGAGTAGGATTTAACAAGTTAAATCAATATAATTATTACAAGTTGAAACAATAGAATTAGATTTAACAGTTTACTGAAATTGAAGTGTGAGTAAACAAAGAAATTCAATCCCCATTTATGGCAGAAATTAAGCCCATTAAAAAATCTTTCTTCCCCCATCAGACGCAGAATTCTAAGATGAATCCAATGGTGAAATAAAAATTGGGGTTTAGTAAAACATTTTTTGAGTTATGGACCAGACAAATTTTGAAAGGTGTTAAAAATGTGTCCAAAACGTGTTAATCAAAAATCGTAACCCCAGGTGCAAATTAGACGGTCCATTTCAGCCGATCAACTATAAAGCTCTGGTCAGGGGACCGTCTACGGAGAAAAAATATAAAATAAAGGCAGTGAGTTAGAACTGGGCCACTATAGTATAGTATAGTATAGTCGGCACAGTTTAAATCTAAGTTGTTTAATACGTCTTTTATTGTCTACGTATTACGTATAATACGTATAATGTAATACGTATTATACGTATACCTTACTTATAATATCGAGCTCATGGAATTTGATTTGAATAACTTTTGGTTTAATCGTTATTCTTTTATTGTTAATCGACTCGTAGTATAGTTTGTATAGTACAAATATGATTATTTGTTAGATGTTGTTTTTACAACAAGAATTAGAAATATTCTATTGAATTTACTTCAAAAATATCCCTGGTTGATCATAGATTTAACGTATAATACGTACTGGTGGATAGCGTATCACGTATAATACGTATTATACGTATTATACGCAATACTCGTATTAAACAACTTAGGTTAAAATCGAATAGATGACCTCATCAACTCATTTTCTCATCATAAAAACCAGAAAATATCTTAATGTAGGAAACATTTATATCATTTGAAATGTGTATATTTTTGAGTTTTTTTGACAAAATATATTTTGAGTGTTTTGGTGAGTAAAACTCGTCGGAGCTGAATTGGTGGAGCCCCCACCTAGACTTTGGACCCTACGCCCCTGTGAATAACTAAGGTGACTATATATTTCAAATTAATGATATATTTATATTTATGTGATTTATAATTGAAAAGAGCGCGATTGTGTGACATTTGAATTATCCGTCACGAAGCGTACGAGACCGAATCTCTCGTATGTTCAAACATTTGTGAGGGGCCGAAATCCCAAATCCCATTTTAAAGGTATCTACCACGCTGGACTTTGAGTGATACATTTTTTATGTACTTAATGTATCAAATATAATCAACTACATCTATCTATATATTAAAAGCGCAATTGTTGTTTGTGTTTGTGTATTTTCCATAATTAATAGGAAAGATCACAAGCTGTAGAGATCTGAAAATTTGCATGCAGGGGTAATTTTCTACGCTGACAAAGATCTATTGGTTTTTCTAAACGAAATAACAGGATTATGAAGTAATAAAGGCAAATATTTGGGAACAACTCTCAGTTATAATCCGATTCGCCCACAATTTCAGATGATAACACAACATGCAATGCGACAAAGTATACCGATTTAGGGGATTGTGGCTTCACTTAGGAACTAATTTGGATTCAGCTAATACAATTTTGATTCAATCGACAAACGATTATGTCACATTCTCAAATATATTGTATTGCATGTGTCTACAAATTTTAAAAATTTCGCATCTAATCTTCGCCAGGCAATAACAAAAAATCCCAAATTGCAGCCTTTGATCAAAAATCGTAACCCCAGGTGTAAATTATACGGTTATCCAGCACCTACATCACAACTTCCAGCCCTTAAACTATTAAACTCTGGCCAGGCAGTACCGGATTTAGGGTGTTGTGGGCCTAGGGCTTTTATTATTTTTGGGTCTATTTTTATATCCTTTATTTTTTCCAATGATAGTCCCTATTTTACATATTTAAGCAGAAACAATGAAATAACACTTTTTCTTCAATAATTACCATTAATATAAACCAGTTCTTCGGTCTAGGTCGCATCGTGTCTTTTTCGTTCGTGTTAGACTACAAAATAAACTTATTTATTATCACTCATAATAAATAAGTTAAGCCTGTGAATTGTAAATACACGTACTTAATTTAATACAGATTAGTTTGTCGCAATTTGGGAGTCAATGTAATTCAACTGATTAATTAAAATGCTATTTACTACCAAGATTTTCCTCCTGACAATAAATTGTTGGATCATTATGTCATTTACAATGCAGAAGATATAGGCGGGTAAATCGTTGAATATCTTTGATAGTAATATCATGCATAATTATGTGATTGACGTAAGCAAAAATAAATCACCAATAGAAGTAAACTGATGGAAGCCAAACTGGATTAATCAAAGTATGCAATCTCGGAAAAATGTAGGTAAAGATTAAATCTCCAAAACACAATTTGAGCAATGAGGAAGCAGTTGGAGGTACGTTTTTGATAATACCTGGCGCTTATTATAAGTGGAAATTGTAAAATTTTGAAGAGAAATACATTACAATATATAGTATAATATGACAAATTTGTGTCGACTGAATCAAATAGTAGGAGTAAAATCCAAATTAGTTCCTACGTGAGGCTATAATTCCATAAATCGTAACGTGTGCTTCATTTTATGCTGCCTTGTCATCTAAAGAATGAAGTGGGCCTAGGGCTTTAGCCCGAGCATCCCTATGGTAAATCCGCCACTGTGGCTAGGGCACCGTCTACGGAGAAAAAAATCCAAAATTGGAGCAGTGCCGACGCATGATCCTTTTGAGGCGCTATCCTTTGGTGGCTAGTTGCTAGTTAATTGATAGTGCCTCCAAAGGAACATGCTGTCAACACAGCTCCAATTTTGGATTTTTTTCGACATGTCAGCATCGCGTCAAGGTGTTAGGACATCTATTCAAAGTGCTAACGAGCCACAAGGAACGATGTATGAAATTAATGAGATCTATTAAATATGTATAAATCAACAATTATTTAGGAGTATAATTAGTTAATTATTTCGGAAATATTATCCACAGTTAATATTAAAAGTCTAAACAATTTGCTTTAGTTAATTTAATGTAATTTAATTCATTGTATATAAATACTACAATTAAATAGAAGCCAGCTGAATTAAAAGTTAATAAAGTTAAATGAATATACGTATAGTTATCGCAAGTTGAAACAATAGAGTATGATTTACCAAGTTAAATCAATATAATTATTACAAGTTTAAACAATAGAATTAGATATAACACTTTTACGGAAACTGAAGTGTGAGTAAACAAAGAATTTCAACCCCCATTTATGGCATGTATTAAACTCAAAATAAAAATTTGTCTTCTCCATCAGACGCAGAATTTTATAAATTAAGATTATATATTCCATAACAACGACAAATTATGTGATTTTATTTCCTTCTGTAAGAATACTCTTTAACATTAACTCTGCAAAACAATTCCTGTAGGTAAACTCCCCAAACCCCTCATTAGGTCGCTCGCTACGCTCGCTGCTTGTACCTTTGATCTCGCAGAGACTTTCTCCTAGCTACGCCCTTGAGAGAGGGTATATCATTATACCTTTAAAATACATCAAAATTGAAATGTTATAAAATACAATGGAAATGTACTTTAGTACCATATGCGTAGTTTTCAGGGTTGTATTCAAATATCGATCAATATGGTGGTACACGGAGACCCTAATATTAGATGAAGTGGTACGCGTGTGAAAAGTTTGAGAACCACTGGAATAGACAAATGATTGATTGGTCAAATTTATTTATTTTCAATCAATCAGATTGCAGCCTCAGAAAATATTTCTATTATGCACAATCTAATTATACTAATTGATGAAATCTGCTAATCCATACTAACAAACCCTCGAATTTAATTGGCTAACATATTTTGTCACCTTCAAATGTGAATATTTCTCTTCAAAAACAATAGATCGTTGTCGCAGAACAAAATTACCCCTGTATACAAATTTTCAGCTTTCTAGGACTCGTAGTCTTTCCAATTAATTCTGGACAAACACACACACACACACACACACACACACAGACAACAATTCCTCTTTTAATATACGAGCCCTTCGGTCTCGGTCGCTTCGCGACGGGTCATCTCCCACAAAAGTCGCTTCGCGACTTTTGTTCGTTCGTGTTAGGCACTACGCTATACAATTAACGGCCGCTTCGCGGCCTTTCCCTCCCCAAATGCAATCACATTAATAATGAGTTTTAATAGCTCAATAAATTTCAGTTGCACGATAAGAAAGCCTCGAATCAAAATAATACTCAAGAAAAACAGGCAATAGAATTAGACAAATTATTGATTGGTCAAATGAATTTATTTTCAATCAATCAAATTGGAGCCTCAGAAATTATTTCTATTATGCACGATCTAATTATACTAATTGATGAAATCTGCTAATCCATACTAACAAACCCTCGAATTTAATTGGCTAAAACTGGATTATTACACTTGCACTTTGCTATACCTGTGTTGGTACGATACACTATTTATGGTTGATTAGTGTAGGGACTAATTAATTAACTGTGTAACAATCAGTGTACGTCTAATGCTTTGAATTTTCTACAGATCGGAACAAAATTGGGAAGCTAGTAAAAAATATCTGTTTTTCGCAACTGTGACGTCATAATCCCGTTTTTTTGTTTCAAAAACCAATAAATCGTTGTCGCAGTACAAAATTTCCTCTGTATACAAATTTTCAGCTTTCTGGGACTCGTAGTCTTTCCAATTAATTCTGGACAAACACAGAAACATTCCTCTTTTAAAATATAGATAGATAGATTAATAAATATTTATACTAATTAGCTAAATTTCATTAATCTCAGAAATGATATAAGACAGAAACAAACTTTCAATTTATCAATTGCTCCTTATGCACGTACCACCTATACAAGTGTGTCTTGACACCTTGAAGTTATGATGACATCGTTAAAAAATGTGTTTTTAGAATTTCGTGAATTAAATATTTCAAATGGGTTGGTTGGTGTTGAGTGATCACCCAACACAGACATAAATAATGCTGAGTTATCACCTATTATAATATACTCAAACTTGAATATCTCTAAAATGAAGTGAACTAAATGGAAACTTCCACCACTCTAAGGGTCGATACCTTTCTGAAATAATTTAACACCTTCATAGTGATGATGACATGGCGAATAAAATCAAAAATTGCAGCCTGTGCCGACAGCATGTTCCTTTTTCCAAATTCAACAATCGTTCATTTGTCCCATAACAACTTGTTAAATGAGTCTAAACACCATGAGGCGTTCATGACATGGCGAAAAAAATCCAAAATTGCAGCCTGTGTCGACAGCATGTTCCATTGGAGGCACTATCAATAAACCACCAACAAAATATAGTGCCACCGAAGGAGCATGCGTCGGCACAGGCTGCAATTTTGGATAAAATTTCGTTTGATAAATTTCGTAACACCAGGTGCAAATTAGACGGTTCATACGCACCTACATGCCAAGTTCAGCCCATTAACTATAAAGCTCTGGCCAGGGCACCGTCTACGGAGAAAACAAAAATATTAATAATATTAAAGGCAGTGATTTTAGAACTGGGCCACTATTCTATAGTATAGTGGCCCAGTTCTAATCTTACTGCCTTTATTATTATAATATTATTTCTCCGTAGACCGTAGACGGTGCCCTGGCCAGAGTCTTATACATTGAGGGCTGAAACTTGGCATGTTGGCGCGGAGTGAACGTATAATTTGTACTTGGGAATACGATTTTTGATCAAATAAATTTAACACCTATTAACTAACTATGGCTCATTACATTAAATCATACCTTGTGAACTTGATAACATTTTATTATTTAGATGGCTAATTTAATTCTACACCTTTTGGAAAATCACAAATATTCAACTGTGTGTTGTTTATGCCATAATTGGGGTGCCAATTTCCTGTGTTTCCTCACAGTTCAGATTCAATAAAACTGTTAAATCAATTTCCATTGTTTGAACTTGTAATAAATATATTGATTAAACTTGTTAAATCTTACACTATTGTTTAAACTTGCGATAATCATATTGATTCCAGTTGTGAAATCGAGTAGGCTTCTATTTCATAATTGAAAACTAAGATTCTACATTCCATAACAACAACAGATTATGTGATTATATTTAATTCTGCGAGAATATTCTTGCACAATGGATACACTGACATAATTAATTCGCTCTCTGTTTAACTTATAGAGACGGTTCCAATTAGATTATTGGGGTTATCGAGTGCGCTGAATTAAAATATTATAGTGAAATTCAATTTAAATTAATAATTATTGCAAATAATTGAACTTAATTTAATTTGCTGTAAATTATTAATAATTTGAACAATTATTTATACTAATTTCTAAATTTCATTAATCTCACAAATGTAATTAGATAGAAACAAACTTTCAATTTATCAATTGATCCTTATGAAACGGACCACCTATGCAAGAGGGTATTGACACCTTGAGGTGATGATGACATCGTCAAAAAAAGTGTTTTTACAATTTTGTGAATTCTATATTTCGAATGGGTTGGTTGGTGTTGGGTGATCACCCAACACGCACATAAAAAAAACAACTCATAGTGATGATGACATAAGGAAAAAAATCCAAAATTGAAGCTGTGCCGACAGCATGTTCCTTTGGAGGCACTATCAATAAACAACCACAAAAATATAGTGCCACCAAAGGAATATGCGTCGGCACATGCTGCAATTATGGATTTTATTTTCTCCGTAGACGGTGCACTGGCCTGAGCTTTGTAGTTGAATTTGCACCTGGGGTTACGATTTTTGATTAACAAATTTTGGACACATCTTTAACACCTTTCAAATTTTGTCTGGTCTATAACTCAAAAAATGTTTTACTAAACCCCCAATTTTTATTTTACCATTGGATTCATCATAAAATTCTGCGTCTGATGGGATAAGAAATTTTTTAATAATGGGTTTAATTTGAAATTCCCTTTGTTTACTCACACTTCAGTTCAATTGAAAGTGTTAAATCTAATTCTATTTGTTTCAACTTGCGATGGTTGATTAACTAGCAGTTAATCAACTATTTACTACCTATATCTTCTGCATAATAAATGATATATTGATGATGCAACGAATTAATAATAATCAAACAATATACTAAGCAATAGCAATAATTTATTTATTAATTAGTTGACTTGGATCCCAAATAGCAGCATACTGAATTGAATACTACGTGTAATTTACAAGTCACAAGTTTAACATACGTATTTAAAAAGAGTGATAATTGAGGAGAGCAAGGCAGCGAAGCGGCCGATAATTAATTGTGTTGGGTAGTGTCTAAGACGAATGAACAAAATGTGAGAGTGATCCGTCGCGAAGCGACCGAGACCGAAGGGCTCGTATACTTTAAATTTCAAAACCATTTCTGATATTCTAACAATAGATTAATGAGATCGAATATCTGTTATATTATTCACGATAGTTATTTGTCTGTGTTTGTTTGCTTGCCCGCATTATATTAGAGTGCTAGAGGGATTAAACTCATATATAATGGGGATACATATTAAATTCCAAATGTTATTATAGGTAAACAAGTATGCTGAATTAAAATTTCGCATTTCCAAATTTTATTATGATTATTTATTGCAATCGTTTATGAATTGATAAACAAATTGGTTCAAATTTATAATGAACTAGATTAACTTCCAATTGTTAAATGGATAAACTCTGATTACTAATTCAATGTTTCAAATTTTATGATGTGAAATTTATTGTTCTTGTTTGGAATAGGTAACGAATCAATTAATTTTGAAATGTACATACAGTATATGCCAAGTATTATAGGTAAATGCATATACAGGTATAAAACCAAAGCGGCACCCATCGGGAGAATGATTTTGTGCCGCTTCTCGGAGGTTGCCGCTACTCGGAGGTGCCGCTTTGGGAGGTTTACCTGTACTGAATAGACCTGGCAATTAATTCATGTTTATTTGTGTCAAGCTGAAAAAATCACGAATAATACCAGGGGCGCATCCAGGATTTGTTAAAAGGGGGGCTGTCATTTTATGATAAGAAAACACATCACCAGCTGGGGTCGGGCGCTGTAACCCCCCAGTAGGATTCCAGGAGCTTTATCCCTTGAAACCAGATACGATAGAGTGCTATTTTCCCAATTTCCAATAACTAACAAGTCCAATACTTTGTATATTTTTCTGGACATTTCGAATTCACGAGACCATATGCCACACTGTGCCCAAGGAGTGAAAATTGAGGCGATGTAAGATCCCCAATTTGAGTCTTGGAGGGATAAATTAATTAAAAGCAATATATAATCCTGAGATCAAATAACTATAAAGCTCCATACTAGATTATGGAAGAAAAGCTTATATACTCCAACTCCCTTACCCGGGCACTATGGTCAGAGGGTACGCGTAACTCAAATTTTCCCGGAGCTGAGAAATACAATGGCTGGAACACAAGGAATTCCAAAGTGTATAATCCATATTTTCTAAATTCATTCAAAATTTAAAACTGATGTTTTTAACGGGCAGTGGATAATATAAGATATGTATCTGGTTTTTAATTTTTTCATTATACTTCATTATTGTTTAAATGAATACATTTTTATTTGTCATTACATCAAAATGGTACCCGGTTGAGGGAGGTCCGGATGACGGAGGTTTGAGTGTATTCGAGTGGTAATCTTGGATATAAAGGAGTGGTTCCCAAACTTAACTACTTCGCGGCCCGTATTTACTTCTCCAACAAACTCGCGACCCCCTTTCTAACAAATATAACTATATTTCATACCTTAAGTGAGATGATGTGTGATATGTTCCATACACCATTCATAATATTTTAGTTATTTTTATTCAGTTAACACGAGGTAGTTTGATATCTTTCTTCTTTTCACCGTGTCCATTCATAATACTTATCACCACACTATATTTTCAGAAATTTAATACAATATAGGACCCCAGTGGCATAGCCATGGCCAGCCGTGGCCAGGTCCCGCTTGTCGCAACCAGTGTGGACAGTGGACCCCACCTAGAGCAGTATCCAGGGTGCGGCACTTGGGGCACAGGTTGCACCCAAAAGTCTATCATAATGCCCACTCAGAGTTGCAAATGGGTCACGAGCAGTGACCCATGACCCATTAGACCCATCGAAGGAGTGACCCATGACCCACTGACCGATGGGTCAATGACCCATTCATGTTATTATGTGACCAATTATATATTCAATATTTGAACTTAGAAGTAACTATAATGTAAATAGAATTTAGTCTCACGCAATCATGATATCAAGTTGTTATTATAACCTTCTAGCACTACAGATACGGCTTCGATGGTATCTGGTAACATTGAATTACGATGAGACGTTATTATACTATGTAGAGCATTAAAGGCATTATAATGCCTCTTGCTCTCTGATGATCTCTTATTACAAGTCTAATGATCTCTCTTGCTCTCTGATGATCTCTTATTACAAGTCTAATGATCTCTCTTACATCTAGATAATTAATTAATCAAAGTATTGATGGGTCATGACCCATGGCTTGTGACCCATGACCCATTGACCCATCCCAAAAACGTGACCCATATGACCAGGCTTGTCAAAAGGTCCCGCATTGTCAGGTCATGTCAGGTCAGGTCAGGTCAGATCTTATATACAATATTTACGGTCAGGTCAGGTCAGGTCTTGGTGGAAAAAAATTGATACAGGTCAGGTCAGGTCAGGTCTTTCACATTATCAGGTCATTTCATGTCAATTTCAGGTCAATTTCAGGTCAATTCCAGGTCATTTCAGGTCGATTTCAGGTACTAGTACTAGTCTACTATATTATATTTATATACTACTAGTAAGTAGTGAGGTTTATACGATATAGACATCAATTTATTAATTGGTGTGGCGTTGATCAGCATTTCCCTACGACTTTTTAAATGTCATGGCGCGTTTAACGCGCTTTGTGGGAAAGAGTGGCGTTGATATATCTGAAAAATAAATCCAACCGAGATGACCCTTATAGACTAGGTTAGGTCAGGTCAAGGCGTTCAGAAAATAGGTTCAGGTCACTCAAAGGTCAGGTCAGGTCAGGTCATGACCTGACCTTTTGACAAGCCTGCATAATATGCATATGACCCATGACCCATGGGTCACTGACCCATTTGCAGCTCTGTGCCCACTATAGTGCGGCAATGTCACACCCAAAATTTAGCAGTGCCGAATCTTCATGCAGGCCTAGCCATGCCGCTAACCCCACCATATTTGGATTTCAGCAATGCGGGGCCCAGCTTAAATAGTTAGGGCCTGCTGCAAGGACGGATGCGCCCAAGGAGGTGGGTACAAAATCTCAGTTCTTTATATTTTAAATAAGTGCTATCTCGATGTACCTGACAGTTGGAAGCCCAAAAGGTTCGGAAATCGAAGTATCGCGGTACATAGACCACAATGTAATGGGATATAAACTTGGGAGGAGTGGACATGTTCGGCTATTCGAAGTTCGGATAATCAACATTCCTAGAAGAGAACGCCGAAAAGTTTTAATTCTTTTCGGTGTTCATCTCTATTAAAAACACAATTGTTCTTTGTTGAGTGTTTGTGTGTGTGTTTGTCCAGAATAAATAGGAAAGACCATATGCTCTAGAAACCCAATGTCAACACCTGTTTAATACTGTGGTTGTATGACGTCACTAATTTACAATTAAGTCATATCTCTAACAGTTTTCACTCAATCGCTCCCAAAATATATCAACTTATAGAACTAACTTTGTCAAACCTCAGCCAATTTTGTATTTATCACTGTAATTTCGCTTCTGGAATTAATAAAAATTTAAACCCTGATTTTAATTAACACATCGCGTGAGGTCTGTCAATTCAATTCTAGGAATAAAGGAATTCTATTTCTCATATAATTCTAATTTAGGGCTCGACCCCGACTCTTTTATTACTGTGCCGACTATAATATAGTAAAGTGGCCTATTGAAATGAATGCCTTAGTGAATTATTACTGTGCCGAATATACTATAGTATAGAGCAGTGGTTCTCAAACTGTGGTACGCGTACCACTGGTGGTACGCGAGCTCCTTCTAGTGGTACGCGGAGCTATAGGCGGAGGAAGGAGGAGTCAGGGGAAGGGGGGGCACTTGCTCCGTTTATTGTTGATATTATTCAACACAGTCAATACCTTCAATTATCTAATGTGCTAGATTACACATTATAAATCAATTGTATTTTGACTTTGTTAGCAAATTATGCTTCCTGCAGGTAGATTAGTGGTTAACATTAACTCTGCAAAACAATTCCTGTAGGTAAACTCCCCAAACCCCTCATTAGGTCGCTCGCTACGCTCGCTGCTTGTACCTTTGATCTCGCAGAGACTTTCTCCTAGCTACGCCCTTGAGAGAGGGTATATCATTATACCTTAAAATACATCAAAATTGAAATGTTATAAAATACAATGGAAATGTACTTTAGTACCATATGCTGTACGTAGTTTTCAGGGTTGTATTCAAATATCGATCAATATGGTGGTACACGGAGACCCTAATATTAGATGAAGTGGTACGCGCTGTGAAAAGTTTGAGAACCACTGGTATAGAGGCCCAGTATTGAAATGACAGCCTTGGTATATCTATCTATACCAGGGGTACTTATACTGGGGGGCGTAAAGGTATTGTAGGAGCGGCGTAATACCCTCAGAAAATGCAAACTCATCAACCAAGGGGGGTATGGGATGAAAAAGCTTAAGAACACCTGATCTATACCATATACTCCTTTAGATAAGGACTGGAACGTCGCGATCTCGGGGTTTTTAACTTGAGAGGCTCCAATTTTAAAAATTGAAAAAGCATTAGGTTTCCGGTTTCCAAATGTGATTTTTGGCATACAGGGGTACCTATTGGTACCCGCCAACAAAATGAGGTATCCACTCAAAATTTCTCACACCTCGACAAGTTATGACGTCGTCACATTTCGAGAACCTCGAAAATTCACTTAATTGCACATAATTCCCGCCCTCTAAGAGATAAAAATCTCAAAATTAATAGAAAATTGTATTGATTTAACTAGTTAAATCTTACTCTATTATTTCAACTTAAGATAATTATGTTGATTTGACTTGTGAATTCGAGCTGGGTTCTATTAAATTGTAGTATTACTTACCATACAATGGATTAAAGGAAATTATAGTCAACTCCCGTTATAACGAAGTGCTCGGTACCGTAGTTTCATTTCGTTATAAGCGGAGTTTGTTATAACCGGAGTTCGTTATAAGCGGAGTTCGATCTTAAAAGAGTTCATTACAAGCTGAATTTCGTTGAAACCTGGAGTTCATAATTTATGGATTTCGTTATAACCGGAGTTCGTTATAACCGGAATAAAATCAATAGCTTAGAGGCTATATGGGATTTAAATGACTTCGTTATAAGCGGAATTTAGTTATATCCATTTCGTTGTAACCGAAGTGCGACAGGGTGTCAACGATGATAGGCAAGTTGGCCCGAGTACTGTGGCATGCAGCATGTTGACAGACCCATCTGGTGTCAGAGAGTCGTTGCATCTCCAAATAGTCTTTAAATGTATAAGTGATGAAATTATATAACATGAATTGTATCTACACGTGTGAAAATAAATCGAAGAACTAAAGTAATGAGGATTCTTAAAAGTGAGAATTGTGGTGACAACAATGGAAAAACTATTCTGACTTGTGACAACAGTCCAAAAATATCCAAAATTGCAGCCTGTGCCGACGCATGTTCCTTTGGTGGTACTATATTCTAGTGGTGGTTTATTGATAGTGCCTCCAAAGGAACATGCTGTCGGCACAGCTGCAATTTTGGATTTCTTTTCGCCATGTCATCATCACTATGAAGGTGTTAAACTATTTCAGAAAGGTGTTTCAAAAGGCTACGACTCTTAGTGAGTTGGAAGTTTCGTTTTAGCTCATTTCATTTCAAAGATATTCAAGTTTCAGTAGAATATAATAAGTGATGAGTCAGCATTTTTTATGTGCGTGTTGGGTGATCACCCAACACCAACCAACCCATTCGAAATATAGAATTCACAAGCTTGTAAAAACAATTTTTTTTGACGATGTCATCATCACCTCAAGGTGTCAACACCCATTTATAGATGTGCTACGTCAGAGGTGTAGCAATAGGCGGTTCATTGAACCAGGGCCCCCGATGTCTCGGGGCCCCCCAAAATAATACCAGCCAACCTATTTGAGTGAGGTGCATGCATTTGTCAGAATTTTGGAGTTGGCATTTGTCAGAATTATCATGACCTGCACTTGTCCGAATCAATATTTGATCGACTGTCACTTGTCCGAATCAATATTTGATAGACTGTCACTTGTCCGAATCAATATTTGTTCGACTGTCACTTGTCCGAATCAATATTTGTTCGACTGTCACTTGTCCGAATCAATATTTGTTCGACTGTCACTTGTCCGAATCAATATTTAGATCGACTGTCACTTGTCCGAATCAATATTTGATCGACTGTAACTTGTCCGAATCAATATTTAGATCGACTGTCATTTGTCCGAGTCAATAATTAGTTTGAATATGAAGTTACTTATCAGACCTGTAAAATTATCAACTGTTACTTGCTTGAGCACAAGGATCATAAATAGGAGTTATTTATTAAATTACTTTAATAGAATGTGAATATAATAATATAATTAATCTGTGAAAATCTGAAACCTAGACTCTATAAAGGAACGACACACGGGACAGAGTTGCCCAAGGTCAGCGATTCTTTGGACACATAGATTGCAGCAGTTTGCATGCCGACATGGCATAAATACCCATGTCTCAGTACGGGGTCCAAGACAAACAACACATTGATTTCCTGATGCATAATTTTCATCAATCTCATCTTCGGAATCGCTTGAAGAGGTGTTATCATTCGCTATGTTTCCGATTGAATTGCTTATTGATTTCAAAAATTTCCACGGATTGTAAATTCCATCTTGGAGTTTTTGTTTGCATGCCAACCTATAATCATCATTTTTAAGGTCTTTCTTCTTTCTGGGTCTGGATATTTCTCGCCCCTGGCGTAAGCGTCCAATATCATTCTCCGTATCTGCAATTACCTCATTTAGTATCGACATAAAAGTCCAAATTCATGGGTGGCAAGTTTTACTATCGACTTTAACTTTGAATGGTAGCTTTCGGCCGCGTTGTTAGTAGAAATATTCAGTTCATGAATTGATAGTTCTTCGGGTGTTATTCGGGTTAGCCATCTCTTTTTAAAATATTGTTTTAATTTTTCCAATTTTTGCATCTCAGAATGTTCGATACTAGGTATTTGAATTAAGTTTGCAGTGGGAGTAATCAGAGGTCCTGGCAAAAAAGGGATAGCCATCAATTGTTTGATGAAAGATCTTGTGTCTGCGTTGTTCCTGAATG
Source organism: Hexactinellida sp. DTS-2022 (assembly GCA_028753945.1). Lineage (NCBI taxonomy): Eukaryota > Metazoa > Porifera > Hexactinellida > Hexactinellida sp. DTS-2022. Next base: position 2,135,839 of record JAPNXP010000003.1, read on the forward strand.
CATGAGCCAGTCCTAGTTTCTGTGTTTTTGCCCATAAACGTTGTGTATAGTGGAACCAGCAGCCATATAACTTCACCTGTGGGTAAACTTCTTTTAGTGCATTTCTAGCTGCAGGTTCCCAATCTGACATGGAGGCTGAAGGCTGGAATTGAGGGACATAGACGGTAATATTTTCCAACACCGCTTTATATATCTCCTTACTCTTTGCCGTCATTAAGCAGTGAATTGCTGGTAAAGTATGACGTCCTACCGAAACAAAAATACTAGTCCACAATTGAGCGAATTGGATAGGAACTGTATAAAACGTTCCATCAAATTGAATATTTGTAACTTCACTTAGCAATTTGGCCATTTGTTCAGAAAAGAAAATCACTCCAGTCTGTTCACCACAAGTCACCTGAATTTTGAAATATTGGCCATAAGGTGTTGTTGGCAACATCTTACAAAATTCATCAGCTGTCAGGGGAATCTTTGGTTGAATCTTCCTTCTAGCCCGGTACATGGATGACTCACATTCCGGAAAGGAAATATCGCAAGAATGAGGATCAGTTCAAGTCGTATCATCGAACACTTTCCTGAGGTTTGGTTGTGATGATTTAGCAGTGGATTTGCATTTGGATTTAAGTTAAAAATTTCCGACATATAATCATTCACAGTATGGTTGTGATCTCGCAAAGGGGTAATTAAATTAGTTTCACGATTAATCCTCCTAGTCTCCTTGCAGCCAGTACGAAAGATAGCACATTTAAGGAAATATATTTGTCCGTAGGTTTTGACTGAATGTATTTATTTCCATCACAACTTGTAAAGACTTTTCCAAAGCTGCGTTTATATTCTTCAATAGTATATTCCATTGTATTTTGGACAAAAAAATTATTTCGTAGTATTTATGCATTCTATAAGAGATTAGATTGGTGCCTGGAATAAATAAGAAGCCGAAGTATTTTGGATTAACACCGTTACATCAATTGAAAAATGATGGTGTGAACTCAAAAACTAAGTATACCTTTGGCTTCATATTCAAACTAATTATTGATTCAGATCTAAATATGTATTCGGACAAGTGACAGTCGAACAAATATTGATTCGGACAAGTGACAGTCGATCAAATATTGATTCGGACAAGTGACAGTCGATCAAATATTGATTCGGACAAGTGAAGGTCATGATAATTCTGACAAATGTCAACTCCAAAATTCTGACAAATGCAGCGCCCCCATTTGAGTCATATCCCCGTATATTGGCCAAATCCCTGTACAAGGTCCCAAAAGTTTTCCTCGCTCGCTGCGCTCGCTCGTCCAGAGAATTACTATACTTGAAATTACTATAGACAGTGATATAGAAAAAATATCAATTTGAAAAGGAAAAAGCATTAAATTATATACTGTACACTGTACAGGGAATCCTGTACGCTTTAATAAATATATAAACTAGTTGTGCCTTTATGTGGTCAATGCAGAATGCATAGCAGAATATACTATCATCACTGTAGACATTTTTAGGCATTATTTGACTCATAATTAGTAAATTAGAAAATCTGTACGAATGGAATAAATGGGGGGGGGGGGGGGGCGGCACATACTTTTGAACCGGGGCCCCCGAAACCTTAGCTACGCCACTGTGTTACGTAGCTAAGGATCAATTGATCCATTGGAAGTTTGTTTCTATCTTGTATCATCTCTGACTCAGAGATTAATGCTATTTACCAAATAGTGGGGGCACAACCTAAGATTCCGTGACCGACCTCTGGCAAGTTAAGTTTTATGTCTGATTCTGATACTTTAGGCCCTTAGGGTATATCTCGCGATTTAAGCTCCCAGGTCGGGCTCGAAAATTTGGGCAAACTTTTTTATAGCGACAAATTCAAAGGGCCTCCGGCAATCATTTTGAAAAATTAAGGCCCCTCTCTGAACATTTCATAAATTGAGATTAGAGTGTCTTTGAACAGTATACAATAAGTACTAGCTGCACTGAAAATTCAACTCAATCGGGACTATACTTTTAATGTAATAACCTTTTGTAGATTCTAACGTCATTTGTCACCATGGGAGGCCATTCTTTAAACTATTTTTTAAGGGATTTGTAGCATATCTTATCCTATATATGTACATGAAATAACCTTTTAACTCGCTATGTAGTATGTCTCCATGCAAATCTCGGTAATAGAGCTGTTGTATGACAGTTTAACTGCCATGACAGTTTAACTACCTTGTATTATTGTAACCATGGATATTCCAGCCATGACAGTTTAACTAGCATGACATTTCTACAACTTCTTTCTATTACTTCCTCAACTTGTAGTTCCTATTGCATGATGACGCATTCTTTATAATAGTATTCTTGCAATCAAAGCTATACCTCATACATACTATAAATCGCTGAGAAACAAATCATAATGTAACTAACACAATCATGAGCCTATTAAATTTTATATGCCATGTGAAAAAGAATGCGTCATCACGCAATAGGAACTACAAGTTGAGGAAGTCATAGAAAGAAGTTGTAGAATTGTCATTGGTAGTTAAACTGTCATGGCTGGAATATCCATGGTTATACTAATACAAGGTAGTTAAACTGTCATGGTAGTTAAACTGTCATACAACAGACCTAAATTTAGCACTTTTATTCTTCTGAGAATCTCACATGAGGGTGAGGAAGGAAAAGAAATTGACCCATAGACCTTCTATTCGCCCACTTGGTATATATAATTATCATAATTTTGACGTCAATTGACTGGATTTTTTTATTTTTGTATAGTCAAAGTGCTAAATTTAGGTCTATTACCGAGATTTACATGGAGACATACTACATAGCGAGTTAAAGGTTATTTCATGTACATATATAGGATAAGATATGCTACAAATCCCATGACGTAGGAATCTTCAAAAGGTTATTACATTAAAAGTATAGTCCCGATTGAATTGAATTTTCAGTGCAGCTAGTACTTATTGTATACTGTTCAAAAATACTCTAATCTCAATTTATGAAATGTTCAGAGAGGGGCCTTAATTTTTCAGAATGATTGCCGGAGGCCCTTTGAAATTGTCGCTAAAAAAAAGTTTGCCCAAACTTTCCAGAGCGGCATGGGAGCTTAAATCGCGAGTTATACCCTAAGGGCCTAAAGTATCAGAATCAGACAAAACTTAACTTGCCAGAGGTTGGTCACGGAATCTTAGATTTTGACCCCACTAAAATTAGTATAAATAATTATTAATTAAATTATTAATAATTTAGTACCAATTTCAATGTCAACTTGAATATATAAAGTTCAATTATTTGTCATAAAAAGTAATTTAATTTATTTGGAACCAAATTACAATTCCGCACACTCGATGACCCCTAATAAACAAATTGGAAGCATATATATAATATGTCAAATTAATAGACTGAGTTAATTATAATTAATTACGTCACGTCAGTATATTAAAATAGTTTAAGAATATTCACGTAGAAGTAAATATAATCACATAATCTGTTGTTGTTATGGAATGTAAAATCTTAGTTTTCAATTGGAAAATAGAGGCCTACTTGATTTCACAAGTTAAATCAATATAATTATCGCAAGTGGAAACAATTGAATTAGTTTTAACAGTTTTATTGAAATTGTAGTGTGAGTAAACAAAGAAATTTCAACCCCCATTTATGGCAGAAATTAAACCCATTATTAAAAATTTTCTTATCCCATCAAATGCAGAATTTTATGATAAATCCAATGGTGAAATAAAAAATGCGGGTTTAGTATAACATTTTTTAATTATGGACCAGACAAACTTTCAAAGGTGTCAAAGTCTTAAAAAAATGGTTTTCAAAGATTTGGCTCGAGATGCACATCTGTAACATATGGGACACCGATGTTACAAATTTTAGCTCCGGGGAAATCTAACTCTGGCCTGTAGAGCGGACACGGACTAAATAAAAACCAAAAAAAAACCAAGGCATTGATTTAAATACCGGGCCACTATACCATGGGCGCAAAGTTTGACAAGTATGAGGTTGAAGTTGGGGGGGCGCGGAGCGAGTGTAGAGAGCGACCTTATGGGGGTTCAGGGGACTCTGCGCCCCTGAAAAAAAATTGATTGCGAGATACCCAGATACGATTTGTAACCATTCATGGAACCAATGGAGTAACAAGTCCATACTAAATAATGTAAATTTCCTAATATATTTTTTATCCAGAGGGCACGGTAACACTCGCACCATTAATGTTGCCCCCTTCAACTTTTTACGGGGGTGCGCGCGTTACTTAACTTTATACATAAGAAAATCAGGGTAAATCAATGTGATCTACTGAGTCCCTAAATATGAATTCCCATTTCCCATTCACCAATAATAAATTTCATATGTATAAAACTAACTAATCTCGAGATTTTAACAAAATTACCATATATAGAAAGGTGTAAGAATCGCATAACAAATATTTTCGATAAACCAATATGACTGTTGGACTCCCAAAATATGATTTCCTGTACGAAAATGATACATTTCATATGTATAAAGTTAAGTAATCTCGAGATTTTAACAATATTACCATATATGGAAGGGTGTGAAAATTGCATAACTTACATTCCACAAATATTTTCGATAAACCAATATGACCGTTGGACTCCCAAAATATGACTTCCTATACGACAATAATACATTTCCTGTGTCTAGCATATGCGGATTACGGGATATCAATAAGTAGCAATACTGTTTTAGGCCTACGCTAATTTTACCGTAAAACGAAGTTTACAGTCCCTATATTAAAGAAGTCCCTGACTATAGTAAAGTCGGCACAGTAATAATTGGCAACCAAAGCACTGAGATTAGAACTTGTCCCATAGGCGTCGATATTTTTGATATCCTTTCAAAATCTGGGGGGCCAAAAAAGTTTATCTCTAATAGAGATAAACTTTTTCTCTATACCTCATTATTAATATTCATTACAAAATTAACAATAAATTAACAAATTGTTTTTGTAACACCTTGCGAATGAATCTGTAGAATGTATAGTCGCATTCAATGTAACAAACAATCAATCTATGAAACATCGAGGTTTAATAAACTGGGGGGGCCTGGGATACTCGGCCCCCCCAGCTTTAAAAACTAGTGGGGCCTGCCCCCCCATTGATGACGCCTATGACTGGGCCACTATACTATACTGTAGTCGGCACAGTAACAACAATTAAATAGTACGTGTAAGAATGAAAAGGAAGAGCTTGAATTATCTTAAAGAACTCAATAATAGCCTCTAATTACCATATAAACAATAAATAGCATATAATAATTTAATATCTAATAATAGACACCTGTGATGATTATATAAAAATGGAAACGCATTTGGCCTACAACAGAGTTATTAGTCTGAATTGTCCAACGTAGAGCCAAAAATTAATGTCAATTCTCAGTTCTAACGTTACGTAAGGATTCCAATAACGGTATATCCAATATGTACCATACCATCCCTTTTGTATAACAAAATGATAAAAAACTGACAAAGGGAGAGGTAACTAATTATTTGGGAATTTTGTTTCCGTATGTTTCAAACGGAAACTATCAGAGATACACCCATGATTGTCCTGTTAATTACTGACTATTGAAAACTAAGATTAATATTTACAGATCACAATGCATACTAAATAAAACTTGTATTGTTAATCAATAACACGAATACTATAATTATCTTTACTTTGGGAAATCCTAAATAAATTCATGTTAACTTTTCTTTTTATCCTTTTTCTTAGATTCTTTTTCTTTTTTTCCCCCCACAGCGCTAAGATCACTTTCCTCTTCGATGTATTTTTTTATTTTTTTTGAGAATTTGCTCGCTTCTTTATCAGTACGATCATTAATGGCGCTTAAAATTTGTGTATGGATAGGAAACATTAGGTTTAGAGTAATATCTGTAACATCGCTGCAGCTCTTTACAAATTCATCCAACGCAAGGTAAACTGATCCACCATAATCATTCTTATTAAACATATCATAGTCATAGAGTGATAGCTGTAGACAAGCACCTTTCATCTTTGAAGGTTTGTCATTCATTTTGAACTCAAAATCAAGATTCCAAGTTGGGTTTTGAGTGTTACTTTGATGTTTAGTTTTTACTTTTTCAAATAAATCATTTGGAAGAGTTTTAAATTTTATATATGGATCACAACTGCCAATTTTATCCATTTTTGGAAGATTTTCACCCCGAATTAGCTTCAATTTTAACACATTTTCTGATTCCAAATGATATACAGAGAAGGTTATAGATCCATATTTCTTCTTAACAATTTTATTTTCGTCACACAGCTGACTACAATATATGGCAATGAGATCTTCTGTGTTATCTCCATAGAGACTTAAAGCAGATTCAAACATTTTATATTCTTCTGTTTCTAATTCCTCTTTCTTTAAACCGTTACCATCTACATGTACAAAGTTATAAATGATATCTATTGAGGTATGCATTTTACTGCAATAGTTCAGTTGTTTTGATTTGCTTCTCTGCAACTCTGTGAAGAATAAACAAATAATAAATAGAGGGAAGCCAATATTAATCTATACTATTAAAACATTACTAATCTGTACGTATATGTAAATTTAGTTTTGCATGTCAAGAATTGACTGAAGAAACTGGAAGACACCCAATGCAGAATTTTTGACAATCAGGCGTATTTGAAAAGTGTGCTAGTTCATGGTAAATTTAATTTTTATGCTACTACAAAATACACTAGCATGCACATTAAACAAAAAATTTATTTCCAGCAATGGTGAACATCACTATACCTATTATCCTTTCTCTGTTAATAGAGAAGATCTTTAGCTAGAAGGTATATGGTAAGTTATATAGCAAACAGATGATTGGTAAAGCGATTATTACTGTAAGATATCAATTTTCTTATAAAAATTTCATCAATGCTACTGTGAGGACTTTTAATTAATTAATTAAACCTATATAATCTAACCTGCACATATTTTCACAATCTCATTCCATTTGCACTGTAACAGAAATTTAAAATCATCCTGCACCAAAGTATTCCAGGATGCTTCTAAATTAGTGGCCAACCAACTCATTAACACATCAATTGAATCATCGATAGCCTCTTCTGCTGGCTTTTTCATGAAATCGTTAAAGTATATCTTGAACTGTTTACTGAAAGCTGAAACTATCAGAATCAACATCTTACTCTTGTTACTCTCAATTGATTCCACTGCTGCATTTAAGATTTTCCTCCACTCCTCTACCACTTTTTTATTCTCTTCTGACTGCTCTACCAGCTCATTCCATTCTAATCGCATTGGAATCTCCCTCATATACTCCAATACAACCTAAGATAAACAATCAAAACAGAAGACTTCACAAATTCGCATCTAATGCGAAATTAGTCTAAAAACCATCTGGTGCATTGTAGGTGCTAAACAATTAATTGCAACTGTGTCCACAGCATTTCCCTTTGGAGGCACTATATTTTGATGGTTGGTTAATTGATAGTGGCTCTAAAGGGAAATGCTGTCGGCACAGCATCAATTTGGGATATTTTTCGACATGTCAAGAACGCCTAAATGTGATAGACCCATTTATCAAGTTGTTAATGGACAAAGGACCGATTGATAAATTTGAATTAAGTTTAGATCTTAAACATCAAGAGTTTAATGTCATTAATGAATTATGTAGATATAATAAGTTATATAAATAGGTAATTATTTTAGCAATGTTATCCGCGGTGAGTTGAGTTAAGTCAAAAAATTCCTTATATTATTTTATTGTATTTTATCCATTGTATAGTAATACCACCATTAAAAAGAAGTCAGGAGGAATTTATTAGTTAAATTAATATATTTATCGCAAGTTGAAACAAAAGTGAAAGATTTAACAAGTTAAATTAATATAATTATGGTAAATTGAAACAATAGAATTATATTTCACAGTGGGCTATTATTGCCAATTTCTAGTATTAGGGTTTTACGCGTTAATCTTAATAGATAGGACTTTAAAATGTCTTATTACTGTATAGTAAGTCAACCATTGCGGTTCTTCTCACCTAATAATTTTTTAAATTTAGCATCAGGTTTCCATGATATGATGACTAATCATATTTACCATATATGGTAATTATGATGTATAGACACAGTACAGTCGACTCCGCTTAATAGAGCCACCTCGGGACCAGGTTGTTTTGACCCGATTAAGCGGAGAAACCGATTAACCGAAAATATTGTAAGCCAAACTGTAATTCTGTCAAATAAATCCTGTGAAATTTTGACCCGATTAAGTAGAGAAACCGATTAACTGGTGGCTCTATTAAGCGGAGTTGACTGTATATTACTTTAATTGGATTTTTTCTATGTACAGTCAACTCCGCTTTATAGAGCCACCGGTTAATCAAATAATCGGTTTCTCCGCTTAATCGGGTCAAAATTTCACAGGAATTATAGTTTGGCTTACAATATTTTCGGCTAATCGGTTTCTCCGCTTAAACGGGTCAAAACAACCTGTTCCCAAGGTGGCTCTATTAAGCGGAGTCGACTGTACATGTATATATACTATTAATTAAAACACATATAGTCTGTATAGATATGTCAGTATATATATATATGTACAAAGGTGAGGTTGGTTGACCATTTTGAGACTATATATGTAATTTGCATTATTAGTTTAAATGAATATTATAAGAGTTATTGATCAATTACTGTTAAATAAACTACAATATCATCAATGGAATTTTGAAGTATTGAATCTTTATTTGCATTAACAGTCATGTTTTCTTCTTCCAGCCTATTTTTGGACAATTCTTTTGATGACCTATTTCGCCGCAAAATGAACAAATTATGATTTTCATTAATTTCTCATTAAGAACTGGACAACCATAGATATACAACCTCATTGCAACATCGCTTAACCCGTGGAATAAATTTGATTTTCTACATAGATGGATTGAGAATTCTCGAATTAACTTGTGTCCTTGCTCTAATCCCTCTTCAGAGAGATTACATAATCCCACGTTATTATTTCTCTCAATGAATTGGTGGACATGAGCCAAAAACTTGTGGAGTGTATTACTAACAGAAGCCCAAGGAAATCTATTCAAAATTAGCAAGTATGTATTGTTTCTTGACTCAATGCACGAAGTCTTTCTACATTAACAGACTCACAACTATTTGCAACCCTGAGCAATGCAGATAAATTTATATGAATATCGGTTAGAAATTCTTTATGGACACTTGGTACAATTCTAAAAAACGGCTTTTTGTAAGAGAAAAATGTTCTTGCCATATTACCTGTGCTTGTGTTACCACTTCCCCCAGGTTGGTCGAATAGTAGGTTTGTCAGTTCATGAATACGGTTACAGACCAAAGATCGATAATCTCGCACCGTTTGATCCTCTGTCCATTTGGATTTTCCTGCTGCAAGCCGATACATCAAATTCAAAAACCAATCTAAAATCCTTAGATAGGAATGTAAAGGTGATGCGGGAACAACATCAATGTCACTAGCAGGTTCGTGTATAATTCCAAATCGCTGGGTCGTTTTGTAGTTTAAAAGTTCTTTACCATCGGAAGTTAATTGAAGGATTGTCTCTTTGATATCCTCTATCGAGCAATCTAAAGGGAAACCGCAAACAACTCTCGCGATGTTATTTATATCACTACGGGTTGCTTTGCAGGCAATGCAGGGTGCCCCTCCTTTTCTTGTCATGACAGCTAAGGTTTTTCCGTCAAACATTGAGGCTTTGATTAATACATTGACATGGCCATTAAGGTAGTCAATACCACTTTCACTGAGTAATACAATTTCAGGGTTGATCAACTTGCTTAGTTCCATAACCGTGTCAATAGTCTCCTTCTGACAAATAAGTGCAACGGGCTGATTTGAAAAACAGGAGTTAGGATGACGATTTTAGCCACAGAACATTTCCGAAACGATCTAATATCTGAAGGGGTGACACCATAAAAACAATATAATTTGATCGGTCCATATTAACTTCTGACATTAGATGAGGAGAGGAATGAGATCCAGATCCATCTAGTCCATATTTGATTATGAAATTTAAGGGATAAAAGTGTGGTGCAGGAAAATTCAGCGGACATTCTCTTAATAACCGGTCAAAAAGATTGATTACATGAGAGAAATAAGAAATATATACACCAATTGGGTTAGAGACATTTGGATACCAATTGAAAGTTGGTACAATCGAGCTTCTGATTTCCCTGATTTTTTCCCAAGTTGATAAAACAAGTCCTTCAGATTGGAGATAATATTTAAGTTCTCTCCATTTTCCTTTACCAAGTTTAAGGTGATATGCTAAGAAAGTTGACTTTTCTGGAGACACTATGTTAGTAACAGATTGTAATGTTTCACCGTTATAGATTTTCCAAGCAATGTTTGCGACGCGTTTAAAACCAATTTCTTCTGTGGCTACTATATACAAGAGTAAGCAACATAGCGTATTACAGATATCTTCTCAAGGTTTGTTAATTGTCGGATTGAGCTCAAAATTCCAGTCTGATCAAGTCTGATCTTCTTTGAACGCAATTCAATTACATCGACATGTTTTCTCCTCTCTATGTTAGGATCTAGTTGAAATTGCAATCTATAGAGGATGTAGCTCCCCGAAGAGAAGATTGGTCGTTGGTTACAATAACTGAATTCCAAGGAATCTCGACTTCCCACCAGTCACTATTGAGGTTATATACCGATTTCTTACTCTTCTTGATATTTGTAAATATTTTGCCTAATAAAGATAATACAGAATGTCTTTTATCATCTTTAAGGTTAAAAGCTCGCAGAATTTGATCTACAGATAGATTGACGTCAAAGTTATTTCCACTCAATATTTTAGCCAAGTCCAGACGTGTTTTAGGATTAAATAACTTAGCAGCCATTATCAGAAGATAATCTACAAATTTTAAAGATCACAAGCAACAATATATCAAATAAATATATTAGTTAATAATCTATATATTAAATATACCTTATATCGTGACCTTCGTTATATAAGGCCTTACTACTACTCCGAAACATGGATTACTTAAAGGCCATTGATTATTAGCTGACATATCTTTATCTCAATAGCTAGTAATGATAGACCTGAGAAATGAATTATATTTGTTTAGGAAGTTATGAACATGATATCAAGGCATACATAACACACTTTAGAATTGTGATATATCACCATTTGATTACGTAATCGCTATTTTTCGTGGGAATTATCGTGTTTTATAGCCTGCTTTTAACATAGTTAAACGCGTTATAAATGTTCAAAATTGGAACATGAGGATGTCCATAACTAGTTGAATGAAATATATCGAAATTATAAATGGAATGTTGACACATTCCTCGGTTGCCAGGGAAATGCAATTTTCTTAAAATGAGACATAACTCAAAAAATATCTATTTTATGTAAACTATGCTAATACTGATCTATCCGCAACTGGTAACTTCCTATTCGTTGATAATACATTTTCTAGGCCTAACTTCAAGATTTTTTGAGATATAATGAGTGTAATGCCATATAAAGAATTAAGTGCTAATAATCTCATTGTCCAAAGATTATTGAAGTTAGACATAAAAAATGCATTATCAATGAATAGGAAGTTACCAGTTGCGGATAGATCAGTACTAGCTTAGTTTACATAAAATAGATAGATTTTGAGTTATGGCTCATTTTAGGAAATATACATTTCCCTGCAACCGAGGAATGTGTCAACATTCCATTTATAATTTCGATATATTTCATTCAACTAGTTTATGGACATCCTCATGTTCCAATTTTGAACATTTATAACGCGTTTAACTATGTTAAAAGCAGGCTATAAAAACACCATAATTCCCACGAAAAATAGCGATTACGTAATCAAATGGTGATATATCACAATTCTAAAGTGTGTTATGTATGCCTTGATATCATGTTCCTAACTTCCTATATAATTATAATGCATTTCTCAGGTCTGTCACACTAGCTAATGAGATAAAGATATGTTAGCCAATAATCAATGGCCTTTAAGTATTCCATGGTCCAGCAAAATCTACTCAGTAGTAAGGCCTTATATAACGAAGGTCACGCTTATATGTATTGTAATTACTAGATTCATATGGGTCTACACCATAGCAACCAAATGGTCATTATGGAATTTTAGGAAATTCTTCAGGTTGCGCAACGAAGCGGAGGTTGTGCATTTAATATGGGTTTAGCAACGTTTCATAGGCAAACATATTAAAAATTGGACTGCAAGGTAGTGGAAGAATATTTTGCGGTGAGTCGTAATCATTTTATTACTTCTCAATTTTTCAGCTAGTTTACCCCAAGAATTTTATCAATTATTTAATAAAACAAGTTAAATAGAATAAACTAGTCATACGAAATGAATTCATAACAGTTCATTCATTAATAAGAATGAATATCATTGTTACATTGTATCACCTTCGGCGAATATTCAACGTAATGGAATGCTACATCAAAACTAATTAACAAAATGCAATTTTGACCGAAAATATATTCTGGTCAACAGTAGGCAGCATTAGAAATTTATTAGATCAACCAAGTTAAATTTTGTAATATATCATATTTAAGATGTATGCATTAGAAATCCAATTTGAAAGTGTAGTATTTTTGATAAATAATTTTACCTAATGCACTATAGTAGCCCACTGTGAGATTTAACAGTTTTACTGAAACTGAAGTGTGAATAAACAAAGAAATTTCAACACCCATGTATGGCATTAATTAAACGTTTTATTAAATTTATTCTCCTGCAATCAGAAGCAGAACTCTATGGTGAATCCAATGGTGAAATAAAAAATGCGGGTTTAGTATAACATTTTTTGAATTATGGACTAGACAAATTTTCAAATGTGTCAAAGATTCAAAGTGGTATAAAAAACAGGTTTTTCAAAGATTTGGCTCTAGATCAGTGCTGCCAAGTGAGTTCAGATAAATTCCTGGAGATTGACCATAAATTTACGGAGAAACAAAAGTTTTTACGGAGCATGCTAAAATTCCCTCTGCGACCCAAAAGTTCTTAATTTGCTTTTTCAAATCATATAAACTAACTATTTTGTATGAATAATCATTTATAAAGGCACTTGTAAACAATAAGATATACTCACTAATAGTATGTATCAAACTATCAAAGTAAGATTTATATTAAATAATTTTTAATTGTGCAACTGTTTTGAATCAAGAGTATTCTGCGATTGGAATAATTCATCACTATGATATTATTTAACATATTATAAAACATAAATAATGATATGGTGGTTCACTAGTAAAAACCAAACGCAGCTATATGTTAAACAAGAAGTCTTAAATATATTTCGCTAGAAATACGTAGAAATAAGTCTTCATACGCAGACACGTAGATAGGGGTATATTTACGTAGTCTACGTAAATTTACGGAGACTTGGCAGCACTGCTCGAGATGCACATCTGTAACATATGGGACACCGATGTTAAAATTTTTAGCTCCGGATAAATCTAATTCTGGCCTGTAGAGCGAATACGGACTAAAAAAAAAACCAAGGCAGTGATTTCAATACTGGGCCACTATACTATAATATAGTCGGTACAGTCATGGAAAGATTTTTGTGGCCATTATTTTGATGAGTCATTACAATAAAGTGATCGAAAGCTCAATCTATCTTTATTCAAAGTTATTGTAGAAATTTGGGGGGCCCAGGTATAATTTTTGGGGGCCAGGCCCCCCCAGGCCCCCATGTCTAAGCCCATGGGCACAGTATTAACTCCATTTTTATTAACACCATGCTTGTTTCCAACTGGGGTCCACAAGCATGGGCGTAGGAAGGGGGGTCAGGGGGCTTAGTCCCCCCTGGCGGGACAAAGTTTGATTATTTATTCACCAAATTATAATATGATTTGGCAAACATTTTACTTGTTTAGAAACATCTACAATTGTACCTACGTAGTTGGCCCGCTGAGAGGGGAGTGGCATCGGAGTTCATTTGCATTTCTAAAACCTCAAAATTAGAAGAATCAGTGTAAATTATGATACAAATGTTGTCAATGCCCACAATGTATGCAAATTTGTATTACGGGCAATGGTAGGAGATCCACAGATGTTTGGTACAGTTGAAACAGGGTTTTTAACACCAGGTTATTCTAACTATATGTTTTTTCTAACTAATTCATACTCTTATTATTTAACCCATTATTATAATGAATTAGTATACCGGTTTTTTAACTCGGGTTATTCTAACAATTAGTATAGTAATAAATTCCAATTTTGACTAGTATTTCCATTGGTCTATTCTAAAATCAGTGTATTCTAGCTATTCTTAACTGAAAAGAAATAGTCAAAAATCCGGTTTTCACTGAATTTGCTATAAGAGGTCTACGGTCGAAAATGGTGGTAATCGCTGCACTAATTCATTTAGTTAGCTACATTATTTTTTGCATATGTTCCAATATCCAATATGAATAATAGACATATAAATTATTGGACAAATCGCACTCTTTTAATCTGGTAGGATCAGGAGTTTATCTAGGATTTTCGTGGCTGGCACTTTATTATGGAGGTAGAAATTTTCCGGCACCCTAGATTAGCCATAATTCATAATCAGTATAATTCAATGATGCGGCATTATTTAAGGAGGTAAATTGCTACGGTGCACAAACAGTTATTTATCCAAGCATTTCTGGACCAGAAAATCTGGCCATATACCCGGCACCTAATTAAGTGCCAACCCGGCACCTAAATCGAATCGCAATTCACGCACTTTTTCACCACAACTGATGCCTGGCCGGCACCTAAAGTGCCGGCCAGGCACCTAGATAAACCCCTGGGTAGGATTGTACTTACACAAGCGTCTAACGCAAAATTACAGTTAGCTAAACACAATACTATGTGCTAAATCAACTTACTTGTGTGTTATTAATGCCAACACAGTGTTTCTCATTTAGTTCGAAGGCAGTCGGCTTCTTGTCCTTTTTCTCCAATTCTAAACTTAATATCTTGTGCATTTGATTGCTGTAAAATGTTCCAATATCGCATATCATTTTCACAATCTTGGCTAGAGTTAAACAATATAACTATATTTCTAATGAAAATATTTGGCAGAGGCACTAGTGCTTCACAATTATACAATTATGAATTATGTGAGAAGAATATAAATTGCAAATAATTGGGAGTACTATTAGCGTTTTTTTCGCGACTGGCTGTAAACTTTTGAATTTATTTTCTTTTAAGTGCATGTCGCGCCTATATGCCTACCTCAAGTTAGAAAAGTTAGCAAATACGTCTAAAAGTTATGAAATATTAACTCCGAAAATGCAGACATAATAATAATAATAATAATAATATTAGCCAAAAAGATGGATTCTTGTCTGATTTCGCAAGTAAGAAAATCAAACTTAAATAATACAAGCCAAATGCTGATCAATTGGCTATATATTAATTTGGAGAAATATAAATCACTTACCAATTATGAGTGCACCATCTTGTTCGTGTGACCAACTCAATTGTCTATGGAACTGATAACACTGTTCGAAGCATATTGTGATATCAATAGCTGATGATGTGACCTTAATCTTGTTTTCTTGGATAATATCCTTTGTGTCTATTTCAATAGCTCGCTTAACGGTCCCTATATTTTAATAGATCGTAATAAACGTCGAATAAAAATATTAGATCATACTATATAATATATTTTATCCATCAAAATATATTTTGCATGATAAATGTTCTCTCAGAAATTTGTTCGATAAGAGGAGAACCTTTTCATAAAACAATAATGGCATTTCATAATTAAATTGAGACATGCTTGATACGAACACGAATATGGGAAAATATCTGTTAAGGAATACAAGGTTAAATTCCCCTATAGCTTATACAAATTCATACAAGTGACTCCGGTTAATAAGAATTTCTGGATAACACGAACAAATTTCGAAGGTTCACTTCGTTCGTATTAATGAGAGAATTAGGTAAACAGATTTTGAAAATAAGACCCAAAAAATCTGAATTTACAGCTGTGCTGACTCCATTTTAATTTGGAGGCACCATATTTGGTTGTTCAATGAATAATAGTGCCTCCACAAGATAATTCTGTCTGTACAGCTATAATTTCAGAATTTTTCTGCCAAAGGTAGGGATGAATACGTATAAATGTAACCAGTCCTTTAGCTTTCGGTCTCGTCCGCTTCGCGATGGATCACTTAGCTGTTACGCGGTCTAGATATATTCGTTAAATATCTATACAATTAAACACAATTAATCTAAAAAATATTTGTTTGTACGTGCAGAATCGATTGAAGAAACTACAATACTCACAGGGCTGATTTTTGGCATGCAGGGGTATTTTGTATCTGGCTCGTATAAATTCGAGTCTTGAACGAAAATTCACACCTACCATGGAATTATGACGTCATTGTAAGATTTTTGAAAGTGTGAAAATCCACCTAATTGCTTATAACTGACACTCCATGAGAGATAGAAACGTTAAAAATAAATATAATATGTATATTAATAGTGCCAACATTTCCTTCAACAAATCACAAATATACTCACTCATTGTCAAAATATGACGTCATTATGATTATACAAAACAGAAACAAAAATAAAAAATTGCAGCTGTGCCTACAGCATGCAGGCAGGCACTATCTTTTGGTGGCTAGTTAATTGAAATTTTTTGGATTTATTTCGTCAAGAATCTGGGCCTCAAGACCTATTTGTCAAGTGGTCAAATTATCCCTTAATTGCAGTATTATTATACAATGAATTAAACAAAGGAGAATAAAATAAATAATTTGTTGGACTTAACTTAACTAACGTAGATAATAATTATCCTATTTATAAATAATTGATAATTAATGTATATTAAAAAATATCGAATTAATTTCAAAGATGTCTAAAGATAATTGCAAACTTCAAATATAACAATCGTTCCTTGTGGCTCGTGACCACTTGACAAATAGGTCTTGAAGCCTAGATGACTTGGCGAAATAAATCCAAAAGTTTCATGGGATAATTTATATTGAGCTAAGCTCTACTAGAGCACAGTTTTGACAAATAATTAATAGAGATTCTATCAAAGTCTCATTAGTAGGGTCAATATCTAAGATTCCGTGACCATTGCCACTGACCAACCCGGCAAGTTAAATTTTATGCCTGATTCTGATATTTTAGGGTATATCTCGCGATTTAAGCTCCCATGCCGGTCTCGAACATTGGGCAAACTTTTTTATAGCGACAAATTCGAAAGGGCCTCCGGCAATCATTTTGAAAAATTAAGGCCCCTCTCTGAACATTTCATAAATTGAGATTAGAGTGTCTTTGAACAGTATACAATAAGTACTAGCTGCACTGAAAATTTCAACTCAATCGGGACTATACTTTTAATGTAATAACCTTTTGAAGATTCCTACGTCATTTGTCACCATGGCATGGGAGGTCCATTCTTAAAAAGTTTTTTTACGGGATTTGAAGCATATCTTATCCTATATACATGCAATGACCTTCTAGTACTTATTGTATACTGTTAAAAAACACCTAATCTCAATTTATGAAATGTTCAGAGAGAGGCCTTAATTTTTAAAAATGATTGCCGGAGGCCCTTTTGATTTGTCGCTATAAAAAAGTTTGCCCAAATTTTCGATACCGGCATGGGAGCTTAAATCGCGAGATATATCCTAAAGTATCAGATCAGAATCAGGCATAAACTTAACTTGCCAGAGGTTGGTCACGGAATCTTAGATTTTCTTAGATACATAGTAATCCACAAACCACTATTACTATATGATATTATAGGATACTGGATTATGGTTGGGTAATATTGTGTGTTTATAACTTAGGAACTCAAAGGCTTCTAATATGTGATGGAATGTTTTCCTTCATAAATGTGCAAGTAATGTTACATTAGATTGTTCTGTTGAACTCTTGGAAATCACTTATTGGTTTATTAATTTAATTGTAAAATAGTATATTTCTTCTTCGTTGGCTTGCACCAAATTGATAGCTTGTTAGCCGTTAACTGGCTATGAGGCACTTGTGTAAGAAGGATAGAAATATACAGTAGAATATCGTTAGTACGAACATCAAGGTATCGTCAAAATTCGTTCGCTTTATCCGGAATTTGTATTGACATCATTTGTATTGAATACGCTATCACATATTAGAAGCCTTTGATTTACAGTCAACTCCCGTTATAACTAAGTCGGATGTAACGAAGTACCTACATATAACGAAGTCAGTCAATGGTCCGGAAATTCATCTATCTTATTACATTATTAAAACTTCGGTTACACGCTTATAACGAACTCTGGCTATAACGAAATCCGTTTATAATGAACTCCGGTTACAATGAAATTCAACTTGTAATGAACTCTTTTAAGATCGAACTCCGCTTATGACGAACTCCGGTTATAACAAACTCCGCTTATAACGAAATGAAACTACGGTACCGAGCACTTCGTTATAACGGGAGTTGACTGTATTAAAGAAACCCCTCACAGACGGGACGGGAATGTGCTTCTTCTGGTTGCACAGGCGGCACCCAATGTTTAATTTAACTAGAATTTAAATTTTTAAATTACATTTAATATAATTTAATTAATGTTTGAATTGTGAAGACTTCAAATGTCTAATTAATTAAAGATTAATTACAGTCTACTCCGCTTAATTGGGACACGTTTGTTCCAGGCCTCTCTCTAAGCGGAGTTTCCAAAAAACCGAAAATTTTATGGTAAAGTAGGGATCTACTAGCGAATTACAACAATTTCAATTTTGAACCTGTTACAACAATTCCTTCTACCTGCGACCCCTTGACGCTACTCACACGCATAGTATGAGCCTTAATATTCTGTGGACCGTTTGGAATTATCCCTGAACCACAAAGTCATATTCTCGGGTACATTTCGATTTACGGAAAGCAATAATTCTAATTATATACAGTATGAACTATTATCGTGATAGGTTAAGCGGCGGAAACCTTAATATCATTCGTTGACCCATTTGGGTTGCGGTCCCAGGTTGAGAACCACTGAATTATAGTATATTCAAACAAATTTAAGTGTACTGTAAATACATACCTGAAGCACCCAGTCACTTAAGTTACCGACCGCCTTTAGGCTAAAACGGTAAGTTCGTTAAGTACGGTTAAAACAAAGTTTATAGTACACCAGAAGAACAGAGAGACTGAATATCCACTGAGTACATGACTTACTAAAAACATTATACAATCAAATTATATATTCAAATGAATTTTCTATTGTTTTGGTAATTAATAATTACTAAACACTAACTATTTAACATTGTGGTTCATTTAGAAATTACGGCTACAACCGCATCCTTGGTCCAAATTTCCCTTAAAAAGTGAAGTCTTATGTTTGGTAGACCATGATTGACCAAATTTTACAATCGGAAGAATAAATCGTCATTTTCATAATCGATCGGCGACCTCATCCCTGGTCCAAATTTCAATTGTTACTGTGAGGCCTTATGTATAGTAGGCTATGGTTCAGGCATGGCCTACTATATTATACGGCTAGATAAGTCAAGTATTTGCCATTTTATTTTCAGGCCAGTGTTTACTTTCTAATTGCTCGTAAAATAAATTACCTATTGTAATGGAATAAACTAAACTTATGTTTTCAAATACGCTGGAAACATCTAAAATACTTTTGAGAGTGATTTCAAGTTGGATTTAACCACAATGACGTAATCAAATATACATACCCATATATTTTAGTTTATTCCATGACAATAGGTAATTTATTTTACGAGCAATTAGAAAGTAAACACTGGCCTGGAAATAAAATGGCAAATACTTGACTTATCTAGCCGTATAATATAGTAGGCCATGGTTCAGGTGTCACAAGTTTGGCCCAAAGCAACTAATCTCCCAAAGCCAAATTAGTGCGATAAGTATTATACATACATCAGTATACTCCCGTTATAACCAAGTCGTATATAACGAAGTACCTGCTTATTACAAACTCCGCTCGCTTATAACGAAATGAAACTACGGTCCCGAGCACTTCGTTATAACGGGAGTTGACTACTATATATTTTCCATTTAGTACAATGTGTCAAACGTGTTTTGTGGTGAAACACAGTGACCTGCAACATGAATATTGATTCAGCTCCACACGAAGTCTCCCTGAAAATGCGTAGGCGGCATCTCTTTATCATTATCTCATTAATATTGTTTACTTGTTCTACCTTAGCTTTTAGTTTGTTTAATTTTCAGAAATGCCTAATTGCTGCTCGGCTATTGGCTGCAAAAACAACTACAAATCTTCTTCAGAAATTCTACCAGTTTTCAAATTACCACAAAATCCACCTGAACTCAGACACTCCTGGTTTAGGGCTCTTCGGAGGGATGATTTAGATGAATTGAAGGCTGTTTATGTTTGCGTGAAACATTTCCGCGACGAAGATATAGAATACAGCCACAAAGTTCCAAATGGAGATGGAACTTTCCGTGAAATCCCTCGAGTCAGCCCAAAGCTGAAAGATGGCGCTGTACCAGTTTATCTACCCAGTTGTCCATCATACTATCAATCTAGTGCTAAGCGCAGGCGTCTCCTCGACTTAAGAGAATATGAACTATTCAACCAAACTTTAACACTTAGCTTGAATTCAGAAGCTGAAGCTGAAGAGGTAGAGAAGTTCAAGATTAACAGTTTACATGATATTCCAGACAAGTTATCTTTGCTTCCCTTGCCAAAAACATGGTCATTATGGTATCCTGACGAAAACAGTATAATTTTTATGCGCCCTAGTCTAATAAATAGCGATATCCTACTAAATAAGTACTTGATAGTACATTCTGATCTATCTGTTAGAGCCAATTGTAATGGAGAACCTTGTTCGCTTTCGCTAAACTCAATAAGTGATATACGACAACTTGAAACGATTCTTGGTGAAATTTCTAAATCAACACATCCCTGTGAATCTTTTGTTTCTGCGACGACTGGTTCACATATCTCTTTAGCGAAAGACCATATCCAACAAGCCATCAATACTTTGCAAACTAATGAATCCGATTTAGAATCAACTGATTATCCAGAACTTTCAAGACTGCAGTTCATACAATGCCAATTAGAAAACAGCCTCGTCCCTCAAAACAGGCGTAGATATAATGTACTAACACAAGTTTTGGCTCTTAAAACACATTTAATTTCTCCAGCCTGTTGTAAATATCTCCAGCAGATGCTTTGTCTAACTCTTCCTCATGTCAATACTCTACTCAAGTTATATTCTTCATCTGGCCTTGAAAGTGACTATTTTCCCTTCCTCAAACAAGCGACTCATTCTTTCTCTGATCCTGAAAAACATGTAATTGTCCAAATGGACGAAATTCATGTCAAATCGGATATTTCATATATTGGTGGTAAGATATATGGTGCTAGTTTAAGACCAGAAGATCCGGTCAAAACTGTATTCGCTATCATGGTCTCTAGTCTTCAGAAAAAATGGTCCTGTATTGTTCGTTTGTTACCCTGTGCTTCTCTTTCAGCGGAAACGATATTCGCTATAGTGGTATTATGTATTCAAGATATAGAGCTTTGTGGTTTAGTTGTAGATATTATCTCTACCGACAACTATCCTCTCAATGTAAAATTATTCAAACTCTTCTCTAAAAATGGTAAGCTGGAAACTCAAGTACCGCATCCTTCTGATCCAAATCGGATTCTATTTCTCACCTTTGATTTTGTGCACATATTGAAGACAATACGAAATAACTGGTTGAATCTAAAGTCAGAGAGTAAGAGTTTTATTTACCCTAATTTAGAAGATATACAACCAATTATTGTTCCTATCCTTTGAGACTGTGCACAGCTTCTTTCCGCGATGTCCGTACCTTATATCTTTCTGAGAAAGAAAGCTTGGCAAAACTAGCTCCAAGGTTAACATTTAAAGCATGTTTTCCTTCTTGTTTAGAACGTCAGAATGTGAAATTAGTTTTAAAGGTCATACATGAATCCACAATATCTGCTTTAACCATTCAAAATGACCAACGTTGTGTTGCATGCATATAAATCTAATACTTCAGATTTTCTTGACATTATCTTATCTTTATGGAAAATGTTCAATGTAAATGCTCCATACAAGCATGTTCGTTTAAACGATCCACCCTCTCAACCATTCACATTTAATGACGACCGCTTTGCCTTTTTAGATCGTATAGTTTGTTGGTTAGCCGCTTGGGATTCACTTCCTGGGAAAGATGGGAAATTAAGCAAACAAACTTTCACAAGCTTAATTAAGACATGCCTGCCTTGTTTTACCACAAATAACTAACTGTCTTTGATTCTTCGCAAAGTTGTATTATTGAAGTAAATTGTTTAATAGCTAATAAAGTGAAAAATTACAATTCTAAGGTAATTTCTAAAGGATTAGAGAAATGAAAATTGAAAAAGTTTAATTCTTAGTTCTTTCATTGGCAGTACAGATCCTACATTTCTACGTTTTTCTTACTTAAGTTCACGTTCAAGGAAGATTAAGCATTTTGTTACTATTTGTAATAATTAGATTAATTATTTTAACATCCTCCACTGTGTAATTCTAATAGTATTTGTTTATTTTATTAACAATTAAAGTGCTAATTGTTCATATTCCTTAAGAATTTCCCTTTCTGATTCACTGAATTTGGCAATTAAATGGGAGCGCTGCATTAGCTCGAATTGTTATGTTGTCGATAGCTCGAATTTAGCATGTTGTCGATAGCTCGACTCAGTTTTTGACTATGTTGTCGATAGCTCGACTCAGTTTTTGACTATGTTGTCGATAGCTCGACTCAGTTTACATATGTTGTCGATAGCTCGACTCAGTTTTACATATGTAGTCGATAGCTCGACTCAGTTTTACATATGTAGTCGATAGCTCGACTCATTTTTACATAAGTTGTCGATAGCTCGACTCACTTTTTGACTATGTTGTCGATAGCTCGACTCACTTTTTGACTATGTTGTCGATAGCTCGACTCAGTTTTACACATGTTGTCGATAGCTCGACTCATTCATTTGTATGGCTGTTGTCAATGGGAAATAATTGCTGAATAGGTTTGTTTTGGGAAATCACATTTTATGTGAATTCCAAACAACTTGCTTCTCTGGTATAAAAAGATTTTTGGCCCCTTGATACTATTGTAATATTTACATCTTCAACTATGGGATACATATCAGACACTATAAGCGTAGTAATGGAAAAAGTTCTTTCAACAACCGATGGGTTTAAGTATTCTAAATATAAAATGAAAGAAAATACAACACACCTCAGATGTGTTTTATCAAAAATTGGGTGTAAAGTGACAGCTAAATTAAAGTTAGAAACTAATTTGATATATCCCAATTAAATTCATAACCATGGCATTGATGAGTACAGATCAGGAGTTTATGAATTGAAGACAAAATGTAAGAAAATGGCTCAAACTACTCAAGATAATTTAAGGAAGATTTTCGATGACGAAACAAGAACTAGTCAGTTTGCAACTGAAATTTCTTTCAATGAGTGTGAGTCTTCTATGTACCGTTCTAGGAGAAGATTGCAACCTAAGATCCCCCTTACAGCTATAGAATTCTCAGTTATGTTACCCGAATCTACTTTTGCGACTCACTACAAATTTACTGTCACGACTAATAACCATACTGCTGTTGTCTTTTATTCTCAACACATGAAAAATTACTTATCAGAAATTTCCAAAATTCAGTCTGATGGGACATTTTATACAGTGCCAACCCAATTCTCCCAATTATAGACAGTATTCGTGGTAATTGATCGACATGCACTCCCAGGCATACATTGTTTAATGACCTCTAAAGATCAAGAACTCTATACTGCAATAATAGCTAAGATCCATTCTCTCATTCCAGATTTCATACCGAAAATCTCTATTTCTGACTGGGAACCAGCACCGCGAAATTCTATGAAAGAAATTTATCCCGCCATTAAAAATCAGGGATGTTGGTTCCACTTTACCCAACGTATCTGGGCCAAAACTCAGAAGCTCGGGCTTGTTCAGAATTTTCATGGTAATCCTGAAACTGCCAAGTTCATAAGAAATCTCATGGCAATACCATTTCTCCCAGCAAGTTTAATTCGTCCAACCTATGCATTCCTCCAAGTACCGGATCCTACAAATCTAGAATCAGGCAAATTGGAGCAACTTCGTAAATACTATAGAAGAGGTGGATTACTCAAATAGATCCAGAGGAACTTTCTATCTTGAAGCTGAAATTACCACCTATAATGCTGCGGAAAGCTATCACGCAAAGCTCAAATCCATCATTAAAACTCCTCATCCAAGAGTATGGAATTTTCTAACAACTCTAAACAATATGATAGATTACATAGATAATGAATTAGGGAGATTGAGACTAGGTCATAGCATTTCTAGGGCGAGGAAATCAAAGCATGTTCTAAAGGATCAACAACGCGAGGTTATTAAGGAAAAGTTCAGATCTGGCGAGTTCACTCCTTGGCAGTATTTAAATGCAATGAGCAACACTATTGGTGGTACCTTCACTTTAGAAGCAGGAAATGAATTATCTGATACTGATGAGTCAGACACTTCAGACAATGAAAGCGAGAATCCAGTACTGGAGAATATTTGTGTTGTATGTCTGAGGCCAAGGACAACAACTTGGGTATTTCTACCTACCTTAAGCACGCTAAGCACGCTAAACACGCTAATTGTTGTGCAGCATGCAGCGAGAGAATAGAGGAATGGAATCAGACTTACCGGTGTGCCGTGCTCCAGTAATAATTATCAGTCGATTCCAAATTTATATTTAGTAGTCATGCACTTATATTTATCACTTTTTCATTCATTTACACAGTATTTTAATATCTTAGTAGTAATTAAATATTTCTCACTAGTACAATATACGTATTCAATAAAAAGTGAGTCGAGCTATCGACAACATAGTCAGAAGATGAGTCGAGCTATCGACAACATGGTAAATTCGAGCTATCGACAACATAACAATTCGAGCTAAATTATGCGCCCCAATTAAATAGAATAAATCAATTTCGTATTTCATCAACTATTGCATACTTGGTCCACATTTCTCTCAAAAAAGTGAAGTCTTATGTTTGGTAGACCATGATTGACCAAATTTGACAATCGGAAGAATAAATCGTCATTTTCATAATCGATCGGCGACCTCATCCCTGGTCCAAATTTCAATTGTTACTGTGAGGCCTTATGTATAGTAGGCTATGGTCTAATATTTACTATAAGGGGTCCACGGTTGGAAAAGGTTGGAAATCGCTGATCTAGGGTATTATACAGGAGTAGAATTGAACACTCTTAACTGCCTAAGGTCACTAGAATATGAATTTTGTACGCCTAAAAGGTTAGTTTTGTATTACTCTATGGGGACTTTCGGAAGTTTTCGCGCTCCTAAACGCAAACATATCCCAATTTATACGCCTCTAGGCGTATGGCGCGCTCCTGGATAAACCCCTGCGCTGATCTATAATATTAAAACACAAGGGTGGGTGGGTGTGTGTATATATATATTTGTTTCTATGTTCCGAGTTGATTCAAGAAACTGGACGGTTTCCAATTCTGATTTTTGGCATATAAGGATAACTTTTGGCACCCGTCAACAAGTTGATGTTTCCACTCAAAATTTCTCACACCTCGCCAAGTTATTACGTCATTGTCACATTTCGAGAACCCTAAAAAGTCATTTAATCGCACATAATTCGATCCATTTAAACCACGAATTTATCAATTTGGGAGTTTTTGATAGTCATTACACCAAAAAAGGTTTTTCTCGATTTAAACATGATAAATTAATGTTAATTAATGAAGTGCTATTGTAGGGGTACTGTCAGACACTTTTACCAAATATAATTTTTTCATGAAAATAAACAGCGGGAAAGTCCTTAAACCACGAATTTATCAATTTGGTTTTTTGACAGTCATTGCACCAAAAAAATGTTTCTCTTGATTTAAAGCTCATAAATGAATGTAATTAATGAAGTGGAATTGCAGGGTACTGTCAGTACACTTTTGACTAAATATAATTTTATTAGGAGTATATAAACCACACACCAAACGCGAAGCGGTTGGTGTGTGTTTGTGTTCTGGCGCGAAGCGACCTAGCAAGCGAAGCGCGCTAGTACTTATAACATTGATTAGAAAACGAAATAGGCCTAAAATAGCCAAATTTAACAATGCGAAATTTTAATGATTACGTCATCATGTGATGAGTAAGCATATTGGCATTATAGTGTGATCCACGTGACCGCATCAATAATGTGCATGTTATATTAAATTTTCAGAATTATCTCTTAGAGGGTGCGAATTATGTGCGATTAAGTGAATTTTCAAGCTTCTCGAAATGTGACAATGACATCATAACTTGGCGAGGTGTGAGAAATTTCGGGTGAAAACCTAAACTTGTTGTCAAGCGGCAAAACTTACCCCCATTTGCCAAAAATCAGACTTGGAAACCGTCCAGTTTCTTCAATCAACTATATACACTCACCGTTGTATTTTAATAGTATAGATGATCGAAAGTGGAAACAATAGAATAAGGTCTAACAAGTTGAGTTAAATTATTTTCTGCTGAATGGGGATTGATAGTTCCTCCGAAAGAACATGCTGTCGACACAGGTGTAATTTTAGTTTTTTTCGAAACGTCATCGTCACTATGAAGGTGTTAAAACAATTCAGAATAGTGTTTCGGAAGGCAAAGACCCTTAAAGTGGTGGAAGTTTCCTTTTAGCTCACTTCATTTCAGAGATATTCAAGTTTCAGTAGAATTTAATAGGTGATGAGTCATCATTTTTATGTGCGTGTTGTGTGTTCACATTTCACCCACTCCAACCAACCCAATCGAAATACATAATCCACACAATTGTAAAAACACATGTTTTTGACGAAGTCATCATCACCTCAAGGTGTCAAGACCAATTTGCAGAGGTGTTACGTGGCATAAGGATCAATTGATTTCTATCTTGTATCATCACTGAGATTAATGCTATTTTGCAAATTAGTATAAATAATTATTCAAAATTACTAATAATTTAGCACCAATTTCAATGTCAATTAATATGTATTAAGTTCAGTTATTCAAAATAAATAGCAATATAAATCAATTTTGGCTATCATACTAGAGGACATTCGACACCCCTATAAACAATTTGGAAGCATGGCTATTTGTTAAATACAGACTGAATTAATTAAATTCAATACGTCAATATATTTAATAGTGCAAGAGTATTCTTGCAGAAGGAAATATACAGTCTGTTCTCTCTAATAGTCAACTTTTCTAATAGTCCACTTATTTACTTGTCCAAATAAACTATTTATATATATATATATGTAACAGTCCACTTTGGGCCAATTGCCCACTGTTGGACTATTAGAGAGAACAGTGTGTAATCACATAATTTGTCGTTGTTATGGAATTTAAAATCTTAGTTTTAAATTGGAAAATAGAAGCCTACTCGATCTCACAAGTTGTATTACTATAATTATTCCAAGTTGAACAATATAATCAGATTTAACACTTTCAATTGAACAGACGTGTTAGTAAACAACGGAAATTTGCAACTCAATTGTGGGCACAAATTAAGCCCAATTTGAAAATTCGTGCACTGTGAAAAGGTGTAGAATTTAATTCACTATCGAATGCATATAAATTGAATATTCGGGCACTTTTTATTGATCCTATTGTACATTAAACAGGTGTAAAAACAACATTTCAAAGTTCTTTCGATCTTAAACCATCTTGAGTTTAATGTCATTCATTCATTATGTATTGATAATAGATTTAAATATATAAATAGTTAAATATTTAGCAATGTTATCCACGGTGAGTTGAGTTAAGTTAACAAATTTCTTTTTTAAATTTAATTTGTTTTAATCCATTGTCTAGTAATACTGCTAGTGAATAGAAGCCAGTTCGAATTCAAAAGTAGAATCAATTTAATTATCGTAAGTTGAAATAATAGGTATTATTTAACAAGTTGAATCAATATAATTCTTACAAGTTGAAATATCAGAATTAGATTCAATATAATTCTTAGTTGAAACAATAGAATAAGATTAAACACTAGTAGTAAAACTGAAGTTAAATAAACAAAGGAAGTTAGCACCTAAATTGTGGCAGGTTCTGAGCCCAAATTAAAAATTAGTATACACCAATCCGACGTAAAATTTTATGGTGAATCCAATGGTATAAAAAAATACGATTTGGTATAACCACTTTTGAGTTATGGCCCAGACAAATTGTAAAAGGTGTCAAAGTGGTATTAAAAAATGGTTTATCAAAAGTTTCGCCCGAGATGCACATCTGTACCATATGCGACACCGATGGTAAAGATTTGAGTTCCGGAACAATCAAACTCTGGCCTGTAGAGCGGATACGGACTAAAAAAATCAAGGCAGTCATTTCAATACTGGGCCACGATACTCTACTATAGTTGGCACAGGAATAATTTATTTAATAATACTAGTTTAATGTTTACCTATAGAAATGTTTCTTGCTAAATCCATCCAACTGAGTACGCATGGCTTGAACCAAACTTGATAATCTTCGAAATTGAACTTTTTCTCTTTCAACTCTTCGCTGATGATGTGTTCTTTGAAATGACAGATGTCTTTGACATATTCGTATAACTAAATTGATAATTGATTAGTAATCTGGCTAAAATATGATAATTGTATAATATGTTTCAGGACAGACATGGCCAGACCACTTTTATCAATTGTTCAGGCGTTGCTTTTACCTATCTGACCAATCGATTGGGCCAAAGTCAATACAAATATGCAACGTGTCTAGGCCTGACCACCTAGTAATAAAATATTTCATGAAAATATATTACTGCAGATAAGTATGGCTTGCTATAACACTATACTACTATAATTACGTATTGCTAACTTAACTATGAAGAATAAAGCATATACACTCAACTCCGCTTAATAGAGCCACCTCGGGACCAGGTTGTTTTGACCCGATTAAGCGAAGAAACCGATTAACCGAAAATATTGTAAGCCAAAATGTAATTCTGTCCTATAAATCTTGAGAAATTTTGACCCGATTAAGCGGAGAAACCGATTAACCGGTGGCTCTATTAAGCGGAGTTGACCGTAACCAACTTTTAAAATTAAAATTGCGAATGAGAATTGTTCCCTCTTAGTTTCATCAGTTCCCTTCTTATCTTCCTTGGAAATGTGATCGAAATAGCCTTTGAAAGCTGGAGAGCTGAGTAGACTAGCCACTTCTTGGGATAGTATCTCATCCAAGGCCTGGTAGGCTATATCGAAATAGCTTACGCCTGTCTTTTCAAATGTCTATAAATACAGTTAGTATTACAAACATAATTAGGCATATCACCTGTGGAACTATCCGAGTTATTTTTAGAGATATTATATATGTACAAATTGTTTGGCTATATACAGTAGAATTTCCTTAATGAAACATGAATAGTATGAAATTTCGGTTATTACGAACACTATTTCAGTCCCCTGCAAAGGATTTTCAATATAAATTACACCTGTTAAATTGTTAATACGAATTCTGGATATGAGGAAGATATTTTGATGGTCCCCTGGTGTTTCTATCAACGTGGTTATACTGAATAGACCGTTGAAACTTTGAAAAAATCAAAAAGCACTTAGGGAGGATGGATCTAATTTTGGGGATTTTGAGTCATGTCATGTTTAAATGGCCCTAAATATTTCGCACTTGTATTCAGGGGCATAGACAACATTTTTTGTTTGGAAATATACACAATTTTTACTGACACTCAAATATAAACTAGCTCTTTCCTAAACTAATCAAGTTTTATAGTGGCCCAATGATAAATTGCTAATCTTACTGCCTTGGTTAGTTATTACAGTGCCGACTATAGTATAGTATAGTGGCCCAGTACTGATCTTACTGGCTTGGTTAGTTAAGATTCTTCCGTAGCTCATCCACAGAACAGAGTTTAATTAACTAAGAGCCCAAATTTTCAGGATAGGTGTCTCATGGGTTACAGATGTGCACCTGGGGTCACGATTTTCGATTAAATTTTTTGGACACATTTTTACACCTGTTTAACGTTAGAAAAAGAACAATAAATAGTGCGCCACTATTCAAATTTGGCTTCGTTTGGCTACAAACGACTTGCAAATTTCCTTTCAGTTTAATTCAGTTTAATCCTTCAGTTTAATTAAAGTGTTAAATCTAATTATATTGATTCAACTTGTGAGATCGAGTAGCTTCTATTTACTGATTGAAAACGAAGATTTTACATTCCATAACAACGACAGATTAAGTGAATATATTTTATTCTGCAAGAATGCACTTGTACTAATAATATACTGACGCGTGACCTTCGTTATATAAGGCCTTACTACTGAGTAGAATTTGCTGGGCCATGGATTACTTAAAGGCCTTTGATTATTAGCTAACATATCTTTATCTCAATAGCTAGTAATGATAGACCTGAGAAATGCATTATAATTGTATAGGAAGTTAGGAACATGATATCAAGGCATACATAAACCCTTTAGAATTGTGATATATCACCATTTGATTACGTAATCGCTATTTTTCGTGGAATTATCGTGTTTTATAGCCTGCTTTTAACATAGTTAAACGGATTATAAATGTATTATAAATCACCTAACTGCACTCGATTCCCTCTTAACCTACAAACAGCTTATTTGGATGATATTCGAAAGATTTATAAGTTGGAACAAAACAGCATCTCGAAACTTGCACCGCGTCTTACAGCAAAAGCATGTTGGCCTTCCAAACTAGAACGGCAGAATGTTAAATTGGCTCTCCGCATTTTTGATGACTCTACTAGTGCAGCTCTAAGGATTTCTAATGAACCCCGACTCGAAAGCTTTAAACACCAGACTGCAGAATTCATTGATATAATTGTTATGGGTGGAAGATTTTTAATATCAACAGGCCGAACAAAGACATTCGTTTGAATGACGAATTTTCTAAACAACTAGTACTAAATGATCCTAGATTTGGGTTGATTACTCGCATTGTTAACTGGCTATATACTTGGAGATCCTTACCAGGAAAACAAGGTAAATTAACACCCCAGACTTTTACAAGCTTCAAACATACTTGTGAAGCGCTGCCCATTTTAGTCAATCACTTAACTTCTCAATACGGATTTTCATATGTACTCACCTATTTCTCCAGACAGATCCACTAGAACACCACTTCGGGTTGTATAGAATGATGTCTGGATCAAACTATCACGTCTCATATGGCCAAATACTAGAAACTGAACGACGGCTCAAGATCTCTAGTATATTGAAACTGTTTTCCCAGGAACCCTCTTCAAAGGAAAATAATCTGGGTTCGTTTATCAAATCTTTCCCACCGAAAGAAGACGTCTATGATTCTCCTATCATAGATTTAGCACCATTTCTCTCAAAGCTACAAGATATTTCTACTATAATCATTGGTTGCGAAACTCTTCAATCTTTGACATTTATTACAGGGTATTGCGCGCATCAATACTTGAAGAACAAGAAATTAACGCATTGTTGTGTCTGCCAAGATTTATTAATTATTGATAAGTACTTATTGTTTGATCCAGAAGAAGCTAAAATATATAAGCTCATTGAAATCTTGGACAGAGGATCATTGAAGTGGCCTTCAGATACTGTCTTAGAATCGATCATTATTGTTTGAGAATTCTAATAACTCTAAGACAAGATATTGATGTCTAGACAAGATTTGTCACTGAAAAACCTCGGAAAATATTAATTGATCTGTCTATTAGAATCCTTGAGAATTACTCTAGTGAACCCTGGCGCAACAGATGCTCAATTTGTAATACTGATGGTTGGGAGATCATACGTAAATTGTTTTTTGTAGCCTCAAACTGTCTTATCTCCAACATGGTTAAAAATTACAATTCACATGTATCCTCAAGAGGAGAAGATAATCGTAAATTAAGAAACTAAGAGTTCAGTAATCAAGTACTTCGCAAGCAATACTTTATTGTAGCATTTTAATTGTTATATGAATAATTAATTAACAATAGTGTTAGTGTATAGTGAAAAACACTAATAAAACACTAATAAACCTCATTTTAACAAAAAATGAATACTATTTCTTTATTGTAAACCATTGGCTAGGCCATTGTCTGATGTAAAATTATTGTAGCCCAACTAGCGCATACATATGATTCTATTTTCAATTAATGATTTATGCCTTCGTTTTTATCCATGGTGTTTTACTGTCAAGCCTGAGTAAAGTAGGCTATGGTACAAACAAGTTCAATATCTAAAAAATATTCACATCTTCCATCACAAAAGTGTCAAAAAATTTATCCAATTAAATTCCAGGGTTGTTCCAGTATGGATTAGCAGCTAGAATTCAATAGTATAAATGAATGCTTTAGTGTCTGTCAAATGTTAAGTGTGTATTATAGAA
Source organism: Hexactinellida sp. DTS-2022 (assembly GCA_028753945.1). Lineage (NCBI taxonomy): Eukaryota > Metazoa > Porifera > Hexactinellida > Hexactinellida sp. DTS-2022. The sequence continues at coordinate 2,168,181 of JAPNXP010000003.1, forward strand.
TACTGAGACAGTAATCTAATTGGTCGAGAGGAAGTCCGGTATCTAATCAGTTATTTGTGTACTGTCTGCCTAGTAATACATTTAAAACATTTTATGGTGTTATTTGATACATGGCCTACTATATTATACGGCTAGATAAGTCAAGTATTTGCTCATTTCATTTCCAGGCCGTGTTTACTTTCTAATTGTCGTAAAATGAATTACCTATTGTCATGGAATAAACTAAACTAGGTTTTCAAATACGTTAGAAACATTTAAAATTCTTTTGAGAATAATTTGCATATATGGGTATGTATATTTGATTACATTATTGTGGTTAAATCCGATGTGAAATCATTCTCAAAAGTATTTTAGATGTTTCTAGCGTATTTGAAAACCTAAGTTTAGTTTATTCCATGACAATAGGGAATTAATTTTACGAGCAATTATAAAGTAAACAAGGCCTGGAAATGAAATGAGCAAATACTTGACTTATCTAGCCGTATATTATAGTAGGCCATGTTTGATATCAAATTATTACCAATCAATACAATAACTTCTCCACATCCCAAAAGTTAGGGGTCCACTGGTACAGTTTCTTAGTGATATTTAATTTTATATTTGGAGTTGGTATATTAATATACACAGACAAGCTTTAATATCTAGAAAATTATCTGTTCAAGTTAGCATAAATTTCAAAAATATTTACTCTGTCCTTATATAAACCTATAGCTAGCCTAGGATCCACGGATATAAATAGACAGCTAGGGACCACTCATCAAGAACGACATTTAATTTGAAAAGGAACATGCTTGAAATACAAGCGAGGGCCGCAGGCCCGAGTACAAGTTTTAAGGACGCCCGTAGAGCAGACGAGCAGTTTGTACTAATAATTATTTGTGGTTGGAGCACCATACTAGTTTCAATAATCCATTAAAACTTGAGTATATTAGCAATAATCCTATAAAACTTGAGTATATTTGCAATAATCCAATAAAACAGTATATTGGAAAAAACTTGAGTATATCTACAAATTAGTTGAGTATTGTTGAGTATACAGTCAACTCCCGTTATAACGAAGTGCTCGGGGCCGTAGTTCATTTCGTTATAAGCGAGTTTGTTACAACCGGAGTTCGAGATTAAAAGAGTTCATTACAAGTTGAACTTCGTTGTAACCGGAGTTCATTATAAACGGAATTCGTTATGCCCGGAGTTCGAATAAGCAGAATTAGTTATAACCAGAGTAAAATCAATAGCTTAGAGGCTATATGGGATTTAAATGACTTAGTTATAAGCGGAATTTCGTTATATCCAATTCGTTGTAACCGAAGTTTTAATAATGTGATAAGATAGAAGGATTTCCGGACCAGTAATGACTTCGTTATAAGCAGGTACTTCGTTATATCCGACTTGGTTATAACGGGAGTTGACTGTATTTTGAAATTTTCAAAAGTTGAGCATTTTTGGAATTTTCCCCTTTAAATTATGACCGAAGTATAAATCAGTATGATCAATTAGGAAACGATGCCATAGTCATATTTTTGCAACTTTCTTTTGCTTTTTAGGTTTAATTCACAATGAGAATACATCTAGTATAGTGTATACAAATATTAGTCTAATGAATTCGAAGCTCATAAATTTCTGTTCTGGCATTTATCTACTTATCTAGTATTGAATATGGTTGGAATGGCGGATCCAGAGGGGGTTTTGGGGTTGCAACCCCCTTTGATTTTAAATGACCTTGATTTTCACTATACTCTGTCTTAATTAGTATGCAGTTGTGTCAGATGCTGTAATTACCTCAATTAGTAACCCTAACCTCTAATACTATTTGATTATTTTGCAAATTGCTATTAACTGCATTAAATTATTATTTATAGTTTCTAATAATATAGTATGGATCTATATAGTTATTTGATCTCAGGACTACATATTGCCTTTAATTAACAAATCCCTGCTCGAACCAAATGAGGGAATCTTAAATCGCCATCCAGATCCCTGCTGAGATTTGGGCCATCCTAAGAAAGATGTCCTCTCCTTGAGGCACAGTGTGGCATATGGTCTCGTTAATTTTCGAAATGTCCAGAATAATCGATTAAGTATCACATTTGTTAGGCATTGAAAATTGGGAAAAACAGCATTATATCGTTTCTGACTCCAGGAGATTCGCCCCTGGACCCCAACTGGAGGGCTAACAGCGCCTTCCAGAACCCCAGCTGGTGGTGTTTTTGTTTTTTCTAAGATGACAACCCCCCCTTTGAATAAATCTTGGATCCGCCCCTGCCGGTTTAAAAAAAGTTATTATTATAATATTATAAAAATAATAATTTCATAATTATGTTTTCATGATTTTCCGAAAGGGATGAGGCACGATTTGGGTGGCTTAAGCCCCCCTTCCCTTGTATACGGCTATGTAAGTAATATGAGGATTAAATTGAATGATTATTTCTTCTTATGAAGTTCAAACAAATAATTAATAAGCAACCTCCTGGTATAACAAGTGTACTGTTATCAAATCCTGGGCCACTTCTGAACATAGATTAGTTAATGTAGTGACTCTAATTGTCTGTGTAGAAGTTGTAGGGGAGTTGGTGAGCTGTAGAGGCTGAGAATTTGCATTCATGACTTGATACCAACTATGAATATCTTCCTTAATATTAGGCTGGATTTCTAAGTTAAGTTCTGTATCTGTGCCCACTCTTTCTAAAGAAAGTTAAATAAACACATTAAAAACTTGTATCTCATTTGATCATCCTAGACAATTATCAGGGGGTGGAGTGGGAACATTTTCTCATAGTATACGAGGGACTATTTTGACGAATCATATTCTCAGTATTTATCTCCATCAGCGTGGATAAGATATTTGCATGTATTTTATATAATAAGTGTATTAAGCAAAAGTGCATACCTGCCAACCGTACAGGGATTCCCTGTACAGTCAGGGATTTGACCATTTTTTGTTCTGTACAGGGAATTATTACATTTGTACACAGGAGCGTGCTGGCCAGGGGGGGCCCATCGGGGGATTTTCATTGCTTTTGTACAGCTAGAATAGGCCCTTATCAAACTAGGAGCCCAAATTAGGACCCCCCAAGGGGGGCCCAGCGGGGATTCCCCGCTGGCTTGTATAGTCAGGACGCCCCTGTTTGTACAGGGATTTTAAGTCGGGACAAAATTAATGATTGTAAGTCAAATACACCTAAAAAATGTCTCTACTCTCAAAATGTAGCATTTTGTTAAAGAACAATTCCTAATCAAGCGTATAGTGTTTCCCTACATGAGCGAGACAAAATAATTTCGGGTGTACAGGGATTTTACCAATGTACAGGGGGAAAATTGGAGCTCCGTGCAGGGACATAGGCGTCAACCATGCCGAGGCAGACGGGGCGTGCCCCGGCATGAAAAATCATTCCGGGGCGGCCAATGTTTCGCCCCGGCATAAATCTGCCGAAATTCTGTGATTTTTGTGATCTTTCGCGATAATTTGGATGTATCTATCATGGATTGCTATTTTTTATTGTTTCTAAATGCGAGTGGAACCCAACCAGTGGCATAGCCAGCTTTAGACTTGTGGTGGTGCGTCGGTGGTGCACGGGGTTGTATCATTCTGCCCTCCCTTCCCCCTATTTCCCAAACAAACTTTGGTCCATCGTGTAATTATTTCAACAATCCAAGCTGAAGTATCATTACATAGTTGACAATATAAATAACGGATCCTAACTTGAATAGATCACATTAATTAACCTTTCAACTTCGTCATAAATTTTACATTCATGTCATTTCAAGTGGTGACTTAGGAATTAATGCTCACTACTTAAGATGTATAAAAATGAGCACCACTTGAAGTAGTGCGTAAAAACATTTTGGTGGTGCGCCGTACACCTCCCTGGCTACGCCACTGAACCCAACAAATTTGGTTCGGCTGAACTAAAAATTCTAAATCGATCCATATCATCTCTGCTCGAAAGGTAATTAATTAACATAAATCGGTGACAGTCGAAATTCACCAGCGGGAAAGTTTTTTTGCGCCTAGTTCAGGACGAACCTATTTGATTCGGATGAACCTATTTAATTCGTCTAGAACTTTGCTAATTACGTTCGACGGGATAAATTCGAACACATACATTGTAAATAATGCAATGTATGTGTTGTGTCAGAAAGTTTAATAGATAGCGATTAGCGGGAAATTTTCATCAAGATAAAACCGACTTTTTGGAAAAAAGTTACACAGTAGGTAAAGCAACTTTTCGGAAAAGATGTTTTATACTAGGTGAAATTTAAAAAATTTCATAACTCGCCCCGGCATGATTTTCCGAAAAATGGAAAAGTTCAACGCAACTGTACAGGGATATGACACAAATAGGTTGGCAGGTATGAGAGTGGTGTTGGTGACTTGGGTGTATAGTATATAATATAATCGTATTTTATATTCATTCGTGAAAGGTTAGCGTTCAGGCATAGAATTAACATGAACCAGGAAATACAAGAAATATCGTGCTTAATCTGAATTGTGCCATATTTTGGAAACTCCTGTTCGGACTAGCGAGGGTTCAGATTAGCGAGGTTAACACAGTGGGCAAACAAGTGGAAATAGAGCATTTTTCGAGCGCCTCAGACTGACTCGATATTATTGACATCGTTTTCAGCATACATGAAAACCTAAAAGTCCAATTTGTTGTGCTGAGAAACATTCGAGATCAAGAGTTATGTGTAATGAGATCATCATGTTATAACAATTCTAAAAAAAGCAATTTTTGTGGTTTCAGAATTGCAGTATCAAAGTCTTATAAAATTCAACAAATTATTTTATGTTGATGAAATATTCAAGTTAGCTTTATCATTGTCATTGGCATTGTATGAAATCAATGTAACTTCTTATATAGTCTAAAATTATAATACATTCCGACCAGAATTTTATGATTCGGACGTATTTACTAATTTCCATTATTGTTCAAGAACTTTTGAGAGCAATCATGAGCAATTGGTTTTTACATTTTAAATGAAAGGTCATGATGATACCTTCAAATTAAAAAGCATTCTAGATGCGCGAAAGGGCGCGACTGGGGTCATCTAATGACTTTTAAACATGATATATTAGGATTTTAACCATTTTTGAAAAATTATATCAGGTTCAAGAATTATAATCAATGATCATGGTTGAAAAATAAATTTTGTTAACAAACCTAAAATATAATTTATGACTTATTTATCAATAATCGTCTAGAACTGCGTTTAGGAGACTACCAGGCACGTCGCCAGGATTTTTCATCTAGGGGGGGCGGCAAAATTACCAGGGGGGGCATGCCCCCCCTCACAAAATTCGTATCAACGAGAGTCGATTATAATATGAAATTATCAAGTTTCTATCTTATATATTAAATCTAAATGGTTTGTTTTTTTGTTTGTTGTTTGTTTGTTCGGAATTGATTGAGAAACTGGGTAAGAGCTACAGACTTGAAATTTGACAGGGAGGTGGGTAACTACGTATCTAGAAACAAGTTCTAATATCTAAGAAAAATATTCACATCTTCAATCTCAAAAGGTAACAAAACCTTTAGCCAATTAAATTCGAGCGTGGCACAGTATGGATTAGCAGCTAGCATTCAATTAGTATAAATTGATTTAGTGTCTCTAACATTTGTTAAGCGTGCATTATAGAATGCCAATCTGAAACTGCAATTTAATTGGGCGAGAGAAAAATAAGAAATCCAATCATTTATTTGTAATTTACATATTTTAAAGGGTCGTGGCCGCTTACTTCCAACGACTATATATGGAGTAATTAAGTAAGCTGATTCCAAATATGATGTTGTTAACAACCCATGTGTATATATTTGTTGTTTAGATGTAGACGTTATAAGGAATTTACAAACGTTACTTCTGTTATTTGTTGGTTGGGATATATGAGTCACCAGAAGGGTGCTTTCTGCAGCCGCGCAGCGAAAGCAAGCGAAGCGCGCTTGTATACATAATACTGTAATAATAATAATAATAATAATACACCTACAACGTTATTTGGCAATAATTTAGCAGGGGGTATGTCCCGGGGCACAAAATTTTACCAGGGGGGGCATTGCCCCGGGGCGAGGATTTCTACCAGGGGGGGGGCATTGCCCCCCTATGCCCCCCCCGTGGCGACGTCCCTGGAGACTACATATATCATTTTTGATATTGCCATTCAGTTTGCAGCTACCGATAACCTATATGTCAATAATACTTCATTAGATTCTATCTAGCATAGTTTTCCTATTTCCACTTACACCCCTGAAAATGCCCACTGTGAGGTTCGGATTAGCGACTATTGTTGTACATGTATAATATATTTAGTGCAACTAACAATTGACTAAAAAAAGCCGCGGCCCTGGATGTTGAACAATCATAACAAACATACAATATACAATTTCCATCAACCAACCTCTACCAATGTATTCACTGACATAATTTTAAATAATGTCACAAATAATAGAAAAATGTGGAGCCCCTTGGCGCCGCCCCTGGTCATAGGTACATGATTTTAAAGTAAGCAAACTTTGATGATTGGTTTGTATTTGTTAGTAATATATATATATTTAAGGGGTGGAAAACGAATAGTTTTGAACTTTCAGTGGATAGTTGTTTCGAAACGATTATAAATGAACAGTATTTGACTAAATATCGGAAACTATATTTTAGACACGATCAGTGGCGTTGATTGTTTTTAAATATATGGTTTAAATTGATTTTTCGCCCTGTCAGAGGTAATATGCCGCCCCTCTACTTAGAAGTGCCGACGGGGCGAGACGCCTACCCCGCCACCCCCAAGGTACACGGTACACGGTACACGGTACACGGTACACGGTACAGCTAAATTTAATCCTACCATTATACTTCAAATTCGCCACCTATCGCTTTTTTATTAACTCTGTGTTAATTCTAAAACAGTTTCCTTATAATCTTCCGCTCGATTTTAGTGTCCAATTATCGGCATTTCCATATTTGTTGGGACATTAAATGTTTTTATTGCTGTACTATAAAGAAACCAGGAAATATTAAGAGCTAAGTGAGATATTAGGGTAAAAAGGAAGTTTTACACTAATAGTATAGATTCTTGTCTAGGTATATACAAATATAATATTGCTGACGAACCTATACTCTTAAGGAAATTGAAGGTAGTTATAATTATTTGGATAACTTCTTTGAGGATTTTTTGAGCTGTATTAGAGTTTGGAGGGAATAGCACTCTACTTTGTTTCAGAAGACCTATTTCATGGCTATAAATGATTTCGATATTCTCTACAACACTCTTTGTAGTCTCATCATTTAGTATAGTACGTTGTGTGTCCCAATTCTGGATAACCTCTTCAAGATAACCTACATTATTATAGAAATACAGACAATTCGTGGCAGGACAATTCGTGACGGACAATTGTGATAGATACAATACGTGACAGGACAATTCGTGACAAATACAAATATGAATGTCTAGAAATTAAATTGTGTGAAAGTACATTACTCTTATATTAATTTGTTTACTAATATCGTATCAAAGTGTTGTCATTATGTCTATTCAAATTTGGAATTGACAAACTGGAACAATTCTAAAGTTTCGGTACCCAGCAGAATGGACTAGTAAAGAAGATTAACAACACTTGCCTTATACAAAATCAACCATAGTGCCATCTGATTAAACTACTGACTGTAGAATTTATAAAAATGATTTACATGGATGTTCATTGGCCTATTTTTAGAATTATTGGAAAAAATTAGTGGTATGGATGCAACCACTTTCCGAGCACTAGTCAAACCGAATAAGATTAGCAGACTTTTATTTGAGAAATTTATCTTCATTTTTCGGGGAAATTCAGAATATAATTTATCATAGCCTACTATACATACGGCCTATTCACTCACTAAGACCAGGGATAACAGGAAGGCGATTTTATTATTAACTCATAATAAAAATTATACAATTACCAACAACAATAACAACCATTTACCTGTTATAATATTACTTGTGACCATAGGCGTCGTAACCCGCCCGGGTGCCCGGAAATGTCCGGGCGGCCCGGAAAGGTTGCCCCTATGCAACTAATACTATACACGGAGTTTAGCCGGACTTTACCCGGAATTTCCGGGCGGCCCGAAGGATTGACCTATGCATTTACGACGCATATGCTTGTGACCTACTTATACTAGGATTTTGGTTTTATTTCTCACTTTCCTTCTTCAGTGGCCCAGTTTTAATCTTACTGCCTTTATTTTTTGTTTTTGTTTTACTGTGCCGACTATACAATAGTAGAGTGGCCCAGTTCTAATCTTATTGCCTTTAGTATATTATTATTTTTACTGTGTCGACTATACTATAGTATAGTGGCCCAGTATTGAAATCACTGCCTTTATTACTGTGCCGACTATACTTTAGCACAGTGGCCCAGTATTGAAATCACTGCCTTTATTATTTTACTGTGCCGACTATACTTTAGTATAGTGGCCCAATATTGAAATCACTGCCTTTATTTTTACTGTGCCGACGATAGTATAGTATAGTGGCCCAGTATTGAAATCACTGCCTTTTTACTGTGCCGACTATACTATAGTATAGTGGCCAGAGTAACCGCGTACGTTCCTACGGTACGGTACGGAGAGTCTCCGTACCGTATTATTTCGTACGGTACGTCGTACGTTACGCAATAATACGTTGTGAACAATTAACAATATATACAAGTATTTCTATAATTCGAAAAATAATTAATAAACAAGGATCTAATCTATTATAGTTCGAAAATACAGAACCCAACAAAAATTAAAAATACCACAAAGTTCAAACCAATACAAAGGCAAGTTGAATTTTCAACTAAGAATCGATAGTTAATCTTGATAATTTTACATAACTTATTATTCGATTTTAAAAAAGAATCAAGTGCTAAAAGATAAGATTCTATACTATCATTAAATAAGTACGTACGGAGTGCGTAAGTACGGTACGGAAGGATAATCTGCGTACTAAGTCCGTACCGTACCGTACAGTACGCCGTACGCGGTTACTTTGATAGTGGCCCAGTATTGAAATGAGTGCCTTGGTATATTATTACTGTGCCGACTATACTATAGTATAGTGGCCCAGTTCTAATCTTACTGCCTTTAATAATATTATTACTGTGCCGACTATACTATAGTATAGTGGCCCAGTATTGGAATCACTGCCTTTATTATTACTGTGCCGACTATACTATAGTATAGTGGCCCAGTTCTAATCTTACTGCCTTTATTTTTACTGTGCCGACTATACTATAGTATAGTGGCCCAGTATTGGAATCACTGCCTTTATTATTACTGTGCCGACTATACTATAGTATAGTGGCCCAGTTCTAATCTTACTGCCTTTATTTTTACTGTGCCGACTATACTATAGTATAGTGGCCCAGTATTGGAATCACTGCCTTTATTATTACTGTCCCGACTATACTATAGTATAGTGGCCCAGTTCTAATCTTACTGCCTTTATTTTTATTACTGTGCCGACTATACTATAGTATAGTGGCCCAGTTCTAATCTCACTGCCTTTATTACTGTGCCGACTATACTATAGTATAGTGGCCCAGTATTGGAATCACTGCCTTTATTATTATTATTACTGTGCCGACTATACTATAGTATAGTGGCCCAGTATTGGAATCACTGCCTTTATTTATATTATTATTATTTTTATTTTTTCTCCGTAGACGGTGCCCTGGCCTGAGCTTTATAGTTGATGGGCTGAAACTTGGCATGTAGGTGCGTATGGACCGTCTAATTTGCACCTGGGGTTACAATTTTTTATTAACAAATTTTTGACACATCTTTAACACCTTTCAAAATTTGTCTGGTCCATAGCTAGAAAAATGTTTTACTAAACCCCCAAATTTTATTTCACATTTGGATTCACCATAAAATTCTGCGTCTGATGGGAGAAGAAAATTTGTTAAAATTGGTTTAATTTCTGCCATAAATGGGGGTTGAAATTCCTTTGTTTACTCAACACTTCAATTTCAATAAAACTGTGAAATCTAATTCCATTGTTTCAACTTGTAATAATTATATTGATTTAACTTGTTAAAGCTTTCACTATTGTTTCAACTTGCGATAATTAAATTGATTCAACTTATAAATTCCAGCTGGCTTCTATTTAATTCTAGTATTACTATACAATGGATTAAATAAAATAATATAATATAAGGAATTTGTTGACTAAACTCAAATCACCGTGGATAACATTGCTAAAATAACTAACTAATAATATAATTCATTATCAATACATAATGAATGAATGGCATTGAACTCTAGATGGTTTATGATAGAAACAAACTTCAAATTTATCTACCGTTCCTTGTGACTCGGGCCAAATAACAAATGCTTCTTCACACCTTGGGCGTTGATGACTTGGCAAAAAAAATCCAAAATTGCAGCCTGCGCCGACAGCATGTTCCTCTGGAGGCACTATCAATAAACAACACAAAAATAGAGTGCCACCAAAGGAACATGCGTCGGCACAGGGTGCAATTTTGGATTTTTTTTACTGTGCCGACTATACTATAGTATAGTGGCCCAGTATTGGAATCACTGCCTTTATTATTTTTATTATTTTTTTTTTCTCCGTAGACGGTGCCCTGGCCAGAGCTTTATAGTTGATGGGCTTAAACTTGGCATGTAGGTGCGATGGTACCGTCTAATTTGCACCTGGGGTTACGATTTTTGATTAACAAATTTTTGACACATCTTTAACACCTTTCAAAATTTGTCTGGTCCATAACACAAAATATGTTTTACTAAACCCCCAAATTTTATTTCACATTTGGATTCACCATAAAATTCTGCGTCTGATGGGAGAAGAAAACTTTCAATAAAGAGTTTTATTTCTGCCATAAATGGGGGTTGAAATTTCTTTGTTTACTCACACTTCAGTTTCAGTATAACTGTTAAATCTAATTCCATTGTTTCAACTTGTAATAATTATATTGATTTAACTTGTTAAATCTTACTCTATTGATTCAACTTGCGATAATTAAATTGATTTAACTTATAAATTGCAGCTGGCTTCTATTTAATTTACCATACAATGGATTAAATAAAATAATATAATATAAGGAATTTGTTGACTTAATTCAACTCAACCGTGGATAACAATGCTAATATAAATAACTAATAATATAATTTATTATCAATACATAATGAATGAATGGCATCAAACTCAAGATGGTTTAAGATAGAAACAAACTTCAAATTTATCTACCGTTCCTTGTGACTCGGACCAATTAACAAATGCTTCTTCACACCTTGGGCGTTGATGACTTGGCGAAAAAAAATCCAAAATTGCAGCCTGTGCCGACAGCATGTTCCTTTGGAGGCACTATCAATAAACAACCAACAAAATATAGTGCCACCAAAGGAACATGCGTCGGCACAGGGTGCAATTTTGGATATTTTTTTTTATTATTATTTTTACTGTGCCGACTATACTATAGTATAGTGGCCCAGTATTGGAATCACTGCCTTTATTATTATTTTTTTTTTTTTTCTCCGTAGACGGTGCCCTGGCAAGAGCTTTAGAGTTGATGGGCTTAAACTTGGCATGTAGGTGCGATAGGACCGTCTAATTTGCACCTGGGGTTACGATTTTTGATTAACAAATTTTTTACACATCTTTAACACCTTTCAAAATTTGTCTGGTCCATAACTCAAAAATTGTTTTACTAAACCCCCACATTTTATTTTATATTTGGATTCACCATAAAATTCTGCGTCTGATGGGAGAAGAAACCTTTCAATAAAGGGGTCAATTTCTGCCATAAATGGGGGTTGAAATTTCTTTGTTTACTCACACTTCAATTTCAGTAAAGTGTTAAATCTAATTCCATTGTTTCAACTTGTAATAATTATATTGATTTAACTTGTTAAATCCTACTCTAGTGATTCAACTTGCGATAATTATATTGATTCAACTTATAAATTCCAGCTGGCTTCTATTTTGCAATTGAAAATTAAGATTATATATTTCATAACAACGACATATTATGTGATTATATTTACTTCTGCGTGAATATAATTGCACTGTTAATATACTGACGTAATTAATTATAAATAATTCAGTTTGTATTTAACTTATATAGAAGCTTCCAATTTGTATATTAGAGGTTATCGAGTGTGCGGAATTGAAATTTGATAGATAAATTAATTAATTAATTATTTATGACAAAATAATTAAACTTAATAATTGTATGTTGACATTGAAATTGGTGTCATATTATAAATAATATTAATAATTATTTATACTAATTAATTAAATATCATAAATCTCAGAGATCATAGAAGATAGAAACAAACTTTCAATATATCAATTGGTCCTTATGACACGTGCCACCTATACAAGTGGGTCTTGACACCTTGAGGTGATGATGACATCGTTAAAAAAATGTGTTTTTACAATTTTGTTAATTCGATATTTAAAATGGGTTAGTTAATGTTGGTTGATGACCCAACACCCACTTAAAAAATGCTGAGTCATTACAGATTATATTCTACTGAAACTTGAATATCTCTTTAATGAAGTGAGCTGAATGGAAACTTCCACCACTCTAAAGGGTCGTTGCCTTCTGAAACACCTTTCTGAAATAATTTAACACCTTCATAGTGATGATGACATGGCGAAAAAAAAAATCCAAAATTGCAGCCTGTGCCGACAGCATGTTCCTTTGGAGGCACTATCAATAAACCAACAACAAAATATAGTGCCACCAAAGGATCATGCGTCGGCACAGGCTGCAATTTTGGATTTTATTACTGTGCCGACTATACTATAGTATAGTGGCCCAGTTCTAATCTTAGTGCTTTGGTTAGTTATTATTATTATTATTTTTGGTCCGTAGATCGTCCACTGAACAGAGTTTAATTAACTAAGAACCCAAAATTTCAGGACAGGTGTCTCATGGGTTACAGATGTGCACCTGGGGTCACGATTTTTTACTACATTTTTTTGGACACATTTTTGCACCTGTTTAATATTAGAAAAAGAACAATAAATAGTGCACAAATATTTAATTTATATGCATTCGATAGAGAATTAAATTCTACACCTTTTCACAGTGCACGAATTTTTAAATTGAGTTTCGTTTGTGCCACAATTGAGTTGCAAGTTTCCTTTGTTTACTAACACTTCAGTTCAATTGAAGTGTTAAATCGAATTCTATTGTTTCAACTTGTGATAATTACATTGATTCAACTTGTGAGATCGAGTAGGCTTCTATTTTCTAATTGAAAACTAAGATTTTACATTCCATAACAACAACAGATTATGTGATTATATTTATTTCTGCTCAGAATATTCTTGAACAATGGATACATGAGATATTTAATTCTAATTAATTCGCTCTGTGTTTAACTTAGAGAAACGGTTCCAATTAGATTATTAGGGCATCGAGTGCGCTGAATTCAAATATGATAGTGAAATTAAATTTAAATTAATTATTATAGCAAATAATTGAACTTAATTTATTTTGATGTAAATAATATTGGTGTTAAATTATCTTAGATTAATTAAATATTTATACTAATTATCTAAATTTCATTAATCTCAGAGATGATACAAGATAGAAACAAACTTTAAATTTATCAATTGGTCCTTATGGCACGTACCACCTATACAAGTGGATCTTGACACCTTGAGGTGATGATGACATCGTCAAAAAAATGTATTTTTACAATTTTGTGAATTATATTATTAAAATGGGTTAGTTGGAGTTGGGTGATGACCCAACACTCACATAAAAAATGCTGATTCATCACTTATTATATTCTACTGAAACTTGAATATCTTTGAAACGAAGTGAGCAAAATGGAAACTTCCACCACTCTAAGGGTCGTAGCCTTCTGAAACACCTTTCTGAAATAATTTAACACCTTTATAGTGATGATGACTTGGTGAAAAAAAAAATCCAAAATTGCAGCCTGTGCCGACAGCATGTTCCATTGGAGGCACTATCAATAGACCACCACCAAAATATAGTGCCACCAAATGAACATGCGTCGGCACAGGCTGCAATTTTGGATTTTCTCACTTAGTTATTACTGTGCCGAATATACTATAGTATAGTGGCCCAGTTCTAATCTTAGTGCTTTGGTATATTATTATTGGTCCGTAGCCTCTCCACTGAACAGAGTTTTACTAACTAAGAGCTCAAATTTTCAGGATATGTGTCTCATGGGTTACAGATGTGCACCTGGGGTCACGATTTATTATTACATTTTTTTGGACACATTTTTGCACCTGTTTAATATTGAAACAGGAACAATAAATAGTACCCGAAAATTAAATTTATATGCATTCGATAGAGAATTAAATTCTACACCTTTTCACAGTGCACGAATTTTAAAATTGTACTTAGTTTGTGCCACAATTGAGTTGCAAGTTTCCTTTGTTTACTAACACTTCAGTTCAATTGAAAGTGTTAAATCTAATTCTATTGTTTCAACTCGTTATTATTATATTGATTCAACTTGTGAGATCGAGTAGGCTTCTATTTTCCAATTGAAAAAAAAGATTCTACATTCCATAACAAAGACAGATTATTTGATTATGTTTATTTCTGCTTAGAATATTCTTGCACAATGGATACATGACGAATTTAATTCAAATTAATTCGCTCTGTGTTTAACTTATAGAGATGGTTCCAAATAGATTAGTGGGGTTAACGAGTGCGCTGAATTCAAATATGATAGTGAAATTCAATTTAGATTAATAATTATTGCAAAAAATTGAACTTTATTTATTTTGATGTACATAAAATTGGTGTTAAATTATTAATAGATTAATTAAATATTATACTACTTATCTAAATTTCATTAATCTCAGAAATGATATAAGATGGAAACAAACTTTCAATTGATCAATTGGTCCTTATGGCACGTGCCACCTATACAAGTGGGTCTTGACACCTTGAGGTGATGATGACATCGTCAAAAAAATGTATTTTTACAATTTTGTGAATTCGATATTTAAAATGGGTTAATTGATGTTGGGTGATGACCCAACACTCACATAAAAAATGCTGAGTCATCTGCTATTATATTCTACTCATACTCGAATATCTCTAAAATGAAGTGACTAAATGGAAACCTCCACCACTCTAAGGGTCGATGCCTTCTGTAACACCTTTTTGAAATAATTTAACACCTTCATAGTGATGATGACATGGCGGAAAACAAAATCCAAAATTGCAGCCTGTGCCGACAGCATGTTCCTTTGGAGGCACTATCAATAAACCACCACCAAAATATAGTGCCACCAAAGGAACATGCGTCGGCACAGGCTGCAATTTTGGATTTTTATTTTTTTCTCCGTAGACGGTGCCCTGGCCAGAGCTTAATTGTTGATGGGCTGAAACTTGGCATGTAGGTGCGATGGGACCGTCTAATTTGCACCTGGGGTAACGATTTTTGATTAAGAAATTTTTGACACATCTTTAACACCTTTCAAAATTTGTCTGGTCCATAACACAAAATATGTTTTACTAAACCCCCAAATTTTATTTCACATTTGGATTCACCATAAAATTCTGCGTCTGATGGGAGAAGAAAACTTTCAATAAAGAGTTTTATTTCTGCCATAAATGGGGGTTGAAATTTCTTTGTTTACTCACACTTCAGTTTCAGTATAACTGTTAAATCTAATTCCATTGTTTCAACTTGTAATAATTATATTGATTTAACTTGTTAAATCTTACTCTATTGATTCAACTTGCGATAATTAAATTGATTTAACTTATAAATTGCAGCTGGCTTCTATTTAATTTACCATACAATGGATTAAATTAAATAATATAATATAAGGAATTTGTTGACTTAATTCAACTCAACCGTGGATAACAATGCTAATATAAATAACTAATAATATAATTTATTATCAATACATAATGAATGAATGGCATCAAACTCAAGATGGTTTAAGATAGAAACAAACTTCAAATTTATCTACCGTTCCTTGTGACTCGGACCAATTAACAAATGCTTCTTCACACCTTGGACGTTGATGACTTGGCGAAAAAAAATCCAAAATTGCAGCCTGCGCCGACAGCATGTTCCTTTGGAGGCACTATCAATAAACAACCAACAAAATATAGTGCCACCAAAGGAACATGCGTCGGCACAGGGTGCAATTTTGGATTTTTTTTTTACTGTGCCGACTATACTATAGTATAGTGGCCCAGTATTAGAATCACTGCCTTTATTACTGTGCCGACTATACTATAGTATAGTGGCCCAGTATTGGAATCACTGCCTTTATTTTTATTTTTATTATTATTTTTTCTCCGTAGACGGTGCCCTGGCCAGAGCTTTATAGTTGATGGGCTGAAACTTGGCATGTAGTTGCGGAGGGACCGTCTAATTTGCACCTGGGGTCACGATTTTTGATTAAGAAATTTTTGACACATCTTTAACACCTTTCAAATTTTGTCTGGTCCATAACTCAAAAATTGTTTTACTAAACCCCCAAATTTTATTTCATATTTGGATTCACCATAAAATTTTGCGTCTGATGGGAGAAGAAAACTTTTAATAAAGAGTTTTATTTCTGCCATAAATGGGGGTTGAAATTTCTTTGTTTACTCACACTTCAATTTCAGTAAAACTGTGAAATCTAATTCCATTGTTTCAACTTGTAATATTTATATTGATTTAAGTTGTTAAATCTTACACTATTGTTTCAACTTGCTACAATTATATTGATTTAACTTGTGAATTCCAGCTGGCTTCTATTTAATTCTAGTATTACTATACAATGGATTAAATAAATTATAATAATATAAGGAATTTGTTGACTCAACTCAACCAACCGTGGATAACATTGCTAAAATAAATTCCTGATAATATATTTTATTATCAATACATAATGAATGAATGGCATTAAACTCTTGATGGTTTATGATAGAAACTAACTTCAAATTTATCTACCGTTCCTTGTAACTCCGACCAATTAACAAATGGTTCTTCACACCTTGGGCGTTGATGACTGGGCGAAAAAAAATCCAAAATTGCACCCTGTGCTGACAGCATGCTCCTTTGGAGGCACTATCAATAACCAACCAATAAAATATAGTGCCACCAAAGGAACATGCTGTCAGCACAGGGTGCAATTTTGGATTTTTTTTTATTATTTTTATTTTTTCTCCGTAGACGGTGCCCTGGCCAGAGCTTTATAGTTGATGGGCTTAAACTTTGCATGTAGGTGCGATGGGACCGTCTAATTTGCACCTGGGGTTACGATTTTTGATTAACAAATTTTGGACACATCTTTAACACCTTTCAGAATTTGTCTGGTCCATAACTCAAAATATGTTTTACTAAACCCCCAAATTTTATTTCATATTTGGATTCGCCATAAAATTCTGCGTCTGATGGGAGAATAAATCTTCCAATAAAGGGGTCAATTTCTGCCATAAATGGGGGTTGAAATTTCTTTGTTTACTCACACTTCAATTTCAGTAAAGTGTTAAATCTAATTCCATTGTTTCAACTTGTAATAATTATATTGATTTAACTTGTTAAATCCTACTCTAGTGATTCAACTTGCGATAATTATATTGATTCAACTTGTGAATTCAAGCTGGCTTCTATTTTGCAATTGAAAATTAAGATTATATATTTCATAACAACGACATATTATGTGATTATATTTACTTCTGCGAGAATATAATTGCACTGTTTATATACTGACGTAATTAATTATAAATAATTCAGTTTGTATTTAACTTATATAGAAGCTTCCAATTTGTATATTAGAGGTTATCGAGTGTGCGGAATTGAAATTTGATAGATAAATTAATTAATTAATTATTTATGACAAAATAATTGAACTTAATAATTGTATGTTGACATTGAAATTGGTGTCATATTATAAATAATATTAATAATTATTTATACTAATTAATTAAATATCATAAATCTCAGAGATCATAGAAGATAGAAACAAACTTTCAATATATCAATTGGTCCTTATGACACGTGCCACCTATACAAGTGGGTCTTGACACCTTGAGGTGATGATGACATCGTTAAAAAAATGTGTTTTTACAATTTTGTTAATTCGATATTTAAAATGGGTTAGTTAATGTTGGTTGATGACCCAACACCCACTTAAAAAATGCTGAGTCATTACAGATTATATTCTACTGAAACTTGAATATCTCTTTAATGAAGTGAGCTGAATGGAAACTTCCACCACTCTAAAGGGTCGTTGCCTTCTGAAACACCTTTCTGAAATAATTTAACACCTTCATAGTGATGATGACATGGCGAAAAAAAAAAATCCAAAATTGCAGCCTGTGCCGACAGCATGTTCCTTTGGAGGCACTATCAATAAACCAACAACAAAATATAGTGCCACCAAAGGATCATGCGTCGGCACAGGCTGCAATTTTGGATTTTTTTTTGTTTTTTTTTCTCCGTAGACGGTGCCCTGGCCTGAAGTTGATGGGCTGAAACTTGGCATGTAGGTGCGATGGGACCGTCTAATTTGCACCTGGGGTTACGAATTTTGAATAACAAATTTTTGACACATCTTTAACACCTTTCAAAATTTGTCTGGTCCATAACTCAAAAAATATTTTACTAAACCCCAAATTTTATTCCACATTTGGATTCACCATAAAATTCTGCGTCTGATGGGAGAAAAAAACTTTTAATAAAGAGTTTTATTTCTGCCATTAATGGGGGTTGAAATTTCTTTGTTTACTCACACTTCAATTTCAGTAAAACTGTGAAATCTAATTCCATTGTTTCAACTTGTAATAATTATATTGATTTAACTTGTTAAATCTTACTCTATTGATTCAACTCGCGATAATTATATTGATTCAACTTATAAATTCCAGCTGGCTTCTATTTAATTGTAGTATTACTATACAATGGATTAAATAAAATCTAATAATATAAGGAATTTATTGACTTTACTCAAATCACCGTGGATAACATTGCATAAATAAATAACTAATAATATAATTTATTATCAATACAAAATGAATGAATGACATTAAACTCAAGATGGTTTGTGATAGAAACAGACTTCAAATTTATCAACCGTTCCTTGTGGCTCGGAACAATTAACAAATGGATCATGACACCTTGAGGCGTTGATGACATCGCGAAAAAATCCAAAATTGCAGATGTCTGACAGCATGTTCCTTTGGAGGCACTTTCAATAAACCACCAACAAGATATAGTGCCACCTAAGGAACATGCGTCGGCACAGCTGCAATTTTGGATTTTTACTGTGCCGACTATACTATAGTATAGTGGCCCAGTTCTAATCTTAGTGCTTTGGTTAGTTATTATTATTCTTCCGTAGCTCATCCACAGAACAGAGTTTAATTAACTAACAACCCAAATTTGCAGGACAGGTGTCTCATGGGTTACAGATGTGCACCTGGGGTCACGATTTTTTATTAACAAATTTTGTACTTTTTTTTGACACCTTTCAAATTTTGTCTGGTCCATAACTCAAAGAATGTTATACTAAACCCCCAATTTTCTTTTCACCATTGGATTCACTATAAAATTCTCCATCTGATGGGAGATGAATGTTTTTACTAATAGGTTTGATTCATGCCATAAATTGGGGTTGAAATTTCTTTGTTTACTAACACTTCAGTTCAATTGAAAGTGTTAAATCTAATTCTATTGTTTCAACTCGTTATTATTATATTGATTCAACTTGTGAGATCGAGTAGGCTTCTATTTTCCAATTGAAAAAAAAGATTATATATTTCACAACAACGACAGATTATGTGATTATATTTACTTCTGCGAGAATATTATTGGACTGTTAATATACTGACGTAATTAATTATAATTAATTCAGTCAGTATATTACTTATATAGATGCTTATAATTTGTTTATTAGGGGTTATCGAGAGTGCTTAATTGAAATTTGATAACAAAATAATTAATTTATTATTCATGACAAAATAATTTAATTTAATAATTGTAAGTTGACATTGAAATTGGTGTTAAATTATTAATTTATTAATTAAATATTTATACTAATTAATTAAATATCATAAATCTCAGAAATCAAATAAGATAGAAACAAACTTCCAATTTATCAATTGATCCTTATGCCACGTAACACCTCTACAAGTGGGTCTTGACACCTTGAGGTGATGATGACATCGTAAAAAAAATTGTTTTCACAATTTTGTGAATTATATAATTCAAATGGGTCGGTTCGTTTTGGGTGATGACCCAGAGCTCACATAAAAAATGCTGAGTCATCAGCTATTATATTCTACTGAAACTTGAATATCTTTGAAATGAAGTGAGCATAAAAGAAATTTACAACTCACTAAGGGTCGTTGCCTTTTGAAACACCTTTCTGAAATAATTTAACACCTTCGTAGTGATGATGACATGGCGGAAAAAAAATCCAAAATTGCAGCCTGTGCCGACAGCATGTTCCATAGGAGGCACTATCAATAAACCACACCAAAATATAGTGCCACCAAAGGAACATGCGTCGGCACAGGCTGCAATTTTGGATTTTATTATTCTTCCGTAGCCACTCCACAGAACAGAGTTTTATCAACTAAGAGCCCAAATTTTTAGGATGGGTGTCTCATGGGTTACAGATGTGCACCTGGGGTTACGATTTTTGATTAAATTTTTTTGGACACATCTTTAACACCTTTCAAAATTTGTCTTGTCCATAACTCAAAATATGTTTTAATAAACCCCAAAATTTTATTTAATATTTAGATTCATCTCCAAAATTGCAGCTGTGCTGACAGCATGTCCCATTGGAGGCACTATCAATAAACAACCAACAAAATATAGTGCCACCAAAGGAACATGCGTCGGCACAGCTGCAATTTTGGATTTTTATTTCTCCGTAGACGGTGCCCTGGCCACACCTGTATACATTGGGGGCTGAAACTTGGCATGCAGGTTCGGAGTGACCGTCTAATTTGCACCTGGGGTTACGATTTTTGATCAACTAATTTTAACACCTATTCAAACTAATTATGGCTATTACATGAAATCATACCTTGTCAATTTGATAAAATTTTCACATTGGATAGCAAATTTAATTTTACACCTTTTGGAAAATCAAAAATATTCAACTTTGCGTTAATTTTTGCCACAAATCGGGGTTTAAATTTCTTTGTTTACCCACACCTCCATTTCAGTAAAACTGTTAAATCTAATTCCATTGTTTCAACTTGTAATAAATATATTGATTAAACTTGTTAAATCTTACACTATTGTTTAAACTTGCGATAATCATATTGATTCAACTTGTGAGATCGAGTAGGCGTCTATTTTCTAATTGAAAACTAAGATATTACATTCCTTAACAACGACAGGTTATGTGTTTATATTTACTTCTGCGTGAATACTCTGCACAATGGATACACTGACATAATTAATCGCTCTGTCTTTAACTTATAGAGACTGTTCCAATTAGATTATTGGGGTTATCGAGTGTGCGGAATTCAAATATTATAATGAAATTTAATTAAAATTAATAATAATTGCAAATAATTGAACTTCATTTATTTTGCTATACATAATAATGGTGATAAATAATTAATAAATAAATAATTATTTATAATGATTTGATAAATAGCATTAATCTCAGAGATTATACAAGATTGAGACAAACTTCCAGTGTATCAATTGATCCTTATGCCAAGTAGCACCTCTGCAAATGTGTCTTGACACCTTGAGGTGCTAATGACATCCTCAAAAAAATGAGTTTTGACAATTTTGTGAATTATATAATTCGAATGGGTTGGTTGGTGTTTGGTGATTACTCAACACGCACATAAAAATGCTGAGTCATCAACTATTATATTCAACTCAAACTAGAATATCTCTAAAATTAAGTGAGCTAAATGGAAACTTTCACCACTCTAAGGGTCGATGCCTTCTGAAACACCATTCTGAGATAATTCAACACCTTCATGGTGATGATGACATGGCGAAAAAAAATCGAAAATTGCAGCTGTGCCGACAGCATGTTCTTTGGAGGCACTATCAATAAATCACCACCACAATATAGTGCCACCAAAGGAACATGCGGCGGCACAGGCTGCAATTTTGGATTTTTATTACTGTGCCGACTATACTTTAGTATAGTGGCTCAGTTCTAATCTTACTGCCTTTATTATTATTTCTCCGTAGACGGTGCCCTGGCCACACCTTTATACAATGAGGGCTGAAACTTGGCATGTAGGTTCGAAGTGACCGTCTAATTTACACCTGGGGTTACGATTTTTTATCAAATAATTTTAACACCTATTTAAACTAATTATGGCTCATTACATGAAATCATACCTTGTGAACTTGATAAAATTTAATATTTGGATAGCTAATTTAATTCTACACCTTTTGGAAAAATCACAAATATTCAACTGTGTGTTGTTTATGCCATAATTGGGGTGCCAATCTCCTCTATTTCCTCGCACTTCAAATTCAGTAAACATTAAAAAATCCAAAATTGCAGCCTGTGCCGACGCATGTTCCTTTGGTAGCACTATATTTTGTAGGTTGTTTATTGATAGTGCCTCCAAAGGCTACATGCTGTCGGCACAGGCTGCAATTTTGGATTTTATTTTCGCCTAGTCATCAACGCCTCAAGATGTCAAGAACCATTTGTTAATTAATTGTTCCAAGTCACAAGGAACGGTAGATAAATTTGAAGTTTGTTTCTATTCATAAACCATGTTGAGTTAATGAGTTTAATGCCATTCATTCATTATGTATTGATAATAAATTATACTATTAGTTATTTATTTTAGCAATGTTATCCACGGTGATTTGAGTAAAGTCAATAAATTCCTTATATTATTAGATTTTATTTAATCCATTGTATAGTAATACTACAATTAAATAGAAGCCAGCTGGAATTTATAAGTTAAATCAATATATTTATCGCGAGTTGAATCAATAGAGTAAGATTTAACAAGTGAAATCAATATAATTATTACAAGTTGAAACAATGGAATTAGATTTCACAGTTTTACTAAATTGAAGTGTGAGTAAACAAAGAAATTTCAACCCCAATTTATGGCAGAAATTAAACCCTTTATTGAAAGTTTTCTTCTCCCATCAGAAGCAGAGTTTTATGGTGAATCCAAAGGTAAATAAAAAGTATATAAAAAGTATAACATTTTTTGAGTTATGGACCAGACATAATTTGAAAGGTGTTAAAGATGTGTCAAAAATTTCTTAATCAAAAATCGTAACCCCAGGTGCAAATTAGACGGTATTAACGCACCTACATGCCAAGTTTCAGCCAATCAACTATAAAGCTCTGGCCAGGGCACCGTCTAAGGAGAAAAATACAAAAAGAATAATAATATCCATACTATTAAAACACAAGCCTGGGTGGGTATGTATGTGTACACTAACCAGCCAAAAGTATTTGAACAATTGTAATTTGAATGCAGACACAATAGTCGTCTGGTAACTTATTAATGGCTGGTCAAACTACTCTGAAATGATTATAATATCTTGCTATAGTTATAAAGTAAATTATATTTTGAATCCATGTCATTTTAGTCAATATCCATGAAGTGGCATGTGTATCTGCCACGTGCCACTTGTGGCACAAGTGGCACAAATGGGAATGTGGCTGTAATTCAGTTGAAAATTAACTTATTGATTTGAAATTATGTAACTAGAGTAATTCGAACATGTGGAATTCAAATCTGCAATCAGAACTTCTATATTCTCATTAAATCTTGATGATCAGAAATTATATATTTAATTAGCTAATTATATAGTTAATGAGTTTAACACCTCCATATATACGTAAATTCAAAAAAATTGCTATTTTATTATACTTTACATATCGTTTTATGTAAATTGCATTGTTGATGCATCTACCAATGCTGTTATGCTGCTAGAAGCTTGAATGTATAAATACAAATTATTGCTGTTCAAATACTTTTGGCCGGTTAGTGTATATATTTGTTTGTATGTTACGAGTTGATTGAAGAAAGTGGACGGTTTCCAAATGTGATTTTTGGCATATAGGGGTAACTTTTGGCACCCGTCAACAAGTTGAGGTTTCCACTCAAAATTTCTCACACCTCGACAAGTTATTACGTCATTGTCACATTTCGAGAACCCTGAAAATTCACTTAATCGCACATAATTCCCGCCCTCTAAGAGCTAAAAATCTGAAAATATAATAGAACATGTACATTAATGATGCGGACACGTTGACGTTGGTCACACCAGATTGCCAATATGCTTACTCATTATCGCATGATGACGTAATCACAAAAATTTGACATTGTTAAATTTGACATTTTAGGCCTATTTACGCTTTATAATCAATATTAGGAGTATATAAACCACACACCAACCGCTTCGCGGTTGGTGTGTGGTTGTGTTCTGCCGCGAAGCGACCTAGCAAGCGAAGCGCGCTAGTTAATATTAAAGGCAGTAAGATTAGAACTGGGCCACTATACTATAGTATAGTCGGCACAGTAATAATATCGATAATAATAAAGGCAGTGATTTCAATACTGGGCCACTATACTATAGTATAGCCGGCACAGTAAAAATTCGATTGTTTCAATTTGTAATAAATATAGTGACTAGACTTGTTAAATCTTACTCTTTTGTTTCCACTCTACTTGTGAGTTCACTGGCTTTTTAATTGTAGTATTTATATACAATGGATTAAAGCAAATTAAATTCATTCATTAATTTGTAGAGAGTTAACTCAACTCACCGTGGATAAATTGCTAAAATAATTAACTATATATTTCATTTATTAATTATTATCTATAGATTCTATACCTGATTGATTAAATATCATAAATCTCAAGAGATGATATAAGATAGAAACAAACTTTAAATTTATCAATTGGTCTTTATGCCACGTACCACGTATACAAATGGGTCTTGACACCTTTAGGTGATGATGACATCGTCAAAAAATTGGGAGTTTTAACAATTTAGTAAATTTTATATTTCGAATGGGTTGGTTGGTGTTGGATGAACACCCAACACGCATATAAAAAATGCTGACTCATCACCTATAATATTCTACAGAAACTGAATTTCTCTAAAATGAAGTGAGCTAAAGGAAATTTAACCAATCTAAGGGTCGTTGCCGTCCGAAACACGTCCTTAAATAATTTAACACCTTCATTGTCATGATGACATGGCGAAAAGAAACCAAAATTGCAGCTGTGCCATCATCAATTTATTTATTTTTCTCCGTAGTCGGTGCCCAGGCCAGAGCTTTATAGTTGATGGCCTGAAACTTGGCATGTAGGTGCGGATGGACCGTCTAATTTGCACCTGGGGTTACGATTTTTGATTAACACGTTTTGGAAACATTTTTCACACCTTTCAAAATTTGTCTGGTCCATAACTCACATATGTTTTACTAAACCACCAAATTTTATTTCATATTTGGATTCATCATAAAATTCTGCGTCTGATGGGAGAAGAAATTTTTTAAAAGGGTTTATTTCTGCCATAAATGGGGGTTGAAATTTCTTTGTTTACTCACAATTCAATTTCAGTAAAACTATTAAATCTCAATAATCATTGAGATAGTGAGTCATTACCTAATAATGAATTAAGTGTTAATTATCTCATTATCTCAAAAATTATTAGTTAGGCATATAAAATGTATAATCGATGAATAGGAAGGACAGATCAGTAGCAGCCTAGTTTACATAACATTCATAGTTTTTGAGTTATGGCACATTTAGGAAATCTACATTTTCAATGGCAACCGAGGAATGTGCAACATTCCATTTATAATTTCGATACATTTTATTCTACTACTTCTGGGTATAACCATGTTCCAATTTAGAACATTTAGAACGCGTTTAACTATGTTAAAAGTATGTAGAAAAACAAGATAATTCGAAGCCAAAATTACCATAACGTCATCAGATGATGACATATCACAATTCTGGAGGGTGCTATGTATACCTGGATACCATATTCCTATATAGTTATAATACACTTTTCAGCTCTATCATTGCTAATTATTGGGATAAAGATCAATTCTCCATTTTTCAATGCACTTTAAGTAATCCATGGTACACAAAATTTTCGCTTAGCACTCAGGCCTTTTATATCGAAGGTCACGATTGATTAAACTTGTTAAATCTTACTCTATTGATTCAACTCGCGATAATTATATTGAATTAACTTATAAATTCCAGCTGGCTTCTATTTAATTGTAGTATTACTATTTAATGAATTAAAACAAATTAAATTAAATAAGGAATTTGTTGACTTAATTCAACTCAACCGTGGATAACATTGCGAAAATAGTTAACTAATAATATAATTTATTATCAATACATAATGAATTAATGGCATTAAACCAGGCCTTCATCTAGCCCTAAGAGATCCGCGCACCCTAGGTGATGTTGATTTTTCAATGGCGCACCCAAATTTGCCCAAATCG
The DNA here is from genome assembly GCA_028753945.1 of Hexactinellida sp. DTS-2022. Classification (NCBI taxonomy): domain Eukaryota; kingdom Metazoa; phylum Porifera; class Hexactinellida; species Hexactinellida sp. DTS-2022. The sequence goes on from JAPNXP010000003.1 coordinate 2,194,615, forward strand.
TACATTTACCAAAAAAGACCAAAAATAGTATTAGAAATACTCTGGGTGCGCACTGCGCACCCAAATTAATTCCAATTTCACGCACCATTGCCACCAAAGGAACATTCGTCGGCACAGGCTGCAATTTTTGATTTGATTTTGATTTTCTCCGTAGACGGTGCCCTGGCCACACCTTTATAGATTAAGTCCTGAAACTTGGGATGTAGGTGCGGTGTTACCGTCTAATTTGCACCTGGGGATACGATTTTTTATCAACAAACTTTCGACACATTTTTAACACCTTTCAAAGAATTTTTGGACCATAACTCAAAAAATGTTATACTAAACCCTCAATTTTTATTCCACCATTGGATTTACCATAAAATTCTGCGTCTGATGGGAGAAGATAAATTTCAATAATGGGTTTAATTTATGCCATAAATGGAGGTTGAAATTCCCTTTGTTTACTAACACTTCAGTTCAATTTAAAGTGTTAAATCAAATTCTATTGTTTCAACTTCTAATAATTATATTGATTTAACTTGATAAATCTTACTCTATTGATTCAACTCGCGATAATAATATAGATTTAACTAATAAATTCCAGCTGGATTCTATTTAATTGTAGTATTACTATACAATGGATTAAATATAATAATATAAGGAATTTGTTGACTCAACTCAAATCACCGTGGATAACATTGCTAAATTAATTAAACATTATATTATAATATATTATCAATGCATAATGAATGAATGGCAATAAACTCAAGATGGTTTAAGATTGAAACAAACTTCAAATTTATCAATCCTTCCTTCGTCCGGTGGCAAGGCTGACTGACTACTTGATAAATGGGTCTAACGAAACAGCTTGAGGCGTTAATTCCATGGCGAAAAAAATCCAAAATTGCAGCTGTGCCGACAGCATGTTCCTTTGGAGACACTATCAATAAACCACCACAAAAAGATAGTGCCACCAAAGGAACATGTGTCGGCACAGCTACAATTTTGGATTTTATTTCTCAATTTACTTACTACGTATGCCAAATTCTTGTTCTGCACCCAGATGTCAAACCGGTTACTACAATGACCACAGTGGTATACCAGTCTTCCAGATACCGTCTAACTGTCCAGACATTGAGCAGAAGTGGAGACTTTTTGCACAGAGATGGTAAGTTATTTATTCACCAATATACAAATTCATTTCTATAAATTTGTAGATATTCCTCAGGAAAGTGGTACTCAACCTTATATATTACGTACTCCTTTGTATAATCTGAGCCTTTATTTATTAACACAATACACAGCATTGAATAATATAAAACTATTACGTATAAATAATACTTACTAGTTTAAAACAGAAATAATATTCGCGTATGTACCCCCTAGAGAACCTTTGCGTACCCCAAGGCACAATGTCCACGGTTAAGAACCACTGCAGATGCTGACCAACTAAAAAAGGTTTACTTATGTGCCAAGCATTTCGATCCCCAGGAAATAGTCAATACCCAAACATATTTAGACGCTGATGGCATGTATAAAACTCGAAGTATACAAGCTAGATTGAAGAAAGGAGCATTACCTAAATATCTTCCGAACTGTCCTACTTACTTTAATGATACTTCTATAAAACAACAGCGCCTTGATAGGATAGAAGGGAATCTGAGCTGCAGATTCAGGTATGTAGAGAAAAATAATTTCGTTTTTATGGCTAACTGAATTTAATTTCTGTTCTATTTATCTTAAGGCAATACATTTAAGTAGTGATTGTTTTGAAGCAGAACAGAGAAAGTTTGCAATAGGAAGTTTTGATGAACTCATTATCAAATTATCTGATATACAAGTTCCCTCTGGATGGATTATTTGGCAACCTGATTCTAGTGCATTGAATTTTGTTAACCTTACATCCACTCATCCGATTATACTTCAAAATTATCTTGCAATTGACTATACTCTACAAGTCAGATGTTGCCACCATGGAACTCAAGTTGATTTTAATATTCCAATAATTAATGACATTCGTCAAATCAGTACTTTAATTGATCTACTGAGAAATTACAGTGTTGCTCAAGTATTAATCGGTAAGTAAAAACTAATCATTTTGTAATTTGGTGGTTCATTAGAGCTAATTAAATGTCCTTTAGAGGTACAAAAGAGCATATCATCTGTAAAAGAAGCAATTGCACTACTTGAAGATACAGTACACGAGCCAGGTAACTACTAATTATTAACTACACTTACTGCTTTGAATCTCACTTTTTATTAACTGACTATAGGTACGCACAATTTTCCAGATCTGTTAACTCAATTGCACTTTATTTTGGGTCAACTGGAGAACTCGATAGTTAAAAAACCTAGGCGGCGCTATAACATAATTACAATGATTATTTCACTTAAATCTCATTTGTCATCCCATGCTTGCTATAAACAACTACGCAATATGGACTGTATCTCCTTGCTGCACGAGTCATCACAGAGTTGCACGCGGGCCGAATTTTTGTAACCGCACCCCGCCATTTAGGTTTAACTGACCCGCAGCCCGCACGGCCCGCGGGCCGATGTGAAAAATTGGCCCGCGGCCCGCCCCGCAACCCGCAACCGGCCCGCAAATAATCAAGTACCTTGTGTATTCCCTTAAATTTACATAACGAAGTACATTGTACATAAATGCTCGGAAAGCGCAATATACTCCAATGCATGCAATCAAGGCATGGCCTTGGTTTAATATAATAATGATTTCATTCTAAAGTTTAGACGAACAAACAACAAACACATCACAAGGATTATGAGCTGAAAATACTAATTACAGTAATTTGGGGTAAATTGCTAAAGTTTAACAAGAAGTTAAGTTAATTGTTCATTGAACTACTTGACTCTCCTGACCATTGTTCAGTATAACGTATTGTGCGGGCCTATTGCGGGGTGTTGCGGGCCAACGGCCCGCAACAAAGATTATCGGCCCGCAAGGCCCGCGGGCTGATAATTAAACTCGGCCCGCATACGCGGGCAGCCCGCGGGCTTGCGGGCCAGCCCGCCCCGCGTGCAACTCTGAGTCATCATTACGACGTTTATACTCTAGTTTTGGTCTCGACACAGAGTTTTTGACATTTTTAAAAGCTGAAACGAATGACTTCAATCAATTCGAACGTCATCTCTGTCTAAATATCAGGGTTGCCGTGGGAAGGGAATTTTAATTCCCATTCCCACAGGATTTCTGTGGGAATTCCCATAGGATTCCCACAGGATTTCCCACAGGATTCCCACATGTGGGAATTCCCATAGGCTAAAAAAATTTCCCATTCCCATACCCACGGCAACCCTGCTAATTATGCATGAAATACATATTAAATCTAATATCACATATAAAGGTTAGTTGAATGCTCTATATATACAGTATATCATTATGTTAAATATTAGTTTATGGAACATACAAAAGTATACAAGACCTGTTTTAACCCAAACATCTCTTAAAGGCGGAAGGATCTATGGTCACGCCGAAGGTTCCCAATCTTTGGTGGGATAGAACCTGCCAAGACTATTTTATGTTTTATGGTATCAAGTTTATGTAAGAAATGGTCTTCGGTTGTACGTTTACTCCCGTTAGTTAATCCGAAAGCTTCTGATCTACTTCCTATTACCGTGCAAGTTATTGAAGATGTCGAACAGTTTGGTCTTTTGGTTTATGTAATTGTCTCTGACAATTATCCCCTTAATGTCAACTTTTTCAAATTGCTTGGAAATAGCAAAGAAATTCTATTTCGTGTGCAACACCCAAACAATGACCAACGATCGCTCTACTTGATGTTCGATTTTGTGCATATTATAAAGACCATTATAAATAATTGGCTCAATCGAAAAGACTTTAAATGTACATACATTTTCCCACACTTTGAAGATATCTTGCACTCCAACTATCCAATGAGATTGTCGCAGGCAGCCTTTCAGGTAACCTTTGACTATTCTTGTAGTAAAAAACTTATTACATTACATTGATTACAAATAACTCACTACATTATATACTTAGGGTTTGAGGCTACAGTATAAATCTGAACAGCTGTCTGTGCAAAACTTGCACCGATGCTAACTTACAAGGCTTGTTGTCTATCTATTCTAGAAAGACAGAATGTTAAACTAGCTCTACGAATCTTCAATGGTTCCAACGTCGCTGCTCTTAATATCCAGCAATCGAGTATGCCAAATTAGCAGAACCCAGACCGGTAGCTTTATTGAAATAATTAGTCGCGTATGGAAATTATTTAACGTCAATACCCCTTGGAAAGGTATCCATCTCAGAGATCGAGATAGCTTGCCACTCAAGCAGAATGACCTCAGGTTCCAATTCTTATCTTCAGTAGTTTGTTGGCTAGATCAGTGGAAAAGATTAGGATTTCGAGAAGGTAAATTAACACCCCAAACTTTTACAAGCTTTCGACATTCGTGTATAACTCTTCCCAAACTTGTTGAATACCTGACAGAAGATATCGGTTTTAGTTACGTACTCAGTTCATTTGTGCAGAATGATCCTATTGAGCACCACTTTGGGTTGTACAGGCAAATGTCGGGCTCTAATTATAATCTATCAGTCTGTCAAGTCCTTGAGAATGAGAGAACGTTAAAATTATCCAATATACTAAAACTTTTCAATCTCAAAACTACAGTTCTGAAGGATAGAGCTTCTTTTATCGAATTTCTCAACACCTTCACATCTGAACAAGATGACATTTCCGATTGTGGAGAAGCTATTGACTTACAAATATATTATTCGATCATCGTAAGGAGTCTCCTGACCCATCTTTGGAAATACAACAAGCATTGGCATTTATCTCTGGTTACGCAGCCTTCTCTATGATGAAAAAGTTCATTAAAACCTTCGAATTATGTAATGAGTGTATCCTATTTTTAACTCAAGATAAATCTCTCGATATTGAAGAAATTCCACCTACTTTTCAACTGATTCAGCTGTCTGATTGTGGTGGATTAAAGTGGCCATCGAAAACTGTTTTAGGCGTAGTTATTACCCTTTGGAAATTATTTATCGAGATAGAACAGTCTCCTATTCTATTAAATAACTTTTTCACTTCCAATTCTCGCTCAATTTTAGTCCAACTCGCTCTCTTAAAACTTGAAAGCGAAGAAATTGATGAGGTTGCCTCTGAGTGTTTCCAGTGTAATGCAACAGGAAGAGATATGATACATGGAGTGTTGGTGACTGCGAGCAACAGTTTTCTTAATAATAAAGCAAATAATATCAATCTATCAGCTACCCATGCCCTTTCGAAAGGCTCTGAAAGCAAAATTTTAAATTTAGTTCAAAGTAATAATGTATTCTTTGTTGATACCTTCTATTCACTTATGTGGTGATTATAACTCATTTAAGTGAAAGTACATATGATATCAGTATCACTATATTTAATTATAACACTTATGGAAACTCGACTTCCTGTTATCCCTGGTTTAAATATCCATTATATTAGAAGTTTCGAATTCATATATCCTCGGTTATAGCTTATTCAAATTTCTATACTATACTGATCCATACTATCGACAATTCACTATATAGAATTATGATTTTGAATGGTAACCTCAATTATGAAATGTTCCTTACTCTATTTAGCGATGTCTGTCCGGTTTAGAATTTTGGTTTTAGAATTTAAATTAAATTAATTTCATTTTTAGTAATTTTAGTAGAAAAATTATATATATTTTGCACTAAAAAATTATTGCTCAATAAAACTTATTAAAATTTGAAATTCTATTTCGGACAGACATCAGTTTAGCTACTTATACGCCTTTTTTACAATGTATGTCCGTTTCAAAAAAATTTAGTTTTCTTGCACCGTTATTAATGAAAAAGTGTCTATTAATATTGAAATTTTTATTAGTTTTCTAAAAAATTCAGAATGATCAAAAACAACAACATTTGTGTTTTTTAATTTTTTTCGGATTCGTTTTCTTGACATATCTTCGGACTTTATCTATTACGAGCCCTTCGGTCTCGGTCACTTTGCGACAAATCGGTGCTACGCACCTCAAGTTAACGGCCGCTACGCGGCCTTACTCCTCACTAAACAATTGATTACATAGTTAGTAATATTTGTTAAAAGCTAACTTCTGGATTAATTTTGAATTTTCATTAATTGTTTACCTATTTGTGTAAACAACAACAAATATTCATATTATAAATTTTTAAACGCGAAATTCGTGTTCAGCATACTTGTTTACCTATAATATGAGGGTGTTGCAATTGATCAACTACAACAGTATGCAATTGACCAATTTGACAAGGTTTGCATTTGATCAATCAATGTTTGCAATTGATCAACTAGATCGCTTGCAGTTGATCAATAATATGAAATACAGTATTGATCAATTCTCATATTGTACGATTTCAGTAACATTGACAGTTGATCAATTAACTTTTGCAATTGATCAACTAACCTTTGCAATTAAAGAACAAATATATTTTTATCAAATATAACTATAGTTTATTGGTAGTTGGATGGTGATTATAAGTAGTAGAACTTCACATACTATAAGCAACAATATAATTTTTGAACAATGGTGTGAGTTGATCAATTGCGAACCTAAAGTGAGAAATAATCAATTTAATGGAAATCCTAGCATATTAGAGGTTGCCAATTGATTAACAATATAGTTTATGTTGTTGATCAATTGTAAACTATGTAGTTGATCAATTGTAAACATTTATTGATCAAATGCAAAGGTTAGTTGATCAAATGCAAAGGTTAGTTGATCAATGGCAAAGGTTAGTTGATCAATAGCAAACCATCGAAATTTGACCAATTGCTAAACTCATTTTTTGATCAATTGCAAGCTCCTCTATAATATCCGTTGAAAGCAAACTTCTAGGTTGATTTTGAATTTTAATTAATTTGTTTACTTATTTTGTGTCAACAACAATAAATATTCATATCATAAATTTGTAAATGCGAAATTCGTATTCAGCATACTTGTTTACCTATTATAGCATTTGTTTACAAATTATAACATTTGAAAGTTAGTTTATATTTCATATATATATGCTGTTTCTATTCCCCCATCACTTTAATACAATCCGGACAAACGAACAAACAAACAAACAACAATCGAGTTTTAATAATATAGATATATTGGCTATTAAAATATTTCTTCCTTTTGCAACGAAATTGCGAAATTCAATAGCGGTTTTCCTTAAGTATGTACTTAACTAAGTACGTACTTAGTACTTAAGTCTGCTTAAGTACTAAGTAATCTTAGTGAATACGGGCCCAGGTCGACTCGTACTCAAGTCAATTCCTACTCAGAAGATAGTCCAATTGACCAAATTGTAAATAGATTGATAGATGCTAGTTGGATGGGTAAAAGTTTGGGCTCTATGAAACCTGTTAAATATTAATTAATTCCATTGATATATTCGAATTCGTTTTACCTGTTTTTAAATATCACGTCTATTGATGAAGCCAGCTCTGTTCTGGATAGTCTTATTGCTATTGAATTCTACGTAAATATTTTCTAATTCTCAATTGAATTTATTATTTCGCTTACAAATACATGTCAGAATTATGCATCCACTGTGGAATACGTGTGACACCCAGACAACAAGGTTTACAATGTGAACCTTGTGGACGTTGGATTCATAGAATTTGCGATACTGGCGTTTATCAAGATGTATATCGCCAGGCTGTTCGCGAAGAAAGGAATATATATTGAATGGTGTTGCACATCTTGTCACTCAGTATATCCCCTAACGAAAATGAACAGATATCAGTTGCTGAAGTAAACAGTATTAATATTAATATCAATACTTTTATGCCATTCGCAAATAGTACACCAGTACATTCTCCGCATACTACCTTGTCCCCAGTAGTTCCAACATTTGAGTTGAATACTTCTAACTTTACACATTTCAATACTGATTGTTTCTCTCAAACTTATGATAATTCACTAGTGATACTTAACTTAATAGATAATATTCTTTTTATAAGTTATAATATTATAACCTTTATTGGTTGAGGTTTATTGGATGTTTTTAAACAAGATTAGTATTTTTCAACTAAGTTTAGTATTTACCAGGGTGTTCTTATAACCGGCATCCACTCTAGTTAGAACTGGTACGAGTTGGTCATCAGGGTTGCCAACTATCACGCTTTAGGCGTGAATCTCACGCTTTTTTTAAATCTCACGATCTCACGCTTACATTCAAAACCCACGTTAGAAAGGACGTCCCGCGCCTGAGAAAGTAGCATAAAATTAAGTGGTGGACGCTAAACAAAACCCTCAATATACTGCTTTTTTTGAGGTAAAAAATTGTTTTACACGCTTTTTAGTCAAAATCTCACGCTTTTTTTCAAAAAAAGGACAAAATATCACGCTTTGTGCTTACAAAAAGTTGGCAGCCCTGTTGGTCATTGGTACGAGTGACTGGTTCCCATAGTAGGCTATGAATTTATGTAATAATGTCTCTAATACTGATGCCTTTAGCCTGAATATTATAGGCCATAAAGAAACTCTTATTATTCTGAGAGTCAGGAAAGGAATTTTAGACGGAAATTCATTTAGCGACTTTAGAAAATTCGACATAGAAATTCAAGAACAGATAGATCTAGAGTCTAAACATTCAATCAGCAGAAGTTTGCAACCAAATTATTGAATTATTACAAGCTTTACCGTCTAGTAAAACAAATACTCAATGCATCATCTCTTGAAGATAGAGATGTGAGCCTTGCATCCGAAACTAGTCCTGAAAGATATAATGTTAATATATCCGCTTCAACTTCATAATGCAGCAGAGGTTAAAATTATGCATCGCATCAGTGGAGATATTTCCCAATGGCAATGCGTAGTGAGAAAATCATGCAAAGCAAGGATAGACACCAGGCTTGGACCGGGTTACCGGGTCACAATATTCGCTAAAATTCCGGGTCACTACCGGGTCCGGCTTGTACCGGGTCAACCGGTTCACTTAATTTTTGATTGATCCATTTCTTCACAGTAATGCTAATTAAATTTTATTGGTTTGTAAAATTATAAAAGAGAAAGATTCATCTAATATACATAGTAAGGCGTATACTATTTATGAAACATAGTACTTCAAATGAAATTTCTTTGGTATCGCTGGTCACTGTATACTTACTTACTGGGTCAACTGGGTCAACCGGGTCAGAACTTACCGGGTCAGTTAGGTCACCGGGTCATGAAATCTTGACCCGGTCCAAGCCTGATACACACTACAAGATCAGTAATAACAAAAAGGACGAATGAACATACAGTCAAACCTCCAACATCCAGACACCTCTATCATCCGGGCAACATTTTTGTGTAATTTCAAGAATTAATTCGCCATTTTTAGGTAATTAGCCTACAAATTTTGTTTATCTTTGTTGATTTGAATTTCAAACACGTTACTAAAGTAGAACCATCCTTATCTGGGCAGAATATATTTGTTTGGATTTGGCCACATGGGAATTTTACTACTTTAATACGATTCATTTTCGAAATTTATGAACACCTTGGGTAATGTTATACGATGAACCGATTTCGGAGGTGCGTATCAGGCTATACATTGGGTTTTGAGACATCAGCTCATAAACACTAATTTATTATACAATATATATTATGGTTATTCCCGAGATCCGGGAAAATTCTAAGTTACGGGCACCCTCCGGACGAGACTGCCCGGTCCATAGTGGAGGTTCGACTGTACACATGAATCTAATTATCAAATATTTAATAGTAATGTAGTAAATCGTTATAGAACATTCTTAGATTGTTATTAGTTAACACTCAGGAGTAGTCAACTTGGGTGTTCTAGTACCACATTGTTAGTAGTAGTATATTTACTTTGTTCTTGTTGTAGTTACTAGTTTTATGTATTAGTTATTCTTCCTTACTAGTGAATAAGCACAAACTACTAGTTCATCATGGAATCCCACGAACCCACTGCACTAACGCAGTAGAGGATTGGCATAGAGGATTTAATAACTTAATGTCTTGTCAACATGGAAATTTATTGAAGTTTTGAAAAAGGAGCAAGGTTTGACTGAAATTAAGCACGCCTTTTATCTTAAGGTATAAATCCTCCAGAAAGAAAATAACGAAAAGGCTTTGAAAAATTTGATTGACGGCTATTTGAGTCGCCCCAGTTGGAATTCTTGAAAGGAATTGCATACAAATTTGGATTTCCAATTAATTCATGCAACTTAATTATTAATATCTACATATGTTTATCGTCAATTATAATATTATATATTTATCGTCATTTATATTATTATTACCATATTAGCATTCTATACGTTTTTACACACCATACATAGTATAAGATAAATATTTAACATGATTCAAATCACAATTCTGAATTATTTAAATATTAGACACTTTACTTCGTGGATGAGATTTTAGGAATATTAGTTATACACTATGTAATCACAGTAGAAAATTGATTAGATTTGTATTTGTCACGAATTGTCCTGTCACGAATTGTCTTGTCACGAATTGTCCTGCCACGAATTGTCTGTATTCCAATATTATATATACATACGTATTACGTTTAATAAATCATTCAAAGTTGACTCAAATGGAACCAAATCCTTCATTGGGGTAATATAACATCTATAGATTCTATACTATTGAAACACAAACTTGTATTGCATATGTGTATATAGTATGTGTGAATATATTTGTTTGATGTTCCGAGTTGATTGAAGAAAATGGACGGTTTCCAAATGTATTTTTTGCATATAGGGGTAACTTTAGGCACCCGCCAACAAGTTGAGGTTTCCACTCAAAATTTATCACACATCGACAAGTTATGACGTCATTGTCACATTTCGAGAACCCTGAAAATTCACTTAATCGCACATAATTCGCGCCCTCTAAGAGATAAAAACCTGAAAATTAAAAAGAACATGTATAATAATGATGCGGACACGTTGGTTACACCAGATTACCACTATGCTTACTCATGTTCGCATGATGACGTAATCACTAGATTTCACATTGTTAAATTTGACTATTGTAGACCTATTTACGCTTTATAATCAATGTAGAACAGTGTTTCCCAACCTTTTTTAACTCGTGCACCCCCTGATACCTGAAAATTTGGTTGTGCACCCCCAGGAGATACCTAAGTCTGAAGGACTCTATTGATCCCGACTTTTTTGTAATTAATAATAGACAGGAGAATATTCACTACTTACAGAACACAATAGTAATCAATCAATATAGTCAAGTTGTCAGAATGTACTTGCAGATTATAATAAAAAAATAGTTGACTTTAAAATCTCAATATTCACTCACTCCTTGTCTAGTGCACCCCCGAGCCTTGTCCCGTGCACCCCCTGGGCCTAGGGGTTCATGCACCCCAGGTTGGGAACCACTGATGTAGAAGTATATAAACCATCACCAACCGCTTTGCGGTTGGTGTGTGGTTGTGTTCTACCGCAAAGCGAAATAGCTAGCGAAGCGCGCTAGTTTAGTAATAAATTTTAAAATATCGGATAAAGTTTTTGCTAAATTTATAAACTAAATAACTGGGGTTAAAAATACGATTATGCAAGAACTTTAAACTATGAGTATATAAGTACAGTCTGTTCTCTCTAATCGTCAACTTTTCTAATAGTCCACTTATTTACTTGTCCAAATCAACTATTTATATATATGTAATAGTCCACTTTGGGCCAATTTCCCACTGGTGGACTATTAGAGAGAACAGTGTGTACTATATTCAATTGTATGCTATGTTTTAGTCAAATTTATATTTGGCAATGGGGTGTCAACATGGCACTTATATAATTTTAGAAGATACGAACCCTTCGGTCTCGGAAGCTTCGAGACGGATAACTCAACCGCTACGCGATCTCGCTTTTTTAAATAGACAATATATATTTAAATATTGATTTCGTAATCAACATAGTTGTTTACTTATAATACCCGTTGGAAGCTAGCCTCTAGGTTCATTTTTAATTTTCATTAATTTGTTACCTATTTTTAACGACAATAACAACAATGTATATTCATATTAAAATTTGAAAATTCGAAATTCGTAATCAGCATACACGTACTTGTTTATCAGGGAATGAAAAGTTCACGAACGGACTGAATAAACCCAATTCAGTTCATCTCAAATTGACGCATGTTCAGTTTGCTCACTTTCACCTCCTAACTCCAGCACTACCAGCGTTCGTTCAGTTCGTACAACTTCCCTAGTTGAATAAGTTCGTTCGTGAACCTTTCATATAGAAGTTAGTTTATATCCCAAATAAAATGTGGTTTTTATCCCTCTATCTTTAATACAATCTGGACAAACGAAACAACATAATTGAGTTTTAATAATATAGATATATTATTATTTATAATGTAAAACTGCTAAAAACTACATATTCAACATACCTTTCAATTGTTCTCTTTCATATGACAAACATATCAGGTAGTTAGCACTGGCTCCTAATCTAGCCACAGCCTGTGGGAAGCCATCTATTTGCAGTAGTTGAATGACTTTATCACCAATGTAGGAGTGTATTTGCTTCATTGAGTGATCTTTAGTAACATCGACATCTTTAATATATTGGTGTCTTGCTGTCTCTGTGAAAAAATCTCTCAGAAGAGACAAACCTTGTCCGTCGGCTTTTAAGGCTTCTAACTCACTGTCTTGTAACCTTACTACTATTTCAGTTGTTATCTGAAGATAAATTAAATTATAGCAGTTCACTTACGTGCTTTTGTTTAGGCCAAGGCAATTAATTTAATACTCATTAACCTATAATTACCTTTATATATCGTATTGACGAGTTGTCCATGACATTGTCCATAATATATAATAAAATATACTATGAAAGTTGTTTGTATCTTATTGATCTGACAAGATCAGCCGATTGTCATTAATAATGATATATCAACTTTTTTATAATTATCACAAGTTGATCGTTGCGAGCAAAGAGCGTCCTCACATATCTCATTCAGAACCTCGTTTTAATTTAATTACTACAACCCATTGCAGGTAATGGTAGAAAAGAATTCAATTCAGTTGAAAGCTTGCTGGCACAAACACCAAATAACAATGAAATTGTTCATTTTTCCAAATGTTGACTATTTGGGTTCATTTTAACGATAAAAAATGTATTCTTACGGAAATTAATACCAACGAGCCTTTCGGTCTCGGTCATTGCGCGATGGATCACTCCCTCAGAAAGGTCGCTTCGCAACCTTGCCTTACTGTCTTCATTAAACCATTTAATATGCAGAAATATTTTGTAGTAAATTACGTACAGTCAACTCTCGTTATAACGAAGTGCTTGGGACCTGTGATGCGCAGGACTCAAGGATCTTGTAAAGGTTTAATGAAAGAAATACAAGTACCTTACTATAGGAAATTAACGCGCCATTAAATTAACGCGAATTTCTCCAAATCGCGTTAATTTCCATGACCTTAATTTCCTGTTATTTAGCAAAATTATGCAATGGATTGACAAACTTCCGAGCTACATATTTTAAGATGTGCAACTAGGTTGAAAGATATACCATGTCTATCAAGTAGATTGGAAGCCTATATGGGCACAATAAATAGTATTTAATCAGGAGATTAATAATCCTGAATTTTTTCTGAAATGTATTCGCGTTAATTTAATGTATTTGAAAATGTTCTGCTCCAATTCGCGTTAATTTCATGGATTGTTAATTTCATGGCGCTTTAAAATTTCCTTTAATAAGGTAAGTTCAGTTGTATACTTAACATAGCTTAATTCTAGTATACTAATGAAATATAAACTAATGTTGTAAGCGAATACTGTGGTTGACTAAAACTAAGGTTGTAAACAAATACTGTGGTTGACTAATAATAGGCTATACGCCACATCACCTCTCTAAAAATGGTTAGGGTCTGGATCCTCACACGGCTCCAGAATGTAATCTTCGTATTTCTTGGGGATACGATTACGCAGTGGGTATCTACGTTGACTCGAAGGGTTGGTATACTGCAGGGTTGGAAACTGATCTACCTCCTCTTCATTCTCAGGATCTGTCGCATCGCCTAGCAATTCCGGATCAGCGGTGTCCGATCCTGCTTGACTGAATTCCGCTAATAAGTTCTCCTCTCCGCCGGCTATCGTGGCTTGTCTTGTTACACCAGTAGTGACGGTACTCTTTTCTCTTTCAGATAACTTACAACGGCTGACATGTAGCCATTTCAGTCGATTCCCCCTCTTAATTTTGATATTTACACCTCTCGTCTCCATCACTAGGTAAGGTCCTATAAATTTAGGGTCCAATGAGTCCTTGCCTCTTCATTTGTACCAACACCAAGTCACCTTTTTCGAATTGTTGCAATTCAGCCCTCTTGTTCCTTAAGCTGTTTCTGGTGGTTCTACTTTGCAGTTAATTTTCACTTGCTAATGTCCTTAGTTTAGCTGCCTTTTCCTTCAATCTCTCTAAGTGCTCCTTGTAACCCGGCTCATTTCCCCACTCTTTGGCAATTGATACATCTATTGGAGATAAGAGTTGTCTGCCGGTCATTAGGAGTTGTGCAAAAAATCGGGTGGACGCGTTATCGGTGTTGCTGCAATAGAAAGCCACTTCCGGAAAAATATCGGGCCAGGATTCTTTGGGAAGCTGCCGGTCCAACGTCAAACATCTAGCAACTTGCTTAACAAAGCCAATGCTTCTCTCAACCAGCCCATCCCCTGTGGGTGATACGGCGAGGAGTGGCGTTTTTCAATTCCTAATCTTTCACACATCCTCCTCACTTCGACGCCATCGATATTGTGAGCTTGATCGGTTAGCAGGCCTCTTGGAACGCCATGTCCCCGGAAAATCCAATATCGTTCGAATTCACGTTAGACCTCTGCGCGGGTCATATGCGGGACCCCGCGCCCGCCCCGAATCTATTGGTGATTGACCCGTCCCGCCCCGAAAATCCGACTTTATAAACAAATGAACCCGCACCTAACTCACATTAACCCGCGCCCAACCCGCACCAACCCTCGATGACCAGTCTTCTCGCCTGGATATATAATACGGTGTAAACACTCGGCGCACAATCGCGGGCACAAAAAAATTTACATCCTTAAGGAATAAGGAAGACGACAATATGTTTTTGGGCGGAAATTTGAAAGCGAATTACGAGTTTATTATTGGGGATTACGAAATAATTTACCGTCAATTCGTTCGATCGCAACCATCTTAAGATTATATTGATCATTAATATAGAGGGGTCCATTGTTACAATAAGTGGGCACTGCGCCCCCCAAATAAGCCTTAGTGAGAACACTTGCGCTAACCCGCCCCGCAAGACGAATCCGTGACCCGCACCCGACCCGACCCGCAAATATTCTGATCATTTGACCCGCAAGAACCCGCGCGTTATGGGTCCCGCAACCCGCATATATTAACCCGCCCCGCGCAGTGCTCTAATTCACGTACTAATGATGAAGCTAACTGGTCTTGAAGGGGACATAGCTCGATATATCTGGTAAAAACATCCACGATGCACAAGAAATAGCGGTATTTCTCGTCGGCCCATGGTAAGGTTGCGATATCCATCGCAACCAAATCTCCAGGTCCTAACCCCTCAACCCTGAATTCTTGAATTGGTATTCTAGCTCGGTTTGATTCCTTCGCCTTCTGACATGTGAGGCAACTTTGACACCAATTTCGCGTATGTAGCGCCATCCCCAGGCAGAAATAACTCATGTGGTTCTGTAGCTTCCGCTTTTGGCCGTAGTGACCCGCAACATGTACTTTTGCTAGTATTTCATCCTAACATCGATAGGTAAAAGAACTCGATTTTGGAAGAGCAAAACTCCACTCGAAATCCCCAAGTGATCCGCGACTCTTCCCTTCGAGCATAATTGTTCACGAGCATCACGTGTCACAGAATCTCGTTCCTGTTGCGTCCGTATTTCTTCCAGGCTCCATTGGGACTCTTTCTCTTGGTGCGAAGTTACTGTTAATATTTTGTCCTCAAAGGTGCATTCGTCCTGGACTTCTGCGTCGACTTCAAGTCGGTTGCCCGGCAAAGGTAGTCTGGTAGATTGTTTTCCCTGCCCGGTCGGTGGGTGATGTCATAAGAGAGTACTCCTCCAAATCCAAAATCCATCTTGCATACGTTCTTAGAGGATTCCTGCGCCACTTCAATGGGGAATGATCCGTTATAAGTTCTACTTCGCCTCTAGCTCCCAAATAGGTTTTCCACTCCCGGCATACTTGCCAACCGTCCCGATTTTTGGCAAAGATTTTGTGAATTGTCCCGCGTCCCGCTTTTAGACACGTTTGCCCGCTTTTTGTACCCTGTATTTCATTTTTGTGACAATAACAATAAAATATAAAGATCTGAGCATTGATTGTTCCAATTAGGTAATAAGTCTGTAGAATTGACTAGCGTCCCGTTTTATTGGCGGGACGTCTCGTTTTATGCAATTGGAGCAAGGTTCATTCCGTTGAGATAATCAAATTATTACAATTACTAGGACATCCGTACACGACATCTAATAGTTATTCATCTAAAAGCCAATACTTAGCGAACCTTAAGTAGTATTTATGTACTAATGTTCTTTGTCTTGCCAAACTTCCTTATGTCCCGCCAAAATTCATTCCTCCGTCCCGCCAAAGACTTGCTATAGTAGGTTGGCAAGTATGCTTCCGACATGCTGACCTAGGGCCCAAGCCTCCAGTTGTCCAGCACTGTAATTTCTTTGAGCATTACTAAGTGCAGACGAAAATAAATCGATGGGTGTAACTGCCCTGTGTGCTTGTTTCGCTGGGATAACACTGCGGCCACAGTTCTCGTACTAGCATCTGCTTCAATTACGAATTTCTCTTGCCAATTCGGGAATGCTAACATGATTGGCTAACTTCAGTCACTTCAGTCTATCAAAGGCTTCCTAGCATTTGTTATTTCATGTCCAAATCGACCCTTTCTCGTTAAATCATATAGGGGAGCTTCTAGTTGGGCTATTTCAGGGATGTACGAACGGTAAAAGTTCAGGCTTCCCAAAAATCGTTGCAATTCAGTAACGTTGTGAGGCCTAGGAAGCTTGGACAATTTCACGGCTGCAGATCTTAATGGGCTTCGTCCATCTTCAGACACTAAGTGGCCTAGGAACTCGACTTCCCTACGCCCCAACTGGCATTTCCTTAATTTTACATGGAGCTTAGGCGTGGAGCAGACGAGTGAACACAGTACGTAGATCCTCCAGGTGTTGTTCGAAGCTATTGGAAAAATGATACAGTCATCAATGTAGGATTCTGTACGTTTGAGCCCCTGAAGTGTACTGTCCATGAGCCGCTGAACGTAGCTTGCGCATTGACCAAGCCAAACGGCATCACTATAATTTAGAAAAGACCTATGGGTGTATTGAAGGCGGTCTTCTCCACATCCTTTTCACGCATCGGGACGCACCAATATGCGGCGGATATCATATATCTATAACCGAAATGGACCGAAAACCGTGTAATTTGTCCAAGATCGCTTGAATCTGAGGTATGCCATATGCATCCTTCTTAGTCACTCCATTTAATCCGCGGTAGTCTATAGCGAAACGTGGTACCATCCTTTTTGGTGACGAGCAACACATTGCTTGCCCACGGTGACTTTGAAGGCCTGCACAACTTGTGGTTCAATAGCTCGTCTAACTGACTGTTGATTTCTTCTTCCTATTGTGGCGGACCACTGGCGGTAACCTTCTTGGTCTAGAGTCTAGACCAAGAAGGTTACTATTAATTAGGGCTGAAACGAATATTCGAAATGTAACGAACGAACCTTTTTCTAAACGAACGAATATTCGAATATTCGTTCGTTTGGATGACTAAGCATTAAATCAATTTCTAGAGACAAAATACATTTGAAAATAGGTTTTTGATAATGTTAGAATGGTATAATAATAGTTACAAAGTGTATTATACACAAGTTAACTAATAATCAGCTAGTTTAAATAGGAATTTATATTTACGATATCTCTAAGCTATTCAAAAGTCTTGTTGTTGTCCAAAATTAGTTAACGAATATCCGTTTCAATCTAATATTCGTTTGCAAACGAACGAATATTCGTTCAATCATTTCGAACGAATATTCGAATATTCGGTATATTCGTTTCAGCCCTACTATTAATTCCCACGAAAAATAGCGATTACGTAATCAAATGGTGATATATCACAATTCTAAAGGGTGTTATGTATGCCTTGATATCATGTTCCAAAATTCCTATATAATTATAAAGCATTTCTCAGGTCTATCATCATTACTAGCTATTGAGATAAAGATTTGTCAGCTAATAATCAATGGCATGTAAGTAATCCATGATTCGGAGTAGTAGTGAGGCCTTATAGAACGAGGGTCACGGTTTAAAGGTATTATTACTGTGCCGACTATAGTATAGTGGCCCAGTTCTATTCAATGTTAGAAAAGGAACAATAAATAGTACCCGAATATTCAATTTATATGTATTCGATAGAGAATTAAATTCTACACCTTTTCACAGTGCACGAATTTTCAAATTGCGCTTCGTTTGTGCCACAATTGAGTTGCAAATTTCCTTTGTTTACTAACACTTCAAGTTCAATTGAGAGTGTTAAATTTAATTCTATTGTTCTAACTTGTAATAATTATATTTATTCAACTTGTGAGATCGAGTAGGCTTCTATTTTCTAATTGAAAACTAAGATTATATATTTCATAACAACGACAGATTTTGTGATTATATTCATTTCTGCTTAGAATATTCTTGTACAATGGATACATGACATATTTAATTCCAATTAATTCGCTCTGTGTTTAACTTATAGAGACGGTTCCAATTAGATTATTGGGGTTATCGAGTGCGCTGAATTCAAATATGATAGTGAAATTAAATTAAAATTAATGATATGTAATTGCAAATAATTGACTTTTTTTTGCTGTACATAATAATGGTGTTAAATTATTAGTAAATTAATAATTATTGATACAATTAATTAAATATCCTAAATCTCAGAGATTATCCTAGATAGAAACAAACTTCCAATTTATCAATTGATCCTTATGCCACGTACCACCTATACAAGAGGGTCTTGACTCCTTAAGGTGATGATGACATCGTAAAAAATAGGTTTTTACAATTTTGTGAGTTATACAGTATAATGCGAATGGGTGATGACCCAACACGCACATAAAAAATGCTGAGTCATCACTTATTATAATCTACTCAAACTTGAATATCTCTAAAATGAAGTGAACTAAATGGAAACTTCCACCACTCTAAGGGTCGATGCCTTCTGAAATAATTTAACACCTTCATAGTGATGATGACATCGCGAAAAAATCCAAAATTGCAGCCTGTGCCGACAGCATGTTCCTTTGGAGGCACTATCAATAAACAACCAACAAAATACAGTACCACCAAAGGAACATGCGTTTGCACAGGCTGCAATTTTGGAATTGTTATTATTGTAACTCCCTCGAATTAGATTGTATTTTGATTCAAATCAATGATTTAAATCAGGCTTCGGAAACCTTATGAGTCTACGGGCCAGATTGATTCATTTACCGCATTACACTGGCCATAGGCGTCGTTTCAGGGGGCGGCTGAGGCCTGCCCAACCTAGGAAAAATTTCGGGGCGGGGGACAGCATAGGTCTTGCCCCCCCCTCCCCACCCCAGATTTCGTCCCCACAGCTGGTGTTTGTCTTGAAAATTAGTTGGACACGTTGCATAAAGCTATATCAGTAAATATCATCTTACTTGCATTATTAATTTAAAAATTATGTGTAGTTTTTGCTTATTAATTGCAACATAAAATTAAGGTCTTTTTAACGTTCTCCCCAAGATTTTCAGAATAATTGGAAAGTTCGACCCCTATGACACTGGCCAAGAGATCTACCGTCCTTTGTTCTTACTCGTAATTTATCCATTGTATAATTGTTAATTACGACCACGTAAATATGCAATGACTTATCTTTATAACGTTAGCACATTTAATATTTTTTAATTATTTTGGATTTCAATCGAATGATCCAATCGGAGGTCACGATAAGCATGTTTATTGAGAGCCTCGGCCCGAGTAATTTCGCCACGCGGGCCACATCTGGCACGCGGGCCGGAGGTTGCCAACCCATGATTTAAATCAAATAACCCTGCAAATTGGTGGATAATTAAATTACCAATCCTCAATTTGTGCAGTGAGGCTGCAGTAGGTGGTTACATTCTTGTTAAAACTTGTCAAGGTAAAACGGAAAATTCAAAAAATTGAAGAAACATGCAATACAATATTTATTAAAGTGTGATAAAATTTTGTACATCCGAATCAAAAGGGGAAGAACTGGACCCCAATCAGTTCCTAAGTGACGTCATAAATCCATAAATCGTTTACATGTGTCTCATTTATGTTTTCTTGTTATCTAAAATTGTGACGAATCTATCTATATATTAAAAGCGGAAACGAGTCCTAGAAAGCTGAAAATTGGCATGCAGGGGAAATTTTGTACTGCGACAACGATCTATTGGTTTTCTAAACGAAATAATGGGATTATGACGTCATAAAGGCACAGATTCTGGAATAACTCTTTCGGTTTTTATCCGATTCGCCCACAATTTAGATGGCAAGAAAACATGAAATGAGAGACACGTATACCGATTTATGGGATTGTGACGTCACGTAGGAACTAATTAGGATTCGGCTCTTACAATTTTGATTCGATCGTCAAACAATTTTGTCACATTATAAAACAGAATGTATTGCATGTCTCTAGAAATTTCAATTATTTTCGCATTTAATCTGAGCCAGGTAATAACAAAAATGTAACCTCCAATTGCTGCGTCATTGCACATATTGAGGTTTGATAATTTAATCTTCACCTATATTATTTCCGAAATTGCATACTTGACTAATCCAGTTTGGCTTCCATTAGTTTATTTCTATTTAGCTTACGTCAATCACAATAAGCATGCATAATATTACTATCAAAGTAATTCAACTATTTACAAACAATTTACTATGTAGTAAATCCTGGGTTAGTAAATAACATTAATTAATTAATTAATAAGTTGACATACTTGGGTCCCAAATAGCAGCATACTGAATTGAGTACGTATAATCAACAAGTCACAGGTTAAACTTATTTAATATGAGTGATATTTGAGGAGTGTAAGGCCGCAAAGCGGCCGTTAATTAATTGTGTTGCGTAGTGTCTAACACGAACGAACAAAAGTAGCGAAGCGACTTTTGTGAGAGAGTGATCCGTCGCGAAGCGACCAAGACCGAAGGGCTCGTATATTAAAAGCGGAATTGTTGTGTGTGTGTGTGTTTGGATGTTTGTCCGTAATTAATTGAAAATACCATACTACCTAGAAAGCTGAGATTTGGTATATGGGAGTAGTTTGTCATAGCGACATGCAGTGGCGGCGCTAGCCAGCCGCCACTGGTGGAGCACAATTGCGTCACAGGTGGGCATAGGCTATTAAACTGGGGCACACTTACATTAATGAGGTGGGGCACACTTAAATTCAGGTGGGGCACAGGCCCCACCTGGCCCCACCCTCGCGCCGCCTCTGGCGACATGGGTCTATTGGTTTTCTAAGCGAAATATTGTGAGCATGACATGACACGGTAAACTTTTTCCTTAATAACTTTTGCAAATTTGACTAGGTTAGTATAAATTTTATATAAAAATAGACAACACGTAATGGAACACCTTCGTTAAAATTATAAATTTTACGAACTTACATAGCGAAAGTTATTAGTTAAAATGTGTCCTTTATATTTAACACTATGTGGGTGATCTGATTTGTTTGTTTAACAAGAATTCGCTTAGAGTAGTTAATTTCTCTAATGCATTGTTTATTTATTACACCTATATTGGCTTCCTATAATAAGACTATCAATGGAATTACGTAATTTCTAACCTAGGATTTCTACTAGAAATGAAATTAAGTTAAAAGTAATCTAGGATTTTGGTTCTGCCTAACGATTACATTTATATGTTAATTCTTGCTAGCAATTAAATTAAATAATTCACTAACCCACCTCCTGCTAAAAAATTGTTTATGGTGAGATGTAGAATGTTTATTACTATTAAATCAAATATTTTGCAACCCTGGATTTACCTCTGCATAATAATGTTATAATGGTGAGAATAAGATCGCGAAGCGGTCTTATTCCCATCTTTAAACCATTATTATGCAGAGATTACACCCAGAGTTAGTAAATTACTTTGCAATACAATTTACTGAAATAAATTAATTGCGTCTAATTTACAAACCACAGGTCTCAATTTATTTGAGCTAACAAGCTAACCTTATAATATAGCTGAACGAGCTACCCCCTTAAGAATTATTAAGCTATTAATTAACTAATAATTAATAACTATTGAGCAATGAGAATAATTACACAACATAATTCACCAAACAAATTACACTAATCACAACGCAAAAATGAATTTTAGGCACGCGTTCTTAAGTGATAGTGTATAATTCACTAGCAACAGGTGAACTCATTAGTAATATTATAGCTTTTTGGGAAGGGAAAGGCCGCAAAGCGGCCGTTAATTGTATCGCGTAGTGCCTAACACGAACGAACAAAAGTCGAGAAGCGACTTTGTGAGAGACAGGGTTGCCGTGGGTATGGGAATTCCCATGGGGATCCCCATACCCATGGGAATGGGAATGGGAATCAGAATCAGAATTTCCCCTGTGGGGATTCCCATGGGAATTCCCATATGGAGATCCCAATTGGAATTCCCATATGGGGATTTCCATATGGATCCCCAAATGGGAATTCCCATTTGGATACCAATACAACTCATACAAGGCCAACAGGGACGTTACACCAGTTTCTTCATTTTCCTACTACTTTTCTGAATTGTTATAGCTGCCTCGAAGAAGGCATATCCCTATACCCATGGAAATGTAATGGGAATCAGATAATCGTCTGGGGATCCCCATATGGAGATCCCCACAGAAATCCTGTGGGAGTGGAATGGGAATGGGAATTGAAATTCCCCTCCCACGGCAACCCTGGTGAGAGAGTGATCCGTCGCGAAGCGACCGATACTGAAGGGCTCGTCGGATAAAAACTGAAAGGGTTAATCCCAATGTGCTTCTACATATGTAGTAGTAATAATCCCGTTATTTCATTTAGAAAATCAATAGATCATCGTCAGCGTGTAAAATTACCCGAGCTTGCAAATTTTCAGATTTCTAGAGCAATTTCTCTTCATATTAATTCTGGACAAACACACACGAAGAACAATTGTGTTTTTAGTATACCTTATTATAGGAAATTAACGCTCCATGAAATTAACGCGAATTGGAGCAATTCGCGTTAATGTCATGGCACGTTAATTTCCTACAATAAGGTATACCCCCGAGTATATAATGTCCTAGTCTAATTATACTCCTGGGTATATTATGTCCTAGTATAATGACCTTATTATAGGAAATTAACGCGCCATGAAATTAATACCAAGGAAATTAACGCTCCATGACATTAACGCGAATTGGAGCAATTCGCGTTAATTTCCTATAATAAGGTATACAGTGAACTGTGGTTATAACAATGTGCTTGGGACCTGTAAATTCCTTCGATAAATCCGGATATTCGTTTTAAGATGATAACAAATAATGGATTTAGTGCTCAGGGAGAAATAACCATTTCGTTATAAGCGGGTATTTCGTTATTTCCGACTTCGTTATAACGAGAGTTCGCTGTATACTACAGTCAATTTAAATCAATTTACTTGTATCGATCCTTTCTTTTTCTTCACACTATTCCCATGTAATTCGAATGTGTGGCTTGTTTTCTCATTTGGAAGTGTATTCAGATCAATACATCGTTTTCCTAGAGCATAAATATGTTTATCATTGTTGAAATAAGAATCTGCTTTCATTACAATTCTGTTGCATTAATACAACCTCCATATCTGATTCCAGCGAATAATTAAGTATTTTTGAACCAAATAACTTCAACATTGCCAACGAATTTTCGAATTTTGGTTGTAGGTCTCAATTTTCTATTATGAGTGTTTATATATAGTCAATATACACTACCTGGACAAAAGTATTCGACCACCCAACATTTTCACATTGAAAATAGCACTATAGTAGGTTTAACAATTAAAGATACTAATGTATTCAAATTACATGAGATATTCGTATTTCGATTACAAATTCGTATTCTGCGCATTCGAATTAACAATTGAAGAAGCTTTCAATGCAATCCCTTTTTTGATTTGGTTAAAATTATCACCCTGTGCCACTATGCACCACTTTTCCCAAATTTCCACAATGGGAGAGATGGTAATAGTGAAAGATTTTCCCATCTCATGATAATTTTCAACCGAATTAATATGTAATCAATCTGAATGCATCTACAATGGGTAATTGGAATGGTAGAATAGGGATCCAAAATCAAAATATCAATATGTCATAAAGTTTTAATACATTGAACAATATTATTAGGCCAACTATTTTCAATGGGAAAATGTTGGGTTGTCGAATCCTTTTGTCCGGGTACTGTATTATTAAAAATAAATGATAAGAAAGACATACTCGTCATTCATATGCCAAAAATGTAGCTAATTTACAGGAATTCAAATGGAGCATGGCCTACTATATAATACGGCTAGATAAGTCAAGTATTTGCCATTTTATTTCCAGGCCAGTGTTTACTTTCTAATTGCTCGTAAAATAAATCACCCATTGTCATGGAATAAACTAAACTTAGGTTTTCAAATACGCTGGAAACATCTAAAATACTTTTGAGAATGATTTCTCATCAGATTTAACCACAATGACGTAATCAAATATACATACCCATATATGGTAATGATGTTAAATAAATGTTAATTTTTTAGATAATTTGAGAATCTAACTTTGCCGTTTTTATCCTAATGCATTTTTCTTGTAAAAAAACTAACTACATTAACAAATTATGTCATTCCTTTCACTCAAATTCTTTTCAACGTCAATGTAAGTAAATAATTATACTATTGTTATCAAACCATATGTTTTGTATTTTTTTGAAATGTATAGTTAGATTTTAATCTAAGTCTTAAAAGTGCTGTTTGACGACGTACATGTTGCCCAGTCAGTTTAATGACCGTTCTTGTGACTTATTTAGCTAATGTTCACTGAATCTCTACTTCAATCTCTACTTCAAATCTCTACTTCATAATTAGTATTAATTCCCATATATGGGTATGAATATTTGATTACGTCATTGTGGTTAAATCCGACTTGAAATCATTCTCAAAAGTATTTTAGATGTTTCCAGCGTATTTGAAAACCTAAGTTTAGTTTATTCCATGACAATAGGTGATTTATTTTACGAGCAATTAGAAAGTAGACACTGGCCTGGAAATAAAATGGCAAATACTTGACTTATCTAGCCGTATTATATAGTAGGCCATGAATGGAGTTACCCAAAAAATCGTCTTGTCCTGGTTTGAAGAAATCAATAATCTTAAACTTGAGTCCCCTCAATCCCTTGATAGAATTCCGTCCCTCAGTTTGTTGCGCAATATCGTCATCCCACACCTCCATTATTAACACCCTCGGTTGCTCAAATACTAAGAGCTCAAAGGTTTCCTCCCAGATAGGATCAAGTGTTTTTTTCTGTATCTTAGATTTCTCCATCGTGTCAGGATCTGGTAAGGACTTTAGTGTTAGCTTCTCTATTGCCGACTTTTCACGAGGAACTAATCCTAATAGAGTACAATATAAAATTATAATACAGTACATATCTTTGGCAGAGGTATGTTCGATCGTAAGTGCTTTTATTGCAACAATAAATTTCATTTCAATATCAAATAAACAAGCACGCTTCGCTTGCTTTCGCTGCACGGCTGCGGAAACTTGGTGCCCACAGATGGTCCGGTCCCTCGTATATCCCAATAAACTGCTATCTGACAGATGACATTTGAAAAGTAAACAACATATACTCATAGTAGCATACCTATGACTAGACAATAAAATTCATATTCGGAATCAGCATAATTGATTACCCCATATATAAATTGGAGGAAGCAATTATAAAATTGCTATTTCGTTAATTAAACTTCTCAAACCAATCAATTTGATTCCGAAAAACATTGCCAGGACATTAGCACACTAAACAAACATAATGCATACCTAGTCTACAGTAGGGATCAGAGAATCCATCTTGATCTGCTGAAGGCAATCCGCCTGCATGATGTATAGTCAGTATTAAGACCTTCTGATACTTTGCTGTCGATGATAATCTAGCTTGCCAGACCTTCTGTTCTTCTGTAGTGGCATGTAATATATCTTGTACCTATTAATATAGCTCGTATATTACCACAGCATTAAAGAGAGCAAACTCCGTAGAATAGAACCTCGTTAAGCCGAGTACGTACTAAGCGAGTTCCACTGTATACTACAAATTTGAAAAATTGAAGTCGTAATCAGCATATTTTCAGGAAGCTAGACGATAAGTATATTTTAAAGTTGTATTATTACTGTGCCGCCTATACTATAGTATAGTGGCCCAGTTCTAATCTTACTGCCTTTAATATTATTATTACTATGCCGACTATACTATAGTATAGTGGCCCAGTGTGAAATGAGTGCCTTGGTATATTATTATTATTACTGTGCCGACTATACTATATTAGTATAGTGGCCCAGTTCTAATCTTAGTGCTTTGGTTAGTTATTACTGTGCCGAATATACTATAGTATAGTGGCCCAGTATTGGTCTTAGTGCTTTGGTTATTACTGTGCCGACTATACTATAGTATAGTGGCCCGGTGCTAGCCCATCTTGCCGAAAGCCATCTTGCCGAAAGGCCATCATGCCGAAAGCCATCTTGCCGAAAGGCCATCATGCCGAAAGCCATCATGCCGAAAGCCATCTTGCCGAATTTACTGATATTGTGTTTGTGAAAAACTTAATTAAGTAATTATTAACTAAATACATATTACTTAGTAGCTAAAGAGAGATGAGTGAATCTTTAATAAATAAAGTACAAAATAGAAAATAACAAAAAATAGTTAGTATGATAAATTGTGTGATATGCCACGTAGAAACTCGAGATGAGGAATAAACAAATATTCATCAACAAGTTTCTCTATTCTTTTGTTGAGCTGAATATATTTATTCTTTGATTTGGCCAGTTCGTGACCGCTTCGAAATTTTTCCAACGTTATCTCGTTACCACTCTGTTCCGCTACAATTTTACGGATGAGTTTGGAAATTGAAGGATGTGTTATACTTATCCTGATATCAAAGGCTCTATGCCAACCCTCAACAGAATTGTTGGTTCTTGGCAGTGCACACTCAACCCTATCTCTTACATTCCACAGTCCAATGGAGAATAAAGGGCGGCGGCGTCTACCATGATGATCCAAACCAATCCAGGTTCTTTCGAAATAATCAAGGAATTCGCTTAAATCATTCACTAGTTCATCACTGAGTGAGGATAAAAATTCATCATAGCAAGGAATAACATCAACTGTTGGTACGAAGGCTAGAGCCTGAAACTGCTTTATTATAACAGCAAATTCTTCGTCATTTTGATACCGTTGTTGCAGTCCCAAGGTTTGAATATGTCTCCATATAGCTTGGCCAAAGTGAAAGAAACAGCCTTTAATCTCTGCATTAGGAAAAACCTGTGCAAATGCATTTATTGCAGCTCTTTCATAATCAAACATTATTGTTGCTGGATTGAGCATTGGAAATTTCTCCTTAAGAGTTGAGAAAATTTCCTTATACACTACCTCAGTTTTAGATTTGGAAATACAAAATACCAATGGAATAGTGACGGTTTCATTAAGTAAAGCATTGATGGTATACAATTGATATCCCACGGGCTCCGAATCGAAGGTACCATCACAAAACCAGTTGGGGTACCTGGTTAGCATTTGGATATTTTCCTGGGTGCCGAGCACAATCAAATCCAATTCTGGGTTGTTAGAGATCAAAAATTGTTGTCCTCTTGTAGTATGCACCAACTCGAAAAAATCATCATCTGGAGCTCTCCTCTTACGCCGCACGATTTTAGACAAACTGTTTTTAGAGGGAAGTTTGACTGCTGCAGGAATCGAAATATATTTCGTAGAATTCTGAATTACAGAAGATGTAGGTTCCTCAGTAAGAGTAGATCACAATTTTATGTCTCCAATAGTTTTGACAGCTTCAATAGCGGCAGAATCGTGGGTAGAAGGTGGCTTTTTTATGCATCCGCTAACTCTGTGTGTTGTTATACGTCCATTGCATAAATCTCGTTTCTCACAGCGCCAGTAAGTAGAATCAATTGAGTCTTTATCTTTAATATAGATGTATCCTTTATAGAGTAACTTTCTTCCACTGAATATTGTTGATGAAAATTCCATTTTCCCTTTAATTGTCAAATGAAAAAACTAGTATTTATAAGAGGTATCTATATTGTCGTTTACAAGTTACACTATAATCCTGATGTTTACATCATTACACTCCATTCAAAACTATTTATTATCGTATCAACACCATTGACACCATTGGGATTATAAATAATATCGTCAGTATGGCTTTCGGCAAGATGGCTTTCGGCATGGTAGCTTTCGGCATGATGGCCTTTCGGCAAGATGGCTTTCGGCAAGATGGCTTTCGGCAAGATGGCTTTCGGCAAGATGGGTGGACACGAGTGGCCCAGTATTGGTCTTAGTGCTTTGGTTATTACTGTTCCGACTATACTATAGTATAGTGGCCCAGTATTGGTCTTACTGCTTTGGTTACCTATTATTACTATTATTACTGTGCCGACTATACTATAGTATAGTGGCCCAGTTCTAATCTTAGTGCTTTGGTTAGTTATTAGTCCGTAGCCTCTCTACTGAACAGAGTTTTACTAACTAAGAGCCCAAATTTTCAGGATATGTGTCTCATGGGTTACAGATGTGCACCTGGGGTCACGTTTTATTATCACATTCTTTTGGACACATTTTTGCACAAATTTTATATTAGAAAAAGAACAATAAATAGTGCGCGAATATTCAATTTATATGCATTCGATAGAGAATTAAATTCTACACCTTGTCACAGTGCACAAATCTTCAAATTGTACATAGTTTGTGCCACAATTGAGTTGCAAGTTTCATTTGTTTACTAACACTTCAGTTCAATTGAAAGTGTTAAATCAAATTCTATTGTTTCAACTCGTTATTATTATATTGATTCAACTTGTGAGATCGAGTAGGCTTCTATTTTCCAAACGAAAAAAAAGATTATATATTTCACAACAACGACAGATTAAGTGATTATATTTACTTCTGCGAGAATATTATTGCACTGTTAATATACTGACGTAATTAATTATAATTAATCCAGTCAGTATATTACTTATATACGTAGATGCTTATAATTTGTTTATTAGGGGTTATCGAGAGTGCAGAATTGAAATTTGATAACCAAATTAATTAATTAATTATTTATGACAAAATAATTTAACTTAATAATTGTAAGTTGACATTGAAATTGGTGTTAAATTAAAAATAATATTAATTATTATTTATACTAATTAATTAAATATCATAAATCTCAGAG
Organism: Hexactinellida sp. DTS-2022; assembly: GCA_028753945.1. NCBI lineage: Eukaryota > Metazoa > Porifera > Hexactinellida > Hexactinellida sp. DTS-2022. Next base: position 2,224,093 of record JAPNXP010000003.1, read on the forward strand.
ATCATAGAAGATAGAAACAAACTTTCAATTAATCAATTGGTCCTTATGGCACGTGCCACCTATACAAGTGGGTCTTGACACCTTGAGGTGATGATGACATCGCTAAAAAAATGAGTTTTTACAATTTTGTTAATTCGATATTTAAAATGGGTTAGTTGATGTTGGGTGATGACCCAACACTCACATAAAAAATGCTGAGTCAACAGCTATTATATTCTAATGAAACTTGAATATCTCTCAAATGAAGTGAGCAAAATGGAAACTTCCACCACTCTAAGGGTCGTAGACTTCTGAAACACCTTCCTGAAATAATTTAACACCTTTATAGTGATGATGACTTGGCGAAAAAAATCCATAATTGCAGCCTGTGCCGACAGCATGTTCCATTGGAGGCACTATCAATAAACCACCAACAAAATATAGTGCCACCAAAGGAACATGCGTCGGCACAGGCTGCAATTATGGATTTTATTAGTCCGTAGATCGTCCACAGAACAGAGTTTTATTAACTAAGAGCCCAAATTTTCAGGATATGTGTCTCATGGGTTACAGATGTGCACCTGGGGTTACGATTTTTTATTAACAAATTTTGGACACATCTTTAACACCTTTCAAGATTTGTCTGGTCCATAACTCAAAATATGTTTTACTAAACCCACAAATTTTATTTCACATTTAGATTCACCATAAAATTCTGCGTCTAATGGGAGAAGAAATTTTATTATAATGGGTTTAATTTCTGCCATAAATGGGGGTTGAAATTTCTTTGTTTACTCACACTTCAATTTCAATAAAACTGTTAAATCTAATTCTATTGTTTCAACTTGTAATAATTATATTGATTTAACTTGTTAAATCCTACTCTATTGATTCAACTTGCGATAATTATATTGATTTAACTTATAAATTCCAGCTGGCTTCTATTAAATTGTAGTATTACTATACAATGGATTAAATAAAATAATATAATATAAGGAATTTGTTGACTCAACTCAACCAACCGCAGGGGCGGCGGAAGCGGTCAGGCCGATCAGGCCATGGCCTGACCACTTTTATCAAGTGGCCAGACCGATAGCCTGACCACTCTACGTCACTAGTTAGGCCGGTCAAGCCATGGCCTGACCACTTTTATCAAGTGGCCAGACCGATAGCCTGACCACTCTACGTCACTAGTTAGGCCGGTCAAGCCATGGCCTGACCACTTTATAATTGCTTCCGCCGTCCCTGAACAGTGGATAACATTGCTAAAATAAATTACTAATAATATATTTTATTATCAATACATAATGAATGAATGGCATTAAACTCTTGATGGTTTATGATAGGAACTAACTTCAAATTTATCTACCGTTCCTTGTGACTCGGACCAATTAACAAATGGATATTGACACCTTGAGGCGATGATGACTTGGCAAAAAAAATCCCAAATTTCAGCCTGCGCCAACAGCATGTTCCTTTGGAGGCACTATCAATAAACCACCAACAAAATATAGTGCCACCAAAGGAACATGCGTCGGCACAGGCTGCAATTTTGGATTTTTTTTTCTCCGTAGACGGTGCCCTGGGCACATCTTTATACATAGAGAGCTGAAACTTGTCATGTAGGTGCGGAGTGCCCTTCTAATTTGCACCTGGGGTTACGATTTATGATAAAATAATTTTAACACCTATTTAATCCAATTATGGCTTAGCCAATTAAATTCGAGGGTTGTCCCAGTATGAATTAGTAGCTAGCATCCAATTAGTATAAAAGGATTTTCTATCAATTGTTAGTGTGCATATAGAATGTCTAACCGAGGGTGTAATTTAATTGGTAGAGAGTAAGAAGATTTAACTTATTAAATCTTTCACTATTGTTTCCACTTGCGATAATTAAATTGATTTAACTTGTGAATTCGAGCTGGCTTCTATTTAATAGACTTATACAATACAATGGATTGAATCAAATTAAATTAATTAAATAAGGAATTTGTTGAATTTAAACTCACCTTGGATAACATTGCTAAAATACTTACATATTTATATTATTTATTATCTATACATAATCAATGTCAATAAATTCAAGATGGTTTAAGATAGAAATAAACTTCAAATTCAAACAATAGTTCCTTAGTCCCGTAACAACTTGTTAAATGAGTCTAAACACCATGAGGCGTTCATGACATGGCGAAAGAAATCAAAAATTGCAGCTGTGAAGACAGCATATTCCTTTGGAGGCACTATCAATAAAACACCACCAAAATATAGTGCCACCAAAGGAACATGCGTCGGCACAGCTGCAATTTTGGATTTTTTTTTTTTTTCTCCGTAGACGGTGCCACGGCCAGAGCTTTATAGTAGATGGGCTGGAACTTGGCATGTAGGTGCGATGGCACCGTCTAATTTGCACCTGGGGTTACGATTTCTGATCAACAAATTTTGGACAGCTCTTTAACACTTTCAAAATTTGTCTGGTCCATAACTAGAAAAATGTTTTACTAAACAAATTTTATTTCACATTTGGATGCACCATAAAATTCTGCTTCTGATGGGAAAAGAAAATTTTAAATAATGGTTTTAATTTCTGCCATTAATGGGGGTTGAAATCTCTTTGTTTACTCACACTTCAATTTCTATAAAACTGTTAAATCTAATTCCATTGTTTCAACTTGTAATAATTATATTGATTTAACTTGTTAAATCTTTCACTATTGTTTCAACTTGCGATAATTATATTGATTTAACTTATAAATTCCAGCTGGCTTCTATTTAATTGTAGTATTACTATACAATGGATTAAATATAATAATATAATATAAGGAATTTGTTGACTCAACTCAAACAACCGTGGATAACATTGCTAAAATAAATAACTAATAATATAATTTATTGAATGAATGAATGGCATTAAACTCAAGATGGTTTATGGTAGAAACAAACTTCAAATTTATCTACCGTTCCTTGTGACTCGGATCAATTAACAAATGGTTCTTGACACCCAGAGGCCTTGATGACATTTCGAAAAAATCTTAAATTGCAGCTGTGCAGACAGCATGTTCCTTTGGAGGCACTATCAATAAACAACCACAAAAATATAGTGCTGATGCAGTCCAATTACGTTTCAACGCCAAACGGGTTTGGCGTATTTTAGTTCAGCCAAACACGTTTGGCGTGTTTATATACGCCATTCGCGTTTCTAACATTATTTCTTTGTATTTGTTGTTATTTAATTTAATTAATTAATTAATTAATGCTAGTTAGATTATTCACAAACAGAGTATCTAATTAATATTCAAATATCTGTTCTACAATATTTACTGATAATTTTCATCTGTGTACTAAAATAATACCATTGCGACTTATACTAAATATTTAAAACCATCGTGAATTAAAAACAATTCACGTTCAAACTAAGTAATTGAACAATATGTACTTGAACTATATGTACCTCGCCTTAGAGGGAAATATAATTCCGAATAATTCAAAATTATTTGTATTGGTGAACAACATTTGAATTAAATAACAACAAATACAAAAAAATAATGTTAGAAACGCGAATGGCGTATATAAACACGCCAAACGCGTTTGGCTGAACTAAAATGCGCTTAACGCGTTTGGAGTTGAAACGCACTTGGACTGCAACAGTGCCACCAAAGGGACATGTGTCGGCACAGGCTGCAATTTGGGATTTTTTATTTCTCCGTAGACGGTGCCCTGGCCAGAGCTTTATAGTTAATGGCCTGAAACTTGGCTTGTAGGTGCGGTGTTACCGTCTAATTTGCACATGGGGTTACGATTTTTGATTAACAAATTTTGGACACATTTTTACCACCTTTTAACGAATTTATGGTCCATAGCTCAAAAGATGTAATACTAAACCCCCAATTTTCATTACACCATTGGATTCACCATAAAATTTTGCGTCTAATGGGAGAAGACTAATTTTGATAATGGGTTTAATTCATGCCACTAGTGGGGGTTTAAATTTCTTTGTTTACTCACACTTCAGTTTCAGTGAAACTGTTAGATCAAATTCCATTGTTTAACTTGTAATAAATATATTGATTAAACTTGTTAAATCTTACACTATTGTTTAAACTTGCGATAATCATATTGATTCCACTTGTGAAATCGAGTAGGCTTCTATTTAATAATTGAAAACTAAGATTTTACATTCCATAACAACAACAGATTATGTGATTATATTTACTTCTGCGTGAATATTCTGCACAATGGATACACTGACATAATTAATCGCTCTGTATTTTTTCTTATAGAGAAGGTTCCAATTAGATTATTGGGGTTATCAACTTATCGTGTACTCTGAATTCAAGTATTATAGTGAAATTCAATTTAAATTAATAATTATTGCAAATAACTGAACTTAATTTAGTTTGCTGTACATAATAATGGTGTTAAATTATTAATAATTTGAATAATTATTTATACTAATTTGCTAAATTTCATTAATCTCAGAAATGATATAAGATAGAAACAAACTTTCAATTTATTAATTGGTCCTTATGCCACGTACTAGTGTTGTAAGGTCGGAAAATTTCCTAGGAAATTTCCAAAAAATAGCTAAATTTCCGGAAATTTTACAAGGAAAAATTATTATATATATACCTAGTTTTTTTAATTTTGATAAACCATATCTATAATGTAGAGTTGTTGTTACTGTGCGCTTGTTATTTTCCCTCATGGCAGTCTAACTTAAGTAGCACAAAAAATTTGGCAATTTAAAATAAAGTTCCTAAGCATAATTTGAAATATGTAATCTTTCCGGAAATTTCCATGGAAAACAAAATTTTTGGAAATTTTACAACACTACCACGTACCACCTATACAAGTGGGTCTTGACACCTTAAGGTGATGATGACATCGTAAAAAAAATTGGTTTTTACAATTTTGTGAATTATATAATGCGAATGGGTTGGTTGGTATTGGGTGATGACCCAACACGCACATAAAAATGCTGACTCATCACTTATTATATTCTACTGAAACTTTAATATCTTTGAAATGAAGTGAGCTAAAACGAAACTTCCAACTGACTAAATAAAGGTCGTTGCCTTCTGAAACACCTTTCTGAAATAATTTAACACCTTCATAGTGTTGATGACATGACGAAAAAAAAATCCAAAATTGCAGCTGTGCCGACAGCATCCTTTGGAGGCACTATCAATAAACTACCACCAAATATAGTGCCACGGGCCACCAAAAGAACATGCGTCGGCACAGCTGCAATTTTGGATTTTTTACATACTGAGATTTTAACAATATTGTCAAAACTAGGTTCTACTAGCTCTAAAACCTAGGTGATGTAATATTCCTATAAAAAAGTTTCTAAATGCGCGAAAAGGCGCGACGTGGGCCACTAATAACTTTGAATCATATACATTAGGATTTTTGAAAAATTATACCTTGTTCAAGAAATATAATCAATAATCATGGGTGAACAATAAAAAATTTGTTAACAAACCTAAACAGTGGCGGCGCTACCGTACTGTAACGAATGGGGCTAGCCAGGGCTGATAATTTTCTTAATGGGGCTAACACAAACTTGCTATATAAATTTGCTATTATATTTACTTGTTTCGCATTACTATTTTTTCCCCGAATAAGCGCCCCGGATTGGCAGATAAAATTACCCAACCAAGATTATCCCAAGTATACTAGCCTGTTCAAAGTGACCCTCCTCAGATAAGCTTATAACAAGATTTTAGTAAGATTTATTTGGCAGATCTTTAAAATTATTATTCTAATTTACTTTAGATATTTTTAGATTACTCTTCAGTCTTCACTATTTTCAAAATGTAAAATTAAAGTAGAGATATAATGAAAATTTTACATATTTAGTGTAATCTCCAGGGTTGCCGTGGGAATGGGAATCGTATTTATCCTATGGGAATTCCCACAGGTTTTCCCATGGAAATTCCCACAGGTTTTCCCATGGAAATTTCCATATGGGAATCTTGAAATTCCTTATGGATTCCCATGGGAATTCCCACAGGTTTCCCGTCATTTGTGAAGCCATCAAAATCAAAAGTAGATCATATAAAGTATCCAATAGGATTAGGAATTCTCGTAGGATTTCGACGGGGGATTTGCCATGTGAAAACCACATAGGATTCCCACATGGGAATTCCTACGGAAACTCTGTGGGAATGGGATGGGAATGGGAATGAAAATTCCCTTCCCACGGCAACCCTGGTAATCTCAGCCCCATCAACTGATGGGGCTAACAAAAAATGTGATGGAGCTAGCGCCCCATCTAGCCCCATGCTAGCGCCGCCACTGAACCTAAATTATAATTTATGACAGAATTAACATGAATCGTCTAGAACTGCGTTTAGGAGACCACGTATATCATTTTTGATAATGCCATTCAGTTTGCTGCTACCGATAACCTATATGTCAATTATACTTCATTAGAGTCTATCTAGCATAGTTTTCCTACTTCCACTTACACGCTTTGCATAGAATTTTGCTCCCCAGGACCAATTTCTTTGGGTAAAATTGGTCCCCCAACCAAAATTCCATGGAATATTGGTCCATGGTGGGACTGTCTCGCCATAGATGGTCCGCCGCCGTAGATGATCCGGCCGGACCATCCACGGCTGCCGTGGCTGGTCCCCCCTACTAATATTACATAAGATGAGGTTATCGTTGTTTTTTTGTATAGTATTATCTCAATCTATTGGGCAATACGAGTCGCCGGATTAAGACCTAATTTATTGTTGGAATAAGACCTAAACTTGGTAAGTAGGAATAAGGCCTAAAATATTTTGAAGTTGGAATAAGACCTAAAACATATTTTGTTGGAATAAGACCTAAAACTTGGTAAGTAGGAATAAGGCCTAAAATATTTCGAAGTTGGAATAAGACCTAAAACTTGGTAGTAGGAATATTGCCCAAATAAGTTTGATTTGATTGTTTATCTTTGGATTACTTTAAACATAAAATATTAATGATTTCCACATAATATTCATGTGTAATGAATGTGACCAACAAGGTTTAGACTGACTAGCGAAAACAAAGAAACCTAAATAAATACTTTCTTAATCAAAATATAATATCCAAAAATCATCATTGAAAGACTTTCATTATGCCATTGATTTTTCCCCGGCAAATTGGGCACTCATGGTTCTGAGCTTTCAATTCATTTGCACATCTTTCACAGAATCCAGCGTGGGCAAAATCCACATGCATAAGTGCAAAATTATCTTTCCTTTTCTGGAGGCATACGTGGCATCGTGATTCAATAGGTTCTTCATCACTGGATAAATCTGATTCATCCATTTCTGAGTTTATTTGATCTGTTGAAGTACTTAATATAGTTTTGTTCTCGCTTCCTATTGTTAGGGAAATACAATTTATATACTCAAGGGGGGTATATATCATATTTATATATTTTGTTTTGTATTTGGTTCGTAGGTCAGCATTTAAACGAGTTATTAGTTTTGGCCCCCTAGTAGTTTCTAACCCATTATCCAACCTTTCGATTTCAAAATCTGATCTGATAATACGTTATTCATGACCGTCATGAATTTCCAAATGTTTGGATGGTTTGTTTTTATGCACGACTTTAACGATTTGTGGTAGGATTCAGCCCCATTGTTTGTATTAATCTCGTAGTAAAATACAGATAAACTTACACTCCCATCTATCCATGTTTTAGTAAAATATTTCTTAAAAGAATTAATAAGTTCCAATTTAGAACAATTTAACCCATTTGTCGGTAGGTTAATAGTTAAATATGTAGGTTGAATATCCTCTTCTACTAAAATGGCAAAGCCATTAGTTTATGAATCCATGTTTTGAATACTCTGTTAATCTTGTAGAGTTTACCAAGACCCAACTTTTTTATTTTCTCGTAAAGAGCCTTAGTATAATGAAACCAACATCCTACCAGTATTATATTGGGGAAGACAGTTGTAAATGCATTGCGTGACGCTTTTTCAAAATCACACAATGCAAAGGTTGGTTTGAAATTAGGAATAAATCCATGAACTGCTGATAATACGGCTCTGTATAGCTGTTCACTCTTTACAGTCATCAATATGTGTATTGCTGGGATTGCATGCCCTTTGTACCGGATAAAAATTGTAAATAACTGGTAGAAAAGTCGCGGAACTACCTTAAATGTAGCATCGAAATGAATAGTTTGGTCATCAATAAGCTTTGATATCATGAGATCAGTTGCAAAAACTACAGCTGTTTCATTGCATTCTCGAATTGTTAATCTGTAATTTATGGAATAAGAAGAGTGTAGCAAGAGATCTACAAACTCTTCAGGAGATGATGGCAACTTTGGCATCTCTAACTTCTTTCTCTTCAACAAAGTGCTCTCAATTTTCTTATAGGTTAGTGAACATGCTCCTGAAGAATTGCGAGATTCATTGTTAAACATTTCTCGTAAATTATCAGTGGATGACTCAGCTTTAAGTTTAATTCTGTTAGCTAGAACAATACTGTCCGATTTATATTCGTCTTTGGAATGATTATGCTCTCTTGTTATCTCCAAAAGATTGACAGCGATATCAACTTTCGCCAATCCCCCGCATGTAACCTGTTTAGCTAATGTGCATCTAAGATAAATGATTCCATTCGATTCGCGATACTTTGTATATCTTTATCCCCCAGATGTATAATTAAAAGAATGTAATCTTTTGCCTTCAACAATCGAAAATTCCATTAATTAAATTGAGAGAAAATGCTTGGACAAATAACAGTGAGTATATATAGTAATAGTATACTAGTCACAGAATTCATAAGTGACAAGTGAATCACCAGACATGGTATTATGTAATGTTATGTTATTAAGCTGATTATACAGACTTCACATTATATTATGGACTAATATCAATTTCAAATGCTTTAGGTGTTAAATAAAATTAATCTTATACCAGCAAAATATGTTTTAGGTCTTATTCTAACTTCAAAGTATTTTAGGCCTTATTCCTACTTACCAGTTTTAGGTCTTATTCCAACAAAATATGTTTTAGGTCTTATTCTAACTTCAAAGTATTTTAGGCCTTATACCTACTTACCAAGTTTTAGGTCTTATTCCAACAAAATATGTTTTAGGTCTTATTCCAACTTCAAAATATTTTAGGCCTTTTTCCTACTTAACAAGTTTTAGGTCTTATTCCAACAAAATATGTTTTAGGTCTTATTCCAACTTCAAAATATTTTAGGCCTTTTTCCTACTTACCAAGTTTTAGGTCTTATTCCAACAAAATATCTTTTAGGTCTTATTCCAACTTCAATTTTAGGTCTTATTCCACCTTCAATTTTAGGTCTTATTCCGGATTCCCGGCAATACGGTTTTAGTGTTATGAATTTATCAAGGTTATTTTTAATAGAAACTTAAAAATAGAAATATATTCCTAAGTAATATAATATTATTAATTAATTAATAACACTTTACTGACATGATTCAATATACATTCAATATTTAATTCGGTCGAGTAGGCATATCAGGGTTGCCAACTCTCCCGCTTTTGTGACTTTTTTCTCCCATCCTCCCGACCTCCCGCCAAACTTTTCAAACTCCCGCTTTCAAGGGCGGCACGTCCTTTCGAAAAGTGGTACGGCGGAGAATTTTACAGTATATGAATGTGGTACGGCAAAGCTGGCAATCCTGAAAAGTGGTACGGCGCTCGCCGCACCAGCCGTACCGGGTATGCCGCCCCTGCCCGCTTTTTTTGGAAATTGTTTCTATACTTATATTTTATGATAAATAAGTAAATAACTGGATTTTTTGCTAAAATGATTCAAGACACGAGTACCAAGTTTTATTCTACTCATATACGTGTAAGTTAATTAAGATTTATTTCCCCCTTATACTATTATGTTTGAATTCGAATTTAGAAGAAATTCTTAAAAATATCCCGGGTGGCCTTGCGCCTACATCCTCTAGATTCTAGCAGGGACTTCTTTAATATAGGGACTGTAAACTTCGTTTTACGGTAAAATTAGCGTAGGCCTAAAACAGTATTATTAGTATTTATTACTTATTGATATCCCGTAATCCGCTAATGCTAGACACAGGAAATGTATTATTGTCGTATAGGAAGTCATATTTTGGGAGTCCAACGGTCATATTGGTTTATCGAAAATATTTGTGGAATGTAAGTTATGCGATGTTCACACCTTTCCATATATGGTAATATTATTAAAATCTCGAGATTAGTTAGCTTTATACATATGAAATTTATTATTGGCGAATGGGAATGGGAATTCATATTTAGGGACTCAGTAGATCACATTTGATTTACCTAATGCGTTCTCCTTAGCCTATATTACTATTTTGGCACTCTCCACAGGAGGATTGCCCCGACCCGACCCTGTTTTGTAGTTTAGCTAATTCTTACCTATCAGATAAGCAGGGCCGGATTAACAGAGGTGGAGGCCCTGGGGCAACCAGTGTTGTGGAGGCCCCTAACTCCTTCCACCAGAGTGGACCATGGGTCATGGGCAGGGTCGGCGGAAGAGGGGCGGCCTGGGCCGCCCCACTTTTTCTGTGATTTTTTTGGTACTCTGAAATTTCGCGGGGCTGTTTTTTGACTCTGCAATCCTCACAATTATCATCATAATACAAGGCCGCCCCACCTCTCACGAGCTTCCGCCGGCCCTGGTCATGGGTCATGGGTCAGATGGGTCACTTAAATTGATGGGTCATGGGTCACGGCTGTGACCCATGACCCATGATCCATTTGGAATTCCTGTTATAGAACGAATCAAATTTACCCAGAAACATTACAGGGTATTTCTTTGGTATTAGAAATCTACCAAAATTAATTGATTGACAAGCATCATACATTATACATATATTGTGTTACATAATGTTTGGATATTAAAAATAGATATTTAAAAAGGTCAATGGATAACACGTTGGGTCAATGGGTCACTCAATGGGTCATGGGTCACAAATGCGATGGGTCAGATGGGTCATGGCCTCATGGGTCACTAATGTTGACCCATGATCCACTCTGCCTTCCACTACAATTGTCCAGTGGAAAATGAAGTACAACTTTGGTGGTGGAGGCCCTTTGGTGGTGGAGGCCCCGGGGCAGTTGCCCCGGTTGCCCATGGGTTAATCCGGCCCTGCAGATAAGTATATTAACTGATACATTTCGTGCTTTAGGTTCCTTTTTATTCTGACAAGGCTGGATTCGGTTAACCGGTTTACCGTTGCTGACATCAGTTAACGGTTAGAGATTTTTTTAACCAGTTAGCCGGTCTGTTGAATAACAGCAGAGTTATTGGGAAATTAATGTATAAAGTATTAAAATTTTTTGAATTTTATCAGAATATGTAGTCCTAATCCATTTCTCATCACCACTTAATAAATTTTATTGGACAACATTGATTTAAATATAGATTTGAAAGAAATTTATCAAGATTTTTTAATAAATATGCGTTTCCTAATTGTAGATATCCAAACATAAAAATTATTCATATTGTATCGTTCTATTCAATGATAGATTCAAAGAAATAGCATATATTTTGAGTCACCCGCTTTTTTGGTAAAACTCCCGCCAAAATAGCAAAGACCTCCCGCTTTTTGATTTCCAGAGGTTGGCATCCCTGGGCATATACGTACACATGTTGCAGTGTATTAGAGAACTTAGTGTACGCGTACTCACCAAACTGTGTAGTGAGTACGCGTACACCCTAAATGTAATTTGTTTGTTAAGAGTATTTGTCATGTTAAGAGTATTTGGTATGTAATGAGTTGTTTCACGCTTGATTTATGTAAAACCTCTGAATATAGTTAATTAAGAAGCTGGAAATCATGAAGTGACATATTAAGTGATTCTAAACAGAATTATAATCAATAACTTCATCTTTCATTTGGAATGTATTACGGCTTCTTAATTAACTATATTCAGAGGTTTTACATAAATTAACTTATTGATCGAGACAATCATTATTACTAAATATAAATGAGCTTAGAATCGGAGAAAACAGCTTTGAATAGCTTAGAGCTTAGAATCCCAGAAAACAACCCATAACATGAAAGTTACTCTTAACACAACAAATTACATTTAGGGTGTACGCGTACACACCAAACTTTTTGTCACTTTTCGAGAATATCACATGTTGATACAATTTATTTAGTATAGTCGGTTGATAATCGTATTGCGACTAATATTAGACATATAAATTTACTCAGGATACCGGTATTATATTTGTATTTGCTAATTTCGGGGGGGGGGGGGGGGGGCTATTATTGGAGGTAGGCGATTATTCGAATAGGGGCTACTATTAGAGTATATACGGTGATCAAAAAAAGTAATTGATGCCAACCCATTAAAATAACCCAATTAGGTTGAAACCTTTTAAACGAAGGTGTTTTGGTAAAAACCTAACTGGTTCTTTGTGAATTGTATATTATCCGAACATTTTTAACCGGTCCCAACAAGTTCGGATAATCGAGGTTGTACTGCATAAACACTAGGTATCTCAGCTTTTTTTTTTAGATATGAAATTAATGGAAATCGTTATAAGAAATATCTTATCTCGCCCCCCCAGATTTTTGCGATTTTAAGATAAATTCTACGCCCATGACTGTAAGTGACTATTTCACAAAATTTGTTCATGCAACTGCTACAGAGACAAAGCTTTCATCTCGTGTTGCTGAAGCACTTTTCAAGGTAATAATGAAATAATGCACCTTTATAGATCCATTATACTGTATACAATACTACTCTACTTAATTTGACTTTCATTATGTAGTATTATACAAATTTCTTCGTATAGGCAAATGGACTGGTCGAGAGGTATAATCAGACTTTACAAAAGACACTCAGCAAATTTGTTTTCTGAAAAAAAAAATCCTGGGAAGATTATTTGGACACATCTATATTTGCTTCTAATACCTCAAAGCATGAATCTTCGAAATACACTCCATTTGAGGTGATGTTCGGACGAGTAGCTGTGATTCCAATTGACATAAACAAAGCTGGTCAAACTCAAGAACTTCAGATGCAAGAGGTTGATAACGATCAAATTAACAATTTCTTGGAATGGGGGAAAATACGTTTGAAGCAGTCAAAGCCAAAATTTTGATTGCACAGGAGAGGAAAAAGGCATGTTATGATAGAAAACATTCCAATCCAAATATATTTGAGGTCGGTTTGACTGTCCTGAAGAAGGATTTCAGGCGAAAGAAACGTGCAGGAGGAAAGCTAGATCCAAGTTGGCTAGGACTAGGGCTTACAATCCCGGGATCTCGATCCATTTCACCTCCGGGATTATATCCCGGGATTTGTTTTTTTAATCCCGATCCCGATTTCCAATCTCGGGATTATTTCTCAATCTCGGGATTCCGAACTTGGTATCTAATGGCTTTAATTGCAGTCAAAGAATGGACAGGTTTGCTTGTATAATCCAGAAAACTATCCTGCTACAGAATACAATATTAGTATTATAGATGCAATTAATCAGAGGAGTGTTCAAGAACGCTACATAGAAGCTTCGGTGATCATGGCATACCTACACAATCCGATGGCCAAGCTTGAAACAAAAGGAGTTGTGAGGACATTCTGTTATACACTATTATCCAGAATAGATACAAATGAGGTTACAGAAATAATGTAGATGATATGATACCTATTTCGAATTCAGAAAGTCATGAGGCAGACACTTTGCCCGTGGCAATGAAATTACAATTAGCAATCGATGCTTCGCTTCAAGTATCCCAAAAACGACAACCATCTGACGAAAATCTATCATCTTCTTTGAAGCATGAACTAAACATTGCTGAACAAACAGGATAAAGAGGTATCTTGCTAGAGAGGGTTTATCGTATGTTGCTTACAGTACAGCCTACTTCTTGAGAAGTGGAATGGATTTTCTCATCATGTGCATATCTTTGCAACAAATTTAGAAGTTCACTCAGTGACAAGAGTTTAAATACTCTTTGTCTAATTAGAAATAATAAAAAATAATAACATGCGTATTTTGTTTCAGATACATAGTAGTTAGTTATTATAAACGATCTGGTTAAAGGTTACTTTATCACTGATAGTAAATATATATTACATTAGCTCAGTATTTAGTAATTTGAAAAACAAATAAACGGAGAACCCGTTTATTAGGGACCCTTGGGTTTCTTTGTCTAATCCCGAAATCCCGGGATTATACAAATGTTAATCCCGGAATCCCGGGATTAGAAAAAAAGTCAATCCCGAAATCCCGGGATTGCAAAATATGTCCGGGATTGTAAGCCCTATATGGAAGTGTGAAAATCACACTACAGATATTTGTGGTGAACGAATAATACCCACCGACTCCGTATATATGAATTCCTATTCAACGATAATTCACTTCATACGTCTAGCTAGGATTAATGGCGAGATTTTAACAATATTAAAATACTGAAAAAGGTGTGAAAACCGCATAACTCACATTCCACAAATAGTTAAGGGAAAACATATTAAAAATTGACTCCTTAACTATGACTTCCTATTCGACAATAATACATTTTATGTGTCTAACTTTAACCTATTACGAAATACCTAAGGTCCCAAGTTCCAGGACCCGAGAATGAGCGCCTACAGTCCTTATTTAACGAGGTTCTACTGTATAGTATAGATTAAATTTTTGATTATCCGTCCTTTCACATTTATACTTAAAATACAATAATCATTATCAATAAGAATTAGCGAACAATCGCTAGTTTTGTAAATAGTATGGAGCTCTTATCCATAGTTTCCAGACTTGCCGTGGAGATGAAAAATCGCATCCATATCCATACCATTTTTTGAGGATATCCGTGGATATCCATTGAATATTGATAGATTTATAACACCTAATATCAATAAAATATCCAGAAGATTTAGGTCCTATAATTTATGTATATTTAGTTTTTATCAACTAAATGTTGCACTACTATATAATCAAATATCGCTATCAGCCTCAAAACATCTCTTTCTGGGTCCTTATTGATGGCTTCTGCTCAGGCTTAAGCCCTTTGGACTTAAGCCCATTTTTGAGAGGGCTTAAATCCGGACTTAAGTCCTCCTTTAATAAAGGGGCTTAAGTCCGGACTTGGACTTAAGCCCTTTATAGATGAGCTTCAAGCCCTTTTTCAAGCTCTTTTCAAGGCACTTATTCAATTAAATACGGTATGGATTTCTAAATAATTAGAGTAAAAGACTTAAGTCCGGACTTAAGCCCTTTATTAAGGGCTTGAGCTTGGACTTAAGCCCTTTTTCAAAAAGGGCTTAGAAAAAGGGCTTGGGCTTAAGCCCTTCTGATTAGGGATGGGCTTGGACTTAAGCCCTTTTAAAAAGGCTTGACCCCATGTCTGCTTCTGCTAGATTATTGGGTTCGATAACAAATCCTAGCTTTTTGAAAGTCCATATATAGCGACTAATTTTTTGGACTTCAATTGTCTCCTCTATGGTTAATTAATGAGCTAAAAGTATAGCAAGTAGGATAAACGAAAAAAAAAAAATCTCAGGAAATATAACAACTTAGTCCACATTTCTTGTATTAGCATTCCCAAATATACTTTTACATGCAAGGCCTTTTGACGTCACTAAAGGTCAAAATCACCTTCTTTTAGAATAAAAGGCTAGTAAATAATTTTATTAGATGAAATAAATTTGGCGTGTAGACCAATTGGGGGTAGGACAACAACAAAAACTAAGGCTACTTAATTTTCACACTCATTTTTTAGAACCCTGGTTTGAAATATTTTTCGAGTTAAATTTGAAATGGATATCCACAATATCCATGTATATGACAAAAACTCGATATCCATCCATGGAGATCTCCATATGGATATATTCATGGAGATCTCCATATTAATATATCCATGGATATCCATATCCACGGCAAGCCTGATAGTTTCTTACCTCTTTATGCATTTCTTTAGAACTGAACTGAGCGTCAGCAGTTGCGCCTGATGTGTTTCCCTCTCCCACTCTATCCTCCAATACTGTAGCACTATTCACTACTCTCATCAACAGTTTGTACAATTCTTCCCTCGTGTCTATATATCAAATATCAAAACATTTCAATCTAGATTAATTATACAGTGGAAGCCGCTTAATCGGGACGCCTCGGGAGTAGGAATTTAGTCCCGTTTATCCGGTTCTCCCGATTAACCGATATACTTTATACTATTTGATACGAATTGGTTTCCAAAGCCTCGTCCCGAATAACCGAATTTTCCGATTAACCGTCTCCCGATTAAGCGGCTTCCACTGTATATTTCTCTAAAATAAATTCCTATTCACTTACTATCATCTAATCGGCATTTGGACTCTCTCTCTTTACCGAGATTACACGGCGGCCTCCTCTCAATTTCTTGTCCTTCAGCGATCATTCTGACTTCTGAAAAATAATCTTTTTTTGCTCCAATTACTTGTGTCGCCATTGCAAACAAATCTAAATAGTTTGAAGGGTCGACCAGACCTTCGTCGATGCTAACTTTTTGAGTTTTCATCTTTTCTTTAGAAGTGTTTCTTGTCATATCAAACAGTTTAGATGGACTCTTCATTACTGTACCCCCCCTCATTCTCCGTTTCCAAGATTTTGTTTGCTTCGCCGTAGCTTCTGCCATTGTACTAATAGACATTTATTATTTGTCATTGTTTGTACCTCTATTAACTTAATTAGTAGTTCAAATCTTTTATTTAAGATACAGTCAACTCCGCTTAATAGAGCCACCGGTTAATCGGTTTCTCCTCTTAATCGGGTCAAAATTTCAAACGATTTAAAGGACAGAATTACAGTTTGGCTTACAATATTTCAGGTTAAGTTAATCGGGTCAAAACAACCTGGTCCCGAGGTGGGTCTTTTAAGCGGAGTCGACTGTAGTACATATTCTTATTCTCAATCAAAATTCACAAAATATAATTTTCAAGAGCTAGTATCGATACCGTATTACGTAATCTGAGTTTAAATACTTTTTTGAATGTATAAAGTTTATATATTATCAGTTGCATTATGATTAGTTCCCATTGAAGTATATTTATGCTCTCAAATGGTTAGCTTCACTGTGTCATTGATCTGTTGAACATTTGAAACTATAGATTTTAAAGTATAACTTCTGCTTCTTCTCGAGTTCATTTTATACAACTTCAAATATTCCATACACGTATCCCTGATTAGTTTGAATGTAATTCAATGCCTCCAATAATAAGAACACATAGAAACTTGTAATTCTATATCTCTAAGTCTAGGCGAATTGAATAACCATCTTATTATTTATCGTTATTCAACTCATTACTTGATTTTTCATTGTTTAATTAAGGCTAAATGATAAAACATAAATGTATTTAGTAATTCCGTAACCATACATTTTGTCAAATATCTTATTTGTATTTTTATCCGTCATATAAATGGGGACACTGGCGGCGCTAACCATCCGCCACTGGTGGGACATAGGCTATTAAAATGGGGCATACTTACATTAATGAGGTGGGGCACAGGCCCCACCTGGCCCCACCCTCGCGCCGCCTCTGAATGGAGATATAATAATTGCTGTCAAATTCGCAAAATTTTATAGCTGAGAGTGATGCAATTCAGTGTCCCCAAGGAATTTGTCAAAGATGTAGGAATTCTCATCAGATGTTTATAAACTTGATTACACTTCAAGCCAAGATTCTACTGTTCCCAGCTATTACAACGGTTTGTATTTTAATTAACATTATTCAGGTTGATCATGTGATTCGTTATCCGTATTTAAGAAATTAATAATCACGTTGGTATTCTCCATTTTCCATGATAATAGACCAGCGGTCAGCGGATGTTGTTTCATGAATACTTTTAACGCTAAGCTAACATTCTATCTTTCAAATGTGGATGACCAACATCCTTTGAACCGAATATATTTTCCTACCAAAGAAACATTGGCCATTTTGCAAACGTGATTTATTAGATTAAATTTCAAGGATCTAAGGATGTATTTTAACACGAGGAAAGTGTATCATTACTATTCAAACTAATTTGAGGGGTGAAACGAATATAACCGAATTTTAAATATTCGTTCGAAATGATTGAACGAATATTCGTACGTTTCGAAACGAATATTCGTTTACTTCTTTTTTACTCATCAAAACGAACGAATATTCGTTTAGAAAAAGGTTCGTTCGTTGCATTTCGAATATTCGTTCCAGCCCTAATTTTTTCACTACGCCCGGTGCCATATTTCCTAAAGTATTTGGAATTTTAGAATTAAATTTTCAGTGAATTCTATAAACATATAGAGCTTGGAAATTTTTAAATAAAATATTGAACTGTAATACTATGGATATTTCTCAAATGGTACGTGTCGAGCTTAAGGTTGATTCATAGACGTAGGCTCCGGTAGGGCTGGTAGGGCCATGGCCCTACCAATAATTGTCCTTTCTCCATAGAAGGTAACACAAATATGCCAAGATGGCCCTACCAATCCTAACATCCAGCCTATAAGGGCCCTACCAATCTCCAAAACGAGTCTACTCCCCTGTGATTATCTAGGTCCTTTTATCCAAGAGATTTTCTAGTACAATTGCTTGTAAATGTTCTCTCTTGGTTAGATAGCTAGAAACATTTCGCATTTGTGCTAGGGAAATTAATTTCTTTAGAATTGTAATTTTATAGCAAATACGTATTATCTTACTTTACGTTTCTACCAGAGGCAAATTACTTCGAAATACGTAACTTATCCCCCTTTGAAATAATTTGCATTCCCCCATATCAGAAGTTATAGATTGTAGAAAATCCTCATTATATATATAGTAAACTCTATGGAATACAGGGGGCTGTCAAATTATTTGATTTGATTTCATTTGAGTGAAGAAAAAATGATTTATTTACAGCCCTGATTTATACGCCTTTTTGCTTCGAATTAAACTATCCATTCGAAATGGGGGTCTAAACCACTTCGACACCTTACTTCGGGGTACAGGTTACTTTATGACTACCTTTCTGGGACAAATTGTATTCAGTAATAATTTTGCATGAACCTTTAAATGGCCCATCAAAGTCGATTTCATTTCTTACTTGCTTTCTATGCTCTAATTACATATCCAAAAATCAAATTAGACACTATAGCAATGCCAAAACGCACTCCAAAACGTGTAATAGTACACCCACTGGTGCTACTGAGTGTGGTAGACCACTTCAATAGAATGTCTAAAGAGGGCAAGCGTGTTGTCGGTTGTCTCCTCGGTTCCTGGCGATCGAATGGTGTTGTCGATATCTCCAATAGTTTCGCTGTTCCATTCGATGAGGACGAGTCGGACCAGACTGTCTGGTACTTAGACCATAATTATATGGAGCAGATGGCCGCGATGTTTCGCAAGGTTAACTCGAAAGAGCGCGTAATTGGATGGTACCATTCTGGCCCTAAGCTCAGGATAAACGACATAGCAATCAACGACATCGTATCTATGTATTGTACAGATCCTATTCTAGTGATGATTCTAGCTCAGCCGAAGGAGTTAGGTAAAACAAATGTTAATCAATACTAACCAATATGTGGCAGACCATCCTTTTTCAATTTATATTTCGATTTAGAAAATATATGGATGACTGTCCTAATACATACTTATACTACGTAGTATGTTAATACAGTAGAACCTCATTACTACAGGTGACCGTCAAAATGAGTTCACCCGTGACCTTAGATATATAAGGCCATACCACTGAGTATATTTTTCTGGACCATGGATTACTTAAAGTTCATTGATAATTTATATTTATCTCCATAACTAGTAATGATATTAGACTTCATAAATGTACTATAATTATATAGGAACTTGGTATCAAGGTATACATAGCATCCTTCAGAGTTGTGCTATTTCACCATATGATTACGCAATCGCTATTTTTGGGTGCGAAATTTCGTGTTTTAATAACCTGCTTTTACCATAGTTAAACCGTTTATAAATGTTCAAGATTGGAACATGATGATCCCAGGACATGTTAAAAGAAATATATTGAATTATAAATGGAATGTTGACACATTCCTCGTTTGCCAGTGATATGTATATTTCCTAAAATGAACTATAACTCAAAGACTATCAATTTTATGTAAATTGGGCTAGTTCTGATCTATCCGGAATAGGTAGCTTCCTATTCATTGATAGTACATCATTTATGCTTAACTTAATTATCTTTTGAGATATTGAGATCATTAGCAAATAATTTTTCTAAGCTAATCATTTATAACGTGTTTAACTATGGTAAAAGCAGGTTATTAAAACACGATATTTCGCACCCAAAATAGCGATTGCGTAATCATATGGTGAAATAGCACAACTCTGAAGGTTACTATTTACACCTTGATACCAAGTTCCTAAATAGTTATAGTACATTTATGACCTCTATCATTCCTAGTTATGGAGATAAATATAAATAACCTATTTTTCAATGGACTTTAAGTAGCCATGGTATACTCAGTGGTATGGCCTTATATATCGAAGGTCACGGACTCACGGTTCACCTTATCTGGAATTCATATTTACCAATATCCAGGTGTTTGATTTAAATCATTTTATTTAAACAAGCTGCTCGTCCGCGCTACGCGCGCCCTTATAATTTTCACTCAGGTTGCGGCCATCGCTTGTAGTAATCAAAAGCAAATACCATTTTTTCAATTGTGTTATGTCGGTTGTATTTAAATATGTGGAATGTAATGAAAAACGTTCGAAAGCCTCATACACTGGTTGATTATATTACTGGAAATTAATTAGGAATTATTTTAACTGGCCGCTAGCCTATGTACAAATTACCGTTGTATATAGCAGTGCTCGACAAATTGGGTGGTTCGGTGGCAATAGGCACCAAAAATATTTCTTAATCCGCCAAATTTTGCACTTTGGTGGCTTAATTAATTCACCATAAATTGTGGATTGTTTGTAGATTATATTTTTCGTTGCATTATTTGTTATTAATATTATTGTTGGTTTACGGCATCAGAAGTTTGTTAAGCCATCAGTGGTTTATTTAACCGGCCGATATTTATTCTTACCCACCCACCATCATGTCGTGCACTGGTATAGTATAGGGACATTTAGAAGATTCTAATGTATAGCATAGATGTAGTAGAGTAGGGAATCCCAACCTCTTTCAGCTGTGGCCTCTAAGCAGTATATTATATTCGTGGACCCCATCTTTAGGTTTATATAAGGACAAAATAAATAAATTAGAATAGTAACCCACTAAGCGCCGAAATATTATATCGATGCGTGACCTTAGCTTCGTTATATAAGGCCAATTCACGACTTAAAAAAATTGGACCATGGATGAGTTCGAAGTCCATTGTAAAATAGAGGGTACTTTTTTATCTCGATTATTAGTAATGGTAGTGGCAACCATGGATAACATTGCTAAAATAAATAACTAATAATATAACTTATTATCAATACATAATGAATGAATGGCATTAATTCTAGTATTACTATACAATGGATTAAATTAAATTATATAATATAAGGAATTTGTTGACTCAACTCAACCAACCGTGGATAACATTGCTAAAATAAATTACTGCTAATATATTTTATTATCAATACAAAATGAATGAATGGCAATAAATTCAAGATGGTTTAAGATAGAAATAAACTTCAAATTCAACAATAGTTCCTTAGTCCCGTAACAACTTGTTAAATGAGTCTAAACACCATGAGGCGTTCATGACATGGCGAAAAAAATCCAAAATTGCAGCTGTGAATACAGCATATTCCTTTGGAGGCACTATCAATAAAACACCACCAAAATATAGTGCCACCAAAGGAACATGCGTCGGCACAGCTGCAAATTTGGATTTTTTATGTATTTTTTTCTTACTTAGTGTAATATAAAAAATATTTATGAAAAGAGAGAATTAAATCACGGGTGTAAAAATTATATGACGTCACAACTCAAAAGTCTGGAGCCATACAAGTATTTTGAGTTCATTAATCGATTTCTAGGTAGGGGTAACCCATATGTAAATAATACAATTCAATGACCTATCTGCTCGGGAAACCCCTACTCCCTATGAATGTCCCAAATACACCACTGTGGCAGGTATCAATAGGCTCGCACGGCCCTCGCATGCAATACAATATATTTTAGAATGTGTCAAAATTATTTATCAATTGAATCAAAATTAGTTCCTACGTGACGTCACAATCCCATAAATCGGTATACGTGTGTGACATTGTATGTTGTGTTATCATCTAAAATTGTGGGCGAATCGGATAAAAACTGAAAGAGTTATTCCAAAATATGTGCCTTTATGACGTCATAATCCCATTATATCGTTTAGAAAACCAATAGATCGTTGTCAGCATGTAAAATTACCCCTGCATCCATATTTTCAGATCTCTAGAGCTTATGGTCTTTCCTATCAATTCTGGACAAGCACACAAACACACAAACAAACAACAATTTAGTAGCGTCAAAATCTAAGATTCCGTGACCAACCTCTGGCAAGTTGAGTTTTATGCCTGATTCTGATACTTTGTGGTATATCTCGCGAATAAAGCTTCCATGCCGGTCTCGAAAATTTGGGCAAACTTTTATGTTACAGTGTAAACGCGTACCCGGTGTGAACACGTTCACACCGGGTACGCGTTTACACTGTAACATACATGCAATAACCTTTTAACTGGCTATGTAGTATGTCTCTATGTAAATCTCGGTAATAGAACTAAATTTAGCGGTATTATAAATAGACCTAAATTTATAATCAATGTTAGAAGTATATGAACCACAGACCAACCGCTAAGCGGTTGGTGTGTTGTTGTGTTCTGCCGCGAAGCGACCTAGCAAGCGAAGCGCGCTAGTTATATAGATACAGTCAACTCCGCTTAATAGAGCCACCGGTTAATCGGTTCTTCCGCTTAATCGGGTCAAAATTTCACAGGATTTATAGGCAGAATTACAGTTTGGCTTACAATATTTTCGGTTAATCGGTTTCTCCGCTTAATCGGGTCAAAACAACCTGGTCCCGATGTGGCACTATTAAGCGGAGTCGACTGTAGATAGATAACCAGATGATGTTGTGCGTAGCATTGAAGCCAAACATCTTTCAATAAAGTAGACATAAAGGTAATTACAGTAGATGTCGGATATAAGCACACCGGATATAAGCACACTGTGTTGGAAAACGTTTGCCATCTACCCTGTAGAATTTATGTCGGTTATAAGAACATGCCGGTTATAAGCACCTTAAGTGCAGTTCCCGACGATGTGCTTATAACCGGCATCCACTGTATTATATTGACGACAAAGTTCAAGTAATCTATCTATACTATTAAAACACAAGGCTGGGTCATAGCATTCTATACATAAGGCAATGGCACTCAATCAAATTTCTGGACCAGGGATTGGTTAGTATAGTCAAGTTGAGTCAACAAAAATATATCAAAAATCAAAAATATATGCAACAGGCCTATTTACGTTTTAGAAGTCTAAACCCCTGACCAACCGCGAAGCGGTTGGTGTGTCGTTGTGTTCTGCCGCGAAGCGATCTGGCAAGCGAAAGCGTGCTAGTATCTAAGAAAATATTAACGACTTCCATCCGAAATTGTGACAAACTTTTAGCTCGGAGTTTGCCCAGTATGGATTAGCAATTTAGCAGCTAATATCCTGTACAATTACACGTTGTACTTGCGGGATATTTTGCGTATTGTACAAGTTTATGAACTGCCCCATAGGTATCCCCACAGACGCGTACTACGCAATAGAGGAGATACATGATGACGGCAGCCCCTCTAGCAAGACATTTAACCACGTGGCTTCCGAGATAGGCGCTGAGGAGGCCGAGGAGGTTGGAGTGGAGCATCTGCTGAGAGACATTAGGGACACCACCATTGGCTCTCTGTCGCAGTCCGTGTCTAGCCAGCTGCAGAGTGTGAAGGGGCTCATGACCCACACTCAACACGTGGAGAAGTATCTAACTAAGGTACTGTTTGTTTGTAACTAACTATACTATATGGACCAACGCTAGGGTTGTCAAAGGTCTGTTCAATGAGATTTCTATTACTAGGCTGAAACGAATATTCGAAATGTAGCAAGCGAACCATTTTCTAAACAAACGAATATTCGAATGTTCGTTCTTTTAATTACTTTAATGATTAGTACAAGTGACCGCTATACACAGGTAGGGATGTGATGTAGGATGTATTTAAGTGGTCAATATAACAGGTTCTCTTGTATATTTACTACCATAAGAATATTTTACAGCTGTAGAATAATAATCTTATGGTAGTAAATATTAAGGTCGAAACGAATATACAGAATATTCGTTCGAAACGATTGAACGAATATTCGTTTATGATTTGTATAGATTGGAGAGATCTTAAGTATTATTCTGACCTAAACTAGCTGATTAATAACTAACTTGTGTCTAATACACTTTCTAACTATGATTACATTACTGTAACATCAACAAAACGATTTCCACTATATTGTGAATACGGCCATTTTTGGCCAGTCCCTTAGATCACTGTTATTACCAGCACTAGCGTAGCCAATTGAGGAGCAGGGGAGTAATCGCTCCCCCTGACAGAGTTGCAGGTTGTCCAACAATCCCGATTTGGCTTGAAAATCCCGAATCCCGCCGCAATTATATTTAGCCTACGGCTTCCTATTTAATTAGTATTGACGCTCTTCTGATAAACCTGGAACTCATCATGTGTTCTAGATGAGATTAAAATTAACCTCAGCCGTCATTAAAATTTCGATGGCATTTAATGTGGCATCAACACATAAACCAAAGAAAACGGATCTTGAATGTATTTTAAAGCCTGTAAACTTAGTGAATATATACCTGAGGAATAACAAGAATTTGATTGCTATGCTGCTTTTTAATGGGAAATTTTTTGAAATGACGATCGATTTACCATGTCTATTTAGCTGAGAGTCCTGGAAATGGGGTTTGAGGGCCTCCAGGTCGAAAAGATTTCCGGGGACATACCTCCGAACCCCCCTAGTTTCATCCTCGACTGACCGCTATGCGGTCAAAAATCCAGACGAGATACTGTCCAGAATTATTTGCTACGTAGTGTATTTAAAAGGCTCTATAAGATAAAAATTATAGTCTTACCATTATCAGGTGTTAGACGGAACCTACCCAGTTAACCACTCCATAATATACCTCCTACAAGACATCCTATCTCTCCTGCCCGACCTGACTCTTCCGGAGCTCATATCTTCATTCTACTCTAACGCTAACGATCGTATGCTGGTAATGTACATAGGCTCATTGGTGCGAGCCATAATCGCGCTACACGAGCTTATTGATAACAAGCTGGCTAACCAGGCTATTGAGAAGGAAGTCAAGGAGGAGAAGAAAAAGGACAGAGCGGGTGTTAGTGGTAAAGAAGTGAAGGAAGATAAAGTTTGAAATTATTTTGGGTTTAGTATTGTTGTGTTGCGTTAATTGATTAGTTGATATTATGATGATCAAGGCATGGTGATACAGTACTCTCGTAAATAGGAATTAGGAACACGTATAAGGAGTATATACAGTCAACTCCCGTTATACCCAAGTCGGATATAACGAAGTACTTGCTTATAACGAAGTCATTCAATGGTCCGGAAATCCAACTATCTTATTATAATTTTAAAACTTCGGTTACAACGAAATTCCGCTTATAACGAAGTCATTTAAATCCCATATAGCCTCTAAGTCTAAGCTATTGATTTTACTCTGGTTATAACGAACTCCGGTTATAGCGAATTCTACATATAACGAACTCCGGAACTACGGTCCCGAGCACTTCGTTATAACGGGAATTGACTGTAATAAATTATCCTATCCAATACAAATGCTGTAAGCGAGTTAATTTCCAGTTGTCAATAACCGGGTAAAATGTAAAATTTCTACGGTATACTGTAATATAAACGAAGTATCCTTGGTATTAAATAACAGCGATATTATTGTAAGTCTTCTAATTGATAAAATGTCATTGTGAAGGGCCATAGCATTCTAATGGGGGCGCTTCATTTGTTATAATTTTGGAGCTTTCATTTGTTATAATTTTCTGAGCTTTCACTTGTTAGAATAATTTTAGATACCACCTTAATGTCGATATAGTTATAGTCAGGTCGCTTAACATCGATTTCGGGAAACGCTGGACAAAAGCACCAAATTTTTTATACGTAATCTTTATGACCCCGGCATCAAATTTTTCCGCGGCCCCACGACGAACGGATACATTTTCGATGTTATCTTGGACTTTTAAAATTGCGGCACTCTACTAAATCGCCGGTATTACCCCGAAAGCAACTTTCCAAAATCAACTCTGGTCTACTTTTAAAGACCAGATTCGTTGTCCACATGAAATTCCCCATCGTTTAAGGGGTCACTTGCCCATAGTTTATCCCTAGCAACGCAATAATGTCTCAGGAATGTGACAACATTCCTTTCTCAAAATTTGTCCTAAACCTATCGAGTGACCACTTGTTCGACTCCCTACAGCTATCTGAGTCTAGTTATAAATATAGTGACACTCTAAATCGTTATTTGATGCTGTTTACGACAATTTCCTTAGTTATCATTACTCTAATAGTCCACCAGTGGGTAAAAGTACCCAGGTGGACTATTAGAGAACATGGACCATTAAATAATTTAGCCTAAGTAACATCAAATATACATAATATACTAACATACGTTATAGTTAAAGTATATTAGTACAAGCAAATATAATCGGGAATATATAGAGTCAATATAAACTATTGGGGGTATGAACTGTACGTATGTAATACGTAAGTAATATGTAATAAAATTTGGTCTTTACTAGTCCATCTGTAGTTAGGGGGCCCATGTGGACGTTAGCTTAAATAACATCTAAACTAATTAAGGTGGGCAAATAGAGAAGTGGACGTTTAGAGAGTCTGAGTGTAGCTAGAAACAGTCAGGGAACTTAACACATAATGGTGACGAACCCTTCGGTCTCGGTCGCTTTGCGACGGATCGGTGCTGCACACCTCAAGTTAACGGCCGCTATGCGGCCTTACTTATCACCCTTGCTACCATGCAAAATGGTAGTGGATGTTATAACAAGCCTTTCTACCATTTTCCATAGTTTTAACTTGTTTACCAATAATACCCTTTGGAAGCTAACTTGTAGGTTGATTTTGATTTTAATTAATTTGTTTACCTATTATAACATCTGGAAGTTAGTTTATGTTTAATTAGAAATACGGTTTCGATTCCCTAAATACAATCCGGACAAACACACAAACAAACAAATAACAATCGAGTTTTAATAATAGATATACTGGACTTAAGCTCTAAAATCTTTTAGTTAACTTAACAGAGTTTTTAGAAATATTGCTGCTAGGTCCCGACAAATTACACACTCACGAAATCATCGATAGCAAATTGACTGTTCCTGCAGCTGCATGAAGTAGGGTTAAGAGTCTTAAGACTTACTTTCGAATACTACATACTCTATTAGCCGATTTTTCCTCCTATCTGATCCACTATAAATGATTCGGTTATTACGTACTCAGATATGACGTACCTCTGATAAGACGTACCAATTTCTATTCCCCACTAAATAAATATACTTGTATTTTAAATCGGTTAGTACGTACTCCAGAAAACTATTAGCAGAACTCAGTTAGTAATTGGTTTAAGTGAGTAGGTTAAAACCAGGGTTGCCAATCCATCCGATCCAATCGATAATCCAATCCAATCGATGTAAATTTTGGCAATCGATATCGATAACCAATCCAATCGATGATATGATCTGGCAATCCAATCCAATCGATAATCGATAAAAATCATCGATTATTATCGATTATTTATTGATTTTGAATAGATTATTTATCGATTTTCTATCGATTATTTATCGATTTTCTATCGATTATTTGTCGATTTTCTATCGATTATTTGTCGATTTTCTATCGCTTATTTATCGATTACTTGTCGATCTCTATCGATTAAATTTATAGACTACGAGCCCTTCGGTCTCGGTCGCTTTGCAACAGATCGGTGCTACGCACCTCAAGTTAACGGCCGCTGTGCGGCCTTACTCCTCACATTTTCTACTATGGAAATGGTAGATAGGGACGTTATGATTTTGATTTTCATTAATTTGTTTACCTATTTGTGTAAACAACAACAACAACAAAGACTCATATTAGAATTTTATAAATGCGAAATTCGTGTTCAGCACACTTGATTACTTATAATACCTATTGAAAGTTAACTTCTAGGTTGATTTTGAATTTTCATTAAATTGTTTAGCTATTTTGAGTAAACAACAACAACAACAACAAATATTCATATTAGAAAATTTAAACGCGAAAATCGTGTTCAGCATACTTGTTTACCTATAATACCCGTTGAAAGCTAACTTCTAGGTTGATTTTGAATTTTCATTAATTTGTTTACCTATTTTGTGTAAACAACAACAACAAATATTAATATGAGAAATTTATAAACGCGAAATTCGTGTTCGGCATACTTGTTTACCTATAATACCCGTTGAAAGCTAACTTCTAGGTTGATTTTGAATTTTCATTAATTTGTTTACCTATTTTGTGTAAACAAAACAACAAATATTCATATGAGAAATTTATAAACGCGAAATTCGTGTTCAGCATACTTGTTTACCTATAATACCCGTTGAAAGCTAACTTCTAGGTTGATTTTGAATTTTCGTTAATTTGTTACCTATTTTGTGTAAACAACAACAACAAATATTCATATTAGAAAAATATAACCGCGAAAATCGTCTTCAGCATACTTGTTTACCTATAATATCCGTTGGAAGCTAACTTCTTGGTTGATTTTGAATTTTCATTAATTTGTTTACCTATTTTGTGTAAACAACAACAACAAATATTCATATTAGAAAAATATAACCGCGAAAATCGTCTTCAGCATACTTGTTTACCTATAATATCCGTTGGAAGCTAACTTCTTGGTTGATTTTGAATTTTCATTAATTTGTTTACCTATTTTGTGTAAACAACAACAACAAATATTCATATGAGAAATTTATAAACGCGAAATTCGTGTTCAGCATACTTGTTTACCTATTATAACAATTGTTTACCTATTATAACATTTGAAAGTTAGTTTATATCCCAATATTAATTGCGGTTTCTATTCCCCCATCACTTTAATATAATCCGGACAAACACACACACAAACAAACAACAATCGAGATTTAATAATATAGATTTATAGACTGTTTATCATTTGAATAATCGATTATCTATCAATTATTTATGGATTATTTATCAATTAATTATCGATTTTCTATCGATTATTTATCGATTATTTATCGATTTTCTATCGATTGATTATCCACATCGCTTGTGTATAAATTATCATAATTTATCGCCTTTACGAATTTACTCGCTAAATCGAAAAAATCGAAAAAATCGTGAAAAAATCGATAATCGATAAAAATTCGTCGATAATTATCCAATCGATGAAGACTTTGGGCAATGCAATCGATACAAAATTCAGCAATCGATAATCGATAAGTTCTCTCGATTGGATTGGATTGGCAACCCTGGTTAAAACTAAATAGTTTAATCTCATCGTTAAGTATTAAGTATGTTAAAGACTTGAATACCCTACATCCAGGGGGTTATCTAGGATTTTCGTGGCTGGCACTTTATTATGGAGATATAAATTTTCCGGCACCCTAAAGGCAGTGGCGGATTATCATTGAGGCTAATGAGGCTGAAGCCTCAGGCCTCATAATTTGGGGGGCCTCAAAATAATATGATGAGTCTAAAACCCCATACTATTTATACTATTCTGCCTGCCCCCCCGGTTAGATAATGAACTGCGTCGTTGTACAATAAACGGTGATGAGGATTCTTAAATTATATTTACACATAATGATAATGTTAAGATTGTTTGTAATTTATAAAAATGTAATTTCCTCAATTTTGTGAAATCATATTCTAAAAATTTCAGGTTGTTTCTAGAATTCGAATGTGTTGTTTCTTCATGACTTAATCATTGAATTGGCAATCAAGCAACATTTGATTCCTTAACATTATATATTCAATATTATTCACAATTAGCTGTTATTTTATATGTTTCTTACGTGTATGAGGTCAGGCAAGGCCATGGGTCAGGTAATCGGTATTATATTAATTTTCCCATTTACAAATTATAATATGAATATTTACTGTTGTTGCTTACAAAAATAGGTAATCAAATTAATGAAAATTCATAATCAACCTAAAAGTTGGCATTCAACGAATATAATAGGTAAACAGTGTGCTGAACACGAATTTCGTATTAACAAATTTATAATATGAATATTTGTTGTTGTTGTTCACACAAATAGGTAAACAAATTAATGAAATTCTTAATCAAACTTGAAGGACGTGTAATTTAAGTTTATAAAAAGTTCTATGACAAATATTACTAACTATGTAATCAACGGCCCAGTGGTGAATCTAGACTTTTAACTCAGGGCGGTGGGGGGGGGGGACTAACGAAGTACAATTGAAGTCAGGGGGGGAGTAATTTATATTTCGCTATAGTAAATTAAACCCCCCCCATAAGCGAAGGGTCTGAAGTAAATCGCAGGGGGGTCCTTTTGTCAAAAAAATAATTTCAGGGGGAGTATAAATGAAACCTGCAACGGCCGCTTCGCGGCCGTTAACTTAAGGTGCAGAGCACCGATCTGTCTCAAAGCGACCGAGTCCGAAGGGCTCGTCGGTATTATGTAGAAACTTATTATTCAGCAAAAAATGTGTCAGTATCTAAGAGGGGCCTCAAAGGCAATTAGCCTCAGGCCCCAAGTGCAGTTAATCCGCCACTGCCTAAAGGTATTAGCCATAATACATAATTAGTATAATTCAATGATGCGGCACTATTTTAATAAGGTAAATTGCAACGGTGCACAAACAGTTGTTTATCCAAGCATTTCTGGACCAGAAAATCTAGCCATACGCCCAGCACCTAATTAAGTGCCTACCCGGCACCTAAATAGAATCGCAATTCAAGCACTTTTTCACTACATCTGATGCCTGACCGGCACCTAGATAAACCCCTGCCTACATCGTATTTATACCATCAAACAAGTCAGTATTTCGACTTGTGGATTATGTGTACAGATAAGACGTACCTCAGTTAGTACGTACCTTTCTTGTTTCCCAGGGTGGTACGTCTTAACCGAGTTCTACTATACTTTAACTATAACGTATGTTAGTATATTATGTATATTTGATGTTACTTAACTCGTTAGAATAATTTTAGATACACCTTCATGCTTCACTCGTTATACTAAATTTGAAATATTTTCCAAATGTGGTGATATGTATCATATCAACAAACTCAGACGCGTTCAATGGTATTTTGGGTTCCACCGTATTTCTTGCTGTTACATTGTTAATTAACATTGAGGAAACGATATTTCACATGCGAATGGGCTGTCTCTTGTAGCATAATGGAATACTTTTCTGAGAATGGTTTGTGAATTTTTAGCAAGCGTTTTACACTTTGTCTTTAGGCTTCGCTTGCTAGGTCGCTTCGCGGCAGAACACAACCGGACACCAACCGCTTCGCGGTGTGCGGTTTATATACTCCTAATATTCATTATAAAGTGTAAATAGGCCTAAATAGTCAAATTTGACAATGTGAAATTTTAGTGATTACGTCATCATGCGATAATGAGTAAGCATATTGGTGATCTGGTGTGACCAACGTGTCCGCATCATTAATGTTAAATTTTCAGATTTTATCTCTTAAAGGGCGCGAATTATGTGCGATTAATCCCAATGATGTAATCAAATATACATACCCATCAGGGAATGAAAGGTTCACGAACGGATTGAATTGACGCAATTCAGTCGAGAACCCAACATCTAATATTATGTGATTATTTTCCAAATCACTGATATTTGCATTCAATTATTATTTATACTGCATAAATTCCTTGGTGTATAGTGTAGCATATAGTCTCGTGAATTTTCGAAATGTCCAGAATAATCTACTAAGTATCGCAGTTGTTAGGTATTTGAAATTGGGAAAATAGCACTCTATCGTATCTGGTATGTTTTTATAAAATGACACCCCCCCCCCCCTTTAAAATGATCCTAGATCCGCGCCTGATGTATACATATTATAAGTCTTTGTCTTTCTTCGGATTTTAACTATGTGATTTATTAAATCGCTTTGTATAAATAGAGCTACTCCACCACCTTATTGCTCAGTGCGTGAGCTAAAATAGCCTTGAAAACCTGGTAATTATGATTAATTCCAAACATTTCTCTAGCCACCCGGATATATAAAAAGGTGCGCATCCTCCTAATTGGTACCCTTGTTGAAGATGTGCGGCGGCTGTGCAGGATCTGGCCAGCCCGGGGCAAAAGAGCAGCTTTTAGTATAAATTCGGGGCATGCTCCATGTAATTATACTACCAATTGGGCTGGAATCCGGGGCAAAATATTTTAACCCGGGGCATTTGCCCCGGATGCCCCCCCCCTGGGACCGCCACTGGGCGGCACCCTGCTGCAAAATTAGCCCCCTTGAAAATGTTTCAGACCCCCCACCTAATTTTTTAAATGCAAAATTCCAAAAATACTCAACTTTTCACTGACACTCAAATATAATACTAGATCTTTCTGATCTACTCAAGTTTTTCAAAATAATTCCAATTCTGCTCAACTTTTTGTCAATAAACTCCAAATCTACTCAACTTTTCAATAAATTCACAGATCTACTCAAGTTTTAGAAAGGCGCTATTTGGTCATTTGGTCTTATACGTATATTATACCTAAAAGTTTTTGTTTGTTTGTTTGTGTGTTTCTTCAGAATTGATTGAGGAACTGGTAAAAGCTACAGACTTGAAATTTGGCAGAGAGGTAGGCAATACTGTACAAATATCTTAAAAATTCACATCTTCCATCACAAAAGGTGTCAATAACTTCTCCACATCCCAAAGTTAGGGGTCCACTGGTACAGTTAGTTTCTTAGTGATATTTAATTTTATATTTGGAGTTGGTATATTATTATACACGGACGAGCTTTAATATCTAGAAAATTATTTGTTCATATTAGCATTAACAATCAAATTATTTACTCTGTCCTTTTATAAACCTATAGCTAGCCTAGGATCCACGGATATAAATAGACAGCTAGGGGCCACTCATCAAGAACGACATTTAATTTGAAAAGGAACATGCTTGAAATACAAGCGAGGGCCGCAGGCCCGAGTACAAGTTGTAAGGACTCGCGTAGAGCAGACGAGCAGCTTGTACTAATAAAT
This sequence comes from Hexactinellida sp. DTS-2022, assembly GCA_028753945.1. Classification (NCBI taxonomy): domain Eukaryota; kingdom Metazoa; phylum Porifera; class Hexactinellida; species Hexactinellida sp. DTS-2022. Next base: position 2,257,272 of record JAPNXP010000003.1, read on the forward strand.
ATTTGTGGTTGGAGCACCATGCTAGTTTCAATATTCCAATAAAACTTGAGTATATTTGGAAAAACTTGAGTATATTTACAAATTAGTTGAGTATGTTGAGTATATTTGGAAATTTTCAAATAAGTTGAGTATTTTGGAATTTTCCCATTTTAAAAATAATGTCTACACAGCGATTCCCAATCATATCAACCATGGATCCCTGCAGCAAATACCAAATATTTGTGGATCCCTCCCATTGCCAGTAATACAAATTTAGAGATCTTGTCAACTCTATTGCCGTCCGTAGTGTTAGTCCTAATACTATTAGAGATTTAATCAAATATGAGAAGGGGAACAAGATACAAGAACGCAAAAAAATGAATCAACAATATAACCAAACTGTATAAGTATGACAAACTTTATTAGATATACATCATCTTTACTTTATGTATTTTCGAATATTTAACTCGTTTAACCAATCCATGGTGCAAAAATTCCACCATTACCTTAATCGTGACCTACGTTATATAAGGCCTATGCACCAACTTTGTGAAACTGGACCATGGATTAAAGGAAGGCTATTGATAAATAGGTTATTTATCGTTATCTAAATAACTAGTAGTGATAGACCTCATAAATGTTCTATAACTATATAGGAACATGATATCAAGGTATACATAGCACCCTTCAGAATTGAGCTATGTCATCATTTGATTACGTAATCGTTATTTTTGGTGGGTATTATCGTGTTTTTATAGCCCGCTTTTAACATAGTTAGACGCGTTATAAATGTTCAAAATTGGAACATGATGATGCCCATAACTAGTTAAATTAAATATATTGAAATTATAAATGGAATGTTGACACATTCTTCGGTTGCCAGGGATATGTATATTTCCTAAAATGAGCCATAAATCAAAAACTATCGATTTTATGTAAACTAGGCTAGTACTGATCTATCCGCAATTGGTAACTTCCTATTCATTGATAATACATTATATATGCCTAACTACAATAATTTTTGAGATAATAAGATAATTAGCACTTAATTCCTTATGAGGTAATACACTCATTATCTCAAAAATTATTGAAGTTAGGCCTAGAAAATGTATTATCAATGAATAGGAAGTTACCTATTGCGGATAGATCAATACTAGCCTAGTTTACATAAAATCGATAGTTTTTGAGTTATGGCTCATTTTAGGAAATATACATATCCCTGGCAACCGAAGAATGTGTCAACATTCCATTTATAATTTCAATATATTTAATTTAACTAGTTATGGGCATCATCATGTTCCAATTTTGAACATTTATAACGCGTCTAACTATGTTAAAAGCGGGCTATAAAAACACGATAATACCCACCAAAAATAACGATTACGTAATCAAATGATGACATAGCTCAATTCTGAAGGGTGCTATGTATACCTTGATATCATGTTCCTATATAGTTATAGAACATTTATGAGGTCTATCACTACTAGTTATTTAGATAACGATAAATAACCTATTTATCAATAGCCTTCCTTTAATCCATGGTCCAGTTTCACAAAGTTGGTGCATAGGCCTTATATAACGTAGGTCACGCCTTAATATATTAGAATGGAGGTGCCTTCATTTGCTATAATTTTGGAGCTTTCATTTGTTATAATTTTCTGAGCTTTCATTTGTTAGAATAATTTTAGATGCTACCATTCACTTGTTAGAATAATTTTAGATCCCACCTTCACTTGTTCGAATAATTTTAGATCCTACCTTCACTTGTTAGAATAAATTTAGATACTACCTTCACTTGTTAGAATTATTTTAGATCCTACCTTCACTTGTTAGAATAAATTTAGATACTACCTTCACTTGTTAGAATAAATTTAGATACTACCTTCACTTGTTAGAATAATTTTAGATACCACTTTCACTTGTTAGAATAATTTTTTACTACCTTCACTTCTTATAATCCATAATTTCAACTTGGATTTCAAGCCGGATGTTTGGTTATTATTGTTTTTCAAAAGTTGTTGTCTACTATTTTATAAAGTTCAGGCTTCATCAATTACTCAGTTATTTTGATTTTCATCAACATTTTCTTTTTTGAATGGTGTTTACAAACAATGCTATTTATGGCATTTATTATTGAGCATCCTTATATGTAGACCGTCTAGAAATAGACGGTCTATAAAAGCCCATACAAATAAGCCAAAAATTTGTAGACCGTCTATAAATTCTGTAGACCACTTGCCCTGCTTTTTATGGGTAATACTAATGCATAGGGAATAAAACCTGGTCTATTTCTAGACGGTCTACATATAAGATATCTCTTTATTATTGTGGTTTTACAAATGATTATATTGAATACGTTATATAAATAGTTGTATACTGATGATTTATTTTATTACGAATAAGGATAGAAATTGAATTTACTACAGATGAATACAAACGAAGTTTCGGAAAAGTTTTACCACCTCTGACGGGAATAAATATATTCAATCGAAGCTTAAGGGAAATTATACCTTAAATGCGTGTTATTTAGGAATACTTGTAAAGGAACGAGCAAATTAAATCGCGATCTGGGGGACACAATCATGATGTCGATGAGTATAAGGGAGAAGTATCTATACTATTAAAAACAAAGCTGGGTGTGTGTACATAGGCGTCATTAAGGGGGGGGGGCAGGCCCCCTAGTTTTTAAAACGGGGGGGGGCCGAGTATCCCAGCCCCCCGCCCCCCCCCCCCCCCAGTTTATTAACCTCGATGTTTCATAGATTGATTGTTTTTTACAATGAATGCGACTATTCATTCTACAGATTCATTCGCAAGGTGTTACAAAAACAAATTGTTAATTTATTGTTAATTGTGTAGTGATATTAATAATGAGATAATATTAATAATGAGGTATAGAGATAAACCTTTTTTGGCCCCCCCCAGATTTTGAAGGATACCAAAAATATCGACGCCTATGTGTGTGTATATGTGTGTGTCCATGTCGATGTCCCTAGATTGTAAAAAAACTGTCCCTATATCATATGATACGAGGACAAAACTTTAGCATAGCAACTTTAGCACACACACGGACAAAACTTTAGCATAGCAACTTTTGTGTGTGTGTGTGTGTGTATGGTATATATTTGTTTGTATGTTCCGAGTTGATTGAGAAACTGGACGGTTTCCAAATTAGATTTTTGGCATATAGGGGTAACTTTTGGCACCCGCCAACAAGTTGAGGTTTCCGCTCAAAATTTCTCACACCTCGACAAGTTATGACGTCATTGTCACATTTCGAGAACCCTGAAAATTCACTTAAATCCGATGTGAAATCATTCTCAAAAGTATTTTTGATTTTCTAGAGTATTTGAAAACCTAAGTTTAGTTTATTCCATGAAAATAGGTAATTCATTTTACGAGAAATTAGAAAGTAAACACTGGCCTGGAAATGAAATGAGCAAATACTTGACTTATCTAGCCGTATAATAATATAGTAGGCCATGGCATAACTTATTTAACCAATCCATGTTAAAAAAAAAACTTCACCACCATTGCCTTAGTATAATAGAAGGATAACTATGGAATGGCATTTCAATTTTGATTATACATTAATTGATTTATTTAATATTAAATAGTAAAGGGAGGTAGACACCAAGTATGTTTTCCATCAGATCACTTACACGGCTTTCACACTCTCGTTTTTTTACGCCTCACTCCCGTATCCAATCCCGCTCTCAGATGATGTCTCATGACAGAGGCACAATACACGACCCCTCGCAGAACAAAATAACTAATGACAGTGCGGCTAAAATTCTGAGAGAAATGGTCAGACATCTCTGGCCGCATGACGCTCCAGCTCTCAAATACAGAGTTGTAGGTTTGAGATAGCGTACTATATTGTACAGTGGAACTTAGATTATCCGAACGCGAAATACAAATATATTTCTAACAAAAGTGGGAAAATTTCTTCAACAAAACTATACCTATGGAAATATAACTCATAATTCAGGACAAGTATTTTTAAGTAGTACATTAAATATTTTGTTCGGATTAATAAGGTTTGGATAATTTGGTTCTCATTTTATAGATGCTTTAGAAAATGCATTAACTCCAACCTCTCTTATCCGGGCACTATCGTTTGGAGAGTGCCCGTAAATTGGAATTTGTCCAGATCTCAGAAATGCAATGGCTAGTACATGTGCTTCTAGTTTCATTCAAAAATCAAAACTGATGTTTTTAACAGTTTGTGGATAATTTGATACTATGTGTTTGTTGAGTAATCGGAACGGAAAATATTTAAACAAAACACCACTGTTCAAATTAGCGAGTCTCTACTGTTAAAACAGTTAATCTTCAATAGACAAACTCGTTGGGAGCAGTAGTCAGAGCATTAATGGTGCGCGCTCCATTTTTCAGGAGCGGGAGCGAGAGAGCGCTCCTTTTTATTGGTAGGAGCGCGAAGCGGGAGCGCGCTCCAAAAATGAGGAGCGCCTAATACTCTGCCAGTAGTGCACCATTCGGATACTTTGTATACAATGAGTAGCTAACCAAGTTCGAGAGGCCCGGGACGGAACATGTCCTGGCGACCAACTGTTCTCTTGGTTGCCCTAATTATTAAATTTTACGTCGCAGTCAAGGTACGAATTTGGTGATTATCGAAAACTTGAATATAAGACCATGGATAAAGTTTAGAAGGAAAAGTTTCGGAGTATTCATGAGTACATCATGTTACCGCTTAATACTATGTACAACAGGGGGCCGTCAAATTGTGTACTCAACCGGAATTCGTATAAAACGGTGTTATTTGTATTGAAATGGCTTTGAAGGGACTGAAATAGTATACAGTACGTATTGACCCGTATTCGTATTTTAATTATCATTTATTTTCCTTTAAAGTTTTATTCACTTGCTTCACTATGATTTTATTATATTTTTATAGGTGCTATGGGGTGTTTGTTTGGAGCTAAGCTCCTCAACGTACAGATCCCGTTCTTATTTAAATACGCAATAGACTCGTTACACCTGCTGCCTCCACTGGACTCACCTCAGCACACTATCTTAACCACCTCGGCTGCATTCGTTATAGGCTATGGAGCTGCCAGATTAGGTAGCTGTTTATCCGATCGTTTTAAAAGGAGTATTGGTTATTCAGATACTTATATACCCTATTTAATCTGATAGTAGCCCAGGGTATTATTTGAGTTGAGCTACTATTTGCAATTTGAGAAAAACAGATTAATCGCCTTATCCGCTTTCGTATTAACGAGTCTTTTGTATTATAATTAGTTTTCTCATATATCATACTTAGCGATAGTTTTTGTGAATATATTGCGTGTTTGTATACAGTAGAACTTGTTTATAATGGCCACCCAAGGGACTGGCCAAAAATGACCGTTATACGTAGACAGGTTCTACTGTAATTCGTTTTTTCTCTTCAGGTTCGAGTTTTTTCGGTGAGTTACGGAATTCAATTTTCGCGAAAGTTGCTCAAACATCAATCCGCAAGCTAGCTCGTCGTTCATTTTCACACCTCCACTCCCTGGACCTCAGTTTCCACTTGTCGCGTGACACAGGCGGCCTATCTCGAGCTCTAGACAGAGGAACACGTGCCATTAACTTCATACTGAATGCCATGGTGTTCAACCTGTTTCCAACTTCTTTCGAGGTGTTGCTAGTCGCGGGTTTACTCAGCTACAATTGTGGATGGGAATATGGAGCTGTTTCTATGGTTACTTTGGCTTTGTATAGTGTATTCACTTTTTCAGTAACTCAATGGAGAACAAAGTGAGTTGATACACACTATGGCTGGAATGATTATACCGATATTCGAATATTTGTTTAATTTATTGAACGAAATTCGTTTACTACTTTTGGACTGCAACTTTATTTTGTACAGATTGTAGAGATCGTAAATATTATTCCTACTTAAACTTAAACTTATTAACTAACTTTTATCTAATACACTTTGTAACTATGATAAAACTATTGTAACATGAACAAAAAATTATTTTCCACAGTATTTTGAGTCTTGAATTTGATTTAATGCTTATTCTTCAAAACAAACGAATATTCGAATATTCGTTTGTTTAGAAAAGTTTTGTTCGTTACAATAAAACCTGTCTATGATTTACCATAAATATCGAATAATTTTATCAAATCACGTTTTACAGGGTAGTATGTGCATAAGTATACTCAGGTAGTTGAGTGGAGTCGAAAGAGGGGTCACTCGATCGGGTAAGGACACAATTGGAGAATGGAATTTTTGACACATTCCTGATACATTCCAGCGTTGCTATGGAAAAATTCTTCCAAATATGGTCATGTGATATATCAAATTATCGGAAATTTTACTTCGAAACCGAATTCAACAATAAAAAGACGATATAACTTAATTTTTGAACAAGTTTTTATGGGAAACACGTCCGGCGAACACTATCGGACGTGGTTACTTTGGCGAGCTGTCATGGCCGATATAGACACTCTTTCAATTGCCTCAATATCCAAAAATATTCGCACTACATCAAAGTACATATGTACAAATTTTGGTGCTTTTATCAAAAAAATGAACAATTATATGGTTGTGCCGCTGCACTATAAGGATCAATTGATCAATTGGAAGTTTGTTTCTATCTTGTATCATCTCTGAGATTAATGCTATTTATCAAATTAGAATAAATAATTATAAATATTATTAATAATTTAACACCAATTTCAATGTCAACTTAAATTTATTGAGTTTTTAATTACCCTTGGTGGTCCTATGAAAGTGAAAGTGAAATTGAAAGTTAATTCACTTTCAATTGAAAGTGAAAGTGAAAATGGGGTATTTTCTATTTATACCTTGGACCCCAAGTCATCCCCGGATTTTAATTATTTGTCATAAATACTAATTTAATTTAATTTGAACCAAATTTCAATTCTGCTCACTCGATGATCCCTAATTAACAATTTGGAATCATCTATAATATTATGTCAAATATAGACTGAGTTAATTATATTTAATTACGTCAGTATATTAATATTGTTTAAGAGTATTCTTGAAGAAGGAAATATAATCACATAAATTGTCGTTGTTATAGAATGTAAAATCTCGGTTTTCAATTAGAAAATCGAAGCCTACTCGATCTCACAAGTTTATTCAATATAATTATTACAAGTTGAAACAATAGAATTAGATTTAACACTTTTAACTGAAACTGAAGTGTGAGTAAACAAAGAAATTTCAACACCCATTTATGGCATGAATTAAACGCTTTATTAAATTTCTTCTCTTTCCATCAGAAGCAGAATTTCATGGTGGATCCAATGGTGAAGTAAAAATTGCGGGTTTAGTATAACATTTTTTCAAAGGTATCAAAGTGGTATAAAAAAATGGTTTATCAAAAATTTGGCTCGAGATGTACATCTATAACATATGGGACACCGATGCTAAAAATTTGAGCTCCGGAGAAATCTAACTCTGGCCTGTAGAGCAGATACGGACTAAAAACAAAAACCAAGGCAGTGATTTCAATACTGGGCCTCTATACTATATATAGTATCAGGGTTTCATCCAGGCGTATGAGACGCGCCTGCAGGCGCGTAATTTCAAAAGGAAACTTTTCTAGGCGCGCGAAAATTGAGAGATGCTCCCATAAACGTAATACAAATTGAGCATTTTAGGCGCGTGTGAGCGAGCTCTAACATAATCTAGGCGCGTGTGAGCGAGCTCTAACATAATCTAGGCGCGCGGGAAATTTTGCCTGGATGAAAGCCTGTATAGTATAGTCGGCATAGTAATAATTGGCAACCAAAGCACTAAGACCAATACTGGGCCACTATCATAGGCGTCATTAATGGGGGGTAGGGGGGGGGGCGAGTATCCCAGGCCCCCCAGTTTATTAAACCTCGATGTTTCATAGATTGATTGTTTTTTACAATGAATGCGACTATTCATTCTACAGATTGATTCGCAAGGGGTTGCAAAAACTAATTGTTAATATTTAAATGAATATTAATAATGAGATAATATTATTAATGAGGTATAGAGATAAACTTTTTTGGCCCCCCAGATTTTGAAAGGATACCAAAAATATCGACGCCTATGGCCACTATACTATAGTATAGTCGGCACAGTAATTATACTTAATTCAGTCTGTATTTACATAGAGAGACGCTTAATTAGATTTTGGGGTTATCTACAGTGGCGTTTCTAGGGGGGGGCTAGGGGGGGCGACCGCCCCAGGCTAGGAAGATTTATGATTTATTTGATTTTTTTGGGAAATTAAAATCATTGATTTGAATGAACATAACTCAAATTATATAATAGGTATTCAATTGCAAATTTCGCAGTAAGTATACTTTGTAATATTACGTCGAAATAACTACGATTGCAATAGGTATAACCATTTTCAAATAGTAAAAATCAACTTTAAATCAATTGATTTTGATTTTGATTTTATTTAAAAAAATCATTATTTTACCATTCCTGGACCGCCCCCCCAGTTTTTTTGCTTGCCCCCCCATTTGCCCCCCCACTTTTTTAGGATTCACTTGACTAATAATAATTTACCGTTGAAAATTACTATTTCGTATAAATAGAAATTTTCTCCCTTAATTACACATATTTTATTATACGGATTACTTATATGGAGCTCAGTTACTGTTAACTGAACCTCCATATAAGGATATTTGAATTCAAAAACACCCACAACCTCAGAAATCAAATTTAGACATAAATTTAAACCACTTCAGTTACCCGTAACTCAGCTCCATATAAGCAAATTTTTTATTATATGTACCATATATCCATATCATTTTTTTTTTAAATTCATGCTTCAGTTTATAATACTATATATCTGTAGTAGTCAACTTCGATAAATAATATATTCAACAGTTGTTAACTGCTAGCTTGCCACATTATATCAATAATTTTAGCAAATTAACTCAAAATATCACATCTCCTACTTCGTTTTTTAATATAATTAGTTAGAAACTAAATTCAAAGATGATTGTGTACGTTGTCTCATCATTTTAGATCAAACTTATAAGCCCCCCCAGGATTTGGTCTTGCCCCTCCTTTGCCCCCCCCAGTTTCAAAATCCTAGATACGCCACTGGTTATCTAGTGCGCTGAATTCAAATATTATATTGAAATTCAATTTAGATTAATAATTTTTGTAAATAATTGAACTTAATTTATTTTGCTGTACATAATAATGTTGTTAAATTCTTAATATATTAATTGAATATTTTTACGAATTAGCTAAATTTCATTAATCTCAGAAATGATATAAAATAGAAACAAACTTTCAATTTATCAATTGGTCCTTATGTCATGTACCACTTATACAAGTGGGTCTTGACACCTTGAGGTGATGATGACATTGTCAAAAACATTTGATTTTACAATTTTGTGATTATATTTTTCGAATGGTTTGGTTGGTGTTGAGTGAACACATAATACGCACCTAAAAATGCTGACTCATCACCTACTATATTCTACTATTGACACTTGAATATCTCTCAAATGAAGTGAGCTAAATGGAAATTTCCACCATTCTAAGGATCGTTGCCTTCTGAAACACCTTTCTGAAATAATTTAACAATTCATAGTGATGATGACATAGCGAAAAAAATCCAAAAATGAAGCTGTGCCGTCAGCATGTTCCTTTGGAGGCTCTATCAATAAACCACCATCAAAATATAGTGCCACCAAAGGAACATTTGTCGGCACAGCTGCAATTTTGGATTTTTATAATCCTTCCGTATCCTCTCCACAGAACAGAATTATATTACTAAGAACTAAAATTTTCAGGATATGTTTCTCATGGGTTAGAGATGTGCACCTGGGGTCACGTTTTTTTATTACTTTTTTTTTGACACGTTTACACCTTTTACTGTTATAAAAGGAACAATAAATGGTGCCCAAATATTCAATTTATATACATTCGATAGAAAATCTAATTCTACACCTTTTCACAGTGCAAGAATTTTTAAATTGGATTTCGTTTGTGCCACAATTGAGTATCAAATTCCCTTTGTTTACTAACACTTCAGTTCAAATGAAAGTGTTAAATCTGATTCTATTGTTTCAACTTGTGATAATTATATTGATTCAACTTGTGAGATCGAGTAGGCTTCTATTTTCTAATTGAAAACTAAGATTTTACATTCCTTAACAACGACAGATTATGTGATTATATTTACTGCAGGAATACTGTTACCCTAAAATATACTCACGTAATTAATTATAATTAATTCAGCCAGCATATGAGTTATATAGATGCTTCCAATTTGTTTATTAGGGGCTATCGAGTGTGCGAAATTGAAATTTGATAGCCAAATTAATTTATTTAATATTTATGACAAAATAATTTAACTTAATAATTGTAAGTTGATATTAAAATTGGTGTTAAATTATAAATAATATTAATAATTATTTATACTAATTAATTAAATATCATAAATCTCAGAGATTATAGAAGATAGAAACAAATTTCAAATTTATCAACTTGACACCTTGAGGTGATGTGACATCGTCAAAAAAATGTGTTTTACAATTTTGTGAATTCTATATTTCGAATAGGTTTATTGATGTTGGATGATCATCCTACACGCACATAAAAAATGCTGACTCATCACTTATTATATTCTACTGAAACTTGATTATCTTTGAAATGAAGTGAGCTAAAACGAAACTTCCAACTGACTAAGGGTCGTTGCCTTCCGAAACACCTTTCTGAAATTGTTTAACACCTTCATAGTGATGATTACATATCGAAAGAAAAATCGAAAATTGCAGCTGTGCAGACAGCATTTTCCTTTGGAGGCACTATCAATTAACCAACCAACTAAATATAGTGCCTCCAAAGGAACAGTCGTCGGCACAGGCTGCAATTTTGGATTTTATTTATTTATTCTCCGTAGACTGTGCCCTGGCCAGAGCTTTATAGTTGATAGGCTAAAACTTGGCATTTAGGTGCGGTGTTACCGTCTAATTTGCACCTGGGGTTACGATTTTTGATTAACATATTTTGGACACATTTTTAACACCTTTCAAAGTTTCTCTGGTCCATACTCAAAAAATGTTATACTAAACCCCCAATTTTTATTACACCATTGGATTCACCATAAAATTCTGCGTCTAATGGGAAAAGACAAATTTTTATAATGGGTTTAATTCATGCCACTAGTGGGGATTTAAATTTCTTTGTTTACTCACACTTCAATTCAATTGAAAGTGTAAAATCAAATTCAACTTGTGAGATCGAGTAGGCTTCTATTTTCCAATTGAAACCCGAGATTTTACATTCCATAACAACGACAGATTATGTGATTATATTTCCATATGCAAGAATACTCTTGCACTTTTAATATACTGACGTAACTAGCCCGCTTCGCTTGCTAGGTCGCTTCGCGGCAGAACACAACCACACACCAACCCTTCGCGGTTGGTGTGCGGTTTATATACTCCTAATATTGTTTATAAATCGTAATAGCCCTAAAATAGTAGAATTTAACAATGTGAAATTTAGTGATTACGTCATCATGCGATAATGAGTTAGCATATTGGTGATCTGGTGTGACCAACGTGTCCGCATCATTAATGTACATGTTCTATTAAATTTTCAGATTGTTATCTCTTAGAGGGCGCGAATTATGTACGCTTGAGTGACTTCAGGGTTCTCGAAATGTGACAATGACGTCATAACTTGTCGAGGTGTGAGAAATTTTGAGTGAAAACCTCAAATTGTTGACGGGTGCCAAAAGTTACCCCTATATGCCAAAAATCACATTTGGAGACCGGAAACTTAATGCTTTATCAATTTTTATAATTGGAGCCTCTCAGACTCAAGTTAAAACCCCCGAGATCGCGACGTTCCAGTCCTTTACTTATAGTCCAGCAATATGGTGCAGGAAATGGTCGAATTGTGCATTTTCGAGATAAAAGTACCAAATTTTGCACAATTGTAGTATTATAGATTCTGATCAACTTCAGCTATGGCACATAGCAGAATTTTTGGAAGAACAAATTTTTCAGGGGGTCAAAAATTGGTGCCCAATCGAATCGCCGGAAGTATAAATACAGGATAGCTCATTCAAATGCATTCTTAACGACTTTATATTGTCAGGTTCGTGCTCAGCACTTAATTTCCAGCATTTTGATAGGTATATTGACTATATTTGGAGAGAATATCTTTTGGTTTTCCATAGCAACGGTAAGAATGTGTTAAACCACAGACTACGTTACTATAGACTATTCACTGATTGATTTTTCCATTACCATGGATTACTTCAAGTCTATTTTGTAAACCACCCACAATATTTGAATATAAGTTTACTACCATTCAGTCTAAATCAATCTCTTTTCTATACATTTTTTGTGCCTTTCTATTTACCACACCACTTACTCTTTTATGCTTCTACTCTTTATTTATCTTTTCTTTCATTATTTTATATACTAGAATCATGCCAAACAGGTGTAGTGTTGCTAATTGCACTTCTAATTATGATGGTACTGAATACACTCCTATTTTTGACATGTTACATCACTGGCCAAAGGATGTACAAGATGATTGGAAAAAGTTTTACATCGAGATGATGCCTGGCAATTGAGCAGAATTTTCATCTGCGCTAACCATTTTAGTGAGCAGGACCTGTTACTTTCTGTTGCAATTCCTCAAGGCGATGGTTCTATCAAGAAGTTTCCCCGTAAGCCTGGTCTTCGCAAGGGTGCTAAGCCTAATATTCTACCAAATTGCCCATCTTACTTACAAGATCAAAATGTACTTCCTGAACGTCTTGACCGCGATGAATTAGATATCCGACATTTTCGTCAAGCGCTTCAGTTGAGTATTGCTGAACACCAAACAGAGAATGAAAAGTACTCCGTGATGAGCATTGATGAAATGCAACAGAAATATACAATTTTAAACTTGCATGAAGAATGGTATATTTTCGCTCTAGTCCAACCACCCTACACATCTTCAAAATACTCTGGTCTGGACATCTGCTAATAATGTCTCACCAGATAATATTAAATGAAGAATTGAATGTCAAATGTTTTCTTAACGAGGTACCAATTCAAACACGGATTTCTCAGATTACTGACATGCGTCAAATTTCTCAATTAATACAAGAACTCGACACGTATCAAAAGCCAGATGATATTGAGTTAGGAATCACCAAAGCTATCGATAGTGTTAAATACACAGTATAAAAGTTAACAACTAACGAAGATACCACAATACATGATTCTCAAACTTTACTTAATCGTTTGCAATTTATTCTCTGTCAGCTCGAAAACTTAGATATGTCGAAAACAAGACGTCGCTATAACGTCTTGACATTAGTCTTCTCCCTTAAAGCTCAATTGATATCTTCTGGTTGTTACAGATATTTGCAATCATTGGATTGTCTTAGTTTACCCCATCCTTCAACACTCAGAAGACTCTATTCTAACATTGGTTTAGATACAAATTTTGTTGATTATTTGAAAGTTGAGTGCCAGAATTTTGATAAGTTCAAAAGACATGTTATTTTAAAACTTGATGAAATTCACGTACAGTCTAAGTATACCTACAAGGGAGGAAGAATCTTTGGTTCGCCTTTTATTAATTCCGATTCCATCACGTCTGTCAGCCAATCTTCTGACCTGGATCCAGCTAAAACTGTTTTGGCTTTTCAAATTTCAAGTCTCTTCACCAAATGGTCCGAAATTGTAAGACTCCTTCCATGTTGTAATGCTAAATCTTCTGAATTACTTCCAGTAATTAATCAAGTAATTATAGACATCGAAAGTTGTGGCCTAAAGGTAATAGCAATCTGCACTGACGATTACCAGTTGAACGTGAGTTTATTCAAATCGTTAGCTAATTCATCTAACTTGCAGTTTAGTTTTCCGAACCCAGCTGATCCCACTCGAGCTATATTCTTGATGTTCGATCCAGTACATATTGTTAAATGTATTAGGAATAACTGGATAAATCAGAAAGATCCCCTTACCACGCTTATTTTCCCATCTATCACTGATTATTTCAATAATACCTTTCCTTATCAACTAGCAACGGCTTCTTTCCAGGATATCAGGAACTTGTACAAGTTCGAGCAATTTTCAAATGCTAAGACAGCCCACAAGTTAACTTCACAAGTAGTCTGGCCATCAACCTTTGAGAGACAAAGTGTACCCTTAGCTCTAGCAGTTTGGGATCAATCAACACACAACGCTATCTTTGTATTCAACCAGAGAAACAAAATTTTCAACCAGACTCATCAATTTATCGATCTTATATCCAGATTTTGGAAGATGTGCAACATTCATTGTCCTGGTAAAGATATTCGTCTACGTGATTCTGATTCCAAAGTATTCAAACACCAAGATGAACGTTTTGAATTTCTTGCAAAATTTTGTTCTTGGCTTGAGAACTGGAAAATACATAGCTGTACAGGAAAAGCCGGCAAACTTAGCCCACAGACCTTTACCAGCTTAATTCACACTACTAAAGTAATTCCTAAAATTATCAATCATTTGACCAGCGATGAATGTGGATTTTCCTATGTGTTAACCGGATTCTTACAAAACGACTCTCTAGAGAAGCATTTTGGTGTTTACCGGCTAATGTCTGGTTGCCAATACAACGTTTCCTTTTGTCAAGTTCTTGAGAGCGAGCGACGGATCAAGATTGGTAACATTCTGAAGTTGTACCAAGCCCAAGATGGCAAATATGAGTCGTCACTAAAGGAATTCGTTAGAGGTTTTTCAGTTCAACAGGATGCTGGAGTTCGCCAATCAGACTTGAACATTTATTCTTCTCTTCTACATGAAAATTTTGAATTCTCACCTACAGTGGAAATCCGCCAAGCATTGGCTTTTATTGGTGGATATGCAGTTCACAACATTTGTAAGAATATGCTCTATTCAAAGAAGTCTAAATTCACTACATATTGTAATCATTGTGTATCTCTACTCACTGAACTAGAATGTTTCTCTCTCGAGTGTGAAGAGTCCGATCTTACACTAATTCACTTAGCTGACCGGGGTGGACTTAAATACCCATCCAATGATGTAATAAGCGCAGTTACTATTCAATGGCAAATACTTACTATTCTTGAACAGAACCCAACTTTGTTGAGACAATTCATTGCTGAATCAGACAGAAAGGTTATAATTCAATTAGCGATATCTAGAATAGAATTTGTTAGTTTCGAATTCTGGAGAAATGAATGTCCTGACTGCCAGAAACCTTTTATGTACTATCTGGCTCAAATTCTCTCTGCTACTACTAATTGTTTATTGAAGAATAAAATAAGAAATTTGAATTCTAAACGTGGTCTAAACAAACCTACAAGATCGACTTAAAAGCTACTAAAGTTGCAGTCAAAGTGAATTCGAATAGTACGTGTATTTTTTATTATTATTATTAGTTAATTGTACGCGTTCAAGTATTCGTAATATGGTTGAATGCAACCATTTTCGTTATCATTCAAGTTATTAAACTATACCAAGCATGTTATCAAATATTATAGAGTATATTTTAGATTTGACTAATCTAAGCACTAGACTTGAAGTAATCCATGGTAAATTCAGTGAATAGTCTATAGTAACGTAGTCTGTGTGTTAAACATTCCGATCTCCCAATTTGGAGTAATCATATCGAGTGACCCCTTGTTTTTCTCGGGTATGCGTACTGAGTGCGAATATACTATTAGAATATACTATTAGAATGCATACTTTTTTTGACTTGGCAATTAATATTTAGAGTGTTTCTAATAGTATATTCGCACTCAGTACGCATACCCGAGAAAAACAAGGGGTCACTCGATATGGTTACTCTAAATTGGGAGATCGGAATGTTTAACACATTCTTACCGTTGCTATGGAAAACCAAAAAATATTCTCTCCAAATATAGTCAATATACCTATCAAAATGCTGGAAATTAAGTGCTGAGCACGAATCTGACAATATAAAGTCGTTAAGAATGCATTTGAATGAGCTATCCTGTACGTATTTATAATTCCGGCGATTCGATTGGGCACCAATTTTTGACCCCCTGAAAAAAAATTCTTCCAAAAATTCTGCTATGTGCCATAGCTGAAGTTGATCAGAACCTATAATACTACAATTGTGCAAAATTTGGTACTTTTATCTCGAAAATGCACAATCTTTCACCATATTGCTGGACTATTAAGGAGTCTATGGTTTGAACCTATGATGAAACATAACTCTTTTTGATATAATACTGAGGAGTAAACGATCGAAAAAAATCAGAGAAACAATCCAAAAAAATTGATAATATTTTGGATTGTCGATTGCGATTGGATTGTCATCAGAATAATCGATTGTTGAAATTTGGATTGCCGATTGTCCAAATTTGGCTCGATTGGCGATTGGATTGGATTGGATTAGCAATCCTGCTCGTAACATACAAACAAATATATACACACACATATATACCCACCCAGGCTTGTGTTTTAATAGTATAGATTAATTATATAATTAGTTCAGTCTTTATTTGACTTGTATAGAAGCTTCCAATTTGTTTATTAGGGGTAATCGAGTGTGCGAAATTGAAATCTGGTAGCCAAATTAATTATATTTACTATTTATGACAAATAATTAATCTTAATAAAATTAAGTTGACATTGAAATCGGTGTTAATTATTAATCATTTTAATAATTATTTATACTAATTTTGTAAATAACAGTAATCTCAGAGATGATACAAGATAGAAACAAACTTCCAATTGATCAATTGATCCTTATGCCACTTAACACCTCTACAAATGGGTCTTGACACCTTGAGGTGATGACGACATCGTCAAAAAAAGTGTTTTTACAATTTGTGAATTCTATATTTCGAATGGGTTGGTTGGTGTTGGGTGATCACCCAACACGCACATAAAAAATGCTGACTCATTACTTATTATATTCTACTGAAACTTGAATATCGTTAAAATGAAGTGAGCTAAATGGAAACTTCCACCATTCTAAGGGTCGATGCCTTCTGAAACACATGTCTGAAATAATTTAACACCTTCATAGTGATGATGACATGGCGAAAAAATCAAAAATTGCAGCTATGCCGACAGCATTTTCCTTGGAGGCACTATCAATTAACCAACCGTTTTCCACCAAAGGGAAATGCGTCGGCACAGCTGCAATTTTGGATTTTTTAAGGTTGAGACATTGGTGTAACTCAGCAGCGGCCTTGGTATAACTCAACACTGCAACGCCCGCGGCCGACCCAAATCGTGGTGTAACTCCAAAAAATCTTGGTGCAAAAGTTACATCAAGATCGGCCTTAAAAACATCCTTCACTTATGTATATCTAAATATCTTCACTTATGCATACAGTTGAAACCGGATATTTTTAACACATTCTTACACGAAAATTTGTTAAAAATATCCGATTGTTAAAAATATCCGATTTTATAACAACAACAATAATTAATTATTTACAAGAAAATGTGTTAAAAATATCCGGTTTCAACTGTATGTATATTCTATTAATGACTCACTAATAGAACTAACTGAACTGAAAACATGAAGGTGGAGTCAGCAGTTAATCACCAAACCTCAATGTGTGTCGTGAATTTAATATGTGAATATGTGCAGTGAATTTATAGAAATTCTAATAATAATAATAATTAATTCGATTGCCAGTCAACTCGTACCTATTTCAACTCGTACCATACATCAACTCGTCCCAAATATCAACTCGTCCCAGTCAACTCGTACCTGGTCAACTCGCCCCAAATATCAACTCGTTCCTAATCAACTCTTCCCAAATACCAACTTGTATTTGTACTATGTCTTGGTCAACAGGTGCTTGGCTTAGTTAACCAAATTGTTTCTCATCATTAAATAAAAACGATCTCATTATTTAATATTTATATCAAGTTATTTATTAATCAAATGGGGAATAAGTTGATGAACAAGGTTTTTAAAGAATACGTACGTGTAAGAGTTGCCTAAAATACTGGGACGAGTTGACCCAAAAAATATAGGAGTTGCCCAAAATAAGAGGTACGAGTTGACAAAAAATAGATACGAGTTGCCAAAAATAAGAGGTACGAGTTGACAAAAAATAGATACGAGTTGCCCGAAATAAGAGGTACGAGTTGACCAAAAGAATTGGTACGAGTTGACCAAAAATAAAGACCATTAGTGCCTAAAATAGGCACGAGTTGACTAAAAATACTAGGGACGAGTTGACCTAAAAAATAGGTACGAGTTGACCAAATAATTATGGACGAGTTGAAATAGGTACGAGTTGACTGGCTCCCATTAATTCCCACGTGACGTCATAAACCCATAAATCGGTATACGTGTCACTCATTGTATGTTGTCTTGTCATCTGAAATTGTGGGCGAATCGGATAAAACTATAAGAGTTATTCCCAAATATGTACCTTTATGATGTCATAATCCCGTTATTTCTTTCAGAAACCAATAGATCGTTGTCAGCGTGTTAAATTACTCCTGCATACAAATTTTCAGATTTCTAGACCTTAATTCACAGTGGCCAAACTAGCAATCTATAACGAATAGGCATTATAGAGCAGATAGATCCAGCAAATGTATTATCATATAATACAGTGGTACCCAACCTTGGGTCCATGGACCCTTAGGGGTCCACAAGATGTACTACGGTCAATGGGAGGGGATTCACAGAATGACTATAGGGGATCTATGGTTGAAAAAGGTTGGGAATCGCTGATCTAATAGGTTATCCACTCCAAGGAATTTAATTGGATTTTGCGAGTATATATTGCTTCATTCAAGTGAGATATGGCGTCACAAATTGAACACAGTCATTTTTTATTTCTAATGTGGTTCATGTAAAGAGTTAGGCCCTACAAGTTCATTATGAAGTGATAAATTATCGATAAAACACTTTATTCAATAGAAATTTGATTGTATTGATAACATTGTTTTCGTTATTCAAAGCAAAATAAAATGGGAAGAGGAAAAATAATTACTGCCTTATTAACTTCTCTGACGTGCAATTCCAAACAACCTTGAAGATTGTCTGTAACACATAATAATAATGAGGTAACGAGTTGATCTTGAGCTGACAAATTTTCAAAATCAACATCTAGATTCGATTGGTTAGTGCACGGACTACTAGATACCCGGACGCGACAAAGCCAAACCACAGTCAAAAATGCGTAGGCTGAACATTGTATGACTGAAAATATGGTCAATTCTGTATTTTTATTCACTAAATTTGGTATCTAACACAATCTTTGGGCGCTGAATTCAAAAATGACAATTTCAAGGTTCAAAAACTCACTCCCCGCCCTAATTTTGGCAAAAAGGCGTGGTCACACCCAAATATGGTCAATTCCATATTTTTGTTCTATTACTTCATCATAACACTAAATTCGCAATATCCTCTTAACTAGGAATGATATTGTTGAAAATATGATTAATAAATTGTTCAGCTAAATATATATTACTACGTTACGGTCGTGACCTTCGGTATACAAGGCCTGACTTGCTAGGCGAAAATTTGTGTACCATGGATTACTTAAAGTGCATTGAAAAATGGAGAATTGATCTTTATTCCAATAATTAGCAATGATAGAGCTGAAAAGTGTATTATAGCTATATAGGAATATGGTATCCAGGTATACATTGCACCCTCCAGAATTGTGATATGTCATCATCTGATGACGTTATGGTAATTTTGGTTGCGAATTATCTTGTTTTTCTAGCATACTTTTAACATAGTTAAACGCGTTATAAATGTTCAAAATTGGAACATGGTTATACCCAGAAGTAGTTGAATAAAATATAGCGAAATTATAAATGGAATGTTGACACATTCCTCGGTTGCCATGAAAAATGTATATTTCCTAAAATGTGCCATAACTCAAAAACTATGAATGTTATCTACACTAGACTGGTACTTATCTGTCCAGAATAGATAACTTCCTATTCATCGATAATACATTTTATATGCCTAACTTCAATAATTTTTGAGATAGTGAGTCATTACCTAATAATGAATTAAGTGTTAATTATCTCATTATCTCAAAGATTATTGAAGTTAGGCATAGAAAATGTATTATCAATGAATAGGAAGTTACCAATTCCGGATTGATCAGTACCAGCCTAGTTTACATAACTTTCATAGTTTTTGAGTTATGGCTCATTTTAAGAAATATGCATTCTCCCTGGCAACCGAGGAATGTGTCAACATTCCATTTATAATTTCGCTATATTTTATTCAACTACTCCTGGGTATAACCAAGTTCCAATTTTTAACATTTATAACGCGTTTAACTATGTTAAAAGTATGCTAGAAAAACAAGATAATTCGCAACCCAAATTACCATAACGTCATCAGATGATGACACATCACAATTCTGGAGGGTGCTATGTATACCTGGGTACCATATTCCCATATAGTTATAATACACTTTTCAGCTCTATCATTGCTAATTATTGGAATAAAGATCAATTCTCCATTTTTCAATGCACTTTAAGTAATCCATGGTACACAAATTTTCGCTTAGCAAGTCAGGCCTTGTATACCGAAGGTCACGTAGTAATGTATATTTATTATTTAGCTGAACAATTTATCAATCATATGTTCATCAATATCGTTCCTAGTTAAGAGGATATTGCGAATTTAGTGTTATGATGAAGTAATAGAACAGAATATGGAATTGACCATATTTGGCTGTGACCACGCCTTTTTGCCAAAATTAGGGCGGGGAGCGAGTTTTTAAACCTTGAAATTGTCATTTTTGAATTCGGCGCCAAAAGATAGTGCTAGATACCAAATTTAGTGAATAAAAATACAGAATTGACCATATTTTCAGCATACAATGTTCAGCCTATGCATTTTTGACTGTGGTTTGGCTTTGTCGCGTCCGGTAATATAGTAGTCCGTGGTTAGTGGAATACTTTCTAAACTGGGTTAACACTGGGTCGCTCTGAGTTGTCAACCTAACCATTAAGTTATGAACATTTAACTCAAAGCTGATCTTTCGAGACAACTGTTCCCTAAATTTCCTCACGTATTTGTTCAAAGCTTCAAGGCTTTCTTCAGATAAATTCTTAACCCCGAATCCGTTGTTGTAAACATTGATTACTTCACCAGAACGCGCCAACAATTTGTGACAGATGGTGTAATGTTTGCCCAAGTAAATTTCGTTACTATGAATTCGTGTCTTGGAAATTTCACTTAACTTATTTGTATCGATTTTGTGGCTACTGTTATAGTATACCCTCAAAATGACAGATAAATTTTGGTGTATGATCTCAACCCATTCAGTTTCTAGTTCGTTATTTGTGGATGTTGCCCATTTCAGGAAATCTTTCTTGTTTAAGAAGCAGTCTCTAGCTATGTTACCGATTGTTGAAGTGCCACCATTACAAGAAGGGATATCGATGTGGAAACCAGTATGTTCTAAGCTCAATGGTCTCATACGTTTCATGGATGCTTGGATAGGTGGTGAAGTTGGTGCCCAGTGCGTTTTTCCTGCATCTAAGTGGTTAAATAGCTGTGCAATGGTGAAGCAGGAATTGTATCCATTTCCGAAGACCGTGGGTGAGTTTTAATCCATATCTTGTGTCTGAGTCAAGTTTAAGGTATTCATCAATATTTACGTCATTAATGATAGAAATTGTATCATGAATATGCCGATTGTTTGGAAACCCGGACCTAATCAATTCGATTTCCTTGTAAGTAAGTTACGGTGCACATCTGGCAAATAGCACCCCCAGCTCCACTTCAAATTTTTGACATTTTACCATCAAACGTGGTTCGAAAGATTTTGACATTACATACACCATTCGATAAATTAAGACCATTTTGTTCCATATCAAAGGTAGGAGGATTGATTTTAAAAAACTCATTATGAAATCAACATTTTCTTAGTTTTCTTTAATGGCAAGTAATAGTACTGGACGTGTAGCAAAAGGAGAAGAATTAATGTGTTTGTTTATCCATACAATGTTCATATTTTGTCCTTAATGGTGAGAGGCTTGAAGGCGTATATTAAGAAGCTTTTAGAAGAAAAATTCGGGTCCCGAGATAACTGATTGTAAATCTTGTGACTGCCTGATCCATCGAGGCCATCTGCTATCTCAAAGGATATTGGTTATTCTGAGCATTTAACATTGATCGTTTCTAATATCCTTTCAATGTTGTACTGAACCATAGTTGAATAAGCATAACCTACCCCTATAGGACTAGCTTCTCTATTGATAGTTTGAATTTGTGTGGATAGTGCAATTTTAGAACTATTTATTGAAATTTTGTCATAGGATGGGAATAAAACTCCTTCTGGTTAGTAAATTGTCTTAGAGTTGTGTTCTTTCGTTTTCCAATTTCTAGAATTTCCAATAGAAAATCGGACTTTTCAAGCGGAATTTGTCTTTCAGCTAGTGCAAATGTACCTGTGTCGATTATGTTTGTACAAACTTTAGAAACTTTTCTATTATTGCTGGTATTTGAAATGAATTTAAGAGCATAACTTGCAACTTCTTGATCACTTAGTTCTTCACGATCCGCAACAAATTTGATATGTTGTAATAATTCAGTAAATCTACTTCGTTGAGATTCTATGGTCAATTCTGAAAATTCTTCCTGGTATTGGTAAGTTCTTCCACAAATATATATTTTCTGCACTTAAGACACGTGAAGTGTAGTTCATTACTGCAGAGTGGACGTAGATTTCTCAATTCATGGCTTTTTCATGCACTGTAGAATTAACTTCTGAAGGATGTGTGTAAAATAGCTCACATTGCCAGACAGAGAACGTATTGTTTCTAGGCAAATTGACGATTTAATTTTTATCGATTGAACTTGTTCTTCAGGACATTGAAATTGTTCACGTCTATCTCAAATAATATTTCTAAATACAACGAGCAGCAACAGTGGGTTTCTCATTTTTTAAGATAGTCTACAGCTTCTTGGTTATTAATTTTAATGCTACGAGCCCTTCGTTCTCGGTCGCTTCGCGACGGATCACTCTCTCGAAAAAGTTGCTTTGCGACCTTTGTTCGTTCTTGTTAGACACTACGCAAAACAATTAATTAATAGCTCAATAATTCATCAAAAGTAGAAAATATAGAGAAAACTATAGTTTAGTAGGACTAAGAATTTATACGAACACTAATGCATATCTTAAACTATGATTATTATACTAAATTCAATATACTACTATGTGAATACCGCTAAATACGTAGTAACATTAAATTGGAAATAGAATTCCTTTGTTCCTAAAATTGAATTGACAGACCTCACACGATGTGTTAATTATAATTAGGGTTAACATTTTTATTCATACCTGACGCAAAATTACAGTGATAGAATAGAAAATTGGCTCAAAGGTGTTCTATAAAGGGATAAATTTTGTG
The DNA here is from genome assembly GCA_028753945.1 of Hexactinellida sp. DTS-2022. NCBI lineage: Eukaryota > Metazoa > Porifera > Hexactinellida > Hexactinellida sp. DTS-2022. The sequence goes on from JAPNXP010000003.1 coordinate 2,280,591, forward strand.
AGCGATTGAGTTAAAACTGTTGGAGTTATAAATAATTTGTTATTTCGTGACGTCATATATCCACAATGTTTATACAGGTGTTTCACATTGGGTTAACCTCTTCAATGAAATCTGGAGTCAATCCGATCGGAATTGAAGGGGTTATTCCAAAAATACCTATCTTATTACGTCATAACCCCAAAATTATTTTCCAAAACCAATAGATCGTTGTAGCAATAGAAATATACCCCTGTATACAAATTTTCAGCTTTCTGGGACTCATAGTCTTTCCAATTAATTCTGGACAAACAAAAAAGAAACACACAAAAATTGCGCTTTTAATATACGAGCCCTTCGGTCTCGGTCGCTTCGCGAAGGATCACTCTCTCACAAAAGTCGCTTCGCGACTTTTGTTCGTTCGTGTTAGGCACTACGCGATACAATTAACGGCCGCTTCGCGGCCTTTCCCTCCCCAAAAAGCAATCACATTTAACACGGGCGTCGCACGGCTCTAAAAACTCTCCGGTCAAACAGTTAAAGTGGTCCGGCCAAAACCGGACCCTCCTATATAATATAGTAGAATAAATGAAAAGTGGTCCGGCCATGGCCGGACCTGCCGGACCGCGTGCTACGCCTATGCATTAATAATGAGTTTTAATAGCTCAATAAATTCAGTTGCACGATAAAAAAGCTCAAATCAAAATAATACTAAAAGATTAACAGGCAATAGAATAGACAAATGATTGATTGGTTAAATGAATTTATTTTCAATCAATCAAATTGGAGCCTCAGAAAATATTTCTATTATGCACAATCTATTTATACTAATTGATGAAATCTGCTAATCTATACTAACAAACCCTCGAATTTAATTGGCTAACATATTTTGTCACCTTCAAATGTGATTATTTCTCTTCAAAAACCAATAGATCGTTGTCGCAGTACAAAATTACCCCTGTATACAAATTTTCAGCTTTCTGGGACTCGTAGTCTTTCCAATTAATTCTGGACAAACACACACACACAAACAAACAAACAACAATTACGCTTTTAATATACGAGCCCTTCGGTCTCGGTCGCTTTGCGACAGTTCGGCGCTTCACGCCTCAATTGACGACCGCTGCGCGGCCTTACTACGCCTTAAAACTAATCATATATAATTATACATCTATGTGGTGTATTAAATATACGAGCCCTTCGGTCTCGGTCGCTTCGCGACGGATCACTCTCTCACAAAAGTCGCCAAGCGAATTTTGTTCGTTTGTATTAAGCACTACGCGATACAATTAACGGCCGCTTCGCGGCCTTTCCCTCTCCAAAAGCAATCACATTAATAATGAGCTTTAATAGCTCAATAAATTTCAGTTGCACGATAAGAAAGCTCGAATCAAAATAATACTAAAAGAAAAACAGGCAATAGAATAGACTAATGATTGATTGGTTAAATGAATATATTTTCAATCAATCAAATTGGAGCCTCAGAAAATCTTTCTATTATGCACAATCTATTTATACTAATTGATGAAATCTGCTAATCCATACTAACAAACCCTCGAATTTAATTGGCTAACATATTTTGTCACCTTCAAATGTGAATATTTCTCTTCAAAAACCAATAGATCGTTGTCGCAGTACAAAATTACCCCTGTATAAAAATTTTCAGCTTTCTGGGACTCGTAGTCTTTCCAATCAATTCTGGACAAACACACACACAAACAAACAAACAAACAAACAAACAACAATTCCTCTTTTTATATATAGATAGATAGATTCCTCATAACTCAATAAATTCAGTTGCACGGTAAGGATAGCTCGATAGACAAATGATTGATTGGTTGGATGAATTTATTTTCAATCAACCAGATTGCAGCCTCATAAAATCTTTCTATTAGGCACAGGTTATTTATAATCCATACTAACAATCCCTCGAATTTAATTGGCTAAAACTGGATTATTACACTTGCACTTTGCTATACCTGTGTTGGTACGATGCACTATTTATGGTTGATTAGTGTAGGGACTAATTAATTAACTGGGTCACAATCAGAAGAAAAATGGGAATTCGTGAACTGCTATCAGGTGTAGAAATTTAGTGTACGTCTAATTATTTCAATTTTCTACAGATCGGAGCAAAATTGTGAAGCTAGTACAAAATATCTGTTTTTCGCAACTGTGACGTCATAATCCTGTTATTTTGTTTCAAAAACCAATAGATCGTTGTCGCAGTACAAAATTACCCCTGCGTGCCAATTTTCAGGTTTCTGGGACTCGTAGTCTTTTCAATTAATTCTGGACAAACACACACACACACACACAGACAACAATTGCGCTTTTAATATAGAGATAGATAGATTAATGGTATACAAAAGTAGAATATTTATAGATTAGTAATGTTACGATAAATCTTTATACAAAATATCCAAGAATTTTTTAAACATTTCATTGAAATCTATATCTATATACTAAAAGCACAATTGTTGTGTGTTTGTGTGTTTGTCCAGAAGTGATAGGAAAGACCATAAGCTCTAGAGATCTGAAAATTTGCATGCAGGGATAATTTTACACACTGACAACGATCGATTAGTTTTCTAAACAAAATAATGGGATTATGACGTCATAAAGGCACATATTTTGGAATAACTCTTTCAGTTTTTATTCGATTCGCCCACAATTTCAGATGATAACACAACATACAATGAGTCACACGTATACCGATTTATGGGATTGTGACGTCACATAGGAACTAATTTGGATTCAGCACTTACACTTTTGATTAAATCGTCAAACTATTTTGTCACATTATAACAGAATGTATTGCATGTCTCTAGAATTTTTTATATTTTTCGCTTTTTTAAATCTGAGCCAGGCAATAACAAAAATGTAACCTCCAATTGCTACGTCATTGCACATATTGTGGTTTGATGATTTAATCGTACCTACATTATTTCCGAAATTGCATACAGTGGAACCTCTATAAGTGGGGGAGCTGGGACGGGGAAAATTTCAATTGCCCCCCATTCCCCGGTTATAAAATTCAATTGGAAAAACATTATATATGCTATATTATACAAAATATTCATATAACACACACATTAATGCACGTTCTAGTTCTTATTTGTATATTATGACAATTTAGTTAACTGCTGATCTACACTAGGTGATTTCTTCTAAAAACATCAGAGTAGATCAATCGAAAATATTTTTTCTGTAGAACTTTTGAGTCGATTTATTGGAAATATTGTATTATTTTATAAGAATCATGTTAGGATTTGTCCATTCCCCCCATTTATGGAGGTTGTTTTGTATGGAGATAAAAACTCCTTGAAATTTATGGTCCCCCATTCCCCACTTCCCCGCTTATAGAGGTTCATTTGTATGGATATATACGAATATGGTAAAAAAATTCCCCACTTATGGAGGTTCCCCATTTATAGAGACCCCACTTATAGAGGTTGCACTGTACTTATTAATCAACTTTATTACCTATATCTTCTGCATAATAAATGACATATTGATGATGCAGCGAATTAATAAAAAAATCCAAATTTGCAGCTGTGCCACCGACACATGTTCCTTTGGTGGCACTATATTTTGGTGGTGATTTATTGATAGTGCCTCCAATGAAAATGCTGTCGGCACAGCTGCAATTTTGGATTTTTTCTCCATGTCATCGTCACTATGAAGGTGTTAAACAATTTCAGAAAGGTGTATCGGAAGGCAACAACCCTTAGAGTGGTAGAAGTTTCCTTTTAGCTCTCTTCATTTTCGAGATATTCAAGTTTCAGTAGAATATAATAGGTGATGAGTCAGCATTTTTTATGTGCAGGTTGGGTGTTCATCCAACGCTAACCAATCCATTCGAAATATATAATTCACAAAATTGTAAAGCACATTTTTTGACGATGTCATCATCACCTCAAGGTGTCAAGACCCATTTGTAGAGGTGATACGTGGCATAAGGATCGATTGTTAAATTGGAAGCTTGTTTCTATCTTGTATCATCTCTCAGTGATCTCTGAGATTAATATTGCTATTTAGGAAACATATGTATAATTAGATGTTTTAAAGGGTATGAAATATCTTATACGTACACGTATAACAAGCTTGAGTAAATTAATTAGCATAATATTTTTCCCTTATCGACGGTACTTTCCCACTGTGAGCTTGTGGTCTTTCCTATTCCAAAAAGTGTCTTTAGATCCTCGACTTTTGTCCTCACATCAGGCGATACAGGGACTTTTTCGGTTTCAAGGACATTAACATGGACCCACACACAAACAATAATTGTGCTTTTAATATACTATATAGATAGATACGTAATTCAATTTGACATTTAGTTGAAAATTACTAGTGATTCTCATATTAATGAATCCTTCGGATCCTTCGTTTACTTCTCTATTTCGGAATTCGTATAAGCTGGGTAAAATTACTTAATTTATCCCACTGAGGAATACAATAGAACCTCGCTACTACAAAAACTAGGGGACCGTCAAAAAAAGCGGTTATTTAGTTATACAGTCGAAATCGGGTTTTTTTGCCCCCCAAAATGCACGACAAAAGGAGGCAAAAAAACCCACTAAGCAAAAAAACCCGATGGAAAACACATTAAGATATCACATTTTTTGCACGACAAAAGGAGGCAAAAAACCCAATAAGCAAAAAAACCCGTGGCAAAAAACCCCGATTTCGACTGTAACGGGAGTTTACTATGTACTTATCCACATTCCATCAGGTTCCGTGTTGCTATGAACAAGGCTGACAATGCTGCTGGCCGCAGGAGTCTGGAGTCCCTGCTTAACTACGAAACTATAAAGTATTGCAATGCTGAAGAACTGGAGGCAGAAAGCTACGACTTGTCACTACAGGAGTCTCAGAAGGCCAGTCTTAAGACAACAACCTCTCTCTCTTTCCTGGGATTCGGGCAGGCTGCTATATTCACACTAGCTATGACTGGTACTATGCTAATGGCTGTTAATGGTATTCAGACTGGTGTGTTGACACCTGGAGACCTGGTGATGATTAATGGACTGCTTTTCCAACTGTCTATACCACTTAACTTCCTAGGTATGCATATAGATTCTGAACACAGGGTTGCGGGGGGCGGGGCACTGTGGCACACAACTTGCCACGACTGAGCTGACCGTCGTGTTGAGATAGTACTAGTACAGAGATTTATATGCGAATATTATGGCATTAGGATATTTTGATGCATGGTCATACGATCCTGAGCGCGATCCTTTTTGGAGGATCGTGACCAAATCATAATTATCCCTTAATTAACAACTCTAATCGTTATTGGGATCTTGGATCATAATTTCAACTAGGATATGGATTTTATTTCCACCTCAATCCTGGCTATAACGGACATCCCGCAACCCTCAAAGCTCACCACGATTGCAAATAATTTTCTTAAAAATAATTTCAGCTACAAACTCCCGCCGCGTGCAACTATGGTAAAACAAAATTATCCTTTTTTCATTATTTTCCATTCTCAATACATAGGCAGTGTGTACCGCGAAATCAGACAATCTCTGATAGATATGCAGAACATGTTTGTACTATTCGAGAAGAAGCCTATGATAACAGAGAGGTTAGGAGCTCCTAACCTGATTGTATCCCCTGCGAAGTCTGCTGTTCAGTTCGATGGAGTCTCATTTGGGTATACACCTGATAAAATGGTAAGGATCGGGCTTGAGATCAAGCCAGTTCTAGACTGGATATCGGTGGTTTAAACTTTATAATAAAGGTAAAATTTGTTCGGCACCCTAAAGGTGTTAGCCATGATATATGATCGGTATAATTCAATGATGCAACACTATTTGAAGGAGGTAAAATTAATGGAACCCAAACAAGGGTTTATCCTGGAATTTCTGGGCCAGTGACCAAATTCCACCACTTTCCAGAACCCTAAACTTATGTATTCGAAATAAATCTATACGTATTATTCAAACTCGATTGTTTTGTTTGTTTGTTTGTTTGTTTGCTTGTTTGCTTGTTTGCTTGTTTGTTTGTTTGTCCGGATTGTATTAAAGTGATGGGGGAATAGAAACCGCATTTATATATGAGATATAAACTAACTTTCAAATGTTATAATAGGTAAACAAGTATGCTGAACACGAATTTCGCGTTTATATATTTCTCATATTAATATTTGTTGTTGTTGTTTCACAAATTAGGTAAACAAATTAATGAAAATTCAAAATCAACCTAGAAGTTAGCTTTCAACGGGTATTATAAGTAAACAAGTGTGCTGAACACGATTTTCGGGGTAAAAAATTTATAATATGAATATTTGTTGTTGTTGTTTACACAAAATAGGTAAACAAATTAATGAAAATTGAGAATCAACCTAGAAGTTAGCTTTCAACGGGTATTATAAGTAAACAAGTATGCTGAAGACGATTTTCGCGTTTTATAATTTCTAATATGAATATTTGCTGTTGTTGTTGTTGTTTACACAAATAGGTAAACAAATTAATGAAAATCAAAATCATAACGTCCATTTCTACCATTTCCATGGTATAAAATGTGGGGAGTAAGGCCGCACAGCGGCCGTTAACTTGAGGTGCGTAGCACCGATCTGTCGCAAAGCGACCGAGACCGAAGGGCTCGTATTTCTAATATGAATATGTATGGTTGTTGTAAAAATAGGTAAACAGATTATTCAATATTCGAAATGAACCCAGAAGCCAGTATTATGAGTAAACAAGTTAAAAGTGTGGAAAATGGTACAAAGGGATGTAGTATATAACTATACATATATACAAGTGTATTATACAGCCATTTGTAATCACGCTCCATTGCCGGCGCCACGTGTTATGAGGTGTGGGTGTAGTGGGTGTCCACTGTATAGTCTAGTTGGTGTCACCGCTTCATTTCCTTGAGGCAGTGGGTGTCCGGACACCCAGGACACCCCCGGTGGCGCCGGCCCTGCCGGCTCCTAATCCTGGTCTGATCCATTTTCATACGCCTAAATCACAAATTTATGTTACAGGTATAGGAGTTTATTCCAAATTTTCGCGCTCCTAATTAAATATTTATCAAAATCATGCTCCAAAAGGAGCGTCTCGCGCTCCTGGATAATTCCTTGATATATACTACACAAATATTTACTAACGACGTATATAATCTAAGGTTAGTTAGGAGTAAGGCCGAATAGCGGCCGTTAACTTTAGGTGCGTACATAACACCGATCCGTCGCAAAGCGACGAGACCGAAGGGCTCGTCTAGATTCCCGGCACCTAAATAGAATCACCTGCAGACACCTTGGCACCTAGATAAACCCCTGAGTGGTGCGCGGATTCCGGGTAATCCCCTAGTGTTCGTACTAACGATGTTCTCTGTAGCACACTAGATGTTTTGTTTGGATAACTTTGGTTCGGATCATCGAAATTCTCACTTTATAGATGCCTATAGAAAATCTAACACTTCATCAATCCGAACGAATTCACTAATCAGAACAGAAATTTTTCAATAAAAATACCTCTGTTCTGATTAACGAGGGTCTACTCTACTGTATTTATTTATTTATTATTCATGGTTATTTAATGATTGACTCTATCTCAAGGTCCTGGATGATGTATCATTCAATCTGCCGAGTGGAAAGAAGGGAGCTATTGTAGGCGGATCTGGCTGCGGCAAGAGCACAGTTATACGGATGCTGTACAGATTCTATGACCCCACTCATGGGTCCATTAGAATTAACGGACAGGACATTAAGCAGGTTAGTTATGAAGAGTGCAAACCTTAAGGTCAATTTCAGAACTGATAAAACTCACCACTTCAGTGACTTAGCTATATAAGTTCGCATATTAATATAATAGCAATATTTGCCTATCAGCAAGAATATTTCGTTCCAAATGCGACTTACTATTAAGCGAATTCCTCTGTTTAAGTATTCTCTCTACTTCTTTTATTATGAACATTCAACGGACCAAAAATTGTGTTCATAATAGAGAGACTTCATAAGATGATGAAAAACTGTTCACAATAATAAGTAGACCTAACTGTATGTTATAAATTTTCACACATTTTTTCATTTTTTATTTCTGACAAATTCGCTAAGGTTTCAATCTAGTATAATAAGATGAGACTCATTTTCCTATCAAGGTATCCCTATTATCGCTGCGTGGCAGTGTGGGTATTGTCCCACAAGACACAGTACTATTCTCAGAGAGTATACACTACAACATTGCATACGGGAGAGAAGGTAGCTCGGATCAGGAGGTATTGACAGCCAGTAAATTAGCAGGACTGCATGATTCTGTTCTGAACATGCCACAGCAGTATAACACAAAGGTTGGAGAGAGAGGTAAGGGCCTGTCACTAACCCTTTACCAGGGGCGGCGCCAGCCTTGGCGACCTAGGGGCGCCAAGGGGGCTCCACATTTTTCTATAATTTGTGACATTATTTAAAATTATGTCAGTGAATACAATACATTGGTAGAGTTTGGTTGATAAAATTATATATTGCATGGTTGTTATGATTGTTCAAACACCCAGGGCCGTGACTTCTTTTAATCAATTGTTAGTTGCCCCATGGCCTACTATAGCTATATTATAAGGCTAGATAAGTCAAGTATTTGCCATTTTATTTCCAGGCCAGTGTTTACTTTCTAATTTCTCGTAAATAAATTACCTATTGTAATGGAATAAACTAAACTTAGGTTTTCAAATACGCTGGAAACATCTAAAATACTTTTGAGAATGATTTCAATTCGGATTTAACCACAATGACGTAATCAAATATACATACCCATATATGGCAATGATGTTAAATTAATATTTATTTTTTAGATAATTTGAAAATCTAACTTTGCCGTTTTTATCCTAACTAGCGCGCTTCGCTTGCTAGGTCGCTTCGCGGCAGAACACAACCACACACCAACCGCGAAGCGGTTGGTGTGTGGTTTATATACTCCTAACATTGATTATAAAGCGTAAATAGGCCTAAATAGTCAAATTTAACAATGTGAAATTTTAGTGATTACGTCATCATGCGATAATGAGTAAGCATATTGGCGATCTCGTGTGACCAACGTGTCCGCATCTTAATGTACATGTTCTATTAAAATTTCAGATTTTTATCTCTTAGAAGGCGCGAATTATGCGCGATTAAATGAATTTCCAGGGTTCTCGAAATGTGACAATGACGTCATAACTTGTCGAAGTGTGGGAAATTTTCTGTGGAAACCTCAACTTGTTGGCGGGTGCCAAAAGTTACCCTTATATGCCAAAAATCCCATTTGGAAACCGTCCACTTTCTTCAATCAACTCGTAACATACAAACAAATATATATACACATACCCATGCTTGTGTTTTAATAGTATAGATGCATTTTACTGTGCCGACTATAGTATAGTGGCCCAGTTCTAATCTTACTGCCTTTAATATTATTCTATATTTTTTCTCCGTAGACGGTGCCCTGGCAAGAGCTTAATTGTTGATGGGCTGAAACTTGGCATGTAGGCGCGATTGGACCGTCTAATTTGCACCTGGGGTTACGATTTTTGATTAACAAATTTTGGACACATCTTTAACACCTTTCAAAATTTGTCTGGTCCATAACTCAAAATATGTTTTATTAAACCCCCAAATTTTATTTCATATTTGGATTCATCATAAAATTCTGCGTCTGTTGGGAGAAGAAAATTTTTAAAAATTGGTTTAATTTTTGCCATAAATGGGGGTTGAAATTTCTTTGTTTACTCACACTTCAATTTCAGTAAAACTGTGAAATCAAATTCTATTGTTTCAACTTGTTAAATCTTACTCTATTGATTCAACTTGCGATAATTATATTGATTTAACTAATAAATTCCAGCTGGCTTCTATTTAATTCTGGTTTTACTGTACACTGGATTAAATAAAATAAAATAATATAAGGAATTTGTTGACTCAACTCAACCAACCGTGGATAACATTGCTAAAATAAACAACTAATAATATATTTTATTATCAATACATAATGAATGAATGGCATTAAACTCTTGATGGTTTATAGTAGAAACTAAGTTCAAATTTATCTACCTTTCCTTGTGACTACGACCAATTAACAAATGGTTCTTCACACCTTGGGCGTTGATGACTTGGCGAAAAAAAATCCAAAATTGCAGCCTGCGCCGACAGCATGTTCCTTTGGAGGCACTATCAATAAACCACCTTCAAAATATAGTGCCACCAAAGGAACATGCGTCGGCACAGGCTGCAATTTTGGATTTTTCTTGTTAAAAACTAACTACAGTAACAAATTATGTCATTCCTTTCACTCAAATTCTTTTCAACGTCAATGTAAGTAGATAATTATACTATTGTTATCAAACCATATGTTTTGTATTGTTTTGAAATGTATAGTTAGATTTTAATCTAAGTCTTAAAAGTGCTGTTTGACGACGTACGTGTTGCCCAGTCACTGGCAGTCAGTTTAATGACCGTTCTTGTGACTTATTTAGCTAATGTTCACTGAATCTCTACTTCAATCTCCACTTCAAATCTCTACTTCATAATTAGTATTAATTACCATATTGGGAATTGTGTATGTATATTGATTACGTCATTGTGGTTAAATCCGACTTGAAATCATTCTCAAAAGTATTTTAGATGTTTCCAGCGTATTTGAAAACCTAAGTTTAGTTTATTCCATGACAATAGGTAATTTATTTTACGAGCAATTAGAAAGTAAACACTGGCCTGGAAATAAAATGGCAAATACTTGACTTATCTAGCCGTATAATATAGTAGGCCATGGTTGCCCTAATCTATATTATTAAATTTCGATTGTTGTTTGTGTGTTTGTTTGTGTGTGTGTTTGTTCGGATTATATTAAAGTGATGGGGGAATAGAACCGCAATTAATATTGGGATATAAACTAACTTTCAAATGTTATAATAGGTAAACAAATGTTATAATAGGTAAACAAGTATGCTGAACACGAATTTCGTGTTTATAAATTTCTCATATTAATATTTGTTGTTGTTGTTTACACAAAATAGATAAACAAATTAATGAAATTCAAAATCAACCTAGAAGTTAGCTTCCAACGGGTATTATAGGTAAACAAGTATGCCGAACACGAATTTCGCGTTTATAAATTTCTCATATTAATATTTGTTGTTGTTGTTTACACAAAATAGGTAAACAAATTAATGAAAATTCAAAATCAACCTAGAAGTTAGCTTCCAACGGGTATTATAGGTAAACAAGTATGCCGAACACGAATTTCGCTTTTATAAATTTCTCATATGAATATTTGTTGTTGTTTTTTACACAAAATAGGTAAACAAATTAATGAAAATTCAGAATCAACCTAGAAGTTAGTTTTCAACGGGTATTATTGGTAAACAAGTATGCTGAACACGAATTTCGCGTTTAAATTTTCTAATATGAATATTTTTTGTTGTTGTTGTTGTTGTTGTTGTTTACTCAAAATAGCTAAACAATTTAATGAAAATTCAAAATCAACCTAGAAGTTAACTTTCAATAGGTATTATAAGTAAACAAGTGTGCTGAACACGAATTTCGCATTTATAAAATTCTAATATGAGTATTTGTTGTTGTTGTTGTTTACACAATTAGGTAAACAAATTAATGAAAATTAGATAGCTATCTACCATTTCCATGGTAGAAAATGTGAGGAGTAAGGCCGCTCAGCGGCCGTTAACTTGAGGTGCGTAGCACCGATCTGTCGCAAAGCGACCGAGACCGAAGGGCTCGTGATATTATAATGTGAACAACCATAGTCTTGCATTTATCTCTTTGTTATTTCTATTTAGTAGCATTCATAGTTATAACTTTGGTGAAGATTATTCTATTAATCCTTAACATGTCGTCTTAATTAATCAAAATTGATGTTTATGATATTTTGACGTTAAATTAATTGAAAATTGGCGCCCCCTAAGGGGGCTCAAATATTTCCACAAGGGGCGCCATGGCGCCCCTTGGAGCACCCCTGGAACCGCCCCTGCCCTTTACTAACAGGTAATACAGTGCGTTATACATCTCGATTGTATCAATTATTTACAAGCTATGCCGTACCATCACATCATACAAGCGTTTGCGAAATATAATTGCTTTTTGTACTCTACCCGGCTAGAAGTATTTGAACAACCGGAATTTTGGTGCCACTTGTGTCACAAATGGCTCATAACAGGGACACAAATGCTACTACATTGGTATAATCTGAAATGACTGAAAAATCTATCGTTATATACTTAAAACCTACTGGTTTTAGTTCATGTTATGACCAAATATATTTGGGCAGTAGAGTATGTATTTATTTTTGTGGTTGTTGGTAGTTTTATTATTTGCTATTTGTCTATTTTTCTATATTCAAATCACAGGGCTTATGCTGTCAGGCGGTGAAAAACAACGAGTGGTCATTGCCCGAACTTTTATAAAAGGTGCTCCTATTCTCTTATTCGATGAGGCCACTTCCTCTCTCGACAGCTTAACAGAATCCTATCTATTGGAGTCTCTACGCTCTACATTCCAATGTCAGACCAGCTTATTCATAGCACATAGACTCAGTACCATACAGGATGCAGACGTTATATTCGTGATGGAGAATGGAAGAATTATTGAAGAAGGCTCGCATAGAGAATTACTAGATAGTGGCAAGCTGTATAGATATATGTGGGAGAATCAGACTGCTAAGAAGAGTGTATAGTGGAATTGAAAGTATATTTTATCCATTGATATCAGTTATGCTAATTTTCAATGCGAATTCGCCGTATAACTCAACATTAATTGAGTATCCACAACCGTAGCATCGGAATTTTTTTTCGGCCAGTGGAAATAAACAATAATCGTATCGTTCACAACAGTATTGCTATTGTACATAGTAGGACTAATCACTAAATATATTAAATTAGAGGCAAACGATTAAATGTCCACAAAAATGATGTGGCCATGACCACTTGCATCTACACTTGCTATGGTCATGTATTGGTTACCGAACGTGTCAGTAGGAAACCTGGCTACCTCACTACTATCAGCCTCGTTAATGCTACACTTCTGCTTAAAATTTGGGATCTACATTCTAGCATGGTTTAGAATGATTAGTGTATCCCTATTTATTGTGTTCTGACTGATAGGCATTTACAAAAGCAACAAAGCAGGTGGAGGGTGACAGGCAGTGGCTGACACAAAGGAGTTATTTTCTATCAGGACGAATACTATGTAAAAATCCAATATGACGGTCAGAGTATTATTATTAAACACTATTTTGTATCGGCCTCCACCGACGCCACTGAGTAATTTATATAATGTATATTTGTCGGAAGATATGTGCATGGTCCATAATGTTTCATCAAAAGTCTTATTTCTTGATCCAAATACTGGTTCTAACTTCTAACAAATACTAACAGACCCCTCCTATAGATATGAGTTCGCTTGAATGCAATTCCTACAAAATGCTTAAAAAGGAATACCTTATTATAGGAAATTAACCCGCCATGTAATTAACGCGAATTGCTCCAATTCGCGTTAATTTCCGTCGTATTAATTTCATGGCGCGTTAATGTCCTATAATAAGGTCATTAGACTAGGACAGAATATATCCGGGAGTATAATTAGACTAGGACATTATATACTCGGGGGGTATACCTTATTATAGGAAATTAACGCGAATTGCTCCAATTCGCGTTAATTTCATGGCGCGTTAATTTCCTATAATAAGTATTAATATTAGGATCTCTTAGACAGAATTTGCGTTTGAGGCAATAATTACGACTAAATTATGACCCCTGCACATATTTTGAGAGTCTTGGGATATTCGTAACAAATCTTTTGACTTCACTAAATTATCAATTGGAAATACTGATAGGAAACTCAATCTTCTCAGAAATCTCATTAAATTCATACAAACATATTGTTATGATTTCATTTTATTTCAACAGGGCCCGTATATTGAATATGTTACTAATTACACAACATTGCATTAGTGATGATATACTTAATAATATTCTTAGTCCTGTGTGCTGTATTCTTGGCGTATGCCACACATTTCGCATGGACAGTCAGAACGAATATCGGTCGATTCGCGTCTCTAATCGACGCTGAATCCTTTGCACACAGATATAAAGCGAAATTACAGATAAACACTACTAGCAAACAAATTATTTATGGTCAGAAATACAGCAAATATTCCACAGATCCCATATCGCTGTTCTATAATGAAATTATATTAATATTCTACCCAGTGATTGCTAATACGATATACTACTCAATAGATAGGAATGAGTATAGAGATTGTTTCTATGAATCTCTGGCGTATTTAACAGGGAGAGAAAAAGTTGTTATTATTCGCGATGTTAAATGGTACTTCATTAAGAATTTCTTTCGCATGCGCAGTTTTTATCAGATTCTATTTAGCATGAGACAACTTAAAACGATTTTACCTTTCGTGCCACATAATATATTGTTAGATCCAGATAGAGTTCTTAGCTATGTGCCAAATCAAATGAAAATAAATACAAAGTTAACTTTAGTGGAAATAGATTCATTTTCCCGATTTCAAATCCGCGCATTGTATACACAATCCCATAACTCTACTGATATGAGGATTCGTGTCCTCAATAATTTAATGAGAATTGCTAAGAGGAGTAAACACAAAATTATGTTATCTAGAAGTGAGAGAAACATTTTAGACCCCACATTCTCTTCGTCATTACAACAGTCAACTCTACCTGTTGCTCTTATCGAAGCGGAAATACAGAGAACTCGCGAATTTTCCAACCATTTGGGGTCTGTTAGAATCGGGAACTGTAATCTACATGCTTTAGGCCACAATTTAATTCCACTCTTCGCGGCAGATTTGCATAAACGATTAGCGAAATCTAACACTCCACGTAGCACCAATCGCATCATATTATGCTATCACAAAACTGGGAAGTTGAGCTACTATACCACTCTATACCAGCATCAATACAAAGTGTTAAAATTCGCCCGGAAACTAGGACACTTAGAAGATGAGATGATAGTATTAAGCTGTTTCAATAAAGCAAAATGCGAACTGAACCATGGATACAACAAGATAGACTCGTTCATAAGACTAATACAGAGTAGTTGGAAAATGTTGTGTAGAGACTCACAGGTATTTCTTGTCAACAACCAATCATACATAGAATCTTTATTGCAGGAGTAATTCATATTTATTGTGTTAGTAGTTGTACTACATTAACTTTATTGTTGCATGTTCTCTTGATCCTTAATTAATTGCATATACCGTGTGTTAATTTTATCTTTATTCTCCTATAATTAGCAACTTTTATTTTATGATCACAAGTACAATTAGTGATGTATATTTTGAAAAATAAGATCTTGTCTTCAGTCTTTTATCTATCGCTGAAATTGTCTCTCACACGAACACCTAAATTATTTACGAAAGCGCTCAAAGGCAAGGTACATCGAACCTTGTAGGGACCTCTGCTCGAGGTTATTCAGGCGACGCAATCCCTATCATGGTGAGCCCAGATAATGGAAACGCGACCTGCAACGGCACATCCCCAGTGGCGAAAAACAAGTAACACTTTTCAATTTAAAGTGTATTGCGGGAAAGGCAACGCAACTGACGAGTCCAAGCCGGGACGAAACACAAAGAATATCAGGTGAGTTGTAATTAATTAATTATTTTAGTTGTGAGTGTCTGTTTAAATCATTATATCAAATTCAAGACTTTAAATTACAGTGGAAAATAGTTATTTGTTTATGTTACAATAGTCATAGGCGTCGGAAATGGGCCCGCCGGCCCAATCGATTCCGGGGCCGCTACATTCACGGCATCACTAATTAGCACAACTATGAGCCGGGTAGACCCTTCGGGCTGCCCGGCCCATGCCGGGTGGCCGGTGGATCCGACGCCTATGACAATAGTTTAATCTTAATCTTCGCGATAAAGTATTAGACACAAGTTATTACAAATATTAGTTTAGGTAGGAATGTATATTGACGATCTCTCCAATCTAAACACAAGTCATGTTTTTATCGAAAAGTAGTTAAAACGAATATCCGGTTCAATCTAATATTCTTTCAAACGAATATTCGTTTGGGAACGAACGAATATTCGAATATTCGGTATATTCGTTTCAGCCCTAGTTTAAATCAGTCGACTCCGCTTAATTGGGTAACTTTGATCCGAGGATAGTTTGACCCAATTCAGCAGAATCTACTGATGTATGTGTTTTGATTGAGCTGTGTCTGGTTTATATAGTTTAGTATGTTAATTACAATAGTTACGCTATATGAGAGTACCTGCTATCTGGGATTCAACACCAGCTTAGGATTAGTGTAGCTATTGTACTGTATGTGTCCAGTCTAATCTGTGTCTGTATATTTACAGCAACTAATAATTCTTCCCTCTAGCCATTAATTTTGTATATCCTTTTGTAAATTGTATCATAAATATAGTGTATTTTGTAATATATTTCCGCTGATTTCGTATTGCAAACCTTGTTATATTATAGTATATGTATAAGCATATATGATATATGTAGTTATATTTAGTTTGGGTTGGGTTTAGTAATCAAAATTTATTTTAAACTAATCGGATCGTATTAATAGTAGACATGTTCAGACCGTTGGGATAGTATATTACAATAATTTGGAAGATGCCTGAAGCAGAAAGAAATATTATCTAAAATCATATAAATTATAATACAAAATCCAATGAAACAGGTCTAAATGACAAAATGTATAGAAATATAAATTAAAATGAAGAAGAATTAGATATTGAGAAGAATTAATGTTGAACTGTATGAAATGCATATGCTCAATATATTTATACTGAAAGTTATTACTAAGTTATCAAGAACGACTTAAAATCAGACGGTATGACAGTATCCATGGTTTAGCTATAGTAACGAGTTAAAATCAGACGCAACAGTACAACATTGATTTCAAATAAATGTTGTTTTACCATGGATTTATTGTAATTAACTTAATCTACATGGCCGTCGCACGGCTCTGGAAAGTCTTCGGCCAATACTTGACCCTCGTATATAATAAAGTTACAGCAATTGCAAACCAGCAGGACGCGTGTTACGTCTATGTTGTAAATTAGTGGAATAAGTTGAGTCCTATTGTTTGAGACATGATACATGTTGGTTTTAGGCACATTGGGGCCAGTGATGTGCTCCGTTAGTCAGTAGCGGAGTAACGGTAACGGGCATCGACAAGTAACGGTAACGGAAAAAAGTAACGGTGACGGACATCCGTTACTTTTAACTAGTTATCGTTATCTTTAATCAGTTACTCTTACCATTACATTACCGTTACTGCGTTAAACACATTCCAATGCCGTTACTTTTAATGAGTTACCGTTACATTAACCTATAGTACCTGTTGAAAGCCAGGTTAATTTTGAATTTTCATTAATTTGTTTACCTATTTTGTAGACAACAATAATAAATATTCATAATAGAAACACTTTTTGACTATTCAAAATTTTGACTATGTATTTGTGACTATTCGATATAGTACAGTCGAAACCATTTTTTTCTAACCAATTCTTTGCATAAGAAAAATCCGATAGTTAGAATAAACCAATTGAAAATAAAACAAAATTGGAATTTCTTACACATTTAGAATAAATAGTTAGTTAGAAAAAAACGGTTTCGACTGTATTTAGTTTATTGAAATCTAATTTAAGCTGTTATACTAATCGATCACTAGACAGTATATACCATATTGCTTCGAATAAGCTCCCCGGCGCTTATTGTTTTCGTGGGCCAAAATTGTCCTGAAATTTATTTTGAAAATTCCAGAAAATAAATATTTAGGTAGGTTCTAATGGTTCTCACCGACAGTATACAACATACTGTAGTTTCCAAAATCAATGGAATTACTCTCCAGTGATTAATTAATGTGTTAAAATCATAGGCGTCGGACCCACCCGGCATGGGCCGGGCAGCCAGGCTGCCCGGTTATTTATTTATGCCGTGAATGTAGCGGCCCCAGATTCGATTGGGCCGACCCCGGAGCCTTAGGGCCGGCGGGCCCATGTCCGACACCTATGGTTAAAATTTTATATTACCATTGTTATTTTATTGACCCGGCGTTTATTCGGAGAAATACTGTACTTTAGTATGTTTTTATTATTTTTATAAACTACTTTTATTTGGTATTACAGTAGAGCCTCTGAACAACGGACACCTTGGGACCGGAACCGTTGTCCGTTATTTAGAGGTTGTCCGCTATTTAGAGGTTGTCCGCTATTTAGAGGTTGCTTTTCTATTAGACATATGCTAAATAAATAAATCCGTGCCACGAGGGTTGTCCGTTATTTAGAGGTTGTCCGCTATTTGGAGTGTCCGTTATGGGAGGCTCCACTGTATACCTTGTACATATTTAGGTATTTCGATTCGTTATACCTCGGTGTACTTATACCATCGGTATACCAAAATCTCTAATTATACCCGGCAGGGTTGATAAAAATTATAATTTTTTTAATAATAAAAAAAATCCGATTTTTTTAATTTAAGGTAACGGTAAGCTTTTAAAGGTAAACGGAGTAACTGAACAAAAGTAACGGAGTAACGGTAACGGAAGAAAAAAAGTAACGGTAATGGGAGAAAAAAGTAACAGTAGCGGAACATATAAAGTAACGGTAACGGAGTAACGGGTGATTCACTGATTGGGGCCCACTATAATTTAGGGTTGTTTGATTTAAATCAAAATTCTGATTTAACAAGACAAGTATGTTGTTTACTAATCCATTTTATTTTAATATTTTTTTTGTGATTTACTAATAATCATGCGAGACCGCGCCGCAGCAGTTGGGCTCTCCGTCGCGAAGCGACCGAGGCCGAAGTGCTCGTATATATAATTATACAGTCAACTCCGCTTAAGGCTAAATTCCTTCTGGAATTGAAAAACCCAAATAACTTCCTTACCTGTATTCTATTTAGCTTTATGTATTAGCTATCATTTAATAGAGCCACCGGTTAATAGATATCTCGCTTAATCGGGTCAAAGCAACCTGGTCCCGAGGTGACTCTATTAAGCAGAGTTGACTGTAACTATATACAGACTATGTGTGTTTTAATAGTATATATAACTTATTTCATTTCGGATAAAATGTCGTACGTAACGTCGAAGTTGGTAAGATATCTGTGACATATGGAAGGGCCTCTACTTTTGGGAATTTTGCGTTACGTACGTTTGAACGCCTACTATAGCGAAGTTTACTGAATATATTATTACTAACTATTCTCTAGCTTATAATGGTTTCCCGGTTAAACCTAAAGCCTGAAGAGATTTACCAATTCTATGCTGAAGTACGATGGGATCCTCCCATTGGCTCGAATTCACAGCCAAGTATGAACATATGTATAGACATGATATACCCGCCGAAATATCCGGTAGATAATGAGACAGCCAAACAACTGAATAAATTCTGTTTTCCAACTGGTGAGCCAAGATTCTCCTCTGCAGAGAGATTCTGTTTTGTGTTGACAGATCAAGATGGGCTATTTCGTTTCGGTTATTGCCGTTATGACACAATCAGGAAATGCTGTATGTTCCTTCTATCCTACCTGCCGTGGTTTGATTGTTTCTATTCGTTTCTCTTAATGCTACAGGGATACATATCTTCCGGCGGTTAGTTTTATCAAATATTATTATGTCATTACTATAGGCATTACAGAGTCCTGTATTATTGTAAGTAAGCGATTCCCAACCTTTTTCCAACCGTGGACCCCCTATAGCTAATATTAGATATTCTGAGGACTCCTCCCATATACCGTAATACAAATCTTGAGATCTGAGGACCCCAGTTTTGGAACCACTGTTGTAAGTACAGTAGAACTCTTTAATTTGATTTAATGCTTCGTCATCAAAACGAACGAATATTCAAATATTCCTTCGTTTAGAAAAAGGTTCGTTTGTTACATTTCGAATATTCGTTTCAGCCCTAATTAAAATATTATTTTTAGACGCCTTTGTAATCGTTGCCATTTATTTCTCCATCTCTTCTAATAGGAAAAGATGAGAGAAAGCGTTTCATGCCTAATCTCCTATTGGAAAGACTCCACTCTATGTCTATCCCGCTCCCAGAAGTATCTTTAGTCAGTCTCTGTGTAAACGGGTCTCTAACTCTACAGGAAGCTCTCACAACGCCGCAAGGTATACGATTAATCAAATAATGAGAAATCGCCTAAATAATTAACTCTGCCAACGAATCAACCCACAGTATACATATGTCAACTTGATAATTTACTAAATCAATGCAAATACCCATGTCGCAACTCGCAAACCCCATTTACATTTACTATTTACCACAGGAACGGCTGTTTGGGCATATGTATATAGTTTTGGAACCATTTAGCAACACAGGGAATATGACTAGTGTATTACTGGACATGAATTAACTATTCCGTATTTCTCATATGCCCTTCGGAAATCTGATGCAATTATTGATTTGACCTTTAAGAATATAAGGTCAAAATAAATGACCGCTTTTCGTAATCAAATGATAATTTGTTCCTCTAGGAAGGTTAAACATTAGATTCGATTCGTTTTCAATAAAATTGCTTGTAATTGGAATTTTCTATTAGAAGAACAAATATGACACAATTAGTTATACAAATGCACCTAATGAAGATAAGTGTCTCCAAAACTGGGATTATTTACCAGGAGCTTTAAGATGATCTCGACTCATTTTCTCTGGATTGGAATTTTGAATTCTAGGAATCAGGGTAAATATTATGATACATTCTTTTCATTGACAACACTGATCTGTATATATGATACAGAAACTTTTATTGATCAAATGTATCGGAATCTAAATATTAGTTGGTTTGTAGATATCTCATTTTACTGTGCCGACTATACTATACTAGTATAATGGCCCAGTATTGAAATAACTGCCTTGGTTAGATTTTTTCTCTCCATGGCCCCTGTCCAGGCTAGACCATAAGTGCCAGAGCTCTGACATTTCAGGGCAGGTGTCTGATTGATGATTAATGTGCATCTCATGGCCCGATTTTTGAATTTCGATTTTGGAGAACTTTAACGAGATTTTTTTTAGGTTAATTCTAAATTCTCATTCATGCAATCTCAACTAATGGTCAAAATTAACGAGTGTTATCTTAGCGGCGGATTCATCGGCGGATTCGCAGACCTCACGTTTATGCTAATAACTCAAAAAGTTTACGCTGTACGTGAAAAATTTTCACATCAGCGGGAAGATGAAAGTTGTGACAACCCATATATAATCCCAAAATGTCAAAATTCCTTAAGATGACTCAGCAATTTTCGCTCAAATTTAGACCTCGGTTTTTCCATAATAACTCAAAAATTATCCATCAAATCAAATTTTCCTTTTAATCACATGTCTATCTCACCTATGACAACCTGTCATGCAAATTTCAAAACAAAATATTCATTTTTGAAAAAAAATTATTAACATAAATTTTTCTAAAATCGGCTTACAATGATGATTTGAATACCTATCCAATATCCACAATGTAGAAATATGTTGTCTAATAACTATTGATCAGAATTTATTATATCCTTTGTTTATAATTCAATGATTTCTCACTATAAATGGTACACTGCCTTTCTTCTACGTGTACTTGATTTTCTTCGAATTTATTTCATTTTTTTCAAACACACTTTTCACTTTTTTTTCAAAGATCTTTTTGACTTTACAGCATATTTCTCATCTCCATTTTCTTCTCATTTATTTTCTGCTCTCTTCTTTATTCCTCCAAGTCGATTCTTCCAATTCAAGTGAGTTTTTTTATTTTATTTGCCTTTTAGCTACTTTGTTATTTATTTTAATAATACCAGGGCAGGCCATGGCCAGACCGATATTTTTACCACTACATTTTGAATGATCAGATCTAAAATTTAATTTACAATAACGTGGCCTTCAAGCTTTGGATGCCCAAGTCCGGCGGAAGGAAATACCGCCGGCCTCGAATACTAATATAATTACTATATGCAGTCGATACCAACGGACAATAAAAATTTGTTCGCTTTATCCGGAGTTCGTATTAACCGGAGTAATACCCATTCAATCGCCATTGTAAGGACCTGATTTTGTGGAACTGTTCTTCTTATCCGGAAATTCGTATTAATTAACCGTGTTCGTACTAACGAGGTTCTACTGTAGTAGTATATATATATGTATTGATTAATTATAATAATTATTATTATTTCATCTAGTAATGACTTAATTAACCGTGTTCGTACTAACGAGGTTCTACTGTAGTAGTATATATATATGTATTGATTAATTAAAATTATTATTATTATTTCATCTAGTAATGACTTCAATAGAGCAATTCGTGGAAGCTCTCCAGAAACTCGGCTATGAAAGCTTCGATAGCGTAAGAGATGCTTTGAACAAAGGAGACAAACATAAGCCAAAATCTGTCTGGGGAAAATTATCAATTATTCTTTTTGGAAAAAACAAGGCTACTAAGCGCGATTCTCTCAGCTCCAAATGGAGATTGAATAGAGGAAACTTTCAGCATCTCGTAAAGCAAATGATCAGTACGCGTAAGTCTATCACCAATGATGTATCCCGATTGGCAGTAGAGCATATCAGTACTCAGTTAGTATCTGCTAGCTCATATCCTGACACTATAGAACTCAGTAAGAGGAGTTTGGATGAAATCGATTTCAGTTTTCCTAGTTTACAGCGAGACGTAACGAATAACAGTTTGCTAGGTTTATTGGCATCTGGTTGCGATGACTGCCAGCTTTACGGTCTCATGTCTAAGATAGCTTCTCCTCCTCCCCAAACAGGGAGGACTGATAGCCATTTTTGGTCATTCATAAACTGTAATAATAGTCTATGGTTAGATGCAATGAAATTTTTCAGCTTAGAGTGTCCGCTTGTTAGTGGTGAGTTCATGCTAGTGGATGACAAACTCCACGACCAGTCGAAAAAGTTTAGTTGCTGTCTAATGGAGTCAATGCAATGGATTCGACTAATCAGGCGAAATTGTAACTTAGTGGAAGCGTGGATTTTAGTTGAAAACATTAGTTGTAGGATATTAGAGCTATTCGGGAATTCATATATAGCTATCACAGTGCAACAACTAGATTTATTCACTAGCTTTATTCTAGCCTGTCGAGAAAGTTCAGATACTTTAAGCTCATTTCATGAATCTCTGTGCCTAAAATTGCATCATACCTCTTCTTCTTCTTCAAATCAACAAGTCCCGGTATTGTCATCTACCGATGACCCGCAACCTGAAATTGTTATTACCTCTAATATCCCTGAGTCCAAATTGCTAGTGCCATCAGAAGATGACGACAGTACTCTGGGTAATGAAATCATAGTTGAACAATCCATGTTTAGTGAGGAAATCTGTGGTGAATTTTTGCTAAGTGGAATGGAATGGAAAAGTATTACACTAATTCATGGAGACTCTGTAGTATTTTCTAAAGATTGGACCAATTTATTTAGTTCAAAAATCGAGGGAAATTTTGTATGTGTTCTTTCTTTTCAATACAAAAAGGTTAATAAACTTAGTAGTAGAAAACAAAATAGCTGTTTTTTTAGAGCTAAAGCAGTGTGTAAGTTTAAAGATTGTTTTGAATTTACATTTGTAATAAAGAAAGAGCCGTTGGAGTGTAAAATTGATGAAAATATTATTGTGGAGTATGTAGCTTATGGAACCTTATCTGAACAGCATTTCGATAATACAACTGTGCACTCACGAAATTTATCACATTCGCATAGGTTAGAAGTAGCTAGAGGGGTAGCAGATACATCTGTAAATGCATATTTCTATGATCAATTTGATTCTGTAGAGAACACAAACTTAGCGCTTAATTATGGTAACCTAAATAAGGTTAGAAGTTCTGCAGTCCTGCGAAAAGCTAAATTTGATTTGTCTAGTTTACAGAGGTATTCTAATGATAACTGGACTGAGTTAATTAGCTTACAACAGTATTATAGAAATAGTGTTATTGGCCTTCATGTTAGAGGTTACATACAGTCACTAAGTCATAATCCTTTTATTGTACATATGTACACTGAAGATCAAATCAAAATATTGAAATTGTTTAAAGATACAAGAATTGTTCTTCACTTGGATGCCACAGGATCAATTGTTAGGAAAATAGAACCCTCACTAAAGAAAGTATTCTATTACGCTCTAACTGTAAGACATCCTACTTACTCCACTAGTCCAATTCCACTAGCAGAAATGATTAGTTCAGGACACACCAGTGCTGAAATAAGTTATTTTTTGCACAAATGGTCCCTTGATGCAAAGAAAATACTGGGCGATCTAAACATTTCACAAGTTGAAATAGATTTCAGCTGGGTTTTGATTCACAGTTCTTGTAGTATTTTTCTCAAGTGTGATATAGATACTTATCTCCATAAGTGTTGGAATATGGTAGATGTAAATTCTGCAGTTAATGAGACGGACTTTAAAGTAATTCTTCACTTATGTTCGGCTCATTTAATGCACAGCATAGGATTTCATATAAATAAAAAATTTAAACTACAAAAAGAAGTGAGAAAACTGTTTTTACATAGTATCGGATTTATTGTACGCGCTGTTGAAATGACAAGTATCAATAATTTATTCCAATCTTTATGCATTGTATTTATGAGTAGTTCTTTAAGTGCAATAGTAAAGACACATACTCATTTGCTAGAAACATTCATTAGTAATGATTCCGTAAACTCCTCAGAGACTAATGAATATTTGGTTGAAGAACATATGGACGATAATAATATTGCTATTGATAACAAGGATAGTAAAACATACAGAGAAAAATCCCCTTTCGGCAAACATTTTGTAAATATTGCAAAAAATTGCAAATCTTGGATCAACAATAATCCAGGAAAAAATGCAGATCCAAATCCTTGTTATAATCCGGAGCTTATAGAATACTTGTTAACATTCTTCCTACCTATATTACCTTTATGGAGTGGAATAATCTTAGGACCTATTAGTGTAGCGGATAAGAACAAGACTAGCATCTTTAGCAACGCTATTGTGGAGAATTGGATGCGTATTGTGAAGTTAAATATTTTGGAATCCAAAACTAATTTGAGGCCTGGAGATTTGATACAATTGTTGTATCCTGGTATAGTAAGTAGGTTATCAGCGTTTCAATTTGCCTTTCACCCGCGAGCGAATAAGGTATTTAAAGGTCATAAATAGTTAATTATTTTTTAAATTGAACAAGGCAGAGTTTTAGAAGAGTTGCAATAGTTTTACCACAATTTGTAGATGTACTTTCCTGTTATATTTAATGGCGCCCTTTTAATATCGTATCAGTGAAAAGGATTAATGCATATTATCATTAATGTGTTAAATCCTAAACCAATAAACTAGTTCTCTCTTTATTTCCATGTTCTACTAAGTAGTTCTCTTACTTTTTTAGAATAACTTTGGTTATCTCGATCTTTCTATATAAAGCATTACTAATATTTGTCACCATTTTAATAACATGCACTCGTTGGTAAGTCATATTCTGAGATAATATGTTGCTTTACATTTATATGAGATTCACCCTCTTTAAAGGCAAATAGTACGTATATTTGGAGAGAAGGAACATGGCCACAAGTAAGATCATTCAGATAGAAGTTACGCAGATTATGGAAATGGAAAAACCTGGAGATGCTTAAAATACCTAACATTGTTGTAGTAACCATAATATTGTTTATATGTCTGATTCTATTCTCTTAATGAATATTGCATTCCAAATATATTTGTATATATGAAGTTGTTTGTATTATGTAAGCTTGTTTACAGAAAGTAATCACTAAGCCTGATATAATTAGGAATGCGGTCATTAATTATTCTTCAGAGGTACCTAAAACTTTAATTCCTGTGAACACTGACGCAAATCAAATACATTCTTATCAATAGTATTATTAAATGACAACATATCAACATTATGGATATTGGAAATCATCATTGTAAGCCGATTTTAGTGAAATTTTATGTTCAAAATATTTTTTCAAAAATGAATATTTTGTTTTGAAATTTGCATTACAGGTTGTCATAGGTGAGATAGACATGTGATTAAAAGGAAAATTTGATTTGATGAATAATTTTTGAGTTATTATGGAAAACCCGAGGTCTAAATTTGAGCGAAAATTGCTGAGTCATCTTAAGGAATTTTGACATTTTGGGATTATATATGGGTTGTCACAACTTTCATCTTTCCGCTGATGTAAAAAAAATTCACGTACAGCGTAAACTTTTTGAGTTATTAGCATAAACGTGAGGTCTGCGAATCCGCCGATAAGATCGTGAAATTAATTTAATGAAATTTATGTTCAAAATCTTTTTTCAAAAATGAATATTTTGTTTTGAAATTTGCATGACAGGTTGTCATAGGTGAGATAGACATGTGATTAAAAGGAAAATTTGATTTGATGGATAATTTTTGAGTTATTATGGAAAAACCGAGGTCTAAATTTGAGCGAAAATTGCTGAGTCATCTTAAGGAATTTTGACATTTTGGGATTATATATGGGTTGTCACAACTTTCATCTTTCCGCTGATGTAAAAAAAATTCACGTACAGCGTAAACTTTTTGAGTTATTAGCATAAACGTGAGGTCTGCGAATCCGCCGATAAGATCGTGAAATTAATTTAATGAAATTTATGTTCAAAATCTTTTTTCAAAAATGAATATTTTGTTTTGAAATTTGCATGACAGGTTGTCATAGGTGAGATAGACATGTGATTAAAAGGAAAATTTGATTTGATGGATAATTTTTGAGTTATTATGGAAAAACCGAGGTCTAAATTTGAGCGAAAATTGCTGAGTCATCTTAAGGAATTTTGACATTTTGGGATTATATATGGGTTGTCACAACTTTCATCTTCCCGCTGATGTGAAAATTTTTCACGTACAGCGTAAACTTTTTGAGTTATTAGCATAAACGTGAGGTCTGCGAATCCGCCGATGAATCCGCCGCTAAGATAACACTCGTTCAAAATTATTGTAACTGAGGTGTAGAGATAATGAGAAAAATTAAACCGAAGTAAAGAGATATTATCCAATCAGCTATTTGCACTGAGAATCCCAAAGCAAATGCATAGTTATTGGATGTATATAGTATATAGGGAGGCCAAATTTATGTTTACGAAAGGTCTCTTTAAATACTATCGTCTCATAGCCCAATAAGTATATTTACTGTAAACTAATATTCCTATTTGTAGACCCTCTATCCATGCTGCCATCTCTCCCTATCCCCACGGCATTCTCCCTGCCCACACTCACAGAATGCCAGAACATACAGCTCCTATACTTCCGTCTCCCCCCTGACACAATACTATCTGTATTCTCTTCGCTGCTACAGGAGAGACGCATTATCGTATACTCAAACAGCCTCACAGATCTAACAGCTGTCGTACACGGATTCAATCAGCTGTTATACCCTCTATTCTGGCAGCATATATTCATACCTGTCCTGCCTGACGGACTCACAGATTATTGCTGTGCTCCGATGCCATTCTTGTGTGGTGTGCCGGCACAGTTAATGCCGCGAGTGCGGCAACTACCATTAGAAGACGTTGTTCTGTTAGATATCGATCAACCGTTGTTAGAGACGCCATTTTCTGATCATCTTTATATTCCTAAGGAAATACAACAACCACTCATTAATACACTTAAAAAGCCTGCTTCTCGCACTGACGACACGATTCCAGAGGCTTTTTTACACTTTTTCGCGGTTACCCTGGGAGGGTATCGCTGTGGGATGAAACAGTATGAAGATAAAGTGGTGTTTGATCAGGTAACAAACTTGTGTCATTGTAATGTTCTTAATGCTTTTTCTTCTGTTTATAACGGAGCTACCTCTACTAACAATTAACAAACCATGGAAATACGCATAACATTATATTTTGATTCATGTTTTCCCTTCCATTGTAGTTTCGAGGTATCCGAGTTTAAGTAGCAGTATAATTGGTGATGAGACACCGTTTTTATGTCCTTGTTGAATGATCTCTACATACCACCCAACTACTTCGAATTATCCAAATCCCCAAAAATAGTTTTTTGATATCTCGAGGTGTTACTCGGTCACAAAACTCGATAATCGAATCCATACTGAGACAACCCTCGAATTTCATTGCCTAAAAGTTTTGCATACTTGCCAACCGTCCCGCTTTTTGGCAAAGAATTTGTGAATTGTCCCGCGTCCCGCTTTTAGACACGTTTGTCCCGATTTTTGTACCCTGTATTTCATTTTTGTGACAATAACAATAAAATATAAAGATCTGAGCATTGCTTCTTCCAATTAGGTAATAAATCTGTAGAATTGACTACCGTCCCGTTTTATTGACGGGACGTCTCGTTTTATGCAATTGGAGCAAGGTTCCTTCCGTTGAGATAATCAAATTATAACAATTACTAAGACATCCGTACAAATAGTAATACTACTTCACTTATTTATGTACTAATGATCTTTGTCCCGCCAAACTTCCTTATGTCCCGCCAAAATTCATTCCTCCGTCCCGCCAAAGACTTGCTATAGGTTGGCAAGTATGGTTTTGTCACCTTGGAAATGTGAATTATCAAAATCGTGACCCCAGGTGCACATCTGTAACCCATGAGCACTATCCTGAAAATTTGGGCTCTTAGTTGATAAAACTCTGTTCTGTGGAGAGGATACGGATAAATATAGTATACTAAGGCAGTAAGATCAGAACTGGGCCGCTATACTATATATATAGTATATTAGTCGGCACAGTAAAAACCAAGGCACTCATTTCAAACGTGGGCCACTATATTATAGTATATTCGGCACAGAAAAAATTGTCTGGTCCATAACTTTTTTTGTTTATTTGTTTGTTCGGAATTGATTGAGGAACTGAAGAGTTACAGACTTTAATTTGGCAAGAGGGTGGAGAATAATGAATAAATGCAATTCACATCTTCTCTCCCAAAAGGTGACAAAAGTTTTAGCCATTTAATTCGAGGGTTGTTCCAGTATGGATTAGGCCTGGTAAAATATATTAATTGTTTTTTGTTTATCATCCGGATTTTTTCAGAAAATACGGACGGGATTTTATTTTTATTTTTTTATTTCATCACGAGCCCTTCGGTCTCGGTCGCTTTGCGACAGATCGGTGCTACGCACCTCAAGTTAACGGCCGCTGTGCGGCCTTACTCCTCACAAAATGGTAGAAAGGGACGTTATGATTTTGAATTTTCATTAATTTGTTGACCTATTTGTGTAAACAACAACAACAACAACAACAAATACTCATATTAGAATTTATAAATGCGAAATTCGTGTTCAGCATACTTGTTTACCTATAATACCCGTTGAAAGCTAACTTCTAGGTTGATTTTGAATTTTCATTAATTTGTTTACATATTTTGTGTAAACAACAACAACAAATATTCATATTATAATTTTTAAACGCGAAATTCGTGTTCAGCACACTTGTTTACCTATAATACCCGTTGGAAGCTAACTTCTAGGTTGATTTTGAATTTTAATTAATTTGTTTACCTATTTTGTGTAAACAACAACAATAAATATTCATATTAGAAGTTTATAAATGCGAAATTCGAAATCAGCATACTTGTTTACCTATAATACTGTTGAAAGCTAACTTCTAGGTTGATTTTGAATTTTCATTAATTTGTTTACCTTTTTGTGTAAACAACAACAAATATTCATATTAGAAATTTATAAATGCGAAATTCGTGTTCAGCATATTTGTTTACCTATTATATCATTTGTTACCAATTTTACATTTGACAGTTAGTTTATATCTCATATATTAATGCGGTTTCTATTCCCCCATCACTTTAATACAATCCGGACAAACACACACACAAACAAACACACACACACACAACAATCGAGATTTAATAATATAGATATGCAAATAACATCATTCTGTGCCAAACAATAAATTTTCTTTTTTTGCTAAATGTCATTCTATACAACGGTCATAGTACATAGGCTAGCGGCCAGTTAAAATAATTCCTATATTATTTCCCGTAATATAATCAGCCTGTGCTGAGGCCTTCGAACGTACGCAACGTTTCCAAGGGAAGAAGGTTTACGAATGTGACAGACCGTACTTTTATTACAAAATGGCAAAAACGTGACGTAAAGAAAGGGGATGCATAATTTTCGTTAACTTAGTGTTTCATTCCAAATATTAAAAATGCAACCGGGATACGCGCTACCAGTGCTCGACAAAATGAATTTTGATGGTGGCTAATTAAGCCACCTCACTTTTTCTGGTGGCTAAAGAATAAAAAACGGCCGATTTAACAAAACACTGATGACTTAACAAAGTTCTGCTGCCGTATTCACTAAGAACTTAAGATCGATCTTGGTGCTTAAGTCTTAAGTTCGATCTTAAGTCGTATTCACTAAGATCGGTATTCACTAAGATTTAAGTTCGATCTTAAGACCGAACTTAAGACCGAACTTAAGCAACTTAGAGAGGTGTCTTAAGTATTGTACTTGATTCGATTTTCACTAATTACTTCATAAACGTTGTTCAAACTGACTTCTATCCCACATTTAATCTACCTTGATTGAATTAGACTTCAAATAAACTTCAAATATTTCTTCTTTGTTCCTAATAATTTGACATTAATTGCGCTCAAAAATAAAAATAAAGAAATATATATTTTTCTAGATCAATAATAAATAAACACTTGCCATAACTAAATTATACATTAGTTTTGTATTTAATTAATAAGATAATGCTCTATTCCAATTTCCAACCATATTTACCTTAACGTTATTTTTAAGTTCGATCTTAATTCTTAGTGAATAGCTCTAAGTTCGGTCTTAAGATCGATCTTAAGACTTAAGATTGATCTTAGTACTTAAGTTCTTAGTGAATACGGCCGCTGATGCCGTAAAACAACACTAATATTTAAAATAAATGGTGCCACGAAAAATATAATCTACACAAGTCAAATAATCCACTATTTATGGTAGATTAGTTAAATTGTATTAAAGAGTTAGGAGAATAGAAAGACATTATTTATAGAACATCCTTATATCTAGAGTCTAGACTGTCTATTTCTAGACGGTCTATAAAGCCCATATAAATAAGCCAAAAATTTGTAGACCGTCTATAAATTCTCTAGACCAGATGCCCTGCTTTTTATGGGTAATACTAATGTATATGTAAGAAAACCTGGTCTAGAAATAGACGGTCTACATATAAGTTATCTCTTATTGATATTTACTTTTGAAAAGGATTCAGGTTTATCAGGTACAGTTAACATATTTTACTTCAGGAAACTTGTAAACAATGTTGTCACTAAAATATCTTTGTGACGATGGGAAATTGGATATAAGTTATTAGAATATGAATAAATTGCATAGAGTTTTACATTATTACACAAAAAAAAGTATTTATTTATAACTGATTATTTACTGAATAGTTACGGATATTTAGAAGTAATAAACCACACTAAATAAAGCACTAAAATACCTTATCCTAAAGTAAGAGATAATTTCAATTATACAATTTCCTTAACTGAAGTACATCTGTTTAAGAAATATTTATACTCCCTCTATTTACTATACAACAAAAATATAATAAATCGGTTTTAAGTAACGTTTCAAAGGGATCAATGTGTGACAGACCCTCATTTTATTGACATAATGGAAAAAAATTACAAAGAGAGGTGTTTAATTTCGGAAATTTTGCGTTTAGTACGTTGTGGATGACCCTTAACTTATAAACAAAATCTCTAACCGTTAACCTCATTTGCAGAGGTTACCTTGTTAACCGAATCCAGGCTTATGGATATTGCTAGTAACTCTATTCTCTATTCTTAATGCAATTGTTATTAGGATCTTTTCTTGCAATCACAACCTACTTTCATACATCCCTTTTTAACTACTCTCTTCCAACTACAAATGTTTGACCAATTTGTTGCATCAAGAACGCTATATCTTAAAAACTATACAGATGATCCCTTTGAACAGGAGTGTAGGAAGCTGAAGGGAAATGTACATAAAACTGCTTCACAGAAGATCAGTGAATTTGGTGACAAAATAACTGATGCTAAAGTTAATATGGTTGCGAAGTTTAAGGTACCTTTACTATTTCATTTTTGTAAGACAAATACTTATGAACATAGCGAAACGAGAGTAATTTATGGTGACTTATGGTCCATCAAGCAAAAATGCACAAACTCTACTATTGATCAATTTATATTTTAATATAATAAAATTGAATGGATTCTAACACTACAGTACACTCTCACGATTCCGAACGGGAGATCCAAAATGATATTCCCAAATAAATGTGCGAAAACTCTAAAATATAGCTATGTTACAAAGGTAATACAGGTAAACCTCCCAAAGCGGCACCTCCGAGTAGCGGCAACCTCCGAGAAGCGGCACAAAATCATTCTCCCGATGGGTGCCGCTTTGGGAGTTTTACCTTATGAGCAACCTCCGAGTAGCGGCAACCTCCGAGAAGCGGCACAAAAAAATTCTCCCGATGGCTGCCGCTTTGGGAGGTTTACCTGTATACTATAAATTAGTCTCCTACAAGTATTTTGTATTTTAAATAGTACATTACATGTTTTGTTCGTGGTAAAAGGTTTTGATAACTTTGGGTCAGATTTTGGAGGTTCTCATTTATAGATGCCTATAGAAAATGTATTACTTTACTAATCGGAACAGATAATTTTGAATCAGAACCTTGCTGTTCGGATTATCGAGGGTCTACTGTACTTCCATGTTAGTATTAACAAGATTGCTGTGCAGTTTTGTATTTTGTTGGAATCAACGATTGAGGCAAGAAATCATATTGTATTTAACATAAATTATAACTATTTTAGATTTTCTGATTGTTTGTTCCTTTTGTTGAATATTATTGAGATTTTATACATTATATATTGGCATAACGATATTTATTTATCTATTAGGATATAGAAATTATCCGTTCAAACGACATAAAAACATCAACAAATGAAATTTTCAAACAAGCCAATACAAACATAAAGAATTTACGTGGCTTTATCAATAGACAAATTAAATCAAACGTTATCCCTGGGATTATGAATATAGGAAAACTATCGCAATCTGAAACAAATTTTAACGCAGAAAATTATCTCACTTCATCTATATCCTCTACTGACATCAATGAAATTGAACGCCAATACGCAACCATGGGTAAACGTCAGTCTGTGATTAATTTCAAACCGAAACAGGATTTATTCCTTGAAGCAAATCGACCAGATCGCCCCCCACCTCCTATCCCACTTCCCTATTCCAAACACATAGAGGCAAAGTCCCTACAAACAGATCACAGTGGCCAGTCTATTTCTGATGCTTTAACTCCGCCATTACCGCATAAGAGGACTAAATCTCTTCATAATGATGTGAGACAAGAAGTAAATCTCATCTCTTTCGATGGTCCCGCGCAAACTAATTTGTTTTTTGTGCCATTAACACAACAAAAACAACAACAACAACAATTTGCACCTCAACCATTACCTCGAACATTTACAAATCCACACACCCAATCCAACTATGGGTCAACAACAACTTCAACAAAGACAACAACAGGTGCTGATACAGATCTGTTATTGATAAAACCAACTACTGAGACAAATCTAGATGATCTGATTCCCTATAAAGTCATATGAAACATATACACAAATGAATTTTAATCACAATTCAGTACTTTATTGATGTGGTTTGTTGTATAAATAAACTTGTGTTATGAAGATTTGTTGTTGTGTTAATAACTGTTCGGTTGTGGTAGCATGTTGATCAAAATATGGGAAACTCAAGATATAAAATTCCAACCTTCTCTTATTAAGAATTATTTTAAATATTGGAATCATGATATGCTTATATGCATAGAGTGACTAGAGTCCGAATTATTTGGAATAAAAATAAAAATTCAGTCCATAATCCATTTGTCTAGAATTACCTAGGTGTTATGCGTATAATACGTAATATGTGATATTGCTCCACGTATTACAAATATTTTCTTAATAGTTATATCGAATATATCTATATCCATGTGGATAGAAAGGTACAATAATTGGTTTATTACGAAAGCAAAAAATTTAGTTATAATAACCTTTTTCCCCTATCATGCAATGAAATATTTCGGAGAGACAGTTGTGTACAACTTTGGTACGATATCTATGCACAGTGATTTTTGTGTATTCGACCTCTTTTGTACAGGGACAGTTAACCTGATAAGGTGAGCGGTTTTATGATTAAAATACAATCAAATATAATTACTAAATAAACTAATTTGTTACTATTTATCTAAGAAAAACAGTCAGGGTCTTTATGCTCATAATATAGACTTCTAATAAGCGAACGCAAACCAAACAAACCTAAATTGGGACCCATAATGCCCATTTATTGTTTAAAACATGTACACAACTATCTCTGTACACAACTATCGCACTCGTCTTGTACACAAATGTCTCTACACAACTGTCGTACTTCCAAATATTTTACCTTCTAAATGGCTTAATTTTTGTTCTAGTATATTTAAAACATACTATAATACGTTATACGCTTGGGAGAATTCAAGTATTATTATTGTATTAATCAACTTTGAGAAATATAATTTCAAATCAACCGAAATTTCAACTAAACCCCCCGCAGCAACGGGTGCACAATTGCACAAGTAGAAATTGATAAACCAAATCCGGGGGGGGGGGGGCAGGCTTGCCGTGGAGATGAAAAATCGCATCCATATCCAGACCATTTTTTGTGGATACATGGATATCCATTGAATATTGATATATTTCTAACACCTAATATCAACAAAATATCCAGAAGATTTAGGTTCTATAATTTATGTATATTTATTATTTATCAACTAAATATTGTACTATATAATCAAAGTTTGTCAATATCGCTATCATCCTCAAAACATCTCTTTTTGGGTCATTATTGATGGCTTCTGCTAGATTATTGGGTTCGATACAAATCCTAGCTTTTTGAATAGTCCATCGCGACAAATTTTTTGGAATTTCATTGTCTATTCTATGGTTAATCAATGAGCTAAAAAGTATATCAAGTAGGATAAACGAAAAGCCAATTAAAAATCATGGCAAGTAAATATTCAGGAGTGACGTAAAATAATTAAGGAGATAGACAGGTCAATCTCAGGAAATATAACAAAGTCCACATTTCTTGTATTGGCATTCCCAAATATACTTTGACATGCAAGGTTTCCAAATGTGAAAGAAAAATTCGATTCGGTTACTATTTTGACCTTTTTGACGTCACTAAAGGTCAAAATCACCTTATTTTAAAATAATAAGGCTAGTAAATAATTTTATCAGATGAAATAAATTAGGTGTGTAAAAAAAACAAGGCTACTTAATTTTCACACTCATTTTTAGAACCCTGGTTTGAAATATTTTTGAAGTCAAATTTGAGATGGATATGACAAAAACTCCTTCTCCATGGATATTCATATCCACGGCAAGCCTGGGGGGGGGGGGGGGGGGCAAAGCCCCTGCACCCCCCTTCATGCACCGTTGAGATAATATATTTATTGATTTAATATGTTGTTGAATTATATAAATTCTTGATATATTTTCTAGTTTGACAATAACTAACTTGTCTAGCAACTGCGAAATCGTGGAAATCGGAAATGATTTACCCGTGAAAATAATTGATGATTATGTGTCGGCAATAATAAACCCGACAGCTCTGGCGTCGAAGATGTATGTCATCCCTCCTTCCTGTTGGGAGATATTCGAAGCAAGAAATTCGGGTAGTTTGTTAGTTAATTTTGAGTATAATATTTTGGGAAAAAAAATTGACCGGAGCAACGAGTGCACCGTGCACCCGTGCCGCCGGCGCCCTAGACATGCGATCATGTTATTTAGTCTTATTCAGTTTGGCATAAATCAAAATGATCACTTAGGAATTATATACAAAAATTAAATACAGAGAATCCCTGTACGCTTGAATAGGGTGTTAATTTACACACAACAAACTTCAAAATGTTTAGGGTTTATCGCATTTTTAGGTATTATTCGAAAGACAATCAATATTTTTTCCAAACTAGTAATTAATATACAAATTTATTACATCCCTGTACGTCTGGGCAGAAAAACCAAAATAGTACGTGTAATTGAAATCCCTGTACTGTTGACAGGAATGGTCTGTTAGTAATCTAGTTGCGTATTATAAGATATTCCTAGTTATTTTGGTACTAACATCAAATCAACTGTTTTACAAACCCAATACACCTTTACTTTAGACATGTTACCTGTCAAAATTGACTTTGATAACTGTCATTATAGCTAGTAGTTTTTAAGCAGTAGTATTACCTAGGGTTCCAAAATTATTGTTATTGTTTTGATTCTTGAAGGCTACATTTCATACTTTGCAAAAAGGTTCAACCTCGTCGCCTAGTTTTTGGCAACGTCAACTACTAGATCTAACACAAATAGAATGTTTGCCCCCCCCCTGGCAATTTATATGCCCCCCCTAAGTAAAAAATCCTGGCAACTTCCCTGAACATAAGGAATAGGAATCATTACGCTATACCTAATTTTCGCTTGTTTAAAGCGTTTCACTGATCTCTCTTTCGTTAATTCTGCCAGATCCTGTAATTCCTGTTGTCGTATCATTTCGCCCATTCTTTCAAATTCCATTTTCCTTTGATTGTCACACAAATGACAAATAACTGACTCTCCAAAGCTTCTTCATCTGGACGTCAGTAACCGCACAGGGTAAAATCGCATGACAAACCATACCACAGTCCTTACCAAGGTTTCATCCAGGCGTATGCGGCGCGTATTTTGGAAGGATTTTAATCTAGGCGTACAAAAATCGAGAGATGCTCCCATAGAATTAATACAAAATGATCAATTTAGTCGCGTTTGAACAAGCTCAAGCTAAATCTAGGCGCGCGGTAAATTTTTGTCTGGATGAAAGCCTGGTCCTTACAACAATGTGTCCACTGTGAGTTCATTGTAAGAAATGCAGACATTCGTAGTCGAATATCTGAATCAATATCAATTGTTTCAACTTTCTCAGTTATCCCCATCTCTTCGGCAAGTTGTTCTTCTGTTTGGAGTTCAGTTGTCACTTCTTTTGGAATGTTTAGAGGGAAAATTCCAACTCGTGGCTTTCCTCCAAATTGAGCTTCGTGAGGTGACCGCCCAATACCTATTTAAAAAATTTGTTATATGTAGTAGGGATCTCCCAGAAGTCTACGAACGCGTGCACTTCTTGGACAATACTCCGATTTTACTTTTACCTGAATGAAACCTGATTTTCTTTTTCATTGGACAAATCTTAGCCCTCTGACCACTTTGTGGTGAAGTTATCCTTTTAACAACAAGCAAAAATTATTTCAACATCCTGGTTCGCTTGTTCCACATAAGCTTGAGATTGTGAATGGCGTGGCTTTCCATGTACAGTCGACACTCGGGCCACATTGTCAAAACTCTTCTTTTAAGATTTAATAGGTAAACTGTTTATTACAGATTTATCATTTTACAGCAATAACTATAGCGAATTATCTGACTGAAGGATGTGAGGCAGGGGTTTATCTAGGATTTTCTTGGTCGGCACATTTTTTGATAAAAGTAAAAATTGTATGGCGCCCTAAAGGTGTTAGCCATAATACTTTATCGGTACAATTCAATGATGAGGCATTATTTTAAGGATACAAAATATGTACGGTACCCAAACAGGAATTTATCCAGGAATTTCTATGGCCAAAAATCTTGCCAGAGACCTGGCACCAAATTAAGTGCCAACGGCACCTAAATGGAATCACACTGCGGGCACTTTTCCACCTCAACTGATGCCTGGCTGGCACCTAAAAGTGCCGGCCAGGCATCTAGATAACCCCTGATGTGAGGTGCACCCTTGTCACAAAAGATATCTAATATCTGATAAGCAACTTCTTCAGCCTTTTTAGTCTTGAGAGCTCTTAGTGAAATAAATTTGGTGAGATGGTCCTGATAGTTCATAATGAATCGATAATCACCATCTGCCTGGCTCTGCATGTCGATTAAATCAACCTAAAGAGTTAATTATTTAATTATTTGAATATAGGTATTCCCTGACACTTCGAGTTCAAATTGCTGAAATCAGAGGTTTTACAGCTAAAGACTTTCGAACCTTCCGTTTTTTCAGCTGACAAGTTTCACAGAGACCCAAATAGACTTGCATTTTGCTCCTTTGTAACATTAGCATACTTTTCTCCTATTTTGCGATGCATTATACTATCTCTATGTCCAGTTTAAGATGAGATGAATGAATAACGTTGAATAATTCTTCAATGATAACATAGCGCAATTGAGTTCCTCTTTTTGTTAAATTCTTGATAACTTCTCCTTCAGCGGTGGTCCTTATGTGTCTTCTTCTGTTTTCCAATTCGATCAATCGATGGAGAATTTGATAGTATTTCTCGGTGATAGAGATTCCTCAATTGTAAAATATTTATTGTTTTTTATTGTTAGTTATTTTTATTTTACTTAATCACAAGAACTGGATGCGAATATTACTAAATTATGAATTTAGTTCATTTACACATGCATTGATTGATCTAGTCATACGTCCATGATTACTAAAACCCAATATTTATTCTTGAGTTGATTTTTTATTTAACTTTTTTCTGCAGTTTTAATAATTTATTATTTAGTGCTACTCTTCAGTAGTTAGTGTAAATCAAAATTCTAGTTAATTAAAAAGAAATTGACACCAAAAAGTTGGCCCCCACACATAACCAGATTCCGGCAAAAATCGGAGCCTATACAGGCTATACTCAGGGGCGTAGCTAGGGGGGGGGGGGGATATCCGGATGAGAAACTTTCATAGTCCGTACGCTAGATACTTTCTAGAAATTGGATTCTTAAAAAATCCAATTATAACATTTCAAATGTGATAACTGGCCGATTATTTTGGGTACGTATTAATGCGGTTAAGATTAGCGAGGGTCTACTGTATAGTATTCAAAAATCCTGGAAAATTTAATTTTAGATTTTCAAAATAGGGCCGATAACAGTAGAACCTCGTTAAGTACGAACACCAGGGACCGTCAAATATGTTCGCCTTCTCCCGAATTAGTATTAATAGGTGTAACTCACATTGAAATACTTGAAGGGGAAGCAAATTCTCTTTAAACTCTATTTTAACCTTTAAGAATTTAGACAATGTTAGATATAGATTTTACAGCAATCTCTGAATACATGGAGGAAGTGTGCTATGGTGGGTTGAATACATCTTTAATTAGTCAGGGAGGTAAAGATTGTGCTGAATTTCTCTCTTTTGAGCAGAAAATATATGAAACTATGCTCTCAACTTTAATTATGTTAATCTCGAGTTTTATCACCTGGTATTTCATTTCCCTACCGAAAATCTATCCGAAAGACACCAATCCACTTGGTCAACGGCTTTTGTTACTTTCCCTGGGAATAATTTTTGGTATAGAAACTGGTTTTAAATTCGCCTCACGAAAACTTTTATTTTTCCTCAATCCGTGTCATATGCTAACTGTTCTGCAGTTATTGATTCTCGCCTCGAAGCCAGGTCATATATCATTTACAATGTTACGGATCATG
This sequence comes from Hexactinellida sp. DTS-2022, assembly GCA_028753945.1. Taxonomy (NCBI): domain Eukaryota; kingdom Metazoa; phylum Porifera; class Hexactinellida; species Hexactinellida sp. DTS-2022. Next base: position 2,320,072 of record JAPNXP010000003.1, read on the forward strand.
TTGCATTACGTCTATGGTGCATTTATCGCGATTTTTCTCGCTCATATGGAAGGTCGGTATTTTTTCGGTGAATTTGTTTCATTCTGGATTCATCATATCCTTCTAGCATTCATAATCCCCCCTTACATGGTGTATATTTGGGGCCCAGAAAGTGTTGAGCCAATTTTCAATCTCGGTTGGAACGCATTGACCGGAATTATTTTCGGTATTCATCACCATTATATCCTACAACCGATTGGGGCTCTAACACATGTCAATCTTAACTATATTCTATGTCCGGCGGAGCGGGATCCATTTCGTGGACAGTACTACAGGTTTGCAGCGATTTTCCATCAATCCCTTTGTTTGTGTTTCATTGGGAAAGTATATGGAAACTTCATTCGCTACGTCATCATTCCACTTCTACCGAAAATAGATTATTTTCCCGACAAAAAAAAAGAAGTTTAAGTGAAAACCTGTTTTTCTAGCTTGTGTAATCATTTGATGTATTATTAATTTATTATGTATTCGTTAGGAAATCATTTTAACTTTATTCAAGTAGTTTTACCAAATCTTTGTGCTTAGATTTGTTTATACTATCATGCGATGGCCCAAACATGGTTAATAAGGAGCAGGGGCGGCGCCAGGAATCGAAGAACGGGGGGGGGGGGGGGGGGCTGGGAATGCCGAAACTTTTTTTCGAGGGGCCAAGCGTACGCTTCAAATTAACATTTAATTATTTCGAGTAATAAGAATGCACGTACAATTGCCAGAAGAATGAGAAAACATAGTTACATACAATAAAAATATTAGTATATAGTAGTTGGCTAGTCTCAAATTGCAACTTTTTTTGTCCAATTCAAAAGAATGCGCGGAGGCTTACCCAAAAATTACGAGGGAGGCTCTCTAATATTACGGGGGGGCTTGAGCCCCGCCGAATTTGGGCTGGCGCCGCTACTGATAAGGAGACCACTAGCTGAAACCTCTAAAGCTCAGATTTTTTTCTTATTTTAATATATCAAAATATATTAAACACTTAAAAGTCAACGGATTTTTTATTTGACTAATTTTTTTTAACGGCTTTCTTAAACTAGATCGACCAACATCTTTTCTATCTATTTATCTATCTAGTTATGTTTACTGTCTGTATATATATATATAAATGAGAATCCTTTTATAGAGCTGAGCTCTAGTAGAGTTCAGATTTTTTCCCATATTAAAAGCCCAGGCTTACTTTCTAAAGGTCAGTTCCAAACTCTGGGGAAAACTGACCTTTCTCAGTGCTTGAATACACATACTGAAGAACTGTACACTACTAGAGCTGAGCTCTATATAAGTTATTTATATGTAAATAACGGCTTCGCAAAATTGAATTTTTGAGGTTATAAAAGTGTCTGAAAACTACAATAGAAAATCCAAAATTGCAGTGTGCCGACGAATTCCCTTTGGAGGCACTATCTTTTGGTGGCTACTGGTTGGGTAATTGATAGTGCCTCAAAGGAAAATCCTGTCGGCACAGCAATTTTGGATTTTTTTCGTTTTGTCATCATCACAATGAAGGTGTTAAATTATTTCAGAAAGGTGTTTCAGAAGGCAACGACCCTTAGAATGGTGGAAGTTTCCATTTAGCTCACTTCATTTGAGAGATATTCAAGTTTCAGTAGAAAATAATCTCTGATGACTCAGCATTTTTAAAGTGCGTGTTGGGTGTTCACCCAACACCAACCAACCCATTCGAAATATATAATTCACAAGATTGTAAAAATACATTTTTTAAATGATGTCATCATCACCTCAAGGTGTTAAGAGTCCCAGGGCTGTATCAACTCATTTTGAGTTGGCAAAAAAACTCATTTCCTCCCTACCAACTCATTCAAAATATATGTACCAACTCATTCAACTCTTTCATTTTTATGTAACCAACTCATTCAACTCATTCAGAAAATGAGTTGATTGTACCAACCCATAATGCCAATTTTGCAAAAGTACAAATTCAATTGTATTATTCATTGATAAATAAGGAGTATAAGCTAATTAATTCATTATTATAACAGATTACTTATATGGAGCTCAGTTACTAGGTTTCACTTTGATGACTAATAATTTTATAGAATGCATTGAAATTGACTAAAAAAGAGGTGTCGGTTTAACACAAGTATATGTATTGAATAAATTAAGCTCTATCAGCGCTTAAACTTCTGTGGTAACTGAACTGCCATATAAGGTAGTGTTTCAATTCTAAAAGACCCATAAGCTCAGAAATGAAATTTAGACCTAAATAAAAACCTACTTCAGTTACCATTAACTCAGCTCCATATAAGTATTTTGTTATTATTATAATACTCACTAAACTGACTAAAGTATTAATTAAATACTAATAAACTAATTAGTACACGTATAAGCTTAATCTCCACATGACTTAATCTAGAAAATTCATTCTAAACGTATTTAAACCAAATCACGGTTTGAATGAATTGGACTCTTTTCAATTCATTTTCCACTGTTAACAACTCATTCAACTCATTCCTTTCCCATCACCAAATTCAACTCATTAATTTTCCATCACCAACTCATTCAACTCATTCAAAAAAATGAGTTTTTTTGCCAACTCAAAATGAGTTGATACAGCCCTGCAGACACTCAAGACCCACTTGTATAGGTGGTAAGTGGCATAAGGACCAATTGATAAATTTAAAGTTTGTTTCTATTTTATATCATGTCTGAGATTAATGAATTTAGCTAATAGTATAAATAATTAATTAATTTCTTATTATGTACAGCAAAATAAATTAAGTTCAATTATTTCCAATAATTATTAACTTGAATTGAATTTCACTATAATATTTGAATTCAGCGTACTCGATAACCCCAATAATCTAATTGGAAGGGTTTCTATAAGTTAATGCACAGTGCGAATTAATTTGAATTAAATATTACGGTGTATCCATTGTGCAAGAATAACCTCGCAGAATTAAATATTACCACATATTCTGTTTGTTATGGAATGTAAAATCTTAGTTTACAATTAGAAAATAGAAGCCATCTCACAAGTGGAATCAATATAATTATCACAAGTTGAAACAATAGAATTAGATTTAACACTTTCAATTGAACTGTTAGTAAACAAAGGAAATTTGCAACTCAATTGCACAATTAATTGTGGCACAAACAAAACCCAATTTTAAAATTCGGGCACTGAAAAGGTGTAGAATAATATTCTCTATCGAATGCATATAAATTGAATATTTGGGCACTATTTATTGTTCCTGTTGTAACATTAAACAGGTGTGAAATGTGTCTACAAAATGTAAGCAAAAATCGTGACTCCAGGTGCACATTTGTAATCCATGAGACACTTGTCATGAAAAATTGAAAATTTGGGCTCAAAACTCTGTTCTGTAGAGGGGATACGGGCTAAAAATTCGTAACCAAAGCAGAGTTAGAATCGGGTTCGGGTCGGGTTCGGGTCGGGCTCGGGTTAAGATTCGGATTTAGAATCGGGTTCGAACTTAGTGCGTAATCTACACTTATATACACATCGGGTCGGGTCGGGTTCGGGTTGAGTCAGGTTCTGAAAAGTGGACCCGATTCCAACTCTGAACAAAAGCAGTGAGATTAGAACTGGGCCACTATACTATTGTATAGTCGGCACAGTAATAATATTATAACTAACCAAGGCACTGAGGTTAGAACTGGGCCACTATACTATAGTAAATAGGTGTCGGTCAATACATATGGTAATTCCTTAGTTTTATTGATTTAGGGCGACCAACATAAACTATTAGAATACATTGGTATTGTGTTCGCATCTTGAGTTTTAGTAAATATATAATACTGATGGTAAATCAGACATGCGAATATTTTGGATTTTGGTATTTTCGATTTTCGAGTCTTGAGATTTTGTACATTAGTCTTTGATTATACTGGACCAGAGTCACGAAATACACTTAGTACAGTCTTACAAAATTTTGTTTAATAACTCTAAGATATTTTTAAGGAAATACTGTATGAAATCTCTAGTTCTAGATATTAGTATTTGTAGTATCCATGTTTTTATTAGTGTTGTAAAATTTCCAAAAATTTTGTTTTCTATGGAAATTTCCGGAAATTTCTGGAAATTTCTGGAAAGATTAAATATATTTCAAATTATGCTTAGGATCTTTATTTGAAATTGCCAAAATTTATGTGCTACTTAAGTTAGACTGTCATGAGTGAAAATAACAAGCGCACAGTAACAACTCTACATTATAGATATTGTTTATTAAAATAAAAAAAACTAGGTAAATCTAATAATTTTTCATTGTAAAGTTTCCGGAAATTTAGATATTTTTTGGAAATTTCCGGAAAATTTCCAGAAATTTCCTAGGAAATTTTCCGACCTTACAACACTAGTTTTTATAACCGTATCTGCTTAGAAACTAAAATTTAATTGGCACACATTTGTTCCAAGCAATTTGTCGAGATCTTGCTTAATAAATATGTATGTAACAGGCCTGGGCAGTGGCGGATTTAGGGGGGAGCACAGGGGGCACTTGCCCCCCCCCCCCCACCCTTGAAAAATATTGCCAATGTAATATGTGCAAAATTTAGGTTCCCCCTTACCTAATCCTGGATCCGCCCCTGGGGTAAAAGTAATATGTAATTATCATTATATTACGATCTTTGGTAATATAATTGTAATGGTAATTATAACAGGGATAAACAAGTAATTGTAATAGTAACATATTAAAATTAAATAAATTGACCCTAAGTCTTTATTGTAAGTGGGTTATTGGGACACATTGGTTCCTATATATTTGTCCCAATTAGGCAGAGTTCACTGAATTAGCATAAATTACACTTCTATATGGAGGGAATAGAAATTGGAGCTGGTTTTCTCGATCCAGAGCTTCCATTTAAATTTGAAAAACTTAAAGAGAGTTATACAAAAGAAAAATCAAAAGTTATTTCATTGAAAAATTCTTTAACTGAAGAACAAATTAAGACGAAGCTACAAGACCAGAAAATAACAGAGCAGAATCAGAGAATAAGACAGTTCAACTTTGAGCAGGATTCGCTGCTTTTTAGGTTCAAGTTAACTACTTAATATTGTATTGGAATTTCTTCAGTCAACTGTTGAAGTCTATTTGTGTACAGTGGCGGTCCGAGCAAAAGCCTCGGAATAAAACATTCTGCCGCGGTCCCAGCCCAGGTTGTTAGTATAATTGCACGGGGCATGCTCCGGATTTATACTAAAAGCTCCAGATCCTGCGACCGCCCCTGTTTGTATAAAAGGCAGGCGCGGCGCCAGAGGGGGGGCAGCCGCCCCTCTTAATTTAAATTCTGCCCCCCCCCGCAGGTGGGGCAGGATTTTAGGATATTTTCAAGTTAAAATCATATGTGATAACTTCGCCCAGGGAATCCCTGGACTCATGCCAGGAATCCTGGAAATTTAGTCATTCCCCTGGACACATTTCTAGAGGCTCGAGGTCTAAAAATTTAGCTCGCTCTATTTTCATCAAAACATACATATTGTTACCGTATATCTCCAATAGTAGCATGGCCCCACCCCCCAAAGTTGCAAATAATTAAAAAAATATTATTTATGATAACTATTTTCTTCAAGAATATAACAATATTTTAATACAATGCTTATTTAGTAACGGGTATATAATCAAATAAAATTTCAAATAAATCCCTGCATTTTCGATTAAGTCCCTATATCCCTGGATAGTTTGTAAGTATGACAAGTTCATCGTAGCTCCATTGTTTTTAGATAAATTCTGACAGTTGGAATAGCTGCCCCCCTGAAAAAATGGTTGTCCCCCTCTGCCCCCCCCCGCCCCCCCCCCAGTTCGAAAAACCTGGCGCCGCGCATGATAATAGGTCGAGTCGTGACCTTCGTTATATAAGGCCTTACTACTGAGTAGATTTTGCTGGACCATGGATTACTTAAAGGCCATTGATTATTAGCTGACATATCTTTATCTCAATAGCTAGTAATGATAGACCTGTGAAATGCATTATATTTGTATAGGAAGTTATGAACATGATATCAAGGCATACATAACACCCTTTAGAATTGTGATATATCACCATTTGATTACGTAATCGCTATTTTTCGTGGGAATTATCGTGTTTTTAAGCCTACTTTTAACATAGTTAAACGCGTTCTAAATGTTCAAAATTATTAGGACTTAATTCTTTATATGGTAATACACTCTTATCTCAAAGATTATTGAAGTTAGGCCTATAAAATGTATTATTAATGAGTAGGAAGTAACCTATTTCGGATAGATTAGTACTAGCATAGTTTACATAAAATCGATAGTTTTTGAGTTATGGCTCATTTTAGGAAATATACATTTCCCTGGCAACCGAGGAATGTGTTAACATTCCATTTATAATTTTGATATACAGTGGAGCCTCCCATAACGGACACTCCAAATAGCGGACAACCTCTAAATAACGGACAACCCTCGTGGCACGGATTTATTTATTTAGCATATGTCTAATAGAAAAGCAACCTCTAAATAGCGGACAACGGTTCCAGTCCCAAGGTGTCCGTTGTTCAGAGGCTCTACTGTATTTCATTAAACTAGTTATGGACATCCTCATGTTCCAATTTTGAACATTTAGAACGCGTTTAACTATGTTAAAAGTAGGCTATAAAGACACGATAATTCCCACGTAAAATAGCGATTACGTAATCAAATGGTGATATATCACAATTATAAAGGGTGTTATGTATGCCTTGATATCATGTTCATAACTTCCTAAACAAATATAATGCATTTCTCAGGTCTATCATTACTAGCTATTGAGATAAAGATATGTCAGCTAATAATCAATGGCCTTTAAGTAATCCATGGTTCGGAGTAGTAGTAAGGCCTTATATAACGAAGGTCACGGTCGAGTCTATTCCACAAATTTGAATGAGACTTTTTATTAATAAATAAAGCATTATATTAGACTTAGTTCATGAATTTTTATCGCATTGGCATTCACGAATTGACCTGATCGCATTTTTATTTTAGTTGTCCGAATTGTATCAATTTTCGGAGATCTTTCACTGCATCCAAAAAGACGCTAATCGCATTGAAACATTATTAAAACTCGATTGTTGTGTGTTATGTGTCTGTTTGTCCGGATTGTATTAAAGTGATAGGGGAATATAAATCTCATTTCTAATTCAGCTAATTATTAACTTCCATCGGGTATAATAGGTAAACAAGTATACTATACTGAACGCGAATTTCGCATTTATACATTTCTAATATGAAAGAGTTGTTGTTGTTTATAAAAAATAGGACCGGTAAACAAATTATTGAAAATTCAAAATGTACCTAGAGGGTAACTTCCAAATGTTAGATAAGGTAAACAATTTAATCTTATTATTTATTGTCTATTGAAAAAAGCGAGACCGCGTAGTGTTTGAGTTATCCGTCGCGAAGCGACCGGGACAGAAGGGCTCGTATGTATATGTCTCTTGTTTTATTGTGTATTTGTTGTCTACATTTGTACATAAGTATATCGGCACGGGCACCTTTCATTAGAATTCGAAACTGACTGTACAGTAGTGTTCGCCTAATAACAATTGCTCTAATAGCTATATTGCTCAAGTAGCAAGTTATTTTCATTCCCCAAGCGAGCATTTACTCTTAATCTTGTTCCTCTAATAGCAAGTTCGCCTATTAGCAATCTAATTTCCTGCAAAATGCGACTTGTTATTAGGCGAACGCGAACGCCGCTCTATAACCTTTCTCTATTAGTTAGACCACACGAGTTCCTGTAAATTTCCCTGATTAACTGTTGTTAAGCGGGTATATTTATATGTACTACTCACTCTATAGGAATAATCAACTTTCCAAACGTGTACAAGTCCTTCAGGAAGATATACAAACGATGCTAACCAACGCAACAATAACAGCAACAAAGAAACCCAAACGTCCTTCCACTCCCCAACTTTCTCTCAGCACTTCTGTTTCTCGATCTAGCAGTACAACTAGCCTGCCCAATAGCGTATCGCATGATGGCACTAGCTTAGAGGCATTCGCGGTAGATTTATCTAATAAAATAACTGAAAATGAACAATTACACAACAAAATATTCGAGCAGACCTCTCAAAACAGAACACAAGTAGGAAAAATACCATATTTACTCGAATAGTAGCCCTACTCGATAATAAATTATCGAGATTAAATGCTGACTATACTAACTAGGAAAATTCGTAAATGTATTATCATACAACACCGCATAAGCATTTGGGGGGAGTTGGTTAACCGGTTAATGGATATAATGTATTTCCTCAAATAGCAAATTGTAGCTCAACTCAAATACTAGCAGTAGTGCTGCGAACTGAAACTGAATTAAAACTGTAACTGAATTAAAACTGAAATTGTTTTAGCGATTTTTCTAAACTGTAACTGTAACTGTAACTGAAATGTACTCGTTTAAAAACTGTAACTGTAACTGAAATGTACTCGTTTAAAAACTGTAACTGTAACTGTAACTGAAATGTATTTTTCTCCAACTGAAATTAAAACTGAAATTGAATTTCTTCAAATTAAATTCCGGTTTGCAGCACTAGTTAGTAATAATTAACTAAGGTTTAGTCGTAAAATAGGTGAAAGTTGTGAATACCTAACTAAGTACGAAATTGTATTGACTGTGGTAAAAATTGTAACTGAAATGAAAACTGTAACTGAATTAAAACTGTAACTGAATTAAGAATGTAACTGAATGAAAACTGAAACTGTAACTGAATTAAAACTGTAACTGAAATGAAACTAAAACTGTAACTGTAACTGTAACTGAATTGAATCAAATTTAATTCCAGTTCGCAGCACTAACTAGCAGGCGGATAAGATTAATAATCCGCGAGATATTAACTCGAATACATGCCTCACCAATTAAAATTGTCTTTATTTCTAACGGTCAAGCAATATACATACAATGAATTTATTGTATTGTATTGTATTCTCCTTTTGGTGCCGTTCAGACGTTACGTAACGCCAAATTCCAGCAAAATCAGACCTATTTCGTATTTTTGACTAATTTGCAATAGGATGGTCTATCACAAATTGGCTAATCTGTGACAGACCATCCTTTTTGTTGGAAGGGTTTACATAACGTTTGAATGGCCCCTAATGTGTTCGATTTTTATAGAAAATTGAGTTTGAAGCAACCATTTGTGAATTGAAGAGAGAATCCGAGTCGCTCTCTAAAGAACATGAAGAGCAGAAAACTCAATTTACAACATCTATGAAAGAACTGGAGAGTAGAAATATTGTACTCTGCACTCAAATAGAGCAAAAGTCAGAAGAAAATAGGTAATTTAACGAAATAAATTACTTATTTATTGGCCAATGCCTTTTATAATGTAATTTTAGGCCAATTTTTTTAACATGATTGAAATCATATATTATCGTAATTAAAATTCCCCAAAGTTAGACACCCCCTCCCTAAATCACAGCATTTTTGCTATTTTCTAACACATAAAGGACGGTCTGTATAACACATTTACCTTAGTTAACCGCCCCTCCCCCTCCGCACCCGTTTGAAGCACCATGTAATGTTTGAACGGCCCCATATACACTAACCAGCCAAAAGTATATGAACAATAGGGATGTACTAATGCACACACAATACTCGTCTGATAACTAATTAACGGCTATCTAAACTACTCTGAAATGACTATAAATATATTATCATAGATATACATTACAAAATATTGTGATTTCAATTCAATTTAGAAAATATCGACGAAGTGGCATAAGTGTTTCTGCCACGTGCCACTTGTGGCATAAGTGGCACAAAATGAAATGTGGCTGTATCACAGTAGAAAATAATCGGATTGTTTTTGAAATTATTCACTTAGAGTAATTTAACCATGTGGAATTCAAATCTTCCATCAGAATTAATACATTAACATTGCATCTTAATGATCACAAATTAATTATTTAATTATCTAATTATATATTTAATGATTTTAACGCCTCCATAAAAATGTAAATTCGAAAATTTTGCTGTTTTATTATACTTTACATATCGTTTCATGTAAATAGCCATTTTGTAGTATCTACTAATGTTATTATGCTGGTATAACCTCAAATGTCTGAATACAAATTATTGCTGTTCAAATACTTTTGGCCGGTTAGTGTATGATCATTCAATCAACACTTTATTTATAGGTTGCTCACACAAGAATCTACTGATTTAAAAGAAACTTTGAACAAGCTTGAAAGGAAATTAACAAATGATATTCAACAGCATTTAGAGCTTATCCAAGATAAGCTGCCATTTATTGACAACGAATTTTCGGAATTTAACATCTATAATTTAACTTCTTTCGACTACACACTCCACAACAATTTTATATTAATATTCAAACAAATTTCGAACTTTTTTATTGCTTTTTGCAACCAAACATCACTTTTTCATTCTTACATAGAATCAAGTATAAAAGTGATTGAATACGATCCTGACTCCAATCTGAAAATTATTCAAGCCAAGTTAATTTCAAAACTCCATCGAACAAAGTTCTATTCAAAACCAATTGAAAATTATTTAATTTTGATAACTCAATCTATTGAATCTTCTGAGTTTATACTTGAATGTAATACATTCAAAAAATTGTATGAAAATCTTGCTCTTTTTGTAAAATATGTTCGCATAATTGCGAAATATCACACTTTTTATTTACGTGAGCAATCAACAAATATTAAATTCACTCTCGAACTAAAGAAATGTTGTCAACAACTCAGAAATTTAATAGAAACATACCCAATTTCATTGGAGAAGTTATTAAGCATAATTTTTATACTAACACAGGCAGTTTCATTGGATAACTATCCTCGATTAATAGAAAATATTCAGGGCAACTTACTCCAATTATGTGTCACCACCAAAGACCTTTCACTGTGTTTCACAAACAAATTTAAATTGGAAGATCAATCACAGCTATTACAAGCTGTTCATGAGTCAGTACGCTCTGATAACCAGTGTATAATGACATCACTGGCTGGTCTTATGAACACGACGGATAAACTGATGCGGTGCTTTACAGAAAGCCTACCAATCATAACAACTTATGGGAAGTTAGCACTAAAGAGACAATCGGACTCTGGTTCTATTTCAGTCACAAAGTTACTTAGAGAAAAATCGAGAAATTATATGGAGAGACTCAACGGTAGGTTAGATTTCAGACATCATCCGGTCAAAATTTTATGCGCTCCTACATTTAGTTTGAGCTCGCTCACACGCGCCTAAAATACTCATTTTGTATTACGTCTAAGGGAGCATCTCTCGATTTTCGCGCGCCTAGAAAAGTTTCAATTCAAATTTACGCGCCTGAATGAATCCCTGATTAATTTTCACAGGACCTTTATACCTGCTAACTTAAGCCAGTCGAATCCCTAGATGGATGTAAAAACAATTATAGAATGCTCCTAAATACCTCCTATAAAAATAACTGTCACTGTAACGAATTTTCAGTGGAGAAGCTGTTAATATAGTGAAGCAAACAGCTGCATGTCCGGGGAATCCTTCATCCTTGGACAATTGGCAGGTATGGACATTGCACTAGTGAATCATAATGGTGAAATATTTATATACAATAGAACCAGGGAATTAAAGGTACACGAACGGACTGAATATACTCATTTGATTTCGAATTTACCCACGTTCAGTTCGTTCACGTTCACCTCCTAACTTCACCACCACCAGCGTTCGTTCAGTTCGTTCAGTTCGTTCAATTAGTTCGTTCAATTCGTTCGTTCAGTTCGATCAGTTCAAATGAGTTGGTGGTGGTTATTAGGTATGAGTGAGGCGCATGCATTAGTCAGAATTTGTAAGTTGTCATTAGTTAGAATATGGAACACTCGCGTTGGTCAGAATGGCTTTTTCGGTAAGTTGGCATTAGTCAGAATGAGTTTTCACTAAGTTGGCGTTAGTCAGCGTTTTCACTAATTTGGCGTTAGTCAGAATGCGTTTTCAGTTAATTGGCGTTAGTCAGAATGCGTTTCCAGTAAGTTGGCGTTAGTCAGAATGGATTTAGAATGTTGACGTTAGTCAAATCATTAATAAATTTCTCTCTTATATGTTCGCAATTTATTGGGATTTCAAAGAAATTCGTTCTACAAGGCGACAATTTGTAACGATCATATTATTCAAACAAAACCTTAGACTCACATTCATGATCATTGTGGGGAATCTGTTAAATTTGACTAACGTCAACATCCTAAATCCATTCTGACTAACGCCGACTTATTGAAAACCCATTCTAACTAACGCCGATTTACTGAAAACCCATTCTAACTAACTCCGATTTACTGAAAACCCATTCTGACTAACTCCAACTTAGTGAAAACTCATTCTAACTAACGCCAACTTACCGAAAAAGCCATTCTGACTAACGCCAGTCTTCAATATTCTAACTAATGACGCTTACAAATTCTGACTAATGCAGCGCCCCCGTATGAGTCCGTATGACAAGCAGGTATGAGTACATTGAGTAGTTATCTATTTATGTTTTAGTTTTCTAGTGATATATTTATATTCTACTTATGAATAAATGATTTAGTATATTTCTATTTTATCGATATTCAGGTTAGTTCTTTCAGTTCGTTCAACTGCCGTTCAGGAAACCGTTGGCGTTCGTTCAGTTCGTTCAGTTTAAATGCCATAAAAGTCCTGCGTTCACTTCGTTCGTGAACCTTACATTCCCTGAGTAGAACCTCGTTAATACGTACTCGTACACCAAGGACAGCCAAAATATGTATCCCTTAACCGGAATACGTATCATTTTCTTTGAAAAGGCATTGAAGGACTGAAATTGTGTATGTATTTGTAATAATCTCATATCTGATCTGTAGACTAGTCGGCCGTACCGCTACTAGTGGGGTTTCGTTCCATTACAGGAACTCATCAGGAGGGTGACCCTCGACCCCATGACTACCCCTGGTATCAGGGTGGTCACTCTTATTGCCACGGTGTCTCCTTAACGACCACTCGTGCCTCCTGCCGGTATAATAGTCCCATACTACTACCAGCCCCGATACTACACTCCTCTCACCTTATCTGTGTTCCCGATAGCGAACCAGAGTGAGTGCACCCACCTGCAGCTTTGCTAGTTGCCACAGGCAGACATGGAAGCCCATACATTCTTATTGTATCCTTCCATGGTATCCTACAGATCCCACCTTCGTCGCCAATGTAATAATCTCAATACTGATACTACAGTATTAATCAGAAATTCTTGTTAATAATTAACCGTGTTCGTATTAACGAGATTCTACTTTAATTTAAGGTTGAATGCACGGGTATTCAGGTGGCATCAGCTTAATATTTTGCATAAGCAATATGAAGGTGAAATTGTCATAACGTAATTCTGTATTTAAAAATCCCAAATTGCAGCCTGTGCCGACGCATTTCCCTTTGGAGGCACTATATTTAGTGGTTGGGTAACTAGTAGTGCCTTCAAATGGAAATACTTTCGGCACAGGCTGCAATTTGGGATTTTTCGCCATGTCATCAACGCTTCAAAGTCTCAACACCCATTTGCCAAGTTGTGACGAGCAACAAGGAACGATCGATCAATTTGAAGTTAGTTATTATTTTGAAACATCTTTGAAATTAATGACATTTAATTAATATTAACGCGTTTCGCTTGCTAGGTCGCTTCGCCGCAGAACACAACCATACACCAACCGCTTCGCGTTTGGTGTGTGGTTTATATACTTGTAACATCGATTATAAAGGGTAAATAGGCCTAAAATAGTCAAGTTTAACAATGTGAAATGTTTGTAATCTCGTCATCATTGGATATTGAGTAAGCATATTGGCAATCGGAGGTGACTAACGTGTCCGCATCATGAATGTACATGTTCTATTAAATTTTGAGAATTTTATCTCTTAGAGGGTGGGAATTATGCGCGATTAAATGAATTTTCAGGGCTCTCGAAATTTGACAATGACGTCATAACTTGTCGAGGTGTGAGAAATTTTGAGTGGAAACCCCAACTTGTTGGCGGGTGCCAAAAGTTGCCCCTATATGCCAAAAATCACATTTGGAAACCGTCCACTTTATTCAATCAACTCGAAACATACAAACAAATATATACACACATATATATATATATATACGAGCCCTTCGGTCTCGGTAGCTTTGCGACGGATCGGTGGCCTCAAGATAACGGCCGCTGTGCGACCTCACTCCTTTCCCTTTCTACTATGGAAAATTGTAGAAAGGGATGCCATGCTATATACAACCCTTTATACCATTTCCATAATTTTTAACTTGTTTTTCATATTCTAAATTTATAAATGCGAAATTCGTGTTCAGCCCAGTTCTAATCTTACTGCCTTGGTTTGTTATTATTAGTCCGTAGCTCATCCACAGAAAAGAGTCTATTTAACTAAGAGCCCAAATTTTCAGGATAGGTGTCTCATGGATTACATTCTACACCTTTTCACAGTGCGCGAATTTTTAAATTGGGTTTCGTTTGTGCCACAATTGAGTTGCAAATTTCCTTTGTTTTCTAACACTTCATTTCGTTTGAAAGTGTTAAATATAATTCTATTGTTTCAACTTGTGAGATCGAGTAGGCTTCTATTCCTAAACAACGACAGATTATGTGATTATATTTACTTCTGCGAGAATATTCTTGTCACAATGGATACACTGACATATTTAATTCTAATTAATTAGCTCTGTGTTTAACTTATAGAGACGCTTTCAATTAGATTATTGGGGTTATCGAGTGCGCTGAATTCAAATATTTAGTGAAATTCAATTTAGATTACGTAATAATTCTTGCAAATAATTGAACTTAGTTTATTTTGCTCTACATAATAATGGTGTTAAAATTATTTATAGATTAATTACATAATTATACTAATTTGCTAAATTTCATTAATCTCAGAAATAATATAAGATAGAAACAAACTTTCAAATTATCAATTGGTCCTTATGTCATGTACCACTTATACAAGTGGGTCTTGACACCTTGAGGTGATGACGACATCGTCAAAAAAGTGTTTTTACAATTTTGTGAATTTTATATTTAGAATGGGTTGGTTGGTGTTTGTGGACACCCAACACGCACATATCAAATGCTAACTCATCACCTATTACATTTGACTCAAACTTGAATAACTCTGAAATGAAGTGAGCTAAAACGAAACTTCCAACTCACTAAGGGTCGTTGCCTTCTGAAACACCTTTATGAAATAATTTAACACCTTCACAGGAATGGTAAAATAATGATTTTTTTTAATAAAATCAAAATCAAAATCAATTGATTTAAAGTTGATTTTTACTATTTGAAAACGGTGATACCTATTGCAATCATAGTTATTTCGACGTAATATTACAAAGTATACTTACTGCGAAATTCGCAATTGAATACCTATTATATAATTTGAGTTATGTTCATTCAAATCAATGATTTTAATTTCCCAAAAAATCAAATAAATCATAAATTTTCCTAGCCTGCACCTTCATAGTGATGATGATATGGCGAAAAAATCCAAAATTGCAGTTGTGCAGACAACATTTTCCTTGGAGGCACTATCAATTACCCAACCGATATCCACCAAAATATAGTGCCACCAAAGGGAAATGCGTCGGCACAGGCCGCACAGCTGCAATTTTGGATTTATTTAAATAGTCAGAACAGTAATAAAGGCAGTGATTTCAATACGGGGCCACTATACTATAAAATAGTCGGCACAGTAAAAAGCATTACAGCATTTATCAATTATACTATGCAAATGCCTGGTTCTACCCTGCTGAACTTTCTATATCATTCTTTTTCACAATTTTATAATCTATCATACATTTTATGTGATTGTAACTTGAATGTATTACGTATTTGCGTTATTTTCCACTCTTTAAGGTTATGTAATGGGAAGTTAAACTAATCGCCTTGATTTTATCCTATATAAAAAAGAAGGCCTAATTAATACCACTATTATCACCATTATATTAACTCTTATTTTCTCTCATACAGTTCAATCAACAGAATCTCTTCTCTATCCAGTCAGCCTATCACTTGCTAACCAAGTATTTTCTTATATGCCAGAGAAGAACAGCGAGCTGTTTATAGCACAACCGAGGGACCTTCTATTAGTACAGTTACAAACTGCACAAAATTCATTAGCTTTTGCCGAAAGAGAGAAAGAGAATTTAACCATTGAACTACAGCTACTAAAATTACAGCAACAGCGAGTTATGAAGCAACAAAATATTGTGTTTAACATTACTAATGATGAGGTTGACAAGTCCGTAGCTAATACTGAGACTCAACTCATTGATTTGAGTGATTCAAGTTCACTTCATGACTCTTCAATTGAAACTGTATCAACCATTAACAATGACCTAATTGAAATCTTGGAGCCAAATTTGACAGAAAATTATCATACAATCATTGAGGATATCCCAGTACAGTCTGTCGATAGAGATAGAGAGAAGATTATTCGGTAATAATCACATTTACAATAGAATCTAATACATACGCCAAAGGATTGTCAAAATGTATACTCCTTATCCGGAATTCGTATTAACCACTATTTGTATTGAAAAAGCTTTGAAGGGGGACTAAATAGTGTGCGTATCGAACAGAATTTCGTATTAACCCTGTTCGTATTTAAGAGGTCTACTGTACAATAAAACTTATCTTTACGGGACAGCCTTATCGACGGTTTGCTCTTATGTTACAATAGTGTATACTAAATTTAAGGTATTAGGGTTGTGTTCCTAATTTATAGGTACCTAGGTATTACAGTAGAATTGAATTACGAATATGACAATATATTTACAACGTTTGTTAGTAGCTTTATTCTACTCTCTTAGTCTCTCTACCGATTATTTTTTGTTCATAACAAATATAGTCAGTAATTCCAAATCGATGTTTACGAATTCTCTATACCATAAGATTATTTTATGTGACATATAAAGCCATGAATCCAGATGGAGTTCATATTACTCACTATGGGGAAAATGTATTTTAAGATCTTCTATTTTTATTTTTATGGTCGACACGTGCCTTAATCAAGGACAATCTATTTCCTCTAAATTACTAAATTATTGACTCTATGTGACATTGGCCACCTCAATTCTGAAAGTAAAATGGGCCCCCACTTTGACATTCATGATATTGACATTTATTTATTTATTAACAGTGACTTTTACACAAATCGTATCACACAACTTACAGAGCAACTTCAATCTTCTGATTGCAAAACTACTTTCTATTATAACGAAATTAAATCTATCTCCAAACACATAACTCATCTTCAACAGCTACGCAAGAGAGACTTTTATCACATAGAAGAATCTGCCAATACAATTGGGCAGTTACAAGCTGACTTAGATACAACCCAGAAAGGTTATGAACATCAATTGAATGTAATGTCAGAGACAATGCTCTCTCTTAATGAACAGCTGTCTCAACGTCAAGATGAAATTGAACGGCTTACTAGTGATAGTTCAACTAAGAAAAAGACGAAAAAATATACTTGAAAACACGGAGTTCTAACTGATATGTTTATTTTCTATATTGGTGTACAGATAATAGCATTGTGTCTTAGGTAAAATATGCAATTGTATTGTATTCGATTGTAAGTAAATATGTGTAATGATTTAGTGGGACATCCTAGTTAGTTAGTTAGTTCATCTAATAATTTGTAATTAACAAATACCAGTTATTAATTAAATAATACAAAATAACTTGCATAATCTGAACTCTATAATCCGGAATTCAGCAGAACCGATCCTTATCCCAATGAGCGTCGGACTTTGCATTATAACCTGCGTAATCCGACATTTTTTCCCTATCCCAACGGTGTCGGTTAGACAAGTTTTACTGTACTTACTATTGCGGTTGATATAAGTATAAGAAACAATCTAATGATAAATCTATATGTTAAAACTTAAAAGCACAATTGTTGTGTGTTTGTGTGTTTGTCCAGAATTAATAGGAAATACCACAAGCTATAGATCTGAAAATTTGTCTGCAAGCGTAATTTTACACGCTGATAACGATCTATTGGTTTATAAACGAAACCACGGGAATATGACGTCATAAAGGCACATATTTGGGAATAACTCTCAGTTTTCATCCGATTCGCCCACAATTTTAGATGGCAAGACAACATGAAATGAGACACACGTATACCGATTTATGGGTTTATGACGTCAAGTTGGGACGAATTGGGATGTGACATTCTAATTTAGATTCCATTGCACGTTTATCTAAATTCACTACACATATTGGGTGATTACCTGCTGACTCCACCTGCATGATTTCAGTTCAGTTAGTTCTATTAGTGATTTATTTATAGCATACAGGTCTGCATAAGTTTAGATATTAGATATGAATAAGTAGTCGTATAAATTCCTATTTAGACAAATCTTTTCTCTATTTTGTTTTCCACTTTACGGTTGCTAGGCCGCCAAGCGGCCTTAATTCCCGGCCTTAATTGTATTACATAGTGTCTACCACGAGCGTACAAAGGTCGCGAAAGATCGAGACCGAAGGGCTCGTATTATATAAATGATGTGTTTCTGAGGAAACTATCTAGGGTCAAATGATTTATTAAAGTAAAGATATAAACTGCACGACACATTTCTCTCTGTTTAGTACAAATCATAATGTAGATCAATTGTCTTTTCAACTTCAAATCTTTTATATAATCTCATTTAATTAAGTCGTTAGCAATTTACAATTTACAATTATGTACTACCAGCTTCCAATAAGTAGAAGCATGCGCGGCGCCAGCTTTTTCGTACTGGGGGGGCAGAGGGGGTGGGGACTAATTTTTCAGGGGGGCAGCTTTTCCATCTATCAGAATTTATCTGAAAACAATGGTGGTACGATGAACTTGTCATACTTACAAACTATCCAGGGAAATAGGGACTCCATCGAAAATCCAGAGATTTTTAAAAAATTAGATTTGCTTATATTAACGTTAATAAATAAGCATTGTATTACAAATAAATTAAATAATGTTATTCTTTTGAAGAAAATAATTATCACAAATAGTGTTAATAAATATTTTTGCTACTTTGGGGTGAGATGATGCTACTATACGAGATATTCGGTAGTAATATGTGTGTTTTGATGAAAATCGAGCGAGCGTAGCGAGCGAGCAAAGATTTTAAAAATTCGAGACTCTAGAAATGTGTCCTTTTGGAATGAGTAAATTTGTAGTAAATTCTTGGCATGAGTCCTGGGATTAGCCTGGGCTAAGTTATCACATATGATTTTAACTTGAGAATACCTTAAAATTCTGCCCCCCTCTGGCGCCGCGCATGGGCAGAAGTAAATTATTTTAATGATAAAGAAAGCCTTCACAACTGTTCTAGTTTCCATCGATTACGTCCGTTTGTAATTGATAAAATGAAACTACACTCAAAGTAAAATTTTAATACAACCAATATTCAAAATTACATAATTAACAATCTTTAAGTTTATTTATAGTGTTAGTTCTCATTATTGACATCTGCATTGTATCGATGGAGTTAGTGTTCACTCTCGCAACACTCATTGTAAGCTTTATATTACTGTGGTATTTGTATTAGTTTATTAAATAATTATTTCACTCTTTTAGATATTCTTGAATTTTGGTGATGCCGCTCTTGTAGAAGGTAATTATGTGTATACGTATTCTATTTGATAATGAAATTTAGAACCAACATGTCCAAATATACCGTCTTTATTTTCAGTTAATGTTTCAGTACCCTTCAGAATTTTTCATATTCACTGATTAACCCCACAATTCATTTTATTGCATTTTTTATAGTATTGCTTTGTCCAAGTTCACAGCGAACTTCTAAGTTCCAAATATTGAATCTATTCTAATCAACTTTTGGTGGCACCCCCCTAAGATTCAAATTTAATCCTGACAAACTACTTTGAATCAAGCGTCCATCTTAATTAGAGTGATTTCAGGCTTCATCAGGACATATTTTCTTCGCGTCTAGATTTAGCTTTAAGCCTTTAACTCGCTCACACGGTCTAAATTCCTCAATTTGTATTACGTATATTGACCACTATAGATTTTCGCTAAAAGAATTCAACCAAATGTATGCGTCCGCATAAAAAGCTTGGTTTACTGTGTAAATCTCGAGTATTGTGAGCTGAAACATATGAACAACAGGCATCGGGTCAATTCTTTCGAGGGGTTTAATTCTTCCCAAGCCTTATTAATGAAAGATTAATCTCATATGCCCTTGCTCTAATCAAATTATTAAAGAGGTAAAACGGTTCCTTTTCAAACTAAATGAACTTAGTAACGCCGTTTCAAATGATATTGTGACTGACTAGAGCTTACAATCCCAGGATTTTGGGGTATTTACAACTACAGTAGAGTAGACTCTCGTTAATACAAATCGTCAAATTGCATTCACATTAATCAATATCAATTGTATTGAAAAGACTGAAGGGGACAGAAATACCGTTCGTATTAACCGTGTTCGTATTCAATTAATGCCGTCCTACTGTATTCAGGTAAACCTCCCAAAGCGGCACCCAACGGGAGAATGATTTTGTGCCGCTTCTCGGAGGTTGCCGCTACTCGGAGGTGCCGCTTTGGGAGGTTTACCTGTATACGTACATTGAATGAATAGATATTATTTAATTGAACGAAGTTAATAGTTAGTACAGGAACTAAAGCAGAAATTAGGGATGGGACAGAGCTCCGTATCCGCGGAGCTCCGCATGATTTATTAACTCCGCCTTTATATCCGAATCCACGGAGTTTAAAAATCTCGCATCCGCCTAATATCTGCATCCACGGAGTTTAGGAATTTCACATCCGTCCCCTCCAAATTACAGTCTGTTCTCTCTAATAGTCCACTTCTCCACTTATCTAATAGTCCACTTCTCCACTTATCTAATAGTCCACTTCTCCACTTATCTAATAGTCCACTTCTCCACTTATCTAATAGTCCACTTCTCCACTTATCTAATAGTCCACTTCTCCACTTATCTAATAGTCCACTTCTCCACTTATCTAATAGTCCACTTCCTTAATTGTCTAACATAATTTTGTTATTCATTACTAGTTTAATTGCACAGTTTTTGTATGTAATATTGTTCTTCTCTAATAATCCATTCTCTTAAGTCCATTTCTCTTATAGTCTACTTCAGTTAATGTCTAAATGGGGACCCTTTGTCTACAGGTGGCCTCTTAGAAAGGCCAGATATGCTTACTACTTACACAGTTCATACTCCCTAATAGTCTGCTGTGCATTCATTTGCACGTATTTGTGTAAGAATTAAACCTTGTTCGCCTAATCCCTGTTTCATATTACGAGAGTCCACTGTATAGTAATATACTACAGTAGAGCCTCTGAACAACGGACACCTTGGGACCGGAACCGTTGTCCGTTATTTAGAGGTTGTCCGCTATTTAGAGGTTGCTTTTCTATTAGACATATGCTAAATAAATAAATCCGTGCCACGAGGGTTGTCCGTTATTTAGAGGTTGTCCGCTATTTGGAGTGTCCGTTATGGGAGGCTCCACTGTAAATAAAATATTGTAAAAATGAAAGCCAATAGGTTTGAGCTCCGCATCCGCATCCGCATTCGCGGATGTGGAAAAATTCGCATCCGTCCCATCCCTAGCAGAAATATCTATATTGTTAAAACTCGATTGTTGTCTGTCTATTTGCCCGGATTGTATTAAAGTGATCGAGGAATAGAAAATTTACTATTGAGAATGCGAGACAGAAGGGCTCGTGCATGGCTAGATAAGTCAAGTATTTGCTCATTTCATTTCCAGGCCAGTGTTTACTTTCTAATTTCTCGTAAAATGAATTACCTATTCTCATGGAATAAACTAAACTTAGGTTTTCAAATTCGCTAGAAACATCTAAAATACTTTTGAGAATAATTTCACATCGGATTTAACCACAATGACGTAATCAAATATACATACCCAAATATAGAAATTATTCTCTATACTATTTACTTAAAATAAATCAAAAAATTAGAAAATGATTACTTTATTAATTCCAGTATACATTTGGCATGTTGTCAATTTTCCATAGCAATTTGTGAGATATCCAAATATCTTGTGTTAAATTTAATAGTACATGAGGAAGCAGATCAGTGAAACCCGCCGTAAAGATCAGGTTTCCGCATTTAAATCCAATAATCAGAAAACTTAATTGTGTACCTTCTCCCATTACTTATAATCCTTAATTTCTTGCTCCAATAGAAAAAATATAAATACTCATTCATTCTGTATTATGTATTAGAAACAATTAATTAAAATTACACTTTACACAAAAACTCAACTAAACTATGAAACCTCGGGATGAAATCTCCCTACCTGTTGCTTCATACCTGATACTGAGTACCATTATTGCATGCACACACTATAAGAGCATATATCTATCCATTATCTTTTGTTAGGTACTGATGCTTCTGCCTTAACTCCTTCTCTTTATTTTTTCAGTATTTATGAGGATGCAGGAGTGAATAACACTCTCGGTACAATTTATACAACTTCTAATTTCGATCTTACAGTTAACTATACCATTTTGGATTCATTTTTTCTCATTTCTGCTTCAGGTGTTATTACTGTGAATGGGCCAATAGATTATGAAACTCCATCTCACCGTTTGTTAACTGCCACTATTTCAGGAACAAACACAGGATATGTTACTTTGTGTCTCCAAGACCGCAATGATAATGCACCCATTGTCTCCTCTCCATCTTCTCTCACCATTAACACCACTGAATCTCAACTTGCTATTATGAATATTATATGCAAACTATATTCTACTGATGCCGATTCTAATGAGAATGGTATAGTGACTTTCTCACTAGCTGCAAGTGGTGGTGGAGGCGGTGGTAGTTCTAATAATAATAACAAGTTTTCTATTTCTTCCGATGGAATACTAGTTAATACAGTTCCTTTGAATTCTAATAATAAATTATTTGTAGTAGCAATACAGGTTGCAGATGGGGGTTCTCCTAGTTTGACAAGCCAATTTACTTTTATGCTTACTTTAAATAGAATAAGTGGTGAGTTTCAATCAATCATTTACTTAAAGCAAAGTTGTATAATACGTGAATTTAATTCGCTTATAACGTATACTATGTTCTTATTTAATACGCATATTATACAACTTATTCAATTTTTAATTGTATTTATCGAACAATATTTTGTAAAATTATTCCAACCTGCCAGTTTTATAGTCAAAATTTGTGTGTAGTATTCTTGTTTTGGATGAATGCCATGATAACTATATGTTGTATTTTTCTAGAAATGGTTCTTGAACAAGACAGATATGTAATTTCTGTAGTCGAAAGCATGCCAAAAGGTACACTCATTGATGCTCTTCCACCCTCAACTAATCCTGAACTAGCTTTGTTGCCAATACCAGTAGATTTCATATTTAATACAACAACTGGTAAATTAACAGTTTTCAAGACACTAGATTACGAAACAAGGTCTAACTTTACATTCTCTGTTGTGAACGCTGCTGATACAAGTGTTATTGTAGCAAAACTAGTTGTATTTATCATTAATGCTGTGGACATTGTTCCTCGAATTAATTCTAAAAACAATCAAAGTTTGCCTGCACTCTCGATAGCGGGTAATGTGGTCTATTGCCCATCTGACATATATAGTGAAGAAGACGCTATTATTACTTTTCAATTGTTTTCCAGTGAAGATTTATTTATAGTTAACTCTACTACTGGGATCATTTCACTTACTCGCTCAATTGTGAATGGTATTTCATCAACATATACAGTGTTACTACAGTTAACAGACAGAGGATTATCTAATAATGAGACTATTATATTTGTAACTAGTCTTCCTGATGCTCCGCTACGTAAGTTACTCTATCTCTCTCTATTAATTATCTCCTGACAAAGTTCGTAGTACAATTCTACTTGGTTGCCACGTAATCTATATCTATACTCTCATTTCGGTCTCGGTCGCTTGCTTTTACCAATTGTAAACAACATCTATAAAAATATTCATTTTCGAAATTATTTTTCGTTACCTGTTTTCTATACAACAATTCGTTAATCGTTGCTTAATTTGTTAACCGTGGCAATTATCGGTAACTGTTAATTATAGCCAAATTTTAGATATTCGAGTGTAAATTGAGGTACCTTGTCAGATTTTGATTACTAGCGCGCTTCGATTGCCAGTCCGCTTCGCAACGTGTTGAGTGTATGAACGAAGTGGCTCAATTAAACGGAGTTGACTGTTTGTTGATTTTAGGGGATTTCTGAGGTATTTTTTAGAAAATATAGTTTTGGAAAATTGAAATTTACTGTGAACACTAATACTATTCATGAGTCTCTTTCGAAATAAAATATACATAGTTCATGAACTGCTATAATTATTAAGAACAAATAATTTTTTATAATTTGATTATATTTCCACCTCTACAGCTAGTCAACCAACATCACTATTTGCAATGGATGATAATAGTTCCTCATCAGATCGCGTATTTTGGCAAAAGCCGGATGGCATCTATCCATTGGAAGTGTTTCCTCTAGGACTCTCTTATATCCTTACATATCAACCTTTGAATAACCTTAGCGATGTACATACGGTGTATACATATTATACTTCTGTACAGCTCTACTTGGATACAGGCTCTATTTATTTTATTCGAGTTGCCGCTGCTCTTACTGAATCAAAGTATGGACCTTATGCAGTTAGAACTTATGCGAAAGGTAATTTTTTATAAAGAAAGGTTATACTATCTAGGATTTGTCAAATTTTGTCTAGAGAATGCGGATACTTATACCCATCCGCATTCACTTGGGTATGGAATTGCTATCCTTTTTCTGTATTGAGGATGAACTATAGATTTTATGGATTTAAAATACAAAAAACCATACTTTTGGACTGGGTTTCGTCATATTATTCATATTTTGGATTTGGATTCCAATCTATTCACTTTAACAATATTCCTTATAGGTAATGAAAACACGATGGCCACCTTAATCAACTCTACGTCAATTAGCGTCTCGTGGGATGAGTTGCAATACTGTTTTAGTGACTACCACATTCAATACGAGATTACATACTATCATTGCTATGAAGTTTTCTTTTATAATGATACTCGTACTCTTACCATTAACATAACTGGTATATTGGATCCTCTGTCCAACACTATTTCTTGTATACCTCAATTTGTGTTGCTAACCGATTTAACCCCAAATGTTAGCTATTGTATTTCTCTACTCGTTACAATTGATGAATTGGGAGTGAATAGTGCTTTAATTGCAGAATTAAGTAAATATACTATTGAAGGTAAGTTGGAAATTCAAGTTGCAACCGAAACAGTATTTCTCGTTAATAGGAACACCAGAGGACCGTCTAAATTTGTTTGTAATATCCAGAATTTTTGTCTACCGGAATCTTTAGCATACATTTGTATATGCTAGGGGAATTAAACTTGTCCATTAACCGATATTTCGCCCTATCTGTGTTCCTTTTAACGATAATATCATTATTCGGTGTTTGGTTGAACAATTATTCGGTTAAACCGGATGAAACGGTTTGAACCTTGTGGTTGGAATTAGAGGTGGAGCCAGGATTTTTCGGCAGGGGGGGGCATAGGGGTTTCAGGAGGAACCTCTATGACTATGAGGATTTTATGCTCACAGGGGGGGGGGGGCAGCCTCAAATTATGGGGGGCTGATGCCCCCCCCTGCCCCCCTCTGGATCCGCCTTTGGTTGGAATGTATCTACGCAAATTTGTTTGAAAACAGTGCAGGATAATCATTAGCAGACAATCTCTAAGCACTAAAAGCTTCTTCTGGGTGGCTTAGTTGAGAGGCTCTTAGCTATTGGATCAATGTATTTGCTGGTTAGGCTAGTCACTAGCAAATTAAACTTTGTCCAGTAGTATTTATCCAAACAGATTGTAATTAAAACACTTCCCATAGACGTAATACAAAACTATTTTAGGTGTACTAATACTGGTGCTAAATAATATTAGTTCAAACCTTAGATGTATTCTTGGTCAATTTGTTTATAAAGTCACATTTACTCATAGATATTACTTAATATTATAATTTCTATCTTTCTTAATACACTTACTGTCAGAGACTTGTATAGTATAGTACTGTTGATGACGGTTTATTACCATGACAATTTACTTACCTCTATTACCAAAACAATAATTAACCATGGATACTTTCTATCCATGACGGTTTACTTACCGTCTCTGCAATGGCTTCACACTTTATCTTCCTATTACACATCCAGCACTTAGGAGGATTCACATCTCAAATTCTAATTGGAAAATGTCATTATGGCCCAAAATATCTATTGCTAATATGGAAATTATTAGATGCTATGTTGATGCAATGTCAAATTATGAAATTAGAATTAGAATTTGAGATGCGAATCCTTCTAAGTGCTGGATGTGTAATAGGAAGTATAATGTGAAGCCATTGCAAACACGATAAGTAAACCGTCATGGATAGAAAGTATCCATGGTTAATTATTGATATAGTAATAGAGGTAAGTAAATTGTCATGGTAAGTAAACCGTCATACAACAGTACTCTTTCTATATTTTTGAGATACGGCTATGTTTGTTACCGAGGATGACATTAAATTTAGCCAGTGTTTGCTTCACCTCACCTCTATAACATAGATGTCGAATGTTAAGTAGACCGTCGCATGCTCAATTTGGATGTTCTGCGACCGTTTAAATTCAAGCCTAATGTTCGTCTAATATAAATTCCTCTACCAGCAATAACATATTGCAAGCAATTACTTCATCTCAGGGAGCATTTAATATTAATTAGGTTTCTCTAAGAGGAATTTAACATTTTAGCAATCAAATTTCGTGCTAAATGTGACTTGTTATTACGCTCACCTCCTGCCCCACTTATTTAGTTTAATGGAAATTCTGGGACCTGACTGTAATTGTACGTAAGCCCGTTCGTCTCGGTTCGGGCCGGGCCGGGCTCGGGGCTAAAACTATCTGAACTGGCAGCATTGATTCAAATTTCCGAGTTTTTTCGCCTTTGATTTGTAGTATACAGTTGAATATCCGGTTTCAACTGTAGTTCAAATTTATAATTCTCTCATGAACCTGCCTTTTGTGATAATTCAGCTACTTTACCCATTGCCAACCGACCGGCAAATGGACGAGTTAAACTGATAATTTGTTTGTAATTTGAAGTTTACACGATATTCAATTTATACAACTACCTTATTCTAGGAAATTAACGCTACATGATATTGACGCACAAAGGAATTAAGGTCATGGAAATTAATGCGAAGGAAATTAGGGCGATTTTAGAAAATCGCGTTGATTTCATGGAGCGTTAATTTCTTATAATAAGGTACGTATTTCACAATAATATGACAATATTGTAACTGTATTTCTCATATCTGGGTAGGATTGGTTGAACACCTAAGTTGATTCAGACAAATATTTATTAGGCCGTGCTCGAGCCTATGTGCGTCGGGCCGGGCTCGGCCCGCTGCGACCTATAATTCATAACAACTTCTTTTTAGATTATATTTCTATCTCACCTGACCACCCTCTCTGTACGGGTGAATCTGTTTCCATCATGTGTTTCATTTACTCGAATCAACATATGAATGCTTCTAGTGATTCCGTATTCTTCTCATTCAACAACTCTACTCCTCTTTCGAACGAGATAAACTCAATATCTCAAACTAACAATGGTGTTAGCTTAACCAATATAATTTATCAGATCTACAATAATACACTGTATGTTTCACCAATTTTGGGGCAAATAGATATTCAGAATTTTACTGAAGAGCTTAGTACAGTTGAATTTAGCTGTCATTTGAAAACTGGAAATGAGAGTTTCACAGATCGGCTTTTAACCACTAAATTGGAGAAAGTTGGTAAGTTAACTGTACTTATTGTTTGTTTATTATTTGTATTTGATTACCGGGATGGTGAATACCCTGTTAACAGCAATTTGGCTGTTTGCAGCTTGCTGTTAGCAAATACAATTTGCCATATACTGCTAAATCTGCCCACCAAATTAATATTAAATTTTAACTGTTATTAGCTTTAACAGCCCAATTTGACCTTATTTTAGTGGTTGCCCCTGTTTAAGTTTATCACTGTATCACTAATTAAATGATCAAAATGACAACATTCAGATGTAAAGTTTATTTATTGTTTCTCTTAAGATGATGCTTTAGGTATATTGATAAAAAATAAAAATACAATCTCGCCCTCCGTCCGTATATTATAACAGGGACTTCTTTAATATAGGGACTGTAAACTTCGTTTTACGATAAAATTACCGTAGGCCTAAAACAGTATTGTTACTTATTGATATCCCGTAATCCGCTAATGCTAGACATAGGAAATGTATTATTGTCGTATAGGAAGTCATATTTTGGGAGTCCAGAAGTCCAACGGTAATATTGGTTTATCGAAAATATTTGTGGGATGTAAGTTATGCGATTTTCACACCTTTCCATATATGGTAATATTGTTAAAATCTCGAGATTACTTTACTTTATACATATGAAATGTATCATTTTCGTACAGGAAATCATATTTTGGGAGTCCAACGGTCATATTGGTTTATCGAAAATATTTGTGGGATGTAAGTTATGCGATTTTCACACCTTTCCATATATGGTAATATTGTTAAAATCTCGAGATTACTTTACTTTATACATATGAAATGTATCATTTTCGTACAGGAAATCATATTTTGGGAGTCCAACGGTCATATTGGTTTATCGAAAATATTTGTGGAATGTAATTTATGCGATTTTCACACCCTTCCATATATGGTAATATTGTTAAAATCTCGAGATTAGTTAGTTTTATACATATGAAATATATTATTGGCGAATGGGAAATGGGAATTCATATTTAGGGACTCAGTAGATCACATTGATTTACCTAAGGCGTTCCCCTTAGCCTATATTATTATTTTGGCACTCTCCACAGGAGGATTGCCCCGACCCTGTTTTGTAGTTTAACTAATACTTACATATCAGATATCTGTCATTATGTTGTTTATTAAAAAACAACAAGGCTGGATTCGGTTAACCGGTTACCGTTGCTGACATCGGTTAACGATTAGAGATTTTATTAACCAGTTAGCCGGTCTGTTGAATAACAGTAGAGTTATTGGGAAATTAATGTATAAAGTATTAAATTTTTTTGAATTTTATCAGAATATGTAGTCCTAAATCCATTTCTCATCACCACTTAATACATTTTATTGGACAACATTGATTTAAATATAGATTTGAAAGAAACTTATCAAGATTTTTTAATAAACAACATAATGACAGATATCTGAAGAATTAGCTAAACTACAAAAAAGGGTCGGGGAAATCCTCCTATGGAGAGTGCCAAAATAATAATATAGGCTAATGGGAACGCCTTATGTAAAGCAATGTGATCTACTGAGTCCCTAAATATGAATTCCCATTTCCCATTCGCCAATAATATATTTCATATGTATAAAGTTAAGTAATCTCGAGATTTTAACAATATACCATATATGGAAAGGTGTGAAAATCGCATAACTTAAATTCCACAAATATTTTCGATAAACCAATATGACCGTTGGACTCCCAAAATATGATTTCCTGTATGAAAATGATACATTTCATATGTACAAGTTAAGTAATCTCGAGATTTTAACAATACAGTAGAGCCTCTGAACAACGGACACCTTGGGACCGGAACCGTTGTCCGTTATTTAGAGGTTGTCTGCTATTTAGAGGTTGCTTTTCTATTAGACATATGCTAAATAAATAAATATTTAGCATATGTGAAATAAATACATTTCATATGTATAAAGTTAAGTAATCTCGAGATTTTAACAATATTACCATATATGGAAAGGTGTGAAAATCGCATAACTTACATTCCACAAATATTTTCGATAAACCAATATTACCGTTGGACTCACAAAATATGACTTCCTATACGACAATAATACATTTCCTGTGTCTAGCATTAGCGGATTACGGGATATCAATAAGTAACAATACTGTTTTAGGCCTACGCTAATTTACCGTAAAACGAAGTTTACAGTCCCTATATTAAAGAAGTCCCTGATTATATAAACAGGGATTTATTTTCCATTACCTATCTATGAAATATTATTATTTATTTATTCATAGTTCCTCCAATTAAACCCAACTGTACTCACTCTGTCACTTATTTTGACTCCAAATCTTGCTACTTTAATATCGCAATATATTGGTCTCCGATCTCTTCAGGCGGATCTAATGTTAGCTATTTTTTAAAGGAAAATGCTGCAATCCTATCCAACTCTGATCTTCTTAGTTACAGCTACAATTTATCCACTAAGGCTGTACCTTTTACTATCCATAGTATAACTCTCTCAGCTCAGAACTGTGCAGGAGAGTCAGATGATAGTATTTGCTTTGTTAGACTATTTCCAGGTTTTTTCTTATTCATTGCGTTACCAATAAGCTAAGTTAACTTATCATACCGTTTTGTAGTTTTTTATCTCTACTGAAAATGAAATAGCATACTCTATCTTTATAATAAACTTTAGACCAGCGATTCCCAACCTTATTCAACCGTGGTCATTCTGCAGTCACGTGGTAATTCTTTAGTCATTCTGTGGACCCCCTCCCATTGACCGTAGTACATCCTGTGGACCCCTTACAGCCACCCGTGGATCCCTAGGGGGTCCATGGATCCCAGGTTGGGAACCACTGCTTTAGACGAACAAAAAAACAAGCAAGTCATTATCGTATAACGCTTACTTATATATGTACAGTATCTATATCGGCCAACACTATTCAATATAAAAACCCGGCTTTGCCAAGGTGAATCTTTGATTTTAGAAAGGTGTTGGCCGATATATAAGAAATTCTTTAATTAATGATATAATTTGTATTTTAGGCTTCATCATTTCAAATTATTCATTTTTATTGGCGTTTGAAGAGAGTAGTGGAAATCTCACACTTAATTGGGTGAGTTTTAAAATAACCACATATGCAGTTTAAATTTCTAAAAATCTTAAGATTGAGTAGATAAAAAACATAGCTACTTTTATTCTTTTTTATTATCTTGTAGAATTTATATAAATTTCCTCTTAATGCAGTGGATGCTGTTATTCTCCTTACCTATTCCTTAGAAATTTATTTTGAATATCTATATTGTAACGAGAGTATTGACTATGATTATTTCAATGGAGAAGTAGTCACAAATATATCACAGTATTCTCAGAATAATAGTTATTCCTTAAACTTAATATCGCCTCCTCAACAATTGTCAAGTATTTATCTTGAAGCAACTATTAAGATCATAGAGTTATGTGGAGAGATTGAAACTGTTGGAGTGCCCCATACTAACGATTATGAATATTATTATGGTAACAGTTACTTTTTCTATTTTTCGATTAGTTACTATCTACACCGCTTTTTTATCCGAAAGTATATCATTTTGGTGGTAGAACTGTTTATTATATACGTACTATTAGAATATGAAGTTAAGTATTTTGACACAATGAATCGAAAATTTTGATTTGATAAAGCGAATATTGGGAAAATTAACCCAAAATTTTCCCATACTTTGGACTTTAATAATAAATTTTGACACAATTACCCGAATACTGACTTGATTAAATAGATTATTTTGATTCATTTAAGCTAATATTTAGTCAATTAACCGAAAATCTTTTTAATAGCTTTTATTGGCACTTTATCTATATTTGAATATTGAAATTATTTCATGCAATTTATTCTTCTTCATCTAATCATTTAGATGAACCTATTATACCATTATGCATTGGAAGTATTGACACTTTGGATCCCTTTACATGTCTTGCTACTCATGTTATCCAATGGCAGGATGAGGAGGAATCTAGGTTTCTACTGTATTTCTATCAGCAATCCATTCAGGTTGAGATTCCTGGTGAAAAAGATGTTCGTCGAATTGAACCGAATATTACTTATAATTATACATTGAAATCTAACTCTACCAATATTTGTGATTTCAATACCGGACAGATTTGTTTTAGTTCTATTATACCAGGTCTGTTTTACTGTTCAAAATTGAAATGTGAAAGATATATTTACTCTTGTTTTTATATTCAGGTTATGAGTTTGATGCGGATGCTTTTTCCATAGTTTATTCTCCTGAAACAGAAAATATCACCATTTTATGGGTAACTTATGATTCAGAGTGCTTATATTTCGATCTTCGGTGTTACAATTAAATTTCTATTTTCTCTATACTGATGTTCCAAGTCTTTCATCCGGGCAAAATTTATGCCCGCCTAAATTTAGTTTGAGCTTGTTCACACGTGCTTAAGTTATATTACTCATTTTTTTTAATGTATATGGGAGTATCTTCACGAGTTATCTTTCAAATTTATGCAACTCAAGCCTGAGTCCTGGATGAAATATTGGATGTTCCCAACTATAAAAAGAGAAAACAATCAGTATTTACAACGATAAAAATATATTTGTGGAAATTATGGTTAATGGGTGTATATCTTGTAAATTATAACTGAGAATTATTATATAGATCTCAGCTCAACTACGTAGAAAACAGTTTATCTAATAGTAAACAGCCAGGCACACTTATAAATATCAATTTAGAAACTGAGAAAACTAACCTTTCTCAATGCCTTGACTTACTTACTAAAGGTCTAATCGAATTGAGCTTTTAAGTTATCATAATTATTCTAATATTTGTTCTGTTTATTTTTTTGATATACATCATTTAGGAATATATTCAAGTTGCTGCTCCACTTCCTCCTGCTCAAGTGATTGCTCTCAAGTTTAAATTATATTTTCTATTTGATATCAAATTTGTTAACAATGATTGGGAAAATAGCACAATGGATCAAGTTGTCTTATTTTTTTCTAATATGACAGCTCAAACATTTAGCTCTCCATTTAGATTAACGGAATTGGAAGCTTTTAATTTATTTGTTTCAGTGCAGATAATTGAGCAATGTGGGTTTAAACTGAACAATAATCATTTCACGCTAACTTACAACTATACTATTGGTAAGTCTTATTTTTATAATTTTTAGTGTGCTTCTTCTAGTAAAAACGTTATAGTAGGGTCCTACTATAGTTTTATACTATAAGTGCACACTATTGAATTTACCTCTGTCGGACTTCCGGCCGGCCGTACGCGATGGTCTGACTAAACCATTGGTGATAGAGATTTAAAATTTGTACAGTAGATGTAGAATTTCCTGGAGATGATCACCTCGAAGCCCGATTTCTCAATTTCGCTTTTGTTCGTCAGTTATATCGAAATTTGTAGTCTGGTCCAGGGGCGTCAGAAGGGGGGGCACGTGCCCCCCTCAAAAATCTCGGTGCCCCCCTCATCTGTGCATCCCCTCGCCTGTGCCCCCTTCCCCTGTCCAAATAGATGAAATAACAACCCCAATGATACACATGAGTTCAAATGTCATGATACCACTGCTCTTATCCGATGTGAAACTATCAAAAAAGACATAATATTACGTGGGGTTTTATACTACTAAGAATTAGCTTTTTGTCTGTGCCCCCTCTAAATTCTGATTGCCCCCTCCCCGATTTCACGCTTCCGACGCCCCTGGTCTGGTCCAGTGACTCTTTAATAACTCGAATTAGTTATTGAAAATATAGAGGTTGTATTCTCCTAAGGATGTTCTTTCTATATATCAATTAAAATCATTAGGTCGCTAATCAATTCTACGTTTTATTAACGGTTTTTTAAGTAAATCAGCCATCTTCTCCATATTGTAATTACTCTATACTATATATAGTATACTGCATACTATAGAACATATTACATAACCTTACTATCTGCTAGATAATGACTGTTATTGATTGGTTTGTAAGTGAATATGTTCATAGTGCAATGAAAACACTTGGAAGTTGGAACATTTTACAAAGTTGATGATGATGTCAATTCTATTATTCAAAATAGTCACGTAAATATAAATACTACACGTATTCCTAATTTCTATTTGTAATAATTAATCTTTAATTAATTTTAACATTTAAAGTCTTCACAATTCAAACATTAATTAAATTATATTACACTAAGATGAAATGTAAATTTGAATATTGAAATTCTAGTTAAATTAAGCATTGGGGAAGTGCAATCAGAAGGAGCACACTCCCATCCCGTCTGTGAGGGGCTTTTTACTATTAATCTTTCCTAAAGGATTATGTGATATGGATAATAATATACAGTCGAAATCGGGCCGCGGGGCCCGTATTCACTAAGAAGTTAATTTAAGTACGTATTTAGTACTTGAGTACTAGTATGTACTTAATTAAGTCATATTCACTAAGATTTAAGTGTGTACTTAAGTACAAAACTTAAGTAACCTACTAAGTTAAAACTTAACTTATAAGAATTTTCTTTTATTGACCCTTAGACGTTGGTGTTTAAATAGAACATTGTATTATTTATCTAGTAGTACTTGCTTTACTTTAGGGGAAGTTTATGATTCTATTTTCAACAATTATTACTATTAGTTGTTGTTTTCTAAAAGTTTCTGTTTTTTCAGCCGATAGTATTCCCTCTGCTCCTCTATTAAGGCTAATTGAGCTGATAAACCTCCATTTGTTTACAGAGAACTTCTTGCTGTAGAGGAAGTAGATCAGAGGCTGATAATGACCTCACTGAAGATTTTTCGCCGCTCCTCTTACGTTTGCGGGTACGTATTCCAACAGCAGAACTATTGTTTACAAGAACTTCTGGTGCGTCGAGGATCATGGAACTTGATTCAATAATAAGTTCTTCAGGTAGGGAATTTGATGGTCCTTGGAACAAGTCTGTACTTCCCGTAATTCCACTAAATGCTGTTGTACCCTCTAGCATATCTGTTACCCTCTCCGTCGCAGTGGTTGACAAGTCTTTGTCAGCAGAAAGGATAAGTATAGCCTCATCATTTATTTCTCCAACTGCATTTGGTCCTCCTGTCTGTCTTGATTCTCGACGACTACTGTCCACATTATACTTTGCAGCTCCCTTGAGATTATTCCATTTTTCTTAAGGTCTTTAACATCTCTATTGTTTCCATGGATCGAATTAACCTTTCCTACCATATCGTTCCACAGTGATTTATTCTTCCTATTGAGGTCAGCACAGTGCCCAGTATACCTCTGAGTAAATCATCAGCGGATTGAATCGCGTCAATTACTTTTTCGAGGTTTTTCCATTCTTTTTAGCTGAAATTCAAATATTCACTTTAATTTATACTTTTGCAATAACAACAGCCGAAGATGCAGGCCCAGTTGTACTCGACGATAATTCTCAAGCAAGCAAATCGCAGGAACTTCAAAGAGAATATTCTTTTTAAAGTTAAAAGAATACAGGAAGCTATTACAATAGCATTCCATACACTAATATGCTATTCTATTACATCCCATGTTGCATTATATCCCTAACTTAATTTAAATGCGTTTAGAGTCACCTCGGGAAGGGTTAATTTGACCCAATTAAGCGGTGAAATCTATTAACAGTGGCTCTATTAAGCGGATAATACTGTATTAACAATATACAATACTAGTTATTGAAATATTAGCTGAAATTATGAATGGAGAATTGATCTCGATAATGTTTGGCAGCCATATGGTCAGTATCCTCAACCTCAAACAGCTCACTCGAATCAGTTACATTGGAGAATTCGTCATCTAAATAGAGGTTGTTTCCACATAATTTCCATGTTATGCAATACTGCACAAGCACTATTATCATGCATACTTTATCTGGAGACATCCGAAGTTCGCCATGAATACAATGAAATCTACGTTTCCATCTTCCAAATGTTTGCTCAATTATAAACGTGTTTTCTTATGAGCATAGTTATAATTGAAAATAATTTAAATTATATTAAACTAAGATGAAATGTAATTTAAATATTGAAATTCTAGTTAAATTTAACATTGGGTTCGGCCTGTGCAACCAGAAGAAGCACACTCCCATCCCGTATGTGAGGGGGTTTATCAATACTACGTTGAATATTACGTAAAGTCAATTCCAAAAGAATGAACAGTGTACTATAAATATAATTGAATAAATATGAATTTAATTTCGTACTTAGTATGTACTTAAGTACAACAATATTAGTGAATACGACTTAAGTACGTACTTAGTATTCTTAGTGAATACGGCCCGGTTTTTTTTTAAACTAATCGCGTTTTTCTAACTAACTATTTATTCTAAATCTGTAAGATATTCCAATTTTTGTTTTATTTTAAATCGGATTTTTCTTATTTTATTTCCATGCAAATAATTGGTTTGAAAAACCCGGTTTCGACTGTATTCAATTTATACTTTTATAGCAATATTAAATCTCTAGATACTTGTAAAGAAGGAGATACTTCCTGCTTCAAAGATTCAGATGAAGATGGCTACCCGGACACTGGAATGTTTTGCCCCAACCTAGACGCATTTTGTAAGGATAATTGCCCTACCATCTATAACCCTTCACAAAGCGATTGTAATGAAAATGGTATTGGTGATGTATGCGATTATACATGTGAGCCTGAAACAGACCAAACCTTCTTCTATAATTGGACTTGCACTGAAGGCGGTAATGCTCAGTATATGCCTTGTTTTCAAGGTGATGGAACTGCAAATCGTTTGTGTAAAGAAGATGGAAATTGGAGTGATTTAATAGATACTTCAAACTGTTTCAGTCCAGAATATGTAGTGTTTCGAGGAAATATATCAATTGATATCTTAGAAAACTTTGCTAATGTTGTTTCTATGAAAGCACCAGAGACTGCTGGGGATGTCGGTGTGATCGTTGATATACTAAATACTACAATTAAGGCTACATTAAATGTCAGCTCAACTGAACGTGATAATATTGTCGATAACACATTGAAAGTAATTGATGTTATAACCGATGATTCAAATCTAAAATTGTTAGTACAATCTCAACCAACAACGAATGTCGCACAAAAGATTATTAACATAATGGAGCAACAAGCTAGTAGTCTTGCATTGAATCAACCAACCAACATACGTGTGAATACAGCTAAAAATGTATTTCTTGAGATAAAAACGATCAATTTAACTCAAAGCGGAGCACTAGTGATTAATGCATATAATATTCAAGGTGAAAAGGAAGGACAAGCTACTCCTAGTGTTATTATTCCAATCCCAAAAGATATCGATCCACAGAAAAGTCTATCTGTTTCAGTGGTTGTCATGAAGAATATCGGAAAATTGATTACTACCTTTGCCGACGCAATCACTGTTGGTACTGGAGGTCTGAAATTGAGTGCCTTTTCTAATTTCGAGATAGTATCACCAGTAATCTCTGTTCAATTATTTTTAGACAATGAACTAATAACAGGCGATGGTACAGATACTCTTGTTGAGTTGTCTGTCCCCCTGTCTCTTAGTGGAATTGATTTAAATCAGAATTATATTAAGCCCACTTGCCTCGCTTTGAACAACACAGCCAGCTCAAATCCTGAATGGTATGATGGAGGCATACAGAATGTCTCTAGTATTGATATTGATTCAGATGATATTGTAAGGTGTCTACCAGATCATACTACACCTTTTGTCGTACTAGTTGGTGTGGGTAATTTGGAAAGTCAGTCTGTTGTTTTGAATATATTATCTTACGTTGGGTGCTCGCTTTCGGTAATTTGTCTAATGATCAGCTTGGTTATTTATTTACTTTTTGGAAGAAGACTTTTACGAAAAATCTATCATTTTGTACATTTTCAATTGGCTTTTTCTCTCTGCTTACTCTATTTGACATTTCTCTTTGGTGTAGAACCTGCCTATGCTAACGTGTGGTTGTACATTCCTTGTAAGTTAGTGACAGTTATAGTACAGTACTTATTGTTAGTTGTATTTCTATGGATGTTGATGGAGGGTCTAGTTGTACTAATAATGATAATGTTTCCTTTCCACCAATTTGGATGGAAACACTTTGTTATATTTTCTATAATTTCATGGGCTATTCCATTACTTTATATTGTTCCTTTTATTCCTTTCTTCCACGAATATTACACCTCTCCTCCAATTGTTAATTCATCTATTCAATCTTTGACTAACATGGCAAAATTCTGTTTTATTCATAATGATGAAACTTTAAACTTGATTTTATCTGTGACTATACCATTAGCACTGATTATCATTTTAAATGTGGTTTTTCTGATTGCTGTTATTGCTCGTTGTTTATTTCTTATTCTTAAGCAGAGAAGTTTAACCAAATTCCAGCGAGCACAAAAAACATCCCTGCGTTTGTTGCGGCTCTTAATTGTTATGTTTCCAGTATTAGGATTTGGATGGATTTTCGGTTTGCTTGCTATCTACTTTAATACTGCTGTTTTTGCTTGGATGTTCACTATTTTATGCGCCTTCCAAGGGCTTTTTTTCCTTTTTTTCGTGCTCTTGATTCGTCGTGATATCCAACAATCTATTGTGAGTGCTCTCAATCTGAAAGCTACTTTCTTAACTATGCAATCTAGAATCTCGAGTCAATTTTCAAAACCAGTTTCCACCAAAGAAAGCCAATTTGTTACGAAACATACTCTCATTTTTGATCGTCCAAAGTATACTGGTGAGCCAGATTTACACTCCCCACCATCTTTTGTGGATATAATTGAATCCGAAGATGATATGAAAACTCTAAGTAAATTGTTTTTGGCAAAAGAATCTGGTTTATTCCCACCTACTGTTGAACTTGAAGATATGTTAATGTTCTATGAAGATCGTCACTGGCCCTGGGTGGATTTGGATGTAAAGAATAAAGAGTTAGATATTGATCCAGAACAAAACAAATTTTTGTTTGATAGAATTGCAAAAGATCTTGATGAGATTACAACACAGATCACTGAAGTTTATCCTATGTAGCGAATTCTTGTCAATATTTAGGTTCATCATATTCATTTCGCTTTAGATTTATTTTCATGACATTTATTCCAACCTTTCATTCAATCTTCATATATTTGTAACTAATATCCATAAATTTTTATATCTTAACGCTTGACCCTATGCTCTTTCAATTCGTTTCTACTAATTTCGTAGACAGTGAACTTAATTATCACAAAATTTCCTCCTGATTTGATTGTGAATCTATATGGTTTTAAGTGTCATTTATATTGCCAAACACGTTTGTCGAATATCCATTTAGTATTGTATATACATATTGTTTAGCTATAATTTCTCTTTAGATAAGGACTGGAACGTCGCGATCTCGGGGTTTTAACTTGAGTGTTTTAACTTGAGTCTGAGAGGCTCCAATTTAAAATTGAAAAAGCATTAGGTTTCCGGTTTCCAAATGTGTTTTTTGGCATATATGGGTAACTTTTGGCACCCGCCAACAAGTTGAGGTTTCCACTCATAATTTCTCACACCTCGACAAGTTATGACGTCATTGTCACATTTCGAGAACTGTGAAAATTCACTTAATTGCGCATAACTCTCGCCCTCTAAGAGATAAAAATCTCAAAATTTCATAGAACATGCACATTAATGATGCGGACACGTTGATCACACCAGATCACCAATATGCTAACTCATTAACACATGATGACGTCATCACTAAAATTTGACATTGTTAAATTCTACTATTTGGGCCTATTTTCGCTTATATTCAATGTTAGAAGTATATAAACCACACACCAACCGCGAAGCGGTTAGTGTGTGGTTGTGTTCTGACGTGAAGCAACCTAGCAAGCGAAGCGCGAGTATACTTCGAAACCTTGAATATAATGCGTAAATAGGCCTAAAATAGTAGAATTTAATAATGTGAAATTTACTGATTACGTCATCATGTGATAATGGGTTAGCATATTGGTGATCTGTTGTGACCAACGTGTCCGCATCATTAATGTACATGTTCTATTAAATTTTCAGATTTTTCTCTCTTAAAGGGCGCGAATTGTGTGCGATTAAGTGAATTTTCAGGGTTCTCGAAATGTGACAATGACGTCATAACTTGTCGAGGTGTGAGAAATTTTGAGTGGAAACCTCAACTTGTCGGGTGCCAAAAGTTACCCCTATATGTAGTATATGCCAAAAATCACATTTGGAAACTGAAAACCTAATGCTTTTTTTCAATTTTAAAATTGGAGCCTCTCAGACTCAAGTTAAAACCCCGAGATCGCGACGTCCAAGTCCTTATCTAAAGGAGTCTATGAATTTCATTCATTTTAATTTAGATTGTTAATTATACGGTTAAACATTCTAGCATTTTATAATTAAAACAAATATTAACTCAAGAAATACTTTAAACTGAAAAAAAATTTATACACATTATTTCGTTGACAATAAATTTGCATATTCCGGAGTCCAAACTTGCCCCACAATAAATTCCTTAAAATTGTTTTTCTGGTAGCCCGTGAGTCTGCATCCTGTTCTTGGTAGAATGTAATGAAAATCTACCTTTCCAAATATACATTAGATAATCCAATACTTGCCTAATATCAAACAGGGTATTTCTATCCGACAACCTAGTTTGCTTACCTATTTCATAGCATATTATCACATTTATAATTAGGTTGTTGGTTAGGTGATAATTATTGAAAACCCATTCAGAACTAT
The DNA here is from genome assembly GCA_028753945.1 of Hexactinellida sp. DTS-2022. Classification (NCBI taxonomy): domain Eukaryota; kingdom Metazoa; phylum Porifera; class Hexactinellida; species Hexactinellida sp. DTS-2022. The sequence continues at coordinate 2,360,560 of JAPNXP010000003.1, forward strand.
GTAGTAACCTAGGTGGCTCTTTAACAAAGCCAGCCCTATTAATTATTCACTACAAAGTATTTCCGCCTACAGCTATTATAATGCCTACACTTCAACTCGTCGTTTTGATGGTAATCTTTTTAAACATGTGGCAGTGGAATGCTTACCATTAATTATATATACTTCGATTCAAGAGGTAAAATTTTTGATGGCGATCGATGCGACTTGTTTATTTCTGATTGCGACCCGATCTTTGACATTTGTCTCAGGTATGGATACAGCACTTCGAATGCTACTTTCAATTGTAGTTCAAGTGGAATTGTATTCCCTCAAATATTATCAGAGACCTGTTTCGTAAAAATATGTCCCGCTATTTATATGGACACTTATTTACAAAACCATGGATACTTTGTAAAAATTTGTCCACTTACGATTAGAGTAAGAATCTCCGCATTTTAGTCTATTTTCTAGAGATATCACGTCCTTTCTGGGTTTTGTAAAAGCACAGATGTGTTTATTTACGGTCACTCATTTATTCAATTTCCGAATACAAGAATCAATGCTGTTTTTGATTATCCGTTAACATATCTATTCCTCGTAGTCAATATAAACCATGATCTTCTGAAATTATGGCACTACATTATTAATCTCACAATGATCATTTCGTACTTTAGGTATCTTAGAAACTAAGTTGTCTAAATTGATTTATAATTGTAATATTCTGACAAATTATGAAAAGTGTAATCTCTTATACAATAATTACGCAATAACACTGCTAATATTTAAGAGATCTGTTAATTAACTAGTAAATAAATTCTGTAACCGTTAACCGATTAACCAAATCCTGGTTTACACTGGCTGTTAGGCAGGTTCAACTGTAATTATATCAAGTCACAATTGAGCTAATTGTTTCTAATATAGTGGAACATTTGCATGTAATTGTAGGTTAACTAATACTACAGTCCAACTTATTCTCGAAATAAAAATTTGTCCTACTCTCCCCGGTGCAGTGTTTGCAACTTTGCATTAACAAGAGTCATAGCATCTATACACTAAGGCAATGGCGCGCTTATAAATTTTGAATTAATACTAGTTATAATAACACTCTAGGGGTTCTCGGACATATTTTTACAAGTATCCATGGTTTTGTAAATAAGTGTCCATATAAATAGCTGGACATATTTTTACGAAACAGACCTATCTGAATAAGAATAATGTGACATTTAGTTTAATTATTAGTCAAACAGTTAATCCAGTGATATATAACTGACGATCTATTTGATGGAATGTTTTGAGATATCAATGGTTGTAGAAGATGACGACTCACTATTAGTGAAAGCATCGATCATGTGATTATGATGATTACAGCTACAAAACGAACTAATTTCAGCTCAGTATTAACATTCCCAGGAACACGTACTTCTTTTGTAACAGACTGCTCTTAGTTACAAATTCCAATGTGACACTGATTATTATGATGCCGATTGTACTGTGTATTGTGTAGCTCAGGATAATACGAGCGGACATTACACTTGTGATTATCAAACAGGAGCTAAGGCATGTAACTTGGGATATTTCGGAGTGGATTGTGATATCGGTCAGTTTATATTTTGTTTCTTTACGATCTCTTTATCTACTTACTCTCGTTAGTGAGATCATACAAGACCATCGAATTGTCAAAACAAATATTGGGGGCGAGTTAATTTAGTTTTAACTGAGCCGCGAAAAATTTGTGTGGGGAGTGGCAAATTAATCAATCCCAAATTTAGCAATGTTGGGTGAGGGTTGCGAAAAGATTACTTTTTTGAATTTCTGTTAAATGTTAATTTTTTAATTAATACTTTCTTAATTAAGGGATTATATCAGTGATGGATCTAGATTTTTATCTCAGGGGGGGGGGGGGGGGAGTTAACGAAGTCCAATTGAAGTCAGGGGGGGGGGTAATTTAGATTTCGCTATAGTTAATTAACCCCCCCCCTGAAAGGGGGGGGGTCAGAAAAAATCTCAGGGGGGTCCTTTTTCTCAAAAAATAATTTCAGGGGGGTATAGATGAAACCCTGGATTATATATAATTATATAATTATATAATAGGGCCATATAAACAATAGTGTAGTTAAAATCTTTATTTGAAAGAGTTGTGTGTAGATAAGTGAACCGTTATCGCTTATGAGATAAAATATATTAGTCCGATAATCCGATTGTAGGAAACAGGTTTCCAGTTTGAAATGTAAAATTCAAGACGAAGTAAAAAGTATCGAGAAATAACTGAATAACATCACAGATTGGTTTGGGTGGTATACATAAGAAAGAAAATACATGTTTTTAATATATAATTTATTTGGGAAACAAATAACTTATATAGAGCTCAGCTCTAGTAGAGTACAGTTTTTCAGTATGTGTATTCAGGCACTGAGAAAGGTCAGTTTTCCCAGAGTTTGAAATTGACCTTTAGAAAGTAAGCCTGGGCTTTTAGTATGGGAAAAAATCTGAACTCTACTAGAGCTCAGCTCTATATAAGGATTCTCTTTGGGAAATGCTTCTAGATTGGACAAACTCCTTTCTAATGTAATTTTCAGGCAATGACAAGGTTATTATTTTTACATCAAAAGTTTACCTTTGAGCAAAGTATTATACATATTGAAAATGTATTAGTATTTAATGTAACTCTCTCTGCACAAAATATGTTTTGAAAGTCTGTTGATACTTGTATTTTAGAAACATTACCAGGTATGTATACTATTTAGTATCGCATTATCAGTAAAATCTCACATACGGAAACTTCTTATCAAATTTCAGTGTTGGTGCAGAATCACTAATGGGAGGGGGGGGGCTAAATTGGAAAAATTGCAATTGGTCTATTTTTACTGTCTACTATACTTAGTATAGTGGTCCAGTATTGAAATCACTGCGTTAGTTAGTTATTATTATTAGTTTTAGTCGGTATCCTCTCCACAGAACAGAGTTTGATAACGAAGAGCTTAAATTTTCAGGATACTCTCATGAGTTACAGGTGTGCACCTGGGGTCATGATTTGTTATTATTTTGGACATATTTCAGCACATAGTAATGTTATAACAGGAAAAATAGATTGTTGTCATATTCATTTATATGCATCGAGAGAGAATTCATTTCTACACCTTTTTGTTATTCACAAATTTTCAAATTGGGCTTAGCTGGTCATTAATTTAGTTGCATATTCCTTCGTTTACCCTTCACAACTCCTACAGTACTTATATTGTACTTGACAGGTACCATTTTACTGGTACAATGGGTGTATTCTGTATAGTGGGTTTTACTCTATACTTTATCCTCTTGTAGCTTATAAGCTTGATGAAACTGCTCTTTCTCTCGGTTATCTACCTAAATTGAATATAGATGGGTTATCAAGTGAACTTGATATGTTTCTTAATTTGTTTAAAAAAGGCGAAATTTTTCTGCTTATATTTTCTGTATCTTTCCAGCTACAGTAGAGCCTCTGAACAACGGACACCTTGGGACCGGAACCGTTGTCCGTTATTTAGAGGTTGTCCGCTATTTAGAGGTTGCTTTTCTATTAGACATATGCTAAATAAATAAATCCGTGCCACGAGGGTTGTCCGTTATTTAGAGGTTGTCCGCTATTTGGAGTGTCCGTTATGGGAGGCTCCACTGTATATATTTAAGTGTAACGTGCTTACCAATGCATTTTATTTCTAGGGTTATACGAAAACTCCTGAATCTGCTAATAATTGTGAAACTTATCTATTTATGCACCTGTATATTGATTATAACTACAAGCTAATTGATGGTGAATGGATGCAAAGATTTATCAAGATTTAGCTGTTTTTTTTTTTCAAGCATGAAAAGATTTACATTTCCTCTACACATTATAGTAGGCAATGATGAGACTTTTGAAGTTTTGAATGTATTCTTGTCTTTACAAATAATCTCAGATGTGTGGTTACAGGCCTTCATCTGGGTGCGTGATTTTAATGAAAATGCTGGAAGGGTGCGTGAAATTGGAATTAATTGGGTGCGCAGTGCGCACCCAGAGTATTTTTAATACTAAATTTGGTCTTTTTTTGGTAAATATGCTATTTTTGGTTTATTTGGGTGCGCGATTGTAAAATAAACATTTCCTAGGGTGCGCGGATCTCTTAGGGCTAGATGAAGGCCTGTGTGGTTAAGCTGTTTAGGCGCCATTTAATGATGACGGTAACAATTTATGGTAAAATGAAAAAAATTCAAATATCATAAATTTGATTTTCTTCCTACTTTCTAATAATTTTAGAACAGGAATATAAAAATAGGGATATATTTCACACTCCAAAGGCTACTAAATCACAAAATGGCGACATTCTCTTAATAATTAAAAATTATAAAGCAACCTCATGCTAAAATACAAGTAGTTTCCGAGTTACAACTTACTATTTTCGTCCATAAAACGTATATAATTGCTGGTTATATATATTCATTCTCATTATATATTCGGAAATGTTTACTAAGTATATTAGCAAAATATCTTAATTTCTCGTAGTTTTATTAGACTCGAATTGTATATATAGTATATTTGTGGTGTCATCATTAAATGGCGCCTTAACAGCTTAACCACACATCTGAGATTCTAATAAGTGGTTCCATTGGACTCGCAATGGTTGATTAGCCCATATACAACCCAAATAATAACAATAGGAGGCATAGTTTATCCTAGAATGAAATTAGAAACTGGCTTCTTTGTTTTATGGCCTTCTCCGCGACATATACTTATAGCCGTATATTAAGTAGGTCATGTAGAGTCTTACTATAGTTTTATACTACTAGCCCTTCGGTCTCGGTCGGTTTGCGACTGTTCGGCGCTTCACGCCTCAATTGACGTTCGCTGCGCGACCTTACTACGCCTTGAAAGTAATTATTTAGAATTATACATCTTTATGGTGTATTAAATATATTCCTCATAAAGTCCCCTTAATAAAATGCTACACATTATAATTTGTTAGGAAAATTCAAATCGTGCCATAGTAGCTCAATAAATTTCAGTTGCACGATAAGGATAGCTCGAATCCAAATAATACTAAAAGAAAAACATGCAATAGAATATACAAATGATTGATTGGTTAATGGTTAGTCTGTATCACCTTGTATCAATCTGTATCACTTTGTTTCAGTCTGTATCACCTTGTATCAATCTGTATCACCTTGTATCAATCTGTATCACCTTGTATCAAGTCTGTATTACCTTGTATCAAGTCTGTATTACCTTGTATCAGTCTGTATCACCTTGTATCAATCTTTATCACCTTGTATCAATCTGTATCACCTTGTATCAATCTTTATAACCTTGTATCAGTCTGTATCACCTTGTATCAATCTGTATCACCTTGTATCAGTCTTGTATCACCTTGTATCAGTCTGTATTAGTATTGTATCATTCTTAACCATTTTAAATGATCAGTGATTTTCACTTGTTTTCCCTAAAGCGCTCTTATTGAGCACTGAGCCCCCCTTTTCATTATTGAACCTTATACACAAACCTAATATTCTAGCACATTTCAAACTGTATAAGCGATAAATAGTTGACAAGTCGTCAAATGACGCGGTTTAGGGAGCAACCTTCCAAATCAAAGATATTATTTCGGTAAAAGCTTGTTTCGATTGATAACGACTTGATTTAATAACTTACTAGGGCGCTTCGCTTGCTAGGTCGCTTCGCGGCCGAACACAACCACACACCAACCGCTTCGCCATTGGTGTGGGGTTTATATACTCCTAATATTGATTATAAAGCGTAAATAGGCCTAAAATAGTAGAATTTAACAATGTGAAATTTAGTGATTACGTCATCATGAGATAATGAGTAATCATGTTGATGATCTGGTGTGACCAACGTGTCCGCATCATTATTGTACATGTTCTATTAAACTTTCAGATTTTTATCTCTTAGAGGGCGGGAATTATGTGCGATTAAGTGAATTTTCATGCTTCTTGAAATGTGACAATGACGTCATAACTTGTCGAGGTGTGAGAAATTTTGAGTGGAAACTTCAACTTGTTGGCGGGTGCCAAAAGTTACACCTATATGCCAAAAATCACATTTGTAAGCCGTCCACTTTCTTCAATCAACTCGGAACATACAAACCAATATCCAGGGCCGGCGCCACCGGGAGTGTCCTGGATGTCCGGACACCCACTGCCTCAAGGAAATGAAGCGGTTCTTGTACAATGACACCCACTAGACTATACAGTGGACACCCACTACACCCACACCTCATAATACTTGGCGCCGGCAATGTACACACACATATACACACACCCAGCCTTGTGTTTTAATAGTATAGATAGTCTTCAACGATACTTAGTAGTATTTTCCTGTTCAATGGACTGTTTAGATCGTTGCTAATGGACCCACCTTCCCACTTAGCATAAATCGCTTCTTGAAGGCTTGTTCCCTCTGTATGTGGATCAAGAGCTTAGGAAAGCTTGGGTGCGCATGCCATGGCATATCCCTGATTTGAAGGCGTTGTGCCATCCTTCAACACAGTTATTAGTGCAAGCATGGCCTACTATAATACGGCTATACATGCTGCCGAATCATAGTAGAAAATGAGAGTCCACTTTAGTAATTTTATTCTAAGCTACACTGTGCTTCCTATTGGCATAATTTGCATTGTGTATGGGGTAATCAACCATTGCGAGTGCAATGGAACCACTTGTGAGAATCTGAGATTTGTGGTTAAGCTGTTTAGGCTCCATTTAACGATGACATCACAAATACAAAATAAACAATTCGAGTCTGAAGAACTACGAGAAAATGAAGATAATTTGCTAATAAATTTAGTATACATTTTCCTAATATATAATGAGAATGAATATATATAACCAGCAATTATATACGTTTTATGGACGAAAATAGCAAGTTGTAACTCGGATACTACTTGTATTTTAGCATGAGGTTGCTTTATAATTTTTAATTATTTTTAGAATGTCGCCATTTTGTGATTTAGTAGCCTTTGGAGTGTGAAATATATCCCTATTTTTATATTCCTGTTCTAAAATTATTAGAAAGTAGGAAGAAAATCAAATTTATGATATTTGAATTTTTTTCATTTTGCCATAAATTGTTACCGTCACCATTAAATGGCGCCTAAACAGCTTAACCACACATCTGAGATTTTCACAAGTGATTCCATTTGACTCGCAATGGTTGATTACCCCATACACAATGCAAATTATGCCAATAGGAAGCATAGTTTAGCTTAGAATAAAATTACAAAACTGGAAACTTATTTTCTACTATAATTCGGCAGCATGTATAGCCGTATTATAGTAGGCCATGGGTTGACGTAACCAAATATTATCAGTATTCGTATTCGATTGATTAAAACGAATATATTATCAGTATTCGTATCGGTTGACGTAACCGAATATGAGTATTCGTATTCGGTAGGGAAACTATTCATGAATACTGATATTCGGTTCGAGCGGTTTCAACTTTGTAAATTAATCCCATACTCTGTGTCTTGAGTATACTCTGGAGCTATTCCTACAGTCTGGATTTTTCTGTATATGTTCTGCGATATGTGATAAAAGTATCCTGTTGTCTAGGGAGTTTATTGAGGCCTTTTCGAAGTCCACCTTAATTGATGTGGGATTTAATGCTGGTTCGATTTCAAGTAGTTTTGAAAACAATCGATCGTACGTTTAACAACCCTCGAATTTAATAGGTTAACATATTTTGTCACCTTTAAATGTGAATATTTCTCTTCAAAAACCAATAGATATAGATCGTTGTCGCAGTACAAATTACCCCTGTATACAAATTTTCAGCTTTCTGGGACTTGTAGTCTTTCCAATTAATTCTGGACAAACACACACACAAACAACAATTGCGCTTTTAATTTATGTATAGATAGATAGATTCCTTGCAAATTAGTCACAGGGATTGTAAAGAACTTGCTATTAGTTGTGTTTCAATTGATTTGATGGAAGGTCTTGTTGTATTCATAATGATATTATGGTCTTTTCACCAGTTTGGTTGGAAACATTTTACATCTTTCACGTTTGTTTCTTGGAGACTTCCATTTTTATATATAATCCCATTCTAACATCAGTATTTATCTCACCTCCTCTTAATACTTAAATTATTCCCTCAACAAATGAATTAAGGTATTGCATTATACCTAATGATGAAAGACTAACTTGATATATTGTGTTGGTACCCCTAGCGTTGATTATTGTATTGAATGTAATTATACTAACGGCTGTTATAGTACGTTGTTTTATGATTATTGTACATCAGAGAGTTTTTCCAAGCTTCAGCGAGCACAGAAAGTTTCACTCAGATTATTGAGGGTATTACTTGTAATGTTTCCTGTATTAGGGTTTGGTTTGCTAGCAATCTATTTCGATACTGTTATTTTCGTTTGGGTATTCACTATTTATGTGCATTTCAAGGTATTTTCTGTTCTTCGTTCTTCTAATTCGATGATATATCCAGAAATCTATTGTGAATGTGTTGGACTACTTTTATTAGCAATTCTCTCCAGAATCACTACCCAGTTTTCATTACTTGTCACAAGTAAATAAAGTAAATCTTCTCGAAAAAAAGTTTCCAAGTTGCACTTAATCGCCGCAAAAGATGATACGTATATCAAATTATCAATCATGATGAACTTTTTAAACGAAAACTTCTATTTGCCTCCCATTGTTGAAGTTGAAAGATGTGTTGTGTTTTATGAGGAACGCCACTGGCCTTTAATTGATAGACATATTCAAACTCAAATCGATGAGAATGAGCCTGATTATTTTTTAGAAAATGTATCTCAGGACCTTAACAATATTCTCTGATTTGGACTAAACGTCCATTTTTATTAATTTTTGTCAAAGTGCATAACCAAATTACGAATCATTTATTTGAATTTTAATATTTTTAATTTAATTTGTGGATTTCATTATTTGTTCCACTAGATTATGTATTAATTAGATTAAAATATTTATTATAGAATGTTTATTTCCGATTAGGAAATTACTTTTGCATGTCTATTTAGTCAACAAATACATAGATTATAATATTCTTTTTGTAATTTCTAGAAATTAGTACACTTTTACAATACTCAAAAATATTCCGGTACTATTTTGAAGAATACCTTTCCATGAAACAAACTACCTTATTTGGCACTGCTACTTCAACAACAACAATAACAACACCTACTCGAACAAATGCAATTAATTGCAACAAATTTCAAAATAACACGCCCCAATCTCCCAAAGTTGCATTATCAGAATATTTCAAATCCTCAAATCAGACTAATTTTAATTCACATGTAGACGTACAAATACCCGAAGCTACTATATTACAGAAAAGTGAATGCTGCTCTCTTTCAACATCTATTTTAAAGGGTTCACCTGTATCAAAAATTATAGAAGAAATTAGCATCATTTCAATCGAGTCACCGATTGGCTCATCAAAAGCTCCAACAAAGACACCACCCCTTAACCAAACTACATTAGGAATAAACACGAATCAAGTAAATACAGTAATAACTGAAAGCAATGCGACCAAGAGTACCGTAGAAAATGGTAACCAGATCACTTCACATTTCTTTCCAAAGAAATTGATTAGTTTAAATGCATTTAATTTATCTTTTGATGAAGATGAAATGTCTTTGAAGAAAACAAAACAGAAAAATCTAACGAAGGAAATTTTTGTGGAAGGGACCAGCATTAATTTTGAAAATCTAAGTTACATTTTTATGCTAAGTGATTTTTTTTATGACTTTCATGAATTATTTGAAATACAATCAAATTATGAATGGTCACCTCCTAACTTTCAAGATCTATGTCAAGCCCTTCAAAGTTGTGTTCCAACAGAGAATTTTCCAATTTTGGCACCCTTGTTAGTCCGACTTATCAGTTATCTCTTTAAAGAACCTTTGACTTACTTTAACGAGAGTATTGACAATTTAAATACATTGTATAATGCTTCCGCTGTATTATGGTTGTATTTCTACCAGAATAAGAATAGTGAAGTATTAAAAACACTACACTCAGATTTTTATTGGTGAGTAACTGAACAAGTTAACCATATATTTACTACGTATCATGTAAACTATCTCGTGTATATAAAAAAATGGTTCAAATACCAACTATTCAACTTTTAATTAACCCTATAAAGAACGATAATCGAAACTATTATTGTAAGTATTCTTAATTTCTTAGTAGTGTCTCCTTGATTTTATTATCTAAAAATCACAGAAATAACTGTTGTTAGGAATTTGAATTGATAAGTTAAATATCTAATGGAGTGATTGAGACAATAAATAGACTGTTTTAAGCTACATTTGAATTTTTGATATACTAATTGGTAACACTGCTAATTATTTATTCTTCTAGCCTACCGTGTGATCTAAAGATCTTCATTTTTAACATTCTCTTGGAAGATATTTTGAACGAAAGCCGTTTTCGTTCTTTTTATGAGGAGAAGTTAGCTCTTATTAAGGATACTAGAAAGTACTTTGAAGGTTTGAAATCAGATTTGTACAACTTAAACAGAGAAAAATCTGCTTTGAAATTATACAGGAGTGAAAAGACTCAGGACGCTAATGAGCTTATTGGTTTGTAATTAACCCACTGTTGGGATACAACTTGTTTCAGCTCCACCACCCGCATCATATTTCCATTTCTATTATTTCCAATGTTATCTCTAGTATAAGATAACCATAATTAGCTAGTAACACAAACAGAAATTATGACAAGCATAAAAACCTAACGATTGTATTTTATCTTAAAGCACTCACACATAATATTTACAAAGCGAATTATACGTTATCATCAATTAATGAGATGCCGCCCGCCGCATCCTCAGATAGGATTCGTGTGGAGCTGAAACAAGATCACCATTAACATTGATCTTACCACTTCTATCACTGTTTCCAAAGTCATAAATATATTCCCAATATCTTTGGACTTTTCATTAAATTATTTTATCTTGGTTTCTTGCAATAAAATAGCCAAGATTCGACTCTAAACCCGTTAAATTTTGTTAGAATCATCGTTTGAATATTATTGTATATTTTTGTACTTTTGTGGTCAAACTTTGGATTAAAAAATAGTGAATTTGGATACTCTGGTTGTGGTTGTAGAGATGTTATGTCCTACGATTTTTTTGTCGTAAATTTATCTTTTCTCTAAATCTTTGAAATCTAAACTCGACAGAAACTGTAGCTAATTTTAGAATGTTTAAAATTATTTTTTCATATTTCAGATTTATCCACATTTTGCAATATAGATCTTAATGACAAAGAAAATGTCAGTTGCAACTCAAACCACCAACCTAACGAACTAGGTATTGATACACGGTTACAGCAAGTTTCTTGCAATATTAATCATCTACAGAGAGAAATTTCGAAGGTTGAACGCATTCTGGATAGAAACGAATCATTTTCAATTTCGAGAAAGAAGTTAGGAACAGATTCTTATGGTTAGTTAAAATACTTAAGGGAATTAATGATATTACTTATTGGGTTACTGAGTTTGCAGTACAAAACCCGGCTTCGCAAAAGTTAATTTTGATGTGAAAGTAACCCTGCTATACCTGAAAATTGCTTTTTAAAAGGTACTGGCGCGCTTCGCGGTAGAACACTACCACACACCAACCGCAAAGTGCAGTGGTTGGTGTGTGGTTTTTATACTTATAACATTGATTATAATTCATTAACAGGCATAAAATAGTAAAATTTCACAATTTGAAATTTAGTGATTACGTCATCATGCGAGAATGAGTAAGCATAGTGGCAATCTGGTTTGACCAACGTGTCCGCATCATTAATGTACTTACGTACATGTTCTATTAAGTTAACAGATTTTTATCTCTTAGAGGGTGCGAATTATGTGCGATTTTTCAGGGTTCTTGAAATGTGACAATGACGTCATAACTTGTCGAGGTTTGTGTTTTAATAGTACCAGCCCTTCGGTCTCGGTCGCTTTGCGACGGTTCGGCGCTTCACGCCTCAATTGACGACCGCTGCGCGGCCTTATTACACCTTGAAACGAATCATTTATAATTATACATCTCATAAAGATTACGAGTCCTAGAAGCTGAAAATTGGCATGCAGGGATAATTTTACACGCTGACAACGATCTATTGGTTTTCTAAGCGAAATAACGGGATTACGACTTCATAAGCGCACATAGTTTAGAATAACTCTTTCAGTTTTTATTCGATTCGCCCACAATTTTAGATGATAACACAACATACAATGAGACACACGTATACCGATTTATGGAAATGTGACGTCACGTAGGAACTAATTTGGATTCAGCTCTTACAATTTTGATTCGATCGTCAAACAATTTTGTCACATTATAAAACAGAATGTATTGCATGTCTCTAGAAATTTTTATAATTTTCGCATTTAATCTGAGCCAGGCAATAACAAAAATCTAACTTCCAATTGCTGCGTAATTGCTCATATTGAGGTTTGATTATATTTCCGAAATTGCATTCTTGATTAATCCAGTTTGCTTCCATCAGTTTATTTAGCTTACGTCAATCACATAAGCATACATAATATTACTATCAAAGTAATTCAAGTATTTACAAACAAATTTCCTATGCAGTAAATCCTGGGTTAGTAAATGACATGTATTAATTAATTAATTAGTTGAAATACTTGGGTCCCAAATAGCAGCATACTGAATTGAGTACTTGTAATTTACAAGTCACAGGTTTAACTTATTTAATATGAGTTATATTTGAGGAGAGTAAGGCCGCGAAGCGGCCGTTAATTAATTGTTTTGCGTAGTGTCTAACACGAACAAACAAAAGTCGCGAAGCGACTTCTGTGAGAGAGTGATCCGTCGCGAAGCGACCGAGACCGAAGGGCTCGTACTTTTAATAATTATCTAAATATTTGAATTTCTATTGAATAAGCGATTCGGAGGTCACGATGAGCATGTTTATAGAGATGTTTATAGAGAGAGGGCCGGATAATTCACCCATCGGGCCAGATCTGGCCCCTGGCCCGGTGGTTTCCGATCCCTGCTCTATTGCCAATCTTTTTTCGAAATGCTTCGAAATTATGAAGTGGAGAATTTTAATGTAAAAATATTCGAGCTACTGTATTTAAATTCCATTTCTAGGCCGCAACTACTATAGATTGAAATCATACAGTGAAACAGCAGTATTGGTTGAAATGGACAAAAGCAAGAAGGAATTTTTTGAAAAACTTGAAAGCGAGAGAAATGAAACACTTTCTACTACCAAACAAATAGAAAATGTCAACGAAACGACAGAACAAAATAAAGATCAACAGTGCCTAAACTTACAAGAAACTGAGTCTAAAGAATTACAAAAAAATGAAGACGTCACAAAAGTTACGAGCAAAATTAATTCACCAATATCTCCCACAATTAGTGAAGATGCTTTTGGAACTACTTCAGTAGTTTGGATGGACTATACTACAGAATGTCAGTTGAAAGATCTTATAAAGTAAGCTTTTCTAAACAAAAAAACAATTTCTGTCAGCCACTAGCCTATATCAGAGGCATCGGAAGCAAAGTAAAAGTGGGGTGGCCACAATTCTGTTGTACAGAATAGTGAGCGATAAAGGGGCCTGGCAAGGGGTTTACTCCCCAGAATTTTTTATTTATTCTTAGATATATTTAGTGTATATGAGACTGAAACTTGCAGACAGTAGATTAATTAATGCCGTTGTGGTCAATCACGAAAATTGGCATGTAAATTCATCAGTCAGCAAGAATTTGTGAATCTATATTTAAAATGTGTTGATAGAATAATCGTGTGTATGATTAATGATAGATTCGGAAGGTATAAAAGTACAAATAATATATTGCTGATACTAAGGATTCTAAAAATTAGACTGACAACCTAATTAATCAGAGGCACGAAACTTTCTAAACAAAGTTTCACGGTGCTCTGATGATCTCACAAACTCATTCCCAATGTCTATTAAGTTCAGTTTGTCAGTGAGATCCTATGAACATGCAGAGTCTTGACACTGTGAGCCTTTCCTTTGACATAGTAGATCGCAGCTAAGTTTTACGCGACGAAGTGAGCTAAACTACCTCTCACTAACAGCATTAGTCGCCGGCATCACCAAGATTAGCTGTACCAAGGTGCAAACACAGCAAGTTTGATGATTGTCGAATTTCACTCAGTCCTTCCAGTTCAAAAAACCTCTATTACAAACGCGGCATCTGCACTAGAACTGGAGGTGTCTAAATATGGCTTTCTACAATGAAGCAAAGAACAGATTACTCATCCTCGCAGTAGTGAAGCCATGTTCATCGTTTGAACCATCCGTGTGGAAACCTCTCTTCACGACTAGCTTTTACCGAACTCCCTTTTTGGAAACTTGAAGTCTCTTGGCTGATGAGGTTCAGTCATAGGAGGAGACGCCATTAATTAACAGACTAACAATCTAACCTTACCAGTATATTCAGATGTTAATTAGAATCCAATTATAATACTATAACACTATAATCTGTTTCTCAGCATACGTAATAATTTTCGCATAATAAAAAGTGGAGACACTGACCGCTCCACTTTTCGTCATGAATATATTATTTATGACTAAGGAAGTGGTCCAAATGTATAGCAGAAATTGAGCTGAGATGGCCGAGGACATTCTCAGCCAATATGCTTAAATTTGTAATTTCAACAAAAAAAATTGGGGCGGCATGGCCGCCCCAGCAGCCAAAGCCTATGCCTATATTCAAGAAAATATAATTATTTATGGAGTAAGTTTTCACGGTTTACTCCTATTTTTAGAAAATATAATCCCGGCTTCGCTAAGATGAATTTTTGATGTTAGAAAAGTACTTTGCCTGAAAATTACATTAGAAAAGGTATTAGGAGTAATTACTTTTTTTATCTGTTAATTAACTTAACTTAATTAATTTGCTTATTTGTGATTCATCTCTTCTAGGTATCTAAAGACCGATATTGGTGGGAAGAAGTTTTATAACCGAATTGAAGGAATTTTATCGAGTTTGATTAATGGAACCAATGAAGAAAAGGTGAGTTGTGATGATGAGCCATCTCATTTCTTGCGGTCAATGCGGAAAGCTAGCCCTGTAGAATTTACTTGTAAAGAGTTTGTCAGTCAGCTGACTGATCTTGGAGAGGATCTACTGTCTTCAGGATTGGTGTCTACACAATTTGACTTTTTCACTTGGATTGGTGAGTGAACAGGTTGGATTTAATGCAGATCACCAGGCTATTACGAAATACAAATAAACAAATCCGCTTTGTTGTATCATCACGATTCTTTGTATTATTCGTATAATACGTAATAGTAAATTGCTTCACGTATTACAAATAACATGTTCACGAATAGACCGCCAAAATCCGTTCGCCTTATCCAGAATTTGTATTAACTATTGTTATTTCTATTGAAAATACTTTTAAGGGGACTGTCGAAATTAACCGGAATTTCGTATTAACCTTTTTAGTGTGCTTCTTCTAGTAAAAAACGTTATAGTAGGGTCCTACTATTTTATACTATAAGTGCACACTATTGAATTTACCTCTGTCGGACTTCCGGCCGGCCGGCCGTACGCGAAGGCCTGACTAAACCATTAGGGATAGAGATTTAAAACTTGGACAGGAGATATAGAATTTCCTGAAGATGATCACCTCGAAGCCCGAATTCTCAATTTCGCTTTTGTTCATCAGTTAAATCGAAATTTGTATTCTGGTCCACCGTCCAGTGACTCTTTAATAATTCGAAATAGTTATTAAAATATAGGGTTGTATTCTCCTAAGGATGTTCTTTCTATTTATCAATTAAAATTATTAGGTCGCTAATCTATTCTACGTTTTATTAACGGTTTTTTATGTAAATCAGC
The DNA here is from genome assembly GCA_028753945.1 of Hexactinellida sp. DTS-2022. Classification (NCBI taxonomy): domain Eukaryota; kingdom Metazoa; phylum Porifera; class Hexactinellida; species Hexactinellida sp. DTS-2022. The sequence continues at coordinate 2,376,386 of JAPNXP010000003.1, forward strand.
CATCTTCTCCATATTGTAATTACTCTATAGTATACTGAATACTATAGAACATATTAGGTACATAAGCTACTATCTGAGATAATGACTGTTATTGATTGGTTTGTAAGGAATATGTGTTTCATACAAAGTGCAATGAAAACACTTGGAAGTTGGAACATTTTACAAGTTGATGATCATGTCAATAATGAATTCTTTTATTCAAATAGTAACGTAAATAGTAAATACTACACGTATTCCTAATTCTATTTGTGATAATTAATCTTTAATTAATTTAGACATTTGAAGTCTTCACAATTCAAACATTAATTAAATTATATTACACTAAGATGAAATGTAATTTGAATATTGAAATTCTAGTTAAATTTAGCATTGGGGAAGTGCAATCAGAAGGAGCACACTCCCATCCCGTCTGTGAGGGGTTTTTTCATACTAACGAGGTTCTACTGTAATATATTTTTGTGGATAACTTCTTTCAGTTTTTATATGTGTAATACTTACGTAATATTCGAACATATATTGCGTTCATACGTATTATACGTTATACGCTTGGTAGAATTCAAGTATTATACAACTTCGCTAACAGTATACAGTATTATGTCATATTGGTTTCTGGATATTTGTCCCAATTAAGCATTGTCGACATGAATACCAGTTAGATATACTTATAATACATATTATACAATATATTTGTGGGCATCAGTAGAACTCAGTTATCATTTATCGCACCCATAATGAAAATACGTACACTACGATTATCCGAGTATACTGAATAACGAGTTCATCCAAAATACATACTGATGTATAAGTTAACACATCTATCTATCTATATATATATCTATATATTAAAAGCATAATTGTTGCATGTTGGTGTGGTGTGTTTGTCCAGAATTAATAGGAAAGATCACAAGCTCTAGAAATCTGTAAATTTGCATTACTATTGGTTTTCGAAACGAAATAACGGGGTTATGACTTATAAAGGCACATATTTGGGAATAACTCTTTCACTTTTTATCCGATTCGCCAACAATTTTAGATGGCAAGTGAAGAAGAGAACAGAGAACATGAAATGAGACACACGTATACCGATTTATGGGTTTATGACGTCACGTGGGAATTAATTATTATTGTTATTATTTCTTTAAATTCACTACACATAGTATTCACATACAGTTAACTCCCGTTATAACGAAGTGCTCAGGACCCTTGTTTCATTTCATTATAAGCAGAATTCGTTATAATCGGAGTTCGTTATAACTGGAGTAAATCAATAGGTTAGAGGCTCCATATGGGATTTAAATTACTTTCGTTATAAGCGGAGTTTCGTTATATCTAATTCGTTGTAAGTTGTAACCGAAGTTTTAATAATGAAATAAGATAGAAGGATTTCCGGACCTGCATGATTTCAGTTTAGTTAGTTCTATTAGTGATTTATTAATAGCATACAGAACAGATATTCATAACTGTTCATATATATTCCTATTTGACCTAGACAAATCTTTTCATATTCTGTTTTCCATCTTACGAATTTGATTCAAATTTTAATTTTAATCAATCAAATCATAGCTTAAATTCTATGTTATTGATGTTTCAGAATCGAGGTATCCTTATGGCGTAGCTGAAATTATTTGAGCTATTAATATGATAATTTTAATTTCCCAAACAAATTACATTGTTTAACATATTTATTTATGAAATCACTTATATAGAGCTCAGCTCTAGTAGAGTTCAGTTTTCACTATGTGTATTCAGGCACTGAAAAAGGTCAGTTTTTTCCAGAGTTTGAAATTGACCTTTAGAAAGTAAGCCTGGGCTTTTAGTATGGGAAAAAATCTGAACTCTACAAAGCTCAGCTCTATATAAGGATTCTCTTTATTTATTATGAGTGATATTTTGAGATTGGTATTGCCGCGAAGCGGCCGTTAATTGAATTACGTAGTGTCTAACACGAACGAACAAAGGTCGCGGAGCGACTTTTGTGAGAGAGTGATCCGTCGCGAAGCGACCGAGACCGAAGGGCTCGTTGTTAGAAAAAGTACATACTACATAAACTAAAGTATCTACTAACTCCAGTACGTTGTAACAGAGTTATAATGTGCTAACTACTGTTTATTGGCTTTACACCTTTTCTAATGTAATTTTTATACACCGGGCAGGTCATTTTTTGATACCAACGTTTATTTATTTGAGATTATTTCCATATAGATACACTAACCAATAGGAATTATCCGCTAACGGCAGAAAGTTGTCTAGAATTGACTGAAAAGCTGACTTATTTAATGGAATTTCTCGTTGGTTCAAGCAAAATCAACATTCACAGTTCAATTCACAAGTCTTATCTCCCTCAAACAACGCCAACATTGTCACGTCTATTTCTATTGCTAGATTATTATGAACGTAATATTGACACTGCAGACTCATACTATAGAATGAATTGTAGAAAATGTATGAAAAAGAATATATGGAATGGTAAGTGCACAATTGCACAAATTATGGTTGACTATAGTTAACGAGTTTTCCCTGCCAACTTCTCAAATAAACACGTTTCTTAGATTAAAAATGTTTTATAAGCCAAAGCCTTAATCAACACTCTATAATTAATACAACTATTCTCGTTTAATACGAAGACCAGGAACCACCAAACATTTTTCGTACAGTTGAAACCGGTTTTTATAACCATTTCTTTCAGATAAATATTGTAAGAAAAAAAACGATTTGGAAATTCTTATTTGTGTAGGCTAGAAAAATATAATTTTATACTCTTTAACCGATATTTCTCCTTATTTGTGTTCGTGTAAACGAGAGTCCACTGTACCTCGTAAGATTCTCACCTTGATTGAATATTGTAAACTCTTTAGGTACCAAGTATAATCCTTTATTTACTTGCCAAGACTGTTTCAAAACTTTCCATTTGACCTGTCAAGACCCACCACTGAAAGACATTCTATTTGATCATTCCTGTAATCAATGCACCAGTCCTCAAACCCAGACATTAAACACATTTGACAGAACAAATACCATGCATGCTAATGAGGATGAAAGTTCAGCTGAATCGGTATCTATTTATTTTGCCGAGCTAAATTACTCGTTTAATTAATGATTAGTTTTACATATACGCAGGGCCGGATTAAGCTGGTGGTCGGCCCGCGCATGTTTGTGTTTATGCAAAAAGCAAAAAAAAATTGACTATAATTCCTTTATTTATTATAGAAGAAAGAAACCTAAACATTTATAATCAAGGTTTCATCCAAACTAAATTTCCCGCGCGCCTAGATATAGTTTGAGCTTGCTGACACGCGCCTAAATTACACATTTTGTATTAAGTTTATGGGAGCATCTCTCGATTTTCGCGCGCCTAGAAAATTTTTCTACCAAATTTACGCGCCTCCAGGCGCGTTGCATACGCCTGGATGAACCCCTGTTTATAATCCATTGGTATTTGTATAAACAGTAGTTACAGCACGTATTGTAAAACATAGATAAAGTCGTAAAATCACACTTTTTAAAAAAGTCTGCCAGCGTAAGATTACGAACACAATTAATGTAAATGAAATCAATATCAAATACACATTGACCATTGTACGCATTTTAACAACAAGTAGGTAATACGATAATCGACAGACAATTATACTCGTAAGATATTCAGATTACTATAATATCATCTTCTATATCTCAACAAAAAGATGTCGTGAGATCAATTTATGTTAGGCATGGCGGTCCCTCTCTCGTGGTAGGCGGCCCTGTTCAGCTGAACAATCTGAGCGTACCTTAATCCGGGCCTGCAACACGTAATTACGTATACATATGATACAGTTGATAGCGGTTATAGGCAAGGGCGTAGCCAGGCCAAAATCTATGGGGGGGGGGAATGTACAACCAGTGAACGTAGCGAGCGACTTAAATGGGTCCTGGCGGTAAAACCACCAGAAAATGACTGAGCTAGGGGGGGGGGGCAATTGCCCCCCCCCTGACCCCCCCTCCCTACGCCCATGGTTATAGGGTCACTTGTTGTATGAATATGCCGGCTATAAGAACAATATTCTGGGAAGCGGTTATATTTATTACAAGCTGCTCGTCCGCGCTATGCGCGTTCTTACAACTTGCACTCGGGCCTGCGGCCCTCGCTTGTATTTCAAAACACATGCCTTTTCAAATTTAATGTCGGTTGTATTTAATTACATACTCCAATAGACTTAAACTGAATTTAGGCTCCTATAAAAACTTTTGATTATGGAACGAAAAATTGACGAAAAAATTATATAGTATCCCCTCCCTACATCACGCTTTTTGTCATTTTGTAATATAAAGGACGGGTTGTACACGAACCCCCTTGAGCATTACTTAAATTCAAAAGCACAAATTGATTATATTACGGGAATCATATGGGAAATATTTAGGTGACCGCTAGTGACCCACGTAACAGTAATGCTATTGTTTCAGAGTAGGGCTGTGCCCCCCTAAGCTGTCTATATATCCGTGGGCCCCAGTCATAGGTATATACGTATAAGGACAGAAAAATAAATTGGGAAATACTAATCAGCGCCTGTACTGTTGAATATTTATGCTAGTTAGAACTGACAGTTTTCTAGATAATAACGCATGTCCGTGTATATATTAATAAACTAACTCCAAATAGAAAATTAATATCACTAACAAACTGTACAACTCTGTGGACCCCTAACTTTGGACTGTGGAGAAGTTATTGTATTGATTGGTAATAATCAAATAGACACAATGGAATGTTAGAAATGGATGGGTAGACAGACGGAACACAATAACTGATTGGATAAATGAACTTCCTCTCGACCAATTAAATCACAATCTCAGATAGGCATTCTATAACGCACACTTAACAATTGATAGAGACTCTAAAATCCTTTTATACGGATTGAATGCTAGCTGCTAATCCATACTGGAAAACCCTCGAATTTAATAGGCTAAAAGTTTTGTCACCTATAGGGAGGGAAGATGTGAATATTTTTCTTAGATATTAGAACTTGTTTCTAGATACAGTATTCCCTATCCCCCTGCCAAATTTCAAGTCTGTAACTCTTACCAGTTCCTCAATCAATTCTGAACAAACAAACAAACAAACAAAAAAACAAATCATTGTGATTTAATATATTTATTATTATTATCGAAAAAATTTCGGTTATAAGAACAATTCGGATTTAAAACATAATAAAGATTGCAGGATTTTTTGATAAATATTAATGTAATTTTCATTAATTTTATTTATTTATTGTGATTTTAGTATTTTGTTAAAAAGAAAAAATAATCCTGTATTGAAGATTAAATACAAATCGTGCATGTTTGGGTTTTTATTGATGATCATTAGTTATCAACATAACACTGAGGTTAAAACGCTTGTTCATTTAGCAAGAGATCCGATTATCTATGCTCTAAATAATCATGTTGCAGTCAATGTGCGTTTTCAGTCAAAACGCACAATGACTGCAACATAGATACTAGCGCGCTTCGCTTGCTAGGTCGCTTCGCGGCAGAACACAACCATACACCAACCGCTTTGCGGTTGGTGTGTGGTTTATATACTTGTAAGTTGTAACATCTATATTATTAAATCTCGATTGTTGTGTGTTTGTTTGTCCGGATTGTATTAAAGTGATGGGGAATAGAAACCGCATTAATAAATGAGATATAAACTAACTGTCAAATGTTATAATTGGTAAACAAATGTTATAATAGGTAAACAAGTATGCTGAACACTTATAAATTTCTGATATGAATATTTGTTTTGTTTACACAAAAAGGTAAACAAATTAATAAAAATTCAAAATCAAACCAGAAGTTAGCTTTCAACGGGTATTATAGGAAACAAGTATGCTGAACACGAATTTCGCATTTCTAAAGTTCTAATTTGAATCTGTATTGTTGTTGTTTACACAAATAGGTAAACAAATTAATGAAAATTCAAAATCAACCTAGAAGTTAGCTTTCAATAGGTATTATAAATTATAAGTATATAACTATGACAAATATTACTAACTATGTAATCATTTGTTTAGTGAGGAGTAAGGCCGCTACGCGGCCGTTAACTTGAGGTGCGTAGCACCAATCTGTCGCAAAGCGACCGAGACCGAAGGGCTCGTTGATTATAAAGCGTGAATAGGCCTAAAATAGTCAAATTTAATAATGTGAAATGTTTGTGATTACGTCATCATGTGATCATGAGTATGAATATTGCAAATCTGGTGTTACCAACGTGTCCGCATCATCAATGTGCATGTTCTATTAAATTTTCAGATTTTTATCTAATAGACGGGCCGAATTATGTGCGATTAAGTGATTTTTCATGAATCTCAAAATGCAACAATGACGTTATAACTTGGCGAGATGTCAGAAATTTCGGGTTGAAACCTTGTTGGCGGCTGATAAAAGTTACCCCTATATGCCAAAAATCAGATTTGGAAACCGTCCAGTTTCTTGAAACAACTCTGAACATACAAACAAATATATACAGGTTTGTGTTTTATTAGTATAGATAGATGTTATTTCGTGACATAATGTAACTACAATGTGAACCCGGTGTTTCACATTGGGTTAACCTGTTCTATGAAATATAGAGTCAATCCGATCGGATGTGAAGGAGTTATACCAAAAATACCTATCTTATTACGTCATAATCTCCAGATGCGTGCTGGGTCCAAGGGGCCCAGGCGGGATTATCTTCCAAAAGGGCCCGAAATTTTTTCGTGAGTCCATAGGGCCCACGGTAAGCAACTTTCCGGGTAGTCCGGGCGGGATTCCCGCCTGTCATGTATGGCCAGCACGCCCCTGATAATCTCAAGATTTCGCTTAAGACTCGTAGTCTTTCCAATTAATTCTGGACAAACAGATACACAAACAAAAACAATTGTGTTTCTATTATAAAGATTATTAAGATAATTAATAATGACACCAATTTGGTGTATAATATAAGTATAATCATAGCATTTTTCCGTACCACTTTAGGAAGAATCTATACCAAGAAGACTATTGAGACCTAGAACTACATATACAACTATTAACAGCTCACCACCTAGCTATTATAAACTCGAGAAGAAGCTTAGAGTTGTATCCTCTGGATCAGAAGAAGAGAGTCCCAATCCAAGGAGAATGGGATTGAGGAGCATGGCTTATCAACCGCCGAAGAAGAAATTGACATATCAAACTACCGGTTACGCCTCTAAGCTTAGATCAGCTTACACTTAGTTAAACCTACACGAAACTAACTAGGAATATATTAATTACGGAAAACAATTATTCAGCCTCTGTAATCATTTACAAAAACATATTGTATTGTTTTCATTTGTTGAGATTACCTATACACACCAAAATGGTATTTCAAACGGGTACAATTATACCAAACTCGTTATTAGTCGAAACTTAAGAAGACTCCTTAATACAAATCTGGATAAGGCGAAATATCCTTTAATGGATAATTCCCCTAGCCTATATAATAAATGCAAGTGACTCCTATTAATACGATAAATTTCGACGGTCTCTTCAGGCTTTCATCCAGGCAAAATTTTATGCGCTCCTAGATTTAGTTTGAGCTCGCTCACACGCGCCTAAAATACTCAATTTGTATTACGTCTATGGGAGCATCTCTCGATTTTTGCGCGCCTAGAGAAGTTTCCATCAAAATTACCCACCTGGAAACGCGACTCCCTTGGTGTTTGTGAAAACGAGAGTCTACTGTAATTGCCCCGATTAGTATCGAGGCAATATGGATATTTTATCAGGTTTGGACAGTTCGCGAATGATTTTTTTTGTCGCATATGATTATACTATTTTAATCAGAACATCTGGTTAATGGACAAAACTCTAATCCCCAATATGTTCAATAATATAATGTTCACTATAGGTTTAGGAGATTTGAAGTATGCCAATATAAGAGTGTAAAAATATGTAATATTTAGAGGTTGAATTGCTAAAATTTCCTTTTGGTTAAACTTTCAATAATTCACATAATTCAAACCTAATACGGTTAGGCGGAATTTGAGTTGGACCAGAGAGCCACAAAGTGTGGAGTGAGTTTGGGAAATCACCGTACTTCAAAAATCCAGTTAAACTCATTATTATTCATATGGCCTAGGTTTCATTCAAGTTTGTTTTTTGACGCATAGTGTGATTATTTTTGCTTCTGTGACTACCGTTTCTAATATATTTGTTAAAACATAGACAAACCATTTATACGTTTCGCTTTCATGACTTATTCCTAAAGTCTAATTATCCATTTCCCCTTATGATTAGCAATTTTTTCAAATATTTTTGCCTATCATGTAGCTATAATTTATCTACATTTAATATATTATATGGAATCGATCAGTGAGGCTTCTCTACGCTACAATATTAGACAGATAACGTACTGTCGTACAACCACAGCTGTTCTGACTGGTTCTACTGCTGGTATACTGGGTCTGACCGGCCTGATAGGATTTCTTTTGTACCTGTTCACAGCTTTAATCGTGTCCATAGGGCTTTTACTTAAAGCTGGAAGCAATTCTTCGAATTACTTCCCATCAAATTATAGGTTAGTTTTATAATATATTCATATGCCCGTATACTCTGTTAGGACTGTTTTTTTAATTAAATGAAACATGTTTACAACTAATTTGATCAAACAAAAACCATCTTTACCATAATGACTGCCAGGGTTAAGTAGTAGACCTTGTTTAACTACTGTAATTAAATTTACAAACATAGATGCAACTGTGTATTGTGTCAAACTTCCTTTTGCAACATATTGTCATTTCTCAAATGTATAATTTCACAGCTAGTGGTTGTATTTGTGGAATTTACAAATGGAACAATTGATAAGCACGTAGGCGCTTATTTATGGAAACACAATTTAAAAAACTCCCGCTTATTTGGTTTTCACCCACTTACTGAAAATATTGCAAGTGAAACTGTAATCCGTTCAATAAATGCTGTTAAATGTTGATCCAATTAATTGGTGTCTCTATTTCGCGGAGTAACTAATAATTTCCCTATAGCTAGAGGAATAATTTAATGTTAAATACTAAATACGTTTTGATTTGATTTTCCCTCTTTATTGAACATTATTTACTTCTTTAGTTTATATCTTCAAGGTGTATTGGAAGAAATTGTGACGTATATTCTATTCTGGACTCTGCTATATGGAATCGTTCATGTGTATTAGTATTTGGTGTTATATATATATTATGTAGACATTATTAAAATTATAATACCTATGTTTATTCGTTAGCCAAGGATCAGGGACCTTATTCACTAAACTACTTAAACTTAAACTTAAACTAAGTAAAAACTAAGTAGTATTACTTAGTGTATACTTAGTTGTCATTAAGTATTCTCAAGTTTATTCTACTTAAATATAACTAGGTATTTACTTAGTATTTACTTAGTTTTTATCCCAAATTAAGTATTTACTTAGTTTATACTAAATTGTCATTTATTTAAAATTCATTATGCAGAATCAACATCGACAGTATTTAAGATTTTAATAGTGTTGAAATACAATATTTATTTATAAAAACTTTCATTTCGATCAATTACAACTTTATTATTATTTTTGAGTGGCACTATTTCTTTTATTAATTGAAGCTGAAACAACTCAGAGTCTAACCCATCAATCAGTATTAGTATTTAGGATTTATTTTGGAATTAGGACTATAAACTTCAAAAGAGATAATGAGTGTATTACCATATAAAGAATTAAGTGCTAATAATCTCATTATCTCAAAGATTATTCATGTTAGGCCTAGAAAATGTATTATCAATGAATAGGAAGTTACCAATTGGGGATAGATCAGTACCAGCATAGTTTACATAAAATAGATAGTTTTTGAGTTATGGCTCATTTCAAGAAATTTGCATTTCCCCGGCAACCGAGGAATGTGTCAACATTCCATTTATAATTTCGATATATTTCATTCAACTAGTTATGGACATTCTCATGTCCCAATTTTGAACATTTATGACGCGTTTAACTGTGTTAAAAGCAGGCTATAAAAACACGATAATTCCCACGAAAAATAGCGATTACGTATTCAAATGGTAATATTTCACAATCCTGAAGGGTGTTATGTATGCCTTGATATCATGTTCCTAACTTCCTATATAATTATAATGCATTTCTCATGTCATTACTAGCTATTCAGATAAAGATATGTCAGCTAATAATCAATGACCTTTAAGTAATCCATGGTTCGGAGTAGTAGTAAGGCCTTATATAACGAAGGTCACGGTTTAAACTAAGTATTTACTTAGTTTTGCTTTATTAATACCTACTTAGTTTTTGCTAAGTAGTAGAAAAATATTTAGTTTTCTGGCAATTACTTAGTTTTTACTTAGTTTAAGTTAAGTAACTGAACATTCTGAAGCAATTAGAATATACAAATTATGATATTAGATTTGAATACTACATGGTCGAATTACTCTAGGTGCATAATTTCTAATCATTACGATTACTTTCCACCTAGATACAGCCACATTTCCTTTTGTTCCAATTTTCCACAATTGGCACGTGGCATGCACACATGCCACTTCATGTTTATTGGATTAAATTACTTGAAATCACATTGCTATGATATTTAAAAGTACAGTAGAGCCTCTGAACAACGGACACCTTGGGACCGGAACCGTTGTCCGTTATTTAGAGGTTGTCCGCTATTTAGAGGTTGCTTTTCTATTAGACATATGCTAAATAAATAAATCCGTGCCACGAGGGTTGTCCGTTATTTAGAGGTTGTCCGTTATGGGAGGCTCCACTGTAAATAAAATATTTAAAGTCATTTCAAAGTAAGCAGCCGTTAATACACACATGAAGTATATTGTGTGTGGAATAAAATTCCTGTTGTTCAAATACTTTGGTGACTGGTCAAAGGGTCGGGATGGATTGGATAATCCTTTGTACATATATTAATTAATTATTTAATTAATTATAATGATTTAAAATTATAATACCCAGCAACTAAAATAATGAACCCATCCAATAATTCATATACACAGTGGCGGCGCAAGATCAAAATGAGCGATGGGGCTGGCCGGGGCAAGGGACATTTGAGATGGGGCAAAATGTTTAACTATAAAACCACTATCAAAAATATAGGTAGACACACAATAGTGCTAGTACAATATGAGCCCCATCCGTCACACCGGTCACATCGATAGAGCATGAGCTGGACGCTGAGCTGGAAGTTTCTGCAGCGTTTGGCGACGCCAAAAAGCTTTTCATAGTAAAGCTAACAATAACAAAGCGGTTCAAAACATGAAAACCAATTCAAACGTAATCCATGCTACAAAATTTGGTTCAAAAAGCGTCCTATTAAGAATACGAGCGAAAAAAACTTCAAAAGCGCCCAAATACATTCTAATCTATTGATAAGGCTTGCCCCACCAGTGGTGGGGCATGCCGAAGGCCAGGTGGGGCATTTGCCCCACCTAGCCCCAGCGTGGCGCCGCCTCTGCATATACAGTAGAGCCTCGTTACTACTACGAACACGATTAATACGAAATTCTGGAGAATACAACACTATTTCAATCCCCTTCAAAGCCTTTTCAATTCAAATGATATTGGTTAAACGAATTTCGTATAGGGCGAACGTATTTTATACGGTAGCCCCTTGTACTCGTACTAACGAGGTTCTATTATTTTATGGATTTTTGAATGAATTTCCGAACACTCTCTGCTCTGGGTTCATCACATTATAGGCATGTTTATTCCGGTGTCAATGAATTCAACTGTGTAATTACACTTCTTTTTTGTAACAGGACTGTGAACTACTCAATACGGATTACTCATAGAACCTAAATAGTGTTCCTTATAGAGAGGTGTTCATTACAGATAACGAGAGTTTTAAATTATGTATAGGAAAATAAAAAATCTACTAAAATTAATGCGAAGTGATTTAGATATCCCTCTAAACTGCCAAAAGTCAGCAAATTTAATGCTTCCGTCCACTCATTATAGCCTGGAATATCCAAAATATATTTAATATGTTTATACATATGAACTTAACTTTAATGTAAATACAATTCTTCAGTGGAAGTTTACCACTAAAGCTATTCCAAAACACAATATATATATAAAAGACACATGTTATAAGATGTCTGTTTAATTATTCTGATAGTCATGTGAATCCCCAATCACCTTAATAGGTTTTACTCGCAGAGGAGGCAGTGACTCAGAACCAAAGGGTGGGGGAGGAGCTGGTGCCCTTGTTGGAGTGCTAGAAGCAGGTGATTGACTATTGATGCCGGCTTTACCTATCCTACCTAAGGGCGTAGTAGCGCTAACATTCTTGTTAATTGATTCTGATTCGTCTTTTGATTCGGCGCTTTGGTCTGTATTGATATTTTCTAATTCGATAATCCTGTGCTGGTCATGATCGCAAGGTGGTTGGTATAAATCGCTATCTTTGATCGAGTGTCTTCTGCAATAAATAAAGCAGAGCCAATGTTTCATGTAACACATAATGTTACAAGTGAAAACAATCAGGAGGCTAACGATGAGGATTAGAAATAATAATGGAAATAGTATCCAGTCCAAGCAGAAATATTCTGGGATACTGTATTCAAACGTTATACACTGAATGCTTTGTGTGTTTGAAATTGGTGTTTCATCATCAGTAGGACTGGGAGGTGTGGAAACCATTCCAGGTGTCATGGATACGGAATTTGTTAATTCATTTGTTATTGTTGATGTTGGCATTACCGTTGATGTTTGTGTTTGTGCTTGTGTTTGTGTTGTTAGTTCAGTGGTAGTAACTTGTGGGAAAATTCCAAAGTTACAGCCTAGATCGAATATACTCTCATCATTGAGTACACTCGATTCGCACTCAGATTGAAGTGTACAGTTCTTGTTTGAAGATAAAATGAGATGGAAAGACATTTGCAAACATGAAATGTTCCTTGTTATATCGTTAAGCGCGCTCTGTTCACTCCCTAAAGATGTAGAAATTAGATAAACTATTGTCGTCACGGTGAATTGAAAGTCACTCGAAGTCACGAGTGACAAGGTTGAAGTTCCCCTAACAATAAGTGGATTTGGGTTCACAGGATTGCTTGCATTACAATTCATCATTTCATCCTCGGTATTGACCTGGTAAACGTTCTCATATTGAGTAAGGTTATTGTTAATGAAAGACAATGAATCGTCAATGTAGAACCGACAAAAGCTACTTCTCGGTGGTAGTATTGTGTTGTTCACTAAGGGTTGTGTAGTTGGACAGAAATTATTCTGCCATATAACATTACGGTCACATCCGTATACAACATTAATTACAGAGATTAAAATAATATAATAATATCTAAGATACATTCTCAAATTAAAATAGGACTTTAAAACAATAAATGCATACATTACATACATATATGTAATAGTTTGGGATTGACTTCTCTCCAAGTAATATCATGTTACAATAGACCAATTAATGAACTATAACTTTTCCTTTAGAAATTTAAATTATTTGTATTTGGTCACTTGTAGAATATCAATTACTCTTTTAATGGTTAGATTAATTTAATTTAATTAAATCATACTCTTGCATAGTATTAATGGTATTTTGATTAAATATGTATGACTCAAGTCATAACTTAATGAACACTGTCTGGAAAGATTCCTATTTAAGATTTTTATTAATCTTTATGTCGAATAAATTATACTGCAATATACAATTTTTGGATGCACTCCATTACAAATACAAATGCACTCTTATTCCACCTTCAAAAATTAAATGAGCACGCTTCATTCAATAAGTGCACTGCTATTAGATTTTAAATAATTTATTGAACGCAAAATTTCAGAAAATTATGCCACCGCTTTTTATAATGATTTTTAATACAGAAGGATAACCTGTCACATATTGGTTAACCCCCCCTCCCACTTTGGTAATATCACAGGGACGTAGACTCGTTCTGGAGATTGGTAGGGCCCTTATAGGCTGGATATCAGGATTGGTAGGGCCATCTTGGTATATTTGTGTTAGCTTCTATGGAGAATAGACAATTATTGGTAGTGCCATGGCCAGTGTATTATACAGCCATTTATAAATACGCTCCTAATCCTGGTCTAATCTAATTTTCATACGTCTAAATCACTAATTAATGTTAAGGTATACGAGAGGATTCCAAATTTTCGCGCTCCTAAATTCAAATTTTCCAAAAATCATGCTCCAAAAAGAGCTTCACGCGGTCCTGGATAATTCCTTGGCCATGGCCCTACCAGCCCTATAGGAGCATACGCCTATGTATCACGTAATGTTTGAACGGTTCCTAAACTGGGCAGGACTATCCAATTGTTCTAAGATGTAAACAAAGTCAAATGGTTTAAAGTAAATTGCTATAAAATTGATCATAGTGGATGTTTTTTTACTGTGCCGACTATACTATAGTATAGTGGCCCAGTTCTAATCTTACTGCCTTGGTTATTTAACCCATAACCTGTTTGCAATGGAGTAGGAGCGCCTCCTGGAAACTCATCAGTTATGTACCCAGGGTAACCCAGCCCTTGTCTATATCAAATTAATCATACAAAACCTATTTAATCAATATAATATTATCATATCTACGAAACAACCAACATATCAACAACAACAACAACAACAAAGCATACATCTATACTATTAAAACACAAACTTGTATGTGTGTGACTATATTAACTTAGTAAAAAAGAAGGTTTATGTACCAAAAATCTGTCATTAGTCTATCCCAACGTTGGTTACTTCAGTTTTTTCTTGATGCACTGAACGCTGAAAAATTTTCTTCCCCGTGTTACCAGAGTAACAGAAAGCCAGCATTACTACGCCTACGATACCAATTATTAATATCGGTATACCAACATAAGCTAAAATTAGGATATCCATCCTGATGCCTTCTTTAACCGGACATCCAAAATTGGTATATACCGCATCCTTAAGTACACTGCTTTGCCTGCAGTTGTCACTTGATCTGCATTGATTTGGATTCGAGTTTGCCTTCACGCGAAATACGAGTTGTAGACAAGGTGGACTAGTCTGCTTGCTTGTCTCAGCACTTTCCTTCGTTCCATTCGAAGTAGAGATATAATATATCATATCACCAACATTGAATATGGCTGGGTCTATTACAAAACTATACGTTTCGTTTATGATAACCAAACTCGAAGTCGTATTGGATGCATCACAATCAGTCAGTTCTTTACTAGTACTAACCCTATACAAATTCTCGAATAAATCTTTATTGAAATGATCGAGAGTGATGTTGCTTCCTAACTCAAATTCGCATGGGCTACTCAAGCTATTAGGCGGGAGAATCGAGTCGTATAGTCGATAAACTGAAGTCTCCTCGCAATAATCACGATCCCATATTAAGATATTACCACACGATTGCGAAATGGGTAGAGTTATGAGAATAACTTTAACAACATTGATAAATTGAAAATTCATATTTCCGATTTAGAATACAATCAGATATATTTATACCTTTTGAAAGAGATCATTCAAAGAAAATTATTACATTAATCTCAATAAATTTGTTAGCTTATTCATAAAAACAATGGGATAACCAACACCGAAACTAATTTCAAAGTATGTTTCTCTGGATACTTGAACTAACAGAATCACTTTCAATGTATTATTCTAATAGTTTTAATTAATTAATTAATGGAAATAATAACATGATCAATAAGCAGATACAGGTGGTTTCAGTATTGGCTCATCAGCATTGTTGGAGATGGTACTAAAACATATTTATGAGCATTTACTGAAATCAGCTGTGCCTAGTTTACATAAACAATCTATTCGATGAATCCTCATGAGCATTCCAAATTCATATCTTATTAACTTTCGAGTTAAAATGCAAATTTTGGAAATAAAAAGCTATGTAGTCAACTCTCTATAACGAAGTTCGAGGACCCTTTCTTACTTGCTATAAGTGAAGCAATATCTGACTTCGTTATACAAAAGTAAAGGGAGTTTACTGTTATTTAAATTCACCTGAAATAATATTTGATCTTATTTGAAAAGTTCAATAAACTAATTCTTTCAGAAATTAATTATATTACAAGCAAGTATATTTCGTAATATCCGAATTCGTTATACCTAAGTAAAGGTTCTTTACTTCTATTTGAATTAATATGAAATAATATTTCAATTGAACTTTTATTTGAAAAGTTCAGATAACTAATTCTTTCAGAAATTAACCTATATTATTAAATCTCGATTGTTGTGTGTTTGTGTGTTTGATTGTTTGTTTGTCCGGATTGTATTAAAGTGACGGGGGGTTAGAAACCGCATTAATATATGAGATATAAACTAACTGTCGGTAACAATATTATAATAGGTAAACAAGTATGCTGAACACGAATTTGGCATTTATAAATTTCTAATATGAATATTTGTTGTTGTTTACAGACAAAAAGGTAAACAAAATAGTGAAAATTCAAAATCAAACCAGAAGTTAGCTTTCAACGGGTATTATGGGTAAACAAGTATGCTGAACACGAATTTCGCATTTATAAATTTATAATATTAATAATTGTTGTTGTTGTTGTTGTTGACACAAAATAGGTAAACAAATTAATGAAAATTCAAAATCAACCTAGAAGTTTGCTTTCAACAGGTATTATAGGTAAACAAGTATGCTGAACACGAATTTGGCATTTATAAATTTCTAATATGAATATTTATTGTTGTTGTTTAGACAAAATAGGTAAACAAATTAATGAAAAATTAAAATCGACCTAGATGTTAGCTTTCATCGGGTATTATAGGTAAACAAGTGTGCTGAACACGAATTTCGCATTTATAAATTTAGAAAAACAAGTTAAAACTATGGAAATTTTCTAAAGGAATGTATATAACTCCCTTTCTGCCATTTTCCATGGTAGAAAGGGTGAGGAGTAAGGCCGCACAGCGGCCGTTAACTTGAGGTGCGTAGCACCGATCCGTCGCAAAACGACCGAGACCGAAGGGCTCGTTAATTATTATTCCAGAACGTTTGCAAGATTCTCAGAGCATTAAGTGTCTTCAATATTTGCAGGGCGCTTTCATTTTCCACCATGTCACACAAGGAGCGAACTCCCATTTTATCTCCTATACTTAAGATCAAGCTCCCAATTCTAAAAATGAGCGCGCTATATTTGCTCATCTTATGCTCTCATTGGATATATTAGAATAACATTTGATTTAGTATATTAATAGGCGCCGATGTTGAGGTCTTAGTTATAAAAGGGGGCGATTAAGCTCCACTGGAGCCAGTGGTGACGATCAATTAAACTTTTATAACAGCCAAACAAAGATTGAAGTTATTGTTACAGTGGATGCCAGATGTAAACCACCGGTTATAAAAACATGCCGGATATTATAACATTCTACTGGGAAATGGTTGCCATATATACCCTATATAATTATGCCGATTATAAGAACAGAACATTATGTGCAGTTCCCGATTATGATCTTAAAACGGGATCCCTATATTTGCTTATTTTCTATCCTCGAACGGCATATAAGTTGACTGTCATCCGAGACCAATACTTTTTTGTAGGCAATAAAACCCTAAAACTCGTGATTTTGTTATTGATTTAACATTCATTTGCGAATTAATTAGCATTGCCTACGCCATACAATAATTATAAGGCAATGTATCTCAACCTTTTGTTCTTGTGGCACCCTATCTCATTTCATTCGTTTTCGCGGCACTCCTTAATTATAGATTGGGGCAGATTAATGAAAATAGTAAGGAAATCAAAAGAGTTGAATTACATACTATACGAACTCTTTGGTCTGGTCGCTCCGCGACCGGTTCTCTATAACACACCAGCTCCGCGGCTTCTGATTGTTTACTCTGGATGTTTACTACCTTGTGGACAACAAAATACATATAAGTTTGTTGTCAATGTTATATTCGTAATCAACATACGTTATTTATCATATGTTGTTGGCTTGTCTCACTACAAACTTTTTGTTGAGTGGTCATGTAATTTGCTATTTATTCAAATTGACCAACAGAATCTGAACAAACAGACAGACACAACAATCGAGTTATTATATTACGTGCTATTATAGATTAGTTACGTATATATTTTCCACCGACGTACGTATTCACTAAGAAATATTGTCGTACTTACACGTAAGTATGTACTACTTAGTTAAACACACACTCCAACCGCTTCGCGGTTGGTGTGTGTGATTGTGTTCTGTCGCGAAGCGACCTAGCAAGATAAGCGCGCTAGTATATAATAATATACCAACTCCAAATAGAAAATTAAATATCACTAAGGGACTGTACAACTCTGTGGACCCCTGACTTTTGGCTGTGGAGACAGTGCCGGATTAACCCATGGGCAACCGGAGCAACTGCTCCGGGGCCTCCACCACCAAAGTTGTACTTCATTTTTCACTGGACAATTGTAGTGGAAGGAGTTAGGGTAGGGACGTCACCAGACTCAACATAGGGGGGAAATGCCCCCCGGTAGAAATCCTTGCCCCGGGGCAATGCTCTTCTGGTCAAATATATTGAACTATTTTATTCCTCTGATTCATTGATGCAATTGAATTCAATTTAATCAGTTCACACTTTCCAATCCATTTGAGTCATATGCCTGTAGGATGCTCCAATCTCCCCTGTACATTGGTCTAGATCCCTAGACACCTCAAATTTTTTTCTCGCTCGCTTCGCTCGCTCGTCAAAAATGTAAATCTACACCTATATTGAAACGAATTACACAAACAAAAACATTTTATTATGTGTGTCAAACGTCAAGCAGGGAATGAAAGGTTCACGAACGGAGTGAAAAGACGCAATTCGGTTCATCTCAAATTTACGCACGTTCAGTTCGTTCAAGTTCACCTCCTAACTTCAGCTCCACCAGCGTTCGATCAGTTCGTTCACGGGCTAACCCGCGTTCGTTCAATCCGTTCAATTACGTTCAATTACATTCGTTCAGTGTACAGTGAGTGGGTCGAACTATTCCGTTTATGAGAGACTGTTCAATCCTCCAAGCTGTTATTGAAGTTCAGGTTAAGAAGCTATAATCAAAAACTAAGAGACATGAATCCACTAGGGATGTCCGGAATTAGCATTTATGCAATCGCCAATTATATTTAATGGATCTATATTTATACTTCAACTTTATTCAGTTTAGTTCGTTCAGTTCAGTTCGTTCAATTTAGTTCGTTCAGTTCGTTCAACTGACGTTCGGAAACCGTTGACGTTCGTTCAGTTCGTTCACCGTGAATCCCTTAAAAGCCCTTCGTTCAGTTCGTTCAGTTCAAGTTCAATAAGTTCGTTCGTGAACCTTACATTCCCTGGTGTCAAGATATACATACGAACATGTTATTTATTCTTATTGAGTTTGACATAAATCAAAATAATCACTTAAGAACGCAGATAATATTGAAAGATATAGTTTGTACAGAGAATCGCTGTACGCACAAAACAAAATGCTACGTTTTAGGGGTAGGCATTTTTTATGTATTATTCGACAAACAATCAATAATTTATCCAAGCTAGTAATCCATATACAAATTTATTACACCCCTGTACGCCTGAACATAAAATCCAAAATGGTTGAAATCCCTGTACGGTTGGCAGGAATGGACTGTTAGTAATCTAGATACGTCTTGAAGGATATTCCTAGTTATTTTGGCAACTTTTGTTCTAACTTCTAATCAACTGTTTTACAAACCCAATACTCCATTTACTTTAGACTTGTTACCTGTCTTTTACTGTCATTATAGCAAGTAGTTAAGCTGTAGTATTTGCTGGGGTTGCAAAATTCTTGTTAATGTATTGATTTTTGTAGGCTACTTTTCATACTTTTCATACTTTGCAGGACATTTAACTAGAAAGCTTAATCTTTATCACCTAGTTTTTGGTAACGTCAACTGCTAGATCTAACACCAATATAATATTGGCCCCCCCTGGCAATTTATATGCCCCCCTATGTGAAAAATCCTGGCAACGTCCCTGGTTAGGGGCCTCCACAACACTGGTTGCCCCAGGGCCTCCACCTCTGTTAATCCGGCCCTGTGTGGAGAAGTTATTTAATTGATTAATAATACATAATTGGATATCAAATTGACACAATGGAGTGTTAGAAACGTATGGGTAGACAGACGGAACACAAATAACTGATTGGATGAAATGAATGAACTACTAATGTCTAAAGCTATTATATTTGGTCATAAAACCGGAAGCTTCCAAATATTATTTATAAGTAAATTTTTTTCATAATTGATTAATAGTAACTACCATTAGCTCCAATGGGCGTATTCTCATATAAACTGTTGTCTTGTACAATCTGTGATAAATCTTCACGAATAATGACTCGTATATCAGCCTTGTTGATTTAATTCTTAATAGTATTTGATCTCTAATAACTTGTCAACTCTTTGGGATTCAAATTCCTCTAAATTTATATTTCCATAAACCTTCTTTTTCCTGAAAATATTATACAAATAGAATGAAGCGACAACTATACACACTGAAGTGGTTACAATTGACACGAGTATTACAATGCCAAGTGTAACTAACGCTACAATAATGAACTGATTGCTGGAATTATGTAATGATGGTGGTTTGCATTGACTGCTGGTACAAATAGTGTGATACTTTTCCCCTGTTGTACTTGAAGTTCGTTTTGTCATTGGATATGAAGTTACATTATAAGTGGTACTAACCGTTTGAGCGTTACAAGATCGCACATGCGTACACACCTGGTCCAATTCACAGGTTTTAACAGGTTTGTTTGATGTCACATGAAATGCCAATTGTAAGCATGTGTTGCTATTCAGTGGTGATATGAAATAATATGATTGATCAAACGAATATAATCCACGCACCAGAGTGAATTGAGTGATTTCTGAGAGTGATGTTGACTCAACCGGATCAGTTAAATTACAATTCAACATCTCTTCCTCTGTTTTCACTTTATATAATAAATTAATATTTGGAGGATCGTTTTGTATCAGCTTTAATACACTCAATTGTTGGATATTACAAAGCGGATTATTAGGTGGAAATATTGAGTTATTCAATTCAATTTGGTTTGGGGAAATACAAAATTCTTCTTTCCAAATAATACTATACTCACACGCTTGATGAGTAACATTTGTAAATAATATAAGGATAAATATAATCCGAACAGGGGTGTTCCGATTAGTGAATTCGTTCGGATTAGTGAAGACTCATGGGCGCCAATTTTTGAGGCCGGACACCAAAAGTTGGGGGGTCCTAATTGGAAATTGGGGTGGTCCTAATGGGAACGAACCCCCCCAACCTTAAAGGTTGGGGGAGTCCGACCCCGAAAAAAAGGGAAGTTGGCGCCTATGAGTGAAGTAATACATTTTATATAGGCCTTTATAAAATGAGACCCCGACAATCCGAACAAAACTTGTCCAAACCTTTTGTACACAAACTAACATTATACTATGATAGCACTTTAAGTTATTGACATATTCATTATAAGATTCATTAGAAGATGAATCATAAATTATCGCTCAGTTGCTCTTGGGTAGTTCCTTTCTATTATATCGCTTACTAAATGTGCCGTTATCCTCTTAGATAAGCTCCATGGAAAGAGGATAACTTATACTCTATAAAAAATTGGCAGTAATCAAGCTAGGTTTACAATGAATAAGCTAATAAGTCGAATAGATGTGTCATATCTAGGGT
The DNA here is from genome assembly GCA_028753945.1 of Hexactinellida sp. DTS-2022. Classification (NCBI taxonomy): domain Eukaryota; kingdom Metazoa; phylum Porifera; class Hexactinellida; species Hexactinellida sp. DTS-2022. The sequence continues at coordinate 2,398,022 of JAPNXP010000003.1, forward strand.
TGAAACGAATAATCGAAATGTAACGGACGAACCTTTTTCTAAACGAACGAATATTCGAATATTCGTTCGTTTTGATGACTAAGCATTATATCAAATTCAAGACTCAAAATACAATGTAAAATAGATATTTGTTAATGTTACTATAATTTAATCATAATTATAAAGTGTATTGGGCACAATTTAGTTATTACAAAGGCTAGTTTAGGTAGGAATTTATATTGATGATCTCTCCAATCTAAACAAAAGTCATGTTGTTGTCAAAAGTAGTAAACGAATACCTGTTTCAATCTAATATTCTTTCAAACGAAAATTCGTTTCGAAACGAACGAATATTCAAATAATTGGTATATTCGCTTCAGCCCTAGTCATATCTATTAACAAGATTAGGAGTTAATATTTCTAGTATATTGGGCCAAATCATTATAAAAACTTTACTTTCAATGAATTAATACTACTACTTCATGACACAACTAATATAATAATGAGCAAAGCAAACTTAAACCTCTATTAAATCTGAACAAACCACTTCCCAAGAAATTAACAAACAATAGGAACTGAACTGAACATAACTCATCTATCGCATCGGTAGATCCATTTACGAAATAGAACTAAGCACTACTACTATGGTTTATAGACACTGGCATTTCTTTAAGAATAAGATTAAATGTAGTAGAAATATGCCATTATTTTGTAATGGATAGTTTTTGAATTTTTATTATTGATTATTCTACGTATTTGGGTAACGTAAGGACTTTAAGAAATTATTTAAGCAAATACATTTAAAAACTGTTTACATATAGATTTGTTCATCTCTTGTAACTTCATAACATGATTATATAATACACGTTGTAATATTATATATACGCAAAGGTGGGCACAGTTAATCAAAAAGTTAACTTCGTTAATCGTTAATCCGTTAACCAAAAAGTTAACTTCGTTAACAGTTAATCCGTTAATACGTTAAAAATGTAACGGAAGTTAACGTTAATCCGTTACAGTTAATTTATATTATACAAACAACAACAAAATCAGTTTTTTTGCTATAAGACATCTCAAAAAGTGCTCTAACTATAAAATGTTCCTTTGTTGGGTGATTCAAGCTAAGATATATGCTAGCACAACCTTTATATCGTATAATCAGCGAATAATAAGGTAAATAAGTTGTTTAAGGGATGTTGACTAATATAGATATAAGATTCAAATTCACATAAGTGTCACTATCCAAAAATGACTTAAAATCGCAAGTTTATGAAGTTTATAACTATAGCAAGATATTTAAAGTCTTCCAAAGTAGGTTAAACAGCCGTTAATACGCTCAAGAAGCATATTGTGTGTGGGATAAAATACCTGTTGTTCAAAAACATTTGTTCGGTTATTGTAATAGAAACTATCAAGAATTCATAATTGCGTTAACGGACTATTAACGGACTTGTAAATGTAACGGAAGTTAATTAAGTCCGTTAACGATTTCAAAGTTAACTTAAAAGTTAATCGTTAACGAAAAATTTAACTTCCGTTAATTAACGATTAACGGATTAACGGATTAGTGCCCAGCTTTGTATATACGAGCCCTTCGGTCTCGGTCGCTTCGCGACAGATCACTCTCTCACAAAAGTCGCTTCGCGACTTTTGTTCTTTCGTGTTAGGCACTACGCGATACAATTAACGGCCATTAACGGCCAAAAGCAATAATATTAATAATGAGTTCACCTGTGGCTAGTAAATTAGACACTATGACTTAATAAACCGTGCCTAAAATTCATTTGTGTTGTGATTAGTTACTGTAATTAGTTTGGGAAATTATGTTATGTAAGTTATTCTCATTGCTCATTAGTTAAGAATTATTAGTTAATGAATAGCTCAATAATTCTTAAGGGTCGCTCGTTCAGTTATATTAAAAAGTTAGCTTATTAGCTCAAATAAATTGAGACCTGTGGTTGGTAAATTATACGCAATTAATTTATTTCAGTAATTGTATTGCAATGTAATTTACAAACTCTGGATTTAATCTCTGCTTAATAATGGTTTAAAGATGAAAATAAGACCGCTTCGCGGTCTTATTCTCACCATTAAACCATTATTATGCAGAGGTAAATTCAGGGTTGCAAAATATTGATTTATTAGTAATAAACATCAATCCGGCCGGCAACGGTGTGTGGGTGAACTGTCTGACTGGATTACGTTGCATGATGTAGTAAATGATTAAGTAAAATTTAACGAATTGATTTATTTTAGGCACCGCAATTGGTAGTACACAATAGGATTAGTATCCCAGTTAGCAGTAGAGGAATTCCATGTCAAATCAACCAGTCATTTCACCACTATCAATCGATTTGTCTGTAAATTGCTGTGTGACGAGCTACTAGCAAGTCTAGACTTTCCTCAAAATCTTAGACCAATCGGTTGAGTGCTTTTTGAATTATGACGTCACAAAATTACCTTTATTTGTTGATTATCCAAACATTTTTCAAAATGTTGAAGCACCATCTCACTTCAAACTCGTATAACTTTTGATATAATTATCCAATTCTTTTACTAATTGCTATACTTATGTTTTAATATATGGAGAATTCAAATCAGATGGATATATTAAGTTATCAGTTGTTTTATTAGTGAAAATTAGAACTGAAACCAATACCGGAAGTAGAACCGGAACCATGACGTAGCAAAAATGTATATTTTCAGATCTCTTTTATTTTTTGGTAATTTATTGTATGTAGTCTTAAGTCATTGTGTAGAAAATTTCAATATGGTTTCCATCTCTTCCCAATGAGTTATTCACATTTTTGTTCCTCTAAACGCTTTTTATGTGATGCTACAATTTATTAATGTTTTTATAAAACATCATACTGGCTAAAACCATACTCTATTTCTATCATATTGATAGATATTTCCTATTTTTATAATTATTATCACCAGTGTATTATACAGCCATTTGTAAATACGCTCCAATCCTGGTTTGATGCAATTTTTATACGCCAAAATCACAAATCAATGTTACCGTATAGGAGAGGATTCCAAATTTTCGCGCTCCAAGATCAAATTTTCCAAAAATCATACTCCAAAAGGACCGTCTCGCGCTCCTGAATAATTCGTGATTATCACTAATTCCAACAGCATTATACAATTGATATATACATCAGAAATTTGTGGTTTGTGGTATGTTTGACCTCAGATACAGTATACTTGTAGTATCTTAAGTGCATTAGTATTGTTGCTATGTTTAATAGGAATGCAATAGATTAAACTAATGAGCTGTGAACTTACTTACGATAACTAATAGTTGTGTCACACTGTTTTTGGCCCTACTATAATATAGCTTATAATTCATTATTTGATACAGTGGATACCGGTTGTAAGCACATCGTCGGGAACTACATTAATGTGCTTATAACCGCATGTTCTTATAACCGACATAAATTATACAGGGTATATGGCAACCGTTTTCCAACATAGTGTGCTTATATCCGATATGTTCTTATAACCGGTGTGCTTATATCCGACATCTACTGTAATTGTCTTTGATGTAATATTCATATATATTTCCAAATGAATTAAGTACGTTATTTATATATAATTTAATCTCTTGATACATTTGAAAATCAGTAATGAGATTTTTGAACTTCCTTGCACGTTTTGAAGAAGGTTTTGGAGTGAGTATATAGTCTATTACATTATTTTGAGGGACATAACAAACGTATTCAGTTGAGGACCAATAGAAACTATTTTCAGGACGCCCTGGTCCTTTTGAATGCATAAAGCTGACCTTTATATCACGATAATCTTCACAGACTTCTTTAATCACACCAATATACCAATCTTTGTCATACATACGTACTTGCGACATAATCACGTATAGTTAGGTAAGGCAGCTGTGTAGATTATATAGACTTTGTCACACGATTTCCTTTGAATTCCTATGTTATTGTGTAATCTAATTGGTCACTAATTTGCTTTGCTCCTATAAATGATGCACTTATTGGAGTGTATTTATGGTAGATACATGTCCATGGTATAGTTTTGATGTTATCTTATCTAAAACAGAATTAAATGTACTACAACATAATTTAAGAGCTTTATCTATTAAGCATTTAACTCAATTTGTTTTAAATGTCTCTCGCAAATGAGACACTTTATGTTTGGAAATGAAAAAAATTTTTGATGGAAAAAGACTTGCGCTTGGAGTTGTCGAACTAAAGTTAAACATTTGAATAGGTGATAATATATGACCTTCTTTTGGTCGCTGTAAACTTGTTCAGGCGATAACTCTTTTTACTGTACCTCCAATGCCATCACAAGTTGATTTTCCGTGGGAAGTAGAGAAAAAAATTGATTTCAAATTTCAGATTCGATGTGATGCAAATAAATAGATAATAATCAAGCTAAAACACTTTATGCTGTATCTGTAATATTAACTTCACAGCTCATTAGTTTAATCTATTGCATTCCTATTAAACATAGCAACAATACTAATGCACTTAAGATACTACAAGTATACTGTATCTGAGGTCAAACATACCACAAACCACAAATTTCTGATGTATATATCAATTGTATAATGCTGTTGGAATTAGTGATAATCACGAATTATTCAGGAGCGCGAGACGGTCCTTTTGGAGTATGATTTTTGGAAAATTTGATCTTGGAGCGCGAAAATTTGGAATCCTCTCCTATACGGTAACATTGATTTGTGATTTTGGCGTATAAAAATTGCATCAAACCAGGATTGGAGCGTATTTACAAATGGCTGTATAATACACTGGTGATAATAATTATAAAAATAGGAAATATCTATCAATATGATAGAAATAGAGTATGGTTTTAGCCAGTATGATGTTTTATAAAAACATTAATAAATTGTAGCATCACATAAAAAGCGTTTAGAGGAACAAAAATGTGAATAACTCATTGGGAAGAGATGGAAACCATATTGAAATTTTCTACACAATGACTTAAGACTACATACAATAAATTACCAAAAAATAAAAGAGATCTGAAAATATACATTTTTGCTACGTCATGGTTCCGGTTCTACTTCCGGTATTGGTTTCAGTTCTAATTTTCACTAATAAAACAACTGATAACTTAATATATCCATCTGATTTGAATTCTCCATATATTAAAACATAAGTATAGCAATTAGTAAAAGAATTGGATAATTATATCAAAAGTTATACGAGTTTGAAGTGAGATGGTGCTTCAACATTTTGAAAAATGTTTGGATAATCAACAAATAAAGGTAATTTTGTGACGTCATAATTCAAAAAGCACTCAACCGATTGGTCTAAGATTTTGAGGAAAGTCTAGACTTGCTAGTAGCTCGTCACACAGCAATTTACAGACAAATCGATTGATAGTGGTGAAATGACTGGTTGATTTGACATGGAATTCCTCAGTAACCAATAGGATTAGTATCCCAGTTAGCAGTAGCCAATAGGATTAGTATCCCGATTAGCAGTAACCAATAGGATTAGACCTTTAACAATAGGCTTATATATGCACATTAGTACTTAAACACAAAATGCCGTGTAATTCTGGAACTAACACATTTTAGTGGAATCCAGTATATTTCCCGAGGTCTCCCTTGGAAGAGCTTTCGATTGATATTTATTTCGTCAGGATCGGGTAATGTAGTAAAGAGTTACAGGGGCAGACGGACGGACGGACCAAGCTTCCTTAATAATATCTATGTTGCAGGCCAAATGCGTTTCCAGGCGAAACGCGTTTCGCCTAGGCCAAACGCGTTTCGCCTGAGAAAAGACGCCAAACGCGTTTCGCCTAGGCCAAACGCGTTTCCATTTTAATATAATCCTCATGGGTGTCTATTATTAGATATTGAAATCACTATATGCTATTTATCGTTGATGTGGTAATTAGAGGCTATTATTAAGCAGTTAATTAAGATCATCCAAGCTCTTCCTTTTCATTCATACACGTATTTAATTATTATTCATTTATACGAATTAACCTAACCTTAGTTATAGTATAGTATTTTATTATTATTATTCATTATTAATTAAGGATCAATACAATTTACACAAATTCTAATACTGAGTACTGTGAGTAGCGAATTTTTATATCTAAGTGGCCGATGTGACTTGTTTGACTTATGTAGCATTACTATTACATACTGACAACTAATTTTAAGTGTTGCATATCATCCCAATATTATACATTTCTATCACTTTAGTCTTAGTTTAGTAACTATGTTTTTCCTCCATCAAAAATGCCACGGAAAATGGACTTAGAGAGATGGCATAACTCTCGATATTGTAGGCCTAGAATCGATTTTGTACGCCTAGATAAAAATCCTGCCAAATTACGCTCTTTTAGGCGTGCCCAGCACGCCTGGATAACACCCTTATAATGTGTCAGCTGTTAGGATATGGGATAATTGCTGTCGGGAGGACATCTGTGTTTGTTATTCGCATTGTATTAAAACGTTAGGAGAATAGAAACCGAATTTATATTGGAGATATAACTAACTTCCAAAAGTTAAATAAGGTAAACAAGTACAGTCAGCGGCAGTATTCACTAAGATCGGTATTCACTAAGATTTAAGTTCGAACTTAAGACCGAACTTAAGCAACTTAGAGAGGTGTCTTAAGTATTGTATTTGATTCGATTTTAACTAATTACTTCATAAACGTTGTTCAAACGTACTTCTATGATCTTACGAACATTTAATCTACCTTGATTGATATTAGACTTCAAATAAACTTAAAATATTTCTTCTTTGTTCCTAATAATTTGACATTAATTGCGCTCAAAAATAAAAATATAGAATTATATATTTTTACTAGATCAATAATAAATAAACAATAACTAAATTATACATTAGTTTTGTATTTAATTAGGATAATGCTGTATTCTAATCATATTTACCTTAACGTTATTTTTAAGTTCGGTCTTAAGATCGATCTTAAGACCGAACTTAATTCTTAGTGAATAGCTCTAAGTTCGGTCTTAAGATCGATCTTAACTAAGATCGACCTTAAGACTTAATATCGATCTTAAGACTTAAATCAAATATATATTGTCGACTGAAACGAACTCTGAGGCGGTTTCCTATTTATGAGACAGTCCGTAACTTATACAACATAATGCTATCATAGATTACACCAATCAATCTATATTTTGCACATGCTATTATAAACGAAGACAGGAGGAATATTCTGGGCTAGCCCAGTTTAACCCCCGGGGTACAAACTAGGCTAGGACCGCCGCTAGGCTAGTTATACACCGGGTATATTCTGGTGGGGGGGTATAATCTGGGCTGCTACACAGGGCGATGATCCGCTTTGAATCATGGTTGCGTTAGTTGTGTATCCAGAACACAACTATTAGATAGGTCTCATAGTACACCAGTGGCGTAGCCAGACCTTGAGGTCAACCTGGGCACACACATGGGGCACTCACCCATGCGAATCCAGAAGAAAATCTAGGGGGTCAAATTTTTATCCCAGCGAGCGTAGCGAGCGATCTAGAGTGGGCTTGCCCCGTAAAATCTTTCACAGAGTTTATGTGAAAAACCAGGGCATTATTGTTCTTGCTGCTACTAGTCACACAATCATTAATAATAATAATAATAATAATAATAATAATAATAGGGGATACGGCATCCCATACAACAAAGTATTTTTAACTATAATATTATATAATACTAGCGTACAACGCTTGCTCGGTCGCTTCGACACCTCTAATTTCCACAGAACAACCGCTTCACGGTTGTTCTGTGGTACTAATCTCAACAATTCTCGTAGATAGTGTGCATTGTTCTAGATACATTAATTTCCTTCCATTATTAAGCACAATCTCATACAGGCTCATAGCAAGGAAATTATTATTGGTGCGGCGAAGTGACGTCGAGTTATTGATCTCAGTTTGACTCAAAATGGTACCCGAATATTGATGCGGCTTTCTAAAATATTGTTGCGGTCAAGGCCACACCTGCCGCACCTGCTCCTGCAGGCAAGGCTGGATTCGGTTAACGGTTAGAGATTTTATTAACCAGTTAGCCGGTCTGTTGAATATCAGCAGAGTTATTGGAAAATTAATGTATAAAGTATTAAATCTTTTTGAATTTTATCAGAATATGTAGTCCAAAATCTATTTCTCATCACCACTTATAAATTTTCTTAGAAAACATTGATTTAAATTTACCTAAAGCACGAAATGTATCAGTTATTATACTTATGCGGTTATACTATATACAGCTGAGCCTGAGCTGAGTCTTATTCTGTAGTATAATCAAAATTTATAAAGGATTTATAGTATTGAGTAGGATGGGCGGTTAACCAGTTAACCGTGGCGAGAAATCGAATTGTAACCGTAGCCTCATCGGTTAACCAACCCCACCCTTGTGCGAGCCTTTAGCTAATTGTATGATTTAATTCGACAGCAAATCTATAATTAAAATTCAGAATTTATCGGCGGCGTACGAATACTTTTGGTAGGGCACTGTACATAGTTCGGATAATAGAGGTTGCACACTTTTGAAAAGAAAAGCTCGAGAAAGTATGAGAGTAATTAGATTTTGAACGAGAGTATTTGGTTTGAACAATAATAGGACAGTAAAGTAACGGTATCGACGAAGAATATGTTTGCTCCCCATCCTTGTCCTAGATGCGCCTTTGCAGCAGGCCCTGACTATGTATTTCAGCAGGGTCCCTGGGTTGAAATCCTGAGCCGGTCGGGCCCCAAGCCTCAGCCGCGCTAACCGGGGCCTGGCCCCGTCTGGCCCCTCCCTGGCTACGCCACTGTTGTACACACATTAAATGTCATACTGTTGACAAAGAAATTACTTGAGGAGACACCTTACAATAAATATTCCTACAATTAGTTTTTAACTTAGTCACTTTAAATTTGTGCCACCTGTGCCACAAGTGGAACATGGTAGGAATATGCAGGCCACTTTTGAAATGTCGACAGCCCCAATTGCCCCAAACATTTACTTAGCATAACAAGCAACCAACCAAACTTGGAAAATTAATAAGTTAATAAGTCACATAAGATACTAATCACAAAATCGGCCACTTAGATATAAAAATTCGCTACTCACAGTACTCAGTATTAGAATTTGTGTAAATTGTATTGATCCTTAATTAATAATGAATAATAATAATAAAATACTATACTATAACTAAGGTTAGGTTAATTCGTATAAATGAATAATAATTAAATACGTGTATGAATGAAAAGGAAGAGCTTGGATGATCTTAATTAACTGCTTAATAATAGCCTCTAATTACCACATCAACGATAAATAGCATATAGTGATTTCAATATCTAATAATAGACACCCATGAGGATTATATTAAAATGGAAACGCGTTTGGCCTAGGCGAAACGCGTTTGGCGTCTTTTCTCAGGCGAAACGCGTTTCGCCTGGAAACGCATTTGGCCTGCAACATCTATATTATTAAATCTCGATTGTTGTTTGTTTGTTTGTGTGTGTGTGTGTGTGTTTGTTTGTCCGGATTGTATTAAAGTGATGGGGGAATAGAAACCGCAATTAATATTGGGATATAAACTAACTTTCAATTGTTATAATAGGTAAACAAATGTTATAATAGGTAAACAAGTATGCTGAACACGAATTTCGCGTTTATAAATTTCTCATATTAATATTTGTTGTTGTTGTTTACACAAAATAGGTAAACAAATTAATGAAAATTCAAAATCAACCTAGAAGTTAGCTTTCAACGGGTTTTATAGGTAAACAAGTATGCTGATTTCGAATTTCGCATTTATATATTTATAATATGAATATTTGGTGTTGTTGTTTACACAAAATAGGTAAACAAATTAATGAAAATTCAAAATCAACCTAGAAGTTAGCTTTCAACGGGTTTTATAGGTAAACAAGTATGCTGATTTCGAATTTCGCATTTAAATATTTATAATATGAATATTTGTTGTTGTTGTTTACACAAAATAGGTAAACAAATTAATGAAAATTCAAAATCAACCTAGAAGTTAGCTTTCAACGGGTATTATAGGTAAACAAGTATGCTAAACAAGAATTTCGCGTTAAAAAATTATAATATGAGTATTTGTTGTTGTTGTTGTTTACACAAATAGGTAAACAAATTAATAAAAAATTCAAAATCATAACGTTCCTTTCTACCATTTCCATGGTAGAAAGTGCGAGGAGTAAGGCCGCACAGCGGCCGTTAACTTAAGGTGTGTAGCACCGATCTGTCGCAAAGCGACCGAGACCGAAGGGCTCGTAGATAAATAAATGTAATTAAATTTGTTATAAATATATTCGTAGAGGAATTAGAAGTGTAGGGTTCGGCGTGCTGCCACAAACAATTTAGGGATTCCGTAGTACAAAAAAGGTTGAAAATAACCGATATAGTATAATACCTAAAAACTTGTCTGAGACTTATTTATTTATAATTCCATTGTAATATACACAAATTTATACGAAATATAGTTTTGGATCTTCTGTTCGGACTAGCGAGGGTGCACTGTATTCGGTATTTTCCAAATTTATTCTGGTATACTCACCCTTAATTAACCTAAGCTAGCTGATACTGTAATATTGATATATAGTAATGGATATATTCATATTTGATATAGATGTTGCAGTGTAAGTGCGAAATTGGTGTATTCGCGAATACACCAGTGTACACCAACAACTTGGTGTATTCGCGATTACACTGGTGTAAGTGTGAATCAATAGATCACTAATTGATTCGTACTTACACTGGTGGGGTGAAGGAAATTTCTTTGCGATTTACTGCTTGCTAAAATACTAATCACGAAAAAAATCTAGATATCTACGTAGATGTGCTTATCTCTACAAGCTTTCCCATTATGGCACCTTGAATTGCAACTCATCTTCGATCTTCTGCAGGAACATCTGAAATTTGAGCAATTCTTACACTTACAAGATTGCAGGACGAACATTGATGCATTTTGCATTGCTGTGGTCTGCGAAATTATAGCATCTGGAACAGAATCAATTTTCTGGAACTTTGTCTGACAAACATCAAACTGATTGCTTGTATATCTGGATTCCAACTTTCCTTGATCAGTACCGATTCTATACAGATCTTCATCTTTATCCATTATTACACCCAGGGTTTTTTAAGGCCGATCTTGGTGTAAAATTTGCACCAAGATCTTTTGGAATTATACTACGATTCCGTTCAGCAGCGGCCTCTGCAGTGTTGAGTTACACCACGATTAAGGGTCGGCCGCAGCCGCTGCAGTTTTGAGTTACACCAAGGCCGCGCTGAGTTGCACCAAGGTCTGAACCAGAGTGGACCATGGGTCGATGGGTCATGGGTCAGATGGGTCACCTAAATCGATGGGTCATGGGTCACGGCTCCGTGACCCATGACCCATTTGGAATTTCAATGTCATCTTCAGTTAAAATACGTTTCACTCATCATCATCATTATTATTATAACATTGATGTACATTGATATACTAAACATATTCTACATTGCAACAAGTAGGTTTGTTGAGGTATTTAAACCGTTATTCTGTTATTCTGTTAATGTTACATTATAGTATTTAGATATTTAAAATTGTTTGATGGGTCAATGGGTCACTCGATGCTTCATGGGTCAATGGGTCAATGGGTCAATGGGTCAATGGGTCATGGGTCAGAAATGGGATGGGTCAGATGGGTCATGGGTCACCAATGTTGACCCATGGTCCACTCTGGTCTGAACCTTAAAAAAAACCCTGATTAGTCCCATCAGGTTTTTGCTCCCAAGTGGAATCATGACATCGGGCTTTGATATTGGAATTATGACTGTATCCCCAACATCGGCTGAAGTCACTTTACTCGCGCTACTCTTGAGCATCCTACTATGGAGTTTGTTCTGGCGACGTTTAATTCCAATCCGTTCCACTTCACTTTCTCGTTGTAACCGATGCAAGTCACACTTAGTACACCATATGCCAGCTCCAGAGTCCAAACCCTTCTTGACCATTGGATCTCCCACAAAAAAGATGCATGTACCGTTTGCACCCTGGACAACGATGTGCTCCTGAAGTCTCGTTGTTACATTCAGCACAATCTGGTGTGTCCTCAGGTTGTAGTGGAGAGGTGGTGTCAATTGCTAAGTGTTCATAGCTAATCGAATTTGTGGGTTCGTTTATAGAAGCTTGGGGTGGAATAGAATCTTGAGATTGATGGGAGAGGTTTATTGGTGGGAATTTAGAAATTCCTGCACTCTCGGGGTGAGTGTTTTCCTCGAAAACGTGAAGATTTTACGAAGGAGGAAGCGATATTTCTTCCATATAAAGGTCAGATGGATTTGAATATAAAGTAATGACTGGGTCCTGTCTGTCATAGTAATGGACTTCACAGAGTGTCATACTCTTCAGGTATCAACGGAGAACAAACGAACAAATGAGAATCTCCACGGACCAGACAACACAAAGGTCAGCTGTTTCGAAACAAAATTGGAATCAAAAAGAGAGCGCAGACTACTCATGAGACTTCACATCGGGCGCAGGTCAAAACGGCTACAAACCAAACGGCTACAACCAAAACGGCTACAAACTGAAACGGCTACAGACTGAAACGGCTACAGACTGAAACGGTTACAAAACCAATATTGTCGATTGTTTTAAATGAATTCCGCTTTGAAATTAATTGAAGAAAATACAGTTATTAATTAACACCTAAGAAAGTGTCGTCTTTCGTTTAAATAAAGTGATTTAGCAAAACAAGAGGTGTCAATTTATCAATTGTTATAAATTGATGGCTTGAATCTATAGGTTTTCTAAAATTTGACAAGTATCCTATAAATATTCAATTATAACAAATTATTCATAATTCATAATTCATAATTCATAACAAATTATTCATCATTTAAATTCTTATGTCATATGTAGGTGTAGTTGATCCATGTTTGGCATGTGGTCAAAGACATCGAGTTGAATTGCCATCCTAATCTTTTTGTAGAATTTACTATTGTTACATTAATCAATTAGAATATTCCTGTGATGGAATATTCTAATTGATTGATTCTTTTGAACTTGAACCTCGTAAATTCAATTCATCGAACAAAAGCGACTGTCAAAAATCTGTTCTTAGATGTTTTTATATTTACCAAACTTATACCAATTAAGTTGAATTAACATTATTGAAAGGAATTATTATATGATAATCGTATTCCAAACTACTAATACAGTGCAGTGGTTCCCAACCTACGTGGAAGCTAAAAAGGCTACATTACTGTTAATGGGAGGGGGTACGCGTATCCCCTACATTTGTATATAAGGGGTACGCGCCTGAGAAAAGGTTGGGAACCCCTCTACTACTAGTATATCTATATTATTAAATCTCGATTGTTGTTTGTTTGTGTGTGTGTGTGTGTGTTTGTTTGTCCGGATTGTATTAAAGTGATTGGGGGAATAGAAACCGCAATTAATATTGGAATATAAACTAACTTTCAAATGTTATAATAGGTAAACAAATGTTATTAAGGTAAACAAGTATGCTGAACACGAATTTCGCGTTTATAAATTTCTCATATTAATATTTGTTGTTGTTGTTTACACAAAATAGGTAAACAAATTAATGAAAATTCAAAATCAACCTAGAAGTTAGCTTTCAACGGGATTATAGGTAAACAAGTATGCTGAACACGATTTTCGCGTTTAAAATTTTCCAATATGAATATTTGTTGTTGTTGTTTACACAAAATAGGTAAACAAATTAATGAAAATTCAAAATCAACCTAGAAATTTGCTTTCAACGGGTATTATAGGTAAGCAAGTATGCTGAACACGAATTTCGCATTTATAAATTTATAATATTAATATTTGTTGTTGTTGTTTACACAAACAGTAAACAAATTGATGAAATTCCAAATCAACCTAGAAGTTAGCTTTCAACGGGTATTAAAGGTAAACAATTATGCTGAACACGAATTTCGCGTCTATAAATTTATAATATGAATATTTATTGTTGTTGTTTACACAAAATAGGTAAACAAATTAATGAAAATTCAAAATCAACCTAGAAATTTGCTTTCAACGGGTATTATAGGTAAGCAAGTATGCTGAACACGAATTTCGCATTTATAAATTTATAATATTAATATTTGTTGTTGTTGTTTACACAAACAGGTAAACAAATTGATGAAATTCCAAATCAACCTAGAAGTTAGCTTTCAACGGGTATTATTGGTAAACAAGTGTGCTGAACACGAATTTCGCGTTTATAAATTTATAATATGAATATTTGTTGTTGTTGTTTACACAAAATAGGTAAACAAATTAATGAAATTCGAAATCAACCTAGAAGTTTGCTTTCAAAGGGTATTATAGGTAAACAAGTGTGCTGAACACGAATTTCGCATTTTTTAATTTCAAATATGAATATTTGTTGTTGTTATGTTGTTTACCAAAAATATGTAAACAAATTAACGAAAAATTCAAAATCATTCTAGAAGTTTGCTTCCGACGGGAATTATTCGTAAACAAGTTAAAACTATGGAAATGGTAGAAAGAGTTGTATATAACTTCCTCTAACATTTTCCATGGTAGCAACGGTGGGGAGTAAGGCCGCATAGCGGTCGTTAACTTGAGGTGCGTAGCACCGATCTGTCGCAAAGCGACCGAGACCGAAGGGCTCGTATAATTTAAGTGGGGATTACGTAAGTACTTTAGGGTGATCCATGGTATTAAGGGTGGTTTCCATCCAGACTCAGGGTTGATAAAAATCAAAAAAATCCGATTTTTTTGATTTAAATCAGAATTTTGATTTTAATTGTTTTTTTTGCAATCTATATCACACTGGCGTATATTAATTAATTGGCTAATAGATTAATTACATTGTTAATGACTCATTATCAATGTAATTTGACTCATTATCAATGTACGTGTATTTCTTTCTTTTTTCGCAAAAAACAATAGACATAAAAAATCTGATTTAAATAAAAAAAGTCCGACTTTTTTTATTTAAATCAGACTTCTTTGATTAAAATCTGATTTTTGATTAAAATCTGATTTTTGATTAAAATCATGATTTAAATCACTTGATTTAAATCAAACAACCCTGCATCCAGTTGGAGTTGGGTTGGACGTTTGTGATGTAGAAGGACTGTTCCTTAGAACATAAAGCAAAACATGCCCGGGGGCTTAATCGTAGCCCCGCCCCTGCCCCGGGTTGATCAGATCCTGCGACCGCCACAGCTGATGTACCCATATTGGCAGCTCAAGAGAATTATTATATTTTTGTGAATAGGAGGAACATTCACTCTACCAATATTCAGGCAAAATGTGATAGTAAATTGAAATTCATTGACGTCGTCGCCAAGTGGCCAGGAAGTACTCACGATGCATTCATTTGGAAGCAGTCTGGGATCAATAGAAAATTTTGGATGGAGAAATACAAACGGTAGATGGTTGGTTTCTAGTAGATGGCGGATATCCTCTGACCGAATCTTCTCACGCCGATACTTTCTCCAGTAACTCCGGGCCAGAAACGATACAATCGATCCTTTTTGAATACACGAAAAATATTGAGTGCGATTTTGGATTATGGAAAAGTAGATGGAGATCAATTGACAAAACAGGAGGAACACTGTGTTATTCTCCAGAACGTGTATGTAGATTAGCAGTAGCAACTATGGTATTGCATAATATATGCATTGATCATGCTTACAAGGGGAAGTAGATGTTATTATGCAAGAAGATGGTATTAATGCTCCTTCAGATGAAACAACGCTTTCCGGAAACACAGTGCGAGAGTCTGTGGTTGTAGAATACTTTGATTAAGACTTATCCCAAGTATATTAGTTCATACATTTTAGAACTGTCTATTATTCTATTTAATGTTAACTAGCATACATAATAGTTCAAATGAATTAGGTACATATTATATATCATTGCTGCTGCAGGGAAAATGTTGTGCCAGATAATTAGAAGGATAGACTAGAGGAGGAAGTGGTGGGAGGAACGTGTAGGATTTGATCCAAAATGCTGGTGCATTTGAGGTGTCGCATTGGCTAGCAATTTATTCTGTGCGACCAGCTATCTGTCCTAAGAGATCTACCTTACAATCCATATGTTGGTCGATGCTTCTTAGTAGAGCTATTTTCACCCTTTCATTTTCCAAAAGACACTTCTACATTGTTTGGTCAATTAGATCACTCCTACCGTCAGAAAGTTTCCGCTTCTAGGTGGCTTCATCTCTTCAGAAATTGACATATCTGAATCGCTCAGCGGACTGATTGGCGAGGCGAACTCCAACAAATAGTTCCTTTCCTTTAATACTCTTCAGCTGGCTTCGAGTTCTTTAAGTTCGGCTTCAGGAGAGCCCCACCAGTTTTGCGAGCTGAAGCAATTTTGTCACTTATAAGTGGCTTGTGCTTTGCCAAAACATTTGACCACTTCTTGGCGACATCTTCTTTACTTCTCAAACTTCCATGCGCATGTGATAGAGCTTCTGCTATTTCTTTCCAGACATTGTTTTTCTCTTCATAGGTCAAAGATGAACTTAATGAACCAAAGAGTTGGGACTTCTATTGAGGCGTGAAGCGCCGATCCGTCGCAAAGCGACCGAGACCGAAGGGCTCGTATTATTAAATCTCGATTGTTGTGTGAGTGTTTGTTTGTTTGTCCGGATTGTATTAAAGTGATGGGGGAATAGAAACCGCATTTTTATATGATAGAAACTAACTTTCAAATTATACAATAGGTAAACAAGTAAGCTGATTTTTAATTTTTAATATGAATATTTGTTGTTGTTGTTTACACAAAATAGGTAAACAAATTGATGAAAATCAAAATCAATCTAGAAGTTAGCTTTCAACGGGTTGTTTTGACAAAAACTGTCCGCCCGGACACTTTTTGTCAAACACTAAATACAATCCTGAATATCCGGATTTTTCGATTATCCGGGAACCCTTGGTTAAATCTTATATATTAAATCACAATGATTTGTTTTTTTTGTTTGTTTGTTTGTTTGTTTGTTTGTTTGTTCAGAATTGATTGAGGAACTGGTAAGAGCTACGGACTTGAAATTTGGCAGGAGGGTGGGAAATAATGTTTCTAGGAACAAGTTCTAATATCTAAGAAAAATATTAATATCTTCCCTCTCAAAAGGTGACAAAACTATCAGCTGTTAAAGTATGCATTATAGAGAGCCTAACTGAGACTGCAATTTAATTGGCTGAAAAAATAAACACAAATAATTCTGGGTCAATACATTTGACCAATGAATATTACCCTACACTTTACTATTATTAATCGTATAAATAGTCCAACTCTATCAAACTCTATCAAAAAACTCTATCAAAAACTTGAACAAGCTTCATAATGCCCCGAATGATAAAACGCGGTCCTCAATGCAAATCACGTTTTACTAAAAACGATGCATTGAGAATGGAAATTTTGAGAATTAATGAAACAATAGAAGCTAAACAAGCCAGGCTTGAGAAGCAAAAAAAGTATCAACTGGCATATTATGTAAAACAGAGTGATGGAGAACGAGCTACCCGTCTCGGTCAACAACAAGAATTCCAATTATCTTACCGTGACAAACAGAGTGATGAAGAACGAGCTATCCGTCTCGGTCAACAACAAGAATTCCAATTATCTTACCGTGACAATCAAAGTGGTGAAGAACGAGCTACCCGTCTCGGTCAACAACAAGAATTCCAATTATCTTACCGTGACAAACAGAGTGATGAAGAACGAGCTATCCGTCTCGGTCAACAACAAGAATTCCAATTATCTTATCGTGACAATCAGAGTGGTGAAGAACGAGCTACCCGTCTCGGTCAACAACTAGAATACCAATTATCCCACTTTGACAATCAGAGTGCAGATGATCGAGCTACCCGTCTTGAACGCCAGCTAGAATATCAGAAAGCTTACTATTTAAGTGAGAGCAGCGAAGAACTAATTATCCGCCGCAAGCGCCAGCGAGATCATAATAAAGCTCATTTCGAGGACGAGAGTAATGAAAGACGAATTTCCCGTCTAGACTATCAAAGAAAGTACCAGTCCTTAAGGACCAAAGGTAATAGTAATGATAGTTATCATAATATCGCACGTTCCGTTCCTGCATCTGAATTTAACGATAATTTAATCAACGAAAATTATTTTGGTGCAATGGAATTTATTTGTCCACTTTGTGGCGCGAAGTTTTGGGAGAGCGAAAAGCTTACCACTAGCACTAAGAAATGCAACAAATTCCCCCTCTGTTGTGGACAGGGGAAGGTGGTTCTACCCCCTTTAGTCTCACCTCCTGAGATGCTACTGCATCTGCTGACTACTTCTGACAAACGAGGACGAGAGTTCAGAGATAAAATTCGAGCCTACAACTCAGCTCTAGCCTTTGCTTCGCTAGGAGTAAACCTCGATAAGGAACTTGCTAGCGCGAGACGTGGAGTATACACCTTCCGTATCCAGGGAGTTGTACACCATTATATCGGACAGCTGACACCCAGAGAGGGAGAGGCTCCCTCCTTTGCCCAGATATACATCCATGATGGGACAGCTGAGGGCGAGATAGAAAACCGGCAGCGGCATCTGGGAGAGGCATCTCTGCCAGAACTGAAAGCGCTACAGGCGCTAAAAGCCAATATTTATTCAAAATTTATCTATCTATCTATGTCTATTTGTATCTTATGTATTAAATCACATTGATTTGTTTGTTTATTTTGTTCGGAGTTGATTGGGAAACTGGTAAGAGCGAAGATTTTGAAATTCGCCAGGCGGGTAGGGAATACTATATGTGTAACAAATTTGAATGTCTAAGAAAAATATTCACACTGTATTTTAATACAACCAGCATATAATCTTAAATGAATACAAGCGAGGGCCGCAGGCTCGAGTGCAAGTTGTAAGGACGCGCGTAGCGCGGACGAGCAGCTTGTTATTACAATGTGTTTATCCTAATAATCCCATCTTGTTTTGAGTGATCCCAAAGAGTTCGGATGATCAAGGTTATACTGTATTAGATTGATTATTAGATGAATTAAAACAAAGTTAGATTTCTCACTTTTCATTTTCTAGTATAAGTATTTACTGTATTATCACAGATTCTCTCTCTTGCGTAATATGCTGACAAATATAAGTGGCGGATTTCATTATGGATCCTGTTACCCCATATTTTTGTTGCCGTACACTATTTCTTAAGAGAAAATGTTTCCCCGAACATTATTTTCTAGAGGATACTGTTCCCCACGACTATATTTCCCTTGGATCTAAGCAATGCACTTTTATCTCAATGGTATTTAGAATGTCATTCTATCAAGATTTTTATTTAGTATTTACCAATACAGTGAGGAATGTTAAGATATCAATGAATTGAACTTATGTTATTCGTTTAGCTATATTTAGTCGTATGAATAGGACTAGAGATTTACTTATCATATATATCTAGTAGCTTTACGTTAGTTAGTTTTATCCTCTATTATTAAAGTCTTCTCTGATCATCTATTTTATTATATTTTACAAGGAAGATTATGAATATTCATCACATTGGCAACAAAAAGCATGGATTACACGACTAAAGTACTACAACCAGTTCTAAATGAATTGATTTTGCAAGTTCCTGAAATTGAAATTGACTTGACCACACAGAAATCCTCGCGACATTTTAGTGCGGACATGTGTGTTACATGGGGCGGACACCTTGATGGAATTGAATTAGTAAACACATGTTCAATCGACAATTTTATTACTTTGCTTAGCTTGCATCATGACACTATTTCTGAAGCTCTCGAACTCCTTCAGTGCTCCCCTAGCCTCCCCTTCCGGAATGCTTTATCATTGATAAATACTCGCCGTTTTGATCAACTAAAGGTGTGGATTGCTCAATTGCTCGGAATGACAGTCTCTAATTATCAATATACTTCTTGGGTTATGAAGGTTCATCTTTTATGCAGGGATTTAGTCTTATCTTCAGACTCATACCAAATTTCTTTTCAATGTTGGAATTGTTGTTACCAGTCTGAAAAGAATCTCACTATCACTTCACTAACTTCATTCAATTCCAATTGTCAACTTTCTATCAATCAGCATATTAACTCTAGTTTTAGTTGTTTAAAATGCCGAGATCCAGTTAAAAATATTGAACGGTTATTATTTGGCTTTAACAAGCTATCTCCCCTCTTGATCCTTGAAGTAGGACATATTATAAAGGGAGTTCAGGTGGACGACATCAATGAAACAGTTACAATACAACACAATGATCAAGTGGTAGAATATACCCTTGTGGGTTTTACAGTTCATTTTGGAATACATTTTTCAACTGAGAGTTAGACGGGAAGATAGTTGGTACTCTTATGATGGAATGGAACGGCCAAAACTAAAAATACTAGATAACAAAATGATATACTTTTGTGACCGCATTAATTGTATTATTTATATCTATACTATTAAAACACAAGGCTGTGTGTATATATATATTTGTTTGTATGTTCCGAGTTGATTGAAGAAAGTGGACGGTTTCCAAATGTGATTTTTGGCATACAGTGGAGTCTCCGAATAACGGACACGTTGGGGACAAGGCTTTTGTCCGTTGTTGAGAGATGTCCGCTTCTCGGGTACTAGTCCTTATTTATATTAAATCAGCCAATATACATCATTTTGATTGCAGATTTACATGTACTAAGGTTGATTAGTTACAGAATAAAGTTATATTTACTGATCGTAATTTAGAAATGGATCTATGATCAATCACGATCCTATTAACGATCTTTTTAAGAGATAATAAAAATAATAAATAGTTGGTTTGATTGTTATTGTATACTCAGCTAATCGTACGATCCTAATTCCTGCATATTATCATTTAAATTTGTGATTCTCATGAAAATTATTAGATGTAATTCCGGTTGTCCGTTATTTTGAGATAACTTTGTAGTAAGACACACCATTCGGGCCATTCCTTCGTCCGTTGTTCGGAATTCAGAGTTCTCCGCGTCCGCTTCTCGGAGACTGATTAATTGTTTCATGTATGGCAATTCATTACAGGTAAACCTCCGAAATGCGACACTTTTGGGAGCAGCGCTTGTGCTGGATATTCGGAGGTTGTCGCATTTCGGAGGTTGCCCCCACATGCATTATTTATATTGGAAAGTCAATCGGGAGAATGGTTTTGTGCCGTATCTCGGAGGTTGTCGTATTTAAGAGGTGCCGCTTTTAGAGGTTTACCTGTAATTTATCAATTATTTCTATAATTAGTTAATTATTTCGACAATATTACCAACAGTTATATAATTAAGTCTAAATAAATTCCTTTATGTCATTAGTATGCTCGAAATTTTTGATTTTTTCATGTAATCAACGAACGCCCCATTGTGTTAAGACTAATTTGTCAAGTGGTCACGAGCCACAAGGAACTTTTGATAAATTGGAAGTTTGTCTCTATTTTAAACCATCTTTGAGATTAATAAAAAAAATTAATATATATAAATTATAAATTATTTAGATAATTAGTTAATTATAATTCGGCAATATTGTCCACAGTTAATTTAAATAAGTCTAAACATATTACTTTTCATTTAATTCAGTTCCATTGTATATACTAAATACTACACTTAATTAGAAGCCAGCTGGAATTCACAAGTAGAATTAATAAAGTTGTAACAATAGAGTAATATTTAACAAGTTTAATTAATACGAACCCTTCGGTCTCGGTTGCTTTGCGACGGATCGGTGCTACACACCTCAAGTTAACTTCTCACTACACCATTGATGCCTTCTTCTCACTACAGCATTGGTTATATAAGTTAGTAAATTTTGGTTATAGTTATTATATATGTTATGTCGATTTTGTAAAATCAACATACAAACTTAAGTTAAATTTGTAAAATAGTTGATTTTGCAAAGTCACCCTGGAATATTTTTTCATTCTAGTAAAAAAAAATCTTCATACAAGTGTATACTTAGGGTCTTAGGTATATACTTGGATGAAGCGAATTCTGAACGAAATGCAATAAAACTAAGGCTTGTTGCATGAGATTTTGAGGCACTTGTATAGGTGAACCAAGGATACACATCTACCATGAGATTTTGAGGCACCATGAGATTCTGAGGCATTATACTCATTAATGATTACTAATATTGATTGCTCAATGACGCATATTAAGTTGCATTCCAATAAGGTGCAATTATGAATTCTGATTTCCTTATATTATTTTTGACTGTAGTATTTAAAATTCAAAGCAAATAAACGAGTCTTGATATGTGTACAATTTTGAGATATTTGCAAATTAAGCATTTGTTTAAGCAAAACTAAATATGTGGAATTAAGTACATAGATGAATGGACTGGTATTCTTCTCTATCCATAAGTGTGGAAATAAATATGCATATATGAATTCTAACAAATGATACAAATTAAACGGGATTAACGTAATTGTATTCCTGAGTTAGTGTATTAAGTTATAACTCTTGGAAATACAGTGTAGTCTAATATATATATCATATAAAAGAATCGAATTCCCAATAGATTAAAGACTGACAATTATAGAGATTGTTGCGCTATATATATATTGGGTGACTCATACTTAGGGCTGTTTCAAAATGGAACTAATAATAATCAGTATAATGCCTCAGAATCTCATGGTGCCTCAAAATCTCATGGTAGATGTGTATCCTTGGTTCACCTATACAAGTGCCTCAAAATCTCATGGTGCCTCAAAATCTCATACAACAGGCCTATCCGAGTAATATAGCCAAAGTCGAACACTTGTTTTAGTTCCGTTGATTCATGTTGATTTTGTAAAATCAACATTTGACAAAATCGATATAAAATACGTATACAGGTAAACCTCCCAAAGCGGCACCTCCGAGTAGCGGCAACCTCCGAGTAGCGGCAACCTCCGAGAAGCGGCACAAAATCATTCTCCCGTTGGGTGCCGCTTTGGGAGTTTTACCTGTACATCCATTTCTACCATTTTCCATACTCTAAACTTATAATTTTGTTTTAATGGTTTAGTATTTTGGAATTGAGACTGCTGGTACCATTGATTACTTACTTCAAAAACGTTAGACATTATTTCTTAAGATAAATTTGTTCTGCTAACTGTGGTAAGGAATTTCAAGTAACAATAAATATACATTTTCGGATTTATATAATATTTTCGGGATAAATTTATAATACTAATTGATGACCATGAACAAGATTAGCTAAAATAAGAACGCTTAGTTTGACTTGATCTACATGAATCTAAAAAGAATTGGCTACAATATTTGAATTCCGCACATCGATAATCCCTATAAACAAATTGGAAGCCTCTGTATATCTTAAATACAGGATGAAAAAATCCAAAATTGCAGCTGTGCCGAGTCGACTGCCGACAGCATGTTCCTTTGGAGGTGGAGGCGACGATAATGAAAATTCCAGATTATAAATAATTATGAAGAAATTATTTTCATTCTCACTCTTATTTACGGATTGAATTAACTAGACATCCAATTTTAAGAGAATATCACAATTTAGATTTCCAAAAAGACATATTTTTCTTGAAATTCTAGCTTTTTTCTCTTCCAAGGGCTCGATTTAAAAATATAATTTTCGGAGTTTCGGGTATCCATTTTGGCTAATATTGAACATAAAATTTGGATAGCTCTCATTGTGTTCCATCTTTTGAATGTTTGGATTTATTCAATTTGAAATAGTTCATGAGTTTATTCTATTTTAGATCTACAAATTTTCAATTTAATTTACCATCACCCTAAATGTCTTGAAATTTATTAACCAAGTACAGGTAAACCTCCCAAAGCGGCACCCATCGGGAGAATGATATTGTGCCGCTTCTCGGAGGTTGCCGCTTTGGGAGGTTGATCGTAAGGTAAAACTCCCAAAGCGGCACCCATCGGGAGAATGATTTTGTGCCGCTTCTCGGAGGTTGCCGCTACTCGGAGGTGCCGCTTTGGGAGGTTTACCTGTAGTTTTTTCTCAATTCAAATGTTATTCTAAATAATAAAAATTTCATAATTTAACTTTTAGAGCTAAATCTCAATTAGTTATATATATATATAACCACAAATTAGTATACGCGAGTCTCAATTTATGTTGCCTTGTTATCTAAATTGTGGATGAATCGGATAAAAACTGAAAGAGTTATTGCCAAATATGTATGCTTTAAGACGTCATAATCCCGTTATTTCGTTTAGAAAATAATAGATCGTTGTCACCATGGGCGTAAATCCTGGGGGAACAGGGGGACGGGGGGACGCATTCCCCCCACTTTTTGGAGTGGCTGGGACACCTATATAAATTGACCCCAATTTTTTGTATGGGTTGGATTAAGTACAGTTGTACTTGAGTACTGTTTCATCAAATTTTGACTCGCATCAAGTGATGAAGTAGGAGTTGAGAAATTAACGTATCATAGAATCTTTCTGCATTTTGCGTAAATAATTATTATAATATATTTGGGTTCCCCTTACACAGGGTGTGTAGTCGGTGGGGATCAGTTTCATATAGTAACAAGTGTTTCTCAAACTGGATGTCATGAAAAAATTTCTAGGTGCTCGTGAGATACAATAAATTTCTGAAAGAACACCTTGATCTAACTTAAGTTTATTCTTAATATTTTATATCCCAAAAGTGAGAAGAATAAAGTCTATTATCTCATGTCAATAGGATAACACTTGAGTTTATTCTTCTCACCTAGGTTGTAATTACTCGACTTCTTAAACAGGATATAAGGGTAACAAGTATTGTCCACAATATGAACTCCCATGTACTATTAGCTTTCCATCATTCCAGATAAGTGGTCCATAAGCTGCTCACAAAAAACGGATCGTAACATATTTCTCGAAACGATGGTATTCCTAAGTGGGCGATCCATGGGTGCTAAGAATCGACCTTGATCAATTTTGAGCGTCTGGGAATCAATCTTTTTGGTAGGGCAAGTTCCTTTCCCCAACTGTGAAAATGTCCCCCCCCCCATTTTGTAGCATGGATTTACGCCCTTGGTTCTTGGTTGTCACCATGTAAAATACCTCGCTTGCAAATTTTCAGATTTCTAGAGCTTATGGCCTCTCCTAATAATTCTGGACAAACACACACTCTCACACTCAAACAAAACAATAGTGTTTTTAATATACGAGCTTTTCAGTCTCGGTCGCTTCGCGACGGATCATTTTATCACAAAGCTCGCTTTGTGACCTTTGTTCGTTCGTGTTAAACACTATGAAACACAATTAACGGCCGCTTCGCGGCCTAACCCTCCTTAAAAGTCACTCTCATAAATAAGTAAAACCTGAGACTTGTAAATTACACGTTCTTAATTCAGTTCAGTATGTTGCAATTTGGGAGCCAACTAATTAATTCATGCTGGCTCGACCCACTTATGGTGCAGTTGTAATTTATTGAGTTATTAATATGATAATTTGAATATCCCAAACAAATTACATTCAATGATTGTGAACATATTTATTATGAGTGATATTTTGAGGAGGGTACCGGGTAAGGTCGCGAAGCGGCCGTTAATTGTGTTGTGTAGTGTCTAACATGAACGAACGAAGGTCGCGAAGCGACCGAGACCGAAGGGTTCGTATTAATAAAACTCGATTGTTGTGTTTTTTTGTTGTTGTCCGGATTGTATTAGAGAGTGGGGAAAAGAAACGGCATTAAAATATTTGAGATATAGACTAACTTCCAAATGTTATAATACGTAAACAATGTATGCTGATTTAGAATTTCGCATTTATAAAATTATAATATGAATATTCAATGTTGTTATTTACAAAAAATAGGTACAGTAAACAAAATATTAAAATTTCAAAATGAATCTAGACTCTAGAGGCTAGCTTTCAACGAGTATTATAGGTAAACAAGTATGCTGAATTCGAATTTCGCATTTATATATTTATAATATTGAAATTGAACATAGAGACTAGCTTCCAAATGTTATAATACGTAAACAATGTATGCTGATTTAGAATTTCGCATTTATAAAATTATAATATGAATATTCAATGTTGTTATTTACAAAAAATAGGTACAGTAAACAAAATATTAAAATTTCAAAATGAATCTAGACTCTAGAGGCTAGCTTTCAACGAGTATTATAGGTAAACAAGTATGCTGAATTCGAATTTCGCATTTATATATTTATAATATTGAAATTGAACATAGAGACTAGCTTCCAAATGTTAGAAAAGGTAAACAAGTATGCTGATTACGAATTGAATTTTTTAAAATTTTAATGTAAATATTTATTGTCTATTGAAAGGAGCATAGTGGTTGAAATATCCGTCGCAAAGCGACTGAGACCAAAGGGCTCGTTGATATTACTGGACAATAACATTTATATATGAACCTTAAGAGCTGTAGTTACAGATTTTTTTGCTAAAAAGTACAAACTACTTATCTGAACTTCTAATTGTAATTTTATCCATCGCTTTTATATACTGGATTCATATTTTTTCACTACTAATAGTATGTGAACAGGCATCTCTTAATATAATTTTATCTATCTATGTATCTATAATTCTATATTCCTGAAGGATTATCAGACCAATATGGCAAATTGCCTGAGAACCATCAACCATGAGTGTAGATATTAACTAATATAAATTCTCTACTATTCTCTATACTTAATTAAACAGTCTCTGATTACAAATATGAAATTCCTACCTTTGAGAGAGGAAAATATATATGTATATGCATTAGAAATAAGATATTACTAAGCGATTAATGTTTAAAGTCCTAAGAGTATACAAGTAAAGCATTAAACAATCCTATTCAATATAAGAATTCTGGAGTACCGTTTATCTTATTCGATATTTCACTCGAGGATTCATGCAGGCTCTTTAGGAAATTGTAACCGATATCTTTGAAGTCTTGAAGGGAGAGTTGATAGTCCTTTTTCGAACCTTGATTAAAACCGCAATAGGTAACTTCTAGTGTGTACGAACAAGGAATGTTTAAGTTTGTACCAACAACAACACGACCACATCTCAACTTTGATTTTTCAATTGTATTTGAACAGCTTTGTAAATCAAAACCCGAATAATTTCTTGATAAAGTTTCGGGCAGTATAGATTCAACTTTAGTGATAGAGTTGCAACCATACATAAACAAGTTCTTTTTCTGAGAATGACCGTGAAAATCACAAAATACCAACGGCTGCTTTCCAATTTGAATCAAGCGTTGGATAAGTTCTTTGGTATAGAATATCGTCGGATGTAGGTTAGGTGAAGGATCTAGCCATTGTCTATTTAAATCAAACCCTAACAGATTACACCTAGTATTCCCATATATAACGCCATCTGGATTTAACATGGGCACGATTTTAAATATGAATTTGGAGCGCAATTCAACAGCGATTGTATTGTTACTCAATAACACTTCAATGATATTTTGTATAATCCAACTTGCATTAGATTCACCCGGATGTACACGTGAAGACAGAACAATATATTCCTTGGATAGATACGGGATTCCATTGTCTAAATCAGTAATGGTAATCAATGGGCAAGGTATTCCTGTATAACTATGGCATAAAGTATCAATTTTAAAATATAAATTGTTTATAGATGTATTTTCCCAAAGTCGGAGGTCAATTAGTAAGTTCGTATAAGTATATGGGTAGTGATATGCAAGGTAACATTCATCATTATCATATGGAAAAATCAATTCAAATGTAAGGGAATGTAATTTTCCAATTGTATTATTATCCATGGATTGTTTGTTATAGTCGCTATCTCCATAGTAAATCATTGTACCAGCACGATACCAGCCTAAACCATTCGCGCGGACAGATTTTCGTGACAATACTAACGGTTGCATTCCACTTGAAAACTGTGAATTTACCTTTTCAAAGTTCACTATTTTAAATGTATAATTCGTGGCTGAATTCATGTTGGTAACTTTGAATAGAAACCATTGCACATGTCTCGTTGTATCTGGTCGCAATATGACGTCATATGTTGCTGAATTGATTTCAGTAATTTTTTGTAGATTAGAGCTTTCAAAATCAGCTGAGAAAATTAAACTTCCATTAATGTTATATGCAGGCAATGGAGATTGGATGATACACTCGTTTTCATTCCGTTTTGGTCTAACGATAGGATCTGTGAAGGATATTTTTTGGCGAAAAA
Source organism: Hexactinellida sp. DTS-2022 (assembly GCA_028753945.1). Lineage (NCBI taxonomy): Eukaryota > Metazoa > Porifera > Hexactinellida > Hexactinellida sp. DTS-2022. Next base: position 2,426,073 of record JAPNXP010000003.1, read on the forward strand.
CTTCCTTTTCAATGGAATATCTAGGTTGATTCATTATATCCAGTTTAGAAAGGGCAATTGATAACATAATATCTTTCTCTTTTTCGTAGAGCTTTGAAGGTTCTCCATCAACGTTAGGGCTTAGAAATGTATTAAATATCCGCGAAATCGAGGTATTTTTAGTGGAATATCCAAAATATTTTGATGATGCATTTAAGTTATAATAAAATTGTGATATTTTGGGGTCCATTATGGTGTTTGGTTTTTGAATCCGGAAAAGTTCTGACAAATAGTGCTGTGTTTCCAAAAACGAAAGAGGAATAAAGCAATACTTTGTCAAGCTATTCAAGTCAATAAGTGATCGGATTGTAAGTGAGAAATTTCGCGAACCTGATGATACATCAAGATATTCAAAGAATAGATTCAGTTTATCAATTGTCGTAACATTTGTACTTAATAAAGGACAATCCGTTCTTGAAAATTCACCCTGTAAAGTAAATTGTTTCTGATATGGATCAACTGCTGTTGATGACATATGAGGATAATACAATAAGTGTTTTTTCTGAATAAAATCCTGAATTATTTCTAAATTCAACTTTACAAATTTATCTCTTAAATCTGTATCCGAGTTATTGGTGTGAAATTTCGCGAGAGTGTTTCTTAAAGTCTTGAAAAGAGTCGAGTTTATTATTGCCGCATGCCCGCGTGGAACACGACTAATTTCCTTAAAAAGCTCTAACACACTAAAAATCTCAGTAAAATTCTCAAAATCGAACATCAAAAACGAATAGAAGCTCACTAATTCATTCAGAAGATTCTCCCAAGAAGATAGAACCAAAATTCCTTTATTCTTCACCAGCAGACGGATGGAGTCAATACAAACTGATACAATTGGGTGCAATGGAAGTCGCGCATTACTAAGGTACAAGAGGAGGGTTCTCATTGCGAAATGTTTCCGAAATGCAACGCAGGTTGTAGGAGAAATAGCACAACGATGAAAAACAGTTAGTATTGGTATTGCACGATCAAATTCATTCGAATAATATCTCATGTTGTCTAATAGGAAACTGGTAAGGTGAAAATAGCGAAACTTTGTACTGAATTTCGGATCTTTTTCTGATAGTTTCGCGAGTAGGATAAAATGGAGTGCGAAATTTTCGGGGATTGCACTTGGAAATAAATTTATAGACTCAAGTATAGCTTCTGTTCCAAAGAACTCTACTAATCTTTTAGAACCCATTTTCACATTCGTAATCTGGAAAAACATTTGCATTAAATCTTGATGAATTTCAAAGTTCTTCACAATTCGGAAACTATCGATTAATACACGAAGAATTGATGTTTTGTTAACTAAATTTTTTGCATTCGTTTTAGGCTTTTGAAAGAAATAGTCCACAGTCTTCAGCACTTGTTCTTGTATTTGTATTGGACTCGGATTATCAGATGTAACACATGCGTTTAGTTCATAAATTAATTCAACTAAATTCATTTCTATAGACATCCCTAATAATGACTGGGAAATGAAAAAGTCAATTCAGTGTGTATAGGATAAAATAGAATAAACACCAGCTATTCGGGAGAAAAATACCTGCAAACAGTTTACCTAATTAAGCGAAAACGACAGTACTATCAATTGTTAAAATTCTAGACACATCTTACGTACAACAGGATTAATATAATAAAAATAAAAAGTAAGAAATAATTAAATAACGATTTATCGGTATATGAGATTGGTCAGATATCTATATTAGTGTGGTTTACATACAGTCAATTCCTTTTAATTAGGACAGTGGTTCCATGTAGTTCGTCACGATTAGCTGCTATCAAAGTATAGCGGAGTCGACAGCAAAATATCTATATGTAACACTTCGTGATAGTGAACACTATTCCCGGTTCCAAATTTCCTCTATATTACTTTACGCCTCTATATAGAGGACAATTATTGAGGTCCAATCAGGGACGTCGCCACGGGGGGGGGGGGCGGCGGGGGGCATGGGGGGCAATTCCCCCCATGGTAGAAATCCTCGCCCCGGGGCAATGCCCCCCCTGGTAAATATTGAACTATTTATTCCTCTAATTCATTGATGCTATTGAATTCAATTTAATGAGTTCACACTTTCCAATCCATTTGAGTCATATCCCTGTACGAGGCTCCGATTTTCCCCTGTAGATTGGTCAAGATCCCTAGACACCTCAAATTTTTTCTCGCTCGCTTCGCTCGCTCGTCTAAAATGTAAATCTACACTTATACTGAAACGAATTACACAACCAAAACATTTTATTATGTATGTCAAGATATACATACGATAATGTTATTTATTCTTAGTAATTTTGACATATATCAATTTAATTAATCACTTATGAACGCAGATAATATAGAAATATATATTTTGTACAGAGAATCCCTGTAAGCTTGAATAGGGTATTAATTTACACAAAACAAAATGTACTACATTTAGGGTTAGACATTTTTTAGGTATTATTCGACAAACAGCAATAATTTATCCAAACTAGTAATCCATATACAAATTTATTACATCCCTGTACTCTTGGACAGAACATTCAAAATGGTTGAAATCCCTGTATGGTTGACAGGAATGGACTGTTGGCAATCTAGATCGCCTTGTAGGATATTCCTAGCTATTTTGGCAACTTTTGGTCTAACTTCTAATCAACTGTTTACAAACCCAATACAACTTTTACTTTAGACCTGTTATCTGTCAAAATTGACTTTTACTGTCATTATAGCTAGTAGTTAAGCTGTAGTATCTGCTGGGGTTGCCAAATTCTTGTTAATGTATTGATTTTTGTAGGCTACTTTTCATACTTTGCAGGACATTAAACTAGAAAGCTTCATCTTTATCGCCTAGTTTTTGGTAACGTCAACTGCTAGATCTAACACCAATATAATGTTTGCCCCCCCCCCCGGCAATTTATATGCCCCCCCTAGGTGAAATATCCTGGCAACGTCCCTGCTAAGACTCTATATTACTGCTGGTCATATAGGGTAGCAACTCGTTGGTGGTCAATTGGAATGCTTGTTTCATAGAGAGAGCTGAAGGAATGTAAGTACCTACTGTATCTATTTCTAGATTTCCTCCGTATATGATGCCGGTTAATGGAAGATGGAGAGTTTGGAAGCAAATTCAAAAAGGAACTTGGCAGCCAAAGCGAAAGAAATTAAACAATGGAAGTAGATTTGAAGTATTTCTTACAAATTCAGTATGAAATAATATACCAAAGTAGTAAGATTAGTACTGGCCCACTATACTATAGTATAGTCGGCACAGTAAAAAGTACAAATGTTAAGAGATGATGTTAATCTATAATAGAAGTATACATTGATCTGACAATACTCAAAGAGAAACCTAGAGAAATTCATTTCGAGGATGAAACTACATACAATGAGATTGCATATCTCAGAAAAATAGCCAATTGTTCTAAAGAAGTTGAATTAACACCTGTTGATTTCACTATGGAATAAATGACGTATGAGCCCACAAACTCTGAGATTTGGTGTCTCATAGGCAACCCAGGTTGTGGCAAAACCTTCCTCGCAAACTCGCAAAGAGAACAGCCCTGAGGAATGGAGCAATTAATTAATTGGCATTCAGTAGTACTCAATTTCCATCCCATGTCGCCACACAGATTGGCACTGTAATAATACTACTAATCAGGCAACTGTAGAATAGCCAGCCGTCGTACTGGTACTAGTTGGGTTTCGTTCCATTACAGGAACTTATCAGGAGGGTGACCCTCGACCCCATGACTCCCATCACGTCTGTGGATGGTCACGCTTCTTATGGTCACATCAACGACACTCCCGGTTCCCCGATACTATGGTGTCCACATTGTTTGCAGAGGAAAAAAAGTAGAATCTGAGTTATTCAAAAATAGCTGTGCCTTAGCGAACCATTAAATGAATCGAGTGGAGAGGGACTCATGTTTATTATAGATTGACGAGTTTACAAGAAAGGTACCATTCGCGAAAACGTTCCTGTGTTTGTTATTGACACACCAGTCTCTTACAACTACCATAAGTCTCACGACTAGACCCGGTTCTTAACCAAAAATATTTTAAGCCAAACTGTCATTCCCTCCTATAAATCCTGTGAAATTTTGACCCTATTAAAGCGGAGATTCTATTAACCGGTGACTCTATTGACATTAAATTTACCATATTTTCGCTTACAGTATCCTAATAAAGGATGCTGTACGCGAAAATATGGCGAATTTATTGTTAACTACCATGACAGTTTAAGTACCTTGTATTATTATAACCATGTATATTCTAGCCATGACAGTTTAACTACCAATGACAATTCTACAACTTCTTTGTATTGTTGTATAACAGCTTTACTACCATGACAGACTTACTACCTCTATTTACTAGTACCATGGATGTTCTCTATCCATGACAGATTTACTACCTTACATGACAGAATTAATATCCTTTAATCATGACTTGAGTTCTCATCGCAACTCTTAGTTCTACTTTCACTATTACTATGCACTTTTAATGGTTTCTTTCTTTCTACTTGACTAAATACAAACAGTTGTATAACTTGTATTCATAGGAAATGGTAATTCTACTTCATGGCTTCACCAGACAATGACATAAGGTTGAATAGTTCTCCAAGGTCGCAATTTAACACTTCTTCTATTCTGTAAATGTTTACACTTAATTAAGGTGAAAATACCATCCGTATAGTATGTTAGGTACTATATATTCCCTGTTTACTCTACTGTGCATCTTCTAGCGATTTCATTTGTATCTAAATATTCTCCTTTTACATAACTAATTATTTTATTTTCTAATTTTAAGACCTCGATGTGTGAGCCCTACACTCCACCTTCAAATTACAGCTCAGACTCTGAAGAATGCACAGCACAAGAATCTGAAACAACGGATTTCTTTCTCTAGGACCAATTACTTAACCAAGATATGGCCCCAAACCTGCAGCCCCGGGTGGCCCCAATGTTACCATTTCTGGCGTCGTGCCAAGTAATAGGGACGCGGTAGCTATTGCTGACCATTATGCCTCCCGCACCCCGGTCGGGCCTTACCCGAATTTGGTGCCTGGTAACTCCCTGCATTATTGCAGGCATTCAAAGGACTGCAGCAGTCCATGACAGTGATCACTGACCAACTAGCTGCTCAGGCTCCCACCCTAAGCCAGGAAGTGCAGCTTCAGACGGAATCTATGACGATTGCCGAACCTCCTGTACAAAATACAGTCCAATCTGCCCAACCCATTTCCTTCTTTGACCCCAGTGGGTTTGTGGAAAAGAAATTCTTTGCCGGACACCGGATAACATATATGCTTACCTTACTAATCACTTCACACAGTCATTGGACTCTGAAGTCTGACTGAACATCGAATTGAGATGGCTAAGCGGTACAAAAGGCCTGATATCTCTGCTATGAGAGTCCATAAGCTAGACTCACATTTTCAAAAACGAGATTTAGGATTTGTAAAAGCTCGTGACGAAATACTAAAGGAAATCCAGCGATCTACATAGCATACGGCTGGTCCCTAGTGTAAATTAATCACAAAAGTATGTGAAGGTCATATAATTACTCAAGACCAAATGGTGGAGTATGCATCAGCGACTCTAGTTCTACTTGGTGCCACCACCACTAGAATCTACTGGCCAGAAGGAAAAACGCAATCAGGGCAGTAAACCCGGCGTTAGTCAGCGAGTTAGAGTCTCTCTCCCCTGATGAGCAAACAAACTTTCTCTTTGGTCCCAACAACCTAAAAACCCTCATTCAAACACTGAGGGACCGGTCTACCTTTGAGAAACTAGCTGCAGAACGTCCAGCTAAGAGCAAAAAAACAGACAACAAAACTTACTACAACTATCGTGAGAATGCTGACTTCACCGAGCCAGTTTTTACTGTGCCGACTATACTATAGTATAGTGGCCCAGTATTAGAATCACTGCCTTTATTTATATTATTATTATTTCTCCGTAGCAGGTGCCCTGGCCACACCTGTATACATAGAGGGCTGAAACTTGGCATGTAGATTCGGAGTCGACGTCTAATTTGCACCTGGGGTTACGATTTTGTATTAACAAATTTTTGACACATCTTTAACACCTTTCAAAATTTGTCTGGTCCATAACTCAAAAAATGTTTTACTAAACCCCAAAATTTTATTTCACATTTGGATTCGCCATAAAATTTTGCGTCTGATGGGAGAAGAAATTTTTCAATAAAGGGGTCAATTTCTGCCATAAATGGGGGTTGAAATTTCTTTGTTTACTGACACTTCAATTTCAGTAAAGTGTTAAATCTAATTCTATTGTTTCAACTTGTAATAATTATATTGATTTAACTTGTTAAATCCTACTCTAGTGATTCAACTTGCGATAATTATATTGATTTAACTTATAAATTCCAGCTGGCTTCTATTTAATTTTAGTATTACTATACAATTGATTAAATAAAATAATATAATATAAGGAATTTGTTGACTCAACTCAACCAACCATGGATAACATTGCTAAAATAAATAACTAATAATATAATTTATTATCAATACATAATGAATGAATGGCATTAAACTAAAGATGGTTTATGATAGAACCGTTAAGATTTTACATTCCACAACAACGACAGATTAAGTGATTATATTTATTTCGGCGAGAATATTCTTGCACAATTAATGACTGACTTAATTAATTATAATTAATTCATTTTGTATTTAACTTATAGACGGTTCCAAATAGATTATTGGGGTTATCGAGTGCGTGGAATTCAAATATTATAGTGAAATTCAATTTAAATTAATAATAATTGCAAATAATTGAACTTAATTTATTTTGCTGTATATAATAATGGTGTTAAATAATAAATAAATAAATTAAATATTTATACTAACTAGATAAATTTCATTAATCTCAGAGATGATACAAGAAAGAAACAAACTTTCAATTTATCAATTGGTCCTTATGCCACGTAACACCTCTACAAATGGGTTTTGACACCTTGAGGTGATGATGACATCGTCAAAAAAATGTGTTTTTACAATTTTGCTAATTCGATATTTAAAATGGGTTAGTTGATGTTGGGTGATGACCCAACACACACATAAAAAATGCTGAGTCATCAGCTATTATATTCTACTCAAACTTGAATATCTCTAAAATTATATGAACTAAATGGAAACTTCCACCACTCTAAGGGTCGATGCCTTCTGTAACACCTTTTTGAAATAATTTAACACCTTCATAGTGATGATGACATGGCGAAAAAAATCCAAAATTGCAGCCTGCGCCGACAGAATGTTCTTTTGGAGGCACTATAAATAAACAACCAACAAAATGTAGTGCCACCAAAGGAACATGCGTCGGCACAGGCTGCAATTTTGGATTTTTTTTTCGAAGGGCTCCACAGGAGGCACGGGCTTCAGTGGGGCCGATCAGAGGAAATCCCGAGTATCATACCCCAGAAGGCCATACAGGGGCAACACCTCTGGCAACTAATCCCTCTGAGCCTGCTCGACTTAATGCCGCCTCCGCCCGTCGAACCACCAATGACGGGACTTCTGCCCTATTTCTACCACAACTGGGCTCTGATATCCCCAGGGAGCAACATCTTGGCATACGTAGAGGGCCTTATTCTATCCCTAACATCAGTACCGACTACGTCACTGCGAACCAACAAACTTCCAAAGGAACAAACTGTCCTTGTACGCCAGGAAATAGAGGCTACTTACTATAAAAGCCATTCAATGCAATGCACGCAGAACGCAAGAAATCTTCAGACCATTGGAGGCTAATCCTGAACCTCAAACTCCTCAACAAATATCTTTCCCCTCCACACTTCAAGATGGAAGGCATTCAGTGTGTCCGATACATAATAAAATATATCAACATTCCTATCATAATTTTGATATATTTTATTTAACTAGGTCTGGGTATCATCATGTACCAATGTTGAACATATATAACGCATTTAACTGTGTTAAAACAGGGCTTTAAAAACATGATAATTCGAACGAAAATTGACGATTACGTCATCAAATGATGACATATTTCAATTCTGAAAGGTTCTATATACCATATTCGGATGTTCCCATATAGTTACAAAACATATTCAAGTCTACCATTACTAATAATTGAGATAAAGAAGTGCCCTCTATTTTACAATGGCCTTCGACAGTATCCATAGTCCACATTTTGATAACACTGAATAGGCTTTATTATAACGTAGGTCACGGTATGACCAAAATAGACCTAAAAGATACCTACCTGACAGTTGCTGTTCATACGGACTCCGGCAAATACCTCCAGTTCGAATGGGACAACGTACTGTATCAATACACAACAATGCCCTTCGGACTGAGCATCGCACCCTTTGTCTTTACCAAGATCATGAAACGCCCGGTTGCAATCCTCCGGGGCTGGGGTGTGCGACTACTCGTATACCTGGACGACATATTAATAATTGATCACGGTCCGAATACAACCTCCCAGGGCCGGCGCCACCGGGAGTGTCCTGGGTGTCCGGACACCCACTGCCTCAAGGAATGAAGCGGTCCTTGGACAGTGACACCCACTAGACTATACAGTGGACACCCACTACACCCACACCTCATAATACGTGGCGCCGGCAATGACCGCTCTACATACGCACTGGGTAATCAAAATGCTCTCACAACTGGGTTTCATTGTCAATCGGGAGAAATCTATATTAACCCCGAATCAGGTCATGGAGTTCCTAGGCTTTACAGTCAACCAACCACCATGACATTCCAATTACCACTGTCGACACTAACAACCATCAAAACGAGATGCAGAGCTATGATACGCAATCCTACGTGACGGCTCGCCAGTTAGCAGCCCTACTAGGTCTACTGAGTTTTTAGAAAACTGCCCTCAGTCCAGCACCTATATTCTACCGATCAATTCAATTCGAGCTCATACGAGTCCTCGACGCCTCCGGAGGCAATTACAATCAGTCGATTACGCTGGGACCTCAGGCCCTATTAGACCTGAAATGGTGGACATCCAGTTCACAGCTTGGAATATGTGTCCTATCCTGAAACCGAATATCAACAATACTATGCAAACCGACGCATCCCTCACTGGGTGGGGAGTAGTATGCAGGGAGCAGAAAACGTCAGGACCCTGGTCACAGGAAGAGAAACAGCTCCACATAAGGAAGGAAGCCATACAAAGAAGTTGTAGAATTGTCATGGCTGGAATATACATGGTAGCTAAACTGTCATACAACAATTCTACTTTCACTATTACTATGCACTTTTAATGGTTTCTTTCTTACTACTTGACTAAATACAAACAGGTCATTGTTTTTAGGTAATTTCTGCTAAACAATAAAAAAATATTTTTGCCACCCCCTAATTGCTCGTATTAGCGATATTCTACTGTATGTATATCCATTGAAATCTGTTGAAAATCATCAGACCAGCGTTTGAGACAAAAAATAAGACGCATTTCAGAGTAAAATATTTATTTTGCAATTGGGAAAATTTTGTGGCGAATCTTAGGTTCATAGTAGAGATATCATAAAAGCTTACTCGACTAAATACATACCTTATGTGAGTTTTTAAATTGGGACCATACGGCTTGTTCACAAAATTCTTATTAAGTAGCCAAAAATAATTAGCAATAAGCATACCTAACTGTAGTTAATGTCAATACAGGAAAGTCACTCTGCTTAGTGGTGGCCCTAGGAGGGCAGTGGTGTATCAATGTATCACCAAAACTTTGTTATTTATATTAAAATATTTTAAAAATAGCCACTTAGTCTACACTATTGCCATGCTTACATCAAAACCTGGACACTCTCAAGGCCACTTTTGTTAGCTCGTTAAAAGTGGGCCAATGGCTGATCTCGCTCTGAATACCATTAAGTTAGGTCCAATCACTGCAGGGTTGCCGTGGGAAGATAATTTCCATTCAATCCCCACTAAGTTGCATGAACCTCCTGATTAGAGAGAAGAGGTATGACAATTAATATGAGTACTATATTATTTTGGAATCCCAATAAAAAAAGGGATTCTCATTCCTATGTCAGAAATGTGACCTGACTGCTAGATTCGGCATTACCGCAGCTAATTTTATCCTATTGGTTATTTTGTGGGCTAAAAATTTTTTATGTACCCTATTCCACAAGTGCCGCCCTGGCTAAGCTACTGGTGCCGGCATTTCCCCTACTTATACCATAAATAGATACTTTATAGAAATAAGGAATAAAGGTCATTATATTTGGCATAAAGCAAGAAATGAGACAGCATAGTGCACTTTGTAAGTTTGTATCAGTACTGAAATCTACAACAAGTCTATACAATATTATGTCAACTACGTACAATAATAAACAACAATATACATATAAACAAGTGAACAATAAAAGGACAAGATAGCTATACAAACAAATATAAACAGCAAAGCATAGAAATGGCAGTAGCAACTAGGGATATGTAAATGCATGTGTATCTAAAAATGAAAGAAAATGTAATAACAATTTGCTTTTTTGCAATAGTGCGCTATTTAGTGAGCTAGCAAACAAGTTTAGCTAATGCAGCAATTATGCGAAATTTGGCCACTGCAGTGTATCAGTTGGCCTGCGCTTCAGTATCATCTTGTATTATCGGTTTATAAATGGGTGAAAATGGATTTTCATACCTCTTCACCTGTTGTTTCAGCTGTGAATTCTGTTCCCGTAAGATGTCATTGTAAAATTCCAGTGACTTCACCTTCTCTTCTAACTGATGAAGTTTGATCTTTAGCAGATCAACTTCAGGGTTTTTAAATGCCTCGTCTCGAGGAGTTAAACTAAGCGGGCTTAATTTATGTGTAACGTCATCCGAAGGGTCTGTATTGTCAATTGACCAACGTCTGGATCTCGTGGTGCCATCCGATTTTCCTCCTAAATACTCAGTAATCGATTGCGTGGAGTGACTGAAACTCTTCTGCGGTGGGCTCTTAGCTTTGCTATCCACGCATTCTGAGTTGGGACTGAATGGGGAGTCAGGTTTCGGTGATGAGTGCTTATAGTAATCAGGGAGGGGCTGCTCATTAGATATGGGGATAGAAGATATCTCAGTGAGCGGAGTTTGTATAGCAGTCCCGACAGGCAGGGAAGATGTTGCATAGGGTTTCGCTAGTGGTGCGAGGGCTGGCGTTTGCTCAGAGCTGCTGACTGGGATCTGACCGGGGAAGGCGTGTTGTGCAAAGGGATTGAAGTTCTCAATGGTGTTAGGGAGCGCGCCTGTTTGAAAGTAGAATTCTTCATCCGCGCGGGAATAATGAAGATACTTACAGTTCGGTAAATTACACTTCCCGCGTTGGAAATTTCGGCAGAATATCACTTTGCCGGTTGCGTTGTCACGTACATTAGGGTCGATAGTGTCAGCATGTCTGTATTTGCATTTGTTACCTCTCATACATTTACCCCTTTGGTAATCTCTAAAAGAATGGCAGGAGATAATACCTGGTATTTTAATTTGAGTTAAAAATTAATAAGTTATATTAAAATGTAAAACACATATAAACCTGGAGAATTTACATAACTTAGTTTGTCTAAATTATAAGGAATTTTTTATTTCATATGCAGAAAATAACAGGTATAAAATTATGGATATTATAAATCGGATCAAAATTGTACTATATTTTTGTCTTCTCATTGAATTAAAAGCAACAACTGATTTCCATAAGTTACATATTAAATTATGTGCTTAATTAAAAACCTGTTAATCTTCAAACCGATAATTTGAATATCAGGAAAATATAGAGTTATCCAGATATGGAAGCCGTCATGAATCAAGTTCTAAAACTAATGACAGTCAAATTCGTTTGTAGAGAAATTATTTATTTGAAAACAGATATTTAGGGGTTTCAAGTATAATTTCTGAAGTATTTTTATCTCAATTAATTATATCACCACTGCTAAACTACATACAATTTAAAATAAAGAACGCTTTCTATATAGCTAGCTATACAAAGTATTGTGTCTTGAAATCTCACATTGGTGTTCATATGAGCTACGTAAAGCTGTGCATTATAGTTTTAAATGTTAAAATATACTGTCTACTTTGTTTGATTGGGACAATTTCACAGGAACCAATACGTCCCAATATACAGTATAACTTCGTTATTTCAAAGACGGTTATACGAAATACCGGTTAATAGTAACTTAATACGAACACTATTTCAGTCTCCTTCAAAGCCTTTTCAATACAAATGATAACGCATTTTTATGAGGTTATACTGTATGTACTATGTACTAATCACACAAAGATTTTTCAGAAATCAGGATAACCTAATCATCGGGATAAATTATCTGGAACAAAATGTCCCAATTACGCGGAATTGACTGTATATCATATGAATCAAACTATCTTTCAAAATATGTAAGCCAGGGTTTTTTAAGGCCGATCTTGGTGTAAATTTTGCACCAAAATTTTTGGGAGTTACACCACGATTCGGGTGTGCCGCGGCCGCTGCAGTGTTGAGTTACACTAAGGCCGCGCTGAATTACACCAAGATCTGAACCTTAAAAAAACCCTGTGTAAGCATACAAGAGTATAACATCAAACCATGGACAAAATACCATTTTAGACCCATTGTAACAAAATTGTATCACATAAATCGAAGAAATTTCGTCATTTCAACGTATTCCACACAACGAGACTAAACATCAGTTGATCATCGATCAAATATGTAAAACTGACAAGTACAAAATTATCATAATTCAAAATTTTCTCAAAAGTGATAACAGATCAAATTTTCAAGTTAAATGACTACTAAGTGGTTTAAATGAATATGGATTCTATAACAGCTAGAAGATGTCTAATTTTAGACCTAAAATTTTAAATTAATTCAGTGAAGCAATATACTTACATAACAGTGTTAATGATGGAGAATAGCAGAGAATTCTAGGCGCTCAAAAATTTAGCGTACACGTATTAGCTTTGAAAGAGTCGATTCACTCATTTACAATTGAAAAGAAGTAGTAAAAATTTATATTAAAACATAAACAAAATTTACCAAAATTTTCAATTCAGTCGAACTTACTTAATGGGAGTAGACCGTAATTTTAGTTTTATGATATTTAAGATAAATTATAGATAGGCAATGTCCCTACCAACCCAGTAGCGTAGCCATCTTTTTTATTCGGGGGGGGCCAAGGTAGTTCCAAACCCATAGTCCCTGGGTTTTCCACTGATTTGGATATATATATATATAATTGTAACTAATGGGCAAATATTTCGGGGGGGGCCATGGCCCCCTTGGCACCCCCCCTGGCTACGCTACTGTACCAACCTATGCTTATTTACATTCATTGTTTTAACAATTCCTTGTTATTCATTCAAGTCTTTCAGAGTCTGACTACCAAAATCTTTTATTTACCATATAATAATTTCATAGTTAATTAATATACGTAGTAATTACTTTATATGTGAACTAAATTGTATGTACATGTACACGGTTTGTCAATGCATAAATATAACCCTAAGATTTAGAACGACTTATAGAATTTAGAAATAAATTTGTCCAATACCTCAAATTTCTTTAAACTAAGACATGTTCAAGTTGAATCAGATACTGTACTTAAAACCTTCCTAGCTAATAGTTATACGAACTAAACCTTGGTTCTCATATCTTTCAAATATTTTTATTGAATGCTAAGTAAATTTAATATTCATCTAAAAAATTCTAAAAAAGTTGAGAATTATTAGTAAAAAGGTTCCGATACTAAGTAAAAAGAGTTTTAAATCGTAAAGAGCATTTTTGAACCACACAGTGCACCTGAGTAAATTCCAGATAGTATCAGTTACGAATTGAAATAGAGGCGTATGTAGAAGTCTGAAATACAATAACGATGTTGCTTACAGAATGATGAAACGATGTTCGTGGTGCACTCAATGAATAATTTGATTATTATATTAGAACAACATTATAATCTATTGGAACTAGTCCTATCCACAAACATTGTTTTGCAGTGATTAGATACATTGTTTTTAGTTGGAACATAATGCGTTTTGTCTATGAGAAAAAGATTGTTTTCAATATGTTTATTCTATCCTGTTGACAAGGGATATCGTGATACAATTAATAGTAATTGTAGCAAGTTTACAAATCATTTTAATTTCGTGCTTAAATATGCTTTGTATTCGACAGGTGAATTTAATGATTGAGTGAACCCATCTAGTTTTGTTAATGATAAGCTGGAGAGCACGAGTAAACAGTTCTGAAAACATGTCTAAGAGTTGTGAAATCAGATAATTTTTTGAAACTTTTGATGAATTATTTTTGTATAACAGTTGGCCCAACCATTCAAACAAAAATAATCTTTAAGTTAATAGAGAAAGTCGATTGAAATCAAGGTGTGCGAATAAGTTGAATCGACTGTATATCCAAAATAATTTCTTTTCCAATTCACAGTCATATTAGAATATTCTGTAATGAAAAAGCGATGCAATATAAACCTCGATTATAAGAAAAAATTCGCGGGAAATTACTAACCTACAATACTCCTGCTTCATTTCTTGCATCTGTTGCTGAGGGTCCGCACCAAAAATATCTAAATAATGTGTTTGAGGCTCAAGCACAGGCTTCATTCTCTGATCATAGTAGAACTGGTAAGGTTTCGCCATCATGTCAAAGTGTGGGTGTTGATAATTCAGATCCTGAGGGACCATTTGACTAAGACTGGTCATTTTTAATGAAGAATTTAAGTTATTGTCTAGAAAAAAAATTATTATAAGTTTTGTTTAAGATAATATAATATAAATATAAAGGTTGATCCAAAATTTACAGGTTAGGACGTCTGGTTATATTACTGGAAACGATAAGCTAGGCGAACAGGTGACACCTGTATCATGTAAATTATGCAAAATAGGTATTAAATAAAGTTAGATTGTGTGTATCAACTTACTTGATAAGTAAATGAGAACAATAGAAGTCTAGGAATTATTCAAAATCCATCTATATATATATATATACGGTCTATGTGGAAATTGAAAGTTCAATACTCTAGTCAATATAATTAAATATAATTAAAACTGGTTTAAGGGAAAACTGTCATAAAGTTAGATTCAGGTTAATTAGCAGTATAGTGATGACGCTTTCAAGTTTAGTTTAAATTAATATTAGACATATTATTATATGTATCATTTATAATTTAATTATCGGTAACTAGCTCTTAGATAATAACCTACACAACCAAATACAAATGATACTACAGTAGTATATTCTGATTAATTTGGGCAAGTCTCCATTAAGTAATTAAAGTGTCCCAATATCAGATACGTGGCTAGGCCCGTGTTTGGGCAATATTACTTTGTCTGATCAATCGTATTCGTAATACAAGGGTGCCGCAAGTGGTCATACCAGTGAGGCAATGGCCTAATCACATTTAAACTGCTTCCGCCTCCCCTGTAATGATATGGTACTCGCAGGACCGTAGCTAGTATATCTACAGATTCATATTTTGATACTTGAAGGAAGGATATACGTAATTAGAGTTATTACCTCCTGGTCAACAGAGTAGGAGGTAATTACTTACAAATTAATAATTGTGTTTTCAAAATTGAATTGAGGAACTGGCAAGATCCTACGACTTAAATTGGCAGGATGGTAGGAATATTGTATGTTGGAAATCTATAAGTATATTCAAATAGGTAAATATTCCACGCAAATATATGACAAAAATCTTCAACCAGTTAAGTATGACTTAAAGAGCATGTAGCAAAAAACATTATTTCCAAGAAATACTGGATCGAGTTCTACTAATTAGCATAACCCTTGTAAATCGATAATGCATAATTGTTTTCTTCAATAAACAGGATTTTTCTAAACTAAAACCATTTAATCCTACATTAATTGGAATATCCCGTCCAGAGAGGACATTGAGAAACTGTTGGATATATCATATCGCTAATAGGAACAATTTATGTTTCTATCAACGTTTTGACAAGAACCACGTATAAACCATGATAATCAGGTTGAGTATTATCTAATAATTGAATAGTCTTCATACCTATGCTATAAAAATTGTATCCTATTCTCCTTAGATTTTCCTTACTGTCTATTCTAAATTCGGAAGAATTTGGAATGATTTCCATATCGATTATAAAATCCGGAAAGACCTATTTGAAACACAGGATATTAGCTTGAAACAGGAAAATATGAGAAATATTTACCTAATTATTGCGTTGATTACAATGCATAGGATCACGTGACTCACAGGAAACGGTAGGGCAAGTTAATAATGTTATCATACTTGGTCCTATAAATCAAGTAAAATATATACCTACATGAAAACATGTTGGTCTTACTATGGAAACCAAAATTGTTTTCTCTATGTTTTGTGGATAAACTTTTGAAATACGCGATTTCATAATAAATATGAATACCCATTAAAGATGAGATCTCCTATTTCAACCTTAAATTCGTCAGTGAATTAAATGATTATGACTTCAGATCCGTACTATATAAAGTATTATAGAAAGTTTAAGAAAATTTCAGGGTTAAATATCGAATCAAATTATATATTTAAAAGGAATCAACAAAATTTTCTTCTAGAAAAGAGGTAGTTGGTGCAAGTAAGCAAATAATTAAACTAATTATTAAGACACGCTGTATTTCTTAGAATAATGGACTTGGAATTAATTATCCTAAAACAGCTGTGAAATTATATTATGATATTATATAATTTCGAAACTAAAATAACGATTGTAAAGTTTAAGTACAATACAACAGTTCAGTTTCCATGTTTAGATATAAAATAATTCAATGTAGATCTATGTAGTTTGCCCGAGGGAATAATCGAGGAATAAACAGTAATAATTCAGGCTCAGGGGAAATATAATTAACTATATAAATGATTTGATATTTATAGCTAATATAGATATCGTAATCATATGCAGGTGTAGTACTTGTAATCAACAGGCAAAAACACTGAGTAGGACAGAGTGAATAAGCAAACACTGCAGATTTAACAAAATACTAAAAACATACATATATATATATTAACATTTGAAATAGTAAGTCTACAATGTAAAATAATTACAACAACTGTTGTTTAGATTTGTATCAATAAAGTATATTAGATATTAAGTAAAAAGTTGAACCAGGAATCGTAAGCACATTTTGAAATAAATGGAGAATTTAAATGAATCAACGAATAGGAGATTACATTTAGTAATTAATTAATGTAATCCATTAAGATTGTATCATAGATTGGGGGGAAATGAAACGTCGACTATATAATGGCACATAAAAAACAAAGCTATACAAGTTAAATTACATTTAATTATCTATTAATTAGGTAAAAAAGTAATAAGGATAAATAATATATAGTCAGCTTCACCTAATAGATACACAATTGTTGCAAGTAGTTTCTCCTCATTAACCGAATGAACAATACATTGGGTCACATTAACTAACTCTTCCCAATAAAGTGAAGTTGACTGTTGTAAGAAATTGGTAATTTATTTGATTCCGCCTAATTGGGAAACAGTTTACCCGGGAAAATATTGAGGAATCAACGTGTCTCAATATACACTAAATACTACGATTTATTTCGGGTATGAATATACAATAGACTCCGCATTACCGGGACGAATATTTGAAAACGAATTCATTTCTAATACAGTAGAACTCGGTTTTAACATACCTGGGTCAGTAAGTACTTCGGCTTAGTATATACGTACTACTTTTTTAACCAAAGTTATAAAGCAGTATTTATTTCTATGTACATAGGGTAACTCGGTTAGTACGTACACTGGATAATACGTACTTATTTCATTACCCGAGGGGGTACATTAAAAGTGAGTTCTACTGTAGTAAATTTTAATCGGTTTTAGGGAGAATCAGATAAACGGGACATAATTCTTACTTACGAGATCTCCCGATTAAACTATTTTAACTGTACAACAGACTTCGAAGTACGAACACGGATGAGGTGAAATATCGATTAAGGAGTACAAGTATAATAACCCTAGCTTAAATAATTAAAAGAGGGGACCCCGGTAAATACGAATTTTCGAATATATGAACATATTTCGACTGTTTCCTATTGTTTGATGAAGAAGAGTCTACTAGAGCGATTCCCAACCTTTTTCAACCGTGGACCCTCCCATTGACTGTAATACAAATTTGAAATATTGTGGACGTCCGACAAGGGCCCATATTGAGAACCACTACTGTACGTATATCATAATAATCAAAGCTAAGTTTAGTAGCTTATATAGAATGCTCCAAAAATATGGAGTTAGGTGCAATGTTGAAATTTGGTACTGAAAAGGGTGTTAATTATTTGGTGTGCTATACCAATAGGAAATTGGATCACCTTTAATGGAAGCATGTGAGTCACTAAAGTTGCAAAGAGGGGTTTCACTAAAAATATTATGATAACAAAATTTGAGTAATGTATGTATGAGGGTTCATTTGACGCCGACAAAAGTGGCTAGGACAGACAAAATTGAAATATTTCTCAAATATAAAGTACATGTCTCAAAAAAAAGAAAAAAAAGTATTTGAACAACCAGAAATTGTATATGATGAATACCGTATTTCCCCGAATAAGCGCCCCGGCGCTTATTGTTTTCGTGGGTCAAAATTATACTGAAATTTTTGTGAAAAATCCAGGATATAATATTTAGTTCGGTTCTAATGGTTTCCACCTACAGTATACCTACCGAAGTTGCCAAAATCATTGGAATTACATTACAGTGATCAACTAATGTGTATAAATTTTATCATACCAATGTCATTTTTATTGACCCGGCGCTTATTCAAGCCCCCGGCGCTTATTCGGGGAAATACGGTATGTGTTCAAGTGATCTTCTAATCAATTTATATTTGAAAACTAGTTACTTATCCAATTAACGTATATAATGAAATATCTAAATAGCTATGCCACCTACTTGATAATGCAGGGAAATCAATTTTATCAACGGAGTCACATCTCGGCTTTTTAGTCTAGTTTAGGACCAGTCACTCCATATGTATGAACACACCAATTTAATTGTCTTATAACAGTAGCCAAAACTTTAAAATTATAATGCGCAATCTTGAATGTGTAATTATAGCAACACTATAGAAGGTCAATTGAAAAACAAGTTTCTCAAATGTGAGCAATAAACTTTGTACTCGAATACTATCTCTACTGTTGCAGACTATTAAAATAAATATGTAACCACTTTTTGATAATTAAGACTTGTAGCTTATATTACAAATTAGTTGTGATTTACGAAAACATGTTGATGCAGCAAGTTTTACATG
Organism: Hexactinellida sp. DTS-2022; assembly: GCA_028753945.1. Taxonomy (NCBI): domain Eukaryota; kingdom Metazoa; phylum Porifera; class Hexactinellida; species Hexactinellida sp. DTS-2022. Next base: position 2,445,318 of record JAPNXP010000003.1, read on the forward strand.
TTTTAGAATTATTCTTGTATCTCTACGAACATCGCTTAGCATAGCTAATTCACTCATTCGCTCACACTCTAAAATTAATTATTACTAATAAAGGAAGCTAGTAGGGAAGATAACAAAATTTAATTTATCTATAATATCTCTCTGAATATATTAAAAAGTTTACGATTACAATTTATCCTTCTATACAGCTGCATTTCTGTATAGAAAAAAATTAATATACCGAATACCGCGTGATAAGAAACGCATTCCCGGTTCAAAATTTATAATACAGTATACTTAATTAATAATTATTACTAAATTAGCCTAAAGTCTTGTATAATAACTCCGTATAAGAAACAATTTTAATGTCGTGGGTATTCTATAGACAATAAAAGTTTACAAATACCGGTCATTTATCAATACAGCTGCATTTATCATTCAGAAAAACCTATTAAACGGAAACTAGTCGTAGGATGACTTCTTTTCTATTGCAAATTTCCAAACCAATACTCTTAATTGGATCTAAACTATCGTTTAAGTAAGTATATAAAGAACACTTGTTCAATATGTGTTCTATATACAAGTAGATTGAATTCACTTTATATCAAAAAGTTCAAGAATACGAATAAACAGCTGTATTTCTGTATATTCGCAATATAGGTATTAATTAATCATCATAACTACATTAATGATTTTATCAATAAGATGCAATTTGTATATTGATGATCATCAATAGACTAGATCAGTAATTTAAACCAAATCTAAATATAACTGGATTAATATTTTCGAAATTTGGTATTGAATTCAAGAAAAATCATTAATAATTGAATGTAGTAGATCATCACCCATTACGTAAACACAAAGGCTTAATTAAAGAAAACAAGATCAGGTAATTTACATATATACTGGGTGGTTGACATTGTTGGCAAATGGATTATTTTGTAATTTTTATTCTACACCTAAAATTCAAGTATTTAAAGTAAGCAACAGATAATTAATTAATTACGCATTAACCAAGTCGTCAAACCAAAACTGAACGAATCGTCAAAAATATACATCCAGGAAGGTTTTGTTTCTGAAAGATTATATTTGCGGTCAGGAGCTCAAAGAAGTTCTCCCCATAGCACTAATACAAAATGCGTTTCTCAGTAGAAGATTTAAGTGTTTAACTCTAAAAATATAATATTTAATAAGATTATGCTTCTGACTATTTGTTCATCTAATCCGATTGAACCATTAAGTATGTATTAATTTTGTTAGGTGTTACACCTGTACATATAACAACAGGTGGTCATGCAGATAAAAGTAAGTAGGAATAGTTCTATGTAAGTATATAATTATTTTTGTGATTATAACGAACTGAAAGGGTAAATACAGCCAAAATTTGATCGTGGACGCGCCTTAAAATCCTTTTGTAATTAATACTCCCATCATTTAGTGTTTACATGAATATAAAGTCAGCGAATACAAGCTTAAAAATAATTACTTCCTCGGTAAGAATACAGAGTCACGATTATAAACTCATAGAAAGATAATAAATAAATATATAATCAATTAACGTAAGGATACTTTTATACTAATTAAATTAACAAAGACAATCAAAACGAAAATTAGCTAACACATTGATGAAATAACAACGAATCTGAATTAAACTCACCTTCAAATTTCCAGATGTCTTTCAAAATATCGCATTAACAGTTGAAGGAAGGCAATAACTATTCACGAAAATAAACAATGTAATTCGTGACTAGCGACTATTTATTGTGGACATATATGAGCGGCATTAGCAAAAGCGCGCGAGCAACGAATCAAATTTGATTCTCTATATATACTATACGGTAGCCAGTGTGAATACAGATGGCCGTGTATGTCAGTGTTGGATAGCATAACTGGAAGAGTGTATTAATACAACTTCGTTGCATTCAAGCCTATGACTCAAAATGGCCAAACTAGAAGCCTGTTTAAGTAAAGAATTCACACAAATAGCTCTTTAAACTATGATGCTGTTGTCTTTGTACTAGGTGGAAAATTGCTTTGGTTTAAAGAGAACTCTTTAGTTCCAAACGAAACAAATACAATGACACATATTACCTGCAAATTAATGCGCTTACTAAGATCACACATTGTTTAATTGGGGAAATTAAAGATGTTTTGAAACCACAATAACAATAAATGGAAGATTCTGTTAGCTCAAGTCAATTAACTCATTTAAAATGATACACGAATGAAAGATTGAGAGACTCCTTTTAATGGACAAATAATTAATTTGTGTTCTATATGGTTGAATATTCGCTAGAAATTTACAGTGTATAATACAGTTACTCTGAGTAGTTGGGTGACGATGTTAAATTATGACTATTGATTCAAGTGGTGAGTCAATAGCATGGCTGGAATTTATTAATTAACACTAAGGTTAATTAATTTGAACAAATACCGTATTGCCCCGAATAAACGTTGGGGCTTGAATAAGTGCCGGGTCAACAAAAATGGCTTTGTCTGGTAAAATTAACACTCATTAGTGTATTACTGTAGTTCAATCACATTGATTCAAGAAATTTTGGTATGTTTACTGTAGTTGAAAACCACTAGAATCCACATACATAGGTATTATTTTCTGGAATTTCCAAAAAAATTAAAGGTAAATTTGGTCCACGAAACAGCGCCGAGGCGCAAATTCAAGGAAATACGGTATTAAAACTTAATATGCATACTAACATTATTAATTGAATAATTGTACGGTATCAAAACTTCCCAAATTGGAACTAAACATTCGTTTCATTGTACAGTGAAACTTATCTAGTATATGGAAGGCTAATTATACCAAATATATTGAGTTTAGGTCAAGTTTCCCTGAAAGTACTTCATTTTATAACAAAGCACTCAAGAACACCTCTCTATATATTTCAATTCCAATAGATTTCAATGTAGTAAATAGGAAAAATATATATTCCCTATCAAAAGGTGTCTATAATAAGAAATATTCTGTACCTTATACAGTACCAGCGAATGAGCCTGTTCCAATTATATCAATATAATAATTTCTTACACTTGCAAATTATTTTTCTAATTCTTCACACAAAATTCCTTTCATAACTACACTAATTGCAAGTTTATATTCCCATATAGAATGTAACTATTTGAACTTTCCTTTTAAAATACCTGAACTTGCCATATCTATAGCACTTAGATATGTAAGCATGGTTGTTACATTTAACCTAAAGTTAAACTTTTCAATTAATTCCTAAAAGGTTTGATGCTTGTGACTACCTTTGACCAAATGTTGACCTGTTGTAATGTTGCATTCAAAAGTATTTATAAACAGTGATAACATTGTTAATTATGTTAAAATACCAATAAACAAATGTAATGGAACAGTTATGGCTGAAAAATTATTCCGACTAAATCTAGATAGTTTAGGACAGATTCTAAAGGAAAAAGATTCCTTTAATACAAAATGGTTTTCAATTCCGTATAGATAAATTCATTTATTAATATAATATTCCTTCTACCTAACAACATATAATTCCAATAAATAATAAGTTTGAAAGAAGTGAAAACGCCCATACTTGGTCACCGAAAATTTGGATGAGTTTTTGAATACAGTAAGACGTCTCAATACATATTTTTATGGAGATTGAAAAGTTATTCATTAGGGAGAGGTTATTTAACGATGGTTTAGACTAAATCAAAATAAAATAAAATTATACTCTTTCAATAAATACAAATTATACATAATATTTCAAAATATAGCCGCAAAACAATGTGAGCTACAGTTTTATCAGTAAATCGTATACAGTAAATTTATAAAATTAGAAATATCACGTATCAGTATCACCAAAGAAACGTGAGTTTATTCATAACTATATTTTGTAATATGTCAATAATGTAGGAAAGTTTATTATGAAACAATTATTAATTTAATTCTCATACCTGGATAACGAAACAAGGAAGAGTAAAAGAGAAAATTTATTACATTAGCTAATGCAATTAGTAAAAATATAATTTATTTTAATGATGTATTTGATAACATAGGATAGGAGCTAGGTTATGATTTTAAACTCTTTAAATTTAAAGTCAATGATTTAAGAAATAGGCTTTTGGTAAACAAATTTATAGACAGTCTACAAATATTTAGCTTAGTTTGTATGGGATTTTATAGACAGTCAATAAATAGACGGTCTACATATAAGGAAGCTCATAATATATCTGTGAGAGTTTCAGATACCAAATTTCCACAACATTTTTTGAAAAAATATAATCGACTCTCGTTCCTACCAGGTGAGTTTGTCCACATTATTCAGATAAACTATAGACGCGTTACAAAGTATTAAAGAAGCTTTGAAGGAATTGATACTGTGTATGCTGTCAGAGGGAGACAGTTGTGTACAGAGACATTTGTGTACAAGACTAGTGCGACACTTGTGTACAGCTTAGTGCGACATTTGTGTACAACTTTGGTCGACATTTGTGTACATCGACATTTGTGTACAGATTGTATAGCTGTAAATGCGTCACATTAAGTGATGGATAATGACCCATTCTTATTATTTTACAATATCAACTCTATTCGTATTATTTCAATTTAATTATCTGATCAAAAATACAAATAAACGACAATCTATCTTTATTTATGAATGATAATTTTAGATATAAGACAATCGATTAATGAGTTGAGTTGAGTAGAAGACTGAATTTAAAAGAATCTAAATTAACTGTTAATAGGAACTATTCCGATCTAATTATCCTTATGGAGTGTACAGCGACATTTGTGTACAGAGTTTTGTGCATGAGGACCAGGGCCGGCGGAAGAGGGGCTGTTGGGGCGGCCTGGGCCGCCCCACTTTTCTGTGATTTTGTGGTACTCTGAAATTTCCCGGGGGTGTTTTTTGACTCTGCAATCCTCACAATTATCATCACAATACAAGGCCGCCCCACCTCTCACGAGCTTCCGCCGGCCCTGATGAGGACACTTGTGTACAAGGACAGTCAACCCGGTAAGGTGAAGAGATTGTCTCATTAAAATGTATGCAAGTTTAACTTTACTAAATTAAACATTTTTACAAGTTTTATGGTACAAAAACCAGCATTTTGCATATTGCCTGGGCATTATGCAAAATTCCCTAACATATCGACTTATCTGATACCGTAATAATTATCATTTTCCCTGACATTGATTAATTAATATACTTATACCACTTTGAGGCACTTTTTATTAATCAAATTGGATATAACATCGAACAATGTATACGCTTCACCTGACTGTATATGAATGACTTCACTCCGGGTGTAAATATTAAAATAGGATTTCGGGCCTGCATTCTTTATATACTATGTAGTATTCCTCGACTAAATATGAAATTTCAAATTCTAATGGATTATTTATCAATTTCTTGGCCTACATTCATTGAACATAAATGGACTAATCTTGAACAGAAAGCAGATACAACGTATCTCAATACTAATGCTACCCTTTTAACCTCAGAAATGATTCTAACTGAATTGACAAATCTACCGTCGGAAGTATAAATTGCGCTGACATATCCAAAGCGAAACTATAAGTTTACTTTTGAACATCTGTCTCAGGCTTTGGATGAAATATTCTTAAACCTTGGTAACCCTTTCCAGAAGGCAGCATACAAAATAAGGGTAACGCCTTACCCATTGAACGTTGCCGTGATGAAATGGGGAACAGCACAAGAAGATGGCGGACTTATAAGCTGGATTTGATTAACAATGAGCACATATTCAAAATACTCTCAGAATTTCATTTGTACTGTCATGGCAGAGAACAACAAATTGTGCAATTAAATAGCAAAGCTGCGCAAAATGCCTTAGATTTGCAGGAAATAATGGCTATACTAGATAATCCACCAGCGCTAACTTTAGAATATCCACAATCTGACTTAATTCAAAATAATATTACTTGCAAGTTGCAACGATTCTCTTTCGAATGCCTCTACTGATATATCAACATCATTTATTCCATCGGTCACTCTGAGTAGTGACAATTTTCCCAGGGACAATTGTGACTACAAATTGATAAAATCTTCTAAGGGACATGATAAATACCACACGAAGGATTCATTTACAATGTTCAGCGTGAATATGGTGTAAAGAAGCAGTGAGTGGCGTTATCAAGTAAAAACTGTAGGGGCGTATACATACAAAATCAACAAATATCCTTAAAATGATTGGCGAGCACTCTCATGGACCAGAGATCGGCGCTGAAGAAGTACCTACTTGTATTCCGCGCAGGTATTAAGAGACGGGCTCAAAAATCTCAACACAATCCACATCGAATAGTTGCGGAAATCTCTGGTAGTTTGTCTGAGATTGCTAAAACCCTTTTGCCACCTGAAAAAAGTCTGAAAAGAACCTGTCAAAGAGAAAGGCCAGCTCGAGCTAAACCTACTTCCCTCTTAGATCTCGTAATTGACCAAAATATAAAAACCCTAGGAGGAAAGAGTTTTGATATACAATTCTGGCCCAGGGTCAGATAGAACTATAATGTTTGGACAGAAGAAAACAAAACTATACTAACTATATGTTCGATATGGATGGAAGATGGAACATTCAAGACTGTTCCTTCTTTATTTGCACAGCTTTACACAATCCATGAGTTAGCTGGTGGAGTTTGCCCTTTCCTGGATGGAGATCTGCTTCCATGTATTTATGTTTTACTCCCAGGCAAGGTTCATTCTATTATCGAAAGATGTGGAAGATTATAAAAGACTTATGTCCTAATTCAAATCCCCAATATCTGTTGTTAGATTTTTAGAAAGCTGCTATAAATACCTTCCGAGAGGTTTGGGCTTTAACATATGTCAAGGGCTGTTTTTTTTTCATTTATCTCAGGCTGTCTATAGAAAGATACAGGAAGTTGGGTTGCAAACTCGCTATCTAAATGATCTTGAATTTTCATTACTCCTCAGAATGCTACCTGCTCTAGCTTATTTACCACCTCAACATGTTGTACACACTTTTGCAAGCTTAAAAGCTCAAGTTCCTCATGAAGCACTACCGCTATATGATTACTTTGAAAGTACTTATGTTGGGAGAAGAGATGAATTTGGTTGTTACGATTTGCCACTATTTCCAATCGAGATGTGTAACAACTTTCACTTAGTTCGATATGGAATACCGAGGACAACGAATGCAGTCGAAGCTTGGCATCGCGTGTTTCAGTCACCGTTGCATGTCACCATCCAACATTCTGGAAATTTTGTCATGCATTGACTATTGAACAATCTAGCGTCGAACTGAGACAGCACAATACAACTAAATCTAAAAAGTCGCTGGAAAACGAATCAACATTGAGTAACGATAGTAATGAATTACTTCACTAGACCAGTTATGGTTTTCTTAAGAGATTGCTTTTAAAATAATTTTTTGTATAAACATCTTATACCTCCATACGGATAATTAGATCGGAATAGTTCCTATTAACAGTTAATTTAGATTCTTTTAAATTCAGTCTTCTTCTACTCAACTCAACTCATTAATCGATTGTCTTATATCTAAAATTATCATTCATAAATAATGATAGATTATCGTTTATTTGTATGTTTGATCAGATAATTAAATTGAAATATTACGAATAAAGTTTATATTATAAATTAAGGGAATACTTATCCACCGATCATCGGCGTTTGTATTAAAAAACCTCGCTACTTTCTACCGATTGTTTTTTTATGTTTATAAAAAACATCATCGGTAGAAAGTAGCGAGGTTTTTAATACAAACGCCGATGATCGGTGCTACCGATGATCGGTGGATAAGTATTCTCATAAATTAATAAGAATGGGTCATTATTCATCACTTAATGTGACCCATTTACAGCTATACAATCTGTATTCTGTACACAAAATTTATGTACACAAATGTAGTACCAAAGCTGTACACAAGTGTCGTACTAGTCTTGTACCACAAATGTCTCTGTACACAACTGTCGTATTTCCGTATGCTGTATATACAGACAACTCCGCTTAATGGAGTCACTGGTTTTTTCCAGGAACAGAATCAAGCCAATAAGCTAATACAAAATATTTTCAAATTTCGGTTAATCGGGTCAAAATTATATAATTTGAGTCCAAATTTGGCTATTCTGTGCGAATTATGGGTTTATTGACTAAATATTCGCTTTAAAAAAAAAAAAATTTGAACTAATCGGGTCAATATTCTGTAAATTGTGTCAAATTATTTATATAAACGTGTATATATCACTCGTGCAGTAATACGTATATAATAAATAATAATTAGTTATACCCTTAAAATTAGTACTATAATTTAGGTTATTTGAGTTCTCAACTTAATCGGGTCAAACTTTCTTTGTACCAAAGTGACCCGATTAAGCGGAGTTGACTGTAATTTAAAAATGTACAGCATCCATTGATACAATTTCCTTCTTGAACAAATTCAACCAATACTCTCCTTTAGGATAACTTTTCCTAATATAATCGGTTATGATTACACTAAAATTCCTATACTGATATAGAGATCCTTCGAAATTCATGCATACATCAAGCCATAGTCTTGGTGCAAAGGTTGGCAAGTTTAAATATTTATTTTCTATGGTAAGACAAGTGCACGTAGTCATAGAAACCTCACCGAATCCGGATTATATCCACTTAAACATATACATATCGTTCCATACAATAGAATCCAATTAACTGCTGATATTCATAATACAGCCAGGTCTACTTAATATGAACAATTTTTCTTGTGCTTACTATGAAAAAAACTATTTATTATGAACAAGTTCGCATACAGTGGATGCCGGTTATAAGCACATCGTCGGGAACTGCACTTGATGTACTGAAAACCGGCATGCTCTTATAACCGACATAATTATATAGGGTATATGGCAACCGTTTTCCAACATAGTGTTCTTATATCCGATATGTTCTTATAACCGGTGTGCTTATATCCGACATCTACTGTATTATGAGTCTCTCTATTATGGTCTCTTGAATATTAATAATAACCTGACTTTTAATGAAAAAATATTTGCATACCTGTATGTCGTGTGTAGAGTACTGTGACGTATTCAAAAGGTAACTAGAAGAGATAAACAATATATAAATCGGACTAGCGAGGATTCGGATTAGCGAGGTTCGGATTAGCGAGGGTGTACTGTAGTATATAATACTTAACAAAGCCTAATGCGACATTATTTCGAATTACATTATATATTTTGTATTTAATTATGGCTATTCTGGTATCCGGTTTCAGTGTGAATAATCGTTAAAATGAACAGGAACTATGTCATAAACCATCTTAATAGGTTTCTGACGCAGTTCCTTGATGAAAATCAAGTTGCAAACGAAATTTTGAAATTAAGGTGGTTTTAGCTTGTGGCCCGTGTAAGTATTAAAATCTGGGATTGGCGCGTGAATACAAAGGGTCGACACCACTGCCTTAAATAATCTTATTTATTATCTCGAACGCTGATTCTAACAAATTACTAACCCATTCCAAAAGAAATAGATTGACTGACCTAATATCGAGTATTATCGACTAAATTGGATTTTCCAGAAACAAGAGATCCACATTTTATAGATGCCTATAGAAAATGTATTACTACTTCACTAATCCGAACGAATTTACTAATAGGAACAGAATTTTTTTGAATCGGAACAGCTCTGTTCTGATTAGCGAGGGTGTACTGTATTGTGCAATGGTCTTCTTAGTGGTGTAACAATGCAATGTATTCATTAATATTATCGATACAGTCCACATGTAATATTGACTTGTAGAAAACAAGAAAAAACAAGAAAAAACAGTCCGAAGTAACCATGATTCCTTATGTACTTGGCGGGCCAGTGTAGGGATCTTTTGGGCCACATTTGGCCCGCGGGCCATAGGTTTGACACCCCTGGTTTAAGGGAATATTACTTTTTCACTATTTAGCAATCTTTGTAATTCTATTGCAAACCTTGGGATTGTATAAATTAGTCATTTGCAACACTGACTATTGCCCACCTCCAAAAAGGACAGCTACGTAAACACGATTGATTCAATTAAGCGCACCAAGCCATGGGAATGTCAAGAAATATTTGGTCCGGCCGGACCAAAAACAACAGGGACCGAATATTTCGTAACAGAAATAGACAAAGGGATCTCAAACCTCAAGTAAACGGATAGTGTATTCGTCACACCAAAAGTCCTCAATAGCAACATGTATTTCAGTACATAGTACATATTACAGTAACATATTCAACAAATATGTACTCACATAACCCTACTACTTGCATAATTGCGGAAATTAATCTAAAAAACAAGGTGTAATAACATATTAAGCGAGAAAAACTAATTTTTTGATATGTAGTACATACGTTGTTTACCATGTTTTCCATCATAATCTATAACAAAGGACCTTACAAACCAGCTACACAAAAATTGCGATATCATTTGTCTAGAGTAGAAATTAGCATTGATATACTATCTTAAACTTCTTTCTACTCTTACACATGATAAATACACTAAATATTCAAAAAAACATTATTTGTGTGTGAATTAGCTAATGGAGTCAGTATACAACATTTAGTCTATCACCTAACTAATTGTGCGAGAGTATAGAAATGCAGTTTAACCAACAGTTTAAAATGAAGAATAAGTGAATCAATTATAGACATGGTGAGTCCAGGTGTACATATCAAGTGTTATTTGAGAATTGATTAAATGAAATATTCAGTTAAACGCATCAAAAAGTGTTTAGTAGATTGATGCGAACAAAATTTTAGAACTAAGAATTGATCTGAAGCATGACTATACCACTCGATGTCATGCCATGGAAAATATATTTCTTGTACATCATCGAATTTTTTTTATAAAATACGGGCGGCTGGCGAAATATTATTTTAATTTTCAATAATGTACAATAAAACCTTCATTTACGACCTCCCGGCGTTGCAAAAAAGGTGGTCCTAAATGACAAATGATCACTCGTCGCAGGCCATAAGTATTGTAATACAGTATTATCTGGACATACCCTTGTCATTCTATTTTTCATAGAATTATATTATTTACTGTGTTTGACTTAGGATGATGTTATTGCACTTATATTACAGTGGCATCTGTATTGTACGGCCCCTGTCATGAGCGATAACTCTATCTACCACAATATATTCATTGGTACTATAAATACAAGAACTATTAATTAAATTGATAATTGAGGAGACTTCACTGTTAGCTTTCACCTGAGCTGTGTCTATAGCAAATATTTAGTAAGTACATTGTACATGTTCTGGATATAGTAAAAAATAAATCCGGATTAGTGTAAAAATTGGGATAGACAATACAATAAGTAATTAATTGATATGACCTTTAGTCATAGAGAATAAGTAAATGATATATTTACATTCTGAAATTGCCGTTGAGCTCATATGATTCTCAATGATCCGTGGATAGTAGTAGAATATAAGTAGAGAAAATTTACTTATGGTAAACATCCTTTTGAAAATTGATCAATCGAGTCACAAAATGTACCATGTATCTTATAGTCAATTTAAATGTCCAATAAATAATTTAACTCTTTCATGAAAGAATTAAGTATCTAATATTATTTTTTATTTTTATTATTATCTATACAACTGAGCTGAGTAAGACAGATCGGTCAATTTAATTACCAGTTAATAACGGTTAACTGCATCTAGTCGTGTAGTCGCTCCATTGCTTCAAGTTAGTTGCTTGACTGTCAGGCGGGAGAAAGAAATTGAGATGATACACATCTCACATTTCGGAAGCTAGGATTTCCAACTAGTAATTGATGAATAGATGACGAAAATAATAGCTATAAAATTTAGAAACCAAATCAATTAAAAAGAAAATAAGTTTTCTATGCATGTTATAAATATATTGATATCCATTACATTTTATTCCCTTAAAATCGACGTTAATAAGCCACGATGAAAAAAAAATAACTGAAGGCTCGTGTCGACATAAAATAAGATAATTCAATTTTTATTGATATATTTAATCAACATGTAACTCACGTTTATAATCGAAAGCTCTAAGAGCAAAAGTATGAAAACTCTGGGCTATAATATAAATAGAATAGCATCCGAGGGGAACACAGTAAAAACAACCGTTGAAATAATATAAAACAATTAATTGACACAAGTTAAACATAACACATTATATAAGGTATATGACAAAAAAGATAAAATAAAATAATTGAATATATTGTTATAATATACTGAAGTGATGTCTAAATAACAAAGTAGATATATCAGTTCTCCCCAATAGTGTAATTTAAAATGTTTGGCGTGGCTCTTGGGTTTGATCTTTTCGATTTTTTTTTGCGGCCTTTCAGAAATTGGATTTGTTCTTCAGCAAGTTTAGGTGGGATATGATGAAAACCGTTTTTATCAACAATTTTCTCTTTTTCAGGAGTAGGTTTGTATTCAACTATTTTTTCTTTATTTTTACAGACTGTAAAGATAAAATTTGTTATTATAAATACTGTAGCTATTGCCAATAAGACGATGAGAAAAATTCGTATATTTTGTCGAGTTAAAAGGTAGTTTTTATTCTGCTTATCTATACCCAATTTTGGGTTATGGAAAGATACAATTACAGTTGATTCACCTTTCGCACATGCCAATGGTATCTTTTTCGCACATATATTAGTACATTTTTCGTATGGCAGATTACAATCTTTGAAAATAATCGAAAGGTTAAATTTCTGTGTATCAGTTATTTTGGTTGAATAGTGATCATCAATTCTTGTGAACAAAATTACCATAGTTTTGCCATCTTTCCAATAAGAATATTTTGGAAGCTCGTTATACACTTCGTGGTTGAAGTGCAATAGAGATTCCAATTGCTTACGATGAGCTAAATTTACCTGTGTTATCTCATCCACGAAATGAATCTCAATTATATCACCAGTTCTCAGTTTCGTGTAAGAGAAAGGGATTCGATTAGAAATGTATGCAGTCAGGTTTAAGGCATCAAAAGCCGTAATTTCGCGGCGCCGACGTATTGATGCGCTAGTTTGCCCAAGTAATCTTAGTGTTATCACTGGCTTATTATCATTTATCGGTATTGTATCAACAATAGAGTATACACTGCTAGAAGCACCTCGCACATCCGTAATAGTAATAATTATGAACCGATCTCCTAGCGGATACAAACTAGGTTCATCTTCATCATTGGTATACAGGAGTGCCCTGAGAATACTAGTGTAGTTCTCTTCACTAGCAATCCCATAGAAATACATTACAGTGCCTGTAGAATATGACTGTATATCAGTAGTGTTATCAAAGAGTCTTTGTAATGGTGAACGTACAAATATGAATTCATTTGGATCCAATTCTCCATTGGAAATAGCTAGGGTTGCAGTTAAACTTGCTATCCTATCGTTTTCCTCGTCAAAAATCTCAAGAAAAGGTTGTAATACGATATGTTCCTCATTACTTGGGTCATCATTTGAAGAACTATTATATTCAGTAAAAGTGAAAGTCCAGTTCATACCTAGTCCAGATCCAATGTCGAGTAAAGGAGCGTCATTTTGTGCGGTTAAATTAATTGTAAGAGCAGCCGGTAGAGAAGCTAGATTATCAGAGTCGTATGCTGTAATTGTAATAACACGTGTTCCTTCTATTTCCGTAAAATCATCCGGAAATAAATTGTTATAGCGTATAGTCTCTGTGACAGATTGGTAATCGCTAATAAGACGGTTGTTAGTGAGTATGTATTTGAATGTAAAAATATTATTGATGAAGTTGGAACCACTACCGAGTATTAGATTTGGGCTGCCTGCAAAAAGTAGTTTATTATCAAAATAATTTCCGAAAGGAATGTTCGAAATTTGAAACTCCATTTTTAAAAAGGTTGAGCTGTCAACATCACTAAGTGTTATAACGCTACCAATTAGAATAGGCGGGGAATCCTCTTGGTATGTGAAAAGAGTCCTTGAGAGTTGTACAACTGGTCTATCATTTACAGGTTGAACATTCAAGGTTAATTGTGTCGATACACGACCGTCATTATTATCAATAACTGTAAAAGTTACCATGCGTGCTCCACCTGTTGGGTTATCCGATAAATGTATATATTGAACACTACGGAATATATCCTGTACAGATTCAATTGATAAGCTCATTATGAGTTCAAGAAAAGTGTTATTAACCGATTGAATATTTTGTGTGCCATTCAAAAATGAAAGGATTTCATCAGAATCAAATGGTGTTAATCGTATGTACGCATATTGTATTGATGGACTCAAGTCCTCATCTGCTAGCTGTATGAGCTCATCCAATAGAAGCGCATCTGCATTCTCAACAAACGTGACTTCCATCCGTGATAATGTTATAACAGGCAAATCATTGACATTTATAACTGACAGATTTTGCATAGGTGATGTACTGTCTTGTTCTGTGTCACGGGCTTTAAAGAAAACACGTCTTAATCCCGTTGTAGGTTCAGCTTTCATATTTCGGTATACAACACTACGTAATATCTGTGTATAGTTCATACTTGATCCCGCACCTGTTATCGTAAGCGTTTTTGAAGCATTAATGTAATCAACAGAAAAACCTTCAAATACAGAAGTTAGGAAAATAGATTCATAATCCCCATCTGGTGTATCAGTAAGGATAATCTCCAACAATTGAATCAAGTAGAACCTATCATTGACATCTGTAAGAGTCGACAGAGGATGGACAAGAGCAATAGAAATACTATCCTCATATAATATAGGTGAATAAGGAAGTAAATTAATGACTGGAGCTGTGTCATCTGTTCCTATTGATGTTAGGAATATATTAGCAAAACCTGACATTTCCGTAATAGATTCGGGGGGTGTAGAACTCACACTCAATTGAACTCTCACCTGACTCCCTAAATGAGAAAACATAATAGTCACAGAAAGTTCTGATAAACCGTATTTCTAGAATAAGTCGCGACGCTTATTGCTTTCGCGGGCCAAATTTACCCTCAAATTTTTTGAAAATCCAGAAAACAATATGGATTATAATGGTCCTCAGCGACAGTAAAAATACCGATATTGACCAAATCAATGTAATTACACTTCAGTTTCAACTAATTGGTATTAATTATATTACACAATGCCATTTTCATTGACCAGGCGCTTATTCGGGGTAATATGAAAACTAACACAAAAAGATGGTCTAATTCTAGCATAAAGATCCACTTTTGATCATGGAATGCTCTTTTTGGAATTAGTATTTTAAAACACAGTTGCTTAGCAAAAGAAATCCTTGTGCAGTAGAATTTGAATAATCCAATCACTAATCCAGGATTCAGCTAAATCAGACACGATTTCCTAACCTAGCGACAGTCAGTTTATTTTACTATCTGAATAAATAATAATTATGTGTAGTATAATCATTATAGTAGTACGAAAATCTGTTCGCTTTACCCAAATCGGTATTAAAAAGCTTCGAAAGGATATGTTTATACTAACGAAGTAAATACGAAATTCTGGTTAAAACGTATACATTCGTTCTCTTCAAATCATTAGTAATACTCAGTGACGCCTGGTATAAATACCGAAGGCCCTGATGCTTATAATAAAGAGAATTGCTGTAGTAAATTTGCTTCGTTCATGCCGATCGCACGACATATTTCTGAAAATTTGGAAAGTATGACGCCTCTCTTCAGTAATATATTAATATACTTAATTTATACTTACCCACTGGTCTATCTGTTAGATCAACTTGAGTCGCGTATATAAATGATAGCAAACAAGATTTGTAGTCGGAGATATTTTTCCCATTATTCGTCAGAAAGTCACTGTCAATAGAATATGTAGTAAAAAACACAGAGTCTGTTGCTACAGTTAAGGTAGGCGTAAGAGACAGTGAAGCCACTCCGAGACTATCCCTCAATCGTATTGCATTGACAGTCACAGGATTAGTTGTGGATTGTATATCCGGATTGTCGAGTTTTGAGAATATTATTGTATAATTGACTGTGCTTTCGAATTCAAATACATCAATCAAATCCATTGATAGTAAAAATATATTTTTTGAAGTCATATATGATGAATCCACTGATCCATGGTCCGTTATATTAGTGTCTAATACAATTTTTGAACAATTTGTAAAACCAATAACATAATCTGCCATACAATTGAAAAGCGGCTGTATTCTACAGGCAATACAACCAGAATTATTGTGATCACACTCTTCTTCAAATTCCAGCATTCCATTGCCACAGTTCGAGCACCTGCTTAGCAATATATTTGTTACCACACAATTCCAACCTGATTCAATGGAACACATGTTGCTACAGCCGTCACTATTCATACGGTTTCCATCATCACATCTCTCTCCAATACCAACTTCTCCATCACCACACAAACAATTCATAACGAGACTTATATTGGAAATAGCAATGCATAAATCATTGATTGAAACTACACTGTGACCTACGGTGCTAATTGAACGAGTGGGACACGCTGGGCAATAGAACGTGCAATATATTTCTGATAAATTTGCCGGGATGCTGAGTGACGTAATGTAATCTTGTAGAGATACACTGTCGACTATGGATAAATTGGCGGCCGTTGACACACACAGAGAATTTATTTCGCTAAGAACTAAACTACTTAGATTATTCAGAAATGATAAGTTCGAAAAAAGTCCTTGGTTTATGTAGTAGCCATAGTAACCAATAGAATTAATGGTTACGGCAAAATTAGATAGGAAATTTTCATTCATTGGAATTGAGGAAGTATTCGCAGCACAGTTTTGAAGAATATTTCGCGCTGCCGCATCTATATTTCGCGCTGCCGCATCTAGATACCGCGAGTCGGCACCTGAATAAATCACAGTAGAAATCTCACCACTAATACAAGTGATCAAATAGCGCGTATAAGCGCACAATAAACTGCTATCAGGCTGTGAAATTTCGCAGATCTGTACAAACACCTGACTGAAATTCGAGCTCGTATACAAAGACACGTTATCATTGTATAACTGTATGCATTCTTGTCGTGGATTATCTGCGCATTTTAGGGAAGTGGGCATTAGAGAAGGTTGTACATTTATGGTTGATTGTGTATTTGTGAGGGTTGTGAGTATTGAAAAGGTGTAAATAACCGCGAATAATGTGAGTGTATGTAGCATGGTTATATTACATAAGCTAGAGGCGACAAAAAGTAATTTGCAGCAAATGAATACAATTTACAAATAAAACATTGTACATTATTTAATACTAGCGCGCTTCGCTTGCTAGGTCGCTTCGCGGTAGAACACAACCACACACCAACCACTTCGCGGTTGGTGTGTGGTTTATATACTACTAACATCTATATTATTAAAACTCGATTGTTGTTTGTTTGTTTGTTTGTTTGTTTGTTTGTCCGGATTGTATTAAAGTGATGGGGGAATAGAAACCGCAATTAAAATTGGGATATAATCGGGAATGCTGCATTTTACCAACAAAATTCAGGCAAATTACCAACAAATTTGTGACTGTCATTATCCAACACATGTTGTCATTTTACCAACAATAGAACATCTATTGTGCTCTATTGTTGGTAAAACATCAGTTGTCAATTTACCAACAACTGTTGTCAATATACCAACAACTGTTGTCATTATATAGATTTTCTATTGTTGGTGATACACACGTAGCTTATAGCATATACGTAGTGTTTAACAATTTAATCAAATTCCACTCGATTCCACTATTCAGTCAAATTCCACTAGATTCCACTCGATTCCACTGTTCAGTCGGTTTTAGAAAATCCACTCGATTCCACCGTTCAGTCAATTCCACTAAAATTTAGTAATTCCACTAGATTCCACTAGTTTCCACTGAATTCCACTAAATTCCACCATTCAGTCACCCTAGATTCCACTGGATTCCACTAGGTTCCACTAGGTTCCACTAGATTCCACTATTCAGTCAGCCCCAACATGTGTATTCAATTTACTAACATGTTTTCCCCATTTAGTTTTATGTTTTCCGCCTACCCGTCAAATGAATAACATGTGCAATTTTTATATAAATTACAATCGCATAAATGGGAGACTGTTCAGACGACTGGGGTTTTAACTTGTACTCAATAATAGTCAATTTAAAAGGTTTGGTTTTCCACGAGACATTGTCCGGACGACTGGGGTTTTCACCGATATGCAATAAAATCAATTAAAAGTTCGCGTTTTTAGTTCGTTACTGGGGGCATTTGTAAGACGATTAAGGGGCTTGGGAGTAGATAGAATAAATTTTCTACAATAGATTTTCTATTGTTGGTACATTGACAACAGTTGTTGGTAAATTGACAACATGGTTGGTAAATTGACACCGGTAGTTCACCATCAATAGAACACAATAGATTTTCTATTGTTGGTAAATTGACAACAGTTGTTGGTAAAATGACAACAGTTGTTGGTAAATTGACAACAATTGTTGGTATGACATTCACAAATTTGTTGGTAATTTGAATGAATTTTGTTGGTAGAATGCATGCTTCCCATATATAAACTAACTTTCAAACGTTATAATAGGTAAACAAGTATGCTGAACACGAATTTCGCGTTTAAAAATTTATATTATTAATATTTGTTGTTGTTGTTTACACAAAATAGGTAAACAAATTAATGAAAATTCAAAATCATAACGTCCCTTTCTACCATTTTCGATGGCAGAAAGGGTAAAGAGGAAGGCCGCACAGCGGCCGTTAACTTTAGGTGCGTAGTACCGATTCGTCGCAAAGCGACCGAGACCGAAGGGCTCGTTGATTATAAAGCGTAATCACGGAACATACAAACAAATACAGTAAACCTTTAGAAAGTGAACACCCTGGGAACCAGCCAAAACGCTCAAATTTGAGAGGTGTTTCACTTTTCATGATTTATCATAACGTGTGTCTAAACTAAAGTAATGGGGGAAATTTGGGACCGAGAAAAAGTGTTCATATTTTGGAGTTGTTCATTTCTTGGAGGTGTTCACTCTTGGAGGTTTTACTGTATATACATATATATACAATCCAACCTCCCTTATCCGGGCACTGTGGTCCGCAGGGTGCCCGTAACTCGGAACATGCCCGGATCTGAGAAATACAATGGCTGGTACAATAGAATTCCAAAGTGTCTAATCCATATTTTCTAAATTCATTCATAATTTAAGGGGTGAGTCCGGTAGGGGTCACTTCTACCAATACTACTGAACATTAAGACTATGACAATGTTACGAAAAATAATATTTTGTCTCTAATAGTGTTTAGTGTTTAAATAGCTCATTTGACAGTCAAATGCGCGATTAACATTGACAGAACATTGCTATCTATAAAACTAAAAATTATTCAGGTTCCCAATAATTCGAGATTTATGGATCATTGGTAAGTAGGTATTATATATTAGTGTAAAACGCCAAGGTTATTCGCGAGTACCTTTTGAGATCTACAGAAACCGGCGAGTTAAAAAAAATCGGACTAGTGGATCAAATTCTGTCGTCATCAAGCGGCAAAAGATTTGGTCCGGAGATATTGGAATAAATAGGGGGGTATGCCGAGCGGCGACTCTTCCTCAAAAAGTCACTTGATAGGCGAATGTAGCACATATAGATATAACTAAGTATTCTAATTAGTAGATATAGGATCATACATAGCTATGGATACCAATTGAGGTTTGCAGACCGTGTGAGGTCAAAAATATTTCCCAAGACCCTCAGGATATGGGGCAAAGGTAATTTTTTAGGGGGGGGACTTTTTAATTTACCAAAAAAATATTAATTGAGACAGTTTATTTTTTAAATAACATCAAGTATGATATATAAGGCATACATATACTAAATAGAATGGAATTGATGTTTTTTACCAATATTCCAGGACATTCAACATTAAGCTACTCGACTCACCCCTTAAAACTGATATTTTAACGGGTTGTGGAAAAATTTTATATATACTATCTGGTAGAGAATTTTGTCATTTAACTCCACCATTCTTTAAAGGAATACATAATTAGTTTGTCTTTACACCAAAAGGGTGCCCGGTTGAGGAATATGCCCGTATCTGGGAGGTCCGGATGACGGAGGTATGAGTGTTATACAGGTTTGTGTTTTAATAGTATAGATATTAGTATCTAAACAAGCCAAGTAAAAATAATCCATAGAGATAATATTTCTCGAAATTGTCGAAAATTCGTTAAGTAGAACACCCGTCTATAAGTGCCACTTAGAATAGCTCCCACATGACTTCCCAAAAATAATAAACCTGTACATAGCGGTTATTTTTGGCCAGTCCCTTGGCTGGCCAGTATTAACAGGTTCTACTGTAAATGCTTTTATTCAAAACACCCGTAGCGGCGAACTAAATGCCTGTAGATCTGATGACATTGAACTCTATTAACGTTGAGGTATTCATGAAAATATTGCTAAAAATCATAGGAAATTCTAGAATGTCTCCAGGTAACTTGATGATATTCGTAACATCAAGTTACATGAGGCACTAATTCAATTTTCGGAAGACTTTTTCGCCAACCTCAAATAACCGAAGCGTTTGAAAATTCCCAATAATGGAATAACCACTGTCCCTCCAGCAATGCCAAAGGGAAGAGAGGTCGACATTAGAAAGGTGATTTCTCCAAGAGGTGGGACATGGCCTACTATATTATAATACGCCTATACTTGCTGCCGAATCATAGTAGAAAATAAGAGTCCAGTTTTGTAATTTATTATAAACTAAACTATGCTTTCTATTGGCATAATTTGATTATGTATGGGGAAATCAACCATTGCGAGTCAAATGGAACCACTTGTGAAAATCTCAGATTTGTGGTTAAGCTGTTTAGGCGCCATTTAATGGTGACAGTAACAATCGAAAAAATACTATAAAAATAAAAATAATTTTGACGCGTTTTGCCTACCAAAGGGAAAGACGTAAATATATTTCTGATCTACGTAATTTAGTAAGCTTATACAGTCGAAATCGGGTTTTTTTGCTTATTGGGTTTTTTTGCCTCCTTTTGTCGTGCAAAAATGAGATATCTTAATGTGTTTTCCATCGGGTTTTTTTGCTTATTGGGTTTTTTTGCCTCCTTTTGTCGTGCATTTTGGGGGGCAAAAAAACCCGATTTCGACTGTATAATAATTAAATAACTACTAGTTTTTAATAAAATTAATGAATAATATATAAATAAACTAAACCAGCCTTTATAAAACTGACCATTCTCAATACCTGAACTTAAGCGCTAAAATAATGTGCTCTACGTAAACTATTTGTAAAAATGTTGGGAACCGTTTACTGTATTTCCTATGAAAAGCTAGCTAGATTCTAGAAGACAGCTATATTATTAATACAAGACTTTACTAATATTTTGAAGGAAAATGACAAATATAATTAAACTGTAACATAACAACATATATCAAGATAATAATAGTTCAATATGGATAGTGAATAGACAGATTCCTTTCATCTAGTGGTACACTCCAACAGTCTCTGACGAATATTAACAGCCTTTCTTTATAAAAATGTTGTTTAGATCCTTTAATTGTTGTCAAAATAACTTTGCGTGGTATAACAGTCGGTTTGAGTAGGATCAATTGGTAAGTTTGGCTGTGTAAGATTATAATCGCAATTGACAGCATCAACAGGCATATAATCAGAAATGTTCGGTATCATCATATCATTTGAATAGTTAATCTGTGTAGCATTTAATAATGATAGAGGATCGGAGTAACTTGGATAAGTATTAAAATTCTCGGTATAATGATTTGTACCCATTGGTGGATATTGCTGGTAGCCAACAGGCTCTATACAATGATTAGGATAGAATTTCTGTGTGCTATTATACAAATCCTCCGTGGTATTTAGATAGCAAGATGAGTCAATGAATTGTTGGTCTTCTGCGTACATACTACAGTCTCCAGGTTGTATTGATGGCTGCAGCATATCCAGAGGCTCTGAACAAATAGAGTCGTTTGATAAGAGTGAGCAGTTTGAGCCCTGGCTAAATGAAACAGTACGTGTTGGCATTACATGTGAATTGTAATTTGAATGTGAGTTGAGAGGCAAATGGAGGTTTGGCATATCCTTGAGAAAATTAGGTTTTGGAAGGAGTGGAACTTTTTTAGGCGGGATTTCAGGTTGGATTTGTTGTTGTTTAGATAAGTAAGGAGGTAGGGATGAATGTATAGGGTTTAATGGCTTATAAATAAGGTTTTTATCATCAAAACTAGGCAATCTGAGTGGAATTATAGGAGATTTCATTTCAGATTCAGTTGATGAAATAGATTCTTTGTGTGGCACCTCATTCGGATACTCTGGCATCTGTAATTGATTGTTCTTTTGGTAGTTAAGTATTCTCTCGATTAACTCAGCTTTTTTTCCAGTAGTAGCTAGACAATTGTGTTTACATATATTTCTCAGTTCCTGTAGGTTTCTCTCTTGTAAAGCTATCTGTGTTATTTTGCATTGAGTAAAGAATTCGTTTACTAACGATTCAGCATCATCTGTAGCTCCTAAATAGTTTTTTAGCATATCAGGTGTGATCAAGTCTTTCATTTGAGGATAGCCTTGGAATATTTGTAATTGGAGCAGGAATTGTTGTTGGTTGACACAAACCTCGAAGCTTGATCTTTGTTTTTTATCTCTCGAGTTACGAGTGTCAATCTCTGTTGGTTCTACAGAGGTGTGAGTTTTCGCGGGTTGTTCTTTACGATAGTTGGATGCAGTATACATATGGAAGTTGTAGTGTTTGTTTGTTTGTTTTGTTTTAGTGTTTTGTTTGTTGTTTTTTCGTTGCTTCGATTTAGGAGATATTCCAGTTGATTGGATAGGTTTGCTGCGAAGAATTGACTCACTTGAAATGTCTAGAAAATGAATTGATATTGTTTAAAGTAGATTGTTGGATGTTTGTTTGTTAAATGTGTATATAATAATGTTAGGGCTTCATATAGCCTTCTCAAATCTGCCCACAAGGTGAGCAGATTATTCTGTCGGGCACCCAAACTTTACTAAGACAAATTTAGTTGTAAATTATTTGCTCGCTTCCTCTTGCTGTATTTTGTTAGGATTTATTTTACATTTTTTGTTTATACTCACTTAGTTATTTTAATTCGATGAAACGCTATACTGAAGCTTCTATTGTAAACACCCATAAAAAAATCGCTGCTGATCCTATAGTATCTGCCGGTGAGTCTGAAGCTGAAAATGATGTAATCGGCGAGTCCCATCTCCCCACTGCTAAGGCTGCTTCCTTTGATTGAACCATTTTTGGGTGATTGAAGTCAAAGAAGGGGATTTATGTGGTCTATGTTACAATGCGAGTCAGGCCAAAATCTGAATAGGAGGCCGGAACCAAGTATTTTGAAGACAAGGTCTGTGGTAGAAAACTCCAGCCAGGAAGGTAGGCCGTTGTCACGAAAAGGATAGTCAACATAAACAACTAGCCTCGAACAACCAAAGCATTGGTACATACATTAAAGAGACAGTTGAAAAACTAGCAAGTATAAGTGTGCAGACAAGGAAAAATATATATCGAAAGATCTCGACCAAGCTTATTTTCTATTCAGGGAGCAAATAGCACATACAACCAGTTTGAAAAATTCATCTCCCTCACTTGTCGAATGAGCGAGGATGTAGATATCTGCACCAAGAACTGAGATCATAATGCCACTTATAGGTCAAAGACCTCAGTCACGGAGTTCTTGGAGTTGTTCGAAAGACAGATTTGTGTAGACATTGATGATGGTCTTTCAGCTTCAATGATCATCTATCGCTCCTGGACTTTATTAGCCGATGACAATTCGGTACAGAATCGTGGAATTATGAGTATTCATGTGAAGTACTATATCTATCAAAACAGGCAACGTGGAGGAGTGCATGCTAGATTGTAAGCCCATTAAAGGCCGGACTACAGCTGATATTCTCTTAAACTAGTCGATGAGTGTCGAAAAAATAGGCCTAGATAATAAAAATATGCAGGAGCATGAAATTTGACGGGGCCATAAATATGTCTAGCGAACAGAAGAAGTCCTCGGATACCTAAAACATTTTTGGAATCAAAATATTATTTTCGAGCATTGTCGCGGACATCATCTTGCATTAGTTTGCAAAACAGAGCTATTGAAGTTCAATTATTGAAGGAAGTAATCGAACTTAATAACGTGATCTCTAAAGTCTTTAGAAAATCTAATCGGAAAGTGGACCTGTCGACAGGTCGATCGATTTGATTGTACAAGTGATCGAGCCGTTTTAGGATATTTCTGAAGATAATTATTTTATCAGGAAGATCGCTTGAAATGCAAAGGCTTGTTTTCGAGTTTGTTATCCTCGCGCAACGTGAAACTTCTCCTTATGCCTCAATTGGTACTCGGGCATGCGAATCGCCTTAGTTCCATCTTTCAGACCCAAAGGTTGAATATTCCTATGCCCTATTTGACCACGACAATAGAAAAAGCTATTCAGAGTTTCTACGCAGCGTATTTTTACCTTGTGCACAAAGTCACCGCGTAGAATAGACTAATAACCTTATAATAGTTCGTATAATCATATGCATTTCGGAAATGATTTATCCTCTAATCTTTTTCAAAAGCTATGTATCTCTGGGTGCGCGTGCGACCCAGATGAAGGCCTGACTATATTGTGTATTTTTTATCTGTATATTTATTTGTCAGGTTATTGTAACATTGTTTTTAGTTCATTCGTTTGCTTATTTATTTATGGTCAGATTGTTTGTTTGTTTGTTTGTTGTTTTTTGCTGTTTGTTATAAAACCCGGATTTCCATTTGAAATAGAAGTCCCGTGAAAGCAGGCTATGCTTTATACTCGAACTGTTTTGTCTTACAGGGGAATAGGGCTCATGAGAGAAGCATTAACGCTCCTGTCGCGGCTCCACATCACAATAAGGATTGCTTTCTCTCACCGCTACTCAAAATAGAGCGCACACCAGGACTAAAATAGAAACCCTGTTTTTAGATAGAACTATTTTAATATTATGTTAAGCAGGGAAGTCGGAAAAGATTAGGGGGATAATTACTTTAACTTGGAGGGTAAATTAAATGTGGAGGAGTGGCGAATTGATACTTTAAGCCACCCAATTAAAATAACAATACTATTTGGCCGTAGAGGCGTAGCTAGGCCTGCATGCAGGGGCGTCCTGGTCATACAAGCCTGCGGGAATCCCCGCTGGGCACCCCTTGGGGGTTCCTAATTTGGGCTCCTAGTTTGATAAGGGCCCTTATCTAGCTATTTTATCTGTACAAAAGCACTGAAAGTTCCCCGATGGGCCCCCTGGCCAGGACGCCCCTGCCTGCATGAAGGTGCGGCACTGAATCTTTTTAGAATAAATGTTATAGTCAGAGATAATTAACCAAGTAACATTTATTCTAAAAAGAATCAATGGACTTAAACGACATCCATGGTCCAAATTTTAACACTAATGAACAAGCCTTATTATAACGTAGGTCACGAATGGAATTATAAAAAAATAAGTCTCAGACAAGTATTTAGGCAGTATACACTATATTTTCACTTTGGATTAAAATGGTTTGGACAAGTTTGGTTCGGATTATTGGGGTCTCATTTTATAGAGGCCAATAGAAAATGTATTAGTACTTCACAAATCCGAACGAATTCACTAATCGGAACAGAATTTTTTTGAATCGGAACACCTCTGTTCGGATTAGCGAGGGTGCACTGTATTTGGTCAATCAAATATTTTTGTCTTCCAACCAAATACCAAATACAGTCAGGTTCTTTCATTATGAATATTCAAGAAAATTGTATTTATAATAAAGACTTAATAATAAGCGAAGTCAACTTAACTTGTTCACAATAAATAAAATTAAGGAGAAATTGTTCACAATATGCAGACCTGAATGTACTGATAATCGGCAACTATTTGATTAATAGCATTTGATCAAAGGAACATTGAATTATTCTGCCCTAACGGTGTATTAACTAACTTGAGCCTGTATCAGCTGTCTCAGGACTCCAGCCGCTATAATCCTCATTGGAAGAGTACGAGTCTCTCCGGGCTGCCTTAGCGAACTTCTGTAAGAAAGACTGAGTGGACTCCTTGGATTGATGTGTGTTGTTCAGACCAGTAGCGCTTACAGGGGGGATAGGCAGGATTCCTTTGGAGATGAGGTCTATGGGGCCTGGTCTCTCTGAGAGCTGTCGGTTTAAGAGGTCCGCAGTTCTCTTTCGAAGGAGTGTCACCTGAGAGGCTTGTAGCAAGGGGCTGGTGTGAGTGTTAGAGCGTAGGATGTTCTTATCGTGAAGAGTGTCTAATGGATATAATAGAATGTCAATACAAATGAAACATTTACAGGAGTCGCAACCAAGGGGCCTCCAAATTACCTTATTTACTCGAATAGTTGCCTAGGAGTCAATAATTTTAGCTGCCCGCAGGGGGGCTATTACTTGCTATTTGAGGTAATACGTTAAATACCACTAATCTTTAAATCAACCCCTCTAAAGTTCTTATGTGGTGTTGTATGATAATGTATTCCCGGATTTCTAGTTTACCTTAATATATTTAGCATTTATTTCCTATTATTAATTTTAAACCACTCAAGGGGGCGTTATTCGAGTAAATACGGTATTTGGGAAATGAGATCTGAAAATAAGAGCTATTCGAGTTGTCATAACAATTTTTTAATAGTTTGCCTTCAGTATATAATGAATACTGAATATAATAATCGGCAAGGGATAGAAAAAATATGTCGAGGGGACCTCCAAGGGTTCAAAGTTCAAACGTTACGAAAACCAAAATGACTGAAAAATAGACACCAACCTCCCAATATATCTATATTATTAAATCTCGGTTGTTGTGTGTTTGTCCGGATTGTATTAAAGTGATGGGGGAATAGAAAAGAAACAGCACTCAAAATTGAGATAGAGACTAACTTCCAAATGTTATAACAGGTGAACAAGTATGCTGATTACGAATTTCGCATTTATAAATTTCTAATAATAATATATTTTTTGTTGTTGTTTACCAGGGTTGGGTTCAAGTACATTTGAAAGTACTTAAGTACAAGTACAACTACTTTTCAGATATTCAAGTACAATACAAGTACAAGTACAGGTAAACTTAAAGTACTTAAATACAAGTACAAGTACAATGAAAAAATTACGAAATTACTTGAGTACAAGTATAAGCACTTCCCAAGCACTTCCCAAGCTCTTATGATAAATCTCTCGTACTAATAGTAGAATTTGCTAAATACATAGTTTATATAGTATCATCCAAATCTATTTAAATGAATGTAGCAGTAGTACTTGACACGAACACAATTCTTAATATACTAAGTATTAAGTAACACTACTTTATTTGAGATGGGATTTGAGGAACATCAATGATGTGTGTTGGAAATATATTGAATGATAAAAAGTCACGAGTAACAAGTACTCAAGTACAAGTGCAAGTACTTTAGAAAAATGAGGAAAGTAATTAAGTACAAGTACAAGTACAACGGAAAATGGTGAAAGTACTTAAGTACAAGTACAAGTACTCAAAAATGTACTTAATTACAGAAGTACTTAAGTAAATTGTACTTGAACCCAACCCTGTTGTTTACACACTATAGGTAAAACACATTGGAAGCTAAGCAGAAGTTAGCTTCCAATGGGTATTATTGGTAAACAAGTTACAACTAGAGAAAATGGTAGAAAGGGATGTTATAACATCCTTTTCTACCTTTTCCATGGTAGAAAGGGTGATATGGAAGGAATAGTTTGCGACGCCACTGTCTTTATCCATCCAATAAATATAAAACAGACAACTTAAAACCAATACCTTTACTGTTCTACGATTAATACCAATTCCCTGGATATGAATAGAACCTGAGACAAGGCTGGATTATACGCTCAAATATCGGCTAATAGTTATATATTGTAGTGGTGTTTTCAGAAACCAAGGGAGCATCAATAGTTAATTATAGCAAAATGAGACTGCTATTACGCGAACACCACTGTATACTTTAGACCAGTTACCCGGCCTGTTAAATATTAGAAGTATATTGGGTAATTAATGTATTCAAGATTCAAATTAACAGAATTTTTGTTATAATATCATCATTCTAAATCCATTTACCATCATCACAGAGTAAATTTCAGTAACAAAAATTTGTTTCTAAGTTATCTAAGTTCGAAATATATCAGTTAATGACTAATAGGTAATACGTTGTATAGCTGAGTCATAAATTAAGTATTATAATAAAAATGTTCCCTAATATTATGCGTGCTGAGTAGTATAAGCGTACCGGTTATCCGTGGCGAGAAAACTGTTAAGTAAGCCAGCCTTGCCTGAGACAACCCATTTGGTATAATTTCTAAAACTAAATTAAGAACACAGTATAATTAGTGAGTTTACCTCTAGTTGGTCTGTTATCCAGTTTCCTTCTGATCGTATCAGATGTTTTTGCCATCGAAAGTCTCCTTTTTTTCTCCAAAAACTGTGGATTCGCAAACCTATCCTTGTCAGGCAGAATTCCTTTGGAGAACAAGTCCTCTGGATTTGACCGACAACGAACCTTCCAAGCGAGAGACAGCTGCGCTTGATTCAAGTCCATATTGTCTATTATCTTCCCGGGCTTGGGGCGCATGCGACAGGGCGGCTCATCGTGATTCTCCATCCGAACAGACTACTGAAATTAGAATAGTTGCTAATGGAGACAGTATACTCTAGTTAATACGAACATGGAAAAGGCGAATAAAGTTTAAATCTCCTAGCCTATTTAAGAGCTTCCTTATATGTAGATGGTCTGTTAGTTAAAGGCTTAAAGCCCATAAAAACTAAACTAAAATTTGTAGACCAAAAGCCCCTGCCGTCTATGGATAATAATATTTAAAGTCAAGAAACTTGGTTTACGGTCTTATATCAGTGTTCCGCAACCTTTTAGAATCTCGAGGCCAATTTAATAAAGCCCACAGCTGTGTCAGCCACAATAAAATTGGAAAAAAATTCCCTTAGGTATCATTTATTTTGAGGGATTATGTAGTAGTATATATTTTATTGTTCAAATAGGTGGATAACTCTACACTCCCCTACCAAAAGTATTCGTACTCCATCAACTTCCCATAGAAAATAGTAATATAGAGAGTATTGTATTATATACCAAATATATGGGATATTGCAATTTTGATGTCATATTTGTATTCTATGCATCCGTACCAAAAGAGTTTACCTCTATTAGCTAAGGTGGGTTGATAATTATCATCGAATGCCACCATGTGCCACTTATTCCCATCTTGTAGCATGGGGGAAATTGGAAGAAGTGGACATGGTGACATCGGGTGATAATTTTCAAACTAATCAAAATGTAGTTGAGTTGAAAGCTTCTACTATGGTTAATTCGGTGGCATAGAATACGATTCTGAGCCCAAAGTGGCGACATTTCATATTATTTGCAGAACATAAGCGCTAAATATTCGACTTATATAGTACTATTTCCATAGGAGATTTTTGGGTTTGTTAGGGGAGTGTAAATAACAAATTACGCATAATAAAATGATAGTTTTCAACTTAACTTAAATGTGTTTATAACATAAATTACCATTCCCGCCCAAATTGATACACTAGGCTCTGAATAGTGACGAAATTTTTTATATAAATTCAAAGGCCTACATGGAACTTCAAATCCAAAAGAGATTCTGAAAAACAATTATTTTCTTTGAAGAAATTCTGCCGGCCGAAAATAGTAATTTGCCGGCCGCATGCGGCCGGAAAATGAGGGGTTGCGGAACACTGCGTTATATAAACACCAATTTTGCAATAAAAAATTTCTAATATGAATATTTATTGTTACTATCTACAAAAAATAGGTAAACATAATAATGAAATTCAAAATGAACTTTAGATGTTAGCTTTCAAGGGTATTATAGGTACACTTTTAAAAAAAGTAACTCCTTTATAAGGAACTCCAGGCTGAGATTTGGCAAAATTAAGGAAATCTTAAGGAACTGCCAGGCTGAGATGATAATTCCTGAACAAATATACCTATCAATTTTATTTTACTAAAATTAATTATATAATAAGATAATTCAATATTGTCAATATCCTCTCCGAAATATAGTTAACTAGCCGAAAAGCCGCCCTCTGCTTTCCTGCTAGTTCCTGCAGAAGGCTTTCTCCGGGGGCCTTCGGCCCTTCACAAAATTTACCGTTCATTGGTATACAGTCAACTCCGCTTAATAGAGTCATCTCGGGACCCGGTTGCTTTGACCAGATTAAGCGCGGAAATCCAGTGGCGTAACGTGGTAAAGTGCCGCTGGGGGCAAGCATCAAAAACGCCGCCCCCCCGACAGACAAAAATCACGTTCATCGCGTTGACGTTTAGAGTTCATATACTAAATGTATTACTTAATTATTCAAAAAATATTACTGTATCGGGTGACAACAGCAATCGTTAGGAAAAAACCTGGAAAATTAACTTGAAATGGTTCAAAGAGATATTTATTAGCATGTAATTCGTGCAATTGTGAGAAAAAAATGGTAAACAAAATGTCAAAATGCCGCCCCCAAAGCGTGCCGCTGGGGGCACGTGCCCCCATCGCCCCTACCTAGTTACGCTACTGGAGAAATCTATTAACCGGTGGCTCTATTAAGTGGAGTTGACTGTAATTGTATTTTGTGTGGGCTGTGGCTGCAGTGGGGAATATGATGGACACATGTATTAATTTCATAATATTGACTGTATTGCAATTTGCAGAGCTCTGATGTATGCAACACAACCTGCACTACGCACGTCCTTACGACTTGCACTCGGGCCTGCGGCCCTTGCTTGATGCTAGTATTAAGAGCAAATACTTTTTCAAATGTTATGCCGGTTGTATTTATATTGTGAAATTAAAATTCTAAGTCCCCTCTCCCAGTCTCTCCCTACGTCACTTTTTTGCCATTTTGTATATAAAAGTACGGTCTTTCACAATCGTAAACCTTTTCCCCCTTGGAAACGTTACGTAACGTTCGAAGGCCTCATACGCAGGTTGATTATATTATGGAAAATCCTATAATAATTATTTTAACTGGCCGCTTGCCTATGTACAATGACCGTTGTATAGAGTGACGTTTAGCATATTCTCTGTACAATGTACAGCATATTTGTAGCAAAGCAGGGAATCCCAACTTATTTCAGTTGTGACCTCCTAATCAGTATATTATATCAGAGGACCCCAGCTCTAGGTTGTTATAAGGACAAAGCAAATTATTTATAAAATACTAACCCAGTACGTGCCGGAATATTGATGCCAATTTAAAACAGACAATTTTATAGATAAGCGTGTGTATAATACCGACTCCAAATATTGTAAATTAGCGAACATTAAGGAACTGTACAACTCCTTGGACCCTGGTAGGAAACAGTTCAACTTATAGTTGTTGTATTGATTCGTAGGGGATCACTGGAAGTTTGCTAAATATTACCAGATTTGTTTCTTCAGAAACAAAATCTGGATATATTGAGTAAACAAACGTGATTCTCACCCTCTATCATCCCTTAGTCGATCAAAAGGACCACTTTCATATACAAATTAAATCCACCGAAAGGTCCGGGAGGTCGCTCCCAGTGATCCCCAAACCCCAAACCCCAAACTTGACGCCTATGCATTCAAGTAGCGAAAAGTGCTTCTATACAAATCCTAATAGTAAACGAGAGAAAATGAAGAATTTCGAGAAAGAGGAAGTAAACTGTAATTATAAATTTGTTTGTGTGCGTGCCAATGATTGATTAGATAAAGTAGAACACTAGGGCTGATTTTTGGCATAAGGAATATTTTGGTACTGGCTCGTACAAGTTCAAGCTCGAACCAAAATTCACACTTATTATGGGGTTATGACGTCATTGTCGCATTTTGAGAAATGTGAAAATCTTGAAATTTTAGTGATATGGAGTTATTACGTCATCATTATTGTTCAAAAATACCAAATTTTCTCAAATTAAAATAAAACTCCTTAAGCAACATGTAGCGAATGATTTAGCAAGCGAATGTCTACAATAATACGAAGATTGTATTAGATATACGTATCTCGACCGGAGGGTCAGATTACGTCCGTTTGCATGATTGCATCTCTGGTTGTCTTGCATAAATAAATAAAATAATTATATGGAATATTTCGTGACAGGCCAACAACTTTTATAATGTAATTTTCAGAAATGTACTGGCATATAATCTTTCACCATTACTGGGTTCTATATTTATTATTTAGCAGAAAATTCGAAAACCACATATTTTTACATTATTGATCATTCATGAAGCTCAATAATGTCTACAGTCTTCCGATCACCCCAAAAAATTTAAGAATTACCCCCAAAATTGACCTTTCCCCAAAAATATTGAGGCTCATTTGATTTTTTTACTTCAAACGTTCTCCAAACCTTAAATAGTGCTTATATGTTACAGAATAATGCTATCTATATCTAGTAATTAGAATGCTTAGATATAACTATAAGTGCTACATTCGTCCAATTAGTTACTTTTTATCAAAAAATCTCCCCAAGGTGTACCCCCCTATTTAGTCCCATATATCCGACCCCAAAAATTTTGCCTTCCGAATTAAAAAAATCTGACCACAAGTCCGATTTTCGAAAACTCAACGGCACTAAACTATTGTATTCAAAAGAAATCGGAATTAAAAGTTTGTTTCTTTTATAAATGACAATCAAAATCCCAAAATTCAAAATATTTGTAAGAGTTTACAAGTTTTTATTAAATGATAGATACATCCGTTTGTTTTTATGGACAGTGTTGGAATTAGAAATCTTTTTAAGCATTCATACAGAATAATTTTTTCATAAATCATGATGATGAAAGCATTTCCGAAATAGTCAAGATATTTTACTCTATACTGTCTAGACTCTATAGTAATATTATATACAAATGCAGTTTTTTGAAACATGTCGAATGAGCTAGAACACATAGAAAATTTCAAAATAATCGCAATAAAATTCATTAAAATTTGTGGTACTATCTATACTCACCCCTTAAACTGGTAAATATATGCATACCAATGAGCATGTAAGTAAGGTACGTATAAAGGTTAGTGAAATAATTACAGAACTAAAAAATATTTTGTAAATCCCGGTATAATCGAGTTCAGAGGATTTGTTTAGTTCAAATAGTCCCGGGAAAAATGGCTGGAGTTAACGCGTTCGCATCAATTAAACATGTCCGAACGCGATATTATACACTATTGTGAACGCGTTCACACTGGGTACGCGTGTACACTGCAACATAAATACTTTTGTTATACTTCTCTATATAGGACAACAATGGGACCTGAAAAGGAAATGTTTAAGTCTAATATTAAAGTATGTACAGTATGGTAAAATGGTTGACCGAAATAGCGTTCCAAATACGAGGTGTTCACTAAATCCTTACATAAATTCTGATGTATTTATAGTATACCTCAAATTTGAAGTTCTTTTGGGGAATAAATAAGGATCGTATATCAATCAAATGTTCGTATTATTCAATCAATAGGGAATATATATATTATATATACAGTATATGTATATAAATTAATAGGGTGCAAGCAGACTGTATAATTATCATTATAAGTAACAATCATTCAAACTTCCTATAACTTCATCATTGACTTGTTGAAGTCAAAAGTTCAATGTTTCTAATAGCAAACCACTAATATACTACGGCCTATAAAAAGTAATGTGAAAACCTAGAGGAAAGTATGATTTCATGTATCAGCATGTGTGATGGATAAAGCATTTTATGTTAAAGCCAAGAGCCAAGAAACAATGATGCAAAGTCGAATAAATTTAGAACAGATTAAGTTGAAAACACTCAATTATTGAGGGAAATTTGTTGTGGTACCAATATAAGGCATTAACCATTAATATATACAAATAGGTTACTTAAATATGGCCAATATGTTTTCATTATAAAAACCCAGCTTAGCAAAGGTGAATTTTTATGTAAAAAACCTTGCCAGTGCCTGTAAATTACATTAGAAAGGTGTCAACCGATACATAAAGCATTCTATATTTGTAATACATACCGAGAATATCAAATTAATTGTAATACAACTTAGTATAATATTCAGTAGTGTTCGCCTAATAACAATTGCTCTATTAGCAAGCTATTTTGAAGTATTTTCAGTCCCCAAAGCGAGCATTTAATCTTCCTCTAATACAGGCGTGCCCAACTCGATTTTAATTGCGGGCCTTTCCTCAAATATTTAGGTGGTCCAAAAAGGCCAATTGATAAATTTCAGATATATTTAGGGAGAGATAGGTTGAGTTATCCATCACGATGCGACCGAGACCGAAGGGCTCGTTAATTATTAAATTAATTCAAATGGTTATAAAATTAGAGTATTAGCTTACCGTAATTGAAATTAAGAAAAAAAGCTAAGGTATTTCCTACTATAAACCACGACAACTTGAGTTAAAAGGACGCCAGAAAAAATAGTATTTGAAATGAATATAGATAAGAAAATGCATGCAAAATGGA
The DNA here is from genome assembly GCA_028753945.1 of Hexactinellida sp. DTS-2022. NCBI lineage: Eukaryota > Metazoa > Porifera > Hexactinellida > Hexactinellida sp. DTS-2022. Next base: position 2,479,687 of record JAPNXP010000003.1, read on the forward strand.
ATAGGAAGATAAATATAGGTTTAAATGGATGGGTAAAAAATAGTAAATGCAAAAATTTTAAACAAAATTACTACGACGAGTAAAACAGTCCGTGTCCTTTTAACCACATAAAGTCCCTTTAACCGCTTCGTGTCCCTTTAACCGCTTCGTGTCCCTTTAACCGCTTCGTGTCCCTTTAACCGCTTCGTGTCCGTTTAACCGCTTCGTGTCCCTTTAACCGCTTCGTGTCCCTTTAACCGCTTCGTGTCCGTTTAACCGCTTCGTGTCCCTTTAACCGCTTCATGTCCCTTTGCCATTACATATCCCTATAGGCTATAACCGATACGTGTCCCTTTATTCGCTTAATGTCCCTTTAACCGCTTCGTGTCTCTTTAACCGCTTCGTGTCCCTTTAACCGCTGCATGTCCCTTTAACCGCTTCATGTCCGTTTTACCACTTCATGTCCCTTTAACCGCTTCATGTCCCTTTAATCGTTTCATGTCCGTTTAACTGCTTCGTGTCCCTTTAACTGCTTCATGTCCCTTTAACCGCTTCATGTCCCTTTAATCGTTTCATGTCCGTTTAACTGCTTCGTGTCCCTTTAACCGCTTCGTGTCCCTTTAACCGCTTCGTGTCCCTTTAACCGCTTCGTGTCCGTTTAACCGCTTCGTGTCCCTTTAACCGCTTCGTGTCCCTTTAACCGCTTCGTGTCCCTTTAACTGCTTCATGTCCCTTTAACCGCTTCGTGTCCCTTTAACCGCTTCGTGTCCCTTTAACCGCTTCGTGTCCCTTTAACCGCTTCGTGTCCCTTTAACCGCTTCATGTCCCTTTAATCGTTTCATGTCCGTTTAACTGCTTCGTGTCCCTTTAACCGCTTCGTGTCCCTTTAACTGCTTCATGTCCCTTTAATCGTTTCATGTCCGTTTAACTGCTTCGTGTCCCTTTAACCGCTTCATGTCCCTTTAATCGTTTCATGTCCGTTTAACTGCTTCGTGTCCCTTTAACCGCTTCGTGTCCCTTTAACCGCTTCGTGTCCCTTTAACCGCTTCGTGTCCGTTTAACCGCTTCGTGTCCCTTTAACCGCTTCGTGTCCCTTTAACCGCTTCGTGTCCCTTTAACTGCTTCATGTCCCTTTAACCGCTTCGTGTCCCTTTAACCGCTTCGTGTCCCTTTAACCGCTTCGTGTCCCTTTAACCGCTTCGTGTCCCTTTAACCGCTTCATGTCCCTTTAATCGTTTCATGTCCGTTTAACTGCTTCGTGTCCCTTTAACCGCTTCGTGTCCCTTTAACCGCTTCGTGTCCCTTTAACCGCTTCATGTCTCTTTAACCGCTTCGTGTCCCTTTAACCGCTTCGTGTCCCTTTAACCGCTTCATGTCCCTTTAACCGCTTCGTGTCCGTTTAACTGCTTCATGTCCCTTTAACCGCTTCGTGTCCCTTTAACCGCTTCGTGTCCCTTTAACCGCTTCGTGTCCCTTTAACCGCTTCGTGTCCCTTTAACCGCTTCGTGTCCGTTTAACCGCTTCGTGTCCCTTTAACCGCTTCGTGTCCCTTTAACCGCTTCGTGTCCCTTTAACTGCTTCATGTCCCTTTAACCGCTTCGTGTCCCTTTAACCGCTTCGTGTCCCTTTAACCGCTTCGTGTCCCTTTAACCGCTTCATGTCCCTTTAACCGCTTCGTGTCCCTTTAACCGCTTCATGTCCCTTTAATCGTTTCATGTCCGTTTAACTGCTTCGTGTCCCTTTAACCGCTTCGTGTCCCTTTAACCGCTTCGTGTCCGTTTAACCGCTTCGTGTCCCTTTAACCGCTTCGTGTCCCTTTAACCGCTTCGTGTCCCTTTAACCGCTTCGTGTCCCTTTAACTGCTTCATGTCCCTTTAACCGCTTCGTGTCCCTTTAACCGCTTCGTGTCCCTTTAACCGCTTCGTGTCCGTTTAACCGCTTCGTGTCCCTTTAACCGCTTCATGTCCCTTTAACCGCTTCGTGTCCGTTTAACTGCTTCATGTCCCTTTAACCGCTTCGTGTCCCTTTAACCGCTTCGTGTCCCTTTAACCGCTTCATGTCCCTTTGCCATTACATATCCCTATAGGCTATAACCGATACGTGTCCCTTTATTCGCTTAATGTCCCTTTAACCGCTTCGTGTCCCTTTAACCGCTTCGTGTCCCTTTAATTGCTTAATGTCCCTTTAACCGCTTCGTGTCCCTTTAACCGCTTCGTGTCCCTTTAACCGCTTCATGTCCCTTTAATCGTTTCATGTCCGTTTAACTGCTTCGTGTCCCTTTAACCGCTTCGTGTCCCTTTAACCGCTTCGTGTCCCTTTAACCGCTTCATGTCTCTTTAACCGCTTCGTGTCCCTTTAACCGCTTCGTGTCCCTTTAACCGCTTCATGTCCCTTTAATCGTTTCATGTCCGTTTAACTGCTTCGTGTCCCTTTAACCGCTTCGTGTCCCTTTAACCGCTTCGTGTCCCTTTAACCGCTTCGTGTCCGTTTAACCGCTTCGTGTCCCTTTAACCGCTTCGTGTCCCTTTAACCGCTTCGTGTCCCTTTAACCGCTTCGTGTCCCTTTAACCGCTTCGTGTCCCTTTAACCGCTTCGTGTCCGTTTAACCGCTTCATGTCCCTTTGCCATTACATATCCCTATAGGCTATAACCGATACGTGTCCCTTTATTCGCTTAATGTCCCTTTAACCGCTTCGTGTCCCTTTAACCGCTTCGTGTCCCTTTAATTGCTTCATGTCCCTTTAACCGCTTCGTGTCCCTTTAACCGCTTCGTGTCCCTTTAACCGCTTCATGTCCCTTTAATCGTTTCATGTCCGTTTAACTGCTTCGTGTCCCTTTAACCGCTTCGTGTCCCTTTAACCGCTTCGTGTCCCTTTAACCGCTTCATGTCTCTTTAACCGCTTCGTGTCCCTTTAACCGCTTCGTGTCCCTTTAACCGCTTCATGTCCCTTTAATCGTTTCATGTCCGTTTAACTGCTTCGTGTCCCTTTAACCGCTTCGTGTCCCTTTAACCGCTTCGTGTCCCTTTAACCGCTTCGTGTCCGTTTAACCGCTTCGTGTCCCTTTAACCGCTTCGTGTCCCTTTAACCGCTTCGTGTCCCTTTAACCGCTTCGTGTCCCTTTAACCGCTTCGTGTCCCTTTAACCGCTTCATGTCCCTTTAATCGTTTCATGTCCGTTTAACTGCTTCGTGTCCCTTTAACCGCTTCGTGTCCCTTTAACCGCTTCGTGTCCCTTTAACCGCTTCGTGTCCGTTTAACCGCTTCGTGTCCCTTTAACCGCTTCGTGTCCCTTTAACCGCTTCGTGTCCCTTTAACTGCTTCATGTCCCTTTAACCGCTTCGTGTCCCTTTAACCGCTTCGTGTCCCTTTAACCGCTTCGTGTCCCTTTAACCGCTTCATGTCCCTTTAACCGCTTCGTGTCCGTTTAACTGCTTCATGTCCCTTTAACCGCTTCGTGTCCCTTTAACCGCTTCGTGTCCCTTTAACCGCTTCGTGTCCCTTTAACCGCTTCGTGTCCGTTTAACCGCTTCGTGTCCCTTTAACCGCTTCGTGTCCCTTTAACCGCTTCGTGTCCCTTTAACTGCTTCATGTCCCTTTAACCGCTTCGTGTCCCTTTAACCGCTTCGTGTCCCTTTAACCGCTTCATGTCCCTTTGCCATTACATATCCCTATAGGCTATAACCGATACGTGTCCCTTTATTCGCTTAATGTCCCTTTAACCGCTTTGTGTCCCTTTAACCGCTTCGTGTCCCTTTAACCGCTTCGTGTCCCTTTAACCGCTTCATGTCCCTTTGCCATTACATATCCCTATAGGCTATAACCGATACGTGTCCCTTTATTCGCTTAATGTCCCTTTAACCGCTTCGTGTCCCTTTAACCGCTTCGTGTCCCTTTAATTGCTTCATGTCCCTTTAACCGCTTCGTGTCCCTTTAACCGCTTCGTGTCCCTTTAAACGCTTCGTGTCCCTTTAACCGCTTCGTGTCCCTTTAACCTCTTCATGTCCCTTTGCCATTACATATCCCTATAGGCTATAACCGATACGTGTCCCTTTATTCGCTTAATGTCCCTTTAACCGCTTCGTGTCCCTTTAACCGCTTCGTGTCCCTTTAACTGCTTCATGTCCCTTTAACCGCTTCGTGTCCCTTTAACCGCTTCGTGTCCCTTTAACCGCTTCGTGTCCCTTTAACTGCTTCATGTCCCTTTAACCGCTTCGTGTCCCTTTAACCGCTTCGTGTCCCTTTAAACGCTTCGTGTCCCTTTAACCGCTTCGTGTCCCTTTAACCTCTTCATGTCCCTTTGCCATTACATATCCCTATAGGCTATAACCGATACGTGTCCCTTTATTCGCTTAATGTCCCTTTAACCGCTTCGTGTCCCTTTAACCGCTTCGTGTCCCTTTAACCGCTTCGTGTCCCTTTAACTGCTTCGTGTCCCTTTAACCGCTTCATGTCCCTTTAACCGCTTCGTGTCCCTTTAACCGCTTCGTGTCCCTTTAACCGCTTCGTGTCCCTTTAACCGCTTCATGTCCCTTTGCCATTACATATCCCTATAAGCTATAACCGATACGTGTCCCTTTATTCGCTTAATGTCCCTTTAATCGTTTCATGTCCGTTTAACCGCTACATGTCCCTTTAACTGCTTCGTGTCCCTTTAACCGCTTCGTGTCCCTTTAAACGCTTCGTGTCCCTTTAACCGCTTCGTGTCCCTTTAACCTCTTCATGTCCCTTTGCCATTACATATCCCTATAGGCTATAACCGATACGTGTCCCTTTATTCGCTTAATGTCCCTTTAACCGCTTCGTGTCCCTTTAACCGCTTCGTGTCCCTTTAACTGCTTCGTGTCCCTTTAACCGCTTCGTGTCCCTTTAATCGTTTCATGTCCGTTTAACTGCTTCGTGTCCCTTTAACCGCTTCGTGTCCCTTTAACCGCTTCGTGTCCCTTTAACCGCTTCGTGTCCGTTTAACCGCTTCGTGTCCCTTTAACCGCTTCGTGTCCCTTTAACCGCTTCGTGTCCCTTTAACTGCTTCATGTCCCTTTAACCGCTTCGTGTCCCTTTAACCGCTTCGTGTCCCTTTAACCGCTTCGTGTCCCTTTAACCGCTTCATGTCCCTTTGCCATTACATATCCCTATAGGCTATAACCGATACGTGTCCCTTTATTCGCTTAATGTCCCTTTAACCGCTTCGTGTCCCTTTAACCGCTTCGTGTCCCTTTAACCGCTTCGTGTCCCTTTAACCGCTTCGTGTCCCTTTAACCGCTTCGTGTCCCTTTAACCGCTTCATGTCCCTTTGCCATTACATATCCCTATAGGCTATAACCGATACGTGTCCCTTTATTCGCTTAATGTCCCTTTAACCGCTTCGTGTCCCTTTAACCGCTTCGTGTCCCTTTAACCGCTTCGTGTCCCTTTAACCGCTTCGTGTCCCTTTAACCGCTTCGTGTCCCTTTAAACGCTTCGTGTCCCTTTAACCGCTTCGTGTCCCTTTAACCGCTTCGTGTCCCTTTAAACGCTTCGTGTCCCTTTAACCGCTTCGTGTCCCTTTAACCTCTTCATGTCCCTTTGCCATTACATATCCCTATAGGCTATAACCGATACGTGTCCCTTTATTCGCTTAATGTCCCTTTAACCGCTTCGTGTCCCTTTAACCGCTTCGTGTCCCTTTAACTGCTTCATGTCCCTTTAACCGCTTCGTGTCCCTTTAACCGCTTCATGTCCCTTTGCCATTACATATCCCTATAAGCTATAACCGATACGTGTCCCTTTATTCGCTTAATGTCCCTTTAACCGCTTCGTGTCCCTTTAACCGCTTCGTGTCCCTTTAACTGCTTCGTGTCCGTTTAACCGCTTCGTGTCCCTTTAACCGCTTCGTGTCCCTTTAACCGCTTCGTGTCCCTTTAACTGCTTCATGTCCCTTTAACCGCTTCGTGTCCCTTTAACCGCTTCGTGTCCCTTTAAACGCTTCGTGTCCCTTTAACCGCTTCGTGTCCCTTTAACCTCTTCATGTCCCTTTGCCATTACATATCCCTATAGGCTATAACCGATACGTGTCCCTTTATTCGCTTAATGTCCCTTTAACCGCTTCGTGTCCCTTTAACCGCTTCGTGTCCCTTTAACCGCTTCGTGTCCCTTTAACTGCTTCGTGTCCCTTTAACCGCTTCATGTCCCTTTAACCGCTTCGTGTCCCTTTAACCGCTTCGTGTCCCTTTAACCGCTTCGTGTCCCTTTAACCGCTTCATGTCCCTTTGCCATTACATATCCCTATAAGCTATAACCGATACGTGTCCCTTTATTCGCTTAATGTCCCTTTAATCGTTTCATGTCCGTTTAACCGCTACATGTCCCTTTAACTGCTTCGTGTCCCTTTAACCGCTTCGTGTCCCTTTAAACGCTTCGTGTCCCTTTAACCGCTTCGTGTCCCTTTAACCTCTTCATGTCCCTTTGCCATTACATATCCCTATAGGCTATAACCGATACGTGTCCCTTTATTCGCTTAATGTCCCTTTAACCGCTTCGTGTCCCTTTAACCGCTTCGTGTCCCTTTAACTGCTTCGTGTCCCTTTAACCGCTTCGTGTCCCTTTAATCGTTTCATGTCCGTTTAACTGCTTCGTGTCCCTTTAACCGCTTCGTGTCCCTTTAACCGCTTCGTGTCCCTTTAACCGCTTCGTGTCCGTTTAACCGCTTCGTGTCCCTTTAACCGCTTCGTGTCCCTTTAACCGCTTCGTGTCCCTTTAACTGCTTCATGTCCCTTTAACCGCTTCGTGTCCCTTTAACCGCTTCGTGTCCCTTTAACCGCTTCGTGTCCCTTTAACCGCTTCATGTCCCTTTGCCATTACATATCCCTATAGGCTATAACCGATACGTGTCCCTTTATTCGCTTAATGTCCCTTTAACCGCTTCGTGTCCCTTTAACCGCTTCGTGTCCCTTTAACCGCTTCGTGTCCCTTTAACCGCTTCGTGTCCCTTTAACCGCTTCGTGTCCCTTTAACCGCTTCATGTCCCTTTGCCATTACATATCCCTATAGGCTATAACCGATACGTGTCCCTTTATTCGCTTAATGTCCCTTTAACCGCTTCGTGTCCCTTTAACCGCTTCGTGTCCCTTTAACCGCTTCGTGTCCCTTTAACCGCTTCGTGTCCCTTTAACCGCTTCGTGTCCCTTTAAACGCTTCGTGTCCCTTTAACCGCTTCGTGTCCCTTTAACCTCTTCATGTCCCTTTGCCATTACATATCCCTATAGGCTATAACCGATACGTGTCCCTTTATTCGCTTAATGTCCCTTTAACCGCTTCGTGTCCCTTTAACCGCTTCGTGTCCCTTTAACTGCTTCATGTCCCTTTAACCGCTTCGTGTCCCTTTAACCGCTTCGTGTCCCTTTAACTGCTTCATGTCCCTTTAACCGCTTCGTGTCCCTTTAACCGCTTCGTGTCCCTTTAAACGCTTCGTGTCCCTTTAACCGCTTCGTGTCCCTTTAACCTCTTCATGTCCCTTTGCCATTACATATCCCTATAGGCTATAACCGATACGTGTCCCTTTATTCGCTTAATGTCCCTTTAACCGCTTCGTGTCCCTTTAACCGCTTCGTGTCCCTTTAACCGCTTCGTGTCCCTTTAACCGCTTCGTGTCCCTTTAACCGCTTCATGTCCCTTTGCCATTACATATCCCTATAAGCTATAACCGATACGTGTCCCTTTATTCGCTTAATGTCCCTTTAACCGCTTCGTGTCCCTTTAACCGCTTCGTGTCCCTTTGCCATTACATATCCCTATAGGCTATAACCGATACGTGTCCCTTTATTCGCTTAATGTCCCTTTAACCGCTTCGTGTCCCTTTAACCGCTTCGTGTCCCTTTAACCGCTTCGTGTCCCTTTAACCGCTTCGTGTCCCTTTAACCTCTTCATGTCCCTTTGCCATTACATATCCCTATAGGCTATAACCGATACGTGTCCCTTTATTCGCTTAATGTCCCTTTAACCGCTTCGTGTCCCTTTAACCGCTTCGTGTCCCTTTAACCGCTACATGTCCGTTTAACCGCTTCATGTCCGTTTAACTGCTTCGTGTCCCTTTAACCGCTTCGTGTCCCTTTAACCGCTTCGTGTCCCTTTAACCTCTTCATGTCCCTTTAACCGCTTCGTGTCCCTTTAACCGCTTCGTGTCCCTTTAACCGCTTCGTGTCCCTTTAACCGCTTCGTGTCCCTTTAACCGCTTCATGTCCCTTTAACCGCTTCGTGTCCCTTTAACTGCTTCATGTCCCTTTAACCGCTTCGTGTCCCTTTAACCGCTTCGTGTCCCTTTAACCGCTTCATGTCCCTTTAACCGCTTCGTGTCCCTTTAACCGCTTCGTGTCCCTTTAACCGCTTCGTGTCCCTTTAACCGCTTCGTGTCCCTTTAACCGCTTCGTGTCCCTTTAACCGCTTCGTGTCCCTTTAACCGCTTCATGTCCCTTTGCCATTACATATCCCTATAAGCTATAACCGATACGTGTCCCTTTATTCGCTTAATGTCCCTTTAATCGTTTCATGTCCGTTTAACCGCTACATGTCTCTTTAACTGCTGCATGTCCCTTTAACTGCTTCATGTCCCTTTAACCGCTTCGTGACCTTTTAACCTCTTTTTCTTCATTCATTCATTCTTACAAGTATTTTTTAATTCTTTAATTTTTTTTCATTTATTTTATTTGAACTATTTTTTTCTTTGTTTCCCTACTTATTTTTCATTTAGTTTTGCTTGTACTATTTTAATTTGATTAAATTTACTATTTCTAAATCTCGTGTCCATTTAACCGTAGTTGTCGTGGTTTCCTACACAAATTCTGAAAATATATATAGCACATGAAGCCCACCAATGGAATTTAAAATGTCATATTACATGCAACATATACATTAATTAGAAATAAAAGCAAATTTCCCAGTAAAATAAAGTAAGCCAGGTTAAGGCCATATAAAATAAATAACTTGTTTATCATCCCCGTCCGTCCCTATATTTACCCCCCGTCCGGATCTATTTTATTATTATTTTATGAACATAATCGTACAGATATTAACTATAAACTTGTGTAAAGTACTCCTAATTTAGCAATATTTAATTAGTCTTGTATTTAGAACATTACTTTCATTATTGGGCATTGTCTTGTGATTTTATAATTTAATTTAAATATTAATATTTATTGTTTGGCATAGGGTAATGTTTTTTGCATATTAACGGAAATAAAAAATAAAAATAAAATCCCGTCCGCCGTCCGTATTTTCTGAAAAAATACGGATGATAAACAAGTTATTTATTTTATATGGCCTAATGGTGAAATTGTTGTATGTCACAATCCAGGTAAGAATAATCAGATTAGCTTTGCATTGATTAAATTAAAAAGAAACCGAAGTCAAAAGCAGTTTCTATGTAATATTACATATACGGTATTATGTAATTTCTTATTCAAGTGTACGTATATCAATCTAATGATCTATAAAAAAATGGTGGGAGAAATAATATTTGAAATTAGTCCTAGTTTCTTATCCATATGATGAAAAATTGTTGTGTGGGTAAGGGGCCAGGTAGAAGTACAAATCAATATAAATACCTTATTACAGACAGCATAGGCGCCGAAAGGGGGGGGGGGGTCAGGGAGGGTGTCACCCCCCCTGGCCGAGGAGAATTTAGGGGGGAAAAATGGAAAATTATTGATTCCATAACGAGTTTGTATAAATATCAGTGGATGATGTATATATCTTTACAATTATGCCCATCAAACATTGATTTTATACCTATAAGCATTGTTTTTTGAACTTTCACATTTGAATATTACGTCACACCCCCCTAGCGTTTGAGTTTCGGCGCCCATGACAGACAGGGCTTGCCAGGTCGCTTCGCAACATAACACACTCACATTGTTGTGTGGTTTAAAGTTAATTATATCAAGAGCAGGACAGGTCGCTATACACAGGTTCAATAATATGGGAAACCGGACTGGTTGCTTTGTACATGGAAGCAAAAGGTTTCATCTAGCTAGGGGACGTGTTAGAAGGAAATAGTTTTAGGCGGGCGAAAATCTAATTATATTCCCAAATACTAAATACAAACAGTGTCAAGTTCCGCGTCGAATTATTTTATCTAAATTGTCTCAATATGCTGTGAGACTTATTAATTTATTAATTGTCAATTTCTCATTTAACAGTATTGTATAGGAAACTTGGTATAGAATAAATTTCTCTATCAGTCTTTATTTTATGAACAATTAATCCGGGCAATCATTTGAATCCGAAACAAACATGTCAAACCGAATACTAACAACATATAATAACAAGCAAAATATTAATAATAGAATGAAGATTTGAGACACAAACATTTGATATATACTAAGAATTAATTTAAGATTTAAGATAGGAGCAATCAACAGATTATAGTATAGTTTGATTTAAGTTGAATAAGAAAATAATTAATTGTAGGAAGAATCCATGGTTCTAAGTATATAGGACAGATAACGAATATTATTTCCGCTTGCGTTTCGGAGATGGAGTATATTTTCGCTTTTTACGGCTATGTGATTCACTATATTTCGCCGTTTCCATATATTTTCTTCTGAGTTTAGCTTTAATTTGTTCATCAGTTAAAGGCAGCCAATATATACACGGTTCAGCGACTGTCTTACGGAATAATGTGTCCAGCAGAGCGGCTTGTCCGGAGCACTGATAATTGTCAGATTCCATATCCGAATCGGAATGTACAGCGGGGGTCTCTTTTGATTCTCGCGGTTTTTTGGGTTGAGGGGGTGCTGGAGAGGGGGGAGTAGGGGCAGGCCGCTTAATTGAGGTTTTATTTTCCGAACTTTTCGGTTTTTCTTGTTTTATTTTTGGCTTTTCTTCCGTCAATTTAGTTTGTTCTTCTTTAACTTTGACTGAAGGTTCAATTGGTTTGGAGGGCTTTGGTGCACTCTCTACTGCTAAAGTCGGTTCTGTTTGTTTAATTTTAGTCTGTGTGGTCTCTTTAGATTTATGAGTACTCTCTTTCTTAACTGTTACATGTTGTTTCTTCTCAGTTGAAGGACCTGTGATAGAATGTAATATAAATTAATAAAATCTACAAGGATAAAAATGAACTTTGTACAGAGAAACCGAGGACCGGATTGGGACCGGGCAAGCAATTTATGGGGCCAAAAAAATAGCTAACAACAATCTATAAATAAAATAAAATGTGTGAAAACATATAGGGGAATGTCTGTAAGTACTGTTATACAGGACTGAAATGAATAATCGAAATGTACCGAACGAACATTCATTCGATTTGATGATCAAGCATTAAATCAAATTTAAGACTCAAATACATTGAAAAATTATTGTGTATGTTACAATAATTTAATCATACTTACAAAGTGTACAAGACACAAAAATAGATACAAAAAGATAGGAATTTATATTTAAAATCTCTCCAACTACGTGAACATATCATATTGTTGTTTAAAAGTAGTAAACGTACGTATATTTGTTCAATCATTTCGAACGAATATTCGGTATAATCGTTTTTTAGCACTACTGTTATGGTATAGTTGGTCAAGCCGGACGAAATTTGTCATAATTTCCGTTCACAAACATTAGGTAACCTTCCAAGGAGGGGTGGGGGTTAACCAATGTGTGACAGACCATCCTTTTTATATTACTAAATGGGGAAAAAAGCGTGACATGTGGGATGTCTAATTTTCGGGAATTTTGCCTTATGTAACATATGAACGGCCGCTTATAAATATACTAAGTTATTAGCACAGATTGATTACACTCCTCACCTGTGCTTCGTTCCTCAATAGGTTCATTAGTTGTTTTTTCTTTCTTAACTTTCTTCGAAACTTCTTTAGTCTCTTTATGTTGTTCAGTATCCTTAGATTTATCTTTCTCACGAATAACTTTATCTTTAATCTTCTCCTTCTCCTTTGGCTTATCCTTTTCTTTCTCCTTTGTTTTTTCCTTTGCTTTCTCCTTTGTTTTTTCCTTTTCTCTTGGTTTCTCTTTTTTCTCCTTCTCTCTAACTTTATCCTTTTCCTTCACATTTTCCCTTTCCTTACCTTTATCTATTCTCTGTGGCGGTGTACTCTGTTTCTCAACAATAATTTCCTGTTTAGTTTTATCTAAAATACCATGAGTGATGCCTAAACCCGTTAATTCATTAAAATTTTCTATACTAAGAAATGAAAAATTCAAATTTTTTGGATTAATAGAAGGCCACCTTGCTCCGTGTAATGCATTTCGCGCTTTTTCGCACGATTCGATGTTCTGATACACACAGCAGCACTGCGTCTTGTTCTTGTCGGTCCAGAAATAATGATGCGGCGTATCTATAAAGAAATAAAGTAACTTATTTAGAGGGATTAATATTTAGCGCCTAAATTTATACCTCTAAATCAAATATTCTAGATCAGAAGGATTATTCAAAATTCAGTAGACTCTCATTAATATGAACATCAGGGAGGGAACAATAGAAAATTGTATTAACCAGAGTCACTCATATTTTACTAATAAACAATTTCTTGGAAATATTGATTAAATTCATATGTATCGTATTTTTGCTGATAAATTTTAGAGGGTTTGCTTGAAACCATTAAACGAAGATACTAGATATTCAGTCAAAAATAATTATTTTCGTCCAAATGTAATTGAACATTCTTTCGGATTCAAAATGAACCATACCGGACATTATCATACATTATGGAATGGACAAAATGCTATCCTGGTACTACGACAAAACGAGCGCGTTCCTTATTAAATTTCGGACAGAAATGGGAGCGCAAACCAAAATTAGGAACGCCTAATGTTCTAACAGTACATACATACCTGTCCCTAGAATAAGAGGACCATACAGATATAGCATGCTCTTCAACTGTTGCTGTGTAAACGGCCGCACAAGATTCTGTATACGGGCAATACGCGTGGCTGCTACATCAGAAGCTAATGGCGGTACTACTGGCGGAATAGGATATTCACTATGACCTCCATCTATTGTTAATGGCCGCGAGTCCTGTGTGTAGCTAGATAGGGAGCGTTTCAATCCGTTAGTGCTGTGGAGAGAGGACTGGCTCTCCTGTCTCCTTCTGGTTTCAAGCTCTCTGCGAGCACGCTCCACCTGAATGGGAGAGAATAAGTATAAAGCGTATAAGTATTATACTCATTATATAATACGTATTAAGCGAGATTGCTTCATGTATTATTAAACATATTCTTATGTGGCAAATAATGTACAATAATCAGTTTAATATGAAAGCTAACTTAATTTACAGTTTTAATAATCTTTTCCCTTCATCATGCAATGAAATATCACCTTCTAAATAATTAATAATTTAATTATTTAGTTCTATGTTCAATACATAAGTACTAGGAATGGGACCAGATGCGTAGGCACTGGTAGATTTTGGGTGCGGAATTTTCGCACTATAGTATTATTACTTGTGGGCATTTTTGTGGGCACAAACTTTTAGGGTATGGCGTGTGCCCCTGGCTACGCCTCTGGATGGGACGCAGCTGCATGATTTCTCAACTCCGCATTCATATTCGAACCGGCGGAGTTTAAAAATCTCACATCTGCCTAACATCCGTCCACAGTGGCTGGAAATGGCAATTTAGGTCGATTAGATATTTAGATGCAATATAGACTATCAAAATGTATTATCAACTTATAGGATATCGATAGCTAGGATTCGAATGGTCTGATTTATTTTACTGTATGGCTTCAACTGTATTAATTATGACGTCAATGTAATTATTGTGTGAAAAATTTTATGAGACAAAATATTTTTAAAAATACAATACAAATAAATAGTCATAAACATGTAGAACACACTGAGGGAAAATTCTGAGATCAAATTGTATTTTATATTTATTTATTAATACAATCCATGCAACCTTGGTGGTCGTCATTTGTGCATCGTAGTAACGAGTTTACTAATTGGTCTTGAAGGGAAAGATCTTTAAATTGTTCGTTTGAGGTGGAACTTAATTTTGGGGCTGTGCTAATTCGATATCTAAGCAATACAGGATCACTCTGAGTTGTTAGCCTGACAAGAACGTCCTTGATGTTGCTTTCAAAAGATAGCTTTCTAGCCAAACTCTCCCTGTATTTTCGCACATACTTGTTTAACGCCTCGAGGCCTTCCTCAGAGAATTTTTTAAGTCCATATCCATTATTGTATGTAGCGATAAGTTCTGGTGAATGAGCCAACAATTTGTGAAGTGAAGGGGTAATATTGACCCAATTGAATTTTAAAACTATTAATTCGTATGTGGTTGTACAAATATCTGCTAACCGGGTTGTATCCACCTTATGAGTACTGTTGAACACTCTTAGAATAGCTGAGAGATTATTGCACAGGATTTTGACGATTTCTTTATCTGCTTCACTTATCGTAGACGTAGCCCAGTTAATGAAGTCTCTTTTGTTGGAGAAACAGTTCCTTGCAACATTTCCGGTTGTAGTGGTTCCACCATCACAAGAAGGGAGATCAATTTGCAGCCCTGTTTTCTCGTACAACAAGGATCTGATTCTCTTCATAGAATTTTGAATATGTTGAGATGTTGGAGACCATTTTTTTAATCCGGCATCAAGGTGATAAATAAGCAGCATCAGCCACCTGAAAACACATAAATAGCTATGCAGAGGTGATGCTGAGAGTATATCCTTGTTCGATGTCGGAGGATGTGTTAAACCAAACCTGGAGTTTGAATCAAGTTTCAAAAATTCGGTAATTTCAACGTCGTTAAAAATAGATATTGCATCTTGAATTTGTCGATTAATAGGATAGCAAGATCTAATCAATTCAAGGTCTTTAAGTTGCAAGTGAGTTGCTGTACACAACTGACATGAAGCACCGCCTGCGCCGCTCAGTATTTTGGACATTTTTCCATCGAACATAGTTCGGCTTATTTTAACATGACAATGTCCATCTGCTAACTCGATCTCATCTGTTTCCAAAAGATTCGTAGGAGTATTTATGAATTCTTTCATGAGAAATTCGACGTTTTCATGATTTTCACTCTTCGCTAGTAAAAGTACAGGGCGTGTGGTGAATGGGGAATTGGGAATTAAGTTAGACCAGATAATATTCTTTGCACAATCCTTAATTGTAAGAGGCTTAAAGGCATACAGAATAAAGCTTTTCGTTGTGAAATTAGGATCATTATTTAATTGATTATATATTCGATGACTGCCCGAACCATCTAAGCCATCAGCAATCTCAAATTCAATTGGATATTGTTGGGAATTTAGTTCCATTGTTTGCAAAATCCTGTCCGCGGTATGTTTGACTATTTCAAAATAAGAATGAGTGACACCAATATTCTGCCCTTCCCTGTGTATAAATTTAATTTTTGGAGTTAGGGCTATTTGTGATCTAAAAAGAGCAATGTGATCGTAAGATGGAAAGATTATACCTTCTGGTTTGCACAGCTTTCTGATATTCGAATATTTTCGTTTCCCAATTTCTAGAATGTCGAGCAAAAATGCAGACTTATCAATAGGCAATTGCTTGTATGAATTGGAGAAGGTGCCTGTTTGTAATATCTCGGTGCAAACTTTGGATACTTTCCTGTCGTGTACAATGGTAGAAATTAATTTGAGGGCGAGGCTTGCAATGTCTTTCTCCTCTACCCTTTCACGATCAGCAATATAGCGTATATGTTGCAACAAGACTGTTAATCTGGACCTTTGGGATTCATATTGTAATTCAGTTATATGTTTTCTGGGGACAAATGAACTTTCTTCAGTAAAAATACCGGCACATTTCAAGCAAACTGTCTTTTTTTCGCAAATGCAAGTTTCGCATAAAGTGGTCGTGATAGAGTCGATAGTTGATTGGCTCACTATTGAAAATGACTTGCTTCTTGTAAGGAATTTCTGGTCTCGTTTTGCTACTTCCTCAAATGGTTGGCAATTCCAATCTTCAAGCGTTTGATTTTTGACATTTGTAGTCCTTGTCAATTTAATTCGCCCAAATTTCCTTTTCAGAGATTGAAAGGTGTCTTCATCAAGATCGAACGTTTCGATATAGTTTCGAGCAGCATTAGAAGGGTTTTCACTCTTTGTAAGAAGTGTATAAGCCTCATTATTATTCATCTTTTATAATATAATGTAACAAATTGGTATAAAAAGTAACAATATTAATATAATAAGAAATCTTGAAATGGGACTTTTTGTCCGATTTTTGTTTTTCGGAACTTTTAGGTGTCTAGAAAGTATGTTCGCGCAATTTCGGGGGCCTAGAAAGGCTTTATAATTCAAATTAACCCTATAAATATTGTTTAAAACATATAGGCAAGTTCGCACTCCTGTGCCCTTTTAAGATTCTACGGGGGTATATATATCTACATTATATTTCAATATAGAATTGTATGGTAATTTTGAAGCAAATGGAATGGAACAGTAATTTCAAATAAAAGGAGCACAACCCGCAAAATATATTTATGATGGTTATATCATTAGTTTATTAACACTGTTCGTTCATTCTGTACATATTCTCTAAGCATGAAGAATTGTAATGAGTGAACGAATAGTATGAATTTTGAAATCAAATTACAAATCAAAAACCAGCATGACGTCAATTCACCTATAACTCTTGCAAATGTTGATGGATCCAGTTCATTTTTTGAACAGCGAAGTTTGAGAATATGGTGAACCTATATACTTAAAAGCATTCAAATCTAAGTAGATAGATTTTTTACCTAATCGACCTATTCCTGCCACTGTGCCGTCCCATCCCTATTAAATTAATTTTATCCAATATACGATTAAATATATTTCCAGCATTGTTTCTCCAAGTATTTTGATGTTTGATTACTGATTATTAGTTTATAGATTATTGTTTAGTATAGATTATATAAAGTTGATTAGTAATTAATACAGTAGTATAGTAGTTTCTTATATGGTACTAAATATAACTACAGAGTACTATTATATAGTATATGCAAGCCATTTTGTTTGAGCTCCGCATCCGCATACGCTTTCGCGGATGCAAAGAAAAAAATTCCGCATCAGTATCTGAATCCCAGGTTATACCTTACTTACAGTAAAATCATACCAAAGTGGGTCAGGTTGTACAATACTTATATAAGTATTGTACAACTTCACCCACTTTGGTATGATTAATGCTGCGTTATGGCATGACATTACCACTAACCTCGATTCTCTGTATCTCCCTTTCCCTCTTCTTATCCTCCCATTCCCGCTCTGGATCAATATCTCTCGAGGTGAACACAACAGAGCTCGAGCTAGAGAGCGTGTTCTTAATCTCTTGGTACATACGCCGATGTCTCTGTGTAGATTCTCTGTCGCGTGATATTGACATATTGAGACCTATACAATACATACAATCATGAAATACCATATATTTTACTATTCCAAAGATCGTGATCATGCAGTGTAAGTCAGAAAAAAAACGTAATAAAAGACAATGGATAAACCCTGAACTTTTGAATCCAGCCTTACATAAGAATATGAACTAAATAATATTTCTCTAAATCCATTTATAATATGATAAGCGATAATTTCATTATATAATTATTTATCCCTAGGTGGTCCCAGGAAAGTGAAAGTGAAACTGAAAGTTAATTCAGTTTCAATTGAAAGTGAAAATGGGGTATTTTCTATTTATACCTTGGACCCCAAGTCATCCCCAGGATAACGATATAACTTATTAAAATTAACCATGATTACCAAATGGAAATACTTGTATGAATAGAGCTCAAGCTGAGTAGAGCAGTCTTTAGTATGTAAGGCACTGAAAAGGTTTTTTATCAGTTCCTAAATTGAGTATAATGAAAGCAGCCAGGCTTTTTTAGCTATTAGAAATAACTGAGCTCTATATACGGTAAGTACAGTAGACTCCGGTTAATAAGAGTCAATGGTTAAATGGGTCTCCCGCTTAATTGGCTCAAACTACCTTCGCCAAAATTTACCCAATTAAGCGGAGTCGACTGCATTCTCTTCCCATTTTTAATTATAATCTGTAACTCAATCCTATTCAAAATTCCTCACCCCCTATATAACAGAACATATAAATAACCCACCTTAAAAATTACCTGATCTAGAAGTCTTTTTAATTTTACGGTCTTCAAATTCGCGAGATTTATTGGCTGCAAATGAGTTTTTAGTTAGAATCTCTCTCAAGTCTTTATGCGTGTGATGCTCTAAATGTTTCGAAATTCCGCGTTTTTTATCACGAGATGACTCATCGAGTTTTCTCGAGCTTCTATGTGAAGTGGAGTGTGACTTGTCTTTATTAATTTCTCGTTGTTTGTTTTCTTTGTCAGAGAGTTCAGCGATTTGTTCGTTATTTCCATTTTCTTTTGTATCAAAAGATGGACCTTGTTCTCCGACTAAAAATAAATAACTAACTAACAAACTTTTAAAAATTTTGCTAGATAATTAATAATTTAGACTTATAAACTAAACTTGTACGCAGAGGGTCCGACATAGGCGTCAAGTTTTGGAATATACAATCAAAGATGGGGGGGCCCACTGGTAGGTTTGCTAAATGTTTCCAGATTTGTTTCTTCAGAAACAAAATCATCAAAAGGATCACTTTCATATAAAAATTAAATCCACCGAAAGGTCCGGGAGGTCGCTTCCAGTGACCCCCCGCCCCCCCAAAACCCCCAAACTTGGCGCCTATGGGGTCCGAATAGATCGGAATCCTTATCCATATTCAGTTCATAATCCATCTCATCTAGATTTAAAATTTAAAATCCGTTCCAAAATCCGTAAATTACGGATTTGATGGATTTGGAAACCGTCAGATCCATCCGGACCCTATCCTCTGTCCATAGCTGATTTTCAAATCCGTTCGGATTTCACAATCCATTCGAAATTCCAAAATCCATACGATTTCAAAAACCATACGGAATTGCATATACATACCAGGGCCGACGGAAGTGGTCAGGCCATGGCCTGACCACTCTTACGTCACTACTTAGGCCAGCAAGCCATGGCCTGACCACTTCATAACTGCTTCCGCCGGCCTGCATACAGATTTCTAGATCCAATTCATCCAAATGGTTGGTTAGAAGTATTTCTAGTAAGTATTATATGTACATAGTCTACTCCGCTTAATTGGGAGTCGGGACACGTTTGTTTCAGAGATCTTGTCCCAATTAACCAAAAATTTTGCATAATGTAGTGATCTAGAGCAATTTACAATAATTTCAGGTTTCAACCTGTTATAACAATTCCTCCATTACCTGCGAACCCTTGAGGCTTCTCACACCCATAGTATGAGCCCTAAAATCTTGTGGACCGTTGGAACTATCAGTAAACCGCAAGGTCATAATCTCTGGTAAATTACGATTTTACGGAAATCAATAAGACAATAAACCCTATTTAAATATATTGTTATACCTTTATCAGAATTGATCAAGATTATTAGAGTTCGTTCTATCAATATGAATTTTCTATTGAGCGAGTACCAATTTTAACCCAAATTGTTTAGGATTGTCCCGATTAACCGAAATTTTTTAGTATTTGCTCTTATGGAAAAGATTTGGTTATTGGGGAGTTGTCCCAACAGGGTTCTCGCAAGGATTTTTCGTTGTAAGGGTACATGAGTGTGAGATAATACTTAATGTCAATGATTTAATGAAACCTTCAAATAATAATATTGACTCAAAGGGTACATGCCCACACACAACATGTGAATAAAGGGTACAATAGCTTTCAAGAAGGGCATGTACCTTTTGATAGAGGCCTAGCGAGAACACTGTGTCCCAATTAGGCGGAGTCTACTGTATAATAAATTTAGAAGGTACTGCTGTATGACGGTTTACTTAATTTTATTACCAAAACAATAATTAACCATGGATACTTTCTATCCATGACGGTTTACTTACCGTCTTTGCAATGGCTTCACACTTTATACTTCCTATTACACATCCAGCACTTATAAGGATTCACATCTCAAATTCTAATTGGAAAATGTCATTATGGCCCAAAATATCTATTGCTAATATGGAAATTATTACTGTGCATGGCCTACTTAATATACGGCTAGATATGTCACCGAGAAGGCCATAAAACGAGAAGGCCAGTTTCAAATTTTCATTTTAGGATAAACTATGCCTCCTATTGTTGTTATTTGGGTTGTATATGGGGTAATCAACCATTGCGAGTTCATTAGAACCACTTTTGAGAATCTCAGATTTGTGGTTAAGCTGTTTAGGCGCCATTTAATGATGACACCACAAGTATACAAAAATGTAAAATTCGAGTCTAAAGAACTGCGAGAAAATGAAAATAATTTGCTAATATACTTAGAATACATTTTCCGAATATATAATGAGAATGAATATATATAAACCAGCAATTATAAACGTTTTATGTACAAAAATAGTAAGTTTTAATTCGGATACTTACTTGTATTTTAGCATGTGGTTGCTTAATAATTTTTAAATTTTTTTAAAATGTCGCCATTTTGTGATTTAGTAGTCTTTGGGGTATGAAATATATCCCTATATTAGTATTCCTATTATAAAATTATTAGAAAATAGGAAGAAACTGAAATTTATGATATTTGAAATTTTTTTCATTTTACCATAAATTGTTACCGTCATCATTAAATTGCGCCTAAACAGCTTAACCACAAATCTGAGATTCTCAAAAGTGGTTCTAATGAACTCGCAATGGTTGATTACCCCACATACAACCCAAATAACAACAATAGGAGGCATAGTTTATCCTAGAATGAAAATTTGAAACTGGCCTTCTCGTTTTATGGCCTTCTCGGTGACATATCTAGCCGTATATTAAGTAGGCCATGTACTGTGCCGACTATACTATAGTATAGTGGCCCAGTATTGGTCTTAGTGCTTTGGTAAATTATTATTATTATTAGTCCGTAGATCCTCCACAGAACAGAGTTTTATTAACTAAGAACTGAAAATTTCCAGAGCTTTTTACGAGTCACTTGATTGACTCGATGACTCGCGAGTCACCACGAGTCATCGAGTCAGACTCGGTGACTCGAGTCACTGAATTTTATCACGAGTCAAATGACTCGGTGACTCATGAAAAGTCCTGAAATTTTCAGGACAGGTGTCTCATGGGTTACAGATGTGCACCTGGGGTCACGATTTTTTATCACATTTTTTTGGACACATTTTTGCACCTATTTAATGCTAGAAAAGGAACAATAAATAGTACCCGAATAATAAATATATATGCATTCGATAGAGGATTTAATTCCTTTCAGTGCACGAATTTTCAAAATAAAACTCAAGACATCTATATGAAAATGTGGGAAGCAATTCAACAACTATATCCACCACTGGACCACCAGCACAACCAACTCATCTGTTGATGGATTTTGAAAAGGCAGCAATAAATAGTTTTCTTCATTACTGGCCACATACCATTGTGAAAGGTTGTTTCTTTCACTTAACCCAAAATATTTTTAGAAAGGTATAAAGCGAAGGACTTCAAAATGAGTACCAACAAATCCAGACTTTGTGTTGCAAGTGAAACTTTTACCAGCTCTTGCATTCGCACCACCATTTGATGTTCAAACACTCTTCCCGGTTGTAGTTCAAATCTTCCCATGCCAGTTACTGAAGGTTTGGTTCTGTATTTCGAACGTACATACATTGGAAGAACCCTCCCGGGTGGTGCATTTCAACAACCCATATTTCCTATTGCAATGTGGAATTACCATTAGAAGCACTTGCAGGATACCCCAGAACAACCAATGCAGTGGCGGCCTGGCGCCGCTCTTTCAATTCTACTGTTGGTTGTCATCATCCGACTATTTGAAAATGTATACAAGCATTAAAATTGGAACAGGGCATTGTAGAAGTAAACAAATGAAATTCCTAGCAGGGGAGAACAAAGCGGATCAAATGGCAACATAAGGAAGAAACACTCAAGAACATAATCCAGGAATACTTAAATCGCACAATGTTGGAATTTTTGAAGGGTATTGCTTATCATATAGGAATGGATTGGATACGTATACCGACAGTTCGAGATACGACATTTCGATACGTGTTATGGAATAATATAAATTGCTTAATGAACTTGAATAAATTTAAATAATATGATTGAATGCAATTAAGATAATAAAGATTAAATATTTTATATACGTATATAGTTAAATCCGGTATCCCCTTGCAAAGACGGTAAGTAAACCGTCATGGATAGAAAGTATCCATGGTTAATAATGGTTATAGTAATAGAGGTAAGAAAGCTGTCATGGTAAGTAAACCGTCATACAACAGTACAAAGAACATTCTCAATCCATATTACTATTATGGGTTTTTAGATAAATCCGTTCCAAAATCCGTAAATTACGGATTTAATGGATTTGGAATCCGTCAATTCCGTAAATCTGTAATCTATCCGGACCCTGTGCTTGTACGCCAATAATTAGAACCAAATATTTTAAATAGATACTTTATGAAACTGAGCTCTATTATAAACATCGAAATTATTTTTCTAAGCTTTTGGCACAGATAAATTAAAAGTTTTCCTTATGGAAAAAAGTTACCAGTAACTGAGTTCATAAAAGATTCCCTTAATTAATCGGATTTGTATTAATTCTATTGCAAATTAGATTTGGTACGAATATCGGTATATATTGTCCCCGTTAACCGAAAATTTGAGTGTAAACTGTATCGGGATACATTGGTTCATGGACATTATCCACTTATGAAAAGTCTACTCTATACCTTTCTGTTTTGTATTAATTCCATCTGTGTTAGGGAATTCCTGTTCGTCCTCCATTCCACTGGTGAATATCTCAATTCTATCTTCCTGCCCTACAGCTGTTGAGTTGTCAATAGTTTGATTCTGTTCTCCTTCATTGTGAGATTCTACTGCAGTACTTTGAATAGCAACTGCTGTATCATGTGCTACACTTATCTCTGTTATAGAGTGAATAACATCTGCTACACCCATTACTGTCGTAGAGTGAATAACAACAGCTGCTGTATCAGTTGCTACACATGGTTCTTTTGCAGAATTAATAGCCGCAGGGACAGGGGTAGTTGATGTGGGTTCCTAAATTAGCACCTCGTTAGTACAACACCAGGGGACCTGTCAAATATGTTCACCCGTGAACTACGGTTCACCTTATCCGGAATTTGTATTAATCAAATTATCAATTTTGTATTAACTGTGTTGTGTAGTGTTCGTACTAACGAGGTTCTACTGTACGTATTTATATAAGTATATAGTACTTATAGAGATACATTCGACTCTGCTTAATTCAGATACCAACATAATAATGGATACAAACTACCGGAGTTAGCCTGTCTAAATTAAGCATAGTTTTCGAATGTATAACAGAAATTCTCATGTACTGTCGACTCCGCTTAATTAGGTCACTTTGGTCCGAGGGCAGTTTCACCCAAGTTAAGCGGATAACCCAAATAACCAGTGGCTTAATTAAGTGGATATAATTATTCAGTGATGATCGCTATCAATAGTAATGGACTTACTGTTATTTTCCTACCAACTTATGACAATGATTTGCTATAGAGAATATATGAAAATCAGAAAATCTATTTTAATCCAACTTCTTATACAAAACTACGAGTACTCTAACCAATACCCAAATTTCCTATCAAACTCTTATTATGACACATGTCTGACCTAAAAGGAAGTTTTCTGTCTCGGTGGCTTCATTATTAATGTAAATCGCAAAAATTCAATAAACATACTAAATACCTAGAGGCTAGAGATTGTGAAAACTCCAAGCTTTAGAGGTAGGTATACACTCAATAAACTAACTTACCTGAATACTAATATTATACTCTACAGATTCAAATGAGATTGGTTGAGAGGTTTCGTGCTCACACAGGGAAACAGACGAGTATTCAAGTAGACTAGTGTTATCCAGTGAGGTTTGCGTTAGAGGTTGTGTAGGGTCTGTAGTATATGTGTCTATGAGTGTAGGAACAGAAGGAGTGTTGTTATTGTCTTGTGATTCAGCATTGCTAGTCATAACTCTATAAGAAATACAGAAATTAATAAACAAGTTATTTGTTAATATGGAAATGTTCAATGTCCATGGTTAATGAAATACAGTAGAACCTGTATATAACGGCCACTTAGAATAGGCCCACATGACTTCCCATATTATTATCGTATTTCATGAGTCACGAAATTACAACTAGAATCAGTCACAGTGTCTGACTCAATGAGTCGTGGTGACGAGTAATTAGATGACTATTTAAAAGCCCTGTTAATAGGCTGTTATAATTAGCCAGTGTTAATTTATAGCGATCAAGTGTATGTACATATAACGGCCAATTTTTGGGCAGTCCCTTGGGTGGCCGTCATTAACAGGTTGTACTGTATTAAGCAAATTATACTCCACGGATCGGGACTACGTCAGCCCTAATCGCTGGAATGGAACATTTAATTATTTGTTTCATAAACCCTGAACCAATTAAGTAAATCACATTAAAATAAAATCCTAACTTGATCCATCCTTAGTGCCATAGCTTCGTGTCGTAATTATTTTTCGAAGACTAAATTTTGTGACAGGCTTATGTTAAAAATCGCCCTTTTTAGATAATTTTACTCTCTTCTATGAAGTTCAGATAGCCATAGAAAAGGCAGAATCAAATCAATAGAAAAATATTTTTTAACATTAGTTTGTCAGAATTTTTAGTTTAAAATTTTTTATCACAATGGGAGTTGACAGGGACAAGGCTGTTTGTTGGCACAAAGGTGAAGCAAGTTATGCGAGCATTGGGTTTGCATGTGATTAAGAATAAAAATCGAAAATGAGCCGTTTCGTTATAGAGAATAGGGAGGCCAAATGGGTGCTCGCCGTTAAGTAACGCAAAATTCCCCAAATTAGACACCATGCACCACTTTTCCGGGCTTCCCCATGTCTCACTTTTTTTAATAAATTTTGAAATACAAAAAGGATGGTCTGTTACACATTTGCCCCTTGGAAGCGTTTCGCAACGTTTGCAATCCTCCTAAGTTATTAGTAGTGTTAATAATTAATAGGGAAATATAATGTAACAAATTTGCCTCAGCATAATATTACTAGTTAACACTAATAATTTTGATTCAGACTCTTGTCGCATCTAAAAATTTCAATGAATTAATGAAATTGTCTTTATGAAAAGTATTATGATGCTAATTAATTTCTCAAGGGTCAATTAGATGCCCTACAATTCGCTAAAGTCAAAGGGCTCTCCGTCCCTCAATTCGAAACAAATTTGTCTCAATTAAGCCGAGCCTGAATTTCGTATTACGAACACAGTAATGTAAAAATTTATTGTGGTTTCCCCCAATTACGACGTTATGAGAAATATATAAAATAATAAAAATCAATTAAATATTAACAAAATCTATAAAAATAATAAAAATATACATCATCAAAATAAATTGCAAATAAAGAGCCAAGACAAATAATCAAAGGGGATATCATAGTACAAAATAGAAGGGCTAATTCAACTTATGTATAGAGCATTAATGTTCGAGTAATTTAGCGTAAATGACTTCAGATCGTTTCTTCACCAAAAAATGCAAAGAAATACCAATAGCTCCTGCTACAATTAACGTAATAATACAGGTGACTACACCCGTTATCACACACCATTTCACTATTTCTCCACGGTCTCCATCTGTATTAGGTACAGGTGTTTTAGGTGGAGTATTGGGTGAGTAAGATGAGGACGGAGACGGCTGCCGGGAAGAGGTAGCTGTAGGAACAGCTGTTGAGTTTATGGAATTCTTTGAAGTAGAAATGCTGACAGAAGATTTAGTTGAGGTAGAGTTGGTTATGATGGAAGAAGAAGAAATAGAATTCATAGAAAATGGCATCAAGGTGAAACTGGTGAGTGTAGTACTATTTGTACTTTTCCCCTGTATTTGTGGTAGGAGAATTAAAACTGTAATCTGAAATAGAATTAGGATATACAGAGACATTTGGTAGTGAGTTGAGGCAATAAGATATTTCTATATAATTGCAAAAAAGTTATTTAGACATGTGTTATCAATACTTTAAATTTCAAGAATGGGCGTCAAAAGAAAAAAAATTGGGTCGAAAGTGTAAAAAAATGCAATATTATTTAACTGCTAAAAATAGGGCCTTTTCTTGCCTCAAAAATAATTCTAGGCAAATTGCTGAAGAAATTAAATCTTGTTTTTATAATAATTCCAAAGATACAAATTTCAATATTAAATATTAAATAATTTATATGTAGACCGTCTATTTCTAGACCAGGTTTTCTTACATATAAATTAGTTATAGACGGTCTACAAATTTTTAACTTCGTTTGATGGGCTTTTATAAACCGTAAGAGATAGACGGTCTATATATAAGGAAGCTCATTAAATATCCCCCAATTACTTGGTACTCATAAAGAATCTGTGTGGACATGTGGCTATTGTGCAGGAAGCCATAAAGATACGGGATAAACGCTATAAAGTGAACCCCGCGTATTTGGCGGGTTATATAATTATATAAATATATTATAATAAATCAATTAAAATTAACAAGAATTTGAAAAGGAATAATTATACTTTAGAAACTGTTAGAATATAGTATTTTGAATGGTCTAGCGATATAACCAGATCTTATACATAAATTGAACTGTAACATGACTCCTAAAACATTGTCTTGTGATTATAGGAGGAGTCCAAACTACCATGAGTATATATCTATTATTAGTCATGACTCATTAGTTAGAAAATATAGTTTGTGTCAAACCAGCGATAATGTATTATAATCCGGCCCAGCACAGGTTGTTAGTATAATCGCACGGGGCATCCCCCGGATTTATACTAAAATCTCCTCCCCTGCCCCAGGCTGGCCAGATCCTGCGACCGCCCCTGGTTTGGTAGTGTGCTTTGGGTCGTTATCATGTACCAAAACCACTCACAGCCTGAAAACTGTAGCTTGCTTTATCAAATGCCCCTCTAGTATATTCATAAAGAGAGCTGTTGTGAGTATTTATTGGAAATCCAGAGCGGAAACGTTCCTACTGACGATAAGCTGCCCAAATCTTGATTTTCTGGGTATGTTTCACTGTTGTTCTCAGCCTCTCAGTACCCTACTTGGTCCACATGCGAATTCCAACGTGAGATCGAAATCTCGGCCTCGTCGAAAAATATAGCATGTTGCCAGTCTTTACGAAGATATTTCCCTGTCCATTCTAGTCCTGCAATACGAATTTTCTCAAATAGTAAAGGAATGGGGCTAGGTATGGCTTTTTGGCTTAGTATATTTTAACTTCTTCAAAGCACGCGCAACCGTATTCTTTGAGGTGTAACCACTCTAGCGGATCCAGAAATATCCCAAGAAATTAAGTGAGCGTAGCGAGCGACTTGTAAAGTTGTTTGGGGGGTTGCCTCCAGAAATTATTTGACTTGTATATTATAATTCTAGATTCAACTATATACTACTACTGTATTTCTCGGTCAATTATCCGATTCGGGCAACCAATTATCCGATTCGGGCAACCAATTATCCGATTGGGTCAACCAATTATCCGATTCGGGCAACCAATTATCCGATTGGGTCAACCAATTATCCGATTCGGGCAACCAATTATCCGATTGGGTCAACCAATTATCCGATCGGAATTACTTTTGATTTTCATTGGTTTATCTATTTAGGATACTGGGTTGATATGTATAAAACAAAGTAATACGAAATAAATATATTCCTAAATATTCAATATTCATCATAAATTATGGCTTCGAGTTCATACGATGCAGGACAACACTCTGCCACATCATCTACAGTTGCTATTTCACGAGGTAGGAGAGCAATTTCAAATGAATTACGGCAAAGACTTATCGGTGCCCACGAGTCGGGAGTAACCTATAAACAGATGACCAGATTGTTTGGCGTTAAGAAGGATACCGCTTACAGAATTTGTAGCACCAGACAATATTCTACCAAACTTCGCGGTGGTCCAAGAGGAAAAAAGTTGGACGAGGATTCGAAAAGTCTTCTCTTAATTTCCATTGAAGCCCGTCCCGATATCACTCTTGGCGAGATGAGAAATAAACTAATTCTCGAACGAGGGATAACTGTTTCGATATCTACAATCGCTCGGTGTCTTGAAGGATGCTTAATTACAGTAAAAAAACTTGAATTACTTCCGAGTGTACGTAATTCACCGGCAAACAAAGATTGTAGAAGAACTCATGCTCTATGGTTGCAAGAACAGCATGAAATAGGAGCAAGATTCTGTTACGTTGACGAGTGTGGATTTGGCTTATATACCGCTCGGAATCGTGGTCGATCAATTCAAGGATTGCCAGCTCGAAGGGTTGCTGACAATCAACGAACTCCCCATGTCACTCTGATATGTGCTATCTGTCCAGGTGTTGGACTCGTCCATTCAAAGATCCTATTCGGAGGTGCTAAACAAACACATTTTGATCAATTTATAAGTGAATTATTCCATCTCTCGTTTGGTTTGGCATTGGAACCAAGTAGCTCAGTTGACACGGCATTTATCGTACTTGACAACGCTCCTTGTCACCGTGGGATTGAAAATAGACTTGAAGCTTCTATCCCTTCACACATCGAATTGAAACGCCTCCCTCCATACAGTTGCGAGTTGAATCCGATTGAGTTGTGCTTCCAAAGTCTAAAATCCTATATAAAACGAACTCTCAGCGCTCAAGGACCAATTATACCAATTGAGGGCCAAACTATGGTAAGTGCAAGGAGAGATAAACTATTGCAATTATGCCCAAATGCTTTGGCTCAAATTACTCCAGCAACTTGCCTGAATTCGTTCTACCATGTATTGACAGCAACAGTTCCGAGAGCAATACGCCTTGAAAATCTCTAGTAGCTACATTATCCAATATATATATCCAATAAATCACTTTATCCTATATTAATTAACTGCATTCATTATCACTATTATATCAAATATATCACTATAATTGTTGATTGCTTGAATCGGATAATTGGTTGCTCGAATCGGATAATTGGTTGCCCGAATCGGATAATTGGTTGACCCAATCGGATAATTGGTTGCCCGAATCGGATAATTGGTTGCCCGAATCGGATAATTGACCGAGAAATACAGTAGTATCATTATTATTATCTCGGGTTGATGCCAACGAAAGAAAGTGACAGTAACTGGTTACAGTTACTGTAGTGTCACGAGTGCATTGACTTTACTAGATCTCGAAGGGGGAGCCAAGCAGGGACGTTGCCAGGATTTTTCACCTATGGGGGGCATAGAAATTGCCTGGGGGGGGGGGGCAAAAAGCATTTTATTGGTGTTAAATCTAGCAGTTGACGTTACCAAAAACTAGGCGATAAAGATGAAGCTTTCTAGTTTAATGTCCTGCAAAGTATGAAAAGTAGCTACAAAAATCAATACATTAACAAGAATTTTGCAACCCCAGCAGATACTACAGCTTAACTACTAGCTATAATGACAGTAAAAGTCAATTTTGACAGATAACAGGTCTAAAGTAAAGTTGTATTGAGTTTGTAAACAGTTGATTAGAAGTTAGACCAAAAGTTGCCAAAATAGCTAGGAATATCCTACAAGGCGATCTAGATTGCTAACAGTCCATTCCTGTCAACCATACAGGGATTTCAACCATTTTGAATGTTCTGTCCAAGAGTACAGGGATGTAATAAATTTGTATATGGATTACTAGTTTGGATAAATTATTGATTGTTTGTCGAATAATACATAAAAAATGCCTAACCCTAAAATGTAGCATTTTGTTTTGTGTAAATTAATACCCTATTCAAGCGTACAGGGATTTCTGTGCGAACTATATATTTCAATATTATCTGCGTTCCTAAGTGATTATTTTGATTTATGTCAAACTTAATAAGAATAACTAACATGTTCGTATGCATATCTTGAGACACATAACAAAATGCTTTGGTTAGTGTAATTCGTTTCAAGTATTATTGTAGTTTCCATTTTAGACGAGCGAGCGAGAAAAAAATTGAGGTGTCTAGGGATCTTGACCAATCTACAGGGGAAAATCGGAGCCTCGTACAGGGATATGACTCAAATGGATTGGAAAGTGTGAACTCATTAAATTGAATTCAATAGCATCAATTAATCAGAGGAA
The DNA here is from genome assembly GCA_028753945.1 of Hexactinellida sp. DTS-2022. Classification (NCBI taxonomy): domain Eukaryota; kingdom Metazoa; phylum Porifera; class Hexactinellida; species Hexactinellida sp. DTS-2022. The sequence goes on from JAPNXP010000003.1 coordinate 2,509,710, forward strand.
TAAAATAGTTCAATATATTTTACCAGGGGGGGGGGGGCATTGCCCCGGGAACTCCTGGGCTGCCCCTGGTAAACAGGGTTGTCGTGGGAGTGGAATTTCCATTCCCATCCCATTCCCACAGGATTTATGTGGGAATTCCCATGGGGATCCACATATTATGGATTCCCATATGAATCAACAAATAAATCCTGTGGGAATAAGATAGATGGGATTAATGGGAAATTGGGAATAGAATGGAATTCATACCTGCCAACCGTACAGGGATTTTAACCATTTTGCTGTTCTGTACAGGGAATTATTACATTTGTACAGGGATTTTAAGTCGGGACAAAATTAATGATTGTAAGTCAAATACACCTAAAAAATGTCTTTACTCTCAAAATGTAGCATTTTGTTAAAGTAACAATTCCTAATCAAGCGTATAGTGTTTGTCTCGCTCATGTAGGGAAATTTCCCTACATGAGCGAGACAAAATTCTTTCGGGTGTACAGGGATTTTTGCCAATGTACAGGGGAAAATTGGAGCTCCGTACAGGGATACGACTCAAATAGGTTGGCAGGTATGGGAATTCTACACCAAATTATTACTTAATTGTCACATTTTGGCTATAACTTACTCCCCATTAAAGATAGAAGGTTGACTGTGCGGTTCGAATGAATAGCAGATACTTAGATTCTGAGCAAATTGTATGAAGAACTGAATGGAAATTTTAGATATCAATTTTATATTGTGAGAATTCAAATTTTATAATCTCAAAATTAAACTGGTAAATCAATAATTCTAACGAGGGTGATGCAAGATTTGATAGCCATTTCAGTCGCAACATTGGTACGCCATTTGCAACTTTCCACACATACAAATAAGCTGCTTTAACAATTCAGAAAAAAGTAATAGTGAAGATGTTGTAACTGGTGTAACGTCCTTGTATCACTTGTATCGATATCCATACGGGAATTCCCATATGGGATCCCATGCCACAGGGGAAATTTGATTCCATCCCTATCCCATTCCCATGAGTATGGGAATTCCCATACCCACGGCAACCCTGCTGATAACTGGGCACTTTTATGCCATGAATTTAAGAGAAATGTATGAGGTCTCCGAATTTGTTGTGCGACACTGTTTGGAATCAATGGGATTATTTTCGAGGGTCTCCACTCCCTTTTCATTGTTCAATTGGGCAACGGTCACTTAATCTGGAAATTAGACTATACACCGTTAATAGTGAGACCCCTACAACTTGAGATATTTCCTTAAGGTAATACAAGGGTCGACCTCAATAGAAATACAAAAACGCTGAAAAACTTGTCCAAGCATACCCAAATATACTTTGAAAAATTCGTTCCGGTCAATTTTGTGACTTTTAACCGCTTTTTTGCTCAAAAGAAAATTTGAAAATTCCCAAGAGTGACCTTGTTTATGTAGAGGTAATCTCAAAAAGTATAAGTTAGAAAGACCAAAACTAATAGTGTAAAACGTTCCTTATCAGGAGAGCTACCAATTATGCGTGTCGATATTCAACATTAATACAAAGTTAATAGTTACCTTATAGGAAATTAACCAGGGCTTTTCACGAGTCACCGAGTCACCTGAATCGTGACAAAATTCAGTGACTCGAGTTACCGAGTCAATTGATTCGTGATAAATTTATGTGACTCGAGTCACCTAAGCTGACTCAATGACTCGTGGTGACTCGCGAGTCATCGAGTCAAACTAATAAATGACTGACTTGTAAAAGCCCTGAAATTAATGCGAATTGATCCAAATCGCGTTAATTTCCTTGAGAGTATATTTCCATGACCTAATTTCCAGCAGTTTATTTAGTACTGTTATATTTCCATCACAAGTTACAATGGAAATGCAAAATTGCAAGCTACATATTTTCCGATGTGCAATGGGTATGATAGGATATCATTAGATTGGAAGCCTATTTTTGGGAGAAGAATTAATAAGGAAAAAACTAATCTTTAAAAATTTTCTAATATTGATTCGCGTTAATTTCGTGTATCTAAAAATGTTCTTCCCCTCAATCGTGTGAATTGTATTTTAAATGTTTTGTTCCAAATCGCTTTAATTTCCTTGAGCGTTAATTTCATGGAGCGTTAATTTCCTATAATAAGATATTAATATTCAAAAGATAGCAGAATTCAGGTTAATAGTATATTATTAGGAAAGGAATTGTTGGCACAATAAGTAAATAAATTAATCCAAACCAGCCCAATGTTATGCGCTATACCACGTAAAAATCCATCATTGAACGATTGAAGTAGTCCCTCACTAAGTTCCTGATTGTCTCTTCATGGTGTTGCCAATTTTACGCTTTGTTGGTCTCTCCCGCCAAATATTTTATTTGTTTAAATTCTACAATTCCCTGTTCTAACTTAAGCGCATGTATAAATTTCCAAATAGTTGGATAAAATAGCAGCCAACAGTGGCGTTAAAAGATCGATGCCAGGCCTGGACTGAATTTGTTGTTCTGGGAAATCTAGCAAGCACTTCAAAATGGCAATTATACATCTCGATGGAAAAGATAGGTGCTGAAAGGTCCCGCCCGGTAGGACACGCCCAATGTACGTGCGTTCGAAGTAAATAACTAAACCCTCTGCCATTGACATGGGTAGGTTCTGGACTATAGTACCAAAAAATGTAGAACATCACAAGGTGGTGCAAAAGCTAGGGCAGATATGAGTTTCATCTGTAACGTAAAATCTTCGTTGTGCTGGTATTCGTGTTGAAGTCATTCCGCTTGAATTTTCCGGAAATATTCTGTGTCAAATGGAAAAAAACAGCCTTTTACAAAGGTATTTGGCCATAAATGTGAAAGTGTATTTGCTGCTGCCTTTTCGAAGTCCATTAGTAAGTGAATTGGGTGAGCATGTGGACAGAGTTGCTTTGTTGCTTCCCACATTTTCATCTATGTTTCTTGGAAGTTATTTGCAGGGTTGCCAACCCTCCCGCTTTTTTGCCTTTTTTTCTCTCATCCTCCCGACCTCCCGCCAAACTTTTAAAACTCCCGCTTTTTGGAAATTGTTTATATATTTAGATTTTATGATAATTAAGTAAAATAACGGGATTTGTTCCAATTATTCAAGTAAATTAGTCAACCTACGAGCAACAAGTTTTTTTCTTTTTAGTTTTTTTTCAAGTTTTTTTAGTTGTAGTTTTTAATTTTCAGTTGTTTTTCGAGTACCAAGTTTTTTCCTAATTGTAGATATCAAAACATACTAAATAATCATAATATATCGTTCTATTCATGATAGATTTTAAAAAATAGCATATATATTGAGTCTCCCGCTTTTCTCCCGCTTTTTCATCTTCGACCTCCCGCTTTTTGGTAAAACTCCCGCCAAAATTGGCAAAATCTCCCGCTTTTTTGTTTTCAGAGGTTGGCAACCCTGTATTTGGTAAAAGTGCGAAGAAACTAGGTAAGAGATTACCATCTTCTAATGGTGTAGGCCCACCTCTCAATCCATGAATACAATAGACTTGCTCAAAACAAGGCCGTAGGAGCAGGTGTGGCAGATGCGGCAGGTGCGGCCATGGCCGCACCAATAATTTTGGTGACCACACAAATTTTCGGGGAGACATTTAAGTCAACGACAACTATAGGAGCGGCATAATGGTATTGGTAAACAAAACTGCTACAGGTGTGACATAGGTGCTGCTGCCACCGCCAAACTGTTCGGTACCATTATAATATATCGTATTTGTAACCATTAGATTATTTAGCAAGTAGCAACTCTTTTTAAACTTCAAAAAAGAATGTATAAAATTTTAATAGTATGTATGTATTTTTTGTATTTCCCTTAGTTGAGTAACTTAAAACATAGAGTGAAAGCGCGTATAAAGTACAAAGGATTAATGTCTGTTTAATTAAATATAGTGACGTCACTATGCCGCACCAATAAATGTTGGCGTGCTACGGGCCTGCAAAAAGTAATGATACGGTCTTAAAAGTACCATCTGGCACCTACCTGTAGGGTTTAATTTGGGGGGGCCCCCCCAAATTTAGGGAGGTCCTCCCCAAATGAAAAATCCCGTTATTTTATTTGGGGAGGTCCTCCCCAAATGAAAAATTCTGTTATTTTATTTGGGGGGGCCCCCCCAAATTTAGGGAGGTAATTCCCAAATAAAAAATCCTGTTATTTTATTTGGGGGGGGGCCCCCCAAACTTGGAGAGGTCCTCCCCAAATCAAAAATCCTGTTATTTTATCTGGGGGCCCCCGAAATTAGGGAGGTCCTTCCCAAATCAAAAATCCTGTTATTTTATTTGGGGGCCCCCAAAATTTGGGGAGGTCCTCCCCAAATCAAAAATTCTGTTATTTTATTTGGGGGGGCCCCCCCAAATTTAGGGAGGTCCTTCCCAAATCAAAAATCCTGTTATTTTATTTGGGGGGCCTCCCCCCAAATTTAGGGAGGTTCTTCCCAAATCAAAAATCCTGTTATTTTATTTGGGGGGGGGGCCCCCCAAATTTGGAGAGGTCCTCCCCAAATCAAAAATCCTGTTATTTTATCTGGGGGCCCCCAAAATTTGGGGAGGTCCTCCCCAAATCAAAAATTCTGTTATTTTATTTGGGGGGGGCCCCCCCCCAAATTTGGAGAGGTCCTCCCAAATCAAAAATCCTGTTATTCTATTAGGAGGGGCCCTTCCATTTTGGGGGGTCATCTCCAAATCCTCTTTTATCTTTATGTGGGGTTAAAAGCTATCAAATATAAAACAATCAAATTATACGTATTGCTATTTTTTCATATTTCATTGGAAATAAATGATTGCTAAATCCGATCATCCGAAGTTGAAATGTAGCAAGTCTGACTAGTTACGTGTAGGGTTTAATTTGGGGGGGGGGGGGTCCCCCAAATTTAGGGAGGTCCTCCCCAAATGAAAAATCCTGTTATTTTATCTGGGGGCCCCCAAAATTTGGGGAGGTCCTCCCCAAATCAAAAATTCTGTTATTTTATTTGGGGGGGGCCCCCCCCAAATTTGGAGAGGTCCTCCCAAATCAAAAATCCTGTTATTCTATTAGGAGGGGCCCTTCCATTTTGGGGGGTCATCTCCAAATCCTCTTTTATCTTTATGTGGGGTTAAAAGCTATCAAATATAAAACAATCAAATTATACGTATTGCTATTTTTTCATATTTCATTGGAAATAAATGATTGCTAAATCCGATCATCCGAAGTTGAAATGTAGCAAGTCTGACTAGTTACGTGTAGGGTTTAATTTGGGGGGGGGGGGGGTCCCCCAAATTTAGGGAGGTCCTCCCCAAATGAAAAATCCCGTTATTTGGGGAGGGCCCCCCCAAATTTGGAGAGGTCCTCCCCAAATCAAAAATCCTGTTATTTTATCTGGGGGCTCCCAAAATTTGGGGAGGTCCTCCCCAAATGAAAAATCCCGTTATTTTATTTGGTGGGGCCCCCAAATTTAGGGAGGTCCTTCCCAAACCAAAAATCCCGTTATTATATTTGGGGGGGGGTCCCCCCAAATTTGGGGAGGTCCTCCTAAAAATTACAAGGGCGGCAAAATCAAAAGAGATTTTATGTTGAAAATAATTGGTATCTTAGTGATAGTAAAATGTTGTTACAAACAACATTTTCATACATTATTTTTATCTTTGCGTTTTAATTAATTAATAGATAAATAAGAGATGCCATAATTGTATCCTAAATTCAGTACAAGTAATAACTAATCTGTACTTCTACACATTCTAAATAGCTAACCTATGATCAATTGATTCCTATTTTCAATATTAAATGACAACTAATAGACAGTCTTTGGTGCAACAGAAATGACTGGTTCATAATGGCATAGACTGTTCTCTAAGTAGAGGCTCATTGTACTTGAATTGTTCCTCCGTCTTTTTGAATTGAAACCTTTATGTGAAATTTTTTGTCCATTGATCGATCACTTATGCGGATAAAGTGATCGATTTAAGCGGTTTAAGCTTCGAATTACAGGAAAGTGTTTTGAGAGTATATATTTTAAAATAGACTTGTAGCCTCAAGAGTGGTCAAAGTAAGGTATTTAGCCCTAAATATCCCACCCAGGCTTTCATCCAGGAAAAATTTACCGCGCTCCTAGATTTAGTTAGAGCTCGTTCAATTTTCATATTGTACGCCTAGATTACTCATCTTGTATTAAGTCTATGGGAGCAACTCTCGATATTGTAAGCCTAGAATCGATTTTTGTACGCCTAGATAAAAATCCTGTCAAATCACGCGCCTTTAGGCGCGCCTAGCACGCCTGGATAACACCCTGATCCCACCGACGTAACTAGTCAGACTTCCCATTAATGTTCTCTTTTTACACTAGTGGTAGCGTACTTATTTGTAGTGACAGAACATTATTATACAATGTTGAATGAATTTTAATGGAAAATTTGTAAAATTTGCTACATTTCAACTTCGGATGATCGGATTTAGCAATCATATATTTCCAATGAAATATGAAACTATAGCAATACGTATAATTTGATTGTTTTATATTTGATAGCTTTTAACCCCACATAAAGATAAAAGAGGATTTGGAGATAACCCCCCAAAATGGAAGGGCCCCTCCAAATAGAATAACAGGATTTTTGATTTTGGGAGGACCTCCCTAAATTTGGGGGGGGCCCCCCCCAAATAAAATAACGGGATTTTTCATTTGGGGAGGAGCTCCCCAAATTAAACCCTACAGTTACGTCGGTGGGATATTTAGGGCTAAATACCTTACCCTTTGACCACTCTTGAGGCTACAAGTCTATTTTAAAATATATACTTTCAAAACACTTTCCTGTAATTCGATGCTTAAACCCGGCCTATACTAATCATAACATAGATAATTCACGCAAGCCACACAAGTGCAGGGTTATTTCGATTTAATACTTAGTAGTTTTGACTCGATCTGTCAAACTAATATGTCATATGTGGATGTCGTTATAAATTAATTACTATTGTCATGTAGTAAACTAGGTACACCGTTATAACAACTGCTTGGGTGGGCACTTACTACAATAGTAGAGATTCGCATTTAGTATATAGTAATAGTATCCTAGCATTTACTTAGTTTTTGTATCTTGCTACTTAGTCAATTATATTATAACGTTTGTTAGTATTACCTACTACTTTACATAAGATACAAAAACTCTTCTTTGGATGGCAGCCGGCTTCGGTAACTTGAATATACCTGTTGCAGTGTATACCCGCACATGGTGTGTGCGGGCACACACTGGTGTATATCCGCACACAATCAATGAATTAGTCTGGCTAAAATATGTTGTTAGATGATGAAAATAAAACTCCTACACTTGTGAAAGGGACTATAATGGATTAAAATGTGCAGAAAAGAAAAGCAACAATAAAACACCAAACCTTCCAACGTAATAATTTGCAATAATAATAAATAACTAATCTCGCTAATAAACTTATATTAATAAAACCAACGTCATATAGTGTGTGCGGATATACACCAGTGTGTGCCCGCACACACCATGTGCGGGTATACACTGCAACATACCTCCCCTTCTCAAGGACCAAACAATTACCGAGTGGGAACATTTCTTCAGAGCTTCCGTAGCCTCTCTATTGACTCAGGAAGGAGGGGAGAAGTTTGCGATTAGTATTTTACCTGCATACGTTTGTAGAAGACCCGCAGAACGTGAAGTTGTACGTGAAGTAGTTAAAGAAGCGAAGGTACTTGACGAAGCTTTTGAAACACTCCGAACATTGGACCCTCCAATTGATCGGACGCACGCTATGGTATCACTCTGCCGCCAAGACTGGGAACCAGGCGTATTGGTTGACGATTACTTCTATCAACTAAAAGTGGATGGCGATCACGCATATGCTCCTTTGAGCATGGTGTGTACTCTCCTAGTTGCTCAGTTGCCTACTCCAGTTCAAGGATCCTTGAAGGATTGGCTGGCAACAAGGGAAGAAGTTGATTCAAAACAAGCCCGCGCGTTTATTGAATATGTGCGACATACTCTTACCGAAAAAGGAATTGCTTTGGACAAGGGAAATCGAGACTTTTCACGAGTATGTCAAGTACATGACGAAGGGCCAGTGCATGGAGTGAATGAAAAAGGGCTCGCAAGTTTGCCAAGTGAGGTACATGAAGATCACAGAGACATCGGGAAAACTATCGGGCAAGGTACAAACCCTCCCAATGAACGTGTAAATACAGTCCGATATCAAGGTGGAAGAAAATGGAATAGACGATATCCACGAGGAACTACGAACTCCGGGGCCTGGACAAACCGTAACCCTGGCTGTTTCATATGTGGGACTGAAGGACATTTTGTTCGAGGTTGCCCCGACCAATTTTGTCAGCATTGTGGCAAAAGAGGTCACGACCGCCGTGACTGCAAGTCTAGAAATAAAGTTAATTTGGTTAACTTGAAAGAACAGTCCCAGGAAGTTAGTGAGTCAGCAGTAGTGGTTCGAATTAAATTGAATAATTCTCCTTTCGTTGCGATGCTTGATTCAGGTGCACAGCCTAGTATCGTGGATAAAGGAACACTGTCATCTCTTGGGGTGAACTTTGCTGCTTGTCCGAGTCGCATTCATGGTGTGGGGGCAACTCCTGTTGGGACTTTGGGAAAAGCTCGATTAGTGGTTGATATTGGCCGGAAATCTCTATAATAGTTGACTAACCCTAAGAAAGATCGCAGGCGTTTAACATCAGTAGGGCGGGCTTGTTGTTCAATTTTTCCTACAATTGAAGGTAATGGCCGGATTCCGTCTCCGCTCAAAAGATGACCAAGGAATTCGATTCTTCTATAACCAAAGTGACATTTATCACTTCTCAGTTGCAGGTTCGCTTTTCTGTAACAGTCAAGGGTTAACTGCAGATCTCGATGATGATCACTGAAAGTACGAGAGTGAGTCAGTGTGTCGTCTATATACGGTAATGAGCAGGGAACTTGCTTTAAAGCTTGGTCTATCAAGCGCAGATAAGTCGATGGTGCATTACATAAGCCAAAAGGCATTACCAGAAACTCGTATTGACCTCTGGGAGTGACAAATGCAGTTTTTTCTATGTCATTTCTGTTGATCGGTATACTCCAATATGCACTGGCACCATCCAATGTAGAGTAAAATTGACTACTTCCTAGTCTGTCTAGGATGTCACGTATATCTGGCAAAGGGTAGGAATCTTTCTTTGTGCAATCATTGAGCGCCCGAAAATCAACAACGAAACGTTTTGCACCGTCCTTTTTCTGCACTAAGATAACTCTACTCGCCCAGGGAGAATTTGATTTCTGAATTATACCATTCGTTAGCATCTGATCCAATTGCCTTTCAATCTCCTGCTCAGTCCATGGACCTACTCTATTATACTTAGCTTTGACAGGTCTTGACCTTCCTGTTTCGATAATATGCTCAGTCATATGTGTAGTCTTAGGGCTTTTGGGGTTCACTGCAAATACATCCGAGTACTCCATCAATAATCTGAGAATAGATTGGTGTTGTGTGGGATCCAATTCTGTGTTAATGTCCCAAGCCTGACCAGGCGACTCACAAGGCTCTTCGATACCAACACTGTTAACAACTTTCGCGCGTGATAAAAGTTCCCCTCCATGCAATGAAGCCTCCGTGGGAAGCCAAATGTGACCGAGACGAACCCTGTAATTTGCCCAATCAAATTCTGTTGAATTGAATTGCGATAAAAAATCTCTCCCCAAAATTATGGTCGATTCGTATGAATCCAGAATCAGGAATTCGTGGGTAATTGTATTCTTCCTTCCCAATATGGCGGAAACAGCAGTGCCACTGTATAGGCTTACACAAAAGGGGGTTCAGTGGAAATGGAACCAAGAATGCGAAAACAGTTACCAAGTATTGTCAAAGGCACTTACGAACAATCCGATTACTCTGGGGTATCCAGATTGGAAAGGCCATTATTATCTCGAAGTGGATGCATCAGGTTCTGCGGTGGGAGGGGTGTTGGCACAGAAAGACAATGAAGGCAGATTGCGTCCCATTTCCTTCTTTTCTTGTCAACTAAATGAGTCCCAGAAACGTTATAGTGCCGGTGAACGAGAAGCGTGGGCCATAGTGGCTGCCACACGTAAATGGCGAAAATATTTAGATGCTGCTCCAGGTATAACCATTCTCTCTGATCACAACCCATCGGTTTGGATGAGACACCAAGGGACCCGAGGGGTAAATTCGCGCGGTGGCTAATAGAGTTAGAGGGGTTGTGTTACGAGATTCAATTCAGGAAGGGATCAGAAAACCTCGTAGCAGACTATTTAAGCCGAAGTGCAACTACTTATGATTATGATTTAAACAATGAGGATGAACATTTCGAACGGAAGGTGTACCAAATTAGTGAGAGTGATAAAGTATCTGATTTTACCAGAAATTTGTGTGAGGAGCAGAAAAATGACCTGGTGATATCAAAAGCGATAAGTGACATTGATGAGAGTGGCTGCATCCAATCCGGGAAATTTAAACGCTATTCCCAGATGAAGAATCGTTCTGGGTTGCTGTATAGGGGTAGAAGAATCGTGGTTCCTAAATCTTGTCGGGAGGTGGTTCTTTGCAACGTTCATAGTGTGGCACATTCAGGAGTTCAAAGAACGTACCAAGATTTTCGGGATAGGTTCTTCTGGAGGGGAATGTTTTTGGACACTCAGAATTTTTGCAAATGTTGCGAAGTCTGTTTAAGGAATAAGCGATCTTATGATAGGAAAGAGCCCCTCAAACCTTTTAAGTTACCCTACAATTTTCCACGCGCTCTTATCGCCATGGATATAGCATATTTACCCTGGACTTCTCAAGGCTACCGATATGTGTTGATTATTGTTGATCTATTTTCTAAATATATGGAGGCTATCCCTATGAAAAATCAGGAGGCCTCGACTATAGCGGAAGCGTTGAAATATGGTTGGTTTCACAGGTACGGCTATCCCTTGGCTCTTCTCTCCGATCAATGCCAGAACGTAGATGGCGTGGTCATAAGGGGTGTTTGCTCAAAGTATGGAATTCAAAAGTTGCTCAAGTGCTTACCATCCTGAAGGTGATGGGGAAGCTGAGAGGACTATTCAAACCTTCAAGCAGTGTATGCGTTGCTTACTTGAGGAAAGGAATATTTCAAGCACTGACTGGCCTAGATTAACTCAAGAATTAGCGTTCATCTGCAATTCGCAGGTTAATGCTAGCACTAGATGCACTCCACAGGAGATAATGTTTGGAGAAAAATTGACACAATCATCCCTCAAACAGATTACACTACCTTTGATGATCCTGCTTCTTATAGTGAAGCTGTTAGTCCTAAGAACCTTGAACTTCATGAGAGAGTAGCAGATAATATCGAACTTGCACAAGAGAAAATGAAAACCGCATACGATCAGAAAACAAGATCTAGTAATATCTCACCGGGGGACTGGGTTCTGGTAAGAGACGAAACAAGAAGTAGCTCGCTTTCCCCACTATACTTGGGGCCTTGGTTAGTTGTGGAAAGATTAGGAGTTAACCTTAATCTGGTAGACCCTAGTTCAGAGAGGAAGAAGATAGCGCATCTAAACCGGTGTAAATTATCACCGCGGAACAGAGAATTGATAGGGGAATTTAGTTTAACGACTAGCTATAACGGGGGATCCGAGACAGAGAAATTGATACAGAAAATATGGGAACAGAAGATTCACTATTGAGTACGGACGCAGCAAGTGGAGGACCAAGAAGATCAACCCGAAAGCGAAAGGAACCGGATCGATTTGGGGATTTTGAAGGTTACTTTCAGAACCGAGGCAATCACAGCAGTGTAGAAATTCTTGAAGGGGAAGGTGATTGTCATGTAGTAAACTAGGTACACCGTTATAACAACTGCTTGGGTGGGCACTTACTACAATAGTAGAGATTCGCATTTAGTATATAGTAATAGTATCCTAGCATTTACTTAGTTTTTGTATCTTGCTACTTAGTCAATTATATTATAACGTTTGTTAGTATTACCTACTACTTTACACTATACTATGTATCTATTTTACACTTACAATCATTTAAAAACACTTGTAATCAATGAAAATATTACAGATTCAGTGATATTTATATGCTCTGTTCATCTCAAATGCGGTACATAAATACTACATTATTCACTAGTTAGTAATATAAAGAAGATTTATGCAGAATTAAGCTGTGATATTTGTCTATCTGATGTGTCCCTCCCGAACCGAGGGCATCACAAACACATTAAAACATATGGAGTTTTTGAGCGCATACAAATAGACCTTACACAAATAACTTTTGAGAAGGAAGACATCCTCGCTAGGAAAGGTTTTCTTTGGGTTTTGAATGTAATTGATTGTTTTTCTAAATTCGCTTGGGCTTATCCCCACAAAACCAAAGAAACCAAACCAATTTGTGAGATTCTTTGTAAATTGTTCTATAAAGAAGGCATACCCCTAATAATGCAAAGTGATAATGGGGGGGAGTTTGTTTCTAATATCATCAAGGACGTTATGCCTAAAATTGGCATTAAATTAATAAATGGTTCACCTTATACACCAACTACTCAAGGACAAGTTGAGAGATTCAATCAAACTTTCAAAAGTATATTTAAAAAGAAAATTCAAATTGAATTGTCAATAGGTAACAACTCCAGAGTAGAAAATTGGTCCGAAGAGTTGCTTCCAGAAATTATGAGTACCTACATTCATAGAAAACATAGATCCTTATCTAGAACTCCTTGGGAAGTATATTATTCCCGATCTGCACCTCATTTAAGATATTCTACCCCTAAATTAGTATCGTTTAGACCTGTTGATGTGGAATTATCCTCACATCCAGATGATGAAGTTTTTGCATCTGGGAATGATAATCACTTAATGGATGACATAAGAGCACATGCTGAATTACATTAAAAAATTGTAATACAAACTTTGAACCAAACTCGTAAGATTCAAGTTGAGAATCATCGAAAAATTTCTAAAGGAAATAAGTCAAGTCAAAATATTGTCGTAGGAATGACAGGATATATAAAGAATCCAAATGCCAAAATAAAACATAAAAAGAGAAACCTTCACGAGCCCTTGAATGTTAAAGTACAAATTACCAAAATTCATTCTACTTCCAATCAGTGTTATATTGAATACCAAAACCTTCAGGGAGAATTAATACATGCATGGGTGCACAGTGAAGAGATATTACCCAATTACAATAGAAAATTTGAATCACAGGACAGTATTGAGAAAAATATTATACCAACATTCACACAATTCAATCGAATTGAATATAAAAAGTTACTTAGCAAGTTTGAACAATTAACTGCAGAAAAGTGGTGCAATACAAGAAAGATGGTTGCAGGATTAATTAAAGATTCATACCTCAGTGAAAAAAATGATTTCAAAAATTTAGATGAAAGATACAGCAATAATAACAGACAAGGAGAGCATGATATGAAATTCTATAGAGAGATTTTGTACGAGGTCTATGATGAACAATTTATCAACTTTTGTGCAGAAACTTTAAATCTTTGGAAGGAACAAATTTCTGAACCAAGTCTTACTAAACTTGAATATCTAGCCAACAAAGGATTTAGAGAATTCCTGGGAGTATTGCAAATTTGGTATCGTGACAGACAGTATGACCAATCTGGCGAATTTTTTGAGATAATTTTACAAAGTTGGATCTTTCAAAAGATCACCGCTGTGATGAATGCATATTTTCAAAGGATTGCCAGCATGAATGTTGTTTCCAGTTATTGAAGTTTCATTATGAAAATCGTATGTTTCTGGTCAAAGAATTGTGTAATCAAGGTGGTGAAGACAAGTTTGCATTGGAATTGGATCCTTGTAATAGTTTGGGAAAACGTACAAGAAAACAATTTGAATTTGAAAACATCGAAGATTTATCCGCTACCACTTTGGAAAGTTATAGTATTCTGAAGAAAGGATGTGACAAGCAAATACATTTGAATTGCGATGAATTGGTTGTATCAATTCCTTTACAATCAATTAAAAGTAAGAAAATGCATTTGAATTCAAGTGATTCGATTGAGTTTCCATATCTACCTGAAAACCGCAATGAAGATTTGATAATGCCTTTATCTGATATTGAATATTCTAAGGTAAAGAAAAATGCTCTAATATCTAAAAGTAAGAAAGTCAGACCAAGCACTCGAATTACTCCCCCTTCAGGTGTAACCGAAAAGCTGAGGCCTAGCCCTGATGATTTCGTTTATCAACCTGTAAATAGTAAATGGCGAGCTATGAAATGTAAAGAAGTATTAGACAACCTTAACTTTCCATTGAACATAGATATTAATGATATAGATTCACGTTTTGATTTGAGGAAATCCATTGTAAAAGGCAAGATAAATATCATTCCGGATGGTAATTGCCTCTTCAGAGCACTGAGTTGGTGGTTATCAGGGAAGGAAGACATACACCAATTAGTTAGACAGAAATTAATAAATTTTATGAGAAGATCTCCCTTGAGTGAAAGGTATATTGTGGTCAAAACTGATCAAAAGGTAGAAGAATATATAACCCAAAAGAAAATGGAAATGCCAACCATTTGGGGAGGTGATGTGGAATTATTTTGCTCTGCAATTTGGCTAGAAACTGACATTTATGTTTTAATAGATAATCAATGGCAAAAATTTTCACATAAAGGTTTCAATTCAAAAAGACGAGGAACAATTCAAGTACAATGAGCCTCTACTTAGAGAACAGTCTATGCCATTATGAACCAGTCATTTCTGTTGCACCAAAGACTGTCTATTAGTTGTCATTTAATATTGAAAATAGGAATCAATTGATCATAGGTTAGCTATTTAGAATGTGTAGAAGTACAGATTAGTTATTACTTGTACTGAATTTAGGATACAATTATGGCATCTCTTATTTATCTATTAATTAATTAAAACGCAAAGATAAAAATAATGTATGAAAATGTTGTTTGTAACAACATTTTACTATCACTAAGATACCAATTCTTTTCAACATAAAATCTCTTTTGATTTTGCCGCCCTTGTAATTTTTAGCAGGACCTCCCCAAATTTGGGGGGACCCCCCCCCCCAAATTAAATAACTGGATTTTTCATTAAGGGAGGACCTCCCCAAATTTTGGGAGCCCCCAAATAAAATAACGGGATTTTTCATTTGGGGAGGACCTCCCTAAATTTGGGGGGGTCCCCCAAAATTAAACCCTACACCTACCAACCAAATCTGTGATAATTCCAGCATTTCAATGTTTTTTTTAGTTCCAAAAATTATAATTCTTCTCTCTTCTGGACCAGAATCATATAAAAGGAATGTTTCATTCTTGGCAGTTTTAATGTAATCCATCGGAATTTCAAGTTCGACTAAACTTTCAGGTTTGACTGGAACGAAATTTGCTTTTCTTCTTTCGCGTTGAATTGTCCTCTCAAGCTATTTAGTTTGGGTAACTTAGCAGCGGTCACATCGGTAATATTTGAAACACTTTCGCCAACAATATGATGACTACTGTCCTGAGTATGTGCAGCTTTTCTTTTGATTCCTGCTTTAGTTTCCAGACAGAGAATCTTCCGCATGTCAGGCCCATGAAGATGCTCATTAATTAGTTTTATTATTGCCATACCTTGGGTATAAAGTCTTGCTTTGCACTCTTTTCTTTCACATTGCCAATAAGTAATTTCGCCTAAAATTTATGTTTGTCAAATAGATATCCGTTCTCCTCGAGTATATTTCTTCCTCTACTTGACTTGATTAACCGAAACGTAGTACCATTGTTTTCCGCCATCAATTTAAAAGAAAAAAACAAAAAAACAGTTTCAACAAAACCAAAACCGTCGAGGATTTTGCGAGCCAATACTCGAATTGTATATTTTTGTATATTTGTGGTGTCATCATTAAATGGCGCCTAAACAGCTTAACCACAAATCTGAGATTCTGAAAAGTGGTTCCATTGGACTCGCAATGGTTGATTATGTTAACCCATATACAATCCTAATAACAATAATAGGAGGTATAGACGTATAGTTTATCCTAGAATGAAAACTAGAAACTGGCCTTCTCGGCGACATATACGTATAGCCATATAGGCCATGGTGTACCCCATACAGGGGCGTAGACTCGTTTTGGAGATTGGTAGGGCCCTTATAGGCTGGATGTTAGGGCCATCTTGGCATATTTGTGCTATAGCTTCTATGGAGAAAAGACAATTATTGTAGGGCCATAGCCCTACCAGCCCATAGGCGGCGTAACCACTGCGAGCATGCGAGCACCTATATTTTATCAGAAAATCTGGGCCTAACTATTTTAAGGGCATCAACTGCACTTATAACATCAGTGATTAGAATATTCAGATATTCTATCTGGATTTAATAGATACAGTAGAATCCGCTTAATAGCGCAACTGTTAATCGTATCAACCTCACAAATCGGATCACTTGGCTTGAAATAGAAACATATAAAAGCTTTAAAAATATTCCAGGTAATTCGACAACACCTTATTTCCGTTAATCGGCTCAAAATTGCGAAGTCCCGACTCCCAATGTGACCCTATTAAGCGAAGTGTACGTATACTGTTAATTCTCTAATTACTATAACGAGTCCTTCGGTCTCGGTCGCTTCGCGACTTTTTGTTCATTCGTGTTAGGCACTACGCATACAATTAACGGCCGCTTCGCGGCCTTTCCCTTCCTAAAAGCTATAATATTACTAATGATGTTCACCTGTTGCTAGTGAATTACACACTATCACTTAAGTAAATAACGCGTGCCGTGACCTTCGTTATATAAGGCCTTACTACCGAGTAGATTTTTGCTGGACCATGGATTACTTAAAGGCCATTGACTATTAGCTAACATATCTTTATCCCAATAGCTAGTATTGACTGACCTGAGAAATGCATTATAATTGTATAGGAAGTTAGGAACATGATATCAAGGCGTACATAACACCCTTTAGAATTGTGATATATCACCATTTGATTACGTAATCGCTATTTTTCGTGGGAATTAATGTGTTTTTATAGCCTGCTTTTAACATAGTTAAACGCGTTATAAATGTTCAAAATTGGAACATGAGGATGTCCATAACTAGTTGAATGAAATATATCGAAATTATAAATGGAATGTTGACACATTCCTCGGTTGCCAGGGAAATGCATATTTCTTAAAATGAGACATAACTCAAAAACTATCGATCTTATGTAATTTATGCTAGTACTGATAGCTGATCTATCCGCAATTGGTAACTTTCTATTCATTGAAAATACATTTTCTAGGCCTAACTTCAATAATCTTTGAGATAATGAGTGTATCACCATATAAAGAATGCTAATAATCTCCGCAATTGGTAACTTACTATTTCCACGAATAGTAAGTTACCAATTGCGGATAGATCAGTACTAGCATAGTTTACATAAAATCGATAGTTTTTGCGTTATGTCTCATTTTAAGAAATATGCATTTCCCTGGCAATCGAGGAATGTGTCCTTTGGTGTCAGTGTCACTATATTTTAGTGATCGTTTATTGATAGTGCCTCCAAAGGAACATGCTGTCGGCACAGGCTGCAATTTTGGATTATAAAAAAAATTCGCCATGTCATCATCACTATTAAGGTGTTAAATTATTTCAGAAAGGTGTTTCACACGGCAACGACCCTTAGAGTGGTGGAAGTTTCCATTTTGCTCACTTCATTTTAGAGATATTCAAGTTTTAGCATGAATATAATAGGTGATGAATCAGCATTTTTTAAGTGCGTGTTGGGTAATTACCCAACGCCAACTAACCCATTTGAATTATATAATTCACAAAATTGTAAAAACACAATTTCTTGATGATGTCATCCTCACCTCAAGGTGTCAAGACCCACTTGTATAGGTGATACGTGGAATAAGGACCAATTGATAAATTGAAAGTTTGTTTCTATCTTTATATGTCATATCTGAGATTAATGAAATTTTGCAAATTAGTATAAACATAGCCTACTATAACATAAGGCCTCACAGAAACAATTGAAATTTGGACCAGGGATGAGGTCGCCGATCGATTATGAAAATGACGATTTATTCTTCCGATTGTCAAATTTGGTCAATCATGGTCTACCAACATAAGACTTCACTTTTTTAAGAGAAATGTGGACCAAGTATGCAATAGTTGATGAAATACGAAATAGATTTATTCTATCTAATTGCCAAATTAAGTGAATCAGAAAGGGAAGTCTTATGTTTGGTAGACCATGATTGACCAAATTTGACAATCGGAAGAATAAATCGTCATTTTCATAATCGATCGACGACCTCATCCCTGGTCCAAATTTCAATTGTTACTGTGAGGCCTTATGTATAGTAGGCTATGGTATAAATAATTATAAATATTATTTCTAATATAACACCAATTTCAATGTCAACTTATATTTATTAAGTTTAATTATTTTGTCATAAATAATTAATTAATTAATTTGGTTATCAAATTTCAATTCCGACACTCGATAACCCCTAATAAACAAATAGAATGCTTATATAGAGCTGAGCTTTGTATAGTTCATATTTTTTCCCATACTAAAAGCCCAGGCTTACTTTCTAAAGGTCAATTTCAAAGCTTGTGAAAAACTGACCTTTCTCAGTGCCTGAATACACATACTGAAAAACTGAACTCTACTAGAGCTGAGCTCTATATAAGTAATTTCATAAACAATATGGAAGCATCTATATAAGTCATATACTGACTGAATTAATTATAATAAATTACGTCAGTATATTAACAGTGCAATAATATTCTCGCAGAAGTAAATATAATCACATAATCTGTCGTTGTTATGAAAATATATATACTTAGTTTTCAATTGGAAAATAGAAGCCTACTCGATCTCACAAGTTGAATCAATATAATAATAACGAGTTGAAACAATAGAATTAGATTTAACACTTTAAATTGAACTGAAGTGTTAGTAAACAAAGGGATTTTGCAAGTCAATTGTGGCACAAACGAAGCCCAATTCAGTGGCGTATCACAGTGGTTTATTTGGGACATTCATAGGGAGTGGGGGTTTCCCGAGCAGATAGGTCATTGAATTGTATTATTTACATATGGGTTATCCCTACCTAGAAATCGATTAATGAACTCACAATACTTGTATGGCTCCAGACTTTTGAGTTGTGACGTCATTTAATTTTTACACCAATTATTTAATTCTCTCTTTTCATAAATATTTTTTATATTACACTAAGTAAGAAAATAAATACATAAAAAAATTCCAAATAACTAAATTGCAACTAATATGAGCTACACTAGGGCATCATACTAATTTAAATATTAAGATTTTGGAGCATGAGAGAGTTAACTAGTTTATCCTGTTCTAAAGTTACCACTTGGTTACCTTTACATTTCATATTCCGAATATGCCCTATTCTACCACAATGCTTACACACTAGGGCTCTTCGGTAACTTGAGAGGACGGGGTCACTCTGACTAAGACGGGTAAATACATCTTTGATATTGGACGTAAAAGAATTTTTTCGAGAGAGATGTTCTCTAAACCGTCGAATTAGCTTATTACAAGCCTCTACCGCTTCTTCTGAATATTCTTTTAACCCGTAGCCATCATTACAGTCCCGTATCAATTCAGTACAGTGGGCTAGTAGCTTGTGTAGAGAAGGTGTTATGTTGGCCCAAGGAAAAGCGGTGATAATGAGTTCGTAAGTTTCCTTGGCTAGAGTTTCCAATTTCTCAGTATCAATTTCGTCGCTGCTGTTAAATATCCTTAAAATTACAGAGAGATTATTTTGAATGAGAATTAATTCATCTCTAGTTTCGACTGGAACAAGTGTAGTTGCATGGAATATAAAATTGTTCTTGTTTAAAAAACATTGTCTAGCGACATTTCCGGTTGAAGTTGTTCCACCATCACTTGAGGGCTGATCAATCCTAAAACCCGTTTTTTCTTAAAGAAATTCACTACAAAATTTTCTTGCAGTGACAATCTGTTTTGATGTAGGTGACCATATCAATCTTCCAGCTTGTAAATGATATATTAATAGCATATACCATCGAAAGACACATGTATAACTATGAAGCGGTGAAGCTGCCATAATGTTTATCTCCGAGATTGGTTCATGGGTTATTCCTAACCTTTGTTTGGATGGAAGGCTAAGATACTCATCCTTGTCAACGTATTCGAAAAGTTCTTTCGCGTCAGAAATATGTCTGTTAATCGGAAAACCAGCTCTAATCATTTCAATGTCTTTAATGTCTTTGATGCTTGCCGTACATAATTGACAGTGCGCACCTCCAGCCCCACTTAAAATCCCACACATTTTTCCATCAAGCATACTACGAATGATCTTTACATGAACGTAACCTTGTGGGAACTGTAAACCCAATTGTTCAATTGTGTTCACTTCTGGGTTGATAATCTTTTCCATGATAAACTTGACGTTAAGGATGGACTCCTTCTGGGCCGTTAATCGAACAGGCCTAACTCCAAATTGCGAATTCGGGATGTTATTATCCACACTTGATTGTTTTCTGAATCCATAATGGAGAGTAGTTTAAACGCGAACAAGATGTAGTTTTTTGTACTTGGTGTTGGGTTTAATTCATATTGGTTGTAAATTTGATGACACCCTGAGCCATCAAGGCCGTCGGCAATTTGATAAGTTAAAAGAAATTGGGAATCAGATAGAGGAGGAATTGTTTCGAACAAGCGTGTCAAACTATGGTGTAGGATGCGTTTATAAGATACTGCAATACCAATCGCTACATTCATCTCATTATGAACGAATACTAACTCATTAGTTAGGTTAACGTTATGTCGATATTGTGCGAGTTTAGAATAGGATGGGAATACGATGTTTTCGGATTTACAAAGGCGCTTAAAGTTGGTGTATTTTCGCCTTCCTATTTCAAGGAGGTCAAGCAAGAATGCTGACTTATCAATAGGCATGGAATTAATTTCACTTACAAATGACCCCTTTGCTATAATTTGTTTGCAAACACTAGAAGTATTTACATCTCTAGAAAGATTAGATATGAGCATTAGAGCGTAGGTGGCAATTATTTTCGGGTCAACTTCTTCTTTGGTCGCGAAAGAGTCGATTAAATTTAAAAGCGGATTAAGCCTTGCTCGTAAGGCTTTTAAGGTTAATTGAGATAAAGGCTTTATTGTTTCCATGGATAGATCAGACTCAACGATTACTTTATCCGCCATAATTCGCTTCTTTGTGGGTTCCGCTGATGGAATATTAAAAAAAGTTTTGTTTTCCCACTCTTCCAATTTTTTTAGCTTTCTCGAAGAATCTCTGGTAGTTTTAAGGATATTAAATTTATGTCGAATTGGTTCATATTCATTCTCTTCGATTTGGAATTCTTGCATAAATGCCAGAACAGCAACACGTATTGACTCCTTAGTTGAGAGATGATCCCAAGCGTCTCGATTATTCATTTCGAAACAGAGGAAAGCTATTTACGTAATACAAGTATACAATTGATTTGTATGTAATATTTATAGCGGGCATTTGTATACAGTAATATTTCCATTTGCGCGGGGTTGCGCGGGGCTGGAAAGTGGTTAAAATTCAAGCTATATAGTTAAACTTTATATAAAAACAGGGCTACTAATACGACACGACACGACACGACAGTTTTCGCAATACCAATAAAGGAATTTGACAGTTCGGACACTTCCAGCTAATCATATTTTGCAATGATAATTATACTAAAGGACAATCAATTATATAAAGAGTATTCAATAGTTTTAGGATTATTTAAACTATAATTAAACACTGTGAAAGTATTAGCACTATATGATAGAAACCTACTGAGATACACGAGCATGAACTGATGAATAATTATTAACCTCAAAAATTTTTCAATTATAATTAGCCATTCATCCATAGACACTGCATCATATTTCTAATTTTACTTGGAATTTTTAACTGTAAAAATAGTTACCCAGGTTCTCGATTATGCTGAACCCGATAAAAACGTTTTTGAGGAGATCAGAATAGGTAAAAAATTGTCCCACTCCCTGTCAATAAACCACTGTGCGTATCCAGGACTATCGTGAGGGGGGTGCTTTGGAGCGAGCCTTGTGAGCGATGGTAAAGGGGGTTTGGGGGGTAAGCCCCAGAATTTTTTTAAATCTTAGACGCTTAAACATCGATGTACAGCTATTCTTGTCACATAGTAGGAGTGTAATATTGTGCAGTTGTACCAAATTATAAATAACAACATATCCCCTAAGGCTTTTGGAAACCAGTTATGAGGGGGTGTTTGAACACCCAAATCCCCCCCACCCCCCCCTGGGTACGCCACTGCAATTTGAAGATTCGTGCACGGTGAAAAGGTGTAGAATTCAATTCTCTATCGAATGCATATAAAATGAATATTCGCGCACTATTTATTGTTCCTTTTCTAACATTAAAAAGGTGCAAAAATGTGGCCAAAAATTTGTAATGTAAAATCGTGACCCCAGGTGCACATCTGTAACCCATGAGACACATATCCTGAAAATTTGGGCTCTTAGTTAATAAAACTCTGTTCTGTGGACGATCTACGGAAGGAAAATATACCAAAGTAGTAAGATTAGAACTGGGCCACTATAGTATAGTCGGCACAGTAATAATATACCAAAGCACTAAGATTAGAACTGGGCCACTATACTATAGTATAGTCGGCACAGTAAAAAACAAATTTAAATAAGAAATTAGAAAGCTAATTCAATTAGAAATTAGAAGGTTATTTCAATTTTTGTATTTATACATTCAAGCTTTTTGTATTTAACATTCAAGCTTCTAGAAGCAGAATAGGATTGGTAGATGCATAACAGAGTGGACCATGGGTCGATGGGTCATGGGTCATGGGTCAGATGGGTCACCTAAATAGATGGGTCAGATGGGTCATGGGTCACGGCTCCATGACCCATGACCCATGGGTCCATTTGGAATTTCAATGTATTCTTCAGTTAAAATACGAATCACTCATCATCATCATTATTATTATAACATTGATGTGCATTGAAAGACTAAACATATTCGACATTGCAACAAGTAGGTTTGTTGAGGTAATTATACTGTTATTTTGTTATTCTGTTAATGTTACAGTATAGTGTATAGAAATTTAAAATTGTGTGATGGGTCAATGGGTCACTCGATGGGTCATGGGTCAATGGGTCAATGGGTCAATGGGTCATGGGTCAGAAATGGGATGGGTCAGATGGGTCATGGGTCACCAATGTTGACCCATGGTCCACTCTGATGCATAAACACTGCTATTTACATAGAACGATATGTGAAGTATTATAAAATATATATGGAGGTGTTAAACTCATTAACTATATAATTAGCGAATTAAATATATAATGTTTGATCATCAAAATGGAATGAGAATATAGAAGCTCTGATTGCAGATTTGAATTCCACATCGTCGATTTAATCTAGGAGCATAATTTCAAATCTTTACGTTTATTTTTACTGAAATACAGCGACATTCCCATTTGTGCCAGAAGTGTCACGTGGCAGATACACTTATGCCACTTCATGGATATTAACTAAATGACGTGAATTCAAAATATTTTTTATTTATATCTATAGCAAGATATTTAGAGTCATTTCAGAGTAGTTTAAACAGCCGCTAATAGTTACCAGACGACTATCGCTGTTTGCATTAAAACTCCAATTGTTCAAATACTTTTGGCTGGTTAGTGTATACTATGCATTCAACACTGTTTGTATATTTATCGATTAACATATCAGTCACTTCATTTTAATTGGATCAGTAAATAGAGGTGTTCAATAATTCAAAATAATCGAATAATATATGCCCGATATGCATATGCAGATAAATGTTTTGATTTATAGTAAATTCATAGGGGGGGCAGGCCCCCCGTGTTGGATGTTGGGGGGGCCACGGCCCCCCCCCCCCCATTCCTACGCCCCTGTCCAATCTTATCGTTATGTTAAAGACTTAATACCCTACATCATATTCATATCATGCATTCGGATATGACGTACCTCGGTATAGTACGTACATTTTCTTGCTTCCCATGGTAGTACGTCTTAACAGAGTTCTACTGTATGGTTGGTTAAGCGCGCAAATTGTTTCACACCAACAATATCATAGGCGCCGATCTTTGTAGGAGTGAGTTACTTCCTGGGGGGGGGGGGGGACAACTTTTGGGACCAATTTTTTCGACCTTGGCCGCCCAAGGTCGAAGGTTAATTAGAAAGGTCAATTCGTTCCAAGATCGAGCGACTTGAGCTTTCGGAGGACAATGATGATGCTACTAATGGTTTAAATAAATACAGTCAGGTTCTTTTATTATGAACATTCAAGGGACCAAAAATTCTGTTCATAATAGAGAGACTTCATAATAAGCGAACTCAACTTAATACAAACCCCATGCAAGTTGTTAAATTGGGACCATAGGGCTTGTTCATAATAAAAAATCTTCATATTAAGCAGACAAAATCTTGTTCATAATAAGCAGACCTGACTGTATAGTACATTAAATTTACAACCTTATGGCATGGGTAATCCTTCACTCAACTGGATGCTAGGATTCTAGCACATCAACGACCTGTGGGATCCTGACTCCCCAGAGCCCACCATGATAGGCACATTTAAGCGTATGGTAGTATATATATAATCTTATATACAATCTTAGTTTTCAAATTGAAAATAGAAGCTATTCGATGTCACTTTGTGAGATCGAGTAGCTTCTATTATAACTTCCATAACAATTATAGATGATGTTAATATTATTTTTTTGCACGAATATAATTGCACAATTTATATACTGTGCGTATTCAATTTTAATAAATTTAGTTTATATTCCTCACAGTAATTACCCCCCAGACCCCCCCCACCCTTCCGACCTGGGGGGCAGGGTATTATACAGGAGTAGAATTGAACACTCCTAACTGTCCTAAGGTCGCTAGAGATAGAGTATGAATTTGTACGCATAAAAGGTTAGTTTTGTATTACTCATTTACTCTATGGGGACTTTCGGCAGTTTTCACGCTCCTAAACGCAAACATTTCCCAATTTATACGCCTCTGCGTATGGCGCGCTCCTGGATAAAACCCTGCTGGGGGGGTCCGGGCCCCCCAGAACCCCAACATCGGCGCCTATGAACAATATTATAATAAAATTATCTCGAATCTCGAATAAAATTATTCGAGGTTCACCGTGATTTACCATAAATATCGAATAATTTATCTCGAAATCTCGAATAAAATTATACGAGATTCACCGTGATTTACGATAAATATCGATAATTTATTTCAAATCACGTTTTACAGGGTCGGTATGTATATAATTATACTCAAGTAGTTGAGTGGAGTCGAAAGAGCGGTCACTCGATTGGGTAAGGACACAATTGGAGAATGGAATTTTTGACACATTCCAGCGTTGCTATGGAAAATTCTTCCAAATATGGTCATGTGATATATCAAATTATCGGAAATTTTACTTCGAAACCGAATTCAACAATAAAAAGATGATATTACTTAATTTGAACACGTTTTTATGGGAGACAAGTCTGGCGAACACTATCGGACGTGGTTACTTTGGCGAGCTGTTATAGCCAATATAGACACTCTTTCAATTGTCTCAATATCCAAAAATGTTCGCACTACATCAAAGTACACGTGTACAAATTTTGGTGCTTTTATCAAAAAAATGAACAATTGTATGGTTGTGCCGCTGTAAGATTTCTAGATTTATAGAAATACATGCCAACAGCTAAAGTTTGAAATTGACAACGTATGTACAATCTTGTAATACGACAGCAGTTCTTGAATAGATCGAATCAGGATTCATCGGATAATGCGAATATCAACTTAAAGTGTACTTGAATGTATGGAATAAAAGTGACATTCAAAAGAAATAGAATTGATAGGACTTCAAAGACAAGTAGTGTCGCAATATTAAGCTGTTATTGAATTGAATTGAATTCGAATATGCATATACGTTATTGTGGCATATATATATAATCCATAAATCATTGATCCAATTAGTTTGGGAATATGTTGAAACACGTGTATCTATTGTTGATTCTGATCATCTGCTGGCATTCTTGTGTTTGTAACGGAAGCAATAAACTTCGTTACCGTATTGTAGGTTCTTCAGATGATCAAGACTATGAATCTTCTGTTTTATCAAATGTTAGTAATACTTCACAAATACAGGTTACGTCATCACAAATCACTAGCGTCATTCAATCAAGCATGATCGAATTTACAATCACAGATTCAAGTTCTCAAGTCATGTCTTCAACGGCATCATCATCAATTAGTAGCTCATTAATGTCATCAATAACATCATATAGCATGACAACGTCATTTTCAATTCCATCATCATCTATTATCTCGTCAACTATTACTTCAACAACGACACCATCAACAACGACAGCATCAACAACGACACCATCAACAACGACAGCATCAACAACGACACCAACAACAACGACTACACCAATAACAACGACAACTACCACTACTACATCTAAAACACAATCAAAACCAACAGAAAAGATCCTTGTACTTAGCAATGAGTTAGCACTATGGTGCTCTGTTACAGCAGTTATCACATTCATTGTGGCTGTCCTACTGACTGTTGGTATCGGAATCCTCGGAGTTTTTATATGGAAAAAGAAGAATACAATTAAATATACGGTGTTAAGCCAGTTTTGATGTGTTAAACTTCAAATTATGTGATGACATTGTAAAATATAGAGTAAATTGTGCAGGAATAAAATAAATATTGTGTTATATTATTTTTTCCTCAAACGCAAACTTTGTACTCCAATATTACTATGTAATATATCGGAACAAGTAATCTCTGCGTTTGAGGAATTATTTACTCTAAAATACTAGGCTGTGTACATATATTTTGTTCAGAGAGGGGCTGTCTCCTCAAATTCCTAAAAGTTTTTTCAACATACTAAAATCTTAAATATCTCAAATAGTAAAATCCTTAAAATATAAATACTATAATATAGTGAATGACATAAACGAAACTGAACTTTCGGTTTGGGAGTGCACGGATTCCTAAAGTAAAGGTCAAATATGTCACTTAATCTCTCCTCTTTCGTACCCTCTAAGAGATAAAAATCTCAAAATTAAAGACATGTACTACATTAATGATGCAGATATGTTGGTCACACCAAATTATAATTATGCTTACTCATTATGGAGTGATGACGTAATCACTACAATTTCACTATGATAACTTGATAAGCCTATTTAAGTATAACGATCAAAAATTGAACAATTTTATTGCTATGCTGCCTCACTATTTTTGATTTTTGATTAATTTGTTTACATATTTTTGGTAAACAACAACAATAAATATTCATATTAGCATAGCCTACTATACATAAGGCCTCACAGTAAAATATGAAATCAGGACCAGGGATGCGGTCGCCGCCGGGAAAGAAAATTATGGTATTGCAATTTTAGATCAAATATAGTGACTTACTGCTTAAAAACAGCTAACTCAATAACTAGCAACTGTAATAAAGTAATACGTATACTCTCATTATACCATTAATCTTGTTACTTTGTGAGTTTGAATACAGTCACATAACATACACAATACAGAAACTACTAGAAAACCTCTATTTACTCTGGTAGATATAGTTACTTCACATAAGACAACTAACTCGTATCTAAATATCAGGAATCGAACTTTTTCAATTTCCGCTTTTCTAATCCCTTTAAAGTAAGGCTCGAATTGTAATTCTTGACAAGATTTGCAATTTGACAATTTGCTTCACTCCGAACGAGACTTGATAGAATGGTTGAACCTTTCACATTACAAGAAGGACAAGTAGTTCTCCAACCTTCAAATACCACTATCAAGACCAGTTAGGGAGCCAAAAGCAAGTGTTACTAAAATCTTTCTAGTTTGACCTTCTATCAACAGGGACATAAGTTCACTATTACATTGGATTATAGTGAGAATCTTCCAAACAATAATTAAAGATTCCAATGCAAGCTCTGAAGGATACTTTAGACCACCACGATCAGAAAGCTGCAGTAGTTGGTACCGGAATTCGAAGGATTCATCTACTAGAATATCTTTGTCGATAATTAAAAGATCTCGGCATATTAAGCACGGTGAAGAATGCTTAAGGTATTGGTAGGCAGCATACCCAGCAATAAAAGCTAGTGACTGGAGTGTTGGGGTATCGCACTCAATGGCTGATACATCTGATAGAGCATCAAGAAAAGGATCAATGTCAATTTCTGTATCTGTATGTACGCTATAAATGGGAGAGAAAGACTGAATAAATTCCTCCATAGAAATCTGGCTGGATGGTTGAGTGTTGGTATTAGAAAATAGAGTTAATAGATTGGAGATCTTCAAACGACGTTCAGCTTCTAAAATTTGAAGGTACGAAACATGGTAATTTGATCCAGACATCATCCGATAAAGTCCGAAATGGTGCTCTAGTGGTTCTGTCTGTAAGAAACGTGTTAAAATGTAAGCATATCCACACTGTCCAGTTAGATAATTAACTATTTGAGGGAGTACAATGCACGCGTGTCTTAAGCTTGTAAAAGTTTGCTTGCTCAATTTGCCATCTTTCAAAGAGTGTGATTCCCAAGTCTCTAGCCAATTTACTATCCTGGTTAAAAAGATAAAGCGTTCGTCATTAACTGTGAAAGGGCGACATGAAGAATCATTTAAACGAATATGCTTATATGGAACATTTACATTAAACATGTTCCATAACGTGAGTAGAATTTTGACGAAACTAGAGGTGTTTGTTTTCAACTCACTGCAACGTTGATCATTTTGGAGAGCTAGAGCAGCAATCGTGGACTCATGGATTACTTTCAGGACTAATTTGACATTTTGGCGTTCCAATACAGAAGGATAACATAATTTAAATGTCAACCGCGGGGCTAATTTTGCAAGACTCTCCTTCTCTGAGCTATAAAGGGCGCGTACATCTTGGAAAGAAGCGCAGCACACCTTTAAAGGAAATGAACAATAATCAAATCCAATATCGTCAAGATCGGGGTAGAAAAAACAATTATAACTGGACTTCAGATTTAGCCAATTGTTTCGTACAGATTTCAAAATATGGACGAAATCGAAAGTGAGATACAGAGGCCTGTTAGGAACACAAGGATGAGGTACACATGTTTCAAGCTTACCAACAGGAGAGAATAGTTTGAATAACTTTACGTTAAGAGGATAGTTATCTGTTGAGATTACATCCACACCTAAACCACAAGTTTCGATATCTTTAATACAAGCGAGTTTGATGGGGAATATCTTCTCAGCGGAAAGAGAGGCACATGGTAATAGACGAACTATAGTAGACCATTTTTTTCTGGAGACTTGATACCATAATAGCGAATACAGTCTTTATTGGATCTTCTGGGCTTAGACTAGAACCATATATATTGCCTCCTTTATATGTGACATCAGATTTACGTGAATTTCGTCCATTTGCATAACGATAGTTTCTCAGCTTCAGTGAAAGAATTTGTCGCTTGCTTGAGGAAAGGAAAGAATTCACACTCAAGTCCGAATGAAGAATACAACTTCTCCAAAGTGTTGACATGAGGCAGAGATAGACAAGCCATTTGTTGAAGATACTTATAACATGCTAGTGAAATTAAATGTGCTTTAAGTGCCATAACCTGTGTGAGGATGTTGTACCTCCGCCTGTTTTTGGGTACAATACTGTTTTCAAGCTGACATTGGATGAATTGAAGCCTGGATATTTCGGGGGAATCAGTTACTCTAATTCACCATTAGAAGAAAGTACTTTGTTAATGAGTAGTTGGATATATATTATATATTGTCCTTCGCTAAAGATAAAGTCTCATTAACGGCCTTTGAAACAGATTCAGTGGACAGAACAGGACGAGGGGATATAGAAATCTCACAGAGAATTGATTCAAGAGAATTGATTGGAATTGGTAAAATTTCTCCATTACGATAAGCTCTAACTGACAAATCGAAGGACACTAATATATGGGTGTTGACAATGATATTGTGTTCTGTCAGTAGAGGTAGCATATAAATTAGACTATGATCATCTGGGTACCATAAAGACCATGTTTTAGGTAGGGAAAGCAAAGGTAACTTAGCTTGGATATCCTGGAAACAATTGATCTGATATTTCTCTTTCTCTTCGCTCTCAGATGCCAGGCTAAGTGTTAATAGGGAAATGGGCTCTGTAGGGGTATTGTACTAATGGGAATGACATAAATAAATAACAAGATGGATTATTTAGCTGTAGAGCGTAATAAAAGTATAAATTTGCTATGTATGTTATATACCATAAACCACTTATTTATATTATGGGTGAATAACAACACAAAATTCTAAAATTAGCTTTGTGGTTAATATGCATATTTTTCGATATATATCGACTGCTAGTCACCGGAATATCTGTTTTTAAGCGGAATGTCACAAAATTTGATAAAAAATTGCAATTTCGTTTCCCGGCTGCGACCGCATCCCTGGTCCAGATTTCATATTTTACTGTGAGGCCTTATGTATAGTAGGCTATGATATTAGAAATTTGTAAATGCGAAATCGTAATCAGCATACTTGTCTACCTATAATACCAGTCGGAAGTTAGTTTATATCTCAATTTTGGAACACAGACAATTAGTTACAAATATGAATGTCTAGAAAGTAAATTATGTGAAATTTATATTGTTCTTATATTAATTTGCTTACTAATATCGTATCAAAGTGTTGCCATTGTGTCTATTCAAAATTGGAGGTGACAACTAGAACAATTCTAAAGTTTCGGTACCCAGCAGAATGTATTAGTGAAGGAGATCAACACTACTAATTTTAAATATATAAAAATGTTTTACATGGATGTTCCTTGGCCTATTTTTTCGAAACTACATTTTGCAAAGTGCATACCAACATATCTGTAGGAAATATTGTCAGAGAGATAAGAATTTTAAAATTATTGGAAAAAATTAGTGGTTTGGATGCAACCACATCCGAGCATTAGTCAAACCGAAGAGATTTGCAGACTTTTATTTGGGAAATTTATCTTCATTTTCCGGAGAAATTCAGATTATAATTTATGTAATAATGTCTCTATTACTGATGCCTTTAGCCTGAATATTACAGGCTATAAAGAAATTCCTTTTATTCTTCGAGTCAGGAAAAGGAAATTTTGACGGAAATTCATTTAGCGAACTTTTTATTATCTCGATAGTACAGGATGAAACAATTGTTTGGAACAACAGCCATAGGTGTCAAGTTTTGGAATATATAATCAAAGATGGGGGGCCCACTTGGGGGGGGGCCACTGGGAGGTTTGCTAAATGTTTCCAGATTTGTTTCTTCAGAAACAAAATCTGGATATCTTATATATTAAATCACAATGATTTGTTTTTTGTTTTGTTTGTTTGTTTGTTCAGAATTGATTGAGGAACTGGTAAGAGCTACAGACTTGAAATTTGGCAGGGGGATAGGGAATACTGTATCTAGAAACAAGTTCTAATATCTAAGAAAAATATTCACATCTTCCCTCCCTATAGGTGACAAAACTTTTAGCCTATTAAATTCGAGGGTTTTCAAGTATGGATTAGCAGCTAGCATTCAATTCGTATAAAAGGATTTTAGAGTCTCTATCAATAGTTAAGTGTGCATTATAGAATGCCTATCTGAGGCTGTGATTTAATTGGTCTAGAGGAAGTTCATTCATCCAATCAGTTATTGTGTTCCGTCTGTCTACCCATACATTTCGAAAATTCCATTGTGTCTATTTGATTATTACCAATCAATACAATAACTTCTCCACAGCCCAAAGTTAGGGGTCCACAGAGTTGTACAGTTTGTTAGTGATATTTAATTAATTTTCTATTTGGAGTTGGTATTTTTCGTCATTTTTCGTTCCATAATATTTTTTATAGGAGCCTAGATTCAGTTTAAGTCTATTGGAGTATGTAATTAAATTCAACTGACATTTAAATTGAAAAGGCATGTGTTTTGAAAAAACACATGCCTAATTCCTAAAAGATTCCCATAATATAATTAACCTGCTTATGAGGCCTTCGAACGTACGTAACGCTTTAGAGGGAGGAGAAGGATTACGAATGTCACAGATCGTAGTTTTTATTCCAAAATGGCAAAAAATTGACGTAAGGAAAGGGATGTATAATTTTCGTTAAATTTCCGTTACACTCCACAGTATCTAAATACAACAGGCATACATTTGAAAAGGTATTTGCCATGAATACAAGCGAGGGCCACAGGCCCGAGTGCAAGTTGTAAGAACGCGCGTAGCGCGGACGCGTAGCTTGTATTGATAAACACACGTGATTCTCACCCTCTATCATGCCTTGGTCGATCAAAAGGACCACTTTCGTACAAAAATTAAACCACCGAAAGGTCCGGGAGGTCGCTCCCAGTGACCTCCCAGCCCCCCAATCAGCAATATGGGGGGGGGCCGATCAACAATATGGGGGGGGGCCGGCCCCCCCCCAAACCCCAAACTTGGCGCCTATGACAACAGCGGTATATTTACAAAATTGGAATCCTTCATACTTTCCACTTTAGAAATTCGTGAACAGATAGCTCTAAACATTACGCCTAGATGAAAATCCTGCCAAATTTCCTCCTTTAGGCGCTCCCAGCACGCCTGGATAACACCCTGGAAGCAAGGCTCACATCTCAATCTTTAAGAGATTAAATATTGCTGTTGACCTGAGTATTGTTTTACTAGACGGTAAAGCTTGTAATAATTCAACAATTTGGTACAAAAATCGATTCTAGGCCTACGATATCGAGAGATGCTCCTATAACGAATACAAGATGACTAATCTAGGCGTACAAAATGAAAACTGAACGAGCTCTAACAAAATCTAGGAGCGGGGTAATTTTTCCTGGATGAAAGCCTGCTTGCATCCGAAACTAGTCCTGAAAGAAAAAATGTTAATATATCCGCTTCAGCACAGAAATCACAATGCTTACCAGCACTAGCATTTGCTACTCCAAATGATATACCGGAAATATTTACCGAATTATTCATTAAACTCCCACCTGAGGTATATAAGTTAGCACACATTTTGAATCGAAGTATATTGGTCGTCAATATCATATAGGCAGTTCTATTGCAATTCCAAGTAAGTTTCCCATAGAAATGTGGAATAATCACAATCTAGTTCATCATGGAATCCCACGAACCACTGACGCAGTAGAGGATTTAACAACTTAATGTCTTGTCAACATACTTTTATATGGAAATTAATTTTTTGTTTTGAAATAGGAGCAAGGTTTGACTTAAATTAATATCTTCATATATTTATCGTCATTTAAATTATTATTTTAATTTTAGCATCATCACTTATTTAGTTTTCTTCACGTTTTTACACTTACGTACATAGTACGTATTAGATAAATATTTAACATTATTCAAAATCATAATTCTGAATTATTATTATTTAAATAATAGACACTTAACATCAGTGGTTCGCAACCTTTTTTAACTCGTGAACCCCCTGATACCCCAAAATTTGGTGGTGCACCCCCAGGACATACCTAAGTCTGAAGGATTCTGTTGACAAAGGCATCGATTATAAAAACAGGATGGGGGGTGAACATCATATGGTCTCATTAGGATGAGAAAAGCGTCAGTCTGTAATAATATCACAAGGTTAATCTAAGTATACATGGATTTAAGACGAGCGAGCGCTGCGAGCGAGAAAAATTTTCTGGGGTGAAGAGGATTTTCAAATATCATTGAGTATTACTAACAATTTCTGACAGCAATATTTTTATGAGGTGCACCAATATTGGGGGGGGGGGGCCCAAATATAGTTTGTGGTAAATGGACCAGTACGGACCAAGCCCTCTTTGAAAAAGCGTCGGGTAACTTACAGAACACAATAGTAATATATCAATATAGTCGAGTAATCAGAATTTAACTTGTAGATTATAACTATATTTTTAAAACTTTATTTTAAAATGCTCAATATTCACTCCACTCCTTGTCCCGTGCACCTCCAATGGGTTCATGGCTTCATGCACCCCAGGTTTGGAACCACTGCTTTACGTGGATGAAAATTTAGGATTATTAGTTAGACACTATTGTATTTGTCACAAATTGTCCTTTCACGAATTGTCTGTATTCCCTCAATTTTAACTGGGATTACTATTCCCCATCAATAAATACAATCTAGACAAACAAACAAACAAACAAACAAACACACCACAAACGAGTTTTAATATAAATATAAATTTATATTAGGTATATCAAATCTCATACGCAAGTATGGGTAGAGACTCTCATATGGAACCTGTCGTACTCTAATTAAACCATGTATTAAAATTCATTACTTAATACAATCAACGATTTGAGGTACGAGATCCCGGAAATAAAATTTGGGGAGGCAGTGGATAACGCAAAGCGCCCTGTCGTTGTAAAAAAATTTCTTCTATATTGTCGACGAGTGTTTCCTTACGTAATAATAAAGCATGGAAAGGGAAGTTTTAATTACGCTTATAATTAATTCACCTTCTCGGTTTAGCGATTTTGTCGACAAGCCACCGTAGAAGCAAACCGTAACCAAATGTACGTAATAAAAAACAGTTGAATCTTGTTTTTTCGACATAAATGATAAAATCCAAGATATACTAAAATTGGATAAAAATAGCAAGTTATAACTTTGTCCAGGCCCTTAATGATGGTTTTGTAGTCTTTGGGAGCATTAAAATATTGCGTATGAAAGAATCAATTTCAAGTTCACCAGCATTCAGGCGCTTCCCGAGTAGGTGAATAAAACCCTTGGTTAGAACTGACTGTAAGATTTCAAATAATTTTACTGTATATAATTGGTATACATTCGTTCCTGGATATTTGTCCCAATTAAGCGAAGTCTATTTATAAGTTTGGTACTGAATCAGATATAATAATAGAGACATTGGCCTTAATTAATATATTATAAATGATTAATTACCATAGACAACCAGATACAGTGACGTCTCTCTAATCGAAAAAAACATGGACCTGAAAAATTGTATACGTATACAGTCTACAAAGCTTAATTGGGACATAGTTGTTTCAGGCCTCGTGTCCAAATTAAGCGAAAATTTTATTTAATGTAGCGATCTAGAGCAATTTACAACAATTTCAGGTTTCAACCTGTTATAACAATTCCTCCATTACCGGCGGACCCTTGAGGCTTCTCACACCCATAGTATGAGCCCTAAAATCTTGTGGACCGTTGGAACTATCAGTAAACCGCAAGGTCATAATCTCTGGTAAATTACGATTTTAGTGAAATCAATAAGACAATAGACCCTATTTAGATATATTGTTATACCTTTATCAGAATTGATCAAGATTATTAGAAGTTGTTCTGATAAATATGAATTTACATCCAATTTTGCACCCAAATTATTGAGATTGTTCCGATTAATCGAAAATTTTTAGTATTAGCTTTTATGGAAAAGATTTTGTTATCGTGGAGTTGTCCCAATTAACCGGTGTACCAATTAAGCGGAGTCTACTATATCTGGTTGACAAAAAATAGGAAATTCCGATATTTATCGAATATATCGATTAGTGTTTATGCCAGCCATTCCCAACCTTTCAACCGTGGACCCCCTATAGTCATTCTGTGGACCCCCTCCCATTGACCGTAATACATCCTGTGGACCCCTTACAGCCATCCGTGGACCCCTAAGAGGTCCATGGATCCCAGGTTGGGAACCACTGGTTTATGCCAATTTATAGCTAGTTTGGAAGTTTTGAAAAAGGGGAAAATTGGGAAAAGTGTTCTCTATAAGGAGGCCGTGTGAGAGGTTTTACAGTAGTACGAATAATTATTATCAAGAACAGAATCTTATAAAGTATATCTAATAGGATTAATCATATATACACACACAGATAAAAAGATATCACGCTGCAAGAACTCTATAAAAAGTACAAAACTAGTTTGCAAAACGCACATAGCAATAATCCAACTGTTCAACACCCTCTACCATATTCCACTCCAGCATCCATTCAGCCATTCGTTGCCTGTTATGTCTCCGCTTATCCTTCACGTGCCACATCTTCCAAAAGGCAGCGTTAGTAGGTAGACGCTCGCGACTTGACATCTCATCAGCGATACGTTTCTCGTCCATTGTCAATCCGATTTTGCGCCATATATTAGGCAGCAGACCCACTTCGTATTCAGTCGCGACTAAATACATTTCGCGCTCGGTAGCACCACGGAATTTATGTTCAGGATCATGTTGATCCTGTTTAAAATAAGCATACGCATACTCATTATGCGAATGATTTGCAGATTCCTTGTTCTCACAGTCACGGAGATGGCGCAGAAATCTACGGAATTCCAGTGGCTTCCAGTTAAAATAAGTTATTTCGTTACGGCCAATAAAATTGAAATGATATGTATCATAAATTTGGTGATCGCATAGCATAGGAGCGTAATGTTCTAAACCTAACATTTTCAATATAACCTCCAACCCACAGAACTCTGGTGGAACCGATTGTTTCGTCACAGGTGAATCAGGAAAAAATGGTCTCTGTACAACACGACTGGTCATATGTCGGTACTTCTTTCGTGTACGGAAATAATAACCTAGATGCCCCATAGGAGTTCGTTTGTTAAACCATTTTTCATCTTCATAACCATCACGGATAATTGAAAAATGATTCAATTGTGGGTATTGAATTCCCGGCAGCATCATGTGAAGTGGAATCTTCAAATGTTTACGTATAAAGTATTTCTGTCCAGTCTTTTCACTTGATGTGCGACAATAATATCTAGCGTCTCCTTCCCATTTAATAGTATCCTCTTTCACATAGAATAAGGGCCACCATTGAGCCGGCATGTCATAAGGATAAGCGTCGTAATATTCAAAGCCGTAAGGGATTCGCCATTCTTCACTTTCTACCGTTATTTTCAGGCGGGAACGAAGAGGGTAGAACTTATCCGGTTGCTGAATCGATACATATTTTTGTTCAGTCATTGGTAGCTAGCTAAGATTAAATATGTGAAAAAAAAGAATAATGTAATAATTTTCGATAAGAGATAAAAACTCAATTTTGTTCTTGTTTGTTTGTTTGTCCTGAATTAATTTAGTGGACAATAAATCCCAAATGTTGAATTTTTTTACAGGGGTAATGGATTTTTTATTGTTTAGAAGGGAAAACCAGTGTTTTTTTTTGGAGTTACACCACGATTATGGGTCGGCCGCGGCCGCTGCAGTGTTGAGTTACACCAAGGTCTCGACCTTAAAAAAACCCTGAATTAAACAATTATATAATTCGTTTGACGATCGTGCAGGAAATCGGTGTAAATAGTTCGTGGTGAAACAATAAAAATAGATATGTGTAAACGGGTATCGCTATTCGCTTAGAAACGCATTTAGTCTGCAACATACATCGTGGCTGTGTTAAATCACAAAACTTAATTATTATGAATAATATTTGAGGAGCTCTCACGTAGCGGCGTAAATAAACAAAGGCCGAGAAGTGACCGAGATAAAGGGGTTATTAATTATAAAGAGAATCTACTGATATTTGTATTTAATTAATTAATTAAAATTTAATTAACCAAAGCTGGCTCAGGATGTGAAAACTGAAAGTTAATTTAATTGAAATTGGTATTGAAAATGAATATTTATACTTCAGACCCCACGACAGCTTAGGGTTCTAATATAATACATAAAATTAGTTATACAGTAGAACCTCGTTTGTACGAACACTAAGGGAGTTTAAATGCGTTCTACTTTTTCCGGAATTCGTACTAACCAATATCATTAGTATTGAAAAGGCTTTGATGAGGACTGAAATAGTGTTCGTATTAACCGGAATTTCGTAATAACAGTGTTCGTTCTAACGAGGTTCTACTGTATATACTCGTAATAGGAGCCTAGAGAACCGAACTCCCTTTTACCCTTTATAATTACCGTATTCTACTAACGAAGATATACAACAAATATAAAGGAACATTGTTAACCATAATATTTATAATAAAATGAATTTATATAAGCATAAAATAGGCTACTAAACTAACAGGATTTTTAAAAAATTTCCAGTATACTTCAGTAATAGGATATGAATGATACTACCTATACTAATTAATAGACACTCTAAAAATTAATATACCCTGTCGCCAGGGTAGCACAATGTAATACCGGATGATTGGTTGGACTTAGAACAAAAGTGTAGTATTTGATCAGAATTAAGAAACCATAATTACTAGGTAGTCATATTACAAATTATGTAAACTGTAGTCAAAATGAAGCAGTATTCAGTCAGCGAGATTCCTATTGAGGTGTACTTCAGTGTATAATAATAAACGAGCCCTTCGGTCTCGGTCGCTTTGCGACAGATCGGTGCTACGCACCTCAAGTTAACGGCCGCTATGCGGCCTTACTCCTCACGTTTTCTACCATGGAAATGGTAGAAAGGGACGTTATGATTTTGAATTTTCATTAATTTGTTTAACTATTTGTGTAAACAACAACAATAACAACAAATACTCATATTAGAATTTTATAAATGCGAAATTCGTCTTCAGCATACTTGTTTACCTATAATACCCGTCGAAAGCTAACTTCTAGGTTGATTTTGAATTTTCATTAATTTGTTTACCTATTTTGTGTAAACAACAACAACAAATATTAATATTATAATTTTTTCAACGCGAAATTCGTGTTCAGCATACTTGTTTACCCATAATACCCGTCGAAAGCTAACTTCTAGGTTGATTTTGAATTTTCATTAATTTGTTTACCTATTTTGTGTAAACAACAACAACAAATATTAATATTATAATTTTTTCAACGCGAAATTCGTGTTCAGCATACTTTTTTACCTATAATAGCCGTTGAAAGCTAACTTCTGGGTTGATTTTGAATTTTCATTAATTTGTTTACCTATTTTGTGTAAACAACAACAAATATTTATATTAGAAATTTATAAACGCGAAATTCGTGTTCAGCATACTTTTTTACCTATAATAGCCGTTGAAAGCTAACTTCTGGGTTGATTTTGAATTTTCATTAATTTGTTTACCTATTTTGTGTAAACAACAACAAATATTTATATTAGAAATTTATAAACGCGAAATT
Organism: Hexactinellida sp. DTS-2022; assembly: GCA_028753945.1. NCBI lineage: Eukaryota > Metazoa > Porifera > Hexactinellida > Hexactinellida sp. DTS-2022. The sequence goes on from JAPNXP010000003.1 coordinate 2,548,714, forward strand.
CGTGTTCAGCATACTTGTTTACCTATTATAACATTTGACAGTTAGTTTATATCTCATAAATAAATGCGGTTTCTATTCCCCCATCACTTTAATACAATCCGGACAAACAAACAAACACACACACACACACACACACACACACACACACACACACACACACAACAATCGAGATTTAATAATACGAGCCCTTCGGTCTCGGTCGCTTCGCGACGGGTTACTCTCTCACAAAAGTCGCTTCGCGAATTTTGTTCGTTCGTGTTAGGCACTACGCAATACAATTAACGGCCGCTTCGCGGCCTTTCCCTCCAAAAAAGCAATCACATTAATAATGAGTTCTAATAGCTCAATAAATTTCAGTTGCACGATAAGAAGCTCGAATCAAAATAATACTAAAAGAAAAACAGGCAGTAGAATAGACAAAAGATTGATTGGTTAAATGAATTTATTTTCAATCAATCAAATTGGAGCCTCAAAAAATATTTCTAATATGCACAATCTATTTATACTGATTGATTAAATCTGCTAATCCATACTAACAAACCCTCGAATTTAATTGGCTAACAAATTTTGACACCTTCAAATGTGAATATTTCTCTTCAAAAACCAATAGATCGTTGTCGCAGTACAAAATTACCCCTGTATACTAATTTTCAGCTTTCTGGGACTCGTAGTCTTTCGAATTAATTCTGGACAAACAAACAAACAAACAAACAAACAGACAACAATTCCTCTTTTTATATACGAGCCCTTCGGTCTCGGTCGCTTCGCGACGGATCACTCTCTCACAAAAGTCGCTTCGCGACTTTTGTTTGTTCGTGTTAGGCACTACGCGATACAATTAACGGCCGCTTCGCGGCCTTTCCCTCCCCAAAAGCAATCACATTAATACTGAGTTTTAATAGCTCAATAAATTTCAGTTGCACGATAAGAAAGCTCGAGTCAGAATAGTACTAAAAGAAAAACAGGCAATAGAATAGACAAAATGATTGATTGGTTAAATGAATTTATTTTCAATCAATCAAATTGGAGCCTCATAAAATATTCCTATTATGCACAATCAATTTATACTAATTGAATAAGTTAGCTAATCCATACTAAAAACCCCTCGAATTTAATTGGCTAACATTTTTTGTCACCTTCAAATGTGAATATTTCTCTTCAAAAACCAATAGATCGTTGTCGCAGTATAAAATTACCCCTGTATACAAATTTTCAGCTTTCTGGGACTCGTAGTCTTTCCAATTAATTCTGGACAAACAAACAAACAAACAAACAAACAAACACACACACACACAACAATTCCTCTTTTTATATATAGATAGATAGATAGATAGATATGTATCATAACTTGTTAACTAGGCTGAGTTATATGGGACTGTATATTTTGATCAACGACTATGCTGGATTTTGATAAACTATACCTTATGTAGGATTTTGATCAACGTCTTTATTGGTGTAGGATTTTGAATCTCAGTGTTGCTTGTATATTGACGTAGGAATATGAATTAGCAAACATAATTATTTAATAAATGAGGAAACAAAAGTCCAGTAAATGAAGATTATGCCACTGTTAGTTGGAATCTTGTTTCAGCTCCACGCCCGCGTCAGATATCACTCCCGCACGAATATTGTCATTATTTCCTTTATTACTCCTACATTTCAACGTAAGGCCACTGTTCGTTGCCAATTTTATGGTAGAGTTAACTATTAACACTCTAAAATAGCCATTAATAGTTATTAACAAATCAGATACATACTATGATAAGCATTATTACCCAGCCGCAGCGATTGTATATTTTATGAATAAGCACTTACAAATTAGAATATTTGCTTATATAATTATTAACTATGTCGTCATCAAATAATGAGATAATGACAATGAGATGCCGCCCGCCCGCATCCTCTGATAGACTTCGTGTGGAGCTGAAACAATATTATCATTAAAAATGGCCTAATGAAGCACAAATAAAAATGAACCTATACTAATTAGATGCAAAATAATATTATTGAAAAAGTCGAATTGACTGGGTACTTTCGCTCCTGCAAGTTGGGCATCTTCTATCTTCAGGTATTATATGTATGGCACAACTACCACATAGTTAGCATGTCCACACGGCACTAATCCATGAGTTTCTTGCCGAATTTTAGACATACCACGCATATATTATCTAATCCTACTTAATCTTCAGATATTTCATCATGTAACTCATCTTCAAAGTCAGTAGCCTTGGTATAACGCTAAGATTGTTTCCAACTGTTGAACTGCACAATGAGATATTCTAGTGGAGTATAAGTGTCATTGCTTAGTTTCTCTTTGCATTTTCCTTGTGGTGTTTACTACCAGGACAGGATATTTGCAAACCTTGTTCTAATCTTCCGTATTCCAAGTCGAAGTCACTCAAGATTTCTTCAAGAGAATCAAGAAAAGACCAAATATTGGGACGATGTGTCTTTATTTTTGATTTTAAACTTTTATGTACGTTACGGCACCATTATTAGTTTGATTAGGAGTTTCAAAAACAGAAAGTTCTCTCTTAACACCTATTGTTTATTAATGTACTTCAAATTGTCTTATATTACTCTCTTGATTGACTTAATTTTGTGGCAATAAAGGTTGTGCCATAAACACATAATACAACGGAGCCATTTAATAAATTCAGAATTCATCGGATAAATATTAACTAGACCAGCCTTCCTTACAAGATTCCAAATAGCTTCTGTAAAATGGAATAAGCATCCTGTGATCTGAATCCCAGGAAGTTGCTTTTGAAATGCATTTCTAGGTGCATCTTCAAAATTAGGTACAAAATCGGGAAGAATTTCAAACACCATTTTTAAGCATGCACTATAAAGCTCTTCTGATTTGTTGGTCATCAAGGTATTAATCAGAGGAATAGTGTGCTCTTGGTAAAAGCAAAATATCGTAAATACCTGATAGAATATCTCGGGTACTATATAAAAAGTGCCATCGAAACTGATGTGCTTGTAACCTTCACTAACGATATCATCTTATTTGACATAAAAACTACTCCAACACTATTTGTATCAACCGTTACAATTACTTTATGTATATCACGGCTAAGGAGTAAAAGTTCTCCAAATTCATCTGCAGATTTTGGCATACCAGGATTTTCAAGTTTTCCTCTTTTTGACATGATGCATCTTGTATTGCGGTACGAAATTTGTGTTGTTCTGGGTCATTACGGCATGTATCATCAAAATATCACGTAACCTACTACTTGATGTTTCCGCCGCTCTATTTAGCTTATTTCGGAGAGCAATTTGTTTTTACACCAAGATCGGCCTTAAAAAAAACTTGTGTTATGGTATAATCATTGGTCAAAATCCCACACTGATAAAAACGTTGATCAAAATCACACAACATGCGTTGGTCAAAATTCCACATACTCGTTGATCAAAATATACAGTCCCGTCACAGTTTGTATAGGGTTATGAACTCAAATTTATACCTACATATTTGGGTTCGAATTAGTGAGCTTCTCACTATAGTAATGAATTGGATACTTAATAATAATGCAAACTAAAAATCCAATTTAATAATAGGGTACGATAGAACCTCGTCAGTACAACTACGGGGGACCATCAAAATGCGTCGCCTTATACGGAATTTGTATTAAACAATTTCATTTGTATTGGAAAGGCTTTAAAGAAATGTATTATATTTAAGTGAAAATCCTAGAGATTTGTCCAGATTATCTATGTCAACAATTAAGCGGAGTTAACTATAAACAATAGACAATTAGTCAAATAATAAGAATACACAAGAATGTCAACCTCGCACATTGGTCGGAGTACTCAATTCACTAAAGTTCAATTTAAGACACAATTTACATAATTTGCAGGGACAGGCTAAATAATAAGTTAATCAGGAAATTACATTGTACTAATACAATTTCCAGAACTAAAATGAGAACTTCAATGTTAAATACTAGGTTTACTTGAGATCCATCCAGTGTTTCCATATTTTCTTATATTCTCCAGGATTGCTTCATCAATCAGAGGCGCTTTTTGCTTTTTCGATCGAAGTTTAGGTAGAGTTTTCGATTTTTCTTGACGTTTTGTGTGATTTTTTGGAACTTTTGGTGTAAAATATTTCGAAGTAATGATAGTTTCAATGTTATCTGGTTCAGGTGTTGACACCAGTGAAATTGGTGAATCCTGTATAAACTCAACTGAATCATCAAGGAATTCATTACTATCCAAAACTTTCTTTCGAATCACAGTATCGTCACTCAAGTGATCGGGTACTATAAAATCACTGAAATCTTCATCAGAAGAATAACTTCGATTAAGATTAGCAACAATCTCCTGTCTATATTTATCGCGAATGGAAATTCTAAGTTGAGAAATATCATCCAAACTAACATCCAATTCATCGAATTCTAACTCATTTTCTTGAGATTTTTCTCCAACTCTTTTCTTCGATAGAACAAAACCAGTCCGAACTTCAAACTGAGAAATACATCGGAATTTACACTTACATAGTGGACATGTGTTAGAATTAAGAGCCCACTGAGAAATACAATAGAAACAGAATATATGCTTGCATGTACTTAGTTTGCCTCGGATCTCTACATCAGGCTCGAGACAGATTACACAAGGAGAGGCTGGAGAAGTCATTGGGAATGGAACTAACTAGAACAATTAATATACTGAATATGATATACGCTAGTCAGTGTATTTGATATCAATAATTTATACCTCAAAAACTCATTACAATCATAAAACAATGTTATTTATCAAAAGTATCGCTATTTAAAAATCTGTAGTATCAACGGTTTAGGGGTTCGTCTTTTCGCTCAAAATTCCCAATTTAAGACTGACTAAGTTAGCTTCAAAGGCTACCAAAAAGGATAAAATGTATAGTACGGTAACAATTTTTGGTAAAATGAAATTTTTTTGAAATATCATAAATATCAGTTACTTCCTACTTTCCAATAATTTTATAATAGGAATACTAAAATACGGATATATTTCATACCCCAAAGGATACTAAATCACAAAATTGCGACATTCTAATTTTTTTAAATTATAAAGCAACCACATGCTAAAATACAAGTATTATCCGAATTACAAATTACTATTTTCGTCATAAAACGTATATAATTGCTGGTTTATATATATTCATTCTCATTATATATTCGGAAAATGTATTCTCAGTATATTAGCAAATTATTTTCATTTTCTTGTAGTTCTTTAGACTAGAATTGTACATTTTTGTATATTTGTGGTGTCATCATTAAATGGCGCCTAAATAGCTTAACCACAAATCTGAGATTCTCAAAAGTGGTTCTAATGGACTCGCAATGGTTGATTACCCCATATACAACCCTAATAACAACAATATGAGGCACAGTTTATCCTAGAATGAAAATTAGAAACTGGACTCTTTGTTTTATGGCCTTCTCGGCGACATATATAGCCGTATATTAAGTAGGCCATGACTACGCATATATTGACCGATTTACCATGATAACTTAAAGAACTTGGTAAACACATACAGTATACGCTTAATCGGGACAACCGCTTTAAGTGTATTTATAGAGCAGAAACTAAGGTATTAGAAAAATGTAAAGGAACGTTCCACAAGTGAAGGCAAAAATTCTAAAATTACAGCTGTGCCAACTGCATAATAATTTGGAGGCACTATATATGGTGGTTTAATGACTAATCGTGCCTCCACCAGAATATGCTGTCTGCACAGCTGTAATCTAGATTTTTTTCTCCCTTAGGGTGGAATGTAATATAAATGTAACGACCCCTTTGGTCTCGTCCGCTTCCCGATGGATCACTTAATAGCTACGCATTTGGTTATATTCGCTAAAATATCTGCATTATTTATTTTTCAACATCACCACTACACGCAATAATAATTAATCAATTCCCAGTTGACAGAGTCTTCAGTATATGCATTTATCTGTAAATACCCTTTTCCCTCCATGTACACATAAATTTTCATCCATTTTATGAACAAGAATATTAGATATTCACAATCACATAGTATATCCGTACACAATAAATTTGTTATCAGCATACTTGTTACCCATTATAACAATCGTAAGAAAGTAAATAGGTTCAACTGAATCAAACCAATTTGTTTACCTATTTGTAAACGTCAACAATATGTAAACATAATAGATAACATTGCTAAAATATTTAACTATTTATAAAATTTATTATATAATCATAATTAATAAATGGCATTAAACTCATAATGGTTTAAGATAGAAACAAACTCCAATTTATGAATCGTTCCTTTGTCTCGTGATAACTTGATAAATATGTCCAAACTCCGTGAGGCGTTCTTGACATGTCGAAAAATCCAAAATTGCAGCCTGTGCCGAAAGTATTTCCCCTTGGAGGCACTACTAGTTTACCCAACCACCAAATGTAGTGCCTCCAAAGGGAAATGCGTCGGCACAGCTGCAATTTTGGATTTTTTGAAATATTTTGACATAAGAAACGTCCCATAGTCACAAACATGTATGCAAAGTTTAAATTCAATTTCGAAAAATTGTTGTCAAAAAATTATTGTAAAAAATAAATATTTTTTAGTGCTTGTGTTGCAGTATATATGCACTTTTTGGTGTACATGCATGTACACTAAGAAGTTGGTGTACATGCAGTACACACTGGACCACTGGTGTATATGCACTTTATGAACTATATTGGCTACAAGTGATATACACCGTATACGCACTTTTGCTTATTATTAATGTCAATGGGTGCTTATGAATTTAAACTAGTATATTGTGAATTCCTGTATATCTAGTTATGATATAACATTGATTCTGAAATTGTACATATATTCCCTCAATGTAATATAGCTAGTATTTACATACGAGCCCAGCGGTCTCGGTTGCTTTGCGACAGATCGGTGCTATGCACCTAAAGTTAACGGCCGCTGACGGCCTTACTCCTCACCCTTTTTGACATGGAAAATGGTAGAAAGGGACGTTAATATGTCACGTTATATACATCCCTTTATAAGATTTCCATAATTTTAACTTGTTTTCATATCCTAAATTTATAAATGCGAAATTCGTGTTCAGCATACTTGTTTACCTATCATAACATTTGTTTATTTACCATTTATAACATTTGAAAGTTAGTTTATATCTCATATATAAATGCGGCCATGCGGTTTCTATTCCCCCATCACTTTAATACAATCCGGACAAACAAACACACAACAATCGAGATTTAATAATATAGATGTTATGATTATGACATACGGCGCGAGTAAGTTACTTTGATAAAATTGCAATCGATTAGATTTTCACACATGCAATTGTAGGATGCATTGCTGGGAATAGAATTAGAATTAACTTCAGAATTTGTGTTTATTGAAATGCATTGCATGATTAAAATTGTATCTTATCAATTAGAATCAAATGTTATACAGTCGAAACCAGTTTATTCTAAACAATTCCTTTCATGGGAATAAAGTAAGAAAAATCCGATTGTTAGAATAAACCGATTGAAAATAAAACAAAATTGGAATTTCTTACACATTTAGAATAAATAGAAAACGATTAGTTACAAAAAACTGGGCTTAAAAAAACCTGTTTCGACTGAATCATAACTAGATAGATACACTGGAATTCACAATACTTAATTAATATTTATAAGCACCCATTGACATTAAAATAAGCAAAAGTGCGTATACGGCCGTATACGGTGTATATCACTTGTAGCCAATGAATATAGTCATAATTATATAAAGTGCATATGTTGTAGGCGAAAATGAGTTTCAGTCCAAATTGAGTCTCAATTTGGACTAGTCGAGATTGAGACTCAATTTGGACTGAAACTCAATTTCGCCTGCGACACATATACACCAGTGTACATGCATGTACACCAAAAGTGCATATACACTGCAACACACTCACACATAATGTAAAAAAATATACAAAAAATAAAAATTAAAAGTTTTTATCCAGAATCATAAACGTCCGTGTCTCTTTAAGGTGTGTAATTTTGGCAAATCAAATTGTGGGAAGGGCCTCAAATTTCGATTTTATCTGTGCTCAGTTGAATACTGCGCCAACTTCACACTCGTAGGAATATCCTAATAAGGCGCAATTAGATGACTAACAGTCCATTCCTGTCAACCATTTTGGTTGTTCTGCCCAGGCTTACAGGGATGTAATAATTTTGTATATGGGTTACTAGTTTGGAAAAATTATTGATTGTCTGTAGAATAATACCTAAAAATGCCTAAATCCTAAAAATGTAGCAGTTTTTTTGTGTAAATTAAACCCTATTCAAGCGTACAGGGATTCTCTGTACAATCCTTCTAATTCAATATTTTCTGCGTTCCTAAGTGATTATTTTGATTTATGTCAAACTTAATAAGAATAAATAACATGATTGTATATCTTGACACACATAATACAATGCTTTGGTTAGTGTAATTCGTTTCAGTATTAGTGTAGATTTACATCTTAGACGAGCGCGTGGAGCGAGCGAGAAAAACATTTGGGGTGTCCAGGCAAATTCCCAGAGCTATATACACTACCCGGCCAAAAGTATTTGAACAACAACATTTTGTATTAATACAAGGTTCCAGCTTCTAGAGGCATATATGATATATAATAACATTTGTAGATGCTTCAATCTGGATGTTTACATGAAACGATAGGTAAAGTATAAAAAAATTGCAAATTTTTTGAATTAACATTTATATGGAGGTGTTAAACTCATTACCTATATAATGAGCTAATTAAATAAATAATTTTTTATCATTAGGAGGCAATTAGAATATACAAATTCTGATTTCATATTTGAATTCCACATGGTCAAATTACTATAAGTGGTTAATTTCAAATCATTACGATTCCTTTTACTGAGATACAGCCACATTACCATTTGTGCCACAAGTGGCACGTGGCGCAGAGACACTTATGGCACTTAATGGATATTGACAAAAATGACTTGAAATCACAATATTTTAAATTTATAACTATAGTAAGATATTTATAGTCCAAGGCCGTGCCACTAATACAAACTGACCAGGTCAAACCTGGGCAGAATTTTTCCAGACCAAGTTCTGACCAGGTCAACCTGGTCATTTAAACAGGTTATGAATATTAATTAAATAAATAAAATTCGTATAATGCACTGAAAAAGTGGACTCCATCTAGAATCTTGATATTTGTCTTTTTACTAAATAGTAAATACATGTAATTAAATTGATAATAATATATCGCTTTGTTAGTTATAAAGCTATTTAACATTTGGTGTGAAATATATATTTCAGATCGTTTATCAAAATTACTGTGCGTTAAAAATATAAGATTTTTTGACTAAGGGTAGCAATGATGCTTACTCTAGTTAGGCTTGACCTGGGCAGGTATCAATAGGCTCGCGCGGCCCTGTAGTCGCTTCAGTGTAGTTTAAACAGCCATCAATAACTTACAAGGCGAATATTGTGTCTGCATTAGAATGTAGAAACAAAAAACACTTTGTGTTTGGTTACCAGAAGGAAGTTTAAAGTGGTTCCAAAGTTATTTTATATTATATGTTGTCTATTGCTTGAAAGGACCCCATATAATTTCGAAAATGGCCACCTATTGCCAAGAGTAATTTTTATATTGCCATCCTAAACTGAGAATATTTACAGAAATATGTGGAGCAAAAGAAAGGAATTATGTCCACAGCTTCCCCATTCTCATCTCTTTGTTGATTTTGAGAGGGCTACAACAATCAAAGGATCAACAACATATACAGAAAAATGGCCATTCATTAACTATTATATTGATACTCAAACTAGAATAAGTGGGCTTGAAGGAAACTCCAAAGGTACAAATGACCATTATATCCCGAAATACCTTCGGAGATGATTGAAGTTCATTGAACACCTTTATAGTGAAGATGACTTTACGAAAAAATCCAAAATTCAGCTGAGCAGACATAATTTTCTCAGTGAGGCACTATCAATAAACCACCAAAATAAATGCTGCCGGCACAGCTGCAATTTTAGATTTTTCTCCTAAAATTATCAACTTTAACTCATGGGAGGGATAAGCCACATTTTAGGGTTGATTAAAGGGAATCTAATTAGAGTTACTTGTAATAACAATTTTCATATGGCAGTACAGTTACCAGTAACTGAGTATCAGTTCAATATTCCCATTCAATATTATTAGTTTAAAAACTGTTAATGTCGGCACAGGTGTAATTTTGGTTTGGTAGGTAAATATAGGGATTCATATACGAATAATCAAAATACAAAGGGAATTACTGTCTGCACAGGTGTAATTTTAGACTTTTGGTAGTTCTATTTGGAAATTTTTGGAAATAATTGCAATTACTACGAAAATGCTCTCGGCACAGGTGTAATTTAGAATTTTGTGTTCAATATAGGGATAATTGAGGAATAATTTCAAATTTAAATTGAAATGAGCACTATTGAATGCGCAGGGCCGTGGTTATTGGGTGGAGAATTAGATTGGGATCCCAATAGTGCTCCTAACAATTGTGGGGTCACGTCAACTTGGTTTTGGGTGAAGAGATAAATACCAAACTGGGAGGGAGAACGGAAGTGGCTTTGGAGGTGCAAGTGGTTGTGGCGGCGGCTAATTCACTTCAATACACATAGTGAGTTAGAATTTGAATGAACAACGTGAATTTACTAGTTTACCTCCTCTATACTTTACCTAAAATTTTATATTCATATTTCAAAAGCCTATATCTCAAAACTAACATTTTCAGTTTTGTGTAATAGGTCATTTTGTCAATTTTGGTCGTGGAATCAAAAGCTCAACGGTTTCGGATAGATCTCGTGAAGATACAACTAATGAGTGCAGCGATTTATTCTATTATGGATAGTTCATGTGCTTTTTGGATTTTGGATCAGGAAAATCTTCATTTGAAAGTCGACATCACATAAAAGTATTTGAAATCCAGAAAAATCCAGATATTCACAATTCCTGCACTCATTAGATTTATTACATCCAGCTAAACACATTCAATCAATAATATTATTGGTCTTGTTCATCTTTGCTGATTGATCTTCTACCCAATAGTGGTAAAATTAAAAAAAAGATTTTTCCTCTCTTAGTATATATGCCAATATTATTGTATTTTTGGCATCCTGAAGAAGAAGTATATACGCTGTAAAAAATTGAGTTAAATTGGGTAAATACTTTTGGTAGAAGTGCTCTAGAGTATACCTGGACCTTAAGGTCCAGGTATACTCTAGAAAAATGGAAAATTTCGAAAAAAACCCAAAAAAGGTCTTTTTCGTTTTTATTGTATTTTTGGATTGTATTGATATCCATGTGTACTCCCAAGAAATTTCTAAGAAAAACTCCATATATCTTTCAAGTTTGACACATTTTCGTGACCTCGTCTCTGATAAATAAAAAAATTAAAAAATTAAAAAATTAAAAATTAATAAAATATTAAAGGGAAATTGCTGTTGGCACAGGTGTAATTTTTGATTTTAGTTAGTTCAATATAGGATTTATTTTAGAATAATTGCAAATACAAATAAAATTGCTTATGGTACAGGTGTAATTTTTGATTTTAGGTAGTTCAATATAGGATTTATATAGGAATAATTGCAAATACAAATATAATTGCTTTTGGTACAGGTGTAATTTTTGATTTTAGGTAGTTCAATATAGGATTGATATTAGAATAATTGCAAATAAAATAAAATTGCTTTGGTACAGGTGTAATTTTTGATTTTAGGTAGTTCAATATAGGATTTATATTGGAATAATTGCAAATATTTAGGAAATTGATGTCGGCACAGGTGTAATTTTTGATTTTGGTTAGTTCAATATAGGATTTATATTAGAATAATTGCAAATACAAATATAATTGCTTTTGGTACAGGTGTAATTTTTGATTTTAGGTAGTTCAATATAGTATTTATATTGAAATAATTGCAAATATAAGGGAAATTGATGTCGGCACAGGTGTAATTTTTGATTTTTGGTAGTTCAATATAGGTTTATATTGGAATAATTGCAAATATAAAGGATTTTAAGAAACAATAGCAATTAAATTAATACGCATATAGTTGACAGAACAATAAATGATTGAAAATGCCCACATTACTATAAGTAATTAGTTTGTATTCCCTGAGTGTGTAAGATTATTATTATTATTATTATTGTAGCTATGGTTGTTATAAGAAATATGTTGAGAACCGATTCCATCTAGTGAATCATCTTCAAATATACTTCGCATTACTTTATCATCAGATTCATTCGATTCATGCGAATTGAGAAAATATTCTAAGAACATCTTTGTTGGATTTGAATTTGGATCAATAACATTGGTCATTAATTCAGTGCCAGTGTATAAAGATGCATCTGTATCCCATTCATGCACCATACCATCTAATTCACATAAGAGGCTTTGGAAATTCTCACTCACAACGGATGGACAATTCGGTTCAAAGGTTTCATGTAAATTCCCAGTGTCAGTCGGCATATCACTATCACACTCCAGATCCAAATAAGCATCAGCTAGCATAGAGAAAGTGTTAAGCGATCCAAATTCATTGCCAACATCTGTATGCTCAAGTGGATACTCACATGGATCATTACGGTTAGATTCAGCATTATCGATAGACAGTTCACCAACCAATCTCTGCATATCTGTTTGTGGAGATGAACCATAGTGAATTTGGCTTGGCATAGCGTATTCCGTCATGTCTGATGAAAACAAGCTACGGGAAGTGGCCTTTTCCTTCAATACAGAATGAAACGAAGAAGGGACAGACCTTGTCAAAGTAGTTTTAACATTTTTTGATTTCGGAATAGTTTGACGAGCTAAATTAGATTTTGTTAGCATTGGTGTTTTCTTGTTTGTATTATTTGAACATTTCCTTAATTTATCATTATGATTGCGTAGATACTCTACTAGACTTTTTAGAGTTGAACTGTTCTGTTTGTTTGACAATCTTTTCCACTGATCTAACTTGACATGTGAATTCTTTCCAATTGGTTGCTTCGAGACATGAATTTGCCGCAATTTCACTAGCTTATCCTTCAAAAGATTTCGAGTGATGATATTTTTGACATTTTCTTTTCTATCAACTGTCTTGTCATCTCGAAATGTACCGAATTTCCGTGGGAAATTCTTCCCAATTGGAATCTTTGAATCAGAGCGCTCACTTTTATTTATTGTCAGCAGCAATTGAACTAAAGCAGATAATGGGGAGATCTGACTGCCAACTCCTTCAGTTAGTACATGTTCGTAATTGGTGCAAAAATGGTATTTCAAGCGAAGAGCTGGAGAAATGTTTTGAACTCGAATGATGGAACTACTGATTTGGTTTATGACAAGATCTCCGACTGTGAAATTTTGTGTTACAAAATGATTAGGATTCTGAGAGTGTCCGACTTGAGAGTTCGAAAACTCGTAGTCAAAGTCAATAGTTAAATCGGCTGATCTCGCGAAAATTTTATTCCATTTTGTGTTGATCAATGTAATGATATTCGCGAAAAATACATTTTGAGGTGCATAAATGCGTAGGTAAGGGTTTTGCGCGATAGATTGAATTACTTTAAATGTAAATTCGTCTTTTGGGAGAAACTCAATACATACTTTATTGTGTGTATTTACTCCCGGGTCTCCAAAACAAGAATGTCCTGTTTGTGTTGATGTTGTAATTGTTTTTGTATTATTAAACAAGTTTTTGTTCATGCGTAATTTAGATGGTTTTCCCTTGTGTAGAATAGCAATATTTGTAGTAGATGTTGGATGTTCATCTCCGCTAGAATCACTGTTATTACCACTTGTATGTGTGTCCAAAACAGTTTCATTTTGTAGCTTCAACTTTTGATTGTCTCCATTGAATGTTGAAGTTTTCAAAACTTTACAATTTGGTAGTTTAATCCTCTTAATATGTCCTCTATTGCGATATTTTGTTACACCTTTATATACTAATTCTCCAAGATAACTCGTGATACGGTGTGTAAGAAATTTATTTCGATAATGAATTTTTTCACCTAAAATAGTGTGTAATTTTGTATAGCAAATAACTGCGATAAGATCAAGGGAACACCTACCGAGGCCATCAACTTGTACCCATTCTTTGGTTAAATCTCTTTTGCTCGGCTCCTCTATTACCACGTTATTATCACGTTTTTGTGTCTCTGAACTTTTGATATCACTTCTCGAATATTTTTCTGTTTGATTTGACTGTGCCTGACAATTTTTTTCATATAATTCTTTCGTATTTTCTGTACACACTTCGTTATCAGTCAAAATAGATTCTTCTGATTCTGCGATTGGTAATGGAGTACTTGTGTTATTTAAAGCTTGAATACTGAGTTCATGTGTAGACTCTTCTCTAAAAATAAAATAATGAAAATGAATTGTATTAAACATAATGTCTCATATGCAAGAGCCAGGGGTGTCAATCCAAACTTTTCGATCGGATTTTACGGGTTGATATCATAGGCGTTGACCATGCCGGGGCGGTCGGGGCATGCCCCGGCATGAGAAAATCATGCTGGGGCGGGCACTGTTCCGCCCCGGCATCAATTCGATTGGATTCGAGTGGAACCCAAAAACCTTTGATTTCGGCTCAACTAAAATTCTAAATCAATCCATATCATCTCTTTCCGAAAGGTAATTAATTAACATAAATTAGTGACAGTTGAAATTCATCCTCGGGAAAAGTTTTTATAATCCTAGTTCAGTACGAACCTAATTGATTCGGATAAACCTACAGTCTACTCAGTGTTTGCCAGAAAAGACCACCCCGGAAAAAACCCCATGGAAAAAACCGGTTTTTTCCACCCCGGAAAAGGGCACTAAATTTGGAAAAAACAATTTATGACCATATATGGCAACACTGCATGCCCATCTATGGTATGCTTCTACATATATGCAAGAGACAAATTCTCTAATGATTTTCTACACTTCTAGTGCACCGATTGTTAAATTTGGGACTTTTGAGAGTGGGTCACGTCCCTAATGTTAAACTATGGTTAGTGGATTAACCACTGAATACACTGATAATAAGTCTGATATACGTATATGATATGTTTACTAATGCGAAGTACCAAAGGTGCTAGGTGAACGCTGATAAGTGTGGTATACAGGAATTCTTCGATACCAAATAATCATTTAAAAGTAATCTGACCATATGAAAGATATCAAATTGTGGAATATGCATTTACTTACCATAGACAGTAAAATAGTAACCGCACTGTCACCGAAATATATAAATCATGCGTGGGTCAGTAAATAGAAAAAGGCAGAAAAGTCCTGAAAAGGGCGGTTTTTTCCACCTGCCCCGGTCTTTTCTAGAAAAGGGCGGTTTTTTCTGAACACTGAGTCTACTCCGCTTAATTGGGACACGTTTGTTCCAGGCCTCTTGTCCCAAATAAGCGGAGATCCCAATTAACCGAAAAACCTTTGTAAAGTAATGATTTACCTGTGATTTAAACAAATTTTGGTTTTAAACCTGTTACAACAAATCCTCCAATGCCTGCGGACCCTTGAAGAATGAGCCGTAATATTCTGTGGACCGTTTGATATATCTGGTAAATTTCGATATTACTGAAATCAATAAGAAATTGACAATATTTAGATATTTTTTATTGCTTTCATCAGTTTTGACAAACATTATTAGAAAAGGATGTTTTGATCAATATGAATTTTCTATTGAGCGAGCACCAATTTTGAACCAAATTTGTTTAGTTTGTCCCGATTAAGCGGAGTTTGTTCCGATTAACCGAAAATTTAGTTATAGCTTCTAATAAAAGGATTTTGTACTTGGGGCGTTGTCCCAATTAATTGGCTGTCCCAATTAACCGGTGTCCCAATTAAGCGGAGTACACTGTATTTAGTTATTTGAGAACTAAACTAATTAGATTTGTCCGATCTTAATTCGAACCGTTAAAGCCGCCATGTTTATAGCAATAATGCAATGTATTTGTTGTGTCAGAAAGATTTTAAAAATCGATTTATCGGGAAATTCTCATCAAGATAAACCCAACCTTTGGAAAAAAGTTACACAATAAATAAACAACAGTTATGAGACAAGTTTTATACTAGGTGATATTTACAAAATTTCGTAGCTCGCCCCGTCATGATTTTCCGAAAAATGGAAAAGTTCGACGCCACTGGTTGATATTGTGTTTTAAATTTGAATAATAGCATAGTTTGCATATCGATTTTTTTTCTATATTTCTGATTATTTAATTCATGAAATGTCCTATTATACTAGTTCGTTTATGACCCATGAATGACATTCGGACACATTACATTACATTGGTTCATGGATGTTTGTTCGATTAGCCGGGCAATTGAAATAAGTAGCAGAGACCATTTCCTGACAATGGATTAAAGTATATCTTCGTTGACTTAAAGATACATATCGACAAAATAAAAACAGATAAATGTATGAGAGTAGGCCTCTTAGCCATATGGTATTTAGGTTAAAAAAAGACCAAATGGTGTATTAATAAAATATAGAGAATATGACATAAAATGTTCGATGTTAGTAGGGAATGAACGAAAAGTTGACGTCTTATCGCAATAAATACAAAATATTAGATAGAATAATGATAAAGAAATACCTTTTTCCATTGGAGACTTCAATCACTTGTTCTTGCAATGAATAGTCAGATGGGCTGTTGGTACTGTCTGGATATTCTGGTTTGGTTTCATGTATAACTGGTGGAGAGGGCAACTATAGAATAGCATGGCATTGACAAGGAAATTATGAACGATTTAAAAGAAAACAGATATAAACATGCAAATATTTTTAGTCAGAGGGGGGGGGGATGAACAATTATATTATAGTTCCAATTACTACATATATGGTTTCATTTAGCGAATAATCATTCTAATTTGAAATTGCAGTAAATATGACCAAAACTAATGAGTATATTGAGTAAATATTGAAAAAGGAAATTGTGTACACATAACACATTTCCTACATTTATAACGATATTTTCTCCTATTGTGGTTTAAATTATTCCACTTACTGAAGCAAAAGTATTAATGCCGATTGCTCTCTACAAATTACCTATAATATCCATTATCCGCCCAGACCACCGATTTATCTATAGATTTTATTATTTATGCAATAAATGTTAAGCAAAGGCTATTAGGAGAATCTATTGAACTATAATTACATACGCAGGGCCGTAGGAGCAGGTGCGGCAGGTGCGGCCATGGCCGCACCAATAATTTTGGTGACCACACAAATTTTCGGGGAGACATTTAAGTCACCGACAACTATAGGAGCGGCATAATGGTATTGGTAAACAAAACTGCTACAGGTGTGACATAGGTGCTGCTGCCACCGCCAAACTGTTCGGTACCATTATAATATATCGTATTTGTAACCATTAGATTATTTAGCAAGTAGCAACTCTTTTTAAAATTCAAAAAGAATGTATAAATTTTAATAGTATGTATGTATTTTTGTATTTCCCTTAGTTGAGTAACTTAGAACATAGAGTGAAAGCGCGTATAAAGTACAAAGGATTAATGTCTGTTTAATTAAATATAGTGACGTCACTATGCCGCACCAATAAATGTTGGCGTGCTACGCAGTGGTGCTCTGCTCTATTTATAACTATGGGAGCGGTAGTGTGATTCCAAAAATTGAATAAATTGACAAGTAAATGATTAAGTAATCACTCACAAAATAACAAACCACTAGTACAGTTTACTCCCGTTATAACGAAGTCGGATTTAACAAAGTACCTGCTTATATTGAAGTCATTCAATGGTCAGGAAATCCTTCTATCATATTACATTATTAAAACTTTCGCTATACCGAAATGGAATTAACTAAATTTTGCTTATAACGAAGTGATTTAAATCCCATATACCCTCTAAGGCTAAGCTATTGATTTACTCCAGTTATAACAAACTCTGCCTAAAACTAAATGAAACCACGATCCCGATTACTTCATTATAACGGGAGTTGACTGTACTTCAATATCTCATTATATTTCTGAGATTGGGAATTTCTAGTTTTAACTCCACGTTTATATTGGGCAGAATTGTAAGCCATATCAACCTAGTTGTTAATAACTTGTTATAGTCTCACAAACCGCAAATAATAAAATTTAAAGTAAAGTATGGGAGCGGCGCTCCCACAATCTGAAACACTATGGGAGCGGCGCTCCCACCCGCTCCCACAGCATGACACCACTGGTGCTACGGGCCTGCGGGATACGTAATGATACGTATATACTTACTGTAGTATCACTCTTTGAAGATTCAGTTTGATCAGGTAGAAACATTCTCTTTGGAGAAGCATTATTGCCAGTACTGAAATTGTTACTACAAGATTTCTTGAGTGATACACCTGCGAGACCTGGTGCTGCTGGATGTCTGCATTCATAAGCATGGAGTAGGTTAGAAGCTTTTCTCAAATTGCGATAGTAAAAATAACGAACACCAACTGATGTCAAATGGTTGGGAATCTTTTGTGGGTTATTTCGTATTGACTTCTTCAACATTGAGATTGAGATCTTATCAAAATCCTTCCCATGTTCTAGCAAGGCCTCGTGAAACCAATTTACTGAATCTAAATTCCATTTCAGTTGAAGACCTGAACGCTTGGGATTGGTTGACATACTATAAAGTGAAAAGTAATTTTCTAATTTGATAAAGTTGAAAATAAAAGAACTGAACTTATTGAATCCATAAGCCTACTTTATACAATAATTTGTGTGATAAGCTGAATTTAATTAATTAAAATAATTGAACTATGGATACTGTCATTCAGTTAAGCAGAAGAGAAGAATTTAGGTTGTTAATTAATTAATAAGTACGATACTTGTGATATATAACTTATATAAAACAAGTGCGACACTGTGTACAACTTTGGTACGACATTTGTGTAGAGATTTTTGTGTACAGAGACATTTGTGTAAAGGAACAGTCAACCAGGTAATCAGAAATTCTCATGAAAATGTACCCAAATTTTACCGCATTATTTGTTAACTGTTAATTAATATAGTAACTTTTTATTGTGCCGACTATACTTTAGTATAGTGGCCCAGTATTAAATGACTGCCTTGGTTAGTTTTAATTAAAGTACAGTAGAAGTCGGTTAAGACGTACCACCTTGGGAGCAAGAAAAAGTACGTACTAACCGAGGTACGTCTTATCCGTATGGATATTTCACAAGTTGAAATACTGACTTGTTCAATGATCTGAATAAGATGTATGGTATACAAGTACATAACATACCTAACGATATGATTGAAGCATTTTATTTGTCACCTACTCACTTAAACCAAATAATAACCGATTTCTGCTGATACTTTTCTAGGTACGTACTACCAAATTGAAATACATACATTTTGTTTACTTGGGAATATAAATTGGTACGTCTTATCCGAGGTACGTCTTATCCGAATAATTTATAATGGATCAGATAGGAGAGAAAATCGATTATTAGCGAACAGTACGTGATATCCGCGAGTACATCTTAAGCTGAGTACGTACTAAGCGAGTTCCACTGTATACAAACCACACAACAACCGCGAAGCGGTTGTTGTGTGGTTGTATTCTGTCGCGAAGCGACCTACCAAGCGAAGCGAGCTAGTAATTAGTAAGTTACTTTGGTTCTCTCCTAAATGAGCCCACTTACAGAACAGTTTTCATAAGCAAGTAGACGTTACTGTTACCGTTGTTGTTCATATAATAAATGAAATATTTGTACATTTTTAGCAATTGCGATCAATGCTAGTCATAATGCATTTTTTTTTTCATAAAAATTACCAATTCCCCTAACCTTGCTTAATTAATAGTTTTGTTCTGGTCCAAATGGTCCCACTGGATATTAGGTTCGGGGGGACCAATGGCCCAACTTTCTAATTATTTGGTCCAAATGTTCCCCCTTCTAACTACATACGTACAGTAGAACTCGCTAGTACGAACACCAGCGGAACGTCTAAAATCCCAACGCCTTATCCGTATTAACCGGTGCCATTTGAAATGAAAGGCTGTGAAGGGGACTGAAATGGTGTTCGTATTAACAGTTAACATGAATTTTGTACTAATGAGCTTATGAGGTTCTTATGTATGCAACGTTTTCAAATCCAATACTTTAGGTAGTCGTTCGCAACGGAAGCGATATTGTCCCTCTATGGGGCGATTTTTCAAATGAGGGGGGCGAAATATTTAGTGCATTTGGAGGGTGGCGCCGTGGCGGTGTGGCTTTTTGTGGGCGATTATCTTTAATTCAAATGCTCTAATCATTAACTCGTTTCATATTAATAAATTTATTATTCATACATATTTTATAGTTTCTATAATTTGCAATAGTCTTTGCATTGATATGATAATACTGCAATAATCACATATCTAAGCATAATAATGATAGTAGCAGACTAGCAGTAGGTAAATATTGATTTCATATATGTCTAATTTTGAGAAGAGGTTGCTTCACTTTTAAGCAGGGGTTATCTAGGTGCCTGGCCGGCACTTTTAGGTGCCAGCCAGGCAATGGTTGAAGTGCAAAAGTGCATGCAGTGTGATTCCATTTATGTGCAGGGTTGGCATTATTTTGGTGCCAGGTGTCTGGCGAGATTTCTGTTCCAGAATATCCTGGATAAACCACTGTTATGGTAGCGTACAAGTTTTACCTCCTTAAAATAATGCCGCATCATTGAAATATCTATATTATTAAATGTCGATTGTTGTGTGTGTGTTTGTGTGTGTGTGTGTTTGTCCGGATTGTGTTAAAAGTGACGGGGGGATAGAAACCGCATTAATATATGGGATATAAACTAACAGTCAAATGTTATAATTGGTAACAAATGTTATAATAGGTAAACAAGTATGCTGTTCACGAATTTCGCGTTTATAAATTTATAATATTCATATTTGTTGTTGTTGTTGACACAAAAAGGTAAACAAATTAATGAAAATTCAAAATCAACCTAGAAGTTAGCTTTCAACGGGTATTATAGGTAAACAAGTATGCCGAACACGAATTTCGCGTTTATAAATTTATAATATGAATATTTGTTGTTGTTGTTGACACAAAATAGGTAAACAAATTAATGAAAATTCAAAATCAACCTAGAATTAGCTTTCAACGGGTATTATAGGTAAACAAGATGATGAATACGATTTTCGCGTTTAAAAATTTCTAATATGAATATTTGTTGTTGTTGTTTACACAAATAGGTAAACAAATTAATGAAAATTCAAAATTATAACGTCCCTTTCTACCATTTCCATGGTAGAAAATGTGAGGAGTAAGGCCGCACAGCGGCCGTTAACTTGAGGTGCGTAGCACCGATCTGTCGCAAAGCGACCGAGACCGAAGGGCTCGTACTGATTATGTATTACGACTAAACTAACACCATTAGGGTGCCGTAAAATTTTACCTCCATAATAAAGTTCGCGCCAACTGGGCTTCTTTTGACCTCTAATTGTCTTATATGACTCATGCTTTAGTTAAGTGGATATTGACAAGTTTCTCATAAGCTTACCTCAGAAAATGTATCTGAAATATAAAATGGTACAAATTTACAGGCTTGCCGTGGAGATTAAAAAAATCGCATCCATATCCATATCTAGACAATTTTTTGTGGATATCCATAGATATCCATTGGATATTGATAGATTCTAACACCTAATAGGCTAATATCAACAAAATATCCAGATTCAGATGCAGATTTAGATTCTATAATTTATTATATTTATCAACTGAATGTTGTACTCGTGACTTTCGTTATATAAGGCCTTACTACTACTCCGAACCATGGATTACTTAAAGGCCATTGCATATTTTAGCTGACATATCTTTATCTCAATAGCTAGTAATGACAGACCTGAGAAATGCATTATAATTATATAGGAAGTTAGGAACATGATATCAAGGCAATATAACACCCTTTAGGATTGTGATATATCACCATTTGAATACGTAATCGCTATTTTTCGTGGGAAATATCGTGTTTTTATAGCCTGCTTTTAACATAGTTAAACGCGTTATTAATGTTCAAAATTGGAACATGAGGATGTCCATAACTAGTTGAATGAAATATATCGAAATTATAAATGGAATATTGGCACATTCCTCGGTTGCCAGGGAAATGCATATTTCTTAAAATGAGCCATAATTAATCAAATCAAAATAAGTCCAGTTCTATAAGGAAATTCGACCAAAAAATCCAAAAAGTCACTGATAAGAGATAGTACATTATCTAGTCATTAATCCCCGTTAAGTCCCAATTATATAACATTATGTAACAATGGTCAAAATAATTTCAAAATCGATTATGAACTAGTTATGAACTATGAACTAGTATGAACTAGTATGAACTAGTGAACTAGTATGAACTAGTTATGAACTATGAACTATTATGAACTAGTTAATTTCAAAATCGATTATGAACTCGATTATGAATTATGAACTCATTTATACACAAATGTATCTGTACACAAGTGTCTCCCTTCGGTTAATTAATTAAGACCTCAGAAAGATCCGAGACAACGAGTAGTTATAAATTATAGCTATGTATCCCATGTTGGAGTTCGCTTAGCAAGATATACATCCCTACTCAAGTGCTTATGGTGTCATAAACAAAGCACAAAGCTCTGAACCTCCTAGTTTCATGGGCGTAGTCACTTGTCATTCAATTTTTAATAATAACATTGAATAAGGATAGGTTGAGGGTTCGCTCACCATATTGTAATGGCTTATGCCCTTTGTTGGGGACATTAGAGCCGTTATTCAGATTATCAGTTTTAGTTTGTAGTGCAAACATTTTATAATTAATTGAATACCTTATTATAGGAAATTAACGCGGCATGATATTAACGCGAAGGAAATTAACGCTCCATGAAATTAAGGCGAATTGGAGCTGAACATTTTCGAATGCATGTAATTAACGCGAATAAATTTTAGAAATTTTTTTTCAGGATTATTGATCTCCTGATTGAATACTATTATTGTGCCCAAATAGGCTTCCAATATACTGATAGACATGGTATATCCTCTCAAAATAGTTGCACAACTGAAAATATGTAGCTCGGAAGTTTGTCCATCCATTGTATAATTTTCTAAATAGCAGGAAATTAAGGTCATGGAAATTAACGCGAAGGAAATTAACGCGATTTGGAGAAATTCGCGTTAATTTCCTATAATAAGGTAAATCAAATTGAAATTAGTAAATTATATCTTAATACGCCAATGCTACGCCAATGCATACTTCATAAATCTTATATATTAAATCACAATGATTTGTTTTTTTGTTTGTTTGTTTGTTTGTTCAGAATTGATTGAGGAACTGGTAAGAGTTACAGACTTGAAATTTGGCAGGGGGATAGGGAATACTGTATCTAGAAACAAGTTCTAATATCTAAGAAAAATATTCACATCTTCCCTCCCTATAGGTGACAAAACTTTTAGCCTATTAAATTCGAGGGTTTTCCAGTATGGATTAGCAGCTAGCATTCAATTCGTATAAAAGGATTTTAGAGTCTCTATCAATTGTTAAGTGTGCGTTATAGAATGCCTATCTGAGATTGTGATTTAATTGGTCGAGAGGAAGTTCATTTATCCAATCAGTTATTGTGTTCCGTCTGTCTACCCATCCATTTCTAACATTCCATTGTGTCTATTTGATTATTACCAATCAATACAATAACTTCTCCACAGTCCAAAGTTAGGGGTCCACAGAGTTGTACAGTTTGTTAGTGATATTAATTTTCTATTTGGAGTTAGTTTATTAATATATACACGGACATGCGTTATTATCTAGAAAACTGTCAGTTCTAACTAGCATAAATATTCAACAGTACAGGCGCTGATTAGTATTTCCCAATTTATTTTTCTGTCCTTATACGTATATACCCATGGCTGGGGCCCACGGATATATAGACAGCTTAGGGGGGCACAGCCCTACTCTGAAACAATAGCATTACTGTTACGTGGGTCACTAGCGGTCACCTAAATATTTCCCATATGATTCCCGTAATATAATCAATTTGTGCTTTTGAATTTAAGTAATGCTCAAGGGGGTTCGTGTACAACCCGTCCTTTATATTACAAAATGACAAAAAGCGTGATGTAGGGAGGGGATACTATATAATTTTTTCGTCAATTTTTCGTTCCATAATCAAAAGTTTTTATAGGAGCCTAAATTCAGTTTAAGTCTATTGGAGTATGTAATTAAATACAACCGACATTAAATTTGAAAAGGCATGTGTTTTGAAATACAAGCAAAGGCCGCAGGCCCGAGTGCAAGTTGTAAGAACGCGCATAGCGCGGACGAGCAGCTTGTGTATATTAATATTCAATGTTGTATTAATCATTACGAGCCCTTGGGTCTCGATCGCTTTACGACGAATCACTGAACTGCAACGCAGTCGATATATTCACTAAAAATATGTCCTATTATTGGCTGTTTCAACATGTTGGTACATCCTACAATCAGTTCAAATTTTTTAGTAATAAATATTTTCTTAGGGGTGCGTAACGCTTTCAAAGAGGGGGGGAGTAGGAAACCAACCAAAAAATTGGCAAAAAGCGTGATATAAGTAGGGAGCCAGAGTGTCTAATCTTCGTGGTTTACCATTATGTAACGATTGAACAACCTCCCATAATAATTGACATTTTCAATGCAGTTCCTAAGTCTGTTTAAAAATGTGTTAAATGAACTATCTCTGAAAAAAGAAATATTTAATAAGAAAAAAAATTAAATTTTGCATGAATATGATACAAATCATCTCCATAAATTTAAATAGATAGTTCTTGTATTTTGTATGAAAGATTTAGGAAATTCTAAACGAATTGTAGTTGTATACAGGTTCGGCCGATAAAACGTTATGTAACACAAAATTCTAGAAAATTAGATAACTTCCCTTTCCATATCATAGGTTCACCGGTCACCATGGGGCATTATGTACGTTTGACCCCTAATGGGCAGGGTTGCCGTGAGTATGGGAATTCCCATGGGGATCCCCATATCCATGGGAATGGGAATGGGAATCAGATTTTCCCCATTTGGATACCAATACAACTCATACAAGGCCAACAGGGACGTTACACCAGTTTCTTCATTTTCCTACTACTTTTCTGAATTGTTATAGCTGCCTCGAAGAAGGCATATCCCTATACCCATGGAAATGGAATGGGAATCAGATAATCGTCTGTGGGGATCCCCACAGAAATCCTGTGGGAATGGGATGGGAATGGAAATTCCCCTCCCACGGCAACCCTGCTAATGGGGTCGCCAGTTATAATGGTAAATTACTCTATATTTATGAGTATCAAGTAATCAAGTTCGAGATGACCTGGCACACAAAATGCCCTGAGGATCATCAATCCGCTTGGCGACCCTTTGATTATACGTTTGTATTTTATAAAATAATGGAATCTCCATCCCTGCAGTTTTTAGAATAAATGAAGAAAAGTACGTATATAAATTCAGAGCATTAAAAATAATTAGGATACATATGTGGTTAAAATAATGCCAGGGACAAATAACAGCACCAATTTTGTAAAATATCGAGTATTTAAATAATTCAGGACCTACCAAAAATTGAGAAATATTTGTGAGTTGGTGCGTTTCTAATGAAGTTTAGTATTTTTAATTAAGAAAAGTTAAAATTAAATCAATGTTTCTGACTCCAGTGTATTGGATATTCCACGTATCCCATTAGTCATTGACAATTCACTGTTGGACAGAGTTAAAGAACGTAAACCGCTAAGAGAATTGTCAAGTTGGAATTCAAGGAAAGTGATTGTACTTGAGGTCTCTGTTTTATTTGATTCTAAAGTGGAACGAAATTCTTGAATAGCCTCATCGTATTTTAGGAGGAGTTCTCGTATTTTCTTAACTTTTTCTGGTTCTTTTTGCTTGGATTGTTTCAGCTTTATTAAATGTGCTTGTAAATTCGAGCGTTTTTTCTGAATTGATTCAATGGAGTTTAGAAGATTCTTTGAAGCTCGATTTGAATGAAAGTATGTGTCAAACACATCTTTATTCGATTGGTAAATCAATGATTGTATTTGTTCAAAATGGTTGTCCTGTTTCCCATTTTGATTCGGTGTGCTAGTCTGTAGTTTAAAATGTGGCACTTCAGTTGAATTTTGAGTCAATTCAATGCTACTTTCATTCCCATGAAGCGTGGAATTCGCTATTTTCGTCAGAATTTCAATCCAGCTTTGCATATCTGGGAGAAACTGCGTTGATAAATAAGCTTTCATAGTACGATGCTCAATAGAGAAAGATAAATATTTTGAAGTTTCATGTAGAGACGATTTGATTTCACAGCCGGGAAGTGCGAAAACTTTCTGCGGATGTTCACTACTAGGATGTAGATATATATACAAACAAAGATCATGAATAATGCAGTGACGACGTCCCCAGATTTTTGAACTGACAGTTCTGTAGTTAAGCATACCGACTTTGGTTGGATTTTGCAGGTGTGAAGCTGGCAATTTATTGTCCAATTGTGGATTTCCACCACGGATAGATTCAGTGCGTGTTGGTTTGGGAGGACGCGTGTTCTTGTTAAACTCTGGTGTCAATTTATTGAGTGATGATTCGAAAGAAATATCAAACTTTTCTTGTGATGAATTACTACTCGTTAATCCTAGTGGACTTTTGGGGGCTGAAGCATTACGCAATCCTAATAGCCATTCTTCAAGTTTAGACTGTGAAAATGCCGCAAAAAAATGTAGATCTGTTGAGTTAAAAACACGAATTTCAAACGCGTGGTTCTGCGAAACATCTAAACTATTAGATACATTCACAAGTGAATCTGTTAATACCACACGCTGTAGTGGTGTAGTCTGGTTGGATCTATATATTAACATTATACCGTCTTTCACTATACAATAACGCTGTTCCCATTTCCCATTGGAAGTTCGTTTGAGTAAATTACCTTTCAGCTGAGGTGGCGATTTTAATACACATTCATTTGCTAAGTTTCCATTGAGTACAGAGTTTAGTGCATGAGACTCTGATGATACTATACTAGGGACATTAGGTGAGGTAATTGATTCTTTTTTAACAGAAATGAGTATCAAAGCTGTAATCCATTCTGTATAGATCTGTTCTGTGTCTGCACAGAAGAAATATACAATGTCTCCTGGCTTATTTGTAAGTTTGAAAGAGAAATCGTGATTTGTTTCTTTTGAAGCTTCTGTAATTTCACTTTTCGATAAATCTATTTCGAAAATAGTTCGAATTGAATCTTGATATTCAAAACAGGTTAAGAATTTATTTCGGAGTTCAAACCAATGCTTTTTCCATTCAATACCAGAAAATATCGATAGAAAACCGTTCAGAACTGCATTTCCCGGTTGCTTACCTTGATTTATCTCAAAAACTCGAGAATAAATTTTCTCCGAATTCCGGCTTGTAATAGGAAGTGAAACACTTTTGGATTTAGGTTTTGTTACATAAACTTGGTTCTGTTCGGAAAATCTCTGGTCGAGTTCACCATAGGCTTGTTCACGTTTACGAACTGAACTAAATACTCTACGAATTGGCTTTGGTTTGATAGGATTTGGTATTTCGTCGAAACTTGACAATTGGTCAACTGAAGTTGATTTCTTCGAAATATTAAATACACCTTGTATTTCGAAAATAGCATTACGCCAGGTCTTAAAATCGCGAAATGAATCTGTGGCGAAAACAAATACATTCTGGAATGAAAACCTTGAAGTTTTCAAGATAGGATTGAATGAAAGAGAGGATGAACCTAGAGAAAATGAAAATTTCCGTTTAGATTCATCTGGTGGAATAAATGAATACTCTGAACCGAAGACATCGAGAACTAAAACGGGTGAAGTTAGTTTCGTAACATCATCAAATGCTTGCAAAAAACGATCGCGTAATATGAAGAAAAATTTTATCCAAATATTGCGATCAGTTAAGAGCTTCAAAAATCCTTCAACTGAGACAGGATTCACACTCTCAATTTTCGTAATTTCCGGATTAGAAGACTGTACATGTGGAATTGGGCGCCTTGCCATAGGTAGGACAGGTGGAAGTTCAAATTTAGTGGATGACGGTTCTTTTGTGATATGATCAGAACCTGGCGAATGAGGAGGCGATTCTAAATCAGAGTACACAGAACCGTACGAGAAGTTTGGTCGGGGTGGGATAACTGGCCGATTAGAAGGAACATCATAAGTATCGCCATTAGGTTCCTCAGCAGGTGCAATATCAAGGCGGTTTACAGGGCGTGGTTTATTTGATGGCACATCATACATATCTTCAGGACGTTGTTCAAGTGGTGTGCCCTCGCTTTCTACTAGCCTCGGGTTGTTTGATGGGACATCGTATGTATCATCACTCTCCTGCTGAGACAATGTATTTCCTTGAGTCTCAACAACTCTTGGTTTCTTGGATGGAACATCGTAAATCGCGATTTCGTTATCCTGTGTGACAACAATAGAAGTTATACGAGGGTCTTTAGTAGGCACATCATATACAGGCGGTAAATCGTCATCGTCTTCAAAATCTTCTCTCACATTGAAAGCATCTGCAATGGCAAGAATAGACTTAGACCAAGTCTGATTAGTAGTGAATTCAAATTGTATATTATCAACACTATTTTGATTGTGTAACAGTTTGAATTTCGATTCTGAAGGTGGGCCTTTCTGAAATTTGAAATCGAGCATGTTTAGTGAATGATTTGGACTGCCAAATGATATTTTCTCGTAGTTCTCATAGAGGAATAACTTTGTTGATATTAAAATCGCCCAATATGCTTGATGTTCATTTGACATGTAAAATTTAACGTTTAACACCCCAGTTATCACAGCCTCACTTGGTACCAGCTTTTGTAAATCAATTGAGAACGGAATTGGACTTATTTCCCTCTCCTTCTTATTCAACTTTGCAAACAGATTTCTAAAACGACCATACAACTTCCTATCTTGCGAGGAATTGAAATCGGGAGGTAGAGATGAATCATCTGACATTTTCTCATAGGATGAAGCTCTGCTTACTCTACCGAATGATTCTCTGCGTATATTCTGCCGTGGCACTTCATAATGCAGCAGTGGGTTTGGTAATTCACGTGGACCTAAATAGTGAAATTAATAAAACGCATTAGAATACTATACAGTATACAGTTCAAAACAGTGTCCTTAAATCGTAAGTCTTTAAAGACACTTTGATGGATAATTATTCGGCAAAAACTGAATCGGAATAAGCACCGGCTTTTCCCTAACAAGTGTCCTAAGATCTCACAGTGTCTAAAAACCTAGCCTTATGATAAAGGGACAGGTTTTAACAATAGTGCACCTCTTCGATTAACCGAACACACCTGGCTAGTCCCATCATGTTCGGATAATCAAAATTGCAATGTACTCCGTTTAATTGGGACAAATATGTAAGAAAGAATGCATTCCAATATATACAAGTATTTAAACAAAGTAATTCAGTAAATCGGAACAACTGCATGAAACCAAGGTCCCCCAATTAAGTGGTGTAGATTATATATCTAATACAAATAACGAATCGTATTTATAAAAAGATGATGCTTTTACACGACTTGTAATTAACGGACCTAAATTAATATAAACGAGCCCTTCGATCTCGGTCGCTGTGTGACAGATCGGTACTACGCATCTCAAGTTAACGGCCGCTACGCGGCCTTTAATTACATAGTTAGTAAGATTTGTCATAGTTAGATACATATAATACCCGTTGAAAGCTAACTTCTGGGAAGATTTTGAATTTTCATTAATTTGTTTACTTATTTTTGTAAACAGCAACAACAAATATTAATATTATAAATTTATAAACGCGAAATTCGTGTTCAGCATACTTGTTTACCCCTTATAACATTTGTTTATAGTTTTATAACATTTGAAAGTTAGTTTATATCTCATATATAAATGCGGTTTCTATTCCCCCATCACTTTAATACAATCCGGACAAACAAACACACAATAATCGAGATTTAATAATATAGATATAATTGAATCCGCTTAATTGGGTCACTTTAAGCGGAAAAGTGGATAACCCATCTAACCGGTGACTTTCTTAAGTAGATTCTACTGTAATAAAAAGTCATCTGTTAATAAAGATATTGCTATTAGAGAAGGCCGAACGACTGGTACAGTGAAACTCTATACAAAACACGCATGTTACTTAAAAATTGTCACCTATAGAGAGGTTTAACTAAAATCTCATCAAGGTATTGATATTTTGGAAAATAAAAAATAGTTCCTTATAACACTTGGTGTCCTTTAATAGAGAAATTCTGTATAGAAAGTTTTACTGTACAGTGGATCCTCGTTAAGACGAAAATCAGGGGACCGTCAAAATTTGTACTCCTTACCAGTGGCGCCCAAGTTTCTAGAATGTTGGAATGGGGATTTACTGCATTTGGGCTCTTATTTTAACTTATTGTCTATATTTTTTGGGTAGGTTTCCATGAACATGTGGTATGATCATGGCTCATGGCTTATCTTTGTATTTAGTGTTTCTTTATTATATTCGTAGTACAGTGTAATTGTATTTTTAAGGAAGAGTAGATGTCATCTATGTTCTATCTTTTGAAATCTCCTCTTCCCATTCCGGGAAAAATCTCGAGACCGAAAGTTAGGCGCCATCGCCATTGCTAGTACTTATCCGAAATTCGTATTTACCGAATGATTTACATTGAGAAGGACTGAAATTTGTTCGTCTTATCCAGAGTTTCTTTTAAACCGTGTTCGTCTTAACGAGCTGTATTTGATTTGAGTGATTTGTCTAACAACTAAATGTGTAACATTACTTAATCAAAGTTTAGATAAAATGTGAATACTAGACAGTTTTCTAGAGAGAACATTTCCAATTAAAGACACATCGCTATCGATTAGTTTGAAAAAAAATGATTGGAATGCAAAAATTAGCTAGTATTCTTAATAATAATAACAATCAACTATAATTATCTTATACTTTCCATAATACTTCGTATTATCATGTCATTATAGGGATAACTCATTATTAATCAAAAATTAAAGACATTTTACTAGTTAATATAAACATGGCAACTACATCTCGTGGTAACTAACGCTCTTTTCAAAGTCCCCAAATATTATATGGTGGGTGGGGCAGTTGCCACAGGACTCAGGGAAATCATGATTTTGTCTAAAATCGAATTATTTTATCTAACAAAGAGAATTTCATTTTGATTGTTCATGAATTAATCATTTTGTTGAAGAAAATAATACGATTATTCTTGTTTGAAATAACAACATATCACGTGTGATTTTCCTCAAAGATACACGATTAAAATAAACGAGCCCTTCTGTCTCGGTCGCTTTGCGAATGTCCGGTGCTTCGCGCCTCAATTAACGGCCGTTGTGCGGCCTTACTACTCCTTGAAACTAGTAATTTAGAATTATACATCTTTGTGGTGTATTAAATATATTCCTTATAAAGTTAATTTGTTTGGGAAATTCAAATTCTCCCAATAGTAGCTCAATAAATTTCACCACAAGGATAGCTCGATTCTAAATAATACTAAAAGAAAAACATGCAATAAAATAGACAGATCGGTGCTACGCACCTCAAGTTATCGGCCGCTATGCGGCCTTACTCCTCACCATACTCCTCACCACATGAAAAATGGTAGAGGAAGTTATATACGACCCTTTCAACCATTTTCGATAGTTTTAACTTGTTTATCAATATTACCCGTTGGAAGCTAACTTGCAGGTTTATTTTGAATTTTGATTAATTTGTTTACCTATTTGCGAAACAACAACAATAACAACAATAACAACAAATATTTATATTAAAAATTTATAAGTGCGAAATCGAAATCAGCATACTTGTTTACCTATTATAAAATTTTAAGTTAGTTTCTATCTCATATATAGGTTTCTATTCCCCATCACTTTAATACAATCCGGACAAACAAACACACAAACAATTAATTAATAGCTCAATAATTCATCAAAGTGGAAAACATAGAGAAAACTATAGTTTAGTTGAACTAAGAATTTTTACGAACACTGATGAATATCTTAAACTAATATTATTACACTTAATTCAATATATGTCAAATAGACTCAATACAGCTAAATACGTAGCAACATTAAATTGGAAATAGAATTCCTTTGTTCCTAAAATTGAATTGACAGACCTCACACAATGTGAAAATAAAATTAGGGTTTACATTTTTATTCATAGGTGAAGCAAAATTACAGTGATAGAATAGAAAATTGGCTCAAGGTGCAACACAATTAGTTCTTTAAAGGGATAAAATTTGGGAGTGATTGAATGAAAACTGTAGGAGTTATTTCGTAATTTGTTATTTCATGACGTCATGTAACCACAATGTGTATACAGGTGTTTTACATTGGGTTAACCTGTTCAATGCAATCTGGAGTCAATCCGATCTGAATTGAAGGAGTTATGCCAAATTACTTCATAATCCCAATTTTTTTCAAAAACCAATAGATTGTTGTTGCAGTACAAAATTACCCTAGGATACAAATTTTCAGCTTTCTTTCCAAATAATTCTGGACAAACACACACACAACAATTGTGCTTTTAATATACGAGCCCTTCGGTCTCGGTCGCTTTGCGACGGATCACTCTCTCACAAAGGTTGATTCGCGAGCTTTGTTGGTTCGTGTTAGATACTACGTAATAAAATTAACGGCCGCTTCGCGGACTTACCCTCCTGAAAATATTACTCAAATTAAATTTGTTAAACCTGTGACTTGTAAATTACACGTACTCAATTTAGTATGCTGCTATTTGGGAGCCAAGTATGTCAACTTATTAATTACGTAATGCTATTTACTAACCCAGGAATTAGTTCGTGCATATAAATTGTTTGATTATTAATTCGCTGCATTACTCTAATCAATATATCATATATTATGCAGAAGATATAGATAAGTAAATCGTAGAATAAACTTTATTAATTAAGTCAAGTCAAATGCGAAAAGTATAAAATTTGTAGACACATTCAATACAATATAATTTAGAATTTGACAAAATAGTTTTAATGGGGCAGCATAGCAATAAAAATTGTTCAATTTTTGATACAAGCATGAAAATTGGCACAGACAGAGGTAAATATATTAGAAAAAGATATGTTTATGGAGGCATCACAAAATTTTAATATTTTCAAGATGGCGGCCAAAAATTGTCGGAAAGAGTCGGACAAAAGCCCGCTCTCACGAATACTAGTTAAATGACCTCGTAGAGTCTTTATAAACGCATCTTAGTTCTCAAATGACTGTGCGGTGAAGAAAGAGGGGTCACTCGATAGGGTAGAAAGAATGTTTGAGAATGGAATGTGTCACATTGCAGCGTTGTCAAGGAGTGCCCTCCCTCAAGAACATGTTTATGTGACCCCTATAATGACTGGAAATCTTATGATGATTTCGAATATCAGCATTAAACATTGATTAAACTTCATTTGACAGAGTTAATTTGCATACATATATGTATATCTTAGTATCCGAGTTAGTACGTAACTGGTTAGTATGTACTTCGGCTTTATTTAGTAAAGTTATATATATTTCAATATACTGTAAAGTCAGTTAGTACATACACTTGGATAATATGCACAAAATTTCTCTCCCGAGGGGGTACATCCTAAACCGAGTTCTATTTTAAGCCAAAATGTCATTCCGTCCAATAATCCTGTGAAACTTTTACTCGATTAATCGTAGAAATCTATTAACCGGTGGCTCTATAAAGCGGAGTCGACTGGATAAATCGACATCAATACCTATCTTGTATTCAACGGATATTTCCATATTACAGTAGAACCTCGTTAGTACGAAGTTACGAACACGGTTTTAGGATTTTCCGGATAAGACGAACAAACAGTTCCACAAAATCAGGTCCCTACAATGGCTATTCAACGGGCATTACTCTGGATAAAGCAAACAAAAAACTACCGTCCGTTGGTGCACGTATTAACGACGTTCTACTGTATATAGGCATGCATGTAAAGAAATGCTGTGTATTCTATTTCCTGAAATAGTGGCTCTTATACTATAAGAAATATATTGTAGGGTCTGCGCCGATTGAGGACTGCATCATCCAAGTAAATGACTGCCATTCGAGTTAGTTAATGATAATCGATTCATAAATAGTTGCAGTTATAAACTCTTCTAAGTAGTTATTTATTTAATACGAGCAATTGGTATCGGTCGCATTGCCACGGATCGGAGCTACGCACCTCAAGTTAACTGCCGATATTCGGCCTTACTCCTCACTAAAACCATTGATGATAGAGTTAGTAAACATCCCTTTTCCATACTTTAAATGCGAAATTTGAAATCAGCATTCTTGTTTCCCTATTATACCATTTGGATGTTAGTGTCTATCTCGTATATAAATGCAGTTTCCATAGGCGAAGGCTCCGGTAGGACTGGTAGGGCCATGGCCCTACCAATAATTGTATTTTCTCCATAGAAGCTAATAGCACAAATATGCCAAGATGGCCCTACCAATCCTAACATCCAGCTTATAAGGACCCTACCAATCTCCATAACGAGTCTACGCCCCTGGTTTCTATTCCCCCATCAGTCTAATACAACCTGGATAAATAAACATACACAATGCCAGTGCGCGACAAATTATGAGGTTTGGTGACGTTAGCCACCAAACATATTTCTTAAGCCGCCAAATTTTGCCTTAAACAAGTAGTATGTTTATTTCGAATTTCGAATTTAGAGATTTATAATTATATGAATATTTGTTGTTGTTGCTATTGTTTACCAAAAATACTAGGTAAACAAACGGATGAAAATTCAAAATGAATCAAGAAGCTAGCTTTCAACTGGTATTATAGGCAAACAAGTATGCTGATTTAGAATTTCGCATTTACAAATTGATAATATGATATTTATTGTTGTTGTTCATACAAATAGGTAAACAAATTAATGAAAATAAAAAATGAACCTAGAAGCTAGCTTTCAACGGGTATTATAGGTAAACAAATTAAAACTAAGGAAAATGATAGAAAAGTTCGAAGTAAGGACGCATACCTGCCGTTAACTTTAGGTGCGTAGTACCGATTCGTCGAAAAGCTATCTAGAACGAAGGGCTCGTTTTTATTAATATCAGAGGCAAAATTACAGTGAAAATTGGCTCAAAGGCGTAACACAGTTAGTTCTACAAAGGGAAAATTTTGGAGTGATTGAGTTAAAACTGTTGGAGTTATTAGTAACTTATTACTAAATTTGACGTCATGTAACCTCAATATGTAAATAGGTGTTTCACATTGGGTTAACCTGTTCTCTGAAATCTAGAGAAATTGAAAGAGTTATGCCAAAAATACCTAGCTTGTTACGTCATACATACCAAATTTCGCTTCAAAAACCAATATATCGTTGTCGCAGTACAAAAATACCCCTGTATACAAATTTTCAGCTTTTTGGGGCTCGTAGTCTTTCTAATTAATTTTAGATAAATAAACAAAAAACATTGTGCTTTTAAGGACAGGTAAAATGAATTAATTGTATATCATCCGGATTTTCAGAAAATACGGACGGCGGACGGTATTTTAGTTGCATTTTTTTATTTCCATTAATATGCAAATAACATCATTCTATGGCAAACAATAAATATAAATATTTAATTTAATTAGAAAATCACATGACAATGCCCAAATAATCAAAGTAATGCCCTAAAATATAAGACAAATAAAAATTTGATACACTAGGAGTACCTCACACAAGTTTATAGCTAATAACTGTACGATTATGTTCATAAGATAATAATAAAATATATCCGGACGTGGGGTAAATTTGGGACGGTCGGGGACGATAAACAAGTTACCTTATTATAGGAAATTAACGCGCCATGAAATTAACGCGAATTTCTCCAAATCGCGTTAATTTCATGGAGCGTTAATTTCCTGCTATTTAACAAAATTATTCAATGGATGGACAAACTTCCGAGCTACATTTTTCAGATGTGCAACTAGTTTGAAAGGATATACCATGTCTATCAAGTAGATTGGAAGCCTATTTGAGCACAATAATAGTGTTCAATCAGGAGATTAATAATCCTGAATTTTCTTTATAAATTTTATTCGCGTTAATTTCATGTATTTGAAAATGTTCAGCTCCAATTCGCGTTAATTTCCTTCGCGTTAATTACATGGCGCGTTAATTTCCTATAATAAGGTATTTATTTTATATGGCCTAATATTTAGATTATAAAACTGAGTGAATAAAAAAGAATGTCTTTGATTTTTAAAGAGCGTGTTTTTTAAGCCCCGCCAGTTATCACAGAAAATTAGACAATATATTATGAGCAAACCAAGTTCGACGGTGCCCGGAAGCGAAATCCAATCCTTTTGGCGGGCATGTTCATAGAAGAGAACGTTAAGGAACACTCAAATAATAATCTTTAAATACCATGGATGTTCTATATACAGTATACCTTCGTTAAACCAACACGGATAAGGCGAAATATCGGTTAAGGCGAAGGTTTAATTCCCCCTACTCTATACAGATGCATGCAAGTGACTCCGGCTAATACGAATTCCGGAATATAAGAACAAACTTCGATGGTCCCCCAGAGTTCGAAATAACGAGAGTCTAATGCAATGGTTCCACAAGATCAAAATTTGTATTACGGTCAATGGGAGGGGATCCACATAATATTTGGTATTTGATATAGAAAATTCACGGTTGAAAAAGGTTGGGATTCGCTGGTCTAATGTACAAAAGTTTCAAGATACAGAGGATTCAGGTTAGAAGAACATGGTATGGAGCAGGGGTTTATCCAGAAGCGCGCCATACGCCTAGAGGCGTATAAATTGGGATATGTTTGCGTTTAGGAGCGCGAAAAGTGCCGAAAGTCCCCAGAGTAATACAAAACTAACCTTTTAGGCGTACAAAATTCATACTCTAGTGACCTTAGGACAGTTAGGAGTGTTCAATTCTACTCCTGTATAATACCCTGGTATGGAGTGAAGGAAAATTCTTTAATATTGTATTTTTTTGCATGACGAAGGAATAATATTCTAAATGTATAAATAATTTTGCTTTTGCAAATAAACAGATTATTACTTCGATATATAAACATGAACATGTTTCTTGTAATACGTGATGGAATTTAGCGTATTACGTATTATACAACTTAGATATTCTTATACTAACAAGTAATTCCTTACCTTCATATGTGGTGGATACATCTTGTGTCGTCTGTACAGTCTCAGATTGTGTCTGTGCGATCTGTAGGGCCTCCAGCCAGTGTCTACACTCCTGTGGAGAAGAACACAAAAAGCATTCATCATCAATATCTTTCCCCGCTTGGAAACGAATAGCAAATGAGTTCGGTTTACTCAAGCCAGCTTGGCTACCTTCTAGAATAAATGTAAATGAGGAAGCAAGTGTTATTGACTTTAGAGGTTTTTCAGACAGCTCTGTCTGTGTCTTATCGGGCTCTTCAAAGAATATTTCTAGAATGTTCTCTCGCACGCGTACGAAATGTGACACCCAGTCTTCACCTTCATCTGTAGAGATTTTATATTGCAAAAGTCCTTGTTTATGTTTCGTACGGGAAAATACAGGTTTGTTCAAAATAGGCGCGTAATCTGGTGATTTATCAGATTGATGTCGTGTCGCGTGTATTTTCAGTTTATCAAGGGAGTTTGTAATCTCATCATTAATTGATTTTATGTTAGGAGGTAGTTCTGAGTTCTGTCCTAACTCAGTCAACAGACGTTGTAGCGAGGGAAGGAAGATAGGAAGATTCTGTAGGAATGTAGATATCTGGGAAGGATCTAGATTCTCAATTGGAAGTGAAAACTGCGTAGTAGCCATCTTAGATGCTAGCACGAGGGGAAAACAAAGTTAGGATTATTTTAAGTAAATATTGTAAGAAACACACTATCTTAAGTGGATACCGGTAAGGCAGTTCAAAAGTTACATAACGCAAAATTCTCGCAAATATAAATTTTGGAGAATGTGCCAAGTTTTTTGACCATTTGTAGTATAAAAAGGACGATCTCTTACACAACATTGGAGATTCGTAATCATGTGTAACAGACCATCCTTTATGTATTATAAAATGGTCAAATCTTTTATAGTAATACAATATGGTTAGATATATAAACAGTATTCTTTTGCTACAGCCGTATCATGATCATGGCCACATTAGTAAAAAAAATTATAATTTATTATAATATAATTTATATATAATTTATTAAATATTCAAACACGGATGGTTAATTAAATTGTTGTAAATATTCCATCGAAATTGAACGAATGCTTCCTACTCAAAATTACCAGTACGGATATTACTACTTGACCTTCCTACAAGCCATTTGAAATTACTGATTAGTGTGAAAGAGTGAATACCTAATGCGCAGGCCCGTAGCACGCCAACATTTATTGGTGCGGCATAGTGACGTCACTAAATAATCTAATGGTTACAAATACTATATATTATTATGGTACCGAACAGTTTGGAGGTACCAGCAGCACCTATGCCACACCTGTATCAGTTGTGTTTACCAATACCATTATGCCGCACCTATAGTTGTCGGTGAGTTAAAATTGTCCCGAATATTTGTCTGGTCACCAAAATTATTGGTGCGGCCATGGCCGGACCTGCCGCACCTGCTCCTACGGCCCTGAATGGGGGAAGTAATTCATATTCTTAGATTGAGATCAAAGAATATTAAAGTTTCGAAATTATTATGGCAATACAGCAAACACATTGGTTCCAGGCAGTGTCGGATTCTTTAAAAAATTCTGGGGGGCAAAAGTGAACTTATCAGAGCTACTTTTTGATTCCATTATAGAATACTATACAGTACACATACTACAATTTGTCCATGCTAGGCTAATACGCGTTCACCCTATTAGAATTTCCAATAAATTATATTACCTTTCTTGTTTACTAAATAATTTCAGTTACTCTAATGTTGAAAAACTGGGGGGCCTTCAAAGGTTATGTAACGAAAATCTCGAAAATTAGCATCCCTCGCTCGCTTTTTTTACCATTTTGTAATATAAAATACGTTGGGAATGGAAAATCGTTCCCTATCACGAGGTGCTCCATATAGGAAGTATTGCTGTATTTAGTCAACTCCTGTTATATCCAAATACCTGTTACATATCGAAATGGTAAAAGGTCCGGAATAGTTCATATTCAATCGTACTCGCTATTTAAAATCAGGTAGTAATTGAACCACAAATTCAGAGATTGCAAACGGGAGTTGATGGTATTCTATTCTCAGTGTAGACAAATTATAGCATTGTGTCCATGTGTCAGTATAGAAAAAAAACAGTAAATAACATTTGAAATTAGTTACAATCCCAGTTTTATAACTATATTTATATATAATTCACTGTTGAGTGTAATTATATTCTCAATATAACCAGGCTAACAATGATCTAACCAAAAGCATATTGGAATATACTTAATTAATAAATCCAATTCATTCATTAATTACGAGACCGAAGGGCTCGTTAATTAAATCTACGCAAACCATATTGAAGCTATTTAAATGTAGGAATGAGATTGCATTCCATTGCATTGGTATGAATTGTAGGCAGTGGTTGGCAATACTATTCATAATATAATTCACACTACCTATAGACAGATTAAGCAAGCAGATAAGATAATTATTGTTTGAGGTAAAATACAAATTAGGATACAATGAAACTCATAGAAAAATAATTTGTTCATTAACATTAAAAATTATAAGTAAACTAAAATGCACGAGTGCACCATAAGCATAGACTAGAGTCTAGGCCTAGGATGATCAACCTCAGTGGCGGCGCGAGGGGGGGCGCGGGGGGGCGGCCGCCCTCCCTGGCTTTTGATCCGCCCCCCCTGTGGGGGGGCGGGAACTCGCTTGTCTGTTATAGGAGTACTTAATGTTAATGCGGAAATGCTAAATGCCCTGGACAGGGAGTTCATAATTTGCCGTTTTGCACCACCGTACACTATTATAGGACAGATTATTTAACCAAGTTTGTCATTAAAAATATCGATTTTGGTTTGAATGTGAATTTTGGAATGTTTACAACTATTGGGTTTGCCCCTCCAGTGCATTGGTCCGCCCCCCTTTCGCCCCCCCCCCCCAATTGGGCTGTGCTGGCGCCGCCCCTGATCAACCTTCTTCATAATTTATGAAAAATAGCCGTTCTATTCCTATATCTTTATGAGACTAAATTTTTTAAACTAGGGCGCTTCAAGAACTTTTGGGGACATGAGAATTTAAAGCCAATTTGGTGGCCGAGAGATATACCATTTGTTTGTATATCAAATTCAAAACAGTTTCGAATAACCAAGGAGAAACTGATTAATATCGTAATTTCTTATCAACGATACTATGATGTTAAGCCACTTTCAAAGGACAAAGCTAAATTAGATATAACTACTAGCACACCCAAGAAGCGACTCCCCATTTCTTCTACTGCATCAGATGTTTCTCCCTTTGTAAAAGAGTTAAAGTATTAGAGAGTAGCTTTTCACAATTGAGCAATACATCTTATTTTGGTGGTGTTTTGGATACTCCATCTACAAATCACTTTAATTTACTTGCAAGCATACCAACATGTAACAAAAGATTTCACCTGCAACTAAGAAGACCTGCCTAAAAGAATTCTCTAATAATGAAGAGTTAACTGTTGTTACCATCAACGAATTTTGTGTAAGTTAAAGAATATTGTATGCAATAATATTCATTAAATGACCCACCTCTTCGTCCTTTACTTTTATGCTATTGTAGGTTCTTTTGAAAAAATGCTTCCATCGCTTACTGGGCTACAAGATCCGATATTTTCTCAGGTTGTTATTATGTCAATATTTATTTAAATAATTAATTTCTCATTATCTTTCTTTTTTGATTGGACATTTCTTATCATGGTGCATGGTGTTCTTGTAATAAATGTATGTATTTCTTTATTTTAGAATCTCAGTTTCAAGAAAGTAGCACGTGAGATACCGAGCATTCAAATACACTATAATAGAAACAATCACTGGGTATGTTCTTCTTATGATGGTATAGAGAAGTATATTTATACGATTCTATGTATAACAGAAATACTACAATGAATCTGGATACCCAATTGGCATTATTATACGGCGACCAAACTATGCAACTAGAGATCATCATTCCTAAGATTCAGAGACAGACGGGTGCAAAGGACTGTGGAATGTTTGCTATCGTCGCTGCAACAGCAATAGCTACAGGGCATGATCCAGTGTACCTTACTTGAAACCAAAATGAAATGAGGAAACATTTCATCAAGTGTATCGAAACTGAGAAAGTTACCCCGTTTCCGTCCAAAGCTCGTGGCAAGAGGACAGGAAAAGTACCCAAACCGCATAAATATTCAATTGACTGTATCTGTGATTACAACCTCCCAGAATTTGCATTCGTAAATTATGGTGGAAACAGAGGAACACATATAATTCAATGTGATAAATGTGGTTTTTGGTTCCACAATTAGTGTTACAATTTACTCAACAACTCTATCAATGGAAGTTTCTATTGCACGAATTGCAATATTTAGACAGTATATGTTAGGCAGCTAGAGAGTTGAGACCTTTACAAAATAATTTATAAAATATATATTTATTTTATATATTATAATTTTTCTATAGTTTTATTATAACACGCTAAGAAATATCGTGTACTATAAAACACGTTCTCGATCCTCATGTAGGCGACTTGCGTTGCGATACGTTTCAGCATTGAGAACATCTGCTCACAAATCTGTGAATTGACTACTCTCATTCCTTCCGTCTCCCATGTTCTCATTGAAAAGATAGGA
Source organism: Hexactinellida sp. DTS-2022 (assembly GCA_028753945.1). NCBI lineage: Eukaryota > Metazoa > Porifera > Hexactinellida > Hexactinellida sp. DTS-2022. The sequence continues at coordinate 2,590,433 of JAPNXP010000003.1, forward strand.
TTACATTGGTGGTTCGTGCAATGAAACCTGTCAATAAAAAATGTTGTGTTGCGGAACAGGAATGGATCTCTATAAAGAAATTTAAATTATTAAATATTGCGACTCAAAATTGCATACAACTATAGGGCTCATACATTACCAGAACACCCTCGCTAACCCAAACATCGATAATTCGTACCCTAGCTAATCCGAACAACGGGTCGGCCAGATATCAAGTTTTAAAATTTGTCATTGTATGTATTCAAATTGGATTTCTTATCACCCAGTGGAAAGATGGGTCATAAGAAAGCCAATATGAATGCAGGGTCGGATTAGCGAGATATTATAAATTATTATAGCCACTGCCCTACCTGTAATTGTTCTTAGGCTCATATAGGATATTCCCCATCCCCCAAAAGGTATGTTAATGTTACAAGAGGGTCTACTAATTCATTTTCGATCTTATGTTTAATGATCAATTACTTCATAATAAAGATGTTGTGCAAATTGCAAGCATTGTCGTAGATAATGACTTCAGACATCTTAGGGAATTTTCTAAGTAACATATTGAAGACTAATACAGTGGACTCTCTTGAAGACATTATTTCAAAGCCATAACATATCCTGTGTTGACATACCATAGCTAAAAGCCCAGGAGAGAACCTTTGATGCTTGGGATATAACTTTGTACATTTTTCTTGTTTCTCGGTCTGCTCATTTAGATATCGAGGGATCCTAAAAGCAATTAATAATATTTTTTTATAAGAATAACTTAATTTACAGTCCAAGTAAAAACTATTTCAATCTAAGTACCTTGAGTTCGTATGTAAGGCTGGAAAACAATTGAATAATCTTCTCTCCCCAATGGGATGTCCTCCTTTAAAACACGGGTAAGTTTTCCAATAAGCAATTGGATTTGTTTAAGGATTGTAAATAACACTTCCGCAACATTTTCTTGTAAGGTGATTTTGTCATTTTGAACATCCAGTTGAGGTGGCAGTGAATTTGCAAGAAGCTTGATAAAATGTAATTGGATATAATGCTTTAATAGTGGAGAAAGTTACAGTTTGCTGTAATGCTAAATCAGCGATTAATTTACGTTCATCAGGAGAAAGTGTTGTCATACGAACTACAGTATAGGCTATAGCACAAATCGATTCGCATTTTTACAATGTTTGAATTACTTCTTGAACTAATGGATAGTTCTGATCAATGACTCTCAGAGCATTGGTTAATGTAGAACAGTAGACAAGGTACCTAGCAAATTCAGGTTGAACAAAGCTCATGTTAGTGAATTCGAAATTACTAATCCCTGATTCAGTAAAATTTCGTAATGTATGGCGAGCATGTGAGTCTGCTAGTAGATTCGTTCTTCCAAGGATATGATAGGATAACTTTGAGTGAAATCTGTGTTATCCGGTTGAATTGGTAATCTTTTTGTAGTACCCATTGCTATTCCATATAAAATAATTATCGAAGGAGTTTATTTACAGGTAAGACAACAAATTTCTTTTGATAGTTAATATCTACTAATCAGAGATAGGCATTCCAAGCGTGTTGGAAAATGTGATACAGTAGATGTCGGATATAAGCACACCGGTTATAAGAACATATCGGATATAAGCACACAATGTTGGAAAACGGTTGCCATGTACCCTGTATAATTTATGTCGGTTATAAGAACATTCCGGTTATAAGCACCTTAAGTGCAGTTCCCGACGATGTGCTTATAACCGGCATCCACTGTACTTGTACTGTTCTTGTCTGCCCATTCTCGTAAGTTTGCTGTTTTTGGCCCTACATGAAACAATAAGTTACATGGACTTATCTAGAGATTTTGCTATGAGATGAGGCCGCGCCATAGTATGACGACTAGACGCTCTATAAGACCTCATAGGGATGTTGTGTGTGGTTTCGTCCCATTCCAGAGACTCATCAGGAGGGCAACCCTCGACCACCATGCGTACTGCCCTACAGCCCTACTGTTACCTGTAGCGTACTGCCAATGTGTCCTTCCACATTGGCAGTACCCGTTCGCAGCAGAAGGGCTACTGCAGATCTGGGGCTGATTAATAGTGAGTGATTACGATTACGATTACAAGAAATGTGTAATCAATTACAATCGATTACGATTGTAATCGTAATCAACCCCGAGCCTAGGCTGGGGCTGATTACTAGTGTGTGATTACGATTACGATTACAGGAAATGTTGTAATCGATAACAATCGATTACGATTGTAATCGTAATCAGCTCCAAGCCTGAGGGCTAGGGATAACACCACGGCTTGTACATGATACAATAAAAAGGAAATATACGACACCTTACTTTAGTAGATTATTGCGACAATATTGCAGATGTTCTTTGCTGAATGCTTTTTTTCTTAATGAGAACGTTTATATAGAGTTCATCTCTGGTACAGTTTTCTATAGTACTGAAAGAACCAAGCTTAATTAAAATAGCCAAAGTCGATTTTAGAAACTGACCTTTCTCAGTGGCTGAACTCACAAACTAAAATAGTGTTCTCTACTAGAGCTGAACTCTACATATCTTATAATAGTTATATATTAAATCACAATGGGATTTTGTTTGTTTGTTCAGAATTGATTGAGAAACTGTAAGAGCTACATACTTGAAATTTGGCAGGGGGATACGCAGGGCCGTAGTTATGTGTCCTGGGGCCCCCCCGGACCCCTTCAGGGGGCCCCTACATAGGAATGAACAGGGGCGGCGCCAGCAGAGCCCCAGTGGGGGGGCGAAAGGGGGGCGGACCAATGCACTGGAGGGGCAAACCCAATAGTTGTAAACATTCCAAAATTCACATTCAAACCAAAATCATTTTTTTAATGACAAACTTGGTTAAATAATCTGTCCTATAATAGTATACGGTGGGGCATCTCAGCAAAACAGCTAATTATGAACTCCCTGTCCAGGGCATTTAGCATTTCCGCATCAACATTAAGTACTCCTATAACAGACAAGCGAGTTCCCGCCCCCCCGCGCCCCCCCCTCGCGCCGCCACTGGGAATGAATAAGTAATATAATTTTGTTATATGAAATTATGGGGCCCTAAATGCGGGCCCCATTTTGGGGGGCGCTTCCTACGGCCCTGGGGATAGGGAATAGTGTATCTAGAAACAAGTTCTAATACCCAAGAAAATTGATTCACATCTTCTCTCTCAAAAGGTGCCAAAACTTTAGCCTATTAAATTCGAGGGTTTTCCAGTATGGATTAGCAGCTAGCATTCAATTAGAATAAAAGGATTTTAGTCTAAGTGTCTCTATCAATTGTTAAGTGTGCATTATAGATGCCTATCTGAGACTGTGATTCAATTAGTCGAGAGGAAGTTCATATATCCAATCAATTATTTGTGTTCCGTCTGTCTACCCATACATTTCTAACATTCTATTGTGTTAAATCTAATTCCATTGTTTCAACTTGCGATAATTATATTGATTTAACTTATAAATTCCAGCTGGCTTCTATTTAATTGTAGTATTAGTATACAATGGATTAAATAAAATAATATAATATAAGGAATTTGTTGACTTAACTCATTCACCGTGGATAACATTGCTAAAATAAATCTATATTATTAAATCTCGATTGTTGTGTGTTTGTGTGTTTGTGTGTGTGTTTGTCCGGATTGTATTAAAGTGACGGGGGGATAGAAACCGCATTAATATATGAGATATAAACTAACTGTCACATATTATAATTGGTAACAAATGTTATAATAGGTAAACAAGTATACTGATTTCGAATTTCGCATTTACAAATCTATAATATGAATATTTGTTGTTGTTGTTGACACAAAATAGGTAAACAAATTAATGAAAATTCAAAATCAACCTAGAAGTTAGCTTTAAACGGGTATTATAGGTAAACAAGTATGCTGAAGACGAATTTCGCGTTTATAAATTTCTCATATGAATATTTGTTGTTGTTGTTGACACAAAATAGGTAAACAAATTAATGAAAATTCAAAATCAACCTAGAAGTTAGCTTCCAACGGGTATTATAGGTAAACAAGTATGCTGAAGACGAATTTCGCGTTTATAAATTTCTCATATGAATATTTGTTGTTGTTGTTGTTGTTGTTGACACAAAATAGGTAAACAAATTAATGAAAATTCAAAATCAACCTAGAAGTTAGCTTCCAACGGGTATTATAGGTAAACAAGTATGCTGAAGACGAATTTCGCGTTTAAATTTCTCATATTATATTTGTTGTTGTTGTTGTTGTTGTATACTCAAAATAGCTAAACAATTTAATGAAAATTCAAAATCAACCTAGAAGTTAACTTTCAATAGGTATTATAAGTAAACAAGTGTGCTGAACACGAATTTCGCATTTATAAAATTCTAATATGAGTATTTGTTGTTGTTGTTGTTTACACAAATAGGTAAACAAATTTATGAAAATTAGATAGCTATCTACCATTTCCAGGTAGAAAATGTGAGGAGTAAGGCCGCTCAGCGGCCGTTAACTTGAGGTGCGTAGCACCGATATGTCGCAAAGCGACCGAGACCGAAGGGCTCGTAACTAATAAATAGTAATAATATAATTTATTATCAATACATAATGAATGAATGGCATTAAACTCAAGATGGTTTATGATAGAAAGAAACTTCAAATTTATCTACCGTTCCTTGTGACTCGGACCAATTAACAAATGGTTCTTGACACCTTGAGGAGTTGATAACTTGGGGGGAAAAATCCAAAATTGCAGCCTGTGCCGACAGCATGTTCCTTTGGAGGCCTATCAATAAACCACCAACAAAATATAGTGCCACCAAAGGAACATGCTTCGGCACAGGCTGAAATTTTGGATTTTTATTTTCCTTCCGTATCCTCTCACAGAAGAGAGTTTTATTAACTAAGAGCCCAAAATTTTCAGTCAGGTGTCTCATGGGTTACAGATGTGCACCTGGGGTCAAGATTTTTGATTATAATTTTTTGGACACATTTTTACACCTGTTTAATGTTAGAAAAAGCACAATAAATAGTGCGAGAATATTCAATTTATATGCATTCGATAGAGAATTTAATTCTACACCTTTCCACAGTGCACGAATTTTTAAATTGGGTTTCATTTGTGCCACAATTGAGTTGCAAGTTTCCTTTGTTTACTAACACTTCAGTTCAATTGAAAGTGTTAAATCTAATTCTATTGTTTCAACTTGTGATAATTATATTGATTCAACTTGTGAGATCGAGTAGGCTTCTATTTTCTAATTGAAAACTAAGATTTTCCATTCCATAACGACAGATTATGTGATTATATTTTTTTCTGTTTAGAATATTCTTGCACAATGGATACATGACAAATTTAATTCAAATTTATTAGCTCTGTGTTTAACTTATAGAGACGGTTCCAATTAGATTATTGGGGTTATCGAGTGCGCTGAATTCAAATATGATAGTGAAATTAAATTAAAATTAATAATACAGTCGACTCCGCTTAATTGGGTCACATCGGGACCAGGTCATTTTGACCCGATTAAGCGGAGAAACCGATTAAGCGAAAATATTTTAAGCCAAACTGTAATTCCGTCCCATAAATCCGGTGAAATTTTGACCCGATTAAGCGGAGTCTACTGTAATTGCAAATAATTGAACTTAATTTATTTTGCTGTAGATAAAAATGGTGCTAAATTATTAATAAATTAATTAAATATTTATACTAATTAATTAAATATAATTAATCTAAGAGATTATAGAAGATGGAAACAAATTTCAAATTTATCAATTGATCCTTATACCACGTACACCTCTACAAATGGGTCTTGACACCTTGAGGTGATGATGACATCGTCAAAAAAATGTGTTTTTACAATTTTGTGAATTATATATTTCGAATGGGTTGGTTGGTGCTGGGTGAACACCCAACACCCACATAAAAAATGCTAACTCATCACATATTACATTGACTGAAACTTAAAGAACTCTGAAATGAAGTGAGTGAAACGAAACTTCCAACTCACTAAGGATCGTTGCCTTTTGAAACACCTTTCTGAAATAATTTAACACCTTGATAGTGATGATGACATGGCGAAAAAAATCCAAAATTGCAGCTGTGGCGACAGCATTTTCCTTGGAGGCACTATCCATTAACCAGCCAGTAGCCACCAAAATATATTGCCTACAAAGGGAAATGCGTCGGCACAGCTGCAATTTTGGATTTTTTATTATTTATCCATAGCTCATCCACAGAATAGTTTTATTAACTAAGAACCCAAATTTTCAGGACAGGTGTCTCCTAGGTTACAGATGTGCACCTGGGGTCACGATTTTTTATTACAAATTTTTGGCCACATTTTTGCACCAGTTTAATATTAGAAAAAGAACAATAAATAGTGCGCGAATATTTAATTTATATGCATTCGATAGAGAATTAAATTCTACACCTTTTCACAGTGCACGAATTTTTAAATTGGGCTTCGTTTGTGCTACAAATGAGTTGCAAGTTTCCTTTGTTACTAACACTTCAGTTCAATTGAAAGTGTTAAATCTAATTCTATTGTTTCAACTCGTTATTATTATATTGATTCAACTTGTGAGATCGAGTAGGCTTCTATTTTCCAATTGAAAACCGAGATTTTACATCCTAACAACGACAGATTATGTTATTATATTTCCTTCTGCAAGAATACTCTTGCACTGTTAATATACTGACGTAATTAATTATAAGAAATTACTTATATAGAGCTCAGCTCTAGTAGAGTTCAGTTTTTCACTATGTGTATTCAGGCACTGAGAAAGGTCAGTTTTTTCCCAGAGTTTGAAATTGACCTTTAGAAAGTAAGCCTGGGCTTTTAGTATGGGAAAAAATCTGAACTCTACAAAGCTCAGCTCTATATAAGGATTCTCTAATTATAATTAATTCAGTCAGTATATGACTTATATAGATGCTCCCAATTTGTTTATTAGGGGTTATCGAGTGTGCGGAATTGAAATTTGATAGCCAAATTAATTAATTTATTATTTATGACAAAATAATTTAACTTAATAATTGTAAGTTGACATTGAAATTGGTGTTATATTATAAATAATATTCATAATTATTTATACTAATTAATTAAATATCATAAATCTCAGAGATCATAGAAGATAGAAACAAACTTTCAATTTATCAATTGGTCCTTATGGCACGTGCCACCTATACAAGTGGGTCTTGACACCTTGAGGTTATGATGACATCGCTAAAAAAATGTGTTTTTACAATTTTGTTAATTCGATATTTAAAATGGGTTAGTTGATGTTGGGTGATGACCCAACACTCACATAAAAAATGCTGAGTCATCAGCTATTATATTCTACTCATACTTGAATATCTCTAAAATGAAGTGAACTAAATGGAAACTTCCACCACTCTAAGGGTCGATGCCTTCTGTAAAACCTTTTTGAAATAACTAAAATCGAATAACTACTAGAATATTAATAATTGATATTAAGTAACTTTTTGACTCTTTACCGATTTGAACGCTGCTACTTGGTCTTTCCGTACGCTCTCATTGATGGCTTTACGCAAGTTGTTGTAATAAATGTTGGCAATAATTCTGTTGACAGTTTTTCGGACCTGTTGTGTATGCGAGATGCATGCAAAACCGCTACCCCAGGTTTGTGAGACTTCCTGTAATAATCTCAAGCTTAGTGTTTTCCAGGGAAATGCAGTTTGGACAATTTCAGTTTCACTAGCTTCAAGGACACAAAATGCAGATTCCACATAATGATTAAGGGAAGAAGACGGTAAAGTAAGACCCCCTCTATCCAAATCTTTGAGGTATTGAGTAACTATAGGATCTTGCTGCAAAAGGTTTATAAAGCATCTTTGAGTAAAGTATATGAAATATATCCAGAGATATATGCTACAACTTGGTGTGATTTCTCGGATAAAAGAAGATTTTCATAATTGATAAATTGTAGCTTTAAAACTTGTTCTTCAAGAAGGTTTTCATCATATTCTTGGTTTGATTCCTTTGTCAATGCACTAATTGATTATAGATTCTGAACTAATTACTTCACTGAGGCTAACAAGAAAACGTCCTCCGCTCATTTGACGATAATGTGAAAATCTTCTTTCTACGCAGTCAGTTTGCATTCTTCCCGTTAAAACGATTTTGTATCCATCAGAAAGTAAATCAGAAGATAGATCTGCTATGACATCATTAGTTTACCTGAAAGTAGAGAAAGTTTGTCTTGATAAACCAAATTTTGTTGAGGTCTCCCATTTGGTTAACCACGAGTTTATAGCTCTTAAAAATTCAGGCCTACAATCACCGAAAACAATGCATTTCCTCTTATGTTGGGATGGTTCATGTACTTCATGAATCTTATGAAAAGATGACCAAGTAAGTAAACCAGCAGAAATCGTAAGACTAATATTAGGAGATGAGAACTTAAACTCAGGAAGGTTAAAACATTTTACGGCTAGTAGGTTATTGCGAATATTCTTTAGTAAATTCACAGTATCAAATTGAAGGTAAATTGTCTTTTCAGAGTCATAAGGATTGTAAATAACATTATCACTATCACGAATGCCATGTAGGTGTCAGAGTTGTTTATAAGCACTGACGTTGGTAGATGATTGTCTGCGATTATCGCACGAAGGTTAAACTGTGCTTTAATCAGAAGAGATATGCATTTCTCTAAGCTAGAATGTACTATATACCCGGAGATTTTCACGATAGGTATTGCTGACACTATAAATGGTATTGACTTAGTTAGCGAAATAACCATAATACAAAGAATACATACTCTTGAATAGATGAAGATCTTGATCACATCCAATTAAAGTTTTACGGTCAAAATTCACTTGAGGTTGGAGGTCCATTGTTTTACTTGAGGTCCATTGTTTTACTTGTTTACCTATAATAACCGTCGAAAGCTAACTTCTAGGTCGATTTTTAATTTTCATTAATTTGTTTACCTATTTTGTAAACAACATCTATAAATATTCATATTAGAAATTGTAAATGCGAAATTCGAAATCAGCATAGTACTTGTTTACCTATTATAACATTTGAAAGTTAGTTTATATCCCAATATTAATTGCGGTTTGCTCCAAAATTATTTTTCCAGGACCTTCGCGGGTCAGCGGGTTTCGATGCTCAAATGCGGGTCGGAAACGCCCAGGGCGGGTCACTTGGGAGCTACGATGACCCATGATCCATCGACCCATGGTCCACTCTGGCGGCAATATCCGGATAATATCGGGATTCCAAACCCTGAATACCATAGCACTCTTGTTTACTTACCACTATTACTAAACAGGGATACTTTCTATGTATAACCGTTTACTTACCCATAGCCTACTCTATATATGGCCCAACAGTAAAAAAACCATGGATATTTTAGAAGTCATAACTCGTAATTGAATTAAATATTGTAGTAATTACAATAATAAAGACACGGTAACAATAGTTACTAAGTTTGAATAATAATTATATAATCAAGAGAATCTAGACTTCTTTGCGCTCTTAACTTTACTGTCAGTTGTTCTAGGACGAGTTAGTTTCTTGAGCTTTCGAGTAGTTTGCCTTTCTCTTGATAGTGATACGACGGTAGAATTGAAATTTTTAATTTTATTGGCAATTATGCAGTTAGACAAGATGGTTAAAATTCGTTTAAGATAATCCCATCCAAAGAGGTTGCAACTTGGGCATTTGTTTCTCCAATGTTCGCATTGAACATCTTCTAGCGATTTTATTGAGAGGTTCACGAGAATTTTTCTTGATGATCCAGCAGCGAATTGAAGAAGCAGATCATTATCCAACTCAATTACTCTAAATATTTTCCAAACTAATACTACAGCGTCTAGAACAACATCATATGGCCACTTCAGATTTCCTCGATCAAATAAAATCTAAAATTTTGTATTTTGAATCCAGAGGTTCGTCGAAATGAAGATATTTATCCTGTCAAATACATCATACAATTAGTGCAAGGACTAAGATGCTTCCATAATTGCTGAACAGTATAACCTCCAATAAAGGCTAAAGACTGTAGAGATTCAGTATCCAGGAAAATATCAGACAATTTAAGGATTACAGACGAGTAAATATTGATATCATATGGAGTATTGGTATCAGGTTGAGTGTCATCAGTTGTCGCAGAAAATGAGCTTATAAAATTGGCCAAAGTTAATTCATTTGAGTGTAGATTGGAAAATAAATTTAAGATAGTAGAGACCTTGAGCCGTCGCTCACTCTCGAGGACTTGGCAATAAGAAATGTGGTAGTTGGCTCCTAACATCATTCAATATAAACCGAAATGATGTTCTAATGCGTCTGTTTGCAAAAAGTAAGTCAAAAAGTATGTAAGTGAATCCACATTCCTTTGTAAGATGATTAACTATTCTTGGTAACGAAAGACAGGAGTGCTTCATACTGGTAAACGTCTGAGGACTAAGTTTACCATCTTTTTCTGGAAGAGATTTCCAATGATCTAGCCAGTCAACTACTTTCGCTAAAAAGCCAAAGCGAACGTCATTGTAGTAAAATTGTTCGGAAAATCATAATTGAGACGAATATTCTTGTTTGGCCTGTTAATGTTAAAAAGTTTCCATAGTTGATTAATAACATCAATAAAATCTGATGTATGGGTCTGGAATATCTGACTACGGATAAGTTCTGAATTTTTATGGCCGAACTGGTGGATTCGCAAAATATTCTCAGAGCAAGGTTAACATTTTGTCGTTCGAAAGATGTCGGCCAGCAAGACTTTGCAATTAATCTAGGAGCTAGTTTGGCACATTTGTACTGCTCTTCCCTATACAAAAGCCGAATGTCCTCAAAAGAAGCGATGTTCAATTGTTGAAAGTCATGTAAGTCTGGATACTTAAGTATTTTGTCATGGTTCTTGACGTTAAGCCAGTTATTACGAATAGATTTTAAGATATGAACGAAGTCAAAGATTAAAAACAAATTACGAGTGGAATCTAACGGATGTGGTACAACAGGTTGGAGTGTGTGATCAGGAGAAAATAGTTTAAAAGGTTGACGTTCAGAGGATAGGCATCTGTACTTATTACTTGAACTGAGAGGTTACATTGTTCGATATCATTTATCACGGATTGAACTATAGGGAATAATTGTCGTGCAGAAGAACTACCTAGCGGTAAAGTCGAATTATTGTAGACCATTTTTTAAACAAGCTAGATACCATAATGGAGAAAACTGTCCTTGTCGGGTCATTCGGATCAAGAGAACCTCCAATAATTTGTCCAGCCTTGTAAGTAAGATCAGACTTTACATGAATCTCATCCATTTGTAAAATTACATTCTTTTCTTGAGGTTTAAAGTTTGCAGTTGCTTGCTTAAGAAATGTAGTAAACTCATTATACAACCCGAATGAAGAATACAGTTTTTGGATCGTATTGAAATGGGGTAGAGCGATACATTCAAGGGACTGTAGGAAGTTATAACATGTTGAAGATATGAGGTGGGCTTTAAGGGCAATGATTTGAGTAATTGTATTATATCTGCGCCTATTCTTCTGAATGCATAGATTTCGGAGTTGGCAAACTATAAATTGGAGCGAAGGAAGAAAAGGAGCATCATTGGATATATCAACGATGTCTTCCTTGAGTGGTCTTCAATACTAGATATTGCATTATGAAGAAGAGCAGTGGCTTCAGCTATCATATCTCTAGGTTGGGATATCTTTCTTGAAGAAGGAGATATTCTACTTCATGGCTTCACCAGACAATAACATAGTTTGAATAGTTCTCCAAAGTCGCAATTTTAACAAATCCATTGTTTTGACAATGAAGTAGTAAAACATACCACCCAGGTAGTATAGCTAGTATATAACCAGTTATGCCTACTTCGAGTCATCTCCTAGCGATTTTTCTCATTTCCAATTCAACGACTAAATTCATCTCAACAACCTATGTCAGAAGACTACAACCCTAATTCCCCGCTATCCTCGTACGACTCCGAGCCATGCGCGGATGCATCGAACCTCTCCGAAACGACGAGTTTTTTCTCCCCAGAGTCCGGGAAGGTCCCAGTGACAATTACACCGGCACACGAAAAGGGGAAGTGGTAGCTCCGGCTAGCCTCATAACTTCCCTTCCTTCTGGTTCACGGCCAGATAGGAACCCCAGGGAAACGGCAGCTCCGGCTGACCTAATAGTTTCCCGCACCCTCGGGCATTCCCCGACCTTGGTGCACGAAGAGACCCCTCAGAGGGACTTGTCTCAACCCAACCCGTATCTGACGCAAGTATTTCAGAACCTACAAAGTTCTATAGCCGAGCTGCAGAACTGCTTCTCTGCTCCGAGCTCCAGCCAGCAGATGGTTCAATCTGCTGAAAACCTTGCTATCTCCTCGGGGAACGAAGCATGCAAAAGCACAGCACTGTTTGATCCCAGTGGGCTACTAGGGAAAAAGTTCTTCGCTGGTGCACCAACCTCTATATGCGAATACCTAACCAAGTATTTTTCGCAGAGCTTGGACTCCCAGCTAACCTCCGAAATGGCCAAACGGTTCAAGAGGCCGGACATTCCCGTTATGAGAGTGCACACATTGGATAGCATGTTCCAACGTAAGGAACTCAGTTTTATGAGGGCCGAGACCAAACCCTTAAAGACATTCATCGAAACCTGCTCCACTCGGTTGGGCCAATCGCAGAACTGCTTTCTAAGCTAAGCTAATCGAGGGCGAAGCTGTGGAGCCTGATAAGGTGATGGAGTACACTTCCGCAACCCTTGTCTTTATGGGATCTTGTGCTGCCAAGATCCTCGTGGCCCGCAGGAAAAACGCCATCAGGGAACTTAACCCTTCTATGGTGAATGAGGTAGGACCTCTCCCCAATGACCATGAGACCAATTTTATATTCGGCTCGCCTAACCTAAAATCCTTAACAGACCTGCAGAAGTGGACAGACTGGTTGACCGCCCAGCTAAGAAACAGAAACTGAATGACGGTTCAACTTATACCAACTACAGGAACACTGGCCCAAAAACTAACCAGTTTGTTCGGAAAGGCCCCACAGGAGGCTCGGGCTTCAGTGGGGCCGATCACAAGAAACCCCGATACTACCAGGGTACCCAATCGAAACCCCAAAATTTCAACCAACGCAAACACTAAATCTCATAGTGTCTCCGGGCTATGAAGCCCCCTCCGGAATCTCCACCTCTAACTGGCTCTCTCCCACTGTTTCAGCACAACTGGGAATTAATACACCCGGATCTATCAGTAACCCAACATATACAGGGATTACAACTTCCTTTTACTTTGCCAGTAACACCGCTTGTTCGGAGATCCCCAGTAGTGAGCCTCGAGCAAGCATGTGCCATGAAGAGGAGATTCAAAGAATCCTGGACATCGGAGCCATAGAACTTGCTCGATCGACTTACTTCACGAGCCCAATCTTTATACGCAAAAAGTCGTCCGGAAATTGGCGGCTTATTCTAAACCTCAAGGGACTGAACAAGTTTCTGAGCCCATGCCGCTTCAAGATGGAAGGGTTACACTGCGTTCATTATATAGTGGAACAGAATGCGTATATGTCCAAGATCGATTTAAAGGACGCTTACCTCACGGTGGCCATCCACCGTGCATTCAGGACTTACCTCCAGTTCATATGGAACGAGACCACTTACCAATACAAAACGATGCCGTTTGGCCTCAACGTCGCTCCTTCAGTGTTTACCAAGATTCTGAAGCGACCGATCGCTATTCTACGCTCATTTGGTATCCACCTGATTATATATCTAGACGATATACTAATATCAGCCACCAATCCAACACTTCTATCTCGATACGAATCTAACTATCTCACTGCTTACAAATCTGGGTTTCAGAATAAACCAAGAGAAGTCGATTCTAACTCCTACCCAGGAGATAGAATTCTTGGGTATGATAATCAACTCAAGCGCTATGACCTTGAGTCTTCCCTCTGCTGCTCTAACGAGCCTAACTTCACAGTGCCGCTACTTGCTACGCAAGAGGACGTGTACAGCACGCCAGCTAGCCGCTCTTATCGGCCGGATGACCTTCGCGAAAACAGCGATTCGACCAGCGCCGATATATTACCGCTCGCTGCAGTTCGACTTAATACAATCCCTTCATTCGGTGAAGGACTACAACAACACACTCACCCTGAGTGCCCAGTCTCTATCGGATCTCGAATGGTGGATATCCAATGCGAGGATATGGAACTCAACCCCCATTCACAAAAGGGAGATAGATTCCCTAATACAAACCGATGCCTCACTGACAGGCTGGGGGATAGTGTATGGCAACAAACAAGCATCAGGTCTATGGTCCCAAGTGGAGACAACAATGCACATAAACATGCTCGAACTCAAAGCAGTACTCTTTGCAGTGAAAATGTTTGCAGAAACAAACTCACACCTGCTAATACAGACAGACAACACGACAGTAATACGTTTTGTCAACAAACTAGGGGGTACTCACTCCCGGAGCCTATGTACCCTATCACTAGAGATACACAAACACTGCTTGACGAACAACATCTTGCTCACGGCGGAACATCTACCTGGGAAGCAGAACATAACTGCGGACAAGTTGTCGAGACAACTGAACCGAGACTGGAGCGATTGGAGACTCTCCCCTTCTGTATTCAATCTGACCATGAGAAACGGGAACCTGTCTCCCTCAATACACCTCTTCGCCTCACGGCTCAACGCCCAGTTACCCAAGTTTATGAGCTGGAAGCCAGACCCAGAGGCAGTAGCCATAAACGCGTTCACCAGAGTTGGCAACACTTGAGATGTCCCTACATATTCCCCCCTGTGATCCTGATCGGCAGAGTGCTGACAAAGATCAAGATAGAACGTGTCAAGAAAGCCATACTGATTGTGCCCCAGTGGCCATCCAAACCATGGTGGCCTGCCCTTCTGAAAGCCATGATACAACCCCCGTGATTCTGCCACAGATACACAACCTACTAGCAGACCCAGCAGGCAACCATCATCCCTTAGTAGTCAGCAAAAGAATGACTCTACTGGCCTGCGTTATATCAGGAACTTGCTAATAGCGAGGGGCATCCCTGAACATGCAACTGAGATCATTTGCAAAAGCTGGAGCTCCGCTACCTTGAAATCCTATGGCTCAGCCTGGACCAAATGGGAACAGTGGTGCTTACAAAATAGTACCGACCAGCTGAACCCAAGCCTTAAGGGTAATGCATGGTAGATGTTCCAGGTAATTGAGTAGTAAACGTACGTCCCATGTATTAGTATATCGAGGTTTTTTGGGTGCAATATTGTTCATTCCCTTGAGCAGGCGTGATATTAACGTATCTTTGCCTATTTGTGAACCCTGTGTGACTTCTAGTATTGTTGCAATAGCAGAACGAAAGGTAGAAGTCCAACTAGTGGAATTCTGCGCCTCAAATGAGGTAATAAGAAACGATAATAAGTCGTTAAAAACCTATCCCAAAAAACAGTTACACTCCTTTCCCTAACAACAGCTTCCAGATGCTCAGAGCTAACTGCTTTGGACACTTCTCACATGGAGATATATGCAGATAAAATTATCTGCCACATATCTCGAACCAAAACATGGAAGCAAAAATCAATGAAACCGGTATACATTCATGCCTTCCCAGACAATCCTAGCATTTGTCCCGTTACCACACTTAACTTGTATCTGTCTCGAACAGAAGGATTAAGGAAAAACAGCACCCTTCTAATTGCTGTAGTCAAACCTCACAAACCTGTATCCCCAACCACGGTGGGGAGGTGGATAAAGGAGGCCCTCAGTCTTGCAGGAATCGATACTAGCGTATTCAAGGCCCATTCCACGAGATCAGCCTCCACCTCTAGAGCCGCTATGGTCGGGATACCAACTGACACAATATTGAAAGTGGCCGACTGGTCCAACGCTCAAACCTTCCAAAGATACTACAAGAGAAGTACAGGGGATGAGGATGCGACGACTCAATCTGATGCAGCTCATGCATTTGCATCAGCTATCCTCACAAATGAACCCCCTAGCGATACTATAGAATAGTAGTGTCGCAATGTTACTACTTACTAGCTGACTAGTTAAGCTTAATAAGGAATTTCTCCCATTTAGGCAAATTCCACTTTATGTAGAACTAAATGTAGCAATTTAGCCAAGACATGAATTTACCCCGTTTCATGCAACAAGTCTTATTTCCGTTAAACGGGCTATTCAAACTATGTTATTGTCTGGTGAAGCCATGAAGTAGAATTTGGAATTCGACTAGCCCCGTAGGGGCGACGTCGAATTGGAATTCTACAAATGGCGTAACCAGACAATAACATAAGGCGTTCCCACCCTCCCAACTCAAAGGAGAAAGTGGGGCGCTTGGAGATGACTCGAAGTAGGCATAACTGGTTATATACTAGCTATACTACCTGGGTGGTATGTTTTACTACTTCATTGTCAAAACAATGGATTTGTTAAAATTGCGACTTTGGAGAACTATTCAAACTATGTTATTGTCTGGTTACGCCATTTGTAGAATTCCAATTCGACGTCGCCCCTACGGTGCTAGTCGAATTCCAAATTGTATTTACTAATTCTGTAAGCAGAGTTTCGATTTGCCTGACATCAGAAATGCAGTCGATCCCTAAGGATATTTTTTTGGACTGGAAGAAACCTCGTGCTTTCAACGTAGAGTCAATGATCAAAGCTGGTTGTACTCTAATAACTCCCTCTGATTTACATGGATAAATGAAGTTTACCATATCTTCTTGTAACCACACAAGCCAAGGATCAGGATAGTTAGAATTATTTTCTCCTTCAGGTCAGAAAAACTATCGACATCAAACAATTTGCCTTCTGTATCTTTTGTTTCAAGACTAAGATTACGAGCGATAATAAATAATTCTTTTCCTTAGTTTCATGTGAGAAACGAGATGCTCGCGATGTCTGCGTAGAAGATAAATAGCTAGGACAGCCAGGAAGAAGTGAAGGTACAGCACCTTTAACTAAAAGAGGTCTGTCTAGTTTGAGGTACTTGATTTCTACTCCGTCATTAATTCTAAACGTGTAGTCAATGTCTTGTTTGAGGAAATGCTTTATACACACATATAATGTCTTAGGAGGATTAAGATGTTCTCTGTGTAACGCGTTTAGCCAAGCTTGACGTAATTCTGGGTCTTCGGGAGATTTGAATACGGGTGTATAGGCATCATTCGGATAGTAGTTGCTTTTACATCCAGGAGCCCAGCATTTGTTTGGCATACTCTCACTCGATGTAGATATGAACCAAAAATATCTAATATATATTGAAAATGAAGAATAGGTTAGAATGGAGAATAGAACAGGTACAAAAGATTGGCAAAAGCATACATATATGGAAGAAGAAAATACGTTGTAAGTAAAATATGATGAAAATATTGTGTTAAATGTAGTAACACAATATTCGCAAATACTAATTATGGTTGTGGTTTATCCTATAATATTAATAATTGTATACCCATAATAAATTGCAAGAAAGTAGTCTTAGATGGCGCAAAATATGATATGACTTCTAGTCCATCCTTGGTTACAATTATTCCTTCAGTTGTTGGGCCATATAGGCTATGACTTACCATATTTTGTATGGCTTCTCACTTTATACTTCCTACTAGCGCGCTTCGCTTGCTAGGTCGCTTCGCGGCAGAAAACAACCACACACGAACCACTTCGCGGTTGGTGTGTGGTTTATATACTCCTAATATTGATTATAAAGCGTAAATAGGCCTAAATAGTCAAATTTAACAATGTGAAATTTTAATGATTACGTCATCATGCGATGAGTAAGCATATTGGTAATCTGGGTTTTACCAACGTGTCCGCATCACTAATGTACATGTTCTATTAAATTTTCAGATTTTTATCTCTTAAAGTGCGCGAATTCTGTGCGATTAAGTGAATTTTCAGGGTTCTCGAAATGTGACAATGACGTCATAACTTGTCGAGGTGTGAGAAATTTTGAGTGGAAACCTCAACTTGTTGGCGGGTGCCGAAAGTTACCCCTATATGCCAAAAATCACTTTTGGAAACCGTCCACTTTCTTCAATCAACTCGTAACATACAAACAAATATATATCATATTATACACATATACACATACCCAGCCTTGTGTTTTAATAGTATAGATTAGCCATTTACATTTATAGGATTCACATCTCAAATTCTGATCATAGGTACTATCATATTTTGTTATTGCATGAACATTGCATTTAATTAATATATTATACAGTAGACTCTCGTTAATACGAACCGGATAAGGTAAAATATCGGTTACGGAGTACAAGGTTTAATTCCCATATACAAATGCATGCATGGAAGTGATGCCATTTCTGATATTACGTACAAATTTCGACGGTCCACAGTCTACTCTCCTAATCAACAATAAATATCGTATTACGTTTAATAATTTCCATAATAGCATGAATATTTTGGACACATTTTCAAATTAAGAATTCGAGATGTGAATCCTTATAAGTTGTAGATGTGTGGGAGACACTCATTTGCGTACATATCATTTGTGTACAGTGTATTTATTTCACAGTTACATATACTACACTTGCGTACAAAAGAGTTATTATCTGAAACACAAGAATACAAGTGATTTTGACAAACTTAGACTTTTTGCCATGCATAAAATGTACAAAACGACCGAATACTGGTAAGAAAAATAATAAATGGCTACAAATGACTTAACCTTTCGATTAGTGTCTTCATCAAAGGGGACAAATAAGTTATCTCATGATGGAAACTTATACATATTCCACCGGGGAATATTTAAGAAGGAATGGAGATGCGAGATCCGAAAGTGCAAAGCAAGAGTCCACTCAGTCGATGATTTGATTGTCAAAATGTCTGGAGAACATTTTCATTCAAAAGAAAACGGCATAGAGGAAGTTGCGATTGCGAAAGAGAACTTTTAAGGAAACGTGCTAGAGAAACTCACGATAATCCACATATAGCTATTGGAGAAGAAACGAGTTCTCTATCAGAGGCAGCAAAATCTCTATTACCATCACAACATGCTCTAAAGCTGATGTATAAGAGACAACGTACTGCCCCAGCAATTCCACATTCCGTTGAAGATCTAGAATTAAACGCGTCTGATATAAAAACACTATCGAATAAGAACTTCCTATTTGATGATTCTGGACCCGAACCAGAGAGAATAGTAATGTTTGCTACAAGAGAAAATTTAGATTTCCTAGCAATGTCAAGTATCTGGCTGGCTGATGGGACGTTTAAAACAGTGCCTACTCTATTTACCCAGCTCTACACTATTCGTGTCTTGCTGGAGGTCCGAATCCCTTTGCTAATGGACACTTACTTCATTGTATTTAAGCATTGCTTCCCAATAAGAAAGCCACTACCTACTAAAATGTGGAAAGTTATTAACGAAGCTTGTCCAAATTCTCAACCTACTTTCTCTTTGTCAATTTTGAACAAGCGGTTATTAATTCTTTTAAATCAATTTGGCCACTAACCCAAGTAAAAGCGTGCTTCTTTCACCTGTCCCAGGCTGTGTTTCGAAAGATATAGTCCTTAGGCCTCAAGCAACAATACCAAAACAATCCGGAATTTGCCGTAACGATGAGAATGTTACCAGATCTCTCGTTTGTACCACCTGAACTTGTTGGATGGTCGTTTGATCATCTTGTTACGATATTTCCCGAAAATGCTTATCCCCTTTGTAAGTATTTCGAGGAAACATACATAGGGCTGATGAATCTAAATGGCGGTAGAAATCCTCCTCTATTCCCCGTTGATCTTTGGAATATTTTCCATCTTGTACCTCAAGGATTACCTAGGACTACTAATTTGGTCGAGGCATGGCACCGTGATATTTGACTACATGTGGTTGTCACCACCCCACAATATGGAAATTCATTAAGGCTTTGAAAACTGAACAAGCTAATGTAGAACTGAAACATGTGAGATATATTTGTGGAGAAGATCCCAAAAAGACAAAAAAATCCATTCAGATTGAAAAATCGTTAATAAACCGTTAATTCGTTCAAAATCTTACTATAAGTTGTGTGTTAGACTGTTATTTTTGTTACCAACTCCATATTTAATTAAATGCATTTTACTAATATACAGTTATATCATTAATTCAAGTTACCAATAGTATTATAGTTATGCACAAAATGATAAATTGAATGCTGTACGCAAATGTATTACTCGCAACTGCCAAATTAAAACACTGTACGCAAATGTAATGTACGCAAAAGTGATAGACCCAGATGTGTAGTGGGAAAGATGGTAAGTAAACCGTCATACAACGCACTTTGAGGCCTGAAAATTATACGCAACAAGCCTCATCACCTCCACCGCCCCTTAGATGACCCACTTTCAGACCATTGCAATGTATAGCAATACCAACCCAGCCCAAACATATACATTGCAGATTAGCACAAAACATAATTCGATATTATTGATTAAGTAACATATAACTTGGTAATATTAATTAACACTATATCAATAGTTAGTACTAATCAGTCAATAGACTAGCTCCTTAGCCAGTACATACCAGAACGTATTCGGTTATAATCGGTCAAAGCTTCAATAGGACCAACACCCGCTATAGCAGGACAGCGATCGAATATATATTTAGTCGCAACTCTTCTAATAACATCTTCATCAATCTGATCAATCCTATGATTCCATTCGGCTAATGGTACTCTACGGCCGTATACAGTTAGCTGTCGTCCTATATCTTCAAATATGGGTGTGGAGCCATTCAGTGACATAAATAGGGATGTTTTGAAAATGTTTTTAGAACGTTCTACCTGTGCAGCTGTTACTAATGTACAAATACGCATCAATTCTCTTTGTATGTTCCAGACAACATTATCTATCACCATTTTGTTACATACAAAGTATATGCCAAATAGACCGGTCTCAGCATAGCAGGTATTGAATGTGTTGAATGACCAGACCCAGTCTGTCTCTGAACACATTTGTGCTAGCTTCGATGAGAGATTGTTACCACCACCTACTGATCGATCCCAGCTTCCTAAAGGGGAGAATGGAATGTTAATTATTTATCATGTAGATAAGTACAGTATAACTTAGTTAATACGAAATCCTAGTTATAATACAGAGCACATTTAATACATTGTGATACTTATTAAAAAATAAGATTTCAGGAAACGCAATTAATGTCGAAGATTTATTGTTACTAGTTACAAAGACGATGGATTACATTGTTTGGAGATAACCACTGTTATTAGGTACGTCGATTTGCCAAAGTATTGGAGTAGAGTTAGTTTAGGTTAATACTTCCTTTCCACCCTCCAATTGTAAACATTTTGTTTTTGGGGGGCAAAATATTTTTTAATAACACGAAGCATTGTACTTAATTAAGTAGTATGCACAAAATTATAGCAAGTAGTAAGAACAATTTAATAATTAACGTATTTCCCCGAATAAGCGCCAAGGTCAATAAAAATGATATTGGTATGATAAAATTTAAACAATTAGTTGATCACTGTAATTTAATTCCATTGATTTTGGCAACTTCGGTAGGTATACGGTTGGTGGAAACCATTATAAACCTACCTAAATATTATATCCTGGATTTTTCACAAAAATTTCAGGATAATTTTGGCCCACGAAAACAATAAGCACCAGGGCGCTTATTCGGGGAAATACGGTATTAATAGTGTACAGTTTATATAGACAATAAATAATACAGTATAGTCAACTATACAGTCAGGAACAGTTATTCGTTTGCTTAATATGAATAACTTTCTATTGAACAACCAACAAGCCCTATTTTCCCAATTTAACAACTTACATAGGATTGGATAAAGTTTAGTTCGTTATTTTGAAGTCTCTCTATTATGAACACAATTGTAGCATGTAGGTTCCTTGAGTGTTCATAATAAAAGAACTTGACGGTATTTATATTAGCAAGGTTACTTACGGTCCAATAAAACAATATATTACCCGCACTTCAGTATATTGAGTTCGATCTAATTAGTCTCATTAAGTAAATCAATTCTATATATATATAGTATCTTCTCCATGAGTGTTAAATATTCGCCCAGGCTCCAAGGCTCATCAGTAACGCTACTACGTTATATCTCTTAATTTAGATGCTTTCGGCTCACCTAGAATCTCTGTGTCCCGTATCCTTAGGGGTATCACTTACCCATTGTAAAAACACTTTGGTGTAACTAAGGTTACACTGAACTCCAGAGAGCAAAGGGTCCCCAACCCATATTGACACGCGGGGGGCTCCATGGTTGCGGGAAATGAGACTACAGCTGTGCGTACTCGGATTGGATCATAGTCAGGGCCATAATGGGCCGGTGCAGTGGGTACCATTTAGATGCCATTATGGGTGATTCACTGATCCGGGGGGGGGCCGGTAATAAGGACGATGCCCAGGGATGCCGATCAGCGAAGGTAAACTCCTCAGCAAAGGGTAACGTGGGTCAAACCTCAGACAAAAGTCCCAGTAGTAAACTTTGGCCTTGGCCCCATTTGATACTCATAAAGGGGAAAAACACTAGTTGGACCTCTTGTGAGCCACAGGGTCAGGGTTTCCATTGGGTTGGAGTATCTAGGTGAGCCGAAATCATCTAAATTAAGAGATATAACGTAGTAGCGTTACTGATGAGCCTTGGAGCCTGGGCGAAATCTCTGTGTCCCGTATCCTTAGGGGTATCACTAACCCACCCATTGCCAATTTATAAATTCAGCCAAACATATTGTGTCAGTCACTGATTCTAACAAATCCTAACGTATTCTAATAGATATAATATTTAAATTTATTATATGCAGTCGAAATTGGGTTTTTTTGCCGCCGGGTTTTTTTTGCCTCCCCGGGTTATTTTGCCTCATTGCTTCTCCTTGTTTCTTCATAACACAATTTATATATATGAATTATTGGGTTTTTTTGCTACGTGTACCGTGGTTTTGCGTTCGGGTTTTATTGCCACCTTTCCATGCAAATATGTGTATTCTTAGTGTGATTTCCATCGGATTATTTTGCCCCCTTTATTAGATTCTCTATAATGTCGAATTTGTCGATAGATTATAGCTTTTTGTAGGAACTGATACAAGTTTGGTATATTCCATACATAAAAACTCATCTATAATACATATAGTCTCATTGCTGTTGATTTAGAGTATATAGCAACCTCACCTCATAGCACTGTCTAATTTCAAATACGGGGGTTTTTTGCGTATCGGGTTTTTTTGCCTCTTTTTCCATGCATTTAGGGGGGAAAAACCCCGATTTCGACCAGTGGCGGCGCCAGGGCGCCGCCGCTGGGGGGCACCAGGTGGGAAAACCTGAACCCAGGGGGGCACACCTTTTTAGAAAAAAACGCAGGAATTGGTAGTTGCCGTCGAGACTCGAGAATCCACATATTTTCCCAGTAGAGTATAAAAAACTAATCCAAATTTGCCCAAAACTCCAAGAATCGCAAGCCGTTCGCATTTCAAACTGGTGGATCTTGTTGTTCATGTTCAATATTGTTCATATTTCGCTAAAAATATCTGAGAATATTTCTTTTCCAAAGAATCTTTCAAAAGTGTGCCCCACCTGGCGGGGGGCACCATTTTCCCGTGGGGGGGGCACGTGCCCCCCCTGGCCCCCCCCCCTGGCGCCGCCACTGATTTCGACTGTATCAAATCCATCACATAAGCATATCTCATACGAAAAATCAGAATTATTGATTAAAAATCCTGAAAAATGTAATGGGTCGAAGACTGTGAAATAAGCCTGAAACATACTATTAATCTATAGAGGTGTTAATCAACTAGAGTTTAGACTCATAGCTAGAGTGCTGGTTTATCAAAATTTGGGAAATAAAATTGGCCTTCATCTGAGCACGTGGTGTAGACACAGAGTATTGTAAATTATAATTCAGTATTTTTGGTAAATTTGAGTGCGCTAGATAACTCCATTATCGGAAATGTGTTGCACATCACGAGGTGTTCCGTAATAGGGATTGGGTTACTATATACATGCATATTGATGTCCCATGATCCAGTCTTTTTGTCCCATTATCCTAGTGTCCGATTCATAGGCGTCAAGTTTTGGGAAATAAATCAAAAATTAAATTCACCGAAAGGTCCGGGAGGTCGCTCCCAGTGACCCCCCAGCCCCCCCAATCAGCAATAAGGGGGGAGCGGTCCCCCCCAAACCCCAAACTTGGCGCCTATGGTCCGATTATCCGGGACTTTTGTCCCATTATCCAAAAAAAATTGTCCGATATATATATATATACGTATATATCTTTTAATCTTTTCAATATAAAAACCTGGCTTCGCCATAGTGAATTTTGATGTTACAAAAAAATTATTACTTGATTTGTATCAAATAATAATAATAAACAAGAAATATTTAACATGCATCATAAATTAAACAAATACTCACCTATTAAAGAAGCTATTACCATTAGAGGCACGTAGTCAGGGTGACTCCATCCAACTCCTTCCACAGCTATAAACAAGACACTATTTTTAAGGTTTGATTACAGTGTCATCTTTGAAATTAGAGTATATTAGAGTGCAAATTATAGCATAAATTAGTGCAAATTATAGTATAAATTAGAGCATAATTAAAGTACAATTTAAGTGTGAATGTAGAAAACGAGTATATCAATGCCTAAATTAGAGAGTAATCGAAAGGATTTCAAATAAAGCCCCTATATTTGTTAAATTCTAGCTATTTACATTTGTTAATTTCTCACGGCATAACTTAAGGATTGAAATTATTATGCAACAGGCCAATTATCTAGAGATGTGATTAATTAATTATATCATCCCTTTGGGAGAAGCTATTTTAATAGTGAATAATAAGCCATGTTTGACCAAAACACAGGGCAATTAAATATTTAACAACTTGGGTCACATTGTTCTGATATGTTTAGTCAAATACAAAATTTAAAGTTTCGCCATATTCGCTTAACTAACAAACTAAACATACTTACTATGTGAAAAAGTAGAACAAAAAGTATACATTCTAATATTTAGCGATCTATTTAAACCTTAAAATACTGTAATTTTAAACATGGACATCCATAAAAATTGAGGACCATGGATTAACTAGTACAGTAGACCCTCGCTAATCCGAACAACGGTGTTCTGATTCAAATTAAAATAATACATTTTCTATAGGCATCTATAAATGAGAACCTCGATAATCAGAAGTTCCGAACCAAAGTTATCCAAACTTGTTTAATCCGAACAAAATAAAATACTTGTCTGAGACTTATTAGTTTGTTATACTTCCCATATAATATAGTATATTTAAGATTTTTTCACATTTTACTACAAAAATATTCTGGATCTCACGTTCGGATTAGCGAAGGTGTACTGTATACGCAAAAATCAAAATGTAATTTACATCGAAATTTTTTTACAGCTTAAAGTGATGTATGATAAGTGGTTCGATGGAGTATTATCATAGTTTGGGAGATAGATCATAATATATAAGTATAAGCCATCAACATAAAATTTAATTTTCGGATATCCACAATCTCGAATGCCTGAAATTTTGTATGAATTTCTCTTTCCCCTCAAAATATTGCAGCCATTTTAACTCAACAAAGACACAAAAATGCTCTTAAACATGTACTGTTAGCACATTTGTATTCAGCTTACAGCATCACTGCATTTATATTAAAATTTCTTCAGCAATATAAATAGATATAGACGAAGTAATATGCAGACAAATTATACTTTATTACTTTAAAGTTTAAACAAACATTTGTATTACATTAAATGGGGACATTTCGAACAAATTTTGATTTCCCCTGAGGGTTCAATATAGCGGATGTACTAGTTAATCCCTGGTTTACAATTTAATCGAGTGCTATGGCCTTATGTATAGAATAATGTAACTGTCCTTACCTAACACCACGTGAGCTGCTGGCATAGCATCATCCCTAACTCTCACATCAGATCCAACATAGAAAGCAGGTTCTAACTCTGGGAAAGAATCAACGTCCATAGTCCTACCCAACCGACTGAAATATTTCTCTCCCAACTTAACCAATTGATCGTGGTCTACCCCCCCAGCCCCTGCTAACACTATACGTGCAGGATGGTAGTGTGTGTCGATATACCGCGTGAGATCATTACGTGTTATAGCCTGAATATTCTTAGTCGGGCCGAGTATACTGTAGGACAACGGGGTACCCTGGTAAGCTGATTGATGTAGATAGTCAAATATAACTTCTTCAACATTCTTCTCTACCTCTTCCATCTCGCGGAGTATCACACCTCTCTCCCGCTCAACAGCTACTTCTGGTAGCAAAGGGTTTGTTAGGATATCAGCAAGGATATCAACACACTGTGGGATGTCAACACTTAATGACTTAGTAAAATAGACTGTATGCTCACGACTTGTATAAGCATTCAAATGTGCACCGATATTCTCAATCTCCATTTCAAGTTGTTCTTGTTTTCTGTTTTTAGTTCCCTTGAAAATCATGTGTTCTAGAAAATGTGCCGTACCATTTGTACTTTCGTTCTCCCATCGGCTTCCAGCATCAATGTACAGACCAACCGTGGCAGTTTGTAGACCGGTATTTTCCGTAGCAACACGCAAGCCGTTGTCCAGAGTTGTAACACGTGTTTCAGGGTTATTGAGTAGAGCCTGTCTGAAGC
Source organism: Hexactinellida sp. DTS-2022 (assembly GCA_028753945.1). Taxonomy (NCBI): domain Eukaryota; kingdom Metazoa; phylum Porifera; class Hexactinellida; species Hexactinellida sp. DTS-2022. The sequence continues at coordinate 2,617,006 of JAPNXP010000003.1, forward strand.
GCTGTGTGGAATTGAATCGCAGTTGTGTGGATATAATTTTGAAACGTGACAGTGATCGTGTGGCCAATGCCATTTCTAAGAGAGCTAAGAAATTAGTAAATACCTACAAGAAAGCACTTTTCTCCGCCCAAAATACTGCTCTTTCATACCGGTAACCGTACAGGGGTTTTAGTTGGAGCAAACCTAGTACAGTCAACTCCGCTTAATAGAGCCACCTCGGGACCAGGTTGTTTTGACCCGATTAAGCGGAGAAACCGATTAACCGGTGGCTCTATTAAGCGGAGTTGACAGTACTACTGTGAAACTAATTATTTTCTTGGTTTGTGCAAATAATTTGTAATTATTTATTTGTTCATGTCCAGGGTTTTCCTGGACATGCAGATTGTTTGGCAGTATTAATTAAACTAGCGCGCTTCGCTTGCTAGGTCGCTTCTCGGAATACACAACCACAACACCAAACGCTTCGTGGTTGGTGTGTGGTTAATTAGTACTTCTAAGGTAAAAAATAATAAAATATCCGGACGGGGGGTAAAATTGGGACGGATGGGGATGATAAACAAGTTATTTATTTTCTATGGCCTAACAATCTATTAACAATAACAAATAGTTAGCATCCGGATGCTAACTAGTTGTTATAGTTAATAGTTGGTTTTATGTTAAAAGTCGATTGTTGTTTGTTTGTTTGTGTGTGTGTGTGTCAGTGCACGACAAAGTGAAATTTTGATGGTGGCTAATTTAGCCACCACCTCACTTTTTATGGTGGCTAAAGAATAAACAACGACCTGTTTAACAAACCACTTATGTTTAATAATATATAGATGCATCAATAGTTTCTTAAATCCTTAGCCCCTGAATTAGCTCGCCTAAAATATTTTGGAGCACTTAAAACTGAAATAAATTCTAATTAATACAAAAATATAAATATACAGTATAACCTCATTAATACGAACACGGATTAAGCGAATTTCCGCTTACTATGAACACAATTTTGGACTTCTTCAAATCAATTTGAATCACACCGGCTGATCCAATTTGCTATCATGAACGTGCAAATAGACAAGAAAATAGCCGAAAATAGCCGAAATAGACACGTAAAGTGATTATTTTATTTATACAGTACTAACTGACCGACGTAACATTATACGTGTGAGATACATATAAATTACAGAATGGTTGAAAGAATTAATACCTACTATTATATAAAGCCGAAGTACATACTAACCCAGTTAGGTACTAACCGAGTTATACTAAGTATGTAGTACATATATCTATATATAAAAACCCCTCACAGACGGGATGGGAGTGTGCTCCTTCTGATTGCACTTCCCCAATGTTTAATTTTAATAACTAGAATTTCAATATTCAAAAAATTACATTTTATCTTAGTGTAATATAATTTAATTAATGTTTGAATTGTGAAGACTTAAAATGTTTAAATTAATTAAAGATTAATTATTACAAATAGAATTAGGAATACGTATGTATTTACTATTTACGTTACTATTTGAATAATAGAATTTATTATTCACATCATCATCAACTTGTAAAATGTTCCAACTTCCAAGTGTTTTCATTGCACTTGTATGAAACACATATTCACTTACAAACCAATAAATAACAGTCATTATCTAGCAGATAGTAGGCTTATGTAATATAGTCTATAGTATTCAGTATACTATAGAGTAATTACAATATGGAGAAGATGGCTGATTTACATAAAAAACCGTTTTTAAAACGTAGAATAGATTAGCGACCTAATAATTTTAATTGATAAATATAAAGAACATCCTTAGGAGAAATACAACCTCTATATTTTCAATAACTAATTCGAATTATTAAAGAGTCACTGGACCAGAATACAAATTTCGATATAACTGACGAACAAAAGCGAAATTGAGAAATCGGGCTTCGAGGTGATCATCTCCAGGAAATTCTATATCTACTGTCCAAATTAAAAATCTCTATCCCTTATGGTTTAGTCAGACCATCGCGTACGGCCGGCCAGCCGGCCGGCCGGAAGTCCGACAGAGGTAAATTCAATAGTGTGCACTTATAGTATCAACTATAGTAGGACCCTACTATAACGTTTTTTACTAGAAGAAGCACACTAAAAAGAGGAATTGTTGTGTGTTTGTTTGTTTGTTTGTCCAGAATTAATTGGAAAGACTACGAGTCCCAGAAAGCTGAAAATTTGTATACAGGGGTAATTTTATACTGCGACAACGATCTATTGGTTTTTGAAGAGAAATATTCACATTTGAAGGTGACAAAATATGTTAGCCAATTAAATTCGAGGGTTTGTTAGTATGGATTAGCAGATTTCATCAATTAGTATAAATAGATTGTGCATAATAGAAATATTTTCTGAGGCTCCAATTTGATTGATTGAAAATAAATTCATTTAACCAATCAATCATTTGTCTATTCTATTGCCTGTTTTTCTTTTAGTATTATTTTGATTCGAGCTTTCTTATCGTGCAACTAAAATTTATTGAGCTATTAAAACTCATTATTAATGTGATTGCTTTTTGGGGATTGAAAGGCCGCGAAGCGGCCGTTAATTGTATCGCGTAGTGCCTAACACGAACGAACAAAAGTCGCGAAGCGACTTTTGTGAGAGAGTGATCCGTCGCGAAGCGACCGAGACCGAAGGGCTCGTGTATACAAAACGCAATTAACTCTGTCAAATGAAGTATAATCAATATTTAATGCTGATATTCGAAACATCATAAGATTTCCAGTCATTATAGGGGTCACATAAACATGTTTGGGAGGGAGGGCATTCCTTGACAACGCTGGAATGTGACACATTCCATTCTCAAACATTGTTTCTACCCTATCGAGTGACCCCTCTTTCTTCACCGCACAGTCATTTGAGAACTTTATAAAGACTCTACGAGGCCATTTAACTAGTATTCGCGAGAGCGGGCTTTTTGTGTTGTAGCTTTTTGGCCGCCATCTTGAAAACATTAAAATTTCGTGATGCTTCCATATCGTATCTTTTCTCTAATATATTTATCTATGTCTGTGCCAATTTTCATGCTTGTATCAAAAATTTAATAATTCATGCCAATATGGGTGTTATACTGCCCCACTATTAGCACAAGTTAATTATTAATCATCTAGCTTTTGGTAAGAATATACCGTATTTCCCCGAATAAGCGCCGGGGGCTTGAATAAGCGCCGGGTCAATAATAATGACATTTGTATGATAAAATTTAAACACATTAGTAGATCACTGTAATGTAATTCAATTAATTTTGGCAACTTCAGTAGGTATACTGTTGGTGGAAACCATTAGAACCCACCTGAATATTATATTCTGGATTTTTAACAAAGATTTCAGGATAATTTTGGCCCACGAAAACAATAACCGCCGGGGCGCTTATTCGGGGAAATACGGTATATACACTCAAACCTCCTTTATCTGGGCACTGTCGTCCGGAGGGTGCCCGTAACTTGGAATTTTCCCTGAATTCAGAAATACTACGGCTAGTTTTTTCATTCTTCCCGAAATGTGATAATGACGTCATAACTTGATGAGGTGTGAGAAAATTTTGGAAACCTCAACTTGTTGTCGGGTGCCAAAAGATACCCCTATATGCCAAAAATCACATTTGGATACCGTCCAATTTCTTCAATCCATTCGGAACATACAAACAAATATATTCGCAGGTTTGTGTTTTAATAGTACGAGCCCTTCGGTCTCGGTCGCTTCGCGACGGATCACTCTCTCACAAAGGTCGCTTCGCGACCTTTGTTCGTTCGTATTAGACACTACGCAAAACAATTAACGGCCGCTTCGCGGCCTTACTCTCCTCAAATATAACTCATATTAAATAAGTTAAGCCTGTGACTGGTAAATTACACGTACTCAATTCAGTATGCTGCTATTTGGGACCCCAGTATGTCAAGTAATTAATTAATTCATTCATGTTATTTACTAACCCAGGATTTTAACAGCATAGTAGTAAATTGTTTGTAAATAGTTGAATTACTTTGATAGTAATATTATGCTTATGTGATTGACGTAAGCTAAATACATCACGAATAGAAATAAACTGATGGAAGCCAAACTGGATTAATCAAGTATGCAATTTCGGAAATAATGTAGGTGAGATTAAATCATCAAACCTCAATATGTGCAATGACGCAGCAATTGTAGGTTACATTTTTGTTATTGCCTGGCTCAGATTAAATGCGAAAATTATAAAAATTTCTAGAGACATGCAACACATTCTGTTTTATAAAGTGACAAATTGTTTGACGATTGAATCAAAAATGTAAGAGCTGAATCAAAATTAGTTCTTACGTGACGTCACAATCCCATAAATCGGTATACGTGTGTCTCATTTCATGTTGTCTTGCTATCTAAAATTGTGGCCGAATCGGATAAGAACTGAAAGAGCTATTCCCAAATATGTGCGTTTATGACGTCCTTTCTGGGACTCGTAGTCTTTTCAATTAATTCTGGACAAACACACAAACACACACACACACACACACACACACACACACAACAATTCCGCTTTTAATATACAGACTAGCGCGCTTCGCTTGCTAGGCCGCTTCGCGGCTGAACACAATCACACACACACCAATCTATATCTATCTCTATATTAAAAGCGCAATTGTTGTGTGTTTGTTTGTTTGTTTGTCTAGAATTAATTGGAAAGACTACGAGTCCTAGAAAGCTGAAAATTTGTATACAGGGGTAATTTTGTACTGCGACAACGATCTATTGGTTTTTGAAGAGAAATATTCACGTTTAAAGGTGACAAAATATGTTAGCCAATTAAATTTGAGGGTTTGTTAGTATGGATCAGCAGATTTCATTAATTAGTATAAATAGATTGTGCATAATAGAAATATTTTCTGAGGCTCCAATTTGATTGATTGAAAATAAATTAATTTAACCAATCAATCATTTGTCTATTCTATTGCCTGTTTTTCTTTTAGTATTATTTTGATTCGAGCTTTCTTATCGTGCAACTGAAATTTATTGAGCTAATAAACTCATTATTAATGTGATTGCTTTTGGGGAGGGAAAGGCCGCGAAGCGGCCGTTTATTGTATCGCGTAGTGCCTAACACGAACGAACAAAAGTCGCGAAGCGACTTTTGTGAGAGAATGATCCGTCGCGAAGCGACCGAGAACGAAGGGCTCGTATTATTAAAAGCGAAATTGTTGTTTTGTGTGTTTGTGTGTTTGTTTGTGTGTGTGTGTGTTTGTCCAGAATTAATTGGAAAGACTACGAGTCCCAGAAAGCTGAAAATTTGCATACAGGGGTAATTTTGTACTGCGACAACGATCTATTGGTTTTTGAAGAGAAATATTCACATTTGTTCCGTCTGTCTACCCATCCATTTCTAACATTCCATTGTGTCTATTTGATTATTACCAATCAATACAATAACTTCTCCACAGTCCAAAGTTAGGGGTCCACAGAGTTGTACAGTTTGTTAGTGATATTAATTTTCTATTTGAAGTTAGTTTATTAATATATACACGGACATGCGTTATTATCTAGAAAACTGTCAGTTCTAACTAGCATAAATATTCAACAGTACAGGCGCTGATTAGTATTTCCCAATTTATTTTTCTGTCCTTATACGTATATACCCATGGCTGGGGCCCACGGATATATAGACAGCTTAGGGGGGCACAGCCCTACTCTGAAACAATAGCATTACTGTTACGTGGGTCACTAGCGGTCACCTAAATATTTCCCATATGATTCCCGTAATATAATCAATTTGTGCTTTTGAATTTAAGTAATGCTCAAGGGGGTTCGTGTACAACCCGTCCTTTATATTACAAAATGACAAAAAGCGTGATGTAGGGAGGGGATACTATATAATTTTTTCGTCAATTTTTCGTTCCATAATCAAAAGTTTTTATAGGAGCCTAAATTCAGTTTAAGTCTATTGGAGTATGTAATTAAATACAACCGACATTAAATTTGAAAAGGCATGTGTTTTGAAATACAAGCGAGGGCCGCAGGCCCGAGTGCAAGTTGTAAGAACGCGCATAGCGCGGACGAGCAGCTTGTTAGTATAAATAGATTGTGTATAATAGAAATATTTTCTGAGTCTGCAATTTGATTGATTGAAAATAAATTCATCTAACAAATCAATCATTTGTCTATTCTATTGCCTGTTTTTCTTTTAGTATTACAGTCGAAATCGGATTATTTTGTTTTATTGGACTATTTTGTCCTAATATTCGAGGAAAATTATGATATATATACCATTTTACATGGATATCCTACCGGGTTTATTTGTCTATCGGATTATTTTGTCCAATTATCCATGAAAAGAATTGGACAAAATAATCCGATTTCGACTGTATTTGGATTGGAATCGAGCTATCCTTATCGTGCACTTGAAATTTATTGAGTTATGAGGAATATATTTAATACTCCACGGAGATCTATAATTATAAATGTTTAGTTTCAAGGCGTAGTAAGGCCGCGTAGCGGTCGTCAATTGAGGCGTGAAGTGCCGAACCGTCGCAAAGCGACCGAGACCGAAGGGCTCGTATATTAAAAGCGCAATTGTTGTGTGTTTGTTTGTTTGTCCAGATTTAAGTTAATTGGAAAGACTACAAGTTCCAGAGAGCTGAAAATTTGTATACAGGGGTAATTTTGTACTGCGACAACGATCTATTGGTTTTTGAAACAAAATAACGGATTATGACGTCATAAAGGCACTTATTTGGGAATAGTTTTTTCAGTTCTTATCCGATTCGCCCACAATTTTAGATGGCAAGACAACATGAAATGAGACACACGTATACCGATTTATGGGTTTATGACGTCACGTGGAATTAATAATACAATAATAATAATAATTATTATTATTGCTTTAAATTCATTGCACATATTCACATATTGAGGTTTGGTGATTACCTGCTGGCTCAACCGCATGATTTCAGTTTAGTTAGTTCTATTAGTAATTTATTAATAGCATCATAAGTTTAGATATTTAGATATGCATAAGTGTTCATAGAAATTCCTATTTGAACTAGATAAATCTTTTCTCTATTCTGTTTTCTACCTCACGGTGGGTAAAGCCGCGAAGCGGCCGTTATTTGTACTACGTAGTGTCTCCGCGAACGAACAAAGGTCGCGAAACGGCCTTTGTGAGAGAGTGGTCCGTTGCGAAGCGACCGAGACCGAAGGGCTCGTATTATTAAATCTCGATTGTTGTTTGAGTGTTTGTCCGGATTGTATTAAAGTGATGGGGGATAAGAAACCGCATATATATAATTTTGATAGAAACTAACTTCCAAATGTTATAATAAGTAAACAAGTATGCTCTATGCTGATCACGAATTTCGCATTTACAAATTTCTAATGTGAATATTCATTGTTGTTGTTTACAAAATAGGTAAATAAATTATTGAAAATTCTAAATCAACCTAGAAGTTTGCTGTCAACGGGTATTATAGGTAAACAAGTTTGCTGAACACGAATTTCGCATTTATAAAATTATAATATGAATATTTGTTGTTGTTGTTTAGACAATATAGGTAAACAAATTAATGAAATTCAAAATCAACCTAAAAGTTTGCTTAGAACGGGTATTATAGGGAAACAAGTAAGCTGAACACGAATTTCGCACTTATAATTTAGAATATGAAAAACAAGTTAAAACTATGGAAATCTTATAAAGGCATGTATATAACGTCCCTCTCTACCATTTTACATGGCAGAAAGGGTGAGGAGTAAGGCCGCATAGCGGCTGTTAACTTGAGGTGCGTAGCACCGATCTGTCGCAAAGCGACGAGATCTAAGGGCTCGTTGATTATAAAGCGTTAATAAGCCTAAATAGTTAAATTTAACATTGTGAAATTTGTGATTACGTCTTCATTCGATAATGAGTAAGCATATTGGCAATCTGGTGTGACCAACGTGTCCGCATAATTAATGTACATGTTCTATTACATTTTCAGATTTTTATCTCTTAGAGGGCGCGAATTATGTGCGATTAAGTGAATTTTCCCGGTTCTCGAAACGTGAAAATAACGTCATAACTTGTGGAGGTGTGAGAAATTTTGAATGGAAACCTCAACTTGTTGGCGGGTGCCAAAAGTTACCGCCAGTGGTTCCCAACCTGGGGTGCATGAACCCCTTGGAGGTGCACGGGACAAGGAGTGGAGTGAATATTGAGCATTTTAAAATAAAGTTGTTAAAATATAGTTATAACCTACTAGTTAAATTCTGTTTACTCGACTATATTTATTTATTACTATTGTGTTCTGTAAGTTACCCAACGCTTTTTAAAGAGGGCTTGGTCCGTACTAGTCCATTTACCACAAACTATATTTGGGCCCCCCCCCCCCAATATTGGTGCACCTCATAAAAATATTGCTGTCAGAAATTGTTAGTAATACTCAATGATATTTGAAAATCCTCTTCACCCCAGAAAATTTTTCTCGCTCGCAGTGCTCGCTCGTCTATAAATCCATGTATACTTAGATTAACCTTGTGATATTATTACAGACTGACGCTTTCATCCTAATGAGACCATATGATGTTCACCCCCCATCCTGTTTTTATAACCGATGCCCTTGTCAATAGAATCCTTCAGACTTAGGTATGTCCTGGGGGTGCACCACCAAATTTTCGGGTATCAGGGGGTTCACAAGTTAAAAAAGGTTGCGAACCATTGAGTTACCCCTATATGCCAAAAATCTCATTTGGAAACCGTCCACTTTATTCAATCAACTCGGAACATACAAACAAATATACACACACACAAAGGTTTGTGTATTAGTATACTATAGATAGAGAGAGAGAGATAAATAATCTGTAATATAACCATTTAATTTAAATATCACTTCCCGGCCAAAAGTATTTCAAAAACAACAATTAGTATCCATACATTCAAGCTTCTAGTAGCATAATAACATTTGTAATTTTGTATATGGCTCAACATGGATGTTTACATAAATTAATATATTAGTATACTCAAATGGCAAATTTTTGAATTTACTTTTTAATGGAGGTGCTAAACTCATTAACTATATAATTAGATAATTTAATATAAAATTTCTGACCATTATGAGGCAATTAGAATGTACAAATTCTGATTTCAGATTTGAATTCCATGTGGTCGAATTACTCTAGGTGCTTAATTTCAAATCACTATGATTCTTTTCTACTAAGTTGCAGCCACATTATCAATTGTGCCACAAGTGGCACGTAGCAGACACTTATGCCACTTCATGGCTATATGCTAAAATGGTATGAAATCATAATGTTATTTAATTTAGAACTATAGTAAGATATGTATAGTGATTTCAGAGTAGTCTAAACGGCAGCTAATAAGTTACCAGACGAATATTGTATCTGCATTAAAATTCCTGTAGCTCAAATACTTTTGCCTGGTTATTGTAAGTATTTCTGTATAACAGGTTTTGAGCAGATTTCGTCTATCTCTCTTACTTTTTAGATGAGATAATGTGGGGGCCCACTAACTAGGACACTAGTCCGATATGACGGTTCTCTATTTGACACATCTATGCGATCAAACCAATTATTTGTCCTTGTTTGTCTATATACTGTGTAATCAAGCTGTTTGGTATAATCATGACAACCGGAAGATATCTTTCAAAGATTCCCTCCTAATTTCGTGAAGAAGAATTATCAATTCTAATATTGCTAACCACAGTCTATAAGCTTTGAATTTGTATGCCCAATTATAATCGTCCGAGTACTCTAGCTATTGGTAAAGTAATATAAAATGAGAAGAGAACATAATGAAAAATATAATAAGTGATAAGAGCGCACACTTATGACAATTAATCATAATTATTGCTAATTAAGGAGAGAAATCTCAACTTGTGGAAAAGTGTGATTCTCAATCAAATCCACCTGCTTTTAGCCTATGAATTATCCAATTAGATGCTCTGAGAGCAAGAGCCACAGCTGTTAAAGTAGGATTGCACGCAGTCCCAGTAGGAATAACTCCACAACTTCCGATGAATAGATTATTATGTCCGATTACACGCGAATAAGTATCAACAACGCAATCATCAGCTTCTGCGGTAGCATCAGTATTCTCAGGATTACCCATTCGTGTTGTACCCTATTAAACTCATTGATAATATTAAAGAATATATGTTGATGTGTCTACCTTTTTAAATAAAATAACAAAAACAGCATCTAATTGTTTTTGTCCCGCGATTCGTTCATCGAAATACTTCAGGATCATAGGCGTCGTGAACCACCCGGGCACCGAACATTTCCGGGCAGCCCAGAGGAGCTACCCGGACTTTACCCGGAATCCGGGTAACTCCGGATAATAGTACACTTGTATAGAGATGGGTCGATCGAACTACGTCTCTCAGGTAGTTGGCACGGCCCTAGATTTCATTCACCGGGCAGCCCGAAGGCCCAACCGTCGTATTTACGACGCCTATGCTCACGCTACTGATTAAATGAATTTTATGAAATATAGTGAGATATTGTATCACGGTGTAGAGAAAGGGCAATTTTGCCATATAATTTCAGAAATCAGGACCAAAAGCATCAACATCCTGCATTAGTGAATTTGTCTAACTTACTGTAATATGTAGTGCAGTTCCTGGTTTCATGATACTTGGCTCAGAACCAGGTAGGTATTTTCCAAGTTTTGTAGCAACCATACACATTTCTTCCATCATGAGTCTTTGTTCTTCTGAGTCACTTTTGCTAAGCTGAAAATGAAAAGTAGGCTGAGGCATACCAAATATATCTTTGTATTTGTCATCAAATGTTACACAATTCTCTTTCCTCGGAGTACTACGTCCGAACCATCGGAAATCCAAGATGAGTCTTTGATCCACATTGGGATCAATTGGACCAAATGTGAACAAATTTCGATGGATTTGACAATGAAATAAATGATCTTCACACACAGGCCATAATAACTATAAAATTGTGATCAATAATTGCATTTATTTATGTACCTTTTCTCATCTTATAGTTTCAAGGAATTTTTAACCAAGGGTTAAATGAGAAGCATATAATCCAGTGATTTAAGCGGAGTCGACTTTATATTGTTTTAGATTATAGATTACTATACAATTGTCTAAAAATCAAACGAGTCTCGACGACCAGTGTTAATTCTTAGGAATTTTTCGGGGGAACCCCCGAAAAATTCACAATTTTTTCCGTAACCCCCCGAAAAAAATCGTGTTTATCAAGGTCCCCCGATAATTAGAGGGTATTAAGACCACTAATTTGGTAGATATACTTACTTTACTTCTTCTACTCAAAATCTATATTATTTTGTTCAAATTCAATAATTTTCAAGTGCTCTTAGACTGCGATAGATAATTTAAGTGGGCTTGTACTAGCCCTAGTGCGAATGGAATCTAACTTTTAATGGTTTTTAAACTAATGAACATGAACACACTATTAGGGTTTATATTCTACAAAATAGCAACATTTAATTGATTGATTCTCAAACTTATTTACCCCAGCAGAACCTCTAACATTCAATTACTTCACGAACAATAAACGCCTCAAATATACAGGTAAACCTCCGAAATGCGACACTTTTGGGAGCAGCGCTTGTGCAGGATATTCGTTGTCGTATTTCGGAGGTTGCCCCCACATGTATTATTTATATTGGAAAGTCAATCGGGAGAATGGCTTTGTGCCGTATCTCGGAGGTTGTCGTATTTCAGAAGTGCCGCTTTTAGAGGTTTACCAGTATACATAATACGTCAGATAAATAATCGTCACCCATTAGCATGAATTTAAATTCAATTCGCACTTGGACTAGTACTTGTACCAAAATTGCACAAGACTGCAACATGAATATTTGCTATTCTTGTTTACAAAATCAGTAAACAAATTAATGAAATTCAAAAGGAACTTATAAGTTAGCTACCAACGGATAAAATATGAAATTCAATTTTGGCAATCATAAGTTTATAATATGAATATTTAATGATGTAGTTATAATTGGAAAATCAGACCCTTGTGTGGGGCTAATACCAGAAATCGAAGAGACACTCTAAAGTCTAAACAGTCCGGAAATTCGTTTTGAAATGTTTGGCGCCGGGATTTTGGCTAAATCCCCTCATGAGTACTGTAACTGTCCTCCGAAAATTAGAGGGAACACGGTCGACGATTATTCGTTAAGTAACGCACAGACAAACCACCTCGCCCTATTACTCACTTTGTTACACGGCCCCATGCACTAAAGGTATTAAGTCATAGTAAATATAACTTATTAATTACCTGTGGAGTCGGATCATCTATTGGAATTGGTAGTGTGTCATCTGGGTTTTCTTCAATATGCTTGTTTACTTCAGGTGAATTTGATGATTTAATAAATTCAATTATACTAGTACTCAAATAAACTTGGCAAAATCCCATTGGTTGTTCACAGAGATATTTTCCAAGAGCAGGAGGTCGTATATTCGATTCGTACAATAACTGAGGTGTTAATACTGCCCCAGCAGTGACGATAAATACTTTAGCTCTGTATAAGATAACTTCACTAGTTTGGAGGTTCCTCACGGATGCAGATTCTATTTTCTTTAAGCCTTGTTCAGTATGTATTGAATTTAACTTCAGACAAATGTGCTGTGACTAAAATATTCTGTTTATTATATACAATTTCAATATACCTGAAAGTGTATCTTCGTAGGCGTGCAATATCATACTACATTTAAACAAGAAATAAAAAAACTAAACTATGGATACTAGTTTTACGGAGCGTTCATATTTTAATATATTCTCTATTTAAAAAGCAATAAATATTCCCAATGGAATTTGTAAATTAATGATCAGCTTACATGTTTACCAATTCAGGGCCGGCGCCACCGGGGGTGTCCTGGAAGTCCGGACACCCACTGCCTCAAGGAAATGAAGCAATGCTTGGACAGTGACACCCACTAGACTATACAGTGACACCCACTACACCCACACCTCATAATACGTGGCGCCGGCAATGCAATTATACCTTTTGGGATCCACTTTCTAACTAATATGGTTGTTACCTTAAGACAAAATCTGGAACTATCATCTTGCAAAAGCTTAATAATGCTTTCACCAAGGATAATATCTGCTCCTGTCCATTTTACAGAAAATTTCTTTGATTCAGCTTTTTCCACCCCAAGCGGTATTGGACATATTTTCTCGTAAAAATATTCACCTTTTAAAGCTTCCAAAATAGCCTGCTGTCGTATTGACCCATTAAACACATCACTGTGCGTGTTTAAAAGTAGTTCTCCCTCTGTATAAATAGAATCCCAATCCTCATCTCTTAAGAGAGTGCTTCGCTCAGGTCTAGGCCCCTTACTATTCTGTCTCGGAGTACAGCACGTCCAGTGCGTAAACATTCCACCGATAGCATATGTAGCCGATGCATTGGGAAGATTATAATTGGGATCTTGATTGGGATTAAATCCTTGTTGAATGTACCTAACATTAGATTAATAGAGATTGTGCACGTATTTATTGGATTTATCGTATTTTAAATAGAATATACGACCTGCAATGGAAGAATCAATAATTTCATGTGTTTTTGTGTCATTAATCTGAACAGGCTTGTACCACTAACAAAAATAGTTAGTGGTACAAGAAAATAGGTATACCACTCAAATTCTAATTTTACTTTTCATAATTTGAGATTGCATCAACTAGCATTTTATAATTTCCATATTAGCATTTATCGCTGTTTCCGCCCATCGAGATGGAGTGAGTATATACAACACACTACTCGTTTATCCTAGTAAGCCAATATTTTCAGTTCTATAAGGAGTGTATATGTAAGCTATTTTAAGACTACTAGTGCTCTAATTTAAGGCTTCTAAGTACAGATTTTTTTTGAAATTCTATATTTAAGCTCCCATATAGAATAATATAGTACTAAAAGCTTACTTTTGAAGAATTGATAAAGATTACAAAAATGTGATTCGGTCTAATCCATTCTATCAGATGTCCTTGAGGTCCTCTGGGAAGGTGCTAATATCAAAAAGTCAAATTTTTCATCGGAATTGGTCGATTCTAGGAAAAACGTACGGTTTTTCAACATTTGAGCCACATTTTTGCTCCCAAAGGTGTCTAGAATTTAATTAAGTACGAAATCGGACAATCGGAACTCAAACAGGTCTTAGTTTACATATTATGGTGCTATATTCCAAATCTCAGCGATATAACTTCAAAAAGTTCCCCAAAACTAAGCTTTGAAAATAGTGGCATGCTATAATTAGTTACGGTGGTTTTCAAGTGGCAGAGAGGATTTGCGACACGTCTACAGCGAAGAATATTGATTCGGGAAGGAATTAAAATCGGCCATCTTGCTGGAATTCAATCACTGATAGTGCCTGAAAGTTAGAACTAAGCTCCAGTTAGCTTTTGAATTTGGATTTTCTCAATTTTGATGATTACATGACACTCCTTATATGGGCATTCGAGATTATTAGCAAGGTAACCATTTGGTTTTGAGTGATTTTTGACTTTGCAATGATTTAGAAATGATATATCAATGTGATTAGTAATTTAGAGCTAAGCTCTAGAGTCTCCCGTTTAGGAGATACTAATTTGCATGTGTCATCAAAATTGGTCACATTCACACTACCATATAGGGCAATATCGAAAACGGTGCGTCCTAGGCTCACAAAATGTATTATTCACATATGGGAAACCATGTGTTCTGATCATTTTTCACTTGTCTTACTTGAATCTATCTCTTTTCCTCTCTGAGTTACAAATTAGTTAAGAATCCGTACCCTGAAGACCGCCGAAAGGCTATAACTTTTGCAATTTCCACTTTTATCTAAAAATTTTTGTTGAGTTTTGCAAAAATTTTGTCAGACTATCATATGTCTGAATATTGAAACGTTGTAAATACAATAAATAGTTATTTTAACGTGGGCAACACCTCTGGAGTTATAAAACCGCGTTTTAATATTAAAAGCTACTCTACTAAAACAGTCATAACTCGGGAAATAATGTTCGGATCGATGAAAACCCAAGTCTCCTCGATAGATATCATCCTTCCGCAGTGTCTGTAAAAATATCGTAAAAATTTGAACATTTCAAATTACAAAGCGAAAATGGACGGAAACAGCGTTATAGATATTTTGGGCCATAATGACATTTTCCAACTAGAATTTGAGATGTGAATCCTCATAAGTGCTGGATGTGTAATAGCAAGTATAAAGTGTGTCTCCATAGCAAAGACGGTAAGTAAACCGTCATGGATTGAAAGTATCCATGGTTAATAATGGTTTAATAGTAATAAAGGTAAGTAAACAATCGTGGTAAGTAAACCGTCATACAACAGTACTATGATAACTTAGTATTTTTGGAATATTGCATGAACCACCACTAATTCGAACAGTTTTGCTTAATGGCAGAATTACTGACATGATTGAATTACTACTACCTTGTATTACTATGACAATATCAGTTATGACATACTAGCAATAAAAAAATGGTTCTTTGCCCAGTCAGCCCGGTCCGGGAATTTAAGTTATATTATCAGACTTTGGCTTGCCCGGGATCAAAACAATATGTTACTAAGTCTATCATTTACTTGAATTTCAAAATATGGTAAATCGTGACCTTCGTTATATAAGGCCTTACTACTGAGTAGATTTTGCTGGACCATGGATTACTTAAAGGCCATTGATTATTAGCTGACATTTCTTTATCTCAATAGCTAGTATTGACAGACCTGAGTAATGCATTATAATTATATAGGAAGTTAGGAACATGATATCAAGGGATGCATACATAACACCCTTTAGAATTGTGAATGAGTGTATTACCATATAAAGAATTAAGTGCAAATAATCTCATTATCTCAAAAAATATTGAAGTTAGGCCTAGAAAATGTATTATCAATGAATAGGAAGTTACCTAATGCGGATAGATCAGTACTACCATAGTTTACATAATATCGATAGTTTTTGAGTTATGGCTCATTTTAGGAAATATACATTTCCCTGGCAACCGAGGAATGTGTAAACATTCCATTTATAATTTCGATATATTTCATTCAACGAGTTATGGACATCCTCATGTTCAAATTTTGAACATTTATAACGCGTTTAACTATGTTAAAAGCAGGCTATAAAAATCCAAAATTGCAGCTGTGCCGACGTATTTCCCTTTGGTGGCACTATCTATTGGTGGCTACCGGTTGGGTAATTGATAGTGCCTCCAAGGAAAATACTGTCGGCACAGCTGGAATTTTGGATTTTTTTCCGCCATGCCATCATCACTATGAAGGTGTTAAACCATTTCAGAAAGTGAAATAATGAAAAAGATTACAATTATATAATTTATATTTTAATTTATACTTCGCTAGAATTAATTTGTACTTTAATAGAATTAGCTAAACTGAAATGATGCAGGTGGAGTCATGCAAGTAATGACTAAAACTCAATATGTGCAGTGAATTAAAGACTTCTTACTCTCGACCAATTAAATTACAGCCTCGGTTACGCATTCTATATGCACACTAACAATTGATAGAAATCCTTTTATACTAGTTGGATGCTAGCTGCTAATCCATACTGGGACAACCCTCGAATTTAATTGGCTAAGCCATAATTGAATTAAATAGGTGTTAAAATTATTTGATCATAAATCGTAACCCCAGGAGCAAATTAGAAGGGCACTCCGCACCTACATGCCAAGTTTCAGCCCTCAATGTATAAAGGTGTGGCCAGGGCACCGTCTACGGAGAAAAAAAAATCCAAAATTGCAGCCTGTGCCGACGCATGTTCCTTTGGTGGCACTATATTTTGTTGGTGGTTTATTGATAGTGCCTCCGAAGGAACATGCTGTCGGCGCAGGCTGCAATTTTGGATTTTTTTTCGCCAAGTCATCAACGCCCAAGGTGTGAAGAACTATTTGTTAAGATTTAACAAGTGAAATCAATATAATTATTACAAGTTGAAACAATGGAATTAGATTCAACAGTATTACTGAAATTGAAGTGTGAGAAACAAAGGAAATTTGAAACTCAATTGTGGCACAATCTAAGCCCAATTTGAAAATTCGTGGACTGTGAAAAGGTGTAGAATTTAATTCTCTATCCAAATATGTAAATTTTATGAAGCTCACTATTTATTATTTAATGTTATGAAGTGTAATTAGATTAAATAGGTGTTAAGAAAATTTGAACGGAAATCGTAACCCCAGGTGCAAATTAGACGATCACTTCGAACCTACATGCCAAGTTTCAGCCCTTAAGGTATAAAGGTGAGGGCAGGGTACCGTCTACGGAGAAATAATAATAATAATAAAAATAATAATAAAAATCCAAAATTGCAGCCTGTGCCGACGCATGTTCCTTTGGTGGCACTATATTTTGTTGGTGGTTTATTGATAGTGCCTCCAAAGGAACATGCTGTCGGCGCAGGCTGAAATTTTGGATTTTTTTTCGCCAAGTCATCAACGCCCAAGGTGTGAAGAACCATTTGTTAAGTGGTCGGAGTCACAAGGAACGATTGTTGAATTTTAAGTTTGTTTCTATCATAAACTATCTAGAGTTTAATGCCATTCATTTATTATGTATTGATAATAAATTATATTATTGGTTATATATTTTAGCAATGTTATCCACGGTGATTTGAGTTTAGTCAACAAATTCATCATATAAATTAATTTAATTTAATCCATTGCATAGTAATATACAATTAAATAGAAGCCAGCTGGAATTTATAAGTTAAATCAATATATTTATCGCAAGTTGAAACAATAGAGTAAGATTTAACAAGTTTAATCAATAAAATTATTACAAGTTGAAACAATAGAATTAGAATCAATATAATTATTACAAGTTGAAACAATGGAAATTGATTGATAAGTTTTACTGAATCTGAAGTGTGAGGAAACACAGGAGATTGGTACCCCAATTATGGCACAAACCTAGGCTAAATTGAATATTTGTGAATTGCCAAAAGGTGTAGAATTTAATTTTCTATCCGCACATGTAAATTTTATCAAGCTCAACATTAATTATTTCATGTTATGAGCAATAATTAGTTTAAATAGGTGTTAAAATTATTTGAGAAAAAATCGTAACCCCAGGTGCAAATTAGACGGTCACTCCGCAACTACATGCCAAGTTTCAGCCCTCTATGCATATAGGTGTGGCCAGGGCACCTGCTACGGAGAAATAATAATAAAAAATCCAAAATTGCAGCCTGTGCCGACGCATGTTCCTTTGGTGGCACTCTATTTTTGTGTTGTTTATTGATAGTGCCTCCAAAGGAACATGCTGTCGGCGCAGGCTGCAATTTTGGATTTTTTTTCGCCCAGTCATCAACGCCTCAAGGTGTCAAAAACCATTTGTTAATTGGTCCGAGTCACAAGGAATTGTAGATAAATTTGAAGTTTGTTTCTACCGTAAACCATCTTTGGTTTACTGCCATTCATTCATTATATATTGATAATAAGTTATATTAATAGTTATTTATTTTAGCAATGTTATCCATGGTTGGTTGAGTTGAGTCACCAAATTCATTATATTATATTATTATATTTAATCCATTGTATAGTAATACTACAATTAAATAGAAGCCAGCTGGAATTTATAAGTTAAATCAATTTAATTATTGCAAGTTGAAACAATAGTGAAAGATTTAACAAGTTAAATCAATATAAATATTACAAGTTGAAACAATGGAATTAGATTTCACAGTTTTACAGTAATTGAAGTGTGAGTAAACAAAGAAATTTCAACCCCCATTAATGGCAGAAATTAAACCAATTCTAACAAATTTTCTTCTCGCATCAGACGCAGAATTTTAAGATGAATCTAAATATGAAATATAATTTTGGGGTTATTAAAACATATTTTGAGTTATGGACCAGACAAATTTTGAAAGGTGTTAAAGATGTGTCCAAAATTTGTTAATCAAAAATCGTAACCCCAGGTGCAAATTAGACGGTCCCATCGCACCTACATGACAAGTTTCAGCCTATCAACTATAAAGCTCTGGCCAGGGCACCGTCTACTGAGAAAAAAAAAATCCAAAATTGCAGACTGTGCCGACGCATGTTCCTTTGGTGGCACTATATTTTGTTGTTTGTTTATTGATAGTGCCTCCAAAGGAACATGCTGTCGGCACAGTCTGCAATTTTGGATTTTTTTTCGCCCAGTCATCAACGCCTCAAGGTGTCAAAAACCATTTGTTAATTGGTCCGAGTCACAAGGAATTGTAGATAAATTTGAAGTTTGTTTCTACCGTAAACCATCTTTGGTTTACTGCCATTCATTCATTATATATTGATAATAAGTTATATTAATAGTTATTTATTTTAGCAATGTTATCCATGGTTGGTTGAGTTGAGTCAACAAATTCCTTGTATTATATTATTTAATTTAATACATTGTATAGTAATACTAGAATTAAATTGAAGCCAGCTGGAATTTATAAGCTAAATCAATATAATTATCGCAAGTTGAATCACTAGAGTAGGATTTAACAAATTAAATCAATATAATTATTACAAGTTGTAACAATGGAATTAGATTTCACAGTTTTATTGAAATTGAAGTGTGAGTAAACAAAGAAATTTCAACCCCCATTAATGGCAGAAATTAAACCAATTCTAACAAATTTTCTTCTCGCATCAGACGCAGAATTTTAAGATGAATCTAAATATGAAATATAATTTTGGGGTTATTAAAACATATTTTGAGTTATGGACCAGACAAATTTTGAAAGGTGTTAAAGATGTGTCAAAAATTTCTTAATAAAAATTCGTAACCCCATGTGCAAATTAGACGGTCCCTCCGCAACTACATGCCAATTTTCAGGCCTCAATGTATACAGGTGTGGCCAGGGCACCTGCTACGGAGAAATAAAAAATCCAAAATTGCAGCTGTGCCGACGCATGTTCCTTCGGTGGCACTATATTTTGTTGGTGGTTTATTGATAGTGCCTCCAAAGGAACATGCTGTCGGGCGCAGGCTGCAATTTTGGATTTTTTTCGCCAAGTCATCAACGCCCAAGGTGTGAAGAACCATTTGTTAAGTGGTCGGAGTCACAAGGAACGATTGTTGAATTTGAAGTTTGTTTCTATCATAAACCATCTAGAGTTTAATGCCATTCATTCATTATGTATTGATAATAAATTATATTATTAGTTATATATTTTAGCAATGTTATCCACGGTGATTTGAGTTTAGTCAACAATTTCCTTATATTATTATATTATATTTAATCCATTGTATAGTAATACTAGAATTAAATAGAAGCCAGCTGGAATTTATAAGTTGAATCAATTTAAATATCGCAAGTTGAAACAATAGTGAAAGATTTAACAAGTTAAATCAATATAATTATTACAAGTTGAAACAATGGAATTAGATTTCACAGTTTTATTGAAATTGAAGTGTTGAGTAAACAAAGGAATTTCAACCCCAATTTATGGCAGAAATTAAACCAATTTTAACAAATTTTCTTCTCCCATCAGACGCAGAATTTTATGGTGAATCCAAATATGAAATAAAATTTGGGGGTTTATTAAAACATATTTTGAGCTATGGGCCAGACAAATTTTGAAAGGTGTCAAAGATGTGTCAAAAATTGGGTAATCAAAAATCGTAACCCCAGGTGCAAATTAGACGGTCCCTCCGCAACTACATGCCAAGTTTCTGCCCTAAATGTATACAGGTGTGGCCAGGGCACCTGCTACGGAGAAATAAAAATAATAAAAATAAAAATAAAGGCAGTAAGATTAGAACTGGGCCACTATACTATAGTATAGTCGGCACAGTAAAAACAAAATTGCAGCCTGTGCCGACGCATGTTCCTTGGGGGGCACTATATTTTGGTTGTGGTTTATTGATAGTGCCTCCAAAGGAACATTCTGTCGGCACAAGCTGCAATTTTGGATTTTTTTTCGCTATGTCATCATCACTATGAAGGTGTTAAATTATTTCAAAAAGGTGTTACAGAAGGCAACGACCCTTATTGAGATGTAAGTTTCGTTTTTGATCACTTCATTTCAACGATATTCAAGTTTCAGTAGAATATAATAGCTGATGACTCAGCATTTTTTATGTGAGTGTTGGGTCATCATCCAACATCAACTAACCCATTTTAAATATCGAATTAACAAAATTGTAAAAACACATTTTTTTGACGATGTAATAATCACCTCAAGGTGTCAGGACCCTCTTGTATAGGTGGCACGTGCCATAAGGACCAATTGATCAATTGAAAGTTTGTTTCTATCTTGAATCATCTCTCAAATTAATGAAATTTAGGTAATTAGTATAAATATTTAATTAATTTATAATTATTTAACACCATTATTATATACAGCAAAATAAATTAAGTTCAATTATTTGCAATTATTATTAATTTAAATTGAATTTCACTATAAAATTTGAATTCTACGTACTCGATAACCCCAATAATCCAATTGGAACCGTCTATAAGTTAAATACAAAAGGAATTAATTATAATTAATTACGTCAGTACATTAATTGTGCAAGAATATTCTCGCCGAAATAGATATAATCACTTAATCTGTCGTAGTTGTGGAATGTAAAATCTTAACAGTTCTATCATAAACCATCTTGAGTTTAATGCCATTCATTCATTATGTATTGATAATAAGTTATATTATTTGTTATTTATTTTAGCAATGTTATCCATGGTTGGTTGAGTTGAGTCAACAAATTCCTTATATTATATTATTTTATTTTATCCATTGTATAGTAATACTACAATTAAATAGAAGCCAGCTGGAATTTATAAGTTATATCAATATAATTATCGCAAGTTGAATCACTAGAGTAGGATTTAACAAGTTAAATCAATATAATTATTACAAGTTGAAACAATAGAATTAGATTTAACACTTTACTGAAATTGAAGTGTGAGTAAACAAAGAAATTTTAACCCCCATTTATGGCAGAAATTGACCCCTTTATTGAAAAATTTCTTCTCCCAACAGACGCAGAATTTTAAGATGAATCCAAATATGAAATAAAATTAGGGGGTTTAGTAAAACATATTTTGAGTTATGGACCAGACAAATTTTGAAAGGTGTTAAAGATGTGTGCAAAATTTCGTAATCAAAAATCGTAACCCCAGGTGCAAATTAAAAGGGCACTTCGCATCTACATGGCAAGTTTCAGCCCTCAATGTATAAAGGTGTAGCCAGGGTACCGTCTACGGAGAAAAAATAAAAATAATAATAATATAAATAAAGGCAGTGATTCCAATACTGGGCCACTATACTATAGTATAGTCGGCACAGTAATAATAATAATAATAAAGGCAGTGATTCCAATACTGGGCCACTATACTATAGTATAGTCGGCACAGTAAAAATAAAAAAATCCAAAATTGCACCCTGTGCCGACGCATGTTCCTTTGGTGGCCCTATATTTTATTGGTTGGTTATTGATAGTGCCTCCAAAGGAGCATGCTGTCAGCACAGGGTGCAATTTTGGATTTTTTTTCGCCCAGTCATCAACGCCCAAGGTGTGAAGAACCATTTATTAATTGGTCGGAGTTACAAGGAACGGTAGATAATTTTGAAGTTAGTTTCTATCATAAACCATCAAGAGTTTAATGCCATTCATTCATTATGTATTGATAATAAAATATATTATCAGGAATTTATTTTAGCAATGTTATCCACGGTTGGTCGAGTTGAGTCAACAAATTCCTTATATTATTATAATTTATTTAATCCATTGTATAGTAATACTATAATTAAATAGAAGCCAGCTGGAATTTATTAGTTGAATCAATTTAATTATCGCAAGTTGAAACAATAGTGAAAGATTTAACAAGTTAAATCAATATAATTATTACAAGTTTAAACAATGGAATTAGATTTCACAGTTTTACTGAAATTGAAGTGTAAGTAAACAAAGAAATTTCAACCCCCATTTATGGCAGAAATTGACCCCTTTATTGAAAAATTTCTTCTCCCATCAGACGCAGAATTTTATGGCGAATCCAAATGTGAAATAAAATTTTGGGGTTTAGTAAAACATTTTTTGAGTTATGGACCAGACAAATTTTGAAAGGTGTTAAAGATGTGTCAAAAATTTGTTAATACAAAATCGTAACCCCAGGTGCAAATTAGACGTCGACTCCGAATCTACATGCCAAGTTTCAGCCCTCTATGTATACAGGTGTGGCCAGGGCACCTGCTACGGAGAAATAATAATATAAATAAAGGCAGTGATTCTAAT
Organism: Hexactinellida sp. DTS-2022; assembly: GCA_028753945.1. Classification (NCBI taxonomy): domain Eukaryota; kingdom Metazoa; phylum Porifera; class Hexactinellida; species Hexactinellida sp. DTS-2022. Next base: position 2,640,198 of record JAPNXP010000003.1, read on the forward strand.
ACTGGGCCACTATACTATAGTATAGTCGGCACAGTAAAAATAATAAAGGCAGTGATTCCAATACTGGGCCACTATACTATAGTATAGTCGGCACAGTAATAATAATAAAAATAATAAAGGCAGTGATTCCAATACTGGGCCACTATACTATAGTATAGTCGGCACAGTAAAAATCCCAAATTGCACCCTGTGCCGACGCATGTTCCTTTGGTGGCACTATATTTTGTTGGTTGTTTATTGATAGTGCCTCCAATGGAACATGCTGTCGGCGCAGGCTGCAATTTTGGATTTTTTTTCGCCAAGTCATCAACGCTCAAGGTGTGAAGAAGCATTTGTTAATTGGTCCGAGTCACAAGGAACGGTAGATAAATTTGAAGTTTGTTTCCATCATAAACCATCTAGAGTTTAATGCCATTTATTCATTACGTATTGATAATAAATTATATTATTAGTTAGGTATTTAGCAATGTTATCCACGGTGATTTGAGTTTAGTCAACAAATTCCTTATATTATTATATTATATTCAATCCATTGTATAGTAATACTAGAATTAAAGTAGAAGCCAGCTGGAATTTATAAGTTGAATCAATTTAAATATCGCAAGTTGAAACAATAGTGAAAGATTTAACAAGTTAAATCAATATAATTATTACAAGTTGAAACAATGGAATTAGATTTCACAGTTTTATTGAAATTGAAGTGTTGAGTAAACAAAGGAATTTCAACCCCCATTTATGACAGAAATTAAACCAATTTTAACAAATTTTCTTATCCCATCAGACGCAGAATATTAAGATGAATCTAAATATGAAATAAAATTTTGGGGTTTATTAAAACATATTTTGAGTTATGGACCAGACAAATTTTGAAAGGTGTTAAAGGTGTGTCTAAAATTTGTTAATCAAAAATCGTAACCCCAGGTGCAATTTAGACGGTCCCATCGCACCCACATGCCAAGTTTCAGCCCATCAACTATAAAGCTAAGTCCAGGGCACCTGCTACGGAGAAAAAATATAAAAAAAATAAAAAAAAATCCAAAATTGCAACCTGTGCCGACGCATATTCCTTTGGTGGCACTATATTTTGGTGGTGATTTATTGATAGTGCCTCCAAAGGAACATGCTGTCGGCACAAGCTGCAATTTTGGATTTTTTTTCGCCTAGTCATCATCACTATGAAGGTGTTAAATTATTTCAGAAAGGTGTTTCTGTAGGCAACGACCCTTAGAGTGGTGCAAGTTTCCATTTAGCTCACTTCATTTGAGAGATATTTAAGTTTCAGTGGAATAATATGTGATGACTCAGCATTTTTAAAGTGCGTATTGGGTATTCACCCAACTCCAACCAACCCATGCCAATTATTTAATTCACAAAATTGTAAAAATACATTTTTTTGACGATGTCATCATCACCTCAAGGTGTCAAGACTCACTTGTATAGGTGGTACGTGCCATAAGGACCAATTGATAAATTGAAAGTTTGCTTCTATCTTGTATCATCTCTGAGATTAATGAAATTTAGCTAATTAGTATAAATATTTAATTAATAAATTAATAATTTAACACCATTATTATGGACAGCAAAATAAATAAAGTTCAATTATTTGCACTTATTATTAATTTAAATCGAATTTCACTATCATATTTGAATTCAGCGCACTCGATAACCCCAATAATCCAATTGGAACCGTCTATAAGTTAAATACAAAAGGAATTAATTATAATAAATTACGTCAGTACATTAATTGTGCAAGAATATTCTCGCGAAATAAATATAATCACTTAATCTGTCGTTGTTGTCGAATGTAAAATCTTAACGGTTCTATCATAAACCATCTTTAGTTTAATGCCATCCATTACTTATTGATAATAAATTAAATTATTAGTTATTTATTTTAGCAATGTTATCCACGGTGAGTTGAGTAAAGTCAACAAATTCCTTATATAAATTAATTTAATTTAATCCATTGTATAGTAATGCTACAATTAAATAGAAGCCAGCTGGAATTTATAAGTTAAATCAATATAATTATCGCAAGTTGAATCACTAGAGTAGGATTTAACAAGTTAAATCAATATAATTATTACAAGTTGAAACAATAGAATTAGATTTAACACTTTACTTAAATTGAAGTGTGAGTAAAGAAAGAAATTTCAACCCCCATTTATGGCAGAAATTGACCCCTTTATTGGAAAATTTCTTCTCCCATCAGACGCAGAATTTTATGGCGAATCCAAATGTGAAATAAAATTTGGGGGTTAGTAAAACAATTTTTGAGTTATGGACCAGACAAAATTTGAAAGGTGTTAAAGATGTGTCAAAAATTTCTTAATCAAAAATCGTAACCCCAGGTGCAAATTAGACGGTACCATCGCACCTACATGCCAAGTTTAAGCCCATCAACTATAAAGCTCTGGCCAGGGCACCGTCTACGGAGAAAAAATAAAAATAAAAATAAAAAATCCAAAATTGCAGCTGTGCCGACGCATGTTCCTTTCGTGGCACTATATTTTGTTGGTGGTTTATTGATAGTGCCTCCAAAGGAACATGCTGTCGGCGCAGGCTGCAATTTTGGATTTTTTTTCGCCAAGTCATCAACGCCCAAGGTGTGAAGAAGCATTTGTTATTTGGTCCGAGTCACAAGGAACAGTAGATAAATTTGAAGTTTGTTTCTATCAAAAACCATCTAGAGTTTAATGCCATTCATTCATTATGTATTGATAATAAATTATATTATTAGTTAGTTATTTTAGCAATGTTATCCACGGTGATTTGAGTTTAGTCAACAAATTCCTTATATTATTATATTTTATTTAATCCATTGTATAGTAATACTAGAATTAAATAGAAGCCAGCTGGAATTTATTAGTTGAATCAATTTAATTATCGCAAGTTGAAACAATAGTGAAAGCTTTAACAAGTTAAATCAATATAATTATTACAAGTTGAAACAATGGAATTAGATTTCACAGTTTTATTGAAATTGAAGTGTTGAGTAAACAAAGGAATTTCAACCCCCATTTATGGCAGAAATTAAACCAATTTTAACAAATTTTCTTCTCCCATCAGACGCAGAATTTTATGGTGAATCCAAATGTGAAATAAAATTTGGGGGTTTAGTAAAACATTTTTCTAGCTATGGACCAGACAAATTTTGAAAGGTGTTAAAGGTGTGTCAAAGATTTGTTAATAAAAAATCGTAACCCCAGGTGCAAATTAGACGGTCCATACGCACCTACATGCCAAGTTTCAGCCCATCAACTATAAAGCTCAGGCCAGGGCACCGTCTACGGAGAAAAAATAAAAATAAAAATAATAAAAATAAAGGCAGTGATTCCAATACTGGGCCACTATACTATAGTATAGTCGGCACAGTAATAATAAAAATAAAAATAAAGGCAGTAAGATTAGAACTGGGCCACTATACTATAGTATAGTCGGCACAGTAATAATAAAGGAAGTGATTCCAATACTGGGCCACTATACTATAGTATAGTCGGCACAGTAAAAATAATAAAGGCAGTGATTCCAATACTGGGCCACTATACTATAGTATAGTCGGCACAGTAAAAATAATAATAATAATAATAATAATAATAATAAAGGCAGTGATTCCAATACTGGGCCACTATACTATAGTATAGTCGGCACAGTAATAAAGGCAGTGATTCCAATCCTGGGCCACTATACTATAGTATAGTCGGCACAGTAAAAATAATAATAAAGGCAGTAAGATTAGAACTGGGCCACTATACTATAGTATAGTTGGCACAGTAAAAATAAAATAAAGGCAGTGATTCCAATACTGGGCCACTATACTATAGTATAGTCGGCACAGTAAAAACACGATAATTCCCACGAAAAATAGCGATTACGTAATCAAATCGTATTTTGGAATATTGTCATTGGTCCGAATCGTATTTTGGAATATTGTCATTTGTCCGAATCGTAACTTGGAATATTGTCATTTGTCCGAATCGTATTTTTGGAATATTGTCATTTGTCCGAATCGTATTTTGGAATATTGTCATTTGTCCGAATCGTATTTTTGTATTATTGTCATTTGTCCGAAAAGTGATTATTGATAAATAAAAAATCCAAAATTGCAGCTGTGCCGACGCATGTTCCTTTGGTGGCACTATATTTTTGTGTTGTTTATTGATAGTGCCTCCAAAGGAACATGCTGTCGGCGCAGGCAGCAATTTTGGATTTTTTTTCGCCAAGTCATGAACGCCCAAGGTGTGAAGAAGCATTTGTTAATTGGTCCGAGTCACAAGGAACGGTAGATAAATTTGAAGTTTGTTTCTATCTTAAACCATCTTGAGTTTGATGCCATCCATTCATTATGTATTGATAATAAATTATATTATTAGTTAGGTATTTAGCAATGTTATCCACGGTGATTTGAGTTTAGTCAACAAATTCCTTATATTATTATATTTTATTTAATCCATTGTATGGTAAATTAAACAGAAGCCAGCTGCAATTTATAAGTTAAATCAATTTAATTATCGCAAGTTGAATCAATAGAGTAAGATTTAACAAGTTAAATAAATATAATTATTACAAGTTGAAACAATGGAATTAGATTTAACAGTTATACTGAAACTGAAGTGTGAGTAAACAAAGAAATTTCAACCCCCATTTATGGCAGAAAAAAAACTCTTTATTGAAAGTTTTCTTCTCCCATCAGACGCAGAATCTTATGGTGAATCCAAATGTGAAATAAAAATTGGGGGTTTAGTAAAACATATTTTGTGTTATGGACCAGACAAATTTTGAAAGGTGTTAAAGATGTGTCAAAAATTTGTTAATCAAAAATCGTAACCCCAGGTGCAAATTAGACGGTCCCATCGCACCTACATGCCAAGTTTCAGCCCATCAACTATGAAGCTCAGGCCAGGGCACCGTCTACGGAGAAAAAAAAATCCAAAATTGCAGACTGTGCCGACGCATGTTCCTTTGGTGGCACTATATTTTGTTGTTACTGTGCCGACTATACTATAGTATAGTGGCCCAGTATTGGAATCACTGCCTTTATTATTACTGTGCCGACTATACTATAGTATAGTGGCCCAGTATTGGTCTTAGTGCCTTGGTTATTATTATTTTCCTTCCGTATCCTCTCCACAGAACAGAGTTTTATTAACTAAGAGCCCAAATTTTCAGGATATGTGTCTCATGGGTTACAGATGTGCACCTGGGGTCACGTTTTTTTATCACATTTATTTGGCCACATTTTTGCACCTGTTTAATATTAGAAAAAGAACAATAAATATCCGCGAATATTTAATTTATATGCATTCGATAGAGAATTAAATTCTACACCTTTTCACAGTGCACGAATTTTTAAATTGGGCTTCGTTTGTTCCACAATTGAGTTGGAAATTTCCTTTGTTTACTAACACTTCAGTTCAGTTGAAAGTGTTAAATCTAATTCTATTGTTTCAACTTGTGATTATTATATTGATTCAACTTGTGAGATCGAGTAGGCTTCTATTTTCCAATTGAAAACTAAGATTATAGATTTCAATAACAACGACAGATTATGTGATTATATTTACTTCTGCAAGAATACTCTTGCACTGTTAATATACTGACGTAATTAATTATAATTAATTAAGTCAGTATATGACTTATATAGATGCTCCCAATTTGTATATTAGGCGTTATCGAGTGTGCGGAATTGAAATTTGATAGCCAAATAAATTAATAAATTATTTATGACAAAATAATCAAACTTTATAAATATAAGTTGACACTGAAATTGGTGTTAAATTATAAATAATATTAATAATTATTTATACTAATTAATTAAATATCATAAATCTCAGAGACTATAGAAGATAGAAACAAACTTTAGATTTATCAATTGGTCCTTATGGCACGTGCCACCTATACAAGTGGATCTTGACACCTTGAGGTGATGATGACATCGTTAAAAAAATGTATTTTTACAATTTTGCTAATTCGATATTTAAAATAGGTTAGTTGATGTTGGGTGATGACCCAACACTCACATAAAAAATGCTGAGTCATCAGCTATTATATTCTACTCAAACTTGAATATCTCAAAAATTAAGTAGGCTAAATGGAAACTTCCAACACTCTAAGGGTCGTTGCCTTCCGAAACACCTTTTTGAAATAATTTAACACCTTCATAGTGATGATGACATGGCGAAAAAAAAAATCCAAAATTGCGGCCTGTGCCGACAGCATGTTCCTTTGGAGGCACTATCAATAAACCACCACCAAAATATAGTGCCACCAAAGGAACATGCGTCGGCACAGGCTGCAATTTTGGATTTTTATTATTATTATTTATATTATTATTTTTTCTCCGTAGACGGTGCCCTGGCCAGAGCTTTATGGTTGATGGGCTGAAACTTGGCATGTAGGTTCGGAGTCGACGTCTAATTTGCACCTGGGGTTACGATTTTTTATTAACAAATTTTTGACACATCTTTAACACCTTTCAAATTTTGTCTGGTCCATAACTCAAAAGTTGTTTTACTAAACCCCCAAATTTTATTTCACATTTGGACTCGCCATAGAATTCTGCGTCTGATGGGACAAGAAAGTTTCGCATAAAGGGGTCAATTTCTGCCATAAATGGGCGTTGAAATTTCTTTGTTTACTCACACTTCAATTTCAGTAAAACTGTGAAATCTAATTCCATTGTTTCAACTTGTAATAATTATATTGATTTAACTTGTTAAATCCTACTCTATTGATTCAACTTGCGATAATTATATTGATTCAACTTATAAATTCCAGCTGGCTTCTATTTAATTGTAGCATTACTATACAATGGATTAAATTAAATTAATTTATATAAGGAATTTGTTGACTTTACTCAACTAACCGTGGATAACATTGCTAAAATAAATAACTAATAATTTAATTTATTATCATTAAGTAATGAATGAATGGCATTAAACTAAAGATGGTTTATGATAGAACCGTTAAGATTTTACATTCCACAACAACGACAGATTAAGTGATTATATTTATTTCGGCGAGAATATTCTTTTTGCACAATTAATGTACTGACGTAATTTATTATAATTAATTCCTTTTGTATTTAACTTATAGAATTTTCCAATTGGATTATTGGGGTTATCGAGTGCGCTGAATTCAAATATGATAGTGAAATTCGATTTAAATTAATAATAAGTGCAAATAATTGAACTGTATTTATTTTGCTGTACATAATAATGGTGTTAAATTATTAATTTATTAATTAAATATTTATACTAATTAGGTAAATTTCATTAATCTCAGAGATGATACAAGATAGAAACAAACTTTCAATTTATCAATTGGTCCTTATGCCAGGTACCACCTATACAAGTGGGTCTTGACACCTTGAGGTGATGATGACATCGTTAAAAAAATGTATTTTTACAATTTTGTGAATTAAATAATTCGCATGGGTTGGTTGGAGTTGGGTGAATACCCAACACGCACTTAAAAAATGCTGAGTCATCACAGATTATATTCTACTGAAACTTGAATATCTCTCAAATGAATTGAGCTAAATGGAAACTTCCACCACTCTAAGGGTCGTTGCCTACTGAAACACCTTTCTGAAATAATTTAACACCTTCATAGTGATGATGACTAGGCGAAAAAAAATCCAAAATTGCAGCTAGTGCTGACAGCATGTTCCTTTGGAGGCACTATCAATAAACCACCACCAAAATATAGTGCCACCAAAGGAACATGCGTCGGCACAGCTGCAATTTTGGATTTTATTATTTGTTTATTGATAGTGCCTCCAATGGAACATGCTGTCGGCACAGTCTGCAATTTTGGATTTTTTTTCGCCCAGTCATCAACGCCTCAAGGTGTCAAAAACCATTTGTTATTTGGTCCGAGTCACAAGGAATGGTAGATAAATTTGAAGTTTGTTTCGATCATAAACCATCTTGAGTTTAATGCCATTGATTCATTATGTATTGATAATAGATTATATTATTAGTTATTTATTTTAGCAATGTTATCCACGGTGATTTGAGTTTAGTCAACAAATTCCTTATATTATTATATTTTATTTAATCCATTGTATAGTAATACTACAATTAAATAGAAGCCAACTGGAATCTATAAGTTGAATCAATTTAATTATCGCAAGTTGAAATAATAGTGAAAGATTTAACAAGTTAAATAAATATAATTATCGCAAGTTGAAACAATGGAATTAGATTTAACACTTTCAATGGAACTTAAGTATTAGTAAACAAAGGAAACTTGCAACTCTATTGTGGCACTAACGAAACCCAATTTAAAAATTCGTGCACTGTGAAAAGGTGTAGAATTTAATTCTCTATCCGTACATGTAAATTTTATCAAGCTCAATATTAATTATTTCATGTTATGAGCTATAATTAGTTTAAATAGGTGTTTAAATCATTTGATAAAAAATCGTAACCCCAGGTGCAAATTAGACGGTCACTCCGCAACTACATGCCAAGTTTCAGCCCTCAATGTATACAGGTGTGGCCAGGGCACCTGCTACGGAGAAATAAAAATAATAATAAAAATAAGGGCAGTGATTCCAATACTGGGCCACTATACTATAGTATAGTCGGCACAGTAAAAATAAAAATAATAAAGGCAGTGATTCTAATACTGGGCCACTATACTATAGTATAGTCGGCACAGTAATAATATATACAAAAATCCAAAATTGCAGCTGTGCCGACGCATGTTCCTTTGGTGGCACTATATTTTTGTGTTGTTTATTGATAGTGCCTCCAAAGGAACATGCTGTCGGCGCAGGCAGCAATTTTGGATTTTTTTTCGCCAAATCATCAACGTCCAAGGTGTGAAGAAGCATTTGTTATTTGTTCCGAGTCACAAGGAACGGTAGATAAATTTGAAGTTTGTTTCTATCATAAACCATCTAGAGTTTAATGCCATTCATTCATTATGTTTTGATAATAAATTATATTATTAGTTATTTATTTTAGCAATGTTATCCACGGTTGGTTGAGTTGAGTCAACAAATTCATTATATTATATTATTATATTTAATCCATTGTATAGTAATACTACAATTAAATAGAAGTCAGCTGGAATTTATAAGTTAAATCAATTTAATTATTGCAAGTTGAAACAATAGTGAAAGATTTAACAAGTTAAATCAATATAAATATTACAAGTTGAAACAATGGAATTAGATTTCACAGTTTTACAGTAATTGAAGTGTGAGTAAACAAAGAAATTTCAACCCCTATTTATGGCAGAAATTAAACCCTTTATTGAAAGTTTTCTTCTCCCATCAGACGCAGAATTTTATGGCGAATCCAAATGTGAAATAAAATTTGGGGGTTTAGTAAAACAATTTTTAAGTTATGGACCAGACAAAATTTGAAAGGTGTTAAAGATGTGTCAAAAATTTGTTAATCAAAAATCGTAACCCCAGGTGCAAATTAGACGATCCCATCGCACCTACATGCCAAGTTTCAGCCCATCAACTATAAAGCTCTGGCCAGCGCACCGTCTACAGAGAAAAAATAAAAAAAATAAAAATAATAAAGGCAGTGATTCCAATACTGGGCCACTATACTATAGTATAGTCGGCACAGTAATAAAGGCAGTGATTCCAATACTGGGCCACTATACTATAGTATAGTCGGCACAGTAATAAAGGCAGTGAGATTAGAACTGGGCCACTATACTATAGTATAGTCGGCACAGTAAAAATAATAAAGGCAGTGATTCCAATACTGAGCCACTATACTATAGTATAGTCGGCACAGTAAAAATATATTTGCAACATGATACTAGTATAGGAAAACAAACATTGTCTATTTATCACACGTTATGAATCAGTACACACAACTGCAATTTCATAATATTTTGATTTTCGCGAATCGATTACTAGAAATATCCATTCATCTTATCAGTATAAAAGAATTCCCATAATTAACTTCGAAATCATTTCGCAATATATAGGACATTATGGAATTCAATTCTGAAGAGTATAAACGCTGTATAGGAAATATTCTGACATCGACTGACGGACACAAGTATGTTCAGTCAAAAATTACTGAGAAATATATTTACTTAAAGTGCGCAATCTTTAGGAGTGGTTGTAAGGGAACTGGTAAATAAATCGTGCTAGAAATTTGATAATCCCTATGAAGGAACATAATCATGATGTTGATGCATACAAAGCTGATATTTATAAGCTCAAAACCAAATGCAAAACGGTTGCCAAGCAGGTGGAAACAACAGGTCTAAGGGAGGTATTCGATGACGTTACTAGGAACGATTTATGTGCACGTGAAATTTCTTTTGCGGAGTGCGAATCGTCGATGTATCGTGCTAGGAGAAAAACACATCCCAAAATACCATTGACGGGTAGTGAATTTGTAGATATGTTATCTACTACTAGCCTCGGCGCACATTTCAAATTTTCTGTTAGAAGCGGGGACCAGATTGGAGTGTTTTTTTCTCGGATGAGATGAGGAACACACTTTCAGAGGTTACCAATATACAGTTCGATGGGACTTTTTATACGGTTCCAGTCCAATTCTCTCAATTATGGACGATATTCATAGCTGTTGGTATTCATACACTTCCTGCTGTCCACTGTTTATTGTCGGGCAAGACGCAAGGATTATACAAAGCAGTTTTAGAAAATATTATTATTGATATCCCTCAATTTAAACCCGTAGCCTCCATGTCTGATTGGGAACCGGCCGTAGGAACGCTTTCAAAGAAGTATTTCCTCATATCAGCAATTAAGGATGATGGTTTCATTATAGACAACGTATTTGGGCGAAAAACCAAAAACTAGGTCTTAGTAATGCTTTCAAAAATAATCCTGAAATAACAAGATTTATTCGACAACTGATGGCCATACCCTTTTTGCCTGCATCTCTCTTATACCCAACATTCACATTAATCCCTACACCAACTCTATAAAATTCAGAAGCAGTACTTTCGACAAAGCTAAAGAATTATGTCAGAAAGCATTGGTTGATTCAAACACCCTCTGAGGAATTATCAATCTATGAGTTGAGTATTACTACAAATAATGGTGCCGAGAGCTATCATTCGAAACTGAAATCCAGAATAAGGACTAGTCATCCAAGAATATGGACTTTCATGTCCTACATAAATGAAGTTATCTTGGATGTGGACAATGACATCGGAAGAATACGATCGGGAAGAGAAATTAGTCGGAGCCGGAAGATAACTAGTGTAAGAAATTAAGAACAAAGGGCGTTTCTTAAACATAAACTTAGTCTTAGAGAGGTTACACCATGGGAGTTCTTGCAAGCGATTAGTCATACGATTGACACCATTCCAATTCTACACATTCAAATTAGCGATTCGGAAGATTCTGGTGATGACACGGAGGAGCAAAATACCAATACTTCTGAGCGTTTATGTGTAGTATATGCCTCTCGCCTCGCACAACAACTTGGATCTTCATGCCCTGCAGGCATGCGAACTTTTGCAGCGATGAGGGCCGGATTAACCCATGGGCAACCGGGGCAACTGCCCCGGGGCCTCCACCACCAAAGTTGTACCTCATTTTTCACTTGACAACTGTAGTTGTTGGCAGAGTGGATCATGGGTCAACATTGGTGACCCATGACCCATCGAGTGACCCATTGACCCATCAAGTAACGCATTTACCCAATGTGTTATCAATTGACCTTTTTAAATATCTATTTTTAATATCCAAACATTATGTAACACAATATATGTATGATGCTTGTCAATTAATTAATTTTTCCCTGTAATGTTTCTGGGTAAATTTATTCGTACTATAACTGGAATTCCAAATGGGATCAAAATTCGAAATGGGTCATGGGTCATGGGTCAGAGATCCGTGACCCATGACCCATCAGGGTCAGCGGAAGCTAGTGAGAGGTGGGGCGACCTTGTTTATGATGATAATTGTGAGGATTGCAGAGTCAAAAAATACGCCCGAGAAATTTCAGAGTATCAAAAAAATTACAGAAAAAGTGGTGCGGCCCAGGCCGCCCCTCTTCCGCCAGCCCTGCCCATGACCCATCGACCCATGGTCCACTCTGGTGGAAGGAGTTAGGGGCCTCCGCAACACTGGTTGCCCCAGGGCCTCCACCTCTGTTAATCCGGCCCTGGCAGCAATTGTAGTCTGCAAGTCATTGAACTCGAGCGAGGATGTCCAATTTGCCGATCCAACATAGACACACGTTTCGAAATATTAACAGATTAATTGATTGTACTTATATTAATAACTTACTATTATTATTTACTTCTCTTAGCAATATCATATTCATGCATTAAAACTACTATTACTTGAATATAGTGAAATCTCGTTTAATCTAATCTAAGTTAGATAGTTAGATATATCGATATATATCGATATATCTAACTATCTAACTTAGATTAGATTAAACGTTTATATTATAGTATATACTATAATATAAAAGTTTGTTATTCTCATATCCTGGATAAATATATAGATATTCCAAATTACGATTCGGACAAATGACAATATTCCAAAATACGATTCGGACAAATGACAATAATCCAAAAATACGATTCGGACAAATGACAATAATCCAAAAATACGATTCGGACAAATGACAATAATCCAAAAATACGATTCGGACAAATGACAATAATCCAAGAATACGATTCGGACAAATGACAATAATCCAAAAATACGATTCGGACAAATGACAATATTCCAAAATACGATTCGGACAATGACAATATTCCAAGTTACGATTCGGACAAATGACAATAATCCAAAAATACGATTCGGACAAATGACAATATTCCAAAATACGATTCGGACAAATGACAATATTCCAAATAACGATTCGGACAAATGACAATATTGCAAATTACGATTCGGACAAATGACAATATTCCAAATAACGATTCGGACAAACGCCAGTTAGCGATTTTCGGACAAATGAAAACTTACAAATTCGGACAAATGCAGCTCCCCCATAAAGATATATCAGCTAATAATCAATGGCCTTTAAGTAATCCATGGTTCGGAGTAGTAGTAAGGCCTTATATAACGAAGGTCACGGGTAAATACATTTTATAGATAATTAGGAATTGAAAACGGATCGATGCAAATCGCATTGGTTCCCAAATATTCTGCAATTTGATTTCTAGTTTTAGTACAAGCTCCAGTGCTGAGGTACCAACGTTTAAAGTTAGAGGGGGCTTTTTAAATATTATTATGTAAAGTAAATCACTGACTTCCATTGATATATTTCTATTTAATGTGTATTTTCTTATTGAACAGAGAGAAAGTGTTCGAGCGAGGGAAAATTTTTAAGAATCTATAAATGTGGTGAACATTCCAAAAATACTCACGTTTTATTGGATTATTGAAACTACATGGTGTTCCAACCACAAATATCTATTAATATAGACAGTGGTTCCCAACCAGGGTGACGTTCGGTTCCTCTAGGGTACCACAGACTTACGATTATACGTACTTGTTTACTGATCTTGTGACTTTTGATATCTAGTAAATGATCTAAAGTTCCCAATAATTAATTAACTGTAGGATGCATTCAATTAGTATTATATTATTATAGTATTATAGTTCTGTCACTGGAAAATTGGTCCGGGGGACCAATATTCCATGGAAAACTGGTCCTAGTCCAATTTCCATGGAATAATGGTCCCGGATCAATTTTTCGGGGCCCAATTTTCAAGTGATAGGCTTATTCATAAAAGATTTGGTCCCAATATGGCGAAAAATCGCCTAGGCTACTTCTAGTAAATACGGTAACTAAATTAACACAAACCTCAGAGGGACCAATTTTCCACAGACGGACCAAATTTCCAGGAAAATCTTGCTCCCCCTGGACAATTTTCAAGGGGACCAAAATTTCCGTGACAGTAATTTTAATTATAATACTAGCGTTAACCGGTCGGCCTCAATCTCAGATTTGGGATGCCGCTGAAACGAATACGTTGTAAAAGGGTGACGCCCGCACAAAAAGGTTGGGAACCACTGATATAGACCATATATAACCTTTCTAAAAACTTGAGTTTATTGAAAAGTTGAGTAGATTTGAATTTCTTGACAAAAACTTGAGCAGATTTTGGAATTATTTTGTAAAATTTGAGTCGATTCGGAAAGATCTAGATTTGTATTTGAGTGTCAGTAAATAGTTGAGCAGATTTGGAATTTCCCATAAATGTGTCTACGAAAATAAGTCATATCCAGGAAATTGGCATGCGTACAAGTTGAATAATAAATCTTGAAAAATAGTGAGTAGGAATTTCTTATGAGTTTCTTTGGGGCAGGGAACATTATGGTTCTTCGCCTTATTGTTGTTACGTAACAATTGGCTACTGTTGTTAAAATTCAAAGTAATAAATTGCTTTTCCTTCTGTACTAAGCAACCTACACTCATTAACGAAGTCTTCACACTTTTCACAATGGATTTTAAGGAGGGAGTTGCTTGAATCCGATTAAATTTAAAAAAACTTTAAAGTGAACTGGTGAACACTCAATTATTGTAAGCACCGCATTTAGCACGTAATTGGATGGCCATTTTAATCCGCCACGATCAAAAAGGCCAATCAAGGCAAGAGTTAAAATCTGGGTCTTCAATTCTCATAGTCCATAGAGTCATAGCAGTGGTGTAGCTAGGGTTTCGGGCCCCGGTTCAAAAGTATGTGCCGGGACCCCTGGCCCCACTAGTTCAAATTGGAGTAGAAATTTTAAGGAGTGATGCATCTGGATATATTTGGGTTTGAAATGGCATTTCCTGCATTTGTCATGACTCTTAGACAAAATGTATATCTATACGTACTATTAAAACACAAGGCTGGGTATGTGTGTATATATATTTGTTTGCATGTTCCGAGTTGAATGAAGAAACTGGACGCTTTCCAAATGTGATTTTTGGCATATAGGGGTAACTTTTGGCATCCGCCAACAAGTTGAGGTTTCCACTGAAAATTTCTCACACCTCGACAAGTTATGACGTCATTGTCACATTTCGAGAAGCGTGAAAATTCACTTTATCGCACATAATTCCCGCCCTCTAAGAGATAAAAATCTGAAAATTTAATAGAACATGTACATTAATGATGCGGACACGTTGGTCACACCAGATTGCCAATATGTATACTCATTATCGCATGATGACGTAATCACAAAAATTTCACAATGTTAATTTGACTATTTTATGCCTATTTACGCTTCATAATCAATGTTAAAAGTATATAAACCACACACACCTCAGTGAAGTGGCCTTTATATAGTACTAGTAGGCTATGCTTCAAGTATAGTAAACAAAGGAATTAGCACCCAAATTATGGCGGAACAAAGCCCTAATTGAAAATTCGCGAATAACTATGTATTGGGTTCATAAATATATTGTGAATCCAATGAATAATGTGAGTCTTAGTATAATAGTTTTTGACTTATGATGCAAATAAATTTCTGAAGGTGTTAATTAACATGTGTCGAAAATGTGTCTTTATCGTAAACATCCTCTTATAATTATTTATTGTGCATTTATTGTGGTTGTCAAAGTCCCAAACTTTTCGATCTTTCGATCAGCTCCGGATCCCCCTTTTTTGAGGATCGATCCATGGCCTACTATATTATACGGCTAGATAAGTCAAGTATTTGCCATTTTATTTCCAGGCCAGTGTTTACTTTCTAATTGCTCGAAAAATAAATTACATATTGTCATGGAATAAATTAAACTTAGGTTTTCAAACACGCTGGAAACATCTAAAATACTTTTGAGAATGATTTCTCATCGGATTTAACCACAATGATGTAATCAAATATACATACCCATATATGGTAATTAATACTAATTATGAAGTAGAGATTGAAGTAGAGATTTTGTGAACATTAGCCAAATAAGTCCCAAGAACGGTCATTAAACTGACTGGGCAACATCTACGTCGTCAAACAGCACTTATAAGACTTAGATTAAAATCTAATTATACATTTCAAAAAAATACAAAACATATGGTTTGATAACAATAGCATAATTATTTACTTACATTGACGTTGAAAAGAATTTGAGTGAAAGGAATGACATAATTTGTTACTGTAGTTAGTTTTTTTACAAGAAAAATGCATTAGGATAAAAACGGCAAAGTTAGATTCTCAAATTATTTAAAAATTAACATTTATTTAACATCATTACCATATATGGGTATGTATATTTGATTACGTCACTGTGGTTAAATCCGATGAGAAATCATTCTCAAAAGTATTTTAGATGTTTCCAGCGTATTTGAAAACCTAAGTTTAGTTTATTCCAAGACAAGAGGTGATTTATTTTACGAGCAATTAGAAAGTAAACACTGGCCTGGAAATTTAATGGCAAATACTTGACTTATCTAGCCATATTATATAGTAGGCCATGATCGATCTGATCAAAGTTTCTCTAGCAAAACATCCCGAACAGATTAACACAGACCAATCTTTGTATAATATCAAAATTAATTTCCAATTAATCAATAATAGGCATTCAATTAAATTTGTGATTTACAATAATACATTTTGACAATTATTCGAACTAAGACAAGCGATTTTGGCTCGATAAACTTGATATATACAGTCAATATCTGCCTGATTTAATTATCAAAGGATCGTAAAAGGATCGTAATCGGATCATAGAGAAACTTTTTTCAGGATCGTCTAATGCCCTAATTAATTAATTAATTAATAGTTAGTTTCAAATTAACTTGCGAAAATTCTGCATCTGGGTTGATTGATAATTAACTACACGAGCCCTTCGGTCTCGGTCGCTTCGCGACTTTTGTTCGTTCGTGTTAGACACTACGCAATACAATTAACGGCCGCTTCGCGGCCTTTCCCTCCCCAAAGCAATAATATTAATAATGAGCTAACCTGTGGCTTGTAAATTACACACTTTGACTTAATAACCCGTGCCTAAATTCATTTTGGGTTGTGATTAGTTACTGTGATTTGTTTGGGAAATCATGTTATTTAAGTTATTCTCATTGCTCAATAGTTATTAATTATTATTTAATTTATAGCTCAATAATTCTTAAGGGTAGCTCGTTCAGCTATATTAAAACGTTTGCTTGTTTAGTCAAATAAATTGAAACCTGTGGTTGGTAAATTATACGCAATTAATTATTTCAGCAAATTGTATTCAAAGTAATTAATAACTCTGGGTGTAATCTCTCCATAATAATGGTTTAAAGATGAGATTAAGACCGCTTCGCGGTCTTATTCTCACCATTAAACCATTATTATGGAGAGGTAAATGCAGGGTTGCAAAATATTTGATTTATAAATAGTAATAAAGTTCTACATCTCAATAAACAATTCTTTTTGCAGGAGCTTGGGTTAGTGAATTATTTAATTTAATTGATAGCAATAATTAACATAATAAATCTCATCGTTAGGCAGAACCAAAACCTAGATTACTTAAGTTAATTCATTTCTAGTAGAAATCCTAGGTAGAAATTACGTAATTCCATTGATAGTCTTATTATAGAAGCCAATATAGGTGTAATAAATAAACAATGCATTAGAGAAATTAACTACTCTAAGCGATTCTTGTTAACCAAACAAATCAGATCACCCACATAGTGTTAAAAATAATAGGACACATTTTAACTAATAACTTTCGCTATGTAAGTTCGTAAAATTGATAATTTTCACAAAGGTGTTCCATTATGTGTTGTCGATTTTCATATAAAATTTATACTAACGGAGTCAAATTTGCAAAAGCTATTAAGGAAAAGGTTACCGTGTCATGTCATGCTCACAATATTTCGCTTAGAAAACCAACAGACCCATGTCGCTATGACAAACTACTCCAATATACCAAATCTCAGCTTTCTAGGTAGTATGGTCTTTTCAATTAATTACGGACAAACATCCCCACACACCACACACACACACACACACACAACAATTCCGCTTTTAATATATAGATTAACACAATTTAGATTTTTAGACTCAATAATGTTACCCTGGATATGTTTTAATATCAAAATTAAATCCATTTGGATCTAAAGTAAAATCATCAGCATCACTTGAAGCAACTGAAAGAAGTTGTTGATGAGCTTGTACAATCCCTGTGAATCTATTGACATCATTCTTGAATAACGCTGAGTTTTTGAGATTCTCACCTGGTCTTTCTGTTAACTTAGTACCTATATCAATAATCAGCACAGAGAAAGGAGTCTCTTCGAGGATTTTCTTCGCAAATGTAAACCCCAATGGACCTGAACCTATTATTAGAACATCCACATGTTCAACATTCATCCTTGTATGCTATATTAGTATCTATAGTAGAACAATATTTAACCTATAAAAAATTAAAAACAATGAAACCAGTAATTTAAGACAACCCGACGTTCCCAAAGAATGTCGTAAATGACACGTTTACTAACACTTCAGAATGAAATTGGTGTTAAATTATAAATAATATTAATAATTATTTACACTAATTAATTAAATATCATAAATCTCAGAGATCATAGAAGATAGAAACAAACTTTCAATTTATCAATTGGTCCTTATGGCACGTGCCACCTATACAAGTGGGTCTTGACACCTTGAGGTGATGATGACATCGTTAAAAAAATGTGTTTTTACAATTTTGCTAATTCGATATTTAAAATGGGTTAGTTGATGTTGGGTGATGACCCAACACTCACATAAAAAATGCTGAGTCATCAGCTATTATATTCTACTCAAACTTGAATATCTCTAAAATTAAGTGAACTAAATGGAAACTTCCACCACTCTAAGGGTCGATGCCTTCTGTAACACCTTTCTGTAATAATTTAACACCTTCATAGTGATGATGACTAGGCAAAAAAAATCCAAAATTGCAGCTTGTGCCGACAGCATGTTCCTTTGGAGGCACTATCAATAAACCACCACCAAAATATAGTGCCACCTAAGGAACATGCGTCGGCACAGGCTGCAATTTTGGATTTTATTATTATTATTATTATTCTTCCGTAGCCACTCCACAGAACAGAGGTTTATCAACTAAGAGCCCAAATTTTTAGCACAAGTGTCTCATGGGTTACAGATGTGCACCTGGGGTTACGATTTTTGATTAACAAATTTTGGACACATCTTTAACACCTTTCAAAATTTGTCTGGTCCA
Organism: Hexactinellida sp. DTS-2022; assembly: GCA_028753945.1. NCBI lineage: Eukaryota > Metazoa > Porifera > Hexactinellida > Hexactinellida sp. DTS-2022. The sequence goes on from JAPNXP010000003.1 coordinate 2,659,319, forward strand.
TAACTCAAAATATCTTTTACTAAACTCCCAAATTTTATTTCATATTTGGATTCATCTTAAAATTTTGTGTTTGATGGGAGAAGAAAATTTGTTAAAATGGGTTTAATTTCTGCCATAAATGGGGGTTGAAACTTCTTTGTTAACTCACACTTCAATTTCAGTAAAAGTGTTAAATCTAATTCTATTGTTTCAACTTGTAATAATTATATTGATTTAACTTGTTAAATCCCACTCTAGTGATTCAACTTTCGATAATTATATTGATTTAACTTATAAATTCCAGCTGGCTTCTATTTAATTGTAGTATTACTATCAATGGATTAAATTAAATTAAATAATATATGGAATTTGTTGACTCTACTCAACTCACCGTGGATAACATTGCTAAAATAAATAACTAATAATATAATTTATTATCAATACATAATGAATGAATGGCATTAAACTCAAGATGGTTTATGATAGAAACAAACTTCAAATTTATCTACCGTTCATTGTGACTCGATCCAATTAACAAATGGTTCTTGACACCTTGAGGCGTTGATGACTTGGCGGAAAAAAATCCAAAATTGCAGCTTGTGCCGACAGCATGTTCCTTTGGAGGCACTATCAATAGACAACCAACAAAATATAGTGCCACCAAAGGAACATGCATCGGCACAGGCTGCAATTTTGGATTTTTTATTATTATCCTTCCGTATCCTCTCCACAGAACAGAGTTTTATTAACTAAGAACTGAAAATTTCAGGATAGGTGTCTCATGGGTTACAGATGTGCACCTGGGGTCACGATTTATTAATTTCGACTTGGGAAAATTTTTAACGGAACTTTTAGCTTTTTTTGTCCCACAAGAAAATAAATGCAATAACAATAAAACTTTTTGAATCATTAGTATCAGAAAAGTATTTTGAAACTGATGGCTCTTCAAGATTTTATTAATCCGTCCTCATTTTCCTGATAATTAGGCTCAAAGTTGCTACAATTCACCCTTAACTTTCTAAAATCGTAAATTCATTAATGTTCAGTTATGCATTATTTCGTGATTTCGATGAAGATCTACTATTTATGAATAATTCAATTAGATTCAGTGTTATTTCGATTCAAGTTATTATTGATATTATAATTACAATAAAGAATTCTAGTATATATGAATAATCAATTTACATTCAATAGCTATTACTATACAAATCAATTTCTGATATCATAGTTACAATAATGTATTCTATTTATATGAATAATTCAATTTGATTCAATAGCTGTTGCTACATAAATCGAATTCTATTTCACTCAACAGTTATTCAATTTCAGAACGATTTCTGATATTCAAACAATGGATTAATGAGATGGAATATCTATTTGTAGAAATATTTGTCTATGTGTGTGCTTGGTGCCCGAAATGTATTAGAGTGTAAGGGGGGGTTTTATAACGCATTTATTTCAAGTTGTAATAATTATATTGATTCAACTTGTGAGATCGAGTAGGATTCGATTTTCTAATTCAAAATTATGATTATATATTCCATAACAACGACAAATTATGTGAATATATTTCCTTCTTCAAGAATCTCTTATACAATATAATATACTGACGTAATTAATTATAATTAACTCAGTCTATAATTGACATAATATTATATAGATGCTTCCAATTTGTTTAATAGGGATCATCGAGTGTGCGGAATTGAAATTTGGTTCCAAATTAATTTTACTTAGTAAATTCAAGTTGACATTGCAATTGGTGTTAAATTATTAATAATTTTTATAAATATTTATACTAATTAGCTAAATATCATTTATCTCAGAGATGATGCAAGATAGAAACAAACTTACAATTTATCAATTGATACCTATGCCACATAATACCTCAACAAATGTGCCTTGACACCTTGAGATGATGATGACATCGTAAAAAAAAATTAGTTTTCACAATTTTGTGAAATATATAATTCGAATGGGTTGGTTGGTGGTGGGTGATCACCCAACACGCACATAAAAACTGCTCAGTCATCACCTATTATTTTCTACTGAAACTTGAATATCTTTGAAATGAAGTGAGCTAAAATGAAACTTCCAAACCACTAGGGGTCATTACATTCCGAAAACACCTAGCTTAATTAATTTAACACCTTCATAGTGATAATTACATGTCGAAAAAAAATCCAAAATTGCACCTGTGCAGACAGTATGTTCCATTGGAGGCACTATTAATAAACCAACACCAAAATATAGTGCCACCAAAGGAACATGCGTCGGCACAGGCTGCAATTTTGGATTTTTATTTTATTTTTTACTGTGCCGACTATACTATAGTATAGTGGCCATTGGCGCCGAAACTCTCCAGCGCCAGGGGGGGTGTAACTTTACATTTAAATGTGAAAGGTCAAAAAACGATTCCTATGGCGCATTGTCGCAAAGTTTACAAGTATAAGATTAAAGTTGGGGCGCGCGGAGCGAGTGTTGCGAGCGATCTTTGGGGGGTTCTGGGGGCAAGCCCCCCAGAAAAAAATGGACTGCGAGATAGCCAGATATCAATTTGTTATGAATGAATTATACGTATATTTTATTGTACTAAATTATATTGAATATTGTATTTTTTATCCAGAGGGAACGGTAATACCCGCACCAATAATGTTGCCCCCTTCAATTTACGGGGGGGGGGGGAACGCGCCCCCCCTAGCGCATCCCCCTGTTTCGCCACTGCTATGGTGGCTGAAAATCATTATGTTGACGGGCATAAATGTATACATATATTAATAATCCAATGTTATTTAGAAGGACTCCTTATGGAATTATAATTTTTCAATGGGTTTACGTGTATGTTTTCTACTTTAACAATAAAGAATATGTCTAATATACCCTGCCTGACCAACCAGGAGGGGTATACCCTTCCTGACTCTTTCCTCAGCCAGGGGGGGTGAAACCCTCCCTGACAAAAACCAGGGAGGGTGTAACCCCCCCTGACCCCCCCACTTTCGGCGCCTATGATAGTGGCCCAGTTCTAATATTACTGCCTTTATTACTGTGCCGACTATACTATAGTATAGTGGCCCAGGATTGGAATCACAGCCTTTATTAATATTATTATTACTGTGCCGACTATACTATAGTATAGTGGCCCAGTATTGGTCTTAGTGCTTTGGTTAGTTTTCCTTCCGTATCCTCTCCACAGAACAGAGTTTAATTAACTAAGAGCCCAAATTTTCAGGATATGTGTCTCATGGGTTACAGATGTGCACCTGGGGCCACGATTTTTTATCACATTTTTGGGACACATTTTTACACCTGTTAATTGTTAGAAAAAGAACAATAAATGGTGCGCGAATATTTAATTTAAATGCATTCGAGAGAGAATTAAATTCTACACCTTTTCACAGTGCACGAATTTTTAAATTGGGTTTCGTTTGTGCCACAATTGAGTTGCAAGTTTCCTTTGTTTACTAACACTTTAGTTCAATTGAATGTGTTAATCTAATTCTATTGTTTTAACTCGCTATTATTATATTGATTCAACTTGTGAGATCGAGTAGGCTTCTAATTTCCAATTGAAAACTTAGATTTTACATTCCATAACAACGACAAATTATGTGATTATATTTATTTCTGCTTAGAATATTCTTGCACAATGGATACATGACATATTTAATTCTAATTAATTCGCTCTGTGTTTAACTTATAGAGACGGTTCCAATTAGATTATTGGGGTTATCGAAGTGTGCAGAATTCAAATATGATAGTGAAATTAATTTTAAATTAATAATAATTGCAAATAATTGAACTTAATTTATTTTGCTGTAATTATAATAATGGTGTTAAATTATTAATAAATAAATTAAATATTTAGACAAATTAGCCAAATTTGATAAATCTCAGAGACTATACAAGATGGAGACCAATAGATCAATTGATCCTTATACCACGTACCACCTCTACAAATGGGTCTTGACACCTTGAGGTGTTTATGACATCGTAAAATAAATGTGTTTTCACAATTTTGTGAATTATAAAATTCAAATGGGTCGGTTGGTTTTGGGTGATCACCCAACACGCATATAAAAAATGCTGACTCATCACTTATTATTTTGTTCTGAAACTTGAATATCTTTGAAACGAAGTGAGCAAATTGGGAACTTCCACCACTCTAAGGGTCGTTGCCTTCTGAAACACCTTTCTGAAATAATTTAACACCTTCATAGTGATGATGACATGGCGAAAAAAATCCAAAATTGCAGCCTGTGGCGACAGCACGTTCCTTTGGAGGCACTATCAATAAACAACCAACAAAATATAGTGCCACCAAAGGAACATGCGTCGGCACAGGCTGCAATTTTGGATTTTTTATTATATATATTTCTCCGTAGCAGGTGCCCTGGCCACACCTGTATAAATTGAGGGCAGAAACTTGGCATGTAGTTGCGGAGGGACCGTATAATTTGCACCTGGGGTTACGAATTTTTATTAAGAAATTTTTGACACATCTTTAACACCTTTCAAAATTTGTCTGGTCCATAACTCAAAATATGTTTTAATAAACCCCAAAATTTTATTTCATATTTAGATTCATCTTAAAATTCTGCGTCTGATGGGATAAGAAAATTTGTTAAAATTGGTTTAATTTCTGTCATAAATGGGGGTTGAAATTCCTTTGTTTACTCAACACTTCAATTTCAATAAAACTGTGAAATCTAATTCCATTGTTTCAACTTGTAATAATTATATTGATTTAACTTGTTAAATCTTACTCTATTGATTCAATTTGCTTCAAATAAATTGATTTAACATATAAATTCCAGCTGGTTTCAGTTTAATTCTAGTATTACTATACAATGGATTAAATAAAATAATATAATATAAGGAATTTGCTGACTCTACTCAACTCACCGTGGATAACATTGCTAAAATAAATAACTGATAATATAATTTATTATCAATACATAATGAATGGATGGCATTATACTCAAGATGGTTTATGATAGAAACAAACTTCAACTTCAAATTTATGCACCGTTTCTTGTGACTCGGGCCAATTAACAAATGGTTCTTGACAACTTGAGGCGTTGATAACTTGGCAAAAAAAAAATCCAAAATTGCAGCCTGTGCCGACAGCATGTTCCTTTGGAGGCACTATCAATAAACCACCAACAAAATATAGTGCCACCAAAGGAACTTGCGTCGGCACAGGCTGCAATTTTGGATTTTTTTTCTCTGTAGCAGGTGCCCTGGCCCATGGCCTACTATATAATACGGCTAGATAAGTCATTTATTTGCCATTAAATTTCCAGGCCAGTGTTTACTTTCTAATTGCTCGTAAAATAAATCACCTCTTGTCTTGGAATAAACTAAACTTAGGTTTTCAAATACGCTGGAAACATCTAAAATACTTTTGAGAATGATTTCTCATCGGATTTAACCACAGTGACGTAATCAAATATACATACCCATATATGGTAATGATGTTAAATAAATGTTAATTTTTAAATAATTTGAGAATCTAACTTTGCCGTTTTTATCCTAATGCATTTTTCTTGTAAAAAAACTAACTACAGTAACAAATTATGTCATTCCTTTCACTCAAATTCTTTTCAACGTCAATGTAAGTAAATAATTATGCTATTGTTATCAAACCATATGTTTTGTATTTTTTTGAAATGTATAATTAGATTTTAATCTAAGTCTTATAAGTGCTGTTTGACGACGTAGATGTTGCCCAGTCAGTTTAATGACCGTTCTTGGGACTTATTTGGCTAATGTTCACAAAATCTCTACTTCAATCTCTACTTCATAATTAGTATTAATTACCATATATGGGTATGTATATTTGATTACATCATTGTGGTTAAATCCGATGAGAAATCATTCTCAAAAGTATTTTAGATGTTTCCAGCGTATTTGAAAACCTAAGTTTAATTTATTCCATGACAATATGTAATTTATTTTACTAGCAATTAGAAAGTAAACACTGGCCTGGAAATAAAATGGCAAATACTTGACTTATCTAGCCGTATAATATAGTAGGCCATGCCTGGCCACACCATGGCCTACTTAATATACGGCTAGATATGTCACCGAGAAGGCCATAAAACGAGAAGGCCAGTTTCAAATTTTCATTTTAGGATAAACTATGCCTCCTATTGTTGTTATTTGGGTTGTATATGGGGTAATCAACCATTGCGAGTTCATTAGAACCACTTTTGAGAATCTCAGATTTGTGGTTAAGCTGTTTAGGCGCCATTTAATGATGACACCACAAATATACAAAAATGTAAAATTCGAGTCTAAAGAACTGCGAGAAAATGAAAATAATTTGCTAATATACTTAGAATACATTTTCCGAATATATAATGAGAATGAATATATATAAACCAGCAATTATAAACGTTTTATGTACAAAAATAGTAAGTTTTAATTCGGATACTACTTGTATTTTAGCATGTGGTTGCTTAATAATTTTTAAATTTTTTTAAAATGTCGCCATTTTGTGATTAGTAGTCTTTGGGGTATGAAATATATCCCTATATTAGTATTCCTATTATAAAATTATTAGAAAATAGGAAGAAACTGAAATTTATGATATTCGAAATTTTTTTCATTTTACCATAAATTGTTACCGTCATCATTAAATTGCGCCTAAACAGCTTAACCACAAATCTGAGATTCTCAAAAGTGGTTCTAATGAACTCGCAATGGTTGATTACCCCATATACAACCCAAATAACAACAATAGGAGGCATAGTTTATCCTAAAATGAAAATTTGAAACTGGCCTTCTCGTTTTATGGCCTTCTCGGTGACATATCTAGCCGTATATTAAGTAGGCCATGGCCACACCTGTATACATTGAGGGCTAAACTTGGCATGCAAGTGCGGAGTGACCGTCTAATTTGCACCTGGGGTTACGAATTTTGATCAAATTATTTTAACACCTATTTAAACTATTTATGGCTCATAAAATGAAATAATTATTTTTGAGCTTGATAAATTTTACATGTACGGATAGAGAATTTAATTCTACACCTTTTCACAGTGCACGAATATTTAAATTGGGTTTCGTTAGTGCCACAATAGAGTTGCAAGTTTCCTTTGTTTACTAACACTTCAGTTCCATTGAAAGTGTTAAATCTAATTCTATTGTTTCAACTTGTAATAAATTTATTGATTTAACTTGTTAAATCTTACTCTATTGATTCAACTTGCGATAATTATATTGATTTAACTAATAAATTCCAGCTGGCTTCTATTTAATTGTAGTATTACTATACAATGGATTAAATAAAATATAATAATACAGTAGATGTCGGATATAAGCACACCGGTTATAAGAACATATCGGATATAACCACACTATGTTGGGAAACGTTTGCCATATACCCTGTATACTTTATGACGGTTATAAGAACAGTCGGTTATAAGCACATTTAGTGCTGTTCCCGACTCTGTGCTTATAACCGGCATCCACTGTATAAGGAATTTGTTGACTCAACTCAAATCACCGTGGATAACATTGCTAAATTAATTAAACATTATATTATAATTTATTATCAATACATATGGCAATAAACTCAAGATGGTTTATGATAGAAACAATCTTCAAATTTATCTACCGTTCCTTGTGACTCGGACCAATTAACAAATGGTTCTTGACGCCTTGAGGCGTTGATGACTTGGCGGAAAAAAATCCCAAATTCCAGCCTGTGCCAACAGCATGTTCCTTTGGAGGCACCAGGCTTTCATCCAGGCAAAATTTCCCGCGCTCCTAGATTAAGTTTGAGCTCGCTCACATGCGTCTAAAATGCTCAATTTGTATTGCGTCTATGAGAGCATCTCTCGATTTTCGCGCGCCTAGAAAAGTTTTCTTTTGAAATTACGCGCCTAGAGGCGCGTTGCATACGCCTGGATGAAACCCTGGGAGGCACTATCAATAAACCACATTCAAAATATAGTGCCACCAAAGGAACATGCGTAGGCACAGGCTGCAATTTTGGATTTTTTTCTTTTTCTCCGTAGACGGTGCCCTGGCCAGAGCTTTATAGTTGATGGCCTGAAACTTGGCATGTAGGTGCGTATGGACCGTATAATTTGCACCTGGGATTACGATTTTTGATTAATAAATTTTCCACACATCTTTAACACCTCTCAAAATTTGTCTGGTCCATAACTAAAAAAATGTTATACTAAACCCCCAATTTTTATTACAAATTTGGATTCACCATAAAATTCTGCGTCTAATGGGAGAAGACAAATTAATATAATGGGTTTAATTCATGCCACAAGTGGGGGTTTAAATTTATTTGTTCACTAACACTTCAGTTCAATTAAAAGTATTAAATCAAATTCTATTGTTTCAACTCGTTATTACTGTGCCGACTATACTACAGTATAGTGGCCCAGTTCTAATCTTACTGCCTTGGTTAGTTATTACTGTGCCGACTATACTATAGTATAGTGGCCCAGTTCTAATCTTACTGCCTTGGTTATTAATATTATTAATCCGTATCGTCTCCACAGAACAGAGTTATAATTACTAAGAACTAAAATTTTCAGGATATGTGTCTCATGGGTTACAGATGTGCACCTGGGGTCACGATTTTTTATTACATTTTTTTGGACACATTTTTTCACCTGTTTAATATTGAAACAGGAACAATAAATAGTACCCGAAAATTAAATTTATATGCATTCGATAGAGAATTAAATTCTACACCTTTTCACAGTGCACGAATTTTCAAATTGTACTTTGTTTGTGCCACAATTGAGTTGCAAGTTTCCTTTGTTTACTAACACTTCAGTTCAATTGAAAGTGTTAAATCTATTTCTATTGTTTCAACACGTTATTATTATATTGATTCAACTTGTGAGATCGAGTAGGCTTCTATTTTCCAATTGAAAACTAAGATTCTACATTCCATGACAACGACAGATTATGTGATTATATTTCCTTCTGCAAGAATACTCTTGCACTGTTAATATACTGACGTAATTAATTATAATTAATTAAGTCAGTATATGACTTATATAGATGCTCCCAATTTGTTTATTAGGGGTTATCGAGTGTGCGGAATTGAAATTTGAATACCAAATTAATTAATTAATTATTTATGACAAAATAATTAAACTTAATAAATATAAGTTGACATTGAAATTGGTGTTAAATTATTAATTTATTAATTAAATATTTATACTAATTAGCTAAATTTCATTAATCTCAGAGATGATACAAGATAGAAACAAACTTTAAATATATCAATTGGTCCTTATGGCACGTGCCACCTATACAAGTGGGTCTTGACACCTTGAGGTGATGATGACATCGTTTAAAAAATGTGTTTTTACAATTTTGTTAATTCGATATTTATAATGGGTTAGTTCATGTTGGGTGATGACCCAACACTCACATAAAAAATGCTGAGTCATCAGCTGTTATATTCTACTCAAACTTGAATATCTCTAAAATGAATTGAAAGAAATGGAAACTTCCACCACTCTAAGGGCCGATGCCTCCTGTAACACCTTTTTGAAATAATTTAACACCTTCATAGTGATGATGACATGGCGAAAAAAACACCAAAATTGCAGCCTGTGCCGACAGCATGTTCCTTTGGAGGTGTTGCAGGCCATATGCGTTTCCAGGCGAAACGCGTTTCGCCTAACGCGTTTCGCCTCAAGTAATTTCTTTGTCAACAGTATGACATTTAATGGGTGTACAACAGTGGCGTAGCCACTGTACTCAATACTATAAATCCTTTATAAATTTTGATTATACTACAGAATAAGACTCAGGCTCAGCTGTATATAGTATAATCGCATAAGTATATAACTGAAACATTTCGTGCTTTAGGTAAATTTAAATCAATGTTTTCTAATAAAATTTATAAGTGGTGATAAGAAATAGATTTTGGACTACATATTCTGATAAAATTCAAAATGATTTAATACTTTATACATTAATTTCCCAATAACTCTGCTGATATTCAACAGACCGGCTAACTGGTTAATACAATCTCTAACCGTTAACCGAATCCAGCCTTGCCTGCAGGAGCAGGTGTGGCAGGTGTGGCCTTGACCGCAGCAATATTTTAGAAAGCCGCATCAATATTCGGGTACCATTTTGAGTCAAACTGAGATTCAATAACTCGACGTCAATTCGCCACACCAATAATAATTTCCTTGCTATGAGCCTGTATGAGATTGTGCTTAATAATGGTATGAAATTAATGTATCTAGAACAATGGCACACTATCTACGAGAATTGTTGAGATTAGTACCACAGAACAACCGTGAAGCGGTTGTTCTGTGAAAATTAGAGGTGTCGAAGCGACCGAGCAAGCGTTGTACGCTAGTATTATATATTATTATAGTTAAAATACTTTGATGTATGGGATGCCGTATCCCCTATTATTATTATTATTATTATTATTATTATGAATGATTGTATGACTAGTAGCAGCAAGAACAATAATGCCCTGGTTTTTCACATAAACTCTGTGAAAGATTTTACGGGGGGTTAGGGTTACACCCCCAAGCCCACTCTAGATCGCTCGCTACGCTCGCTGGGATAAAATTTTGACCCCCCTAGATTTTCTTCTGGATACGCATGGGTGAGTGCCCCATGTGTGTGCCCAGGTTGACCTCAAGGCCTGGCTACGCCACTGGTGTCAATGAGACCTACCTAATAGCTGTGTTCTGGATACACAACTAACGCAACCATGATTCAAAGCGGATCATCGCCCTGTGCAGGGTTGCCAACCTCTGAAAACAAAAAAGCGGGAGATTTTGCCAATTTTGGCGGGAGTTTTACCAAAAAGCGGGAGGTCGAAGATGAAAAAGCGGGAGAAAAGCGGGAGACTCAATATATATGCTATTTTTTTAAATCTATCATAAATAGAACGATATATTATGATTATTTAGTATGTTTTGATATCTACAATTTAGAAAAAAACTTGGTACTCGAAAAAAACTGAAAATTAAAAACTACAATTTTAAAAAAACTTGAAAAAAAACTAAAACTAAAAAAACTTGTTGCTCGTAGGTTGACTAATTTAAACAAATCCCGTTATTTTACTTAATTATCATAAAATCTAAATATATAAACAATTTCCAAAAAGCGGGAGTTTTAAAAGTTTGGCGGGAGGTCGGGAGGATGGGTGAAAAAAAGGCAAAAAAGCGGGAGACTCCCGCCAAAGCGGGAGGGTTGGCAACCCTGCCTGTGTAGCAGCCCAGATTATACCCTCCATCAGAATATACCCGGTGTATAACTAACCTAGCGGCGGCCCTAGCCTAGTTTGTACCCCAGGGTTAAACTGAGCTAGCCCAGAATATTCCTCCTGTCTTCGTTTATAATAGCATGTGCAAAATATGGATTGTTTGGTGTAATCTATGATAGCATTATGTTGTATAAGTTACGGACTGTCTCATAAATAGGAAACCGCCTCAGAGTTCGTTTCAGTCGACAATATATATTTACTAAGTTGATTAAGTCTTAAGATCGATCTTAAGTCTTAAGGTCGATCTTAAGTCTTAAGACCGATCTTAGTTAAGATCGATCTTAAGACCGAACTTAGAGCTATTCACTAAGAATTAAGATCGAACTTAAGATCGATCATAGTTCAGATCGATCTTAAGACCGAACTTAAAAATAACGTTAAGGTAAAATGATTAGAATACAGCATTATCCTAATTAAATACAAAACTAATGTATTATTTATTTATTATTTATTTATTATTGATCTAGTAAAAATGTATATTTCTGTATTTTATTTTTGAGCGCAATTAATGTCAAATTATTAGGAACAAAGAAGAAATATTTAAAGTTTATTTGAAGTCTAATATCAATCAAGGTAGATTAAATGTTCGATAGAAGCAGGGTTGCCAATCCAATCCAATCGAGAAGATTTCGATTGCCGATTGCTGCATTTTTCATCGATTGGATTATCGGTTGGATTGCTGCATTTTTCATCGATTGGATTGCAATCGATGAATTTTCATCGATTTTTTCGATTGTTTGTTTTTTCAATATCTAAATACAGTGGAGCCTCCCATAACGGACACTCCAAATAGCCGACAACCTCTAAATAACGGACAACGGTCCCGGTCCCAAGGTGTCCGTTGTTCAGAGGCTCTACTGTAATGCCAAAATTTAAAATGCTCAATTGCTCGTCAATTAAACCCAATGATATATGTTTTAAGTTTGAACATATGATGAAACATAACTCTTTTTGATATAATACTGAGGAGTAAACGATCGAAAAAATCGGAGAAACAATCCAAAAAATCGGTGATATTTTGGATTGTCGATTGCGATTGGATTATCATCCGAATAATCGATTGTCCAAATTTGGATTGCCGATTGTCCAAATTTGGCTCGATTGGATTGGATTAGCAACCCTGGATAGAAGTACGTTTGAACAACGTTTATGAAGTAATTAGTGAAAATCAGGGGCGGCGCCAGGATTTTCGAACTGGGGGGGCAGAGGGGGGGCAACCAATTTTTCAGGGGGGCAGCTTTTCCATCTGTCAGAATTTATCTGAAAACAATGGAGCTACGATGAACTTGTCATACTTGGAAACTATCCAGGGATTTTGGACTTCATCGAAAATCCTGTGATTTTTTGAAATCACTTACTAGATATGCATTGTATTACAAATAATGTTATTTTTGAAGAAAATAATTATCACAAATACTGTTAATAAATTTTTATTTGCTACTTTTGGGGTGCGGCGATGCAACTAAACGAGATATACGATAATAATATGTTTATTTTTTGATGAAAATTGAGCGAGCGTAGCGAGCGAGCTAAAATTTTTAGACAATAGAGCCTCTAGACATGTGTCCAGGGGAATGAGCTTTGGGATTATCATGGGCGAATTTATCACATATAATTTTAACTTGAGAATACACTAAATCCTGCCCCCCCGTAGGGGGGGCAGGATTTTTATTAGGGGGGGCGGCTGCCCCCCATCTGGCGCCGCCCCTGGTGAAAATCGAATCAAATACAATACTTAAGACACCTCTCTAAGTTGCTTAAGTTCGGTCTTAAGTTCGAACTTAAATCTTAGTGAATACCGATCTTAGTGAATACGGCCGCTGACTGTACTTGTTTACCTTATTTAACTTTTGGAAGTTAGTTATATCTCCAATAGAAATTCGGTTTCTATTCTCCTAACGCTTTAATACAATACGAATAACAAACACAGATGTCCTCCCGACAGCAATTATCCCATATCCTAACAGCTGACACAGTAATGACAGTATCATGTTGAAAACTATAGAATCGCTACAATAACTACATATATTACTTACAAATCTATTTCACTAGCATCATCTTATGCCATCTCTCTAAGTCCATTTTCCGTGGCATTTTTGATGGAGGAAAAACATATTACTAAACTAAGACTAAAGTGATAGAAATGTATAATATTGGGATGATATGTAACACTTAAAATTAGTTGTCAGTATGTAATAGTAAGGCTACAAAAGTCAAATAAGTCACATCGGCCACTTAGATATAAAAATTCGCTACTCAGTATTAGAATTTGTGTAAATTGTATTGATCCATAATTAATAATGAATTATAATAATAAAATATTATACTACATATAACGAAGGTTAGGTTAATTCGTATAAATAAATAATAATTAAATACATGTATGAATGAAAAGGAAGAGCTTGGATGATCTTAACTAACTGCTTAATAATAGCCTCTAATTACCACATCAATGATAAATAGCATATAGTGATCTGATTTCAATATCTAATAATAGACACCCATGAGGATTATATTAAAATGGAAACACGTTTGGCCTAGGCGAAACGCGTTTGGCGTCTTTTCTCAGGCGAAACGCGTTTCGCCTGGAAACGCATTTGGCCTACAACAGAGGCACTATCAATAAACCCCCACCAAAATATAGTGCCACCAAAGGAACATCCGTCGGCACAGGCTGCAATTTGGATTTTTTATTATTATTATTAGTCCGTATCCTCTACACAGAACAGAGTTTAATTAACTAAGAGCCCAAATTTTCAGGATATGTGTCTCATGGGTTACAGATGTGCACCCGGGGTCACGATATTATATTTTACACCTGTTTAATGTTATAAAAAGCACAATAAATAGTGCGAGAATATTCAATTTATATGCAATCGATAGAGAATCTAATTCTACACCTTTTCACAGTGCACGAATTTTTTAATTGGGTTTCATTTGTGCCACAATTGAGTTGCAAGTTTCCTTTGTTTACTAACACTTCAGTTCAATTGAAGTGTTAAATGGTCTATTGTTTCAACTTGTGATAATTATATTGATTCAACTTGTGAGTTCGAGTAGGCTTCTATTTTCTAATTGAAAACTAAGATTTTACATACTTAACAACGACAGTTTATGTGATTATATTTCCTTCTGCTTAGAATATTTTTGCACAATGGATACATGACTTATTTAATTCTAATTTATTCGCTCTGTGTTTAACTTATAGAGACGGTTCCAATTAGATTATTGGGGTAATCGAGTGCGCTGAATTCAAATATGATTGTGAAATTAAATTAAAATTAATAATAATTGCAAATAATTGAACTTCATTTATTTTGCAGTACATAATAATGGTGTTAAATTGTTAATAAATTAATAATTATTTGTACTAATTTTATTCATGGAATTAATCTCAGAGATTATACAAGTTCAAATTTATCAATTGATCCATATGCCACCTAACACCTCTACAAATGGGTCTTGACACCTTGAGGTGATGATGACATCGTCAAAAAAATGTGTTTCCACAATTTTGTGAATTATATATTTCGAATGGGTTGGTTGGTGTTGGGTGATCACCCAACACGCACATAAAAAAATGCTGACTCATCACTAATATATTCTACTGAAACTTGAATATCTTTAAATGAAGTGAGCTAAAACGAAAATTCCAACTTACTAAGGGTCGTTGCCTTTTGAAACACCTTTCTGAAATAATTTAACACCTTCATAGTGATGATGACTTGGCGGAAAAAAATCCAAAATTGCAGCCTGAGCCTACAGCATGTTCCTTTGGAGGCACTATCAATAAACCACAATCAAAATATAGTGCCACCAAAGGAACATGCGTCGGCACAGGCTGCAATTTTTTTTTCTTCTATTTTTCTCCGTAGACGGTGCCCTGGCCAGAGCTTAATTGTTGATGGCCTTAAACTTGGCATGTAGGTGCGATGAGACCGTCTAATTTGCACCTGGGGTTACGATTTTTGATTAACAAATTTCGGACACATCTTTAACACCTTTCAAAATTTGTCTGGTCCATAACTCAAAAAATGTTTTACTAAACCCCCAATTTTTATTTCATATTTGGATTCACCATGAAATTCTGCGTCTGATGGGAGAAGAAAAGTTTCAATAGAGAGTTTTATTTCTGCCATAAATGGGGGTTGAAATTTCTTTGTTTACTCACACTTCAATTTCAGTAAAATTGTGAAATCTAATTCCATTGTATCAATTTGTAACAATTATATTGATTTAACTTGTTAAATCTTTCACTATTGTTTCAACTTGCGATAATTATATTGATTTACTTGTGAATTCGAGTTGGCTTCTATATAATTGTTTCAACTTGTAATAATTAAATTGATTCAAATTCTTTAATCTTAATCTATATTCTTGCAGTTTTCTATTCTATATTTTGTATGGTATTTGTTATATTTCAAAAGTATAAATTAAAAGAATTTCTATCTTTATCATTATTTGACTTTTTACTTTATTCTTTTTCTTTTTGGACTTAATCTTTTGAATCATTGTGATAAACTTCTATTTTTGAAGGTAATGGTTTTCCTATTCTATTATTAACACAATTTCTTTTTCTTTCTCGCTATTTAGTATTTACTGTTACAACTAGAATTTATGTGTTTAAGTTTAAACCAGGGGTGTGCAACCTGCGGCCCGCGGGCCATATGCGGCCCGCAACGCTCTGTGCTGCGGCCCGCGAAGCAATCCTGAACAATCACAGATCCTTCACTAAGGAACACATATGTGACCTTGTGACAATTATTATAATTTTGTGACATTATTTCTCTTAGTCAAAACACTTAATTATTGTAATTATTCAAAACTTAAACAATGTTTTCTTCTAATGATCTAATCTAAATCTGAAGATTCGAAAACTATCCGAATCGCGGCCCGTGAACAGATCTGAGAAGCACAATGCGGCCCAGGGTTAAAAGAGGTTGCACACACCTGGTTTAAACCATAGATGCATTATACGATTATACGTTATACGTTCGGGGAGCGTATAATGGACCATATATACGTTAAAATCGTTATACGTTATACGTTGTATAATGATTATACGTTACGTATGATGGAATTATACGTTCACCTATCGTATAATGGTACCATATATACGTTATACGTTACGTATAATGCAACTATGGTTTAAACTACCGAAATTTCGAAATCAATTTTAACTTAATACAAATAATATTAAAAAGGAAAAACTTTATTTTTTCACTGCTGTATTTACTGTAAATGTTTTTTATATTTTGCTTTATATTTTTTACTCACTAATTAGATATGATATCAATCGAGCTCTATAGAGCAAGAATAAGTGGCTGGGGTGGGCGTGCTAGGTCCCCACTATCCCAGTGTATAGTCAAAAAGTCTTGTCTATGTTTCGACATATTTCAAGGCATCTCTCAAAAGACATACTCAAATAGAATATGCGGGTTATCCTGTTACATTATTATTATCTGTTATTCCCCTTTAGGTTTTTCTCTATCAGACAGTCAACATGGAGTATGTATATAAGACCTGTCTCATTAACATCAAAGATGGCAGAGTTCCTAAGATAGCGTTATGCCGTGGCTTGTCTTTCCCCGAGATCCCTCCTGAGCTATCTGGTCTGACTGTGATTGAACAGAAACTGGTATCTCCCAGACACGAGTTCATGAACATCAGGTCTCTGGGCAGGGAGAGACAGCACGGACTGCATGGCATGGTTGTTAATGTTCCCATAGACGTAGATAATTCACAGTGGTTTGGGGCACGGAATAGTTGAAAATTTCAAGGTGTAGAAATTGCTTAATTATGAAATAAATAGATTTATAATTGTGTAATTACTAAGTATTTCAAAAATTAACTTGGTGGAGTACCTATAGCTAAAACTAGCAACTGTTAAAGATGAAAGAATGTATTTATCAAAATTCCTTAAATTGCGGTTTCAAAATATCAAGAATTTCAATTTGCTAGGATTTCGTTTGTGTCTGCAATATACCTTACTCTTCTTATACATTATAAATTTAACACATATTCAATCTATTCAAATTGTCAAATTGATCCAAATGTCTTATTAACTTCTCAAATTTCTTCTTTGGAGCTGTTTGACAAAATTATCAATATCAAATTATTTTGAAATTTTTAAGTATCCGCTAAAACACATATAGCATTCTATAGCTTAGAAATTTCCTGTGGCCATTCTATGATGGAACATATACAACATATTAAAATATTTAGATGCGCTTCGATGCGCAATATAGAATTTATATTCAAATTCCATTCTCTATTTTTCGTTGCTATGAAAATGCTAAAACTAATTATTCGCGACTATTCAGTAGTATATCTTATTGGTTACCCAAATGTAAGTAAATATTGTATATTAAGAACAACTGAGCACTTAAGTACAATTTCATCAATGAGAGCAGCGAACTATGAACTCATATTGGGATTTTGATATTGAAGGAAGTTAGTTTTGCACAATTCGGAGGTTATTTAGTGTGATGCACAAGTGACAGCTATGCTAGAAAAAGTCATCTAGGATTTATATGAGTTCTAATACACATTATAATTACAATAAGTAACAATCTAGCCCCTTTACATGAGTGTACAAATTCTTATATCCTTTGGGAACTGGACTTTTACAAAATATTCCCCATGTTCAACATATTTGAACAACAACTGTGGGTGAGTATTAAAAGATTGTTAACAAACCAAAATTTTTGTGTTTCATTGATTTACAACAAATCGCCTAGAACTAAACTTAAAAGAGTGGATACATCATTTTTGATGATGCCATTCAATTCGCAGCTATCAATAACCCATATGCATTTAATACATCTCATATGTCTATCTGCAACCAGGATACCTATTCTTTACTAACTCCCATTTTAAACCACTGTGGATAAGACTGTTAATCAGTTACCTAGGACATTCTTACAGTCCCAAACTATTCAGTTACAATTGTTTCGTAAATTATCGTTCGCGAAACCTTATTTATACGAAACGATAAGACCGAATGTAGTGTAGAAGCAGCTCTCTATCTCTCTACCACTGAGCTCTTCAAGCTAGAGAAGGTAGTAGTTTCAGAGAATTGGGTTAACTCTGTAGCACGAACTGGTTCTGGTAATGTTAATTTTATTGTTAACCCGAATGACGAGCCTTCTGATATAGTTGTAGATGAAGAGGAACAGGGTTCTGAGACCGTTCCTGCTATTGAGGATCTCTTCGATAACCTTGAGGAGTTGTTGAAGGAGATTGATGATTGGGATGAGACCAAGGATGATCTCCCCATTAACCCTGGTTCTCTAGACACACTGCTGCTGTCTAATGAGAACCTGCTAATGAAATTGGCTCCTGGAGAAGGGAGGAAGCCTCTGTACTTAACCACGGATAAGTTTATAGAGGATCTAGCGTACCCTTGTGTGTTTGCTGGTCAATGCAGAGACTTACCTGAGGACTTGTCTATCCTCAAGAAATCAAAGTCTGACATTTTGAGGTTAGTTATACTATCTAATAATGCTTATAATCTCAATCTCTACTATAAACATAATTTTGTTGCTCAACCATGGATATTCTTAAAGTTAAATTACTATGTTATATCCATGGTTAGATAAATAAAAAATTATCAAAATTTTAATTAATTAAGTATCATTATAATTTTAAACTGCTAATTAGACTATTTAATTCCCTAGATATGATAGGAGGTGTAGCACTAACATCCCTCTGCTGTTTCTTAAGTACAAACTGGTAGAGACAGCTAGTCTTAACAGTGCTATCAATATTTGTATGAGAAAAACAAAGTCTACAGATGGACAGGCTATAACTGTATCTGATGTTCTCAATGACGAGAATCTGGAGAGAATGTTTGAGGACGATGAGGCTTTTAAGTTTTTAAAGCAAGTCCGGTCAACCCCTGCATTCTGGCAGCAGAAGCAGAGAGAGCTGATGTCTATGATAAGACAGCTGGGACGTCCCACGTTCTTTCTAACTCTGTCTGCAGCTGAGACTAAATGGCTGGAGCTACTGAGGATACTGAAACAGATCCTAGATGACGTTAAGCTGTCTGTTGAAGAGGTTCTGGAATTCCAGTGGAGCGAGAGAGCAGATCTGATAAGGAGAGATCCTGTCACTTGTGCTAGGTACTTTGATCACCGCTCCAAGGAGCTATTTAAGGTGCTTCGATCAGAGGTTAGTCCCCTTGGTAAATTGACTGATTACTATTTGAGAATAGAATTTCAGCAAAGAGGGTCACCACATGTGCATTCATTACTTTGGGTACAAGATGCCCCTAAGTATGGCCACAATTCGTTACCTGAAGTAATAGAATTTATTGATCGTACTATCTCAGTTAAATTGCCAGATGAGACTAGTATAATAACTGAGAACGATATTAAGTTACAGCGACATAAGCACACAAATACGTGTTATAAGAAAAAGTCGTTTCGGCGCTGTAGGTTTGGTATTCCGTATCCTCCAATAGTATCAACTAAAATTCTAGAACCATTGGAGTTTGAGGCCAGTACGGCTACCAAAGAGGAGATAGCTGCTAATGCAGCTCTTAAGGAGACTGCTAAGAAAATATATGCTCTCATTGACACCTATGATAAGAGCGATACTGAATTAGGTAGTATAACGATACAGGATTTCTTTAATGAACTCTATGTTACCGAAGAGCAATACATAACTGCATTGAGATCTTGTATTAATAGACCAACTATATTTCTGAAGCGAAATTTGAATGAGATACGAATCAATGCTCATAATAAGACTATTTTGCATCTCTGGAAAGCTAATATGGATCTCCAATACATATTGGATCCATACGCTTGTGCTGTTTACGTTATTTCGTATATCGGAAAGTCCCAACGTGGGATGTCTAAGTTATTGAGAGATGCCTTAATGCATCTGAAAGCAGGCAATGCCACTATCAAAGAGAGACTGAGGGGAATTGCATACAAATTTCAGAGCTGTAGCGAGGTATCAGCTCAGGAGGTTTCTTACCATCTCCTCAGTCTCCCTCTCTCTAAGTGCAGTAGAGCTAATGTCTATATTAACACCAATCCTGCTAATAAACGGGTTAGGATACTCAAGTCCAAACCCGTTCTAATGGGTATGGAACAGGATTCTGTAGATATACTTCTGTCAGGTTTAATTGAGCACTACATGCAACGACCTGATGAGTTAGAGGAAACATGCCTAGCTGAATTTGCAGCATGGTATGAATTCCAATCTAGTAAGAGGATATGTAAAATTAATCCCGACTTTGATGAGGAAAATATGGAAGACGAGGCAGCTTCCCTGGTCGATAATCCGAGACTATTTCCTCTCAAAGATACAGGTTTTATGAGACTGCGTCGTAAAGCTAAAATTATCCGATTTAGAAGGTATAGTATTATACAGGACGAAGTTAACTTTTATAGAGAACAGTTAATGCTGTTTGTACCATGGAGAACTGACACTAGTGATACTGACAATATCGACTTTAAGTCTATGTTTGCTACCCATCTTAATCTGATTACTCAGAATAGGGAATTGTTTGAAAGCAGAGACCTATCCTCAATTGACGAGGCTATTAATATCCTTGAGGACTTGGACCCTGATGAGCTCAACTTTGATGGGATTGCTAATGAGGAAATAATGAACAATGAGGGTGCAGTGGTTATTGAGGATACTGACTTCCAGGTAGACAATCCAGGGAACGACAATCCCTGGACTGTAGATCCCAATAGTGACCCCGGTACTAAATCTGTAGGAGGATTGTTCACTATTCCTAACATGAATACTGAGGAGGTATTCCTTGAGAAGTGTCGCAGCCTGAACAAGGTTCAGCGTACTGTATTCCTCCACACTCTGCACTGCTTTAAGACTATGAAGCAGCTTCCTATGTATCTCTATATAGGAGGAGGTGCTGGTGTTGGTAAGAGTACGGTGGTACGAGTCTTATACGAAGGTTTGGTAAGATTTATGAATTCACTACCTGGCACTAAGCCTGATGCTATTAAGGTACTGCTAACAGCTCCTACAGGTAAAGCTGCTTTTAATATCCGTGGTATGACACTACATTCTGCATTTGCTTTACCTGTAACGGAGTTTAACGGCGAAATGCCCAACTTATCTTCTGATGTTTGTAACACATTAAGAAGTAAGCTAAGCTGTTTGAAAGTTATCATAATAGATGAAATATCCATGGTTGGTTGTAAAATTTTGTCTCAGGTTAATAACCGATTGAAAACCATTATGGACAATTCACTGGACTTTGGTGGTGTCTCCATCATCTGTGTTGGAGATTTCCATCAGTTACGTCCGGTTATGGATAGCTATGTATTTCAAATTTCAGTCTCCAGTGCCAATAATTACGACGGGCTGGTTGGTCCGTACCTTTGGGAAAAATTCTCATATATAGAACTGACGGAAATAATGAGACAAAAAGATGATCAGAAGTTTGCATTAGCATTGAACAATTTTGCTAACTGTTGTTTAACTGAGGATGACACAAATCTATTTACTAGTAGAATTATTGCGAAAGATTCTTATGAGAATCTTCCCATAAAATCTATCCATCTGTTTAGTACAAACGCCAGTGTTAATGCTCATAACGAGATTGTTCTCAATGCATTAACCTCTGAAGGTTTTAGATTTATAGCTATTGATTCTTTAGTAGGAGATACTGCTGGAGGTATCACTGACAAGCTGAGTAACCTTATTAAACATCTAAAGGTATGTGACACCCAGGGACTACCCTATGAGCTCTTCTTGAAGCTGGGCGCTAGATACCTCATGACAGTGAATAACGACATACAAGATGGTCTGGTTAATGGAGCTACTGGCCTCTTGAAGAAAATAGTGTATGGAACCAAGAGCGATTCTCTGGAACGAGTTCCATGCAGAGGCGGCGCCACGCTGGGGCAAGGTGGGGCAAATGCCCCACCTGGCCTTCGGCTTGCCCCACCACTGGTGGGGCAAGCCTTATCAATAGCTTAGAATTTATTTGGGCGCTTTTGAAGTTTTTTTCGCTCGTCTTCTTAATAGGACGATTTTTTAACCCAATTTTGTAGCATGGATTACGTTTGAATTGGTTTTCATGTTTGCAAGCCTATCGGACAGACGAATGGGGCTCATATTGTAGTAATAGTACTAGCACTTTTGTGTGTCTACCGATATTTTTTGATAGTGGTGTATAGTTAAACATTTTGCCCCATCTCAAATGTCCCTTGCCCCGGCCAGCCCCATCGCTCATTTTGGTCTCGCGCCGCCACTGGTTCCATGTATCCTCTGGATTGAGTTTGACGATCCAACTGTAGGAAAGGATAAACGAGCAAAGTCTCAGCATCGTTATGTTAGAGATAATGCAATTCCAAGGAACTGGACTCCTATTGGATTGGAAACGCGACGTTTCCAGAGAGGGAAAGCCGTGAGTTGTTATAAGATAGTTAGGAAGCAGTTTCCTTTCATAGTAGCCGAAGCTCTTACTATTCATAAGAGTCAAGGCGATACTTACGATTGTGTTGTAGTCCATATAGAAATACGTATGCTACGCAATGCATTATACACCGCGCTCAGTAGGGCTAAATCGGCATCTGGTCTGTTTATAGTGGGTAATCTAAAACTGACTAATAAGTTATCTGAAAAAGATCCTGTCCACTTAGAACTTAGGCGGTTAAGAGAACACTGTGCTATTATATGGTCTATTCCATTAACTAGTCCAGATATCTATGTACACAATGTTCGTTCATTGAACAAACACTGGGAGGACTTGACCGTAGATCCATTCATAGTACAATCCCAAGTGTTAATCTTGCAGGAGACAATGACTTTAGCCTCTGATAACTTTAATATCCCTGGTCATACTCTCATTGGTAGAATTGATAGTAGTGCTAGGCTTCCTGGTTCTGGTACACGCATATACTCCCGAAATCCAGCGGTGTGTAAGTCTTTAGTTGCACACTCAAACTGTTATAATGGCGCTAGGATCGAGATATTGATTCTCCAGTTCTATGATCCCATGATTATCGATAACCCTATCGTGGTAATGTCTATATACCGATCACCACAATCCCCAATGAAGGAATTTTACTCTGAGCTTGATCAGGTTCTAAGTAAAATTGATAACTCTGATTCCTTGATAGTTACTGGGGACTTCAATATAGATTTATTTGCGCGATCTCTTGAGAGAGATACCCTGGTAAAGTATTTTTCAAATAAAGGGATGATGCAATCTTTGTCTGGAGTATCCACTAACTATGGATCTCAGCTGGATTGTGTATTCACTAAAAACTTGACCTGTTCATCTGGTTTTTATGAATCATACTTTAGTGATCATAAGCCAATGTTGATTTCTCTTGGAAGTGTTGTTAGTGACTGTAGTAATGTGGATAATCAACCAATTATATCACATGCTACTAGTCAACATGATATATTGATATTGACCAAATATCAAATGATAATACAACCAAGGATATTCAGGATGTAATTGTTAGTCATGTACACATCCCTACTCCTGTGCTGTCTCCCGTAAATACATATGACAATGCTAATTCATTCACATTTGCGATGAGACAGTCATTAGCAGCATGCATTAATCTACAGAGAATACCTTTAAGACCGACTAACTATACTGGGTCTAGAGTCTCTGCTACTAGTTATTACGATTTTATGCGTACAAATATAAGAGATCGGTTTAATTTCAGGATAGTTCCTGTAATAAGTGATGGGAATTGTTTCTTTAGAACATTACCTCACATTATTTTCGGTGATGAAAGTGAGCATCATAATATCCGTGGTTCTCTAATAGACACATTTGAACAAAGTCCTTATGTTGCTGCTTTCTGTGGCCACCAAGGCTATAATGCAGTTACTATTCAGCAACACTTGAGTAATATGAAGCGTAATTACTCTTGGGGAACTCTGAATGAACTTATTATGTTAGGCATTTTAGCCCGCATTAATGTAAGTTATATTAATGCTCCTGATCCAGACCCGTCTAAATGGGTGATTACTGATGTGTATACTGAGAATATTATAGGTATACCCAATGATCCTATCTATCAAGGAAAGTCATTAATGGTTCTATTTCATTCCATTAATCATTGTGGAAGTGGTACGAACCACTATGATGCAATCTACATGATTTAATAGTATTTTAGCTATTGGCGTTTATTTTATTATGTAGAATTTCTCGACAAATAATGGATTATGCTATTTCATAACTTTATGAGATTCCAAATTTTCCTGGAGTTGGTACTATAATTGTTTGTCATTATGAGTACAATCAGGTTTAATAATACTTTGCTAATTAATACATGTAACTGTTACTAAGTGTGCAGTGCATATGGCCTCTATGAGGTGTGCGAGATAGCATATGGCTTGCTTTTTTGGCAAGTGTGCCAGGCATATGGCTTGTCTGTATGATAAGTGTGCCGTATTTCATATGGCTTATGTAACAGGGATCATGGTGCAATTAGTAATTTATGGGTTAATTTCGGGGAAAAGGTACTGAGGTGTGTCCCAAGTGCACCCACTGATTTTTATCAGCAGCCCTTGAGGGACCGAATTGAAATTCTCCATAGATTTAAAGCAGTATTCTATAATTATCTTATATATGGGGGTAATTGTGGATGTTGAATTCAAGTAATGCATCTTAATTGATGTTAAATTATTGGTTGATAATGAATTAAGGTGGTTTTGCAAACACAAGGAAATATACTTATTGCACAAGGTATACGTATATTCCATTTGATCCGAAATTATTCTAATTACAATTACTGTAACATGATATAAATAGAGTTTTAATTATATAGTATACGTATGTAGTAATATGAAAAGAATTAAGCTAATAAGAATGTTATTTATGTAATTTTTCTAAGGGTCGTGGCCTTCCGAAAGACGTTTCTGCAATATGTAAACACCTTCATAATGATGATGACTTGGCGAAAAAAAATCCAAAATTGCAACCTGTGCCGACAGCATGTTCCTTTGGAGGCACTATCAATAAACAACTACAAAAATATAGTGCCACCTAAGGAACATGCGTCGGCACAGGCTGCAATTTTGGATTTATATTTTATTTATTTTTTTCTCCGTAGACGGTGCCCTGGCCAGAGCTTTATAGTTGATGAGCTGAAACTTGGCATGTAGGTGCGTATGGACCGTCTAATTTGCACCTGGGGTTACGATTTTTGATTAACAAATTTTGGACACATCTTTAACACCTTTCAAAATTTGTCTGGTCCATAACTCAAAATATGTTTTACTAAATCCCCAAATTTTATTTCATATTTGGATTCATCTTAAAATTCTGCGTCTGCTGGGAGAAGAAAATTTGTAAAAATGTGTTTAATTTCTGCCAGAAATGGGGGTTGAAATTTCTTTGTTTACTCACACTTCAATTTCAGGAAAACTGTGAAATCTAATTCCATTGTTTCAACTTGTAATAATTATATTGATTTAACTTGTTAAACCTTTCACTATTGTTTCAACTTGTAATAATTAAATTGATTCATCTTATAAATTCCAGCTGGCTTCTATTTAATTGTAGTATTACTATACAATGGATTAAATAAAATAATATAATATAAGGAATTTGTTGACTCAACTCAACCAACCGTGGATAACATTGCTAAAATAAATAACGAATAATATAATTTAATATCAATACACAATGAATGCAGCTGGCTTCTATTTAATTGTAGCATTACTATACAATGGATTAAATTTAATTAATTTATATAAGGAATTTGTTGACTTTACTCAACACACCGTGGATAACATTGAAAAATATATAACTAATAATATAACTTATTATCAATCTACCGTTCCTTGTGTTTCGGACCAATTAACAAATGGTTCTTGACATCCTGATGCGTTGTTGACTTGGCGAAAAAAATCCAAAATTGCAGCCTGTGCCGACAGCATGTTCCTTTGGAGGCACTATCAATAAACAACCAACAAAATATAGTGCCACCAAAGGAACATGCGTCGGCACAGGCTGCAATTTAGGATTTTTACTGTGCCGACTATACTATAGTATAGTGGCCCAGTATTAGAATCACTGCCTTTATTTTTATTTTTATTATTTTTTCTCCGTAGACGGTGCCCTGGCCAGAGCTTTATAGTTGATGGGCTTAAACTTTGCATGTAGGTGCGATGGGACCGTCTAATTTGCACCTGGGGTTACGATTTTTGATTAACAAATTTTGGACACATCTTTAACACCTTTCAAAATTTGTCTGGTCCATAACTCAAAATATGTTTTACTAAACCCCCAAATTTTATTTCATATTTGGATTCGCCATAAAATTCTGCGTCTGATGGAAGAAGAAATTTTTCAATAAAGGGGTCAATTTCTGCCATAAATGGGGGTTGAAATTTCTTTGTTTACTCACACTTCAATTTCAGTAAAGTGTTAAATCTAATTCCATTGTTTCAACTTGTAATAATTAAATTGATTTAACTTGTTAAATCCTACTCTAGTGATTCAACTTGCTATAATTATATTGATTTAACTTGTGAATTCAAGCTGGCTTCTATTTTGCAATTGAAAATTAAGATTATATATTTCATAACAACGACATATTATGTGATTATATTTACTTCTGCGAGAATATAATTGCACTGTTAATATACTGACGTAATTAATCATAAATAATTCAGTTTGTATTTAACTTATATAGAAGCTTCCAATTTGTATATTAGAGGTTATCGAGTGTGCGGAATTGAAATTTGATAGATAAATTAATTAATTAATTATTTATGACAAAATAATTGAAGTAAATAATTGTATGTTGACATTGAAATTGGTGTCATATTATAAATAATATTAATAATTATTTATACTAATTAATTAAATATCATAAATCTCAGAGATCATAGAAGATAGAAACAAACTTTCAATATATCAATTGGTCCTTATGACACGTGCCACCTATACAAGTGGGTCTTGACACCTTGAGGTGATGATGACATCGTTAAAAAAATGTGTTTTTACAATTTTGCTAATTCGATATTTAAAATGGGTTAGTTAATGTTGGTTGATGACCCAACACCCACTTAAAAAATGCTGAGTCATTACAGATTATATTCTACTGAAACTTGAATATCTCTTTAATGAAGTGAGCTGAATGGAAACTTCGACCACTCTAAAGGGTCGTTGCCTTCTGAAACACCTTTCTGAAATAATTTAACACCTTCATAGTGATGATGACATGGCGAAAAAAAAAAACCAAAATTGCATCCTGTGCCGACAGCATGTTCCTTTGGAGGCACTATCAATAAACCAACAACAAAATATAGTGCCACCAAAGGATCATGCGTCGGCACAGGCTGCAATTTTGGTTTTTTTTTCTTTTCTCCGTAGACGGTGCCCTGGCCAGAGCTTTATAGTTGATGGGCTGAAACTTGGCATGTAGGTTCGGAGTCGACGTCTAATTTGCACCTGGGGTTACGATTTTTGATTAAAAATTTTGGACACATTTTTGACACCTTTCAAAATTTGTCTGGTCCATAACTAAAAAAATGTTTTACTAAACCCCCAAATTTTATTTCATATTTGGATTCACCATAAAATTCTGCGTCTGATGGGTGAAGAAAATTTTCAATAAATGGTTTAATTTCTCCCATAAATGGGGGTTGAAATTTCTTTGTTTACTCACACTTCAATTTCAGTAAAAATGTGAATTCTAATTCCATTGTTTCAACTTGTAATAATTATATTGATTTAACTTGTTAAATCCTACTCTAGTGATTCAACTTGCGATAATTATATTGATTTCACTTATAAATTCCAGCTGGCTTCTATTTAATTGTAGCATTACTATACAATGGATTAAATAAAATCTAATGATATAAGGAATTTATTGACTTTACTCAAATCACCATGGATAACATTGCTAAAATAAATAACTAATAATATAACTTATTATCAATACATAATGAATGAGTGGCATTAAACTCAAGATGGTTTATGATAGAAACTAACTAAAATTTATCTACCGTTCCTTGTGACTCCGACCAATCAACAAATGGTTCCTCACACCTTGGGCGTTGATGACTTGGCGAAAAAAATCCAAAATTGCAGCCTGCGCCGACAGCATGTTCCTTTGGAGGCACTATCAATAAACAACCAACAAAATATAGTTCCACCAAAGGAACATGCGTCGGCACAGGCTGCAATTTTGGATTTTTATTATTATTATTTCTCCGTAGCAGGTGCCCTGGCCACACTAGTATACATTAAGGGCTGAAATTTGGCATGTAGTTGCGAAATGACCGTCTAATTTGCACCTGAGGTTACGATTTTTGATCAAATAATTTTAATACCTATTTAAACTAATTATGGCTCATAACATTAAATAATTAATAGTGAGCTTGATAAATTTTACATGTACGGATAGACAATTAAATTCTACACCTTTTATCAAATCAAAAATTTTCAATTTGGCCTAGATTTGTGCCTTAATTGGGGTACCAATCTCCTGTATTTCCTCACACTTCAGATTCAGTAAAACTGTTAAATCAATTTCCATTGTTTCAACTTGTAATAATTATATTGATTTAACTTGTTAAATCTTTCACTATTGTTTCAACTTGCGATAATTATATTGATTCAACTTAGAAATTCCAGCTGGCTTCTATTTAATTGTAGTATTACTATACAATGGATTAAATAAAATATAATAATACATACGGTATAAGGAATTTGTGACTAAACTCAAATCACCGTGGATAACATTGCTAAAATAACTAACTAAAAATATATTTTATTATCAATACATAATGAATGAATGGCATTAAACTCTAGATGGTTTATGATAGAAACAAACTTCAAATTTATCTACCGTTCCTTGTGTTTCGGACCAATTAACAAATGGTTCTTGACATCCTGATGCGTTGTTGACTTGGCGAAAAAAATCCAAAATTGCAGCCTGTGTCGATAGCATGTTCCATTGGAGGCACTATCAATAAACCACCAACAAAATATAGTGCCACCAAAGGAACATGCGTCGGTACAGGCTGCAATTTTGGATTTTTTGTTGTCGTTGATTCAATAGCTGCTACTATATAAATCGATTTCTAATACATAGTTGTATTAAAGTTTTCTCCTATATGAAAATTCGATTTCACTCAACAGTTATTCATTTTCAGAACGATTTCTGATATTCAAACAATGGATTAATGAGATGGAATATCTATTTGTATAAATATTTGTCTATGTGTGTGTTTGGTGCCCGAATTGTATTAAAGTGATAAGGGGGGGGGGGGGGGGGTTTATAACGCATTTATAATGGGAATATAAACTTAATCCCTTTTGTCATTCTAAGTAAACAAGTTACTGATTTCCAATTTTAACAGTAGTACTATTGTGACATAGTGATAGTCTCTTAGTGATAACTTATTAACTTAACCTAGAATTAGTTTAGTCACTTCTCACTTATCGTAATTCTTCGCGGGTGTTCTCTACTATTATAACAACTAATATATTTATTGTAACTCGTATTTACTTAGTTCACTTTTATTATTGTGATTGTGTATTAGTTAAACTATAATCTATATTATATACCTGCTTCATCACATAAATCACAATAATATTTATGGCATCGCAACTCGGGGGCCTCAATATCCCGCCTCTCCAAAAAGGGGAACGCATAGAAGATTGGGAAAAACTTTCCGGGCAGGAGTGGCACCACTTTTGGCTCAGGAGGGAGGATAACTTCTAGCAATCTCTATGTTACCAGCATACGTTTGTAGACGAGTTGCAGAAAGGGAAATTGTACGAGAGGTAGTGGGCGAGACTGGGAATCTTGACCAAGCATTCAAAACCCTACGAGATAACCAGGATACACCAGTGGACGTCACAAAATCAATGCAGGCTCTTCGTAACCAGGTTTGGCAGCCTGGTACTTTTATTGATGATTATTTTTATGAGTTAAAAGCGGCAACCATAGTGGCGAAGGCACCGCTACGCGTAGCATGTGTGGATCGATGATACTTTAACATTTTCTCGTACTTTTGAAGATCACATAAGCCACCTCAAATGTGTTCTTCAGTGCTACAGAAATGCGAATCTGCAGCTACGCAAAGACAAGTGTCGCTTTGGTTACAAAGAAATAGAGTTCTTAGGCCACACCCTAACCGGTCAGGGTTATCGTTCACTCGTGTCAAACGTATTCCGGATACAGAACCATGCGCGGCCATCTAATGTGAAACAACTGAGGTCATTTCTTGGGCTAGTTAATTATTACAAGGGACTTTCATCCGGAACCGAGTCGCAGCCCCACTATATCAGTTAACTAAGAAAGGAGTGACGTGGAACTGGAGGGAGAGTTGTGAGCAAAGTTATCAGCAGCTAGGTCAGGCTCTTGGGCAAAATCCGGTGACTCTTGCTTATCCCGATTGGTCTAAACCGTTTCACCCCGAAGTCGATGCTTCTGATAGTGCTATTGGCGGTGTGTTGGCTCAGGAAGGCCCCTTGAAGAGCCTCCGACCAATTTCATTCTTTTCCTCTACTTTGGATGAAGCTCAGAAAAGATACAGCGTTGGAGAGAAAGAGGCATGGGCGATTGTTGCGGCAACAAGGAAATTTTCTAAGTATCTTCAGGCTGCTGAACAGGTGATAATCTCCTCTGATCACAACCCGCTTGTGTAGCTCAGACAGAAAAGAGACCCTAGAGGGAAATTTGCTCGTTGGCTTCTGGAGCTCGAAGGAATTTACTATATAGTCTAGTATCGTCGTGGTTCGGAAAATTTGGCGGCCGACTATCTAAGCCGTAGTGCAACCACCTATGACTCGGATGTGAATGATGAGACCGAGAATTTGGAGCGTCATGTCCATTCAGTAAGGGAGGACAGTGACAATAACAATGGCGATTCGGAAAATGAATGCTGTGCTCTAATTGCTCTGGAATCCGCTTCCTTTCTCGATGAACTCGGACGAACTCAGTCATCCGACCCAGTGATATGGAATGCTATTTCTCAAATCCAGGAGAGAGGGAACGTTTTGAATGGGCGTTTCAAGTAGTTCAGAGGAATGAGATTAAATAATCGTATACTTTTTCGTAGTCGACGCATTGTAATCCCAGCCTCTATGGTTGATCAAGTGATTCGTATAGTTCACAACGATTCTCACTGGGGTATACAGAGAACCTTTGAGGAAGTGAGACGGAGGTTCTATTGGGGCGGGCTGTTCAAATATGTTGAAAAGTTATGTTCCGCTTGTGAGGTTTGTGGGAAGAACAAAAGGGGATACAACAGGAAGCAACCTCTAGTGCCTATCAAATTGCAATACAATTTTCCTAGGGCGGTGCATGGCCTACTATATATACGGCTACACATGCAGCCGAATCATAAGAAAAAATAAGAGTCCAGTTTTGTAATTTATTATATGGCTAAACTATGCTTCCTATTGGCATAATTTGCATTGTATAAGGCGTAATCAACCATTGTGAGTCCTATGGAACCACTTTTGAGAATCTGAGATTTGTGGTTAAGGTGTTTAGGCGCCATTTAATGATGACATCACAAATATACTATATATACAATTCGAGTCCAAAATAACTACGAGAAAATGAAATATTTTACTAATACACTTTGTATACGTTTTTCGAATATATAATGAGAATGAATATAGATAAACCAGCAATTATATACGATTTATAAACGAAAATAGTAAGTTGTAACTCGGCTACTACTTGTATTTTAGCATGTGGTTGGGTTACAAATTTTTAGAATTTTTAGAATGTCGCCATTTTGTGATTTAGTAGCCTTTTGGGTATGAAATAAATCCCTATTTTAGTATTCCTGTTATTTAATTATTAAAAAGTAGGAAGAAAATGAAATTTATGATATTTTTTTTTTGTTGCATTTTAGCATAAATTGTTACCGTCACCATTAAATGGCGCCTAAACACCT
Organism: Hexactinellida sp. DTS-2022; assembly: GCA_028753945.1. Classification (NCBI taxonomy): domain Eukaryota; kingdom Metazoa; phylum Porifera; class Hexactinellida; species Hexactinellida sp. DTS-2022. The sequence goes on from JAPNXP010000003.1 coordinate 2,691,465, forward strand.
TAACCACAAATCTCAGATTCTCAAAAGTGGTTCTATTGTGTCAACTTGTAATAATTATATTGATTCAACTTGTGAGATCGAGTAGGCTTCTATTTTCTAATTGAAAACTAAGATTAAATATTTCATAACAACGACAGATTAAGTGATTATATTTACTTCTCCGAGAATATTATTGCACGGTTATACTATACTGATGTAATTAATTATAATGAATTCAGTCAGTATATGACTTATATAGATGCTTCCAATTTGTTTATTAGGGGTTATCGAGTGTGCGGAATTAAAATTTGATGGCCAAATTAATTAATTAATTATTTATACTAATTAATTAAAGAGAATGCTTATATAGAGCTGAGCTCTTGTAGAGTTCAGATTTTTCCCATACTAAAAGCCCAGGCTTACTTTCTAAAGGTCAATTTCAAAGCTTGGGAAAACTGACCGTTCTCAGTGTCTGAATACACATACTGAAATACTGAACTCTACTAGAGCTGAGCTCTATATAAGTAATTTCTTAATTTTATATCATAAATCTCAGAGATTATATAAGATAGAAACAAACTTTCAATTTATCAATTGGCCCTTATGCGACGTATCACCTATACAAGTGGGTCTTGACACCTTGAGGTGATGATGACATCATCAAAAATATGTGTTTTACAATTTTGTGAATTATTTATTTCGAATGGGTTGGTTGGTTTTGGGTGAACACTCAACACTCACATAAAAAATGCTAATTCATCACCTATTGCATTCTACTGAAACTTGAATTGCTCTAAAATGAAGTGAGCTAAATGGAAATTTCCACCACTCTAAGGGTCGTTGCCTTCCGAAACACCTTTCTGAAATAATTTAACACCTTCATAGTGTTGAAGACATGGCGAAACAAATCCCCTGTACGCTTGAATAAATATATAAACCAGTTGTGCCTTTATGTGGTCAATGCAGATTGCATGTCAGAATATATGTACTATCATCACTGCAGACATTTTAGGCATTATTTGACTCATAATTAGTATATTAAAAAGTCATTGTCACATTTCGAGAATCCTGAAAATTCACTTAATCGCACATAATTCGCGCCCTCTAAGAGATAAAAATCTGAAAATTTAATAGAACATGCATATTAATGATGCGGAACGTTGGTCACACCAGATTTGCAATATGCTGAGTCATTATCGCATGATGACGTAATCACTAAAATATTGACTATTTAAGGTTATTTGCGCTTCATAATCAATGTTAGAAGTATATAAACCACACACCAACCGCTTCGCGGTTGGTATGTGCATAGGCATAGCACGCAGTCCAGCTGTTGCGGCCATGGCTGGACCAGTTTTCATTTATTCTACTATATTATATAGGACGGTCGGGTTTTGGCCGGACCACTTTAACTGTTTGGCCGGAGATTTTTCAGAGCCGTGCGACGGCCGTGGTGTGTGGTTGTGTTCTGCCGCGAAGCGACCTAGCAAGCGAAGCGGGAAAGTTTTAAATTAAGATTAAATGTAATTTAAATATTGAAATTATATTTGAATCAAACATTGGGTGCGGCCTGTGCAGTGTGCAACCAGAAGAAGTACACTCCCATTCCGTCTGTGAGGGATTTTTATATATTACAATCGAGCCAAAAATTACAGTCTCTACTCAACTGAGTGAATTGCATAACAACAAGAGTACACTTAATTAATAATTCAATAGTTTCAACTTGTCTGGTGTACACGCGTTCACACTGGTGTAAACGCGAGATTTTATTAAGTTTAGTTAATCTCGCGTTTACACCAGTGCAAACGCGAGATTGGGGATTTATTATACTTGTGGTTCATTTATATTAATAACTAACGTGGTATTTGTTCTCACACAGCTCTCATATTTGTCGGTATACCCTTTGAAATATTGTGTAATTGAATGGGTCTGAAGTATTTTCCTACAGTTACGTTACCCTGACTGTATCATTTGATAAGAAATAGTATGTATTGCATCTCGTTCTTGCCAACTGTTCTAGTAATTCTTTTAAGAGAATACTTGTCCACCGATCATCGGCGTTTGTATTAAAAAACCTCGCTACTTTCTACCGATTGTTTTTTTATGTTTATAAAAAACATCATCGGTAGAAAGTAGCGAGGTTTTTTAATACAAACGCCGTTGATCGGTGCATTAGTATTCTCTTCTTTTAACTGTCAACGTCAAGGAATATATTATACATACCAACTCGCTCATTAATTTCCTTATCTTAATTATTTTCATTTAGTACTAATTATAAATGTTGGTACAAGCTATAAGGGTGTTTCCTGGATCAATAAATTTACATTTATCAATGAATAGAGATAACGAACATTTATATATCTATTACGACCAGTGGCGTATGTTGTAATTTGTGTGCGAGAAAAAGCACTCGCGTATTCTCTTGGTAAGTTTGCTTATAATTAATTATTGGCATAAAACCAAAATAATTATAAGCGTTAAAATCTCTTGGCATGTTCAACGTAAGCCATCGCTAATCCGAACGGGAGAAATGACATTTTTTTCTTTTAAAAAGAGAATAATTTTAAATTGTAATTGGAAACATTCTAATTATACAAGTATAGTTTCGTTTGGATTAATGATGTTCGGATTAGCTAGGGTGTACTGTACTAATATATAGGTCTGTTATAATACAACACATTATCAGGCAAAGTTGTTGAGATATAAAACCCAGGACTATTTCCCAATATTGAACGAACATGATTGATATACGTTTTCTTACTTTTATTTATTATAAGTTACGCGAGGTAGCAGAACTTTGTATTACTACTTATAATAGCTAGCATACCAATGCATCAAGGAATATCAATCAATAATTTGCTTTTATTAGGAGCAATGATACACTTAACGGATAAACTTCCAACTATTATCACTACGAAATCCTACTAAGGATTAGATGCTTCAACATATTTGTTAAGACATACGTGTCCCCTATGACACTTGGTATTGCAGCTTCGACCTGATTTCTTGCAGGGACACCTCTGAGTCTTGCAATGCTTACATCTGCAAGCTGAGCTGCTAGAAATCCCGAGAGAAGCACTCTGCATTGCCTCTGTCTGGGTAATCGTTACAGGAGGAACGGAATCCAACGAGATAATGTTAGCTGGACATAATTCGAACTGGTTACGACTATAATTAACGGCCAGTGTTCCTTGAGTCGTGCCGATGGAGTATGTAGATTCATCTCTACTCGTAATACATCCAAGGATGTTACGAGGACCCAATGAGTGCATCTTATCAGGCCGGGAGATAGGGATTAATACTGAATCTCCCACTACAACATCCTTGAATTTCTTCGAGGCAGTATTAAGCATTCTGTCTTGTTGTTTCTCCTGACAGCGCTTGATACCAGCCCTCATCTTGTTGCACTTTTCTTTTCTTGATGAAAAGTCACATGCGGGACACACTACACTGCTTCCGTAGCCTTCTTCTCCCTCAGACCTTCCACATATGATGTGGATGAAGCCAAAACAGCGTGGACATGTGTGTGCACCAGAAGTTACTTCTCCACAAACCACACAGTCTAGAGTGGAAATCGAACAACTAGCCTGAATAGGATCTGGTGAAGTTAACGGAGATCTTGTAGATGTGTAATAATTAGATTCAAGTAATTCATCTGAAATCTGGTTTTCGGAGACAAAGGAACTTAATAGAGGTGGTGGAGCAGTGATATTTGAATGAAAGGACACCAAATTGTCACTGACAATTGTCCCAACTGGGATAGCTGTCAAAATTTCATTCTCGTACTCGTCGATTTGAGTGGGAAATTTCGAAAGAGGAGGAGATGGAATAGACGAATACGATTGATACTCGCTTACTTCTAACTCTGCGTTTAGAACCTCTGCAAGACCAGGTTGTACAATGTTCCTCTGGAAGACCTCGATATCATCTTCAGTATTAATGTCTGCCCAGAATTCATGGGGTATGCCAATATTCGTTAGTCCCATTGGCGGCTTCTTGTTATAGACAGCTTCATAAGGAGTCATCCGGATAGCAGTATGATAGCTGGTGTTATGATTCCACTGTACCCACCTTAGGTACTTCACCCAACAATGGTCGTTGTTGTTATCTCGCATCATTCCGAAAAGGCCGTCTTTGATATCGCGGTTAGCTCTTTCCACAGCACCCTGGGACTCTGGGTGTCTGGGTTTTCCGTGGACTATTTTTATTGTTGGCCATTTCGTTGCTAGGGTAGTGAAGAGGAGATTGTTAGAGAACTCCCTACCATTGTCTGAGTGGAGAATGTGTGGCGGTCCAGAGTCACAAAAGATATCGAGCAAACTCTCACATACCTCTTCAGCCGACTTACGTTTAAGTGGAACCAGGTTGAATGATCCAAATAGACCAACAGATATTTGTAGGGTGTAACCCCATCAGCGGACAAGTTGACCTCGAGATTTTGATCGCTCATATCGATCAAGTCCATCTGTGCCCTGCTGAGGAAATCGGTGGATGTGATGGGTTTCACAACTACACTCTTAAGAGACTTCTTGGCTTTCTTTAAGTGACATAAATGGCAAGTTTTGACAAAAAGCCCACAAATCTTTTCTGTCACGCCATGATATTTCAGAGCAGCGTGCTTGTAGAGCTTGGTTCTACCTGTATGGTTACCTTCGAGCCTATGAAGCGAGTCCAATTTATCGTACAGCTCTTCTATTGCCAACACTCTTCTGGATATTCCATCTTTCTTGCCCTTAAGATACAGGATACTTGTTCCCTGATAAGACACCAACTCAAAACGGTCCTGAACCCTTTGCCATCTGGAAAGTTCATTCTTCTGGAGGACGGATGGTTTGGTACTTTGGAATAAAGTTATTTTATTAGCTATATCAGCTCGCGTAAAAGTAGCACTTGATGGCTCCGTCGATATAGTTAAGAGTGACTTGTCGAATTCACTCCTGGACATGTTCTCTTCCAGTCGATTCAAACGGTATTCACAAATAAGAGATCTTACGAATACGCCCATTGAACTTTTTATAAGCAACTTTGCAATTTTGTTAACAGTTACAGTTTATGTGATCACAAACCAGCGGATAACATCAAACAGATGTCATACTTCAATCTATTAGGCAACAATGCAATAGCAGGAAATACTTTGAACATTCTGATGCAATCACTATTTGTTTATGCTATCATCATACAATATTCTAAAAGTGATAATCGTCATTATTTATAATCCAGTTTAGACTGTTATTTGCGTACCTAATACAGTCGCCGCTTAACTGGGTCTAACTACCCTCGGACCAGTGACACTATTATGCGCAGTTGGTGGTTTATAATATTATTGGACACTACTAGAATATAATATTATTAAATAGTACTGGCCAACTACAATTATAGAAAAATAAACGACACTCAATCAATAAATTGATTCCCATTCCCTGATTCCCATAATAATCCTGCCTAGCATGGTCAACAAATACCACGCTAGTTATTTAATATAAATGAACCACAAGTATAATAAATCCCCAATCTCGCGTTTGCACTGGTGTAAACGCGAGATTAACTAAACTTAATAAAATCTCGCGTTTACACCAGTGTGAACGCGTGTACACCAGACAAGTTGGTGTGAACGCGTGTACACGCGTTCACACCAATCTCGCGTTTACACTGCAACATAAATACAGAATATTCGGAATACATACATTTCGTGACCGTACAATTCGTGACCTGACATTTCGTGACACGTACAATTCGTGACCTGACATTTCGTGACACGTACAATTCGTGACTTGACATTTCGTGACACGTACAATTCGTGACCAGATATTCCAAGGCACTTACGATTCGTGACCAGTATTCTCATATGGGCATAAATATATTCAATAAGAATAGAATCGTCACCAGAATAACAATTCGTAACTACAAGTAATAGTTCCTTGAGACTTACAATTCGTGACCAGATATTCCAAGGCACTTACAATTCGTGACCAGTATTCTCATATGGGCATAAATATATTCAATAAGAATAGAATCGTCACCAGAATAACAATTCGTAACTACAAGTAATAGTTTCTACATTCTGCCAGAATTATTGTCATATTGAACAAGAATATCTTGCAAGTGAGGATGATCTTATTCAAATCAAAGATAGCTTAAATGATATCGAATCAATAACCTTCCGTGCATTGGTCAGGCCTGCCAAGATTAATCGTTCTATTAAAAAGAAATTTTCGAGTATCTTTACCAGCTCAATTCCTAACATGGGAGATGCATTTTCTTTGCCTCTCACCATTAATGGCAAAAGAGAGAATCTATTTGTCATGAAAATAGAGTGGGATAGCGTTCAAATTTCTGAATTTGATGAGCTTATTGCCTTTTCCGCGATTGAGGATCATTTAATCATTTGGTCTGATGATCACATTACAGATAAGTTGCAGGAATATATAATCAATACCACTGATGTATATAAGGAACAACTCAATCTCAATGAAGAAGCGGCTAATATACATTGTGATCTAATGTAAGCGATTGGTGACTTAGCAAGTCTTAATAGAAATCACCAACGTTCCATTGAAACAAGGCGGCAAGAATCAACAAATGGTTCACAAATTCTGTCAGGAATAGATAGTGATTGTATTTCCGAATTGGATCACCAAGCACAAGTGTACCATTATACTGAATCTTCACATCAAACTCAATCTTCATATCAAACTCAATCTGAAATTGAATTTACTACTACACAGAGAGGAGGGAAGTGTTTGGTAGAAGGTAATTTCACATATACAAGACACAGGGTGAGAGGAGATATTGTTCAGTGGCAGTGTATACACAGGGGAACTTGCAATGCCAGAATTCACACAATGGATCTGAAAGTTGTGCTTAGAACAAATGAACATAGCCATGAACGAAATAACTCTATATTCGTTTGCAACAAAATCAAAGCCAATATTAAAAAGAGAGCTTCTGATACCCAGGAAGGAACTCATAATATCCTTACTTCTTCGCTTAAACAAATAGAAGAACCAGCACACATCTTCCAAAGCTTGATAGCTTGAAACAAACGATCCGTAGAGCTCGAAAAAGGTCCTTAAATATACTTCCAGAACCAGCAACGGTCCAGCATCTTGAAATACCAGAGGTTTACAAATTCACTAACAAAGGCGATCCGTTTCTCCTCTTTGACTCTGGCACAGACAGTGGATATCGGGTCTTCATATTCGGAACAAAACCAAATGTAGAAGTTCTAAATACAGCGAAAATTTGGATGGCAGATGGCACATTCAAAATAGCTCCAAGCTTGTTCTATCAGTTGTATGTTATTCATGCACTAAAAGGAGGTCCGCTTCCACTTGAAGATGGTCATCTATTGCCTTGCATATTTATTCTACTTACTCAAAAATCGGCAGAAATGTATAATATAATGTGGAGTGAAGTTAAAAAACTGTGTCCTGACTCCACGCCCTCTCAATTTCCGGCCGCATGCGGCCTAAAAAGGCGAGTTTTCGAACCCCTGTTCTAAATCGATCCATATCATCTCTGCTCGAAAGATAATTAATTAACATAAATCGGTGAGTCGAAATTCACCCGCGGGAAAGCTTTTTGCGCCTAGTTCTGCACGAACCTATTTGATTCGGATGAACCTATTTAGTTAATCTAGAACTATGCTAATTAGGTTCGGCCGAACTTAATTCGAACCGTTAAAGTTAAAGAATGCAGGGTATGTGTTGTGTCAGAATAGATAGCGATTTAGCGGGTAATTTTCATCAACATAAAACAGACTTTTGGAAAAAAGTTACACAATAGGTAAACAACTTTTGGGAAAACATGTTTTATACTAGGTGAAATTTTTAAAAATTTATAACTCGCCCCGGCATGATTTTCCGAAAAATGGAAAGTTCGACGCCACTGTTTGGTGAGTGTCCACTAACTTGACTTCCAAGTAAGGCAAATAGATCCAGCTCCTTGTATTCCAATGAATTTGTATTTCTTTATATATAGTAGGTAGATGCTGGATATAAGAACGCCGGTTATAAGAACATTAACCGTTCTTAGGCTCCGGTTTCGATTCGATTTATCGCCCATGCTACTCAATACAACTAATCCTTTAGAAAATCCAGTTTATACCACTGAATAAGACTCAGCTTTAAAAAGTATTACCCAAAAAATACTACATTAATTGATACATTTAAAATAAAATAAATAAAATAAAATATATTATGCGGTGATGCCGTGATGGGAAATGGATTTATGATATCATTTTCTAACACAATTCAGATAATTTTAATTATTTATTCAATAATATCCAACTAATACTGGTGATTTTGAACAGACCGGAAAACTGGCTAACGAGATCTGTAACCGCTAACCGATATTAGCAATGGTTTACCGAATCCAGCCTTGATATGCAGTTCCCGACGATGTTCTTATAACCGGCATCTACTGTAGTGTATTTTTTCCGAATACAGCAGATATTGCTAGAAAAAACAGTTCCCATGTGGTTCAATAGACTCTGGGAGAGTGGAATAAACATTGCCAATTATTGCTGGATATAATAATCAAGTAGGTTAGCATTTTGATATTTGTCACTAATGAATGACTCACTATAGTTACTGGAAAGTTGGAATGGAAGTTAGAGAAAGTAGTATACAGCAAGTATTTTCTTCATTTGCTACAGTGTTTTATTCATATTTCGAATATAAATATCGAAGGGGCAAGAGAAAATAGAATTAACTTCCAATATCAAGTAGAACGAACTATAACCAGTGCCACGTTTTTATTTACTGTTTACTGATAATACTGGAGGTTGTACATTTTATGTAACTCTATACCAGCTTCATGTACCTCAGCTATAATCTTTTTTCCTAATACGTAGATAGATAGCGATATTAATTGTCTAAATTTCTAATTCTCGAAGAAATTGGACAATAATCAATTCTCAATTAATTTATAATATTGTTGTAGTCATTCCCTTGAGGTCCATAGCGGTAGTTGCAAGATTGGCAACTTGAAGATCTTATGATAATCTTTTAATTCCGATAAAGTGAGTATATATGATTGCATAATGTCAAAGTATTGTGTCCTAGGCCATGTATAATTGGTAAATTCATGTATAGCTATTGAAAACAACTTTATACGAACATTTTAACATTTTGATAATAGATTCACATTTAAAATTTTTGGGGGAAAATTACCTAAAAATATTTTGGTTTTTGGATATAAAATGATTGGCGGAAATTTCGTCGCCCGGAAATTTCGTCGCAGGAAATTTAGTCGCTTAAAAGCTTTAGACCAATTGTAATAAAGATCTGATTAATGTGATATTGATAGTAATAGTATAAATAAATATGTATGTTTAAAATGTAAAGTTATGGGCGATTCCTTTCAAATACACAAGGGTTTCCCGATTATCGTAATCCAAGACTAAATGTAATTGTCTTACATTCCTTTCCTTTGTAGTCTTTGATTGGAGATGAATATTTCCACTCTCCCATTTAGCAACATTTACATCTTGTATTGCTTGTTCTCTCTGAAAATGTTTCAATAATTTTGGAAAACAAGGATGTGGAGAAGATAGTCCAGATTGAAACGCGTTGTGCCAACCCTCTACGGAATTGTTTGTACGAGCAGTTTGGTTTAACACCCTCGTATACATACTCCAAAATCTAACTGGAAATGGAGGTAACCTGCGTGTTTGATCTGGTAATCTTCGTCCGATGTATGTCTCTTCAAAATATTCCGCGACCTCCATCGCAGATTGTGGAAAGTCGGCCATAAGTATCATGAAACAATCGATGACATCATGTTCCGGTACGAATGCTAGACTTGGAAGCATTCTCATCCTAAGTGCGAAATCTTGATCTTCCATATAGAGGCTAGCCAAGCCAAATGATTGAATTTTTCTGTACAAATTTTGGGGAAAATGAAAAAAACAACCAGTTAAAACGGCCAGAAATTGATCTTCGAACGCATTGATGGCTGCCTTTTCGAAGTCAACCATTATATAGGAAGGATCTAATTCAGGTTCTAGTTCCACTAGTTTCCTCATTATCTTCCTGTATGTCAATTCATCTTTCTTTGTTAACAGTGAGTATACGCAAGGAAACACGTATCCATCCTTCTCTGCATGTATTGTATAGAGTTGATAGAATTGCTGAGGTGCAACTTTGAACGTTCCATCTGCAAACCAATTATGTGAAGATTTCAGTATGGAAAGCATCTTAGAAGTGGCGAATAGAATTAATCTATTAATATCTCCAAATCCGGAATCGTAAAGTAGAAAGCGTTCACCCTTTGAGGTAACTTTAAATCTTTCGAGAATTTCAATTCCAGAAGCAGATGCTGGGTTAACTGATCCTTCGTTACCACTTCTAAGTAGCCGTATCGTTCTCTTGATAGAATCAGCATTTGGTAGTTGGACTAAACTTGATTCACTCATCGTCTCTACACCACAAGCATAAATGGATCTAGTGCAGTGGCGAGGCCAGGGGGGGGCTTTGGGGGCTAAGCCCCACCAAATCCGAAATTTAGCCCCCCCAAATTTTATAAAGTTAGCCCCCTAATTTAATTACTGATGGTGTTTACGTATAAAATAGTACAACATTTCTATATTTAATTAAATAATTTCTGAAATTAATATTTTAAATATCAATGTTCTCATATACTTTAGTATTGTTTCTTTAATTAATTCTTTAGACCAGGGGTCTCCAAACTTCGGCCCGCAGGAGCAAAATATGCAGGCCCGCCAAATAATTTTGCCTATTGAAATATTTAGTTATGCATCCAATTGCATTTTTGTTCCATACTGGTCTAATTTGAATGGTAATGACAATGTTTCGAGTGTTTCAAATTTACAATTAGAAATTGACAAATTAGTTACCTACAAATAGAAGCAGAACTCAAAAAACTGAAATATATCTGTCGAGGGTATTTTTTCTACGTATTATGATCTTGCGTCCTCAATCATGTTTTAATACACTAATGAAAACGGTTGGAGAGCCCTGCTTTGACCAAATAATTCATATATAATTAGTCAATATTCCTTTGTAATCAGGTTGTCAATACAATCCAACCGATATCGTGGGTTGCACAATAGACGCTGCACCTGAGAAATCCAATTGATATTGACCATCGATAATCGCATTCGATTTGATAAGGTTTTTCTATCGATTTCTCTAATTTAGGTCGGTTGATCATAATATTTACATGTTGTTAGCTTATTACCTAGATATATTTTATTTTAGTTGAAATTCTAATCGATTCTTTATTAGTCACATCAGAGGCACCACTATTTATGCATTTCAGTAGTAACTAGATACTATTCGCATTTGAACATACCCTTGGATTAAAGAATCGAATTATCGAAAATTATGATGTTGATTTAAATTAATAATGAAAAAGGGTATACACATTGTCTGAAACTGACAACCAAGTTGCAATAATGATTTGAGATAAATGTTAGATCTTATTTTATCCATCAATTTGGGTAAAAATATTTCACCAATCGAGAAACAGAAATAAAATCGATCCAGGTCCATTGATTGCGTTCCAATCTATCTAAACTATGGACAATCCAATTGATTCGAAAAATCAGCAATCGAGTATCGAAAATAATCTCGATTGGATTGGAAAGTAAAATGTAGTATAATACCGCTGTGGGATGACTAAAAAATTGTTAGATTCTTTTGAGGTTCTCGTTGGACCTCTATTTTTGAGTGATTGTCCAGGACTCCAGGGGCTTAAGCCCCACAAAACAGTTGAGGCTGGCCTCGCCCCTGATCTAGTGCTTTGATCTGTATCTTGAGCAGCACGATCCTTCATATTGTTGTAACCACGTAGCATATCAATTCTCGCCATATCTGGTCCATGAGTGTGACTCTCCAGTATTTCAGTCAGGGTTGTATCAACTCATTTTGAGTTGGCAAAACAACTCATTTTTTGTCTACCAACTCATTCAAATTTCCTTCACCAACTCATTCAACTCATTCATTTTGCTGTCACCAACTCATTCAACTCATTCAAGAAAATGAGTTGATTCTGTCAACTCATTTTTTATGAAACTAATTGTAACTAACGTATATCTTAAATCTTCAGTTTAATAATAGATTTACAGCTGCGTCGGTCGGCTCTCAAAAGTGATCCGGCCAAATTTGGATCTCCCTACGCATTAATGTTACAACAAAGTGAAAGTTGTCTGGCCATGGTCGGAAGTAGGGTTGTATAAACTCATTTTTTGTCTACCAACTCATTCAACTGATTCATTTTGCTGTAACCAACTCATTCAACTCATTCATTTTGCTGTCACCAACTCATTCAACTCATTCAAGAAAATGAGTTGATTCTGCCAACTCAAAATGAGTTGATACAACCCTGATTTCAGTGAAATCGTTCGGTTTTGTGATTACCATCTCAAAATTCGTAGTTATTCTTGCTTTACACGTACCACGCTTTTCGCATACCCAATGTTTAAATTGATTAGTGGATTTGTTCAGTGTGTAAATAAATCCATGGATAGTAACTTTATCTTTAGATCTCGTGCTCTTGATCGTTTCTGCAATAATGGGGGTTGCCATCACAAAGTTGATTAATGTTATATATTATGATAATATGATATGATATGATACACTCACAGATTACATAATCCTTTTATAGCAACGTAGCAAACTTACAAGTGAAGGTGTAAATAAATAAGTATGGGTAGACACTTAGGGTCAACACAGGTGCTATGAGTATACACCAATATTTTGTTATCGAAGAGATTGTTTACTGTATCCCAAATAACTACCACGTAACTTTCGGCTACGAAATTTCTGGCAACGAATTTTCTGGCAACGAATTTTCCGGCGACGAAATTTCCGGCGACGAATTTTCCGGCGACGAAATTTCCGGGCGACGAAAATTCCGGCGACGAAAATTCCGTTTACCATATAAAATATTATTTTATTTAAATTTTTTAAAGTGTTCTCATTTCTTAGTCGATCTATGTACATAGTTAAAATAAACAAACAGATACAAAATGCACATAACGAACGATTTTAAAATATAAATTGATACTGTACAATAAGTACAAATATTGTAGTAATAATTATACGTACCGTATATTAACAAATTGAGATATTGGAATGGAATATATTCCACCTCAATATCACAATCAAACTCTTGTTATTCCATTATAAATTGGTTATTCATGTGGTTAACACGTAATTATATTGAGAATAGATATTGAGAAAACAGGTGAGAAAGAATAACAAGTGGTAGTAGAAATCTCATGGTAGTAAGAATCTCATAGCAATGTAACATCCATGGTCCTTGTATACAAAGTAGTAAGAATCTCATGGTAGTAAGAATCTCATACAACAGGACAAAATTTGAGAATGGAATGTTGTCACATTCCTAAGGCATTCTTGCATTGCCAAGGATAAATTATGGACAAGTGACCCCGTAAACGAGGGGGAATTTCATGTTGACTACGAATCTGGTGGTTAAAAGTTAATCAGAATAGATTTTAAAAGGTTAGCGTCCGGGTAATATCGGCGATTTGGCAGTCACCAATAAAAAAATCAAAGATGACATCGAAAATGTATCCGTTCGACGTGGGGCCGCGGAAAAAAGAAAAAAATCAGCAGGCTCTCGCAAATCCTTCAATACCAGTTCATAGTATGTATTAATTCTAGCCCTAATCAGACAATATTAAAATTTGAGATAAAACATTTATTATTCACATAGGATGCAAACAAAAGGAATATAGAATTTAACATATAATTTATAAAAAAAACTAAACAAAAGTTAGAATCCTAAAGACATAGTTTATTAGAGAAAGATAAAAGCAATAATAATAATAATAATAATAATAATAATATTAATAATAATCTTTAGGATAACTATGGTATAGTACAATTTATGAGGAATCACTAATAGGATTCATCCCAGTTAATTCATGTACTTCTCTTTCCTGTTGGATTGCAGTTTTTAACTCTTGTTTTTTCAGAAGTTTAGGATAGCATACAATTAATCCGAATAATACAACAAGACCACCTGCAGAAGTTAACACTGTGAAACTAGATGTGCCAACTGCAAGATAGAAGAGAATTACACTCGCAAATATAACGGTGAGAGGTTGAGAAGAAGGTATTATAGGAGTAGTAGTAGGTTTAGATGTAGTAAGCGGATTAACTTGTGACTGGAAAATTGAATTTGCATAGATAAATCGATAATTCACATCATTGAGTAGTGGACATTCAGTAATATTAGTGAATAACCCAAAAGCAAAATCACTAGTTAATGTAATATTATTAAGATAAGCTATAATAGAACCGGAATCCACTTTGGTAATATTTAGAGATGAAAAATTACCGTAACAAATAAATTGAGCATTTTGACCTGAAGGACATTGATCATTCCTTGTAACTATCACATTATACGTGTCAGTATTAGGGACTAGTTGTGCACCATAACTGCTAATTGAAGAGCATGACAGATTGAATAGAGAAGATTGACTCGTTGTAAAACTTTTAGTTAGCATACCAATCCTTATCTTGTAGTCTGTATTTTGATCTAAATTGCCAAACCCAGCTGTGAGATCAGATCCAGTAGGGAGGTAAGTTGTGTACTGTTGTATTACACTATCAGATGAATTTAAGAGAATAACAGTTCTTTCGTAATGCATACCTGATGGTAAGATACTATAAGTAGCTGCAACTGAATTAGTTGTAACTTTTTCTATGTTTATAGTACTGATTCTAAAGGTAATCGGTACATACAAACTTGTTGTACAGCCATAGTAAGCTGTAAGGGTGGGTTCTCCAGACGGGAATACATTAACAATACATAGCCTACCTTCTTCAATATAACCTGTATACGTTAAAGTATCAGAGGATTCGCTAGTAAAATTGAGAGTACATGGACTATCTATTTCCATACAATTACTGAGATTGCATTGGCATAATTCAGTGTTAAGAATAGTGAACTGGAGTATGAGTTGAGTGGTATCATTTGTGAGTTGACAGTTAGTAACCTGTGACCAGTCAGCGTTTGTGGAGATAGTTTCTAAGTCATTGAAAGGTAAACCGCATTGAGTAGTCGCTGTGTACTCTATAGTCAATGAAGTATTAGGTTTTATAGCATTTATTTCAACATTGCTGGGGTATAAAATATAATCCAGTCCATCAAGAGTGATTGTATATTTCACAATACCAAATTCCAGTGGAGATATCCCATCTTCCAACACAACTGTTACGCTTGTTGAAGTAGTGATGAAATTAATATTTAATAACTTCAAATTACCAGAAGCAGTGCATCGATTGAAAAGAGCAGGAATACAAGTAGAAGAGTTTACTACATCGCCCCCTGAGTTGTGAAGTGTAGTTGTAAGTACACAGACAGCCCATGGGAAGGGATAAGGTACTGTTGCGGTATACGTATCTGTCGCGATACAAAATTGAGTAGAATTACAGACTGCACAAACAGTTAACACTGCGTATGGGCTCATCGGGGCAGTAACATTGATAGAAGAGTTTGTACTGGCTGATGGACAGATAGGAATAAGTGATAGGGAAGTTACAACAACTTGTTCAAACTGTGTATATGCCACTAACACAAGGTCGGGAACAATTGCAAAAACATAATTGAGCTCAATAGTTGTTCTGTAACCAGTTAAACTTTCTAGGTCGGTAAATAGTATGGTAGCATATGTATTAGTATGTCTAACATAGTTAGAGTTGGCTGTAGCAACCGAATCACCTGATATTGTGGTTATAATTAGATTCGGATCAATATCTGGCAATTTAACTTGACACTGTAAAGAAATATTTAATGATTCTAGAGCATAAGATAATAGCGATAGTTGACAAGTATCATCTACTGTGAGCTCAGAATCAGTCGGAACATCACGCACTGAAATTAAATCATATTGTATACATGATACTGTAGAGTTCTGCCACACGCATTCAGGATCACGATAACACGATATAGCTGTCATATAGGTGTTGCATAATTGGAGAGATATTTTCATCAATTGATTGTTGGAAATCGCGAATAAATACTTAACATTATTTATTGACTGAATTTGAGGATTTAATATCTTTGTATTTGTGACCTGAAATTCAGCAACGACAGAAATACTATTATCAACTTTCATTTTAATTAAATACCCATCAAAGGTTGTAGCGTAGAAAAGTGTTATATTCTGTGAACCAACAGATGTTGTAACTGAGGTAACATCCATTATAATACCTTCAAAATGCTTGTCAAATGCGATACTAGCTTCATTGAAAACAACTCTCATATGTAGAATATTTACAATTATCGCATCAAAAAGGTCACCAGAAACGCGAGATAATGGATCAGCACAAGTCCACGACGTGTTTTCAGAAACTGCAATGGAATCATAGCCTTTATAGTATACACTATTAAATCCCGTTTCAATATTGAAATCCTGCTCTGTGTTAACTCGATCAGAGATGAATTTGCAGACGGCTGAAGAGTGAATTAGTTCCTCTGCAGTGTTTTGACTGGTAAAAAATCCATAAATATTGGTTGAATTCAGAATGAAAATTTCCTTCAATGCAATAGATACATAGCTGGAACCGATAGAATAGCGTAAACCGAGAGCTTGTCTACAATCAATTGTAATTTTATTAAAAGTACCTATGAAAGAGTTATACGGGGAATTCGGACTTGTTGCAAACTGTCCCAAGTCATTAGCGCAAATCCTTGCCAAACGACCATGGAAACTAGAAGTCAAATATTCATAGTCCAATCCTTGAACAGAGCTCTCTTCAACAATCTCAGTGAATGGAATATTAATATAGTCATAATCAACAGTGCTTGTAGAGGAATGTCGGAAAATCCTACCAACAGTGGGATCATTGAAAAAGAAATTATCCGTGGTAGAGGAACGATCGGTGTCGAAAGTAGAAATTATTTCAGGAATTCCACTAGTAGCAGTGGGATGAGAGGAAGAGCGAAAGTCAGTGAAATTGCGCAACCCAAGTGTAAACGCGCTCTTGTCTATGTAGTAATATTGTGTATATATTACATCGTTTTCTGTGTTTACAAATATTGAGTTTTGATTGTAGGTTAACTCGGAATTTTCTGATGTACCCTCTTGAATATTTCCAGATAGTGGAACAGTAAAGTTATTGATTAGTGTGAACCCAGAAATTGGAGAACCTTGAAATAACGAACAACCACCCACACCACCATTTGATCCACATGCTAAGAGGCTGTCGGCGAAGGGAAAAATATGATCGATTACATTGAAGGAACAGTAGTTTTTAGGTTTGAATTCACAGAAAAAGTATTCATCAAATTTAGGAACATTTACAGTTCGAATTGATGCGATATTTGATATATCAACAGTTTCAACTACCTCCTCACCACCGAGGTAAACATAATCATTGTCAATGACAAAAGAGTTAAGGTAGGGTACGGATAAGGAGTTGATAGAAGCAATACGCTGTGCAGTTAACGATAGAAATAACAGAGAAATTGCTATGAAAATCCCCCAAAGTGTGTAGAATAATTTAGCTATCATACCTAGCTAACTATTGGAGTATATAAATAATAATAATAATAAATCAACAATACACAGTCCAACAACATTTCAAATTACAAGCATGCTTCGATTTGCACAAGGCACCCGAAGGGTGCCTCGTATATCCCAATCAATTGCTGCTGAAAGATAACATTTGAAAATAAAACAACGTGTACTCATACCTATGAATAGACAAAATCATTCAGGGTTTCATCTAGGCGTATGCGACGCGCCTCCAGGCGCGTAATTTCAAAAGGAAACTTTTCTAGGCGCGCGAAACTCGAGATGCTCCCATAGACGTAATACAAATTGAGCATTTTAGGCGCGTGTGAGCGAGCTCAAACTATAATCTAGGCGCGCGGGAAATTTTGCCTGGATGAAAGCCTGATATCATTCATATTCGTAATCAGCATAATTGATAACCCCATATAATCGGTGGAAGCATTTTCATGTGATTTTCTAATTTAATTAAATATTTATATTTATTGTTTGGCATAGGATTAATGGAAATTAAAAATAAAAATAAAATCCCGTCCGCCATCCGCATTATCAGAAAAAATCTGGATGATAAACAATTTATTTTATTTTACCTGGCTCATAGACTACTAAATACACAGATGGGCAAGTACCCGACAACTGTATAAAAATAGAAGGCCATCAAATTCCCATGTTAGTGTTACCAATAAAATGGGTTTTCTACAAATGCTTTGTAATTTGTAATACGTATATCTATATTATTAAATCTCGATTGTTGTGTGTTTGTTTGTTTGTTTGTTTGTTTATTTGTCCGGATTGTATTAAAGTGATGTGGGAATAGAAACCGCATTTAAATGTGAGATATAAACTAACTTCCAAATGTTATAATGGGTAAACGGATGCTATAATAGGTAAACAATTATGCTGAACACGAATTTCGCATTTATAAATTTCTAATAAGAATATTTGTTGTTGTTTACACAAAAAGGTAAACAAATTAATGAAAATTCAAAATCGACCTAGATGTTAGCTCTCAACGGGTATTATAGGTAAACAAGTATTCTGAACACGAATTTCGCGTTTAAAAATTTCTAATATGAATATTTGTTGTTGTTGTTTACACAAAATAGGTAAACAAATTAATGAAAATTCAAAATCATAACGTTCCTCTCTACCATTTTCATGGTAGAAAGTGTGAGGAGTAAGGCCGCATAGCGGCCGTTAACTTGAGGTGTGTAGCACCGATCTGTCGCAAAGCGACCGAGACCGAAGGGCTCGTACGTATACAGTAGAGCCTCTGAACAACGGACACCTTGGGACCGGAACCGTTGTCCGTTATTTAGAGGTTGTCCGCTATTTAGAGGTTGCTTTTCTATTATACATATGCTAAATAAATAAATCCGTGCCACGAGGGTTGTCCGTTATTTAGAGGTTGTCCGCTATTTGGAGTGTCCGTTATGGGAGGCTCCACTGTATATATTTACATGACTTAACCATAAGAATTAACACAAAAGTAAGATATTTAAGAAATATTAAGCATATTTAATTGTATATACTTTGCAGAAAAAACTACTACAGTACAAATTATTGGTTAATTTTTTGAATGACTAGATTTGGTCCTTTCGTTTAAGATCACTTATTTCCTTCGATGATCCTTTCAGATATAAGTGTATAATAGTTGAATTTACCTGATTTCTACCAGACTGATAATGGTCATCACAATAAGAAGGTGTCATTTCAATATTCAAGAGTAGATGCATATTCAGATCGTAGTACATTTGTTAAGCTGACAAGGAAGCGACCCCATCTCGGTATTGAGAGAATCGCCTCTCGGGAGGATCAGTCTGAAACTTTCCAGTTAGCACAAATTTAAGCCCTTCGTTGATAAAATCACAAGTTAGATCGGAAATTGCATTGTTAGTAACAGTAAAGGCACTAAAGGTCTGATTGGATAAAGCGAGTTTACTTGAACATTTCCAAATTTCTAACCATTTGTTCATTGTCGTAGAAACGCACAAACATTTCGGTAGGTATGTGAGTTGATTGCATTGCCAAATGGATGAGGGTGGGAAAGTACTTTAGCGTTGACTACTAGCCACCAAAACTGTATGAGTTCAAGAAAAGCAGGAGTTGTAAGATCGATACCATCACCATGTAGATATTGGCGCATAGCTGTGGTTGTTTTGATATCAAAAATGGCTAAAGCGAGTCGTACTGATTGCTTATTATTTCCTGGATGGAGTGCGGCAGAGTGGACCATGGGTCAACATTGGTGACCCATGACCCATCTGATCCATCGCATTTGTAACCCATTGGCCCATCGAGTGACCCATTGACCCATCGTGTTACCCATTGACCTTTTAAATATCTATTTTTTAATATCTAAACATTATGTAACACAATGCGACTTACAATATATGTATGATACTTGTCAATCAATTAATTTTGGTAGACTTCTAATACCAAAGAAATACCCTGTGATGTTTCTGGGTTAATTTGGTTCGTACTATAACTGGACGAACATCGAGATTCCAAATGGGTCATGGGTCATGGGTCACAGAGCCGTGACCCATGACCCATCAATTTATGTGACCCATCTGACCCATGACCCATCGACCCATGGTCCACTCTGGAGTGCGGGATAAGTAAGCGCTGGTGCTTTGCGTAGATGTAAATCCAACTCCATATCTATGTTGTGAGATTTATGCAGACTGGACCAATTTACGAAACCAGCTGGAATACAGTGAATGGAATCCAAGAGACGTATTTCTAATAGGGTATTGGAAGAAAAGCTTGCTTAGTAAATTGTTACGGATATTCTTGAGCAGATGAACAGTGTCAAAAATCGCTAAATTACTCGCGAGGTAGCTGGATTTGACATACAATATTTTTTGTTTTGGCATAGGATAAAATTTCATTAGGTGTTTAAAAGAAGAGTTGTTCGTCTGATGATTATCGGAAATAACTGACGAGGAGAGAAATGGGATTCATTTCAAACTTCAAGGCAATTGAGAATGCCATCACTCACAATATTCGAAGTTAGTTTAACGATAGGTATGGCTTTTAATACATACGGAATCGACTTCGTAATAGAAACGACCATGAAACAGAGTATACTCTTGTACATCAACAATTCCTTGTCACACTCGATTATGTCCTTACCATTATATTGTACCTGCTGCTGAAGGTGCATTTCATCAAGGAGCAATACTACGTCATTCCCTATAAGGCCTTCTTCTCTAAGCTTGGACAGAGATTTTCCACTATCAAGTGATTTTGACTTGAGATCACCAATAATCGTTTACTGGGAAGAGTAATAGAGAGATTGAGAAACTTATAGGCTGCATGGGCGTAGCCATGGGGGGCCTGGCCCCCCAAAAATTATACCTGGGCCCCCGAAATTTTCCTACAATAACTTTGAATAAGGATAGATTGAGCTTTCGCTCACTTTATTGTAATGACTCATCTAAATAATGGCCCCCCCAAAAATTTTTGGTTGGCTACGCCCATGATGTGATGTATAACGTAATTGAAGTGCAAACCGAAATGTTTGAGGTGAGTACTTGGGCACTCCTTTTACACTAAAATAACTTAGCTTGAGTAACTTTTTATGAGATCAGTTGATAACTTAGCACTACTAACTGAGTTTCTGATATAGTTTCGCAAGTTATCAAGCATATCAAGAGATGTGACCTTAGAACCCTGAGAACTGGAGATATAGTCCGGAAGTGGAATAGGAGAACCCTGGTAACTAAGTTGAAATTGAATGGATCCTGACTTTCGTTATATAAGGCCTTACCACTACTCCGAACCATGGATTACTTAAAGGCCACTGATTATTATTAGCTGACATATCTTTATCTCAATAGCTAGTAATGACAGACCTGAGAAATGCATTATAATTATATAGGAAGTTAGGAACATGATTTTTTTGAGAGAGTGTGAGAGAGTAATCCGTCGCGAAGCGACCGAGACCGAAGGGCTCGTATATAAAAAGAGGAATTGTTGTGTGTTTGTTTGTTTGTTTGTTCGTTTGTCCAGAATTAATTGGAAAGACTACGAGTCCCAGAAAGCTGAAAATTTGTATACAGGGGTAATTTTATACTGCGACAACGATCTATTGGTTTTTGAAGAGAAATATTCACATTTGAAGGTGACAAAATATGTTAGCCAATTAAATTCGAGGGTTTATTAGTATGGATTAGCAGATTTCATCAATTAGTATAAATAGATTGTGCATAATAGAAAGATTTTCTGAGGCTCCAATTTGATTGATTGAAAATAAATTCATTTAACCAATCAATCATTTGTCTATTCTATTGCCTGTTTTTCTTTTAGTATTATTTTGATTCGAGCTTTTTTATCGTGCAACTGAATTTATTGAGCTATTAAAACTCATTATCAATGTGATTGCTTTTTGGGAGGGAAAGGCCGCGAAGCGGCCGTTAATTGTATCGCATAGTGCCTAACACGAACGAAAAAAAGTCGCGAAGCGACTTTTGTGAGAGAGTGATCCGTCGCAAAGCGACCGAGACCGAAGAGCTCGTTACCTTAAAAAAGAATAAATTCTCCAACAACGGAAAACCTATGGAACGTGGAAAATTGTTTCTTAATGATCAGGTATCCAAAATATGGCTGTTGATATATGCAACGAGCCTATGAACATCAATCATACATGTATAATGAATGAAAATAATTTTGAGGAACCTGGCCTACGTGTAAATAAGTGTGGAAGGCTTGTTATAGAGTCATCTTTACCGAGAGCTAAAGGCTAATATTATAGCATTGTATTTGTATTACTGTAACTCCATAGGCGATTAAGAAAAAACTATAAAATATTCAATGCTCACATGTATCAATGAAACTCAGTACTATTATACATAAAGTACCTAAATCCAAACAACATCTATTAATGTATATACAAAATAAAATCACAAGCAGATAAGTAAAAGTACCATTGAATAAGTCTGTATTTATATGTTGATTTAGCAAAAATATCCACACTATCCAATCAATACGCTAACGAGGGAAAGGCATATTATATTGTAATATTAAAACACCAAACGTGTTGCTATGAAAAATCGAACGAAAAGAATCGAATTTCAATGATCTTCTTTGGAGATCTTTTCCAAAGATTTATCCTCATCTGGTATAATATTTTGGGTTAAAGTACAGTCAATTTGAATTGTGTTTGTGGGAACATTAACACTAATATTATTTGAATTTTCATTAGCAATCTGGGCTTTCTTTTTTTCTTTTTTAAAGTCGTCGATCGAAGCATATTCAGGCATATTATCCTTTTGATGTGAAACTTTTACATAACCTTTTTGTTCGCGTAATTTTGACAAATCTTGCGATACTTTGGGACTAATTTTGGGTTCATTTTCATCAAATTGTAGAGTTTCATATCCCAAATTATCATCATAAACACTGTCCTCATTATTGATTTTAGATTTTGGCCCAAAATCAGTAGTTTTTTCAAGAAACACTGCATTCATTTCTTCAGGATCTTCATAGGTAGGAGTGAATGATTCTATAACAGATTTGGGCTCTTCATATGGATTAGCTTCTAATTGTGTTTCATTTAGAGATGAATAAGTGTGGTCACCTATGTCTCCTATAAAAATGGGTTCTCGAAAACCCAAACTATTCGACTCATTTGCCACAGTCTGTTCAACATTGCCTGATTCTGTATTCGGTATGGGGCTGGCTATGTGCACCTTTTTAGCTTTCCTTTCTCTCACCTCGGCGGCTGAAGCATAAGACTGTGTCTCGTCATCTGACTCGTTTGGTGGTTCTGGTGGCGGCAGACCAAGCACATGGGAGAGATTTTCAGCGACAATATCTTCTTCTTTACGGAAATCAGAAAAAATTGATTTTAGTGACGGGAAGAGTGAGGAAGGTTGGATATTTTCGCTCTCAATTTGCATCTGAGAATTGAGTGGTTCCTCTATGAATGGTTTCTCCATTAAGAGCTTTTCTTGTTCTTTAGACTTTCGATGTTCCTCTTTCCGTTTCTTTATCACTTCAGGCCTCACGTACTGATGCGGTACTAATGGTTTAGGTTCGGTGGGCAGTTTCGGTAAGGCTCGTGGAGGAGATTCCGAGTCTGATAGCGGACTTGGACTCTGGAGTCCCTCTTCAATCGATGGTGTTTTAAGAGATTTCTGTTCAGCTCTAATCTTCACCTCTTCAATACTTGAATATGGCTGGTCTATCTCCATAGGAGATGTATTACCGTCACCTGAATGTGTGTAATCTACTGCTATGAGGTCCGGAGTTGTAATAGTTGGTTTTGAAATTCTATTTTTAGTCGGATCGAAGGTGAGCTCGGAATAGGGATCCTCTGAACTAGAGGCACTGCTCCGGGAATTTCTTTGATTCGGGGAGGTCTCTATACAAGTGTATTGCTCGTCGTTATCATCCTGATCTGAGCAGTGGGTGGGGGGGAGTGGGGGCAACGCCCCACGTGCTATTTTTGAATTGAAATCAGCAGAGAGTTCTAAAGGGCTAGTTGCATTCGTGCTCAATGTTAGTTCTGTAGAGGTGGGTTTTTTGGAGGGACGCATTTTATTGAAAGGAGCGAACGATTTTGCTTTTTTTTTAGCATTATCCGTGGTATCGGTAGGTTCAGGGGTGAGTGTGTTGTTGTCTAAGATTTCATGGAAAGAATTCCTGTTTTTCTTAAAAAACTTCTTTTCTTGTGCTGATGGAGGTTTGTTTAACTCTTTCGAGGTTTTGAGATGCTCGGGGAGGCGTGGAGCAGGGAGGGATGGGGGGCCTTCAAACCTTTTCATTTTTTCCTGGTCTACTGAAGCATATGCATTATCAGGATCATCTTCATCATCTGTTTTAGATGGGGGTGACGAGTTCTTATCAATGTGCAGCTGATTAAATTCATCCTGAATACATTCATACACTTCTTCACTTGAAGAGTTTGCATCGGGTTTCTTTATTGTCGGACGTTTGTTGGCTGGAAGCGATGAGAGACGTATATTGCGAGCTGGTAACTCGGGTGGATCTTGGATGGCAATTGTTTCGGCATGTATCTTTTTGGAAGGGCTCCCAACGGACATAGATTGTTTTAACGGGGATTTGTTTGGGGAATTAGGCAACAAAAGGTGAGTAGATGAATTTTGTGGAATTGCTCCAAATGGGTCGGCGTGTTTCACCTAATGATAAATATAAATTAGTAAATACAGTATTGTCTAAATTTAGAATAGCCCCTAAGGGTTCACTGACATAGCATACACTGATATAATTTTAGGTAACAGGAGTAAATTATTAGATAAACTCCAGATAAGGGTAGTTAATAGTGTATACTGTATATCTATATTATTAAATCTCGATTGTTGTTTGTGTGTGTGTGTGTGTTTGTTTGTCCGGATTGTATTAAAGTGATTGGGGGAATAGAAATCGCAATTAATATTGGGATATAAACTAACTTTCAAATATTATAATAGGTAAACAAATGTGATAACAGGTAAACAAGTATGCTGAACACGAATTTCGCGTTTATAAATTTCTCATATGAATATTTGTTGTTGTTGTGTATACAAAATAGGTAAACAAATTAATGAAAATTCAAAATCAACCTAGAAGTTTGCTTGCAAAGGGTATTATAGGTAAACAAGTATGCTGAACACGAATTTCGCGTTTGTAAATTTCTCATATTAATATTTGTTGTTGTTGTTTACACAAAATAGGTAAACAAATTAATGAAAATTCAAAATCAACCTATAAGTTAGCTTTCAACGGGTATTATAGGTAAACAAGTATGCTGAAGACGAATTTCGCGTTAAAAAATTTCTAATATGAATATTTGTTGTTGTTGTTTACACAAAATAGGTAAACAAATTAATGAAAATTCAAAATCAACCTAGAAGTTTGCTTGCAAAGGGTATTATAGGTAAACAAGTATGCTGAACACGAATTTCGCGTTTATAAATTTCTCATATGAATATTTGTTGTTGTTGTTTACACAAAATAAGTAAACAAATTAATGAAAATTCAAAATCAACCTAGAAGTTAGCTTTCAACGGGTATTATAGGTAAACAAGTATGCTGAACACGATCTTCGCATTTATAAGATTCTAATATGAGTGTTTGTTGTTGTTGTTGTTTACACAAATAGGTAAACAAATTAATGAAATCCAAAATAAAAACGTCCCTTTCTACCATTTCCTTGGTAGAAAGTGTGAGGAGTAAGGCCGCACAGCGGCCGTTAACTTGAGGTGCGTAGCACCAATCTGTCGCAAAGCGACCGAGACCGAAGGGCTCGTATATGTATATGTTACACCCAAATCGTGAAATTGCCTATTTAATGTATTGGGCAAACAAATTGCTCAATGCGTGTAATAGGCAATTGTATTGTCCATTTCATGGAATAGACATTAGGTCGCTCATTTCATGAAATGGTCATTCAAGTATGTTACACGCAAATCGTGAAATTGTCTATTTCATGTATTGGGCAAACAAATTGCTCGATGCGTGTAATGGGTAATTGTATTGTCCATTTCATGGATTAGACATTAGGTCGCTCATTTCATGAAATGGTCATTCAAGTATTGCACACTTCATGAAATCTCTACCAAGTATTTCTCTACCAAGTATTTCAAATATAATTTCTCTACCAAGTACCAAGTATTACTACCAAGTATTTCCAAGTATTCTACCAGTTCTAACAAGTATTTCCAAGTATTCTACCAAGTATTTCAAATATAATTTCTCCAAGTATTTCTCTACCAAGTATTCTCTTCCAAGTATTTCTCTAGCAAGTATTTCAAATATAATCAATTTTCAACACCACTAATTAAATATAGAAATTACTTATATAGAGCTGAGCTTTGTAGAGTTCAGTTTTTCACTATGTGTATTCATGCACTGAGAAAGGTCAGTTTTTTTCCAGAGTTTGAAATTGACCTTTAGAAAGTAAGCCTGGACTTTTAGTATGGGAAAAAATCTGAACTCTACAAAGCTCAGCTCTATATAAGGATTCCCTTAAATATAACAATGTTGTCCTAATAACACGTTACTTCAATATAATCAATTTTCAACACAATCTATAATAATGCTTATAATTACATACAAGGCATATAAAAGTATTCTTCATTTATAAATGATTTCAATCCGGAAATATCAATGCTTTCGTTTTTCATTTTGGTGGATTAATATTAGATATGGAGGGTATAGTGGCAGAAAATCAAACTATATGGGATAAGAATTATGAAAAATATGTTATCGATGTATTAAGAAGAGGAAAAACAGGCAGATCTCTTCCAAGAGAAGATTACAATATTTTGAATGTTTATTCCTTAGTAAGTATTGGATCTGTTACTAAGGTTACTAAACGGAATGGAAAATATATGGCAACAAAAGAGGAAGTTATTAATGTAATCTTTTCTATGCATATCGCAACAGGTCATGGAGGTGAAAAGAAAACTCACAAAAAGATACAAGATAAATTTGCCAATATCCCACGTTACCTTGTCCAGGAATATATAAAACGTTGCAAAAGATGTGCAGAGAAGAGATCAAGACGAGAGACTGCTTCTGGAGTAGTTATACATCCTCTAACAGTGAAAGACTTAAATGAACGTGGTCAGGTGGATCTTGTTGATATGCAAACTAACAAAGATGGTAATTACCGTTTTATATTGCACTACATAGAATATCTAACAAAATTCCATGTTATTCGTCCTCTACAAAGAAAAACAGCTACAGAAGTTGCAAATCAATTGCTTTTGATATTCCTAGACTTTGGTGCACCACATATCCTACAATCAGATAATGGTCGTTAATTTACGGGACAAGTGATTCACGAACTTTCAACTCTTTGGCCAGAACTTATTCTTGTGAATGGACGTCCCCGTCATCCCCAAAGTCAAGGATCAGTCGAGCGGAGCAATGGTGATATGAAGAATCAATTGATGGCTTGGATGCGAGATAATAATACATCCAAATGGAGCTATGGGATCCGTTTTGTGCAATGGTCTATGAACACTTCATTTCATGAAACAATCGGAATGGAACCGTATAAAGCACTGACTGGTAACAAACCACGGTGTGGATTGAAAAGTATTCTGCCAACAGATTTTCTTGATAAAATAGGTACAGGTATATTGGAAGAAGATCTTGAACTTCAAATCTGTGAAGTTGAAAACGGGGATATTAATTCTAATAATCCAGAAACAATAGTTTCGCCTGGTGATGGTAATCTTGATGATGAAAGTACTCATTCACTTCCAATGGCCCCAACTTCACTGGACGATGAAACTGCTCACCTACTTCCAATGGCCCCAACTTCAATGGACGATGAAACTGCTCACCTACTTCCAATGGCCCCAACTTCAATGGACGATGAAACTGCTCATCTACTTCCAATGGCCCCAACTTCAATGGACGATGAAACTGCTCATCTACTTCCAATGGACCCAACTTCAATGGACGATGAAACTGCTCATCTACTTCCAGGGAACACGACTGCACTAGACCATAACAGTGCTGAAGCAATTTTTGGTGATATAATACAGGAAAAAGATCCAGAATTACATCATACAACTGTTTCAAATTCTCAACACTCGGGCCTTAGTGGTAATGAAAGCCATCCGGCAAAACGTGCACGAATAGAAGCTTGCAAAGGTATTGAAAAACAAGCGAAAAAAATGATTGCACGCAGTACTTGCACCCTCCGTCCACTTCGTATCGGTGATAGTGTTGCTGTGCCTGTATCCCAGTTTGATCGGAGCAAAGGTGATCCACCAAATATTATTGGGCTTGTTTTGGAATTTGATCAAAGAGGTTATCGAATAGGAACCAGAAGTGCAAAAATAAGAGGCCGACTAGCAAGAAATCAAATTGAGTTTATTAAATTTACAGGAATGAAGTTAGAAGATATACCAGATGGAGAATTATCGATTCGCGAAATTGTTCGAGCACAGAGTATATGTGGTGGTCAGGGATTTCGTAGATGTCATTGCAAGAGCAATTGTTTAACAAAACGTTGTTCATGTTTGAAGGCCGGGCTAAAATGCAACAGCGCTTGTCATGGGAAAGGATCATGTGACAATATAGATTAGTCCGAGTTGAAAACAGCTAGACAACATTGTTGTGTTATTTAAATAATATCATGTGCTACCCAATTTTAATGTCTATTTAATGAGGGGGTTGGGGGGGGGGGGAATTTTCTAGAAATCGTTAGATAAACAGCATTGCACATTTCATGAAGTGTGCAATACTTGAATGACCATTTCATGAAATGAGCGACCCAATGTCTATTCCATGAAATGGAAAATACAATTGCCTATTACACGCATTGAGCAATTTGGTGGCCCAATACATGAAATAGGCAATTTCACGATTTGCGTGCAACTTATATAAAAAGCATTACACATTTCGTGAAGTGTGTAATGCTTGAATGACCATTTCATGTATTGGGCAAACAAATTGCTCAATACATGAAATGGACAATACAATTGCCCATTACCCGCATTGAGCAATTTGTTTGCCCAATACATGAAATAGGCAATTTCACGATTTGCGTGTAACATATATATATACAGTGGAACTCGGCTTAGTACGTACTCGGCTTAAGACGTACTCTCGGATATTACGTACTGTTCTCTAATAACCGATTTTCCGTCCTATCTGATCAATTATAAATGATTCGGTTAAAACGTACTCGGATAAGACGTACCTCGGATAAGACGTACCAATTTCTATTCCCAAGTTACTAAAATGTCTTTTTCTCTATTTTTAGCCAAAACAGTTTAAAAAGAAGAAGAAGAAGAAGAAGAAGAAGAGAATAGTGTAAATAGTAATACTGTAATTAACATTTAGATAATTATAAGATTAACATAATAATAATTAAATCAGTATAGTGTAATTTGCATAATCTTAAGTTTTAGATTAGAGGGAATAGTAATAGAGCATAATAAGGCTTCAACAGGTACATAATTTGTTTACATATATTACTAACCAACTTTCTGTCTCTATTCAGCCAAAATCTCCTAAAGAACTAACCTACTGCGTATCGAGTCAACGATTACACAATCAACAGCACACTCTAGGGAGTTCCTATCTACTAACAGAAGCACAATAAGCAACAATTTCCATATCCACAGGTGCCACTCGAAGGGGGAAGGGGCCTGGTAATACGAGTGGATCGCAGTAGACTCTTAGTAGTTTTGCTTTGTAAACCCTCCAGGGGATTGGAAGTAC
The DNA here is from genome assembly GCA_028753945.1 of Hexactinellida sp. DTS-2022. Lineage (NCBI taxonomy): Eukaryota > Metazoa > Porifera > Hexactinellida > Hexactinellida sp. DTS-2022. The sequence goes on from JAPNXP010000003.1 coordinate 2,721,151, forward strand.
AATTGTGTAAACAATTATACATAGTTTTGATTCAAGTGGTATCCATGTTCTATTATATAATGTTTCAAATTATATCATATATATATACCATTAATAGCAATTGAATCTCCAGTGCCTTACAAACTATAAATCTCGGGATAAATATCGTCGTAAGCTAAGCACCATTTGGTTGAGCAAACTCAATCATTTCCGAAGGTCATACAGGTAGAATTCAACCCGTATATTTACTAACTTTATTAATAAGGTATTAATAGATCCTTAGTTAATGTATATTATAGTTGCTATTTGAGAAATGGAGCTACCATGACAGTCTCGCTTCTAAATTCCAAAGCTAACAGATCAAATTTATGATTAGAAATATTATTAGTTGCAGAAATTATTATCTATTCTAAAATAGCAAAAATACCAAAGTTACCCGCTAATTAATCTTAAGAATATTGTCAAATTTATACATATAAATTAACTCATTATTAATTCCAGAAATTCTCCATCCTAAAATCGTAACATACCAAAGTTACCCGCTAATTAATCTTAAGAAATATTGTCAAATTTATATAAATTAACTCATTATTAATTCCAGAAATTCTCCATCCTAAAATCGTAACATACCAAAGCTAATTAATCTTAAGAAATATTGTCAAATTTATATAAATTAACTCATTATTAATTCCAGAAATTCTCCATCCTAAAACGTAACATACCAAAGTTAACAGAACTAATCAATATTAAGAAATAATGTCTAAAGTATTAATGAATTAATAACTAACTAATTACTGTACCATAAAAGTTCTAGAACATTCCCTATTTAAAATACTAAAGTTACAGTACAAATTTATCTTATTAAATTTATTATTTAAAACTCCAACGTGACTTGGGAATAGATTTGACCCAACTTTCACTTTACTTATCACTTTCTTAAGTTGAAGTAACTAATCATTGGTGCCAGAATAGTGTCAATTAAAAAAGACCAAACCAATAAAAAAATATAATTATTACTTAGTAGGTTTAGTGAGGAGTAAGGCCGCATAGCGGCCGTTAACTTGAGGTACGTAGCACCGATCTGTCGCAACGCGACCGAGACCGAAGGGCTCGTATATGCATGGGCGGCGCGGCCGCACCCCGAACGGGTGATTCACCCGCGGGGGCCCTCAACCGATTACAAAGGGGGGGCCCCCTTGTTCAGGCCCCCAGGGGCCCTGGATAAAGGGGACTAGTAGGTCGATCACCCGGGGGCCCCCAAAAGCCGCGCCGCCTCTGCGTATATGTATATATATACAGTGGAACTCGGCTTAGTACGTACTCGGCTTAAGAAGTACTCTCGGATATTACGTACTGTTCTCTAATAACCAATTTTTCGTCCTATCTGATCAATTATAAATGATTCGGTTAAAACGTACTCGGATAAGACGTACCTCGGATAAGACGTACCAATTTCTATTCCCAAGTTACTAAAATGTATGTATTTTAATTCAGATAGTACGTACTCTAGAGAAATATCAGCAGAACAGCAGAAATTGAGTAGGTGACAACTAAATACTTTAATAATATCGTTAAGTATGTTATGTAATTGTATACCATACATCGTATTCATATCATTGAACAAGTCAGCATTTCAACTTGTGAATTATTCATACGGATAAGACGTACCACGGTTAGTATGTACTTTTTCTTGTCTCCCAGGGTGGTACGTCTTATCCGAGTTCTACAGTATATATATACAGGTAAACCTCCCAAAGCGGCACCCATCGGGAGAATGGTTTTGTGCCGCTTCTCGGAGGTTGCCGCTACTCGGAGGTGCTCGTACAGGTAAACCTCCCAAAGCGGCACCCATCGGGAGAATGATTTTGTGCCGCTTCACGGAGGTTGCCGCTACTCGGAGGTGCCGCTTTGGGAGGTTTACCTGTATATATTATATATATAGTTCAACTCCGATTATCCAAACTCGTTGGGACCAGTCAAAAAAGTGTGGATAATCTAAGTTCATATGATTTAAAGCAGAACTAAATTATGCAAAAACATTGGGACATTGAGCTGCACTGAATATGGCAGGTAATAAGCGACTAATGTTTGTGTCACACCAGAGTGCTAAAAAGCAATAATATCCTGGTGATATTATATTATTATCTGAAACAAGGGTGGGGTTGGCTAACCGATCTGAGGCAACGGTTATAATTCGATTACTCGCCACGGTTAACCGGTTAACCGGTTAACCGCCCATCCTACTCAATACAATAAATCCTTTATACAAATTTGATTATACTACAGAATAAGACTCAGGTGTATAAAGTATAACTGCATAAGTATATTAACCTATACATTTCGTGCTTTAGGCAAATTTAAATCAATGTTGTCCAATAACATTTATTAAGTGGTGATGAGAAATGGATTTAGGACTACATACTCTGATAAAATTCAAAAGTTTTTAATACTTTATACATTAATTTCCCAATTAACTCTACTGTTGTTCAACAGACGGCTAACTGGTTAATAAAATCTCTAACCGTTAACCCGATGTCAGTAACGGTTAACCGGTTAACCGGTTAACCGAAACAGCCTTGTCTGAAAAATAAGATAATATAATTGTACTATTTAAATTAATTAATTAATTAATTAACACGGGGATGCGGTGGGGCCCAAAGTATAAATAGAAAAAACCCACTTTCAATTTAAATTGAAATTTAATTAACTTTAACTTCAACTTTCACTTGCCAACCAAGCGGTGTTAATTAATTAATTAAGAACGAAAATAATTAACAAATCGCATTGCTAGACTATGGATAAGCATGATGATTGTATTCGTTAAAAACATATTCCTGGGCCGATAATATAGTAGGTATGTTAAGTAGCAATTCTTTCTCTTACAAATAATCAAATTCCCTTCAAGAGGCAACCTCTGCTATAATCAGTGATATCAATTACTAATTTATTAAAGCCAAGTTTTTCTTTAAAAGCCCAAGATATGCAACCCCGTAATTACAGCCCTATATCTTGACACATATTCTGAATCAGAATACAAGTAGACCATCGCGATTAGCGGCGTTCTGATTCTAAATTTTCTGTTCAGATTAGTTAAGTAATACATTTTTTATAGGCATCCTAAAATGAGACCTCGATAATCCGTTATCCAAGCATTTAATCCAAACAAAAACATCTATAATAAAAATACTTGTCTCAAGTTGTCTGAGAGACTTATTAATCATATGTACTTCCATAATAATTAGTAATATAGCTACATTTAAGAAAGGTTTCCACTTTTATTCGAAAAATTTTTTGGGTCTCCCGTTCGGATAATCGGATTAGCGAGGGTATATACTATGTATCCAGTAATTACTTAGGAATAACAAAAATTTTGAGATGCGCCATAAGAAACTATGCCAACCTATGAATTTGTTCAGAATATCGAAATTCAAAAATTACATATTAAATCTATATTATTAAAACTCGATCGTTGTGTGTTTGTCGTCAGGATTGTATTAAAGTGATTAGAAACCACATTTATAATTGAGATAGAGACTTCCAAATGTTATTATAGGTAAACAGGTATTTTGATTTCGAATTTCGAATATCAAAATTTCTAAAATGAACATTTATCATTGTTGTTTACAAAAAATAGTTAAACAAATTATTTAAAATTCAAAATGAACCAACAGACTAACTTCAAATGTTGTATAAGCTAATACGCAGTGGCGTCGAACTTATTCATTTTTCGGAAAATCATGCCGGGGCGAGTTATGAAATTTTTTAAATTTCACCTAGTATAAAACATGTTTCCCGAAAAGTTGTTTTACCTATTGTGAAACTTTTTTCCGAAAAGTCGGTTTATATTGATGAAAAATTTACCGCTAAATCGCTATCTATTAAACTTTCTGACAAAACACATACATTACATTCTTTAACTTTAACGGTTCGAATTATGTTCGGCCGTACCTAATTAGCAAAGTTCTAGACGAACTAAAGAGGTTCATCCGAATCAAATAAGTTTGTGCTGAACTAGGGAAAAAAAACTTTCCCGCGGGTGAATTTCGACTGTCACCGATTTATGTTAATTTATTACCTTTCGAGCAGAGATGATAAGGATCGATTTAGAATTTTTAGTTGAGCCGAACCAAATTTGTTTCCACTCGAATTAAATTACTCTAAATATGTTCACTCGAACCAAATAGGTTCGTGTTGAACCAAACGTATGAATACTTTTCCAGCGATTTTCGCAGTGGGTCCAAACATGCAGGAAATTTGCTCAAACGAGTTCAGAAATAATAAAAAATTGCAATCGATGATAGATACATCCAATTTATCACGAAACACCACCAAAAATCACCGAATTTCGGCAGATTTATGCCGGGGCGAAACACTGGCCGCCCCGGCATGATTTTTTCATGCCGGGGTACGCCCCGTCCGCCCCGGCATGGTTGACGCCTATGGTAATACGTATTATACTTATACCTTACTTATAATATCGCGCTAATGGAATTTGATTTGAACAACTTTAAGTTTAATCGTTATTCTTTTATTGTTAATCGACTCGTGTATAGAACAAATTTGATTATTTGTTATCATCTTGTATTTACAACTGAATTTACTTTGAAACATCCCTGGTTGATCATAGATTTAGCGTATAATACATACTGGGTGGATACGCAATACGCGTATTAATCAACATAGTAACTACAGTAGAACATCGTTAGTACGAATACCAGGGGATCGTCAAAATCCGTTCGCCTTATCAGGAATTCGTATTAAACTGGGGCACACTTACATTAATGAGGTGGGGCACACTTAAATTCAGGTGGGGTACAGGCCCCACCTGGCCCCACCCTCGCGCCGCCTCTGCCAGCTAGTATATTTACAATACACTCTTTTAGACGAACACGACTTTAGTCCCCTTCAAAGCCTTTTTAATACGAATCACACCAGTTAATTAATAGCCTGTGCCCCACCAGTGGCGGCTGGCTAGCGACGCCACTGCTAGTAGCTGGTATCACATTAAGCGTGGACTTTGAACATTTTATCATACAGGCAATCGATATTATTGAATTTCTAAAATTACTTAGCTATAATTTTGAAATTGGAAATCCTAGCTGTTCTCATAAAGGAATGAGAACGAATTTGGGGAAATATGGTATATATTGCTAGATTACATAAAAATAAGTCCTGTAACTCACCTCATCATAATCAGAGACAGGAGAATTATCTCTTGATACACTGTTAATTTTATTATTTCCCGCGTCTCCCTTCTCCAGTGTGGAATTTGTATTCTCCACCACAGTTGCGCTGTCTAGAGACTTGATACTCTTGTCTCTCGGAGTAGTGAGCAGAGATAGCGAATTAGATTTCTGTACATGAGGCATGATAATATTTTCTGTTGAGACAGACTGAGCATTTTCAAACGATGATTGGCGCGTATGAGACTGTAATAGATTCATCATAGATGCATTTTTATTGTCTGAAGGCATTGACTGAGCCTCCAACTCATTCAATGTACTCTCATCAATTATAATATTAGCTGTATGCTTAGTTGAATTAGAGAAATCTGATATTTCATCATTGCTGGGTTCGAGGGTTATTTTGTTTATAGTTGCAGTAGACCTGTTGAAGAGACTGACTGAGGGATTAGTGTTGTGACGCATGCATTTGATTAGTATTAGCGTTACAAGTATCAGGGAGATGAAGAGAGAATAGAGAAATAGGGAAATACTTTCTGGATTGATCTCATAGGGTAGATGTGCCATACTAGTAGTGTCAAATATAAAATATCTATACGCACTATTAAAACACAAAGCCAGTGCCGGATTTAGGGGGGAGCACAAGGGGCACGTGACCCCCCCCCCTTGAAAAATATTGCCAATGAAATATGTGCATAATTAGGGCCCCCTTACTGTCTCTCGCTCCGGTGCCCCCGTAAACTAAAAAATCCAAAATTGCAGCCTGTGCCGACGCATGTTCCTTTGGTGGCACTATATTTTGGTGGTTGTCTATTAATAGTGCCTCCAATGCAACATGCTGTCGCACAGCTGCAATTTTGGATTTTTTTTCGCCATGTCTTGAACGTCACCAGTGGCAGATCCAGACATGTTGAAAAGGGGGGGCTCAAGAAATAATGCGAGCGTAGTGAGCAACTTATAAGGGGGTATGGGGGGTAACCCCCCAGATTTTCTTTGGGTTATATACACTCAGAAGTCATTTTAAACGCTAATTTCTTTATAATGAGCCATAATTCAAACTTGAGGCTGAAGTTTCTTAATTATTTTGTCATTTTCAGCTAAATTTCAGTCAATTTCATTTTTGAAGGGTGGGCCCAGGCCCCCTGGATCCGCCCCTGGTCACATGGTGTTTACTAGGGCTGAAACGAATATTCGAAATGTAACGAACGAACCTTTTTCTAAACGAACGAATATTCGAATATTCGTTCGTTTGCATGACTAAGCATTAAATCAATTTCTAGAGACAAAATACATTGGAAAATAGGTTTTTCATAATGTTACAATGGTATAATAATAGTTACAAAGTGTATTATGCACAAGTTAACTAATAATCAGCTAGTTAGGTAGGAATTTATATTTACGATATCTCCAAGCTATACAAAAGTCTTGTTGTTGTCCAAAATTAGTCAACGAATATCTGTTTCTATCTAATATTCGTCCAAACGAATATTCGTTTCGTAACGAACGAATATTCGTTCAATCATTTCGAACGAATATTCGGTATATTCGTTTCAGCCCTAGTGTTTACACCCATTTGTCAATTTGTTACGGGACAAAGGAACGTTTGATAAATTTCATGCTTCTTTCTATCTTAAACCATCTTGAGTTTAAGTTTATATTTTCATTATACATGCGTTTTAGACCCCCCTATCACTCTAATACAATTTCGGGCTCCAAACACGCACACAGACGAATAGTCATTTAATAGATATACCAATTCATTAATCCATTGTTTGTATATCAGTCATCGTTTTAAAATTGAAATCAGCATACTCGCTTACTTTGAATTACATATGGGATTAAGTTTATATTTCCATTATTAATGCGTTATAAACCCCCCCTTATACTCTAATACATTTCGGGCACCAAGCACACACATAGACAAATATTTATACAAATAGATATTCCATCTCATTAATCCATTGTTTGAATATCAGAAATCGTTCTGAAATTGAATAACTGTTGAGTGAAATTGAATTTTCATATAGGATAAAACTTCAATACAACTAAGAAATCAATTTATATAGTAGCAGCTATCGAATCAAATTGAATTATTCATATAAATAGAATACTTTATTGTAACTATGATATCAGAAATTGATTTGTATAGTAATAGCTATTGAATGTAAATTAGTTATTCATATATACAAGAATTTTTTATTGTAATTATGATATCAACAATAACTTGAATCGAAATAACACTGAATCTAATTGAATTATTCATAAATAGTAGTTATTTCATCGAAACCACGAAATAATTGCATAATTGAATATTAATTAAATTTCTATTTTAGAAAGTTAAGGGTGAATTGTGGCAACTTTGAGCCTAATTCTCAGGAAAATGAGGGCGGATTAAAAAAATCGTGAAGAGCTATCAGTTGCAAAATACTTTTCTGATACTAATGATTCGAAATTTTTTCTTGTTATTGCTTTTATTTTCTTATGGGACAAAAAAAGCTAAAAGTCCCGTTAAAAATTTTCCCAAGTCGAAATTGAAAAATCAGGCCACGAAGTGCACATTAATCAACAACCAGATACCTATCCTGAAAATCTCAGAGCTCTAGCACTTATGGTTTAGCCTGGGGAGGCGACACGGAGAAAAAAACAAACCAAAGCACTAAGACCAATACTGGGCCACTATACTATAGTATAGTCGGCACAGTAAAAAGTCCCGTTAATTAAACCATCTTGAATTTGATGCCATTCATTGATTATGTATAGATAATAAATTATTAATTATTTTAGCAATGTTATCCACGGTGAATTGAATTAAGTCAACAAATTCCATATTTTATTTTATTTGCTCTGCCATAAATGGAGTTGAAATTTCTTTGTTTACTCACACTTCAATTTCTGTAAAAGTGTTAAATCTAATTCCATTGTTTCACTTGTAATAATTATATTGATTTAGCTTGTTACATCCTACTCTATTGATTCAACTTGCGATAATTAAATTGATTCAACTTATAAATTCCAGCTGGCTTCTATTTAATTGTAGCATTACTATACAATGGATAAAATAAAATAATATAATATAAGGAATTTGTTGACTTAACTATACATAATGAATGAATGGTATTAAACTCAAGATGGTATATGATAGAAAGAAACTTCAAATTTATCTACCGTTCCTTGTGACTCGGACCAATTAACAAATGGTTCTTGACACCTTGAGGCGTTGATGACTTGGCGGAAAAAAAAATCCAAAATTGCAGCCTGTGCCGACAGCATGTTCCTTTGGAGGCACTATCAATAAACCACCATCAAGATATAGTGCCACCAAAGGAACATGCTGTCGGCACAGGCTGCAATTTTGGATTTTTTTTAAATTACTGTGCCGACTATACTATAGTATAGTGGCCCAGTTCTAATCTCACTGCCTGTATTTATTTATTTATTTTTTCTCCGTAGACGGTGCCCTGGCCAGAGCTTTATAGTTAATGGCCTGAAACTTGGCTTGTAGTGTTACCTTCTAATTTGCACCTGGGGTTACGATTTTTGATTAACAAATTTTGGACACATTTTTAACACCTTTTAACGAATTTCTGGTCCATAACTCAAAAAATGTTAGACTAAACCCCCAATTTTTATTACACCATTGGATTCGTCATAAAATTCTGCGTCTAATGGGAGAAGACAAATTTTGATAATGGGTTTAATTCATGCCACTAGTAGGCGTTTAAATTTCTTTGTTTACTCACACTTCAGTTTCAGTGAAACTGTTAAATCTAATTCCATTGTTTCAACTTGTAATAAATATATTGATTAAACTAGTTAAATCTTACACTATTGTTTAAACTTGCGATAATCATATTGATTCCACTTGTGAAATCGAGTAGGCTTCTATTTAATAATTGAGAACTAAGATTTTACATTCCATAACAACAACAGATTATGTGATTATATTTACTTCTGCGTGAATATTCTGCACAATGGATACACTGACATAATTAATCGCTCTGTATTTAACTTATAGAGAAGGTTCCAGTTAGATTATTGGGGTTATCGTGTGCGGTGAATTCAAGTATTATAGTGAAATTCAATTTAAATTAATAATTATTGCAAAAAATTGAACTTAATTTAGTTTGCTGTACATAATAATGGTGTTAAATTATTAATAATTTGAATAATTATTTATACTAATTAATTAAATATCATAAATCTCAGAGATTATAGAAGATAGAAACAAATTTCAAATTTATCAATTGATCCCTATGCCACGTACCACCTATACAAGTGGGTCTTGACATCTTGAGGTGATGATGACATCGTTAAAAAAATGTGTTTTACAATTTTGTGAATTCTATATTTCGAATGGGTTGGTTGGTGTTTGGTGATCACCCAACACGCACCTAAAAATGTTGACTCATCACTTATTATATTCTACTGAAACTTGAATATCTTTGGAATGAAGTGAGCTAAAACGAAACTTCCAACTCACTAAGGGTCGTTGCCTTTTGAAACACCTTTCAGAAATAATTTAACTCCTTCATAGTGATGAAGACATGGCGATAAAAAAATCCAAAATTGCAGCTGTGCCGACGCATGTTCCTTTGGTGGCACTATATTTTGATGGTGGTTTGTCGATAGTGCCTCCAAAGGAATATGCTGTCGGCACAGGCTGCAATTTTGGATTTTTTTCGCCCAGTCATCAACGCCTCAAGGTGTTAAGAACCATTTGTTAATGGGTCCGAGTCAGAAGGAACCATGGACGGCGAGGCCGTACCCCGCACGGGTGATTCACCCGCTGGCCCCTCAATCGATTACAAAGGGGGGGCCCTTGTTCAGGCCCCACGGGGCCCTGGACAAAGGGGACTAGTAGGTCGATCACCCGGGGGCCCCTAAAAGCCGCGCCGCCTCTGGAAGGAACGGTAGATAAATTTAAAGTTGGTTTATTTCATAAACCATCTTGAGTTTAATGCCATTCATTAATTATGTATTGATAATAAATTATATTATTAGTTATTTATTTTAGCAATATTTTCCACGGTGAGTGAGTTAAGTCAACAAATTCCTTATATTCCTTATTTTATTTAATCCATTGCATAGTAATTTTAAATACTACTGTTGTGCCCAAGTTATACGTTTGATAAGTAAATATATGTACACGAACAATTATGAATAATAACGATTAGATATAGCAGTACTAGTAAATTAGTTGTAAGTCTATATATATCTACTAATTAATGAATGCGCATAATCTCTCGTGTGAGCGGGGATTGATTGTTATGATCTCGTTTAGTTGCTAATCTCGTTTCCGTTACTAATCTCGTTTAGTTACCTAACATCACTTCCCCCGTATATACCCTCCCTCATGGCGAGTTGTCGTCTCTGTACCGGAGCGGTAGTCTCGTACTGCGTTTGGGTCGATGGTATCTACGTGGGGTAGAGTTCTTCTGCAGCAGAGGGTCATTTATGAAACTATCTCTACGCCTGGGGGTTGAATCTGGATTTTCCAAAATCAGGTCGTAGTTCTCGTCAGAAGGTAGGTGTGACTCTGGTACGCTTTCACCACTCTCGCGTTCAAGAGGAGAAGGTTGGTAGCTGGAAGGCGTGGTCACTTTGCATCGGTCTAGGTGAACAACTCCTTGGCGCGACTGTCCCATATCGACTACCACATTCGGTCCTCTAACTTTGGTTATAGGGTATGATCCAGTGAACCTGGGGTCAAGACTATCACTCCTAGCGTCATTCCGTATGTATACCTGGTCGTTTTCGCCAACAGGGGTATGTTTTCTGTTTTTGTTCACTGAGCCAGATACTAGATCGCGGTATCTGCCTAGATTGTTGTTCACAGATACGTTTGTATCGGTAACTGAATGTGTTAGCTCGTCGCACCAACGGCTCGTATCTACAATCCGTGTAGGATCCTGGATATTTGAGTCCAAGAATGGGAAACGCTTGGGGTTCTCACCGTACATAATTTTGAATGGGGTGATTTCAGTCCCAGCGTTTGGCATTGTGTTCAGCGAGTAGGCGACTTCCTGTAATATTTGATGCCAAGATTCTTTCTCTAACTTTTTCTCGGCTAACATGCATCGCAATGTTTGTTTAGTGGTTTGTATTCCACGTTCGGACTGTCCGTCACCTTGTGGGTGGTAAGGAGACGATCTGCGTTTTTCAATTCCCCACTTCGTAAAGCGTCCCTTATCTCCGTACCATCGACATTAGGCCCTTGGTCACTAAGGAAGATCTCAGGGGGTCCGTGTCTTAGTATCCAGGAAGATTCTAGGGCTTCAACGATTTTGTGGGATGTTTGGTTTCTCATAGGGACCAGTTCAATCCATTTCGAAAACATGTCTGTAATCTGGAGGAAATATCGGTACCCATTACCCCACGGGAGGGTAGCGACATCATACGCTACCATTTTACGAGGGGACGACGCAATGGTGATTGGGATGATGGGTTCTCTCGATCCAGTCTTGTGTTTGTTCTTGTGACATATTTCGCACTTCTTGCAAAACTGTCGCACGAAAACTGATAGACCATCCCATGTGAAGTTTTCCTTCACGATAAACGTTGTGCGTTTAATCCCAGGATGTGCTTGATTGTGCAATATGGTAAGTACAGAGTTTCTCATGACTTCTGGTACCAAAATCTTCCCGTTAAGTAGAAGCAGACGATCAGATATTGTTAAGTGTTGGTAGTTGTAACGTCCTCTACTTGCATATCCGACTTCCGACACCTGCTCGCGTGCGTACTTTATCGCATGATCCTTTAATTGCTCTTTTTCGATCATTTCGACTAGCTCGGGGTATGACATAGTTAGGTGGTATACGAATCTCTCAAAATATTCGAATTCGTTGTTTACTTGACTATCTATGTCACTCTCAATGCGGGAGAGGAAATCTGCTGCGTTATTCTGGTTACCCTTTGTGTATACTATTTCATAGTCCAAACTCTCTAGCTCTTGTATCCATCGGGCGAACTTTCCCCTTGGATCACGTTGCTTCCGTAGCCAATGTAGTGGATTATGGTCGGAAACGAAATATACCTTGCGTGCTGCTTTTATATAGTCGTTGAATTTCCGTGACATGGCAATTATAGCCCAACATTCGATTTCCCCGGCCGCATACTGTCTTTGCGCTGGGTTTAAACCCGAGGAGAAGTAAGCAATAGGTTTAAGGCGACCTTGAGAATCCTTCTGGGATAGGACGCCCCCCACTGCTACTTTAGATCCGTCGGTTTGAAGATAGAAAGGTGCCTCCCAGTTTGGATATGCTAGCATTAGTGGGGACTCTGTCAGGTATCGTTTGAGAAGGGAGAAAGCTTCAGAAACTGACTTGTCCCAATTCCAGTTGGTGTCCTGGCGTGTGAGGCGGTAGATAGGTTCTGCAATGTCAGAGAAGTTTGGTATATACTCTCTATAAAAGTTTACCAGCCCTAAGAATCTTTGGACTCCTTTCTTGTCTCTTGGGGGCTGATAGTTCGAAATACGTGAAACCGTTTCTGATAGGGGTCTGTGCCCGTCAGGGGTAATAATGTGTCCAAGGAACTCTACTTCTTGGAAACCGAGGTGACACTTGTCAGCACGTAGCTGGATTCCTGCATCTCTCAGTCTCTTGAAAACATGTCTGAGGCTATTTATATGTTGATCTATTCGACTTGAGTGGATGAGGATGTCATCAATATAAGACTCCGTACTCCCTATGTTTCGCAGGGTTTGATCAATTAGCCGCTGGTAGGTTGCTTGGCTATTACATAGTCCAAATGCCATTCTTTCCAATTCGAAATGTCCACGAGGTGTAGAGAAAGCTGTCTTGGGAATGTCTTTTTCTTCCAATGCGACAGCCCAGTACGCGCAGCAGCAATCCAGTTTGGAGAACACTTGGTCTCCTGACAATTTGTCTATTATATCTCGTGGGTTTGGCAATGGGTAGGCGTCTTTCTTGGTCATGGAGTTTAATGTTCGGTAATCTACTACGAATCTTATTCCTCCATCTTTCTTTGTGACGAGTATAACCGGACTATTCCAAGGGGATTCGGATTTCCGGCATATTCCGTTCTGTAACATTTCGTCAATTTGGTTGTTTATTTCAGTTTGAACCTTTGGTGAGACGCGTCGAATTTTGTGTTTTATCGGTTGAGACGATCCCGTGTCAATACTATGTTTCGTAAGTTGAGTTAGGCGTGGTGACTTGAGATTTGTTGCAAAGATATCTGAAAATTCGCTGAGGAGTTCCGTTAGCTTTTGTTGTACTGGTAGTGGCAATCTTGGGTTTATCTTAACGGGTATCTGTTGGTTAAGTCCAGTTACGTTAGTACCTAAATCATCATCTAAGCTAGCAACGTGGGACCGTCCAAATACGTCTCCACCTTCGAGTACAGCCTCGCTAGCTTTCCATACACGCCCAAGTCGGATTCTTCGTGCATCCCAGTCGAATTCGGTTGGTCCAAATTTACTTAGGAAATCGCGGCCGAGGATCCGTATGGTAGATGTCTCCTGTAGCACTCCAAATGGATGCAATACTCTTTGGTCGTCTCCCAGATCAACAGTGAGGGATATGTTCCCAACTACGTGTATAGGTTCTTTTCCGACTCCGTATATTCTCGTGGGCCTTTTCTGTATTTTAGATTCTAATCCTAGGCTTCGGATTGTTCCAATGTCAATAACACTGGGGCCAGCGCCGGAGTCTATTAGCATGGTTATTGCAGTGTTGTTAATCTTAGCGGTAATGGCGATGGAGGATTCGTTTGGTCTGCGTGTGACGTGAAGTAACCGTTTGTTTTTCCCTCTGTACCTGTTTGGACAATTTGGTACGATGTGTCCCTTGTTTCCGCAGATTGAACATTTTCTCTCGGGGCAGTACCGCATGATGTGGTTTGCTCCGCATATGTAGCACTTTATTTCTTCACGCTGTGGTTTATCCCAGTCCCGCTGTGGTTTATTCCAATCCCGTTGTGGTTTATCCCAATCCCGTTGTGGTTTATTCCAGTCCCGCTGTGGTCTGTTTCTTTGTGGGTACTTATTCCTCGATTGATAATTGGTAGAGTAGACAGTACTTTCCATGTCGAACGTTTCGCTCCGTCCCTCAAAGCTAGTGTTAGGCGAGGAGTCTGTGTGTTCCTTTTCGATAACTGCCACTTTTTCAATTGCCTCACATTTTCTACTGCCGCAATCGGGGCTGTAGCCTTTCTCTTGGAGTTCCTTCTTGATAGCTATCAGCAATTTTCTGCCATCTGGCCCATCCAGTTCGGGTTTAATCCCTACGATCGTTGCTTTGATTTTAGATTCTACGTCCCTGGGTAATTGGGCTGCTATAAGCGGAGCGACAAACTTCATGTCCACGTTCGCCTCAACTGCTTTGCGCTTGGTGGAGAAGAAGAAATCTTCGATACGCTCTCCGGGCTGCCAATAGATGCGGCTAAGATGCTGCATGGCTGTATACTGGTCTGAGGGTGGATCGAGTGTCTCTGCAAGTATATCGAGAGCTTCACTGACAGTGGCGACAGATTTGACTAAGTATTGTACCAGGACTCTATCAGCCGTGTTCCGATTGACATAAGCGGGGAGCATTTGCAATACGTGCCGTTCACCATTTTCGGCGTTCCTGAGTTGTTCGGTGCTAGCTTCAAAGATCACCCTCCAGTCCGAGATGCGGTCGTCATCTTGCAGTTTCGGGGCCAAGAGATTTTGCGATGCCATCAAGGAATAGTTATGTAATCGTTATTATTATGTTGTGCCCAAGTTATACGTTTGATAAGTAAATATATGTACACGAACAATTATGAATAATAACGATTAGATATAGCAGTACTAGTAAATTAGTTGTAAGTCTATATATATCTACTAATTAATGAATGCGCATAATCTCTCGTGTGAGCGGGGATTGATTGTTATGATCTCGTTTAGTTGCTAATCTCGTTTCCGTTACTAATCTCGTTTAGTCACCTAACACTACTATTAAATAGAAGCCAGCTGGAATTTATAAGTTAAATCAATATATTTATCGCAAGTTGAAACAATAGAGTAGGATTTAAGGAGTAAATGAATATAATTATTACAAGTTGAAACAATAGAATTAGATTTATCACTTTCACTGAAATTGAAGTGTGAGTAAACAAATAAATTTCAAACCCCATTTATGGCAGAAATTGAACCCTTTATTGAAAAATTTCTTCTCCCATCAGACGCAGAATTTTATGGTGAATCCAAATATGAAATAAAATTTGGGGTTTAGTAAAACATTTTTTGAGTTATGGACCAGACAAATTTTGAAAGGTGTCAAAAATGTGTCCGCACCTACATGGCAAGTTTCAGCCCTCTATGTATATAGGTGTGGCCAGGGCACAGCTACGGAGAAATAATAATAAAAATAAAAAAATCCAAAATTGCAGCCTGTGCCGACGCATGTTCCTTTGGTGCAGGGGCGTCGGAAGCGTGTAATCGGGGAGGGGGAAATGAGAATTTAGGGGGGGGGGGGGGGGGCACAGACCAAAACTAATTCTTAGTAGTATAAAACCCCACGTGATTTTATGTCTTTTTTGATAGTTTCACATCGAATAAGAGCAGTGGTATCATGACATTTGAACTCATGTATATCATTGGTATTGTTATTTCATCTATTAGGACAGGGGAAGGGGGCACAGGCGAGGGGATGCACAGGCGAGGGGATGCACAGATGAGGGGGGCACCGTGGGGAGGGCACCGAGATTTTTGAGGGGGGGCACGTGCCCCCCTGTGCCCCCCCCTTCTGACGCCCCTGCTTTGGTGGCACTATATTTTGTTGGTTGTTTATTGATAGTGCCTCCAAAAGAACATGCTGTCGGCACAGGCTGCAATTTTGGATTTTTTTTTCCGCCAAGTCATCAACGCCTCAAGGTGTCAAGAACCATTTGTTAATTGGTCCGAGTCACAAGGAACGGTAGATAAATTTGAAGTTTCTTTCTATCATAAACCACCTTGAATTTAATGCCATTCATTCATTATGTATTAGTAATATATAATACTCCAATTAAATAGAAGCCAGCTGGAATTTATAAGTTAAATCAATATAATTATCGCAAGTTGAAACAATAGAATTAGATTAAACACTTTCAATTAAACTGAAGTGCTAGTAAACAAAGGAAACTTGCAACTCCATTGTGGCACTAACGAAACACAATTTCAAAATTCGTGCACTGCGAAAAGGTGTAGAATTAAATTCTCTATCGAATGCATAGTGATTGAATATTCGCGCACTATTTATTGTTCCTTTTCTAGCATTAAACAGCTGTAGAAATGTGTCCAAAAAATGTAAGCAAAAATCGTGACCCCAGGTGCACATCTGTAACCCATGAGACACGTATCCTGAAAATTTCGGTTCTTAGTTAATTATGCTCTGTTCTGTGGATGAGCTACGGATAAATAATAATAATAATATACCAAAGCACTAAGACCAATACTGGGCCACTATACTATAGTATAGTCGGCACATTAATAATCGGTAACCAAAGCACTAAGACCAATACTGGGCCACTATACTATAGTATAGTCGGTACAGTAAAAATCCAAAATTGCAGCTGTGCAGAGTCACTGCAGACGCATTTCCCTTTGTAGGCACTATCTTTTGGTGGCTACCAGCTGGTTAATGGATAGTGCCTCTAAAGTAAAATGCTGTCGGCACAGCTGCAATTTTTGAATTTTTTCGCCATGTCATGAACGCTTCATGGTGTTGGACTCATTGAACAAGTTGTTACGGGACAAGGAACGATTGTTGAATTTGAATTTTATTTCTATCTTGAACCATCTCGAGTTTAATGCTATTCATTAATTGTGTATTGATCACTGGCAGTGTGAGAAGAGAGGATTATGTAAGGCCAGAGTTCACACCAATGGTATGGCAATTGTGAAACGAACAGGTGAACATCTGCATGAACCGTGATTTATAATAAATATCGATAATTTTATCAAATCACATTTTACAGGGTCGGTATGTGTATAATTATACTCAGGTAGTTGAGTGGAGTCGAAAGAGGGGTCACTCGATTGGGTAAGGACACAATTGGAGAATGGAATTTTTGACACATTCCAGGTATATTCCAGCGTTGCTATGGAAAAATTCTTCCAAATATGGTCATGTGATATATCAAATTATCGGAAATTTTACTTGGAAACCGAATTCAACAATAAAAAGACAATATAACTTAATTTGACAAGTTTTTATGGGAAACAAGTCCGGCGAACACTATCGGACGTATTAACTTTGACGAGCTGTCATGGCCGATATAGACACTCTTTCAATTGCCTCAATATCCAAAATGTTCGCACTACATCAAAGTACATGTGTACAAATCTTGGTGCTTTTATCAAAAAATGAACAATCTGTTGAAATTTTATGGCTATGCCGCTGAACTATAATTCGAATGCGTAGAATACGATTCTGAATTCAAAATAGCAATATGTCATAAAGTTTTATTACTTTGATCAATATTATTAGGCCTACTCATAGCATTCTATACATAAGGCAATGAA
Organism: Hexactinellida sp. DTS-2022; assembly: GCA_028753945.1. Taxonomy (NCBI): domain Eukaryota; kingdom Metazoa; phylum Porifera; class Hexactinellida; species Hexactinellida sp. DTS-2022. Next base: position 2,738,806 of record JAPNXP010000003.1, read on the forward strand.
ACGGACTCAAATTTCTGGACAATGGATGAATTAGTATAGAAAACGTTCGTTCGTTACATTTCGAATATTCGTTTCAGCCCTAAAAAACCCAACATAGATAGGCTCATTTTATAGTTTTAGCAAATTTTAGGTTTTTAGAGCAAAAAGGGTGATTTTGTTGTTGTTTGTATAATATAGATCAACGATGGTAACTTTTTATTAACTGTGCCCACCTTTGCGAGCGAGGTAACATTTTTAGACATTCGAGCCAAATGTGTCCAGGGGAATGGGTCAATTTCCAGCGGCTTCTTGGCATGAGTCAGGGATTAGCCTGGGCTAAGTTATCCGATATGATTCTAACTTGAGTATACCCTATAATATTGCCCCCCCTGCAGGGGTGCAGGATTTAAACTTGGAGAGGGGCTGCCCCCCCTGGCCCCCACTAGCGCCGCGCCTAGTTACAGATGTGCACCTGGAGTCGCGATTTTTGATTCCCTTGGGGGGATACGGGCAGTTCGCTACATGGACAGTTCGCTACTGTCCATTCCTATTCAATGAATACATTTCGATGCTCTATATCAAACCAATTTTCTGAGAATTGTGATTATTGTAATATACATTCAAACGGTTATACACATTTTGCACAAAATTGCTTTGAGATAGAGCATCGAAAAGTATTATCATTGAATAGGAAGTTGAGGACGGGCTATCAATTGGATCCATTGACTAAGCTGTAACTATATTTCTTCTCGAGATATGACCTCAAGCATTGAAATCACATTTCCAAGGCAACAGAGGAATGTGGCAACATTCCATAATTGATTCTGAGATATTTTATGTAAAATAACTCCTAGATGGGTTAATCACAGCGATTTGTTTTAAAAAGCGAAATTGAACATTTTACATGCGTTTAAAGTTTTGGCATATTTTGCCTATTAGACAATATAGTGACGTCATTTCGCCCAAGTGGCACCTCAAAAATATGCGTCTTGTACATGACCACCTTTATAAAATCAATTACATAAGTAGAAGCACCCTGGATTACTTATTTCGAAGAATAATTGCATTGCATATATTTAGTTGACTACTGTAAACCACGACAGAACAGGTTAAGTGTACGCATAAGAATTTGAATGGACTAGTTAAATTAAGAATTATGCAAAAATAAGTAGTCTCAAATATTAAAACTCAAGGATGTTAATGCTACACTGAATGCTTAGTTAATATTACACTGAACAAGTTAATGTCAAATTGTACAGGTTAAGGTACGCCAACAGGTTAATAGGTACGCCGAAGAGGTTAATGGTACGCCAACAGGTTAATGGTATGCCAAACAGGTTAATGGTACACCGAAGAGGTTAATGGTACCCTAACAACTCACAGTGGATAACATTGCTAAAATACTTAAATATTTATATCATTTATTATGTATACATAATGAATGAATGGCATTAATTAAACGCAAGATGGTTTAAGATAGAAACAAAATTCCAATTTATCAATCGATCCTTTTTCCCGTAACAACTTGATAAATGTGTGTAAACACTTGAGGCGTTCATGACATGTCGAAAAAAATCCAAAATTGCAGCCTGTGCCGAAAGTATTCCCATTGGAGGCACTACTAGTTACCCAACCACCAAATGTAGTGCCTCCAAAGGGAAATGCGTCGCCACAGCCTGCAATTTTGGATTTTTTTTCAATTTGGGCGCACATAAAATTATCAGATATAGGAATTTAATATTACGTAATTTTAATTATACTAAATCACTCGAGCGAATATTATTCGAATTCAATTTTGATTGCGGATTTGTTATCAGTATAGATAAGGCGAAAACTGATATAAGTTTGGATTTGATTGGGGCTATTTTAGTGAAGGTGTGGGTCGAGCCTTACCGCAAACTTTGAACATTATATAATTGTATATTCACTACTTCCTTATGACATTGTTATTGATTTTTTTACATCTACACTCAACTCCTATTATAACCAAGCCTGATATTCTGAAATACCTGGTTATATCGAAGTTGTCTCGAAGATCCGAAAACTATTTTTGAATAAAATGCTCTCAACCAATTTGGATATACACGTAAATATTGAAATGCTTTTGTATATAATAAAGTAATCGGGGGGGGGGCCTTGAGCTTCAGCCTTCAGCATAGAGAGAGGGAGTTGACTGTGGTAGTGATCATCCAGTTCTGAATTTACTTTATAGTTCTATTTTTATTTTAGATATTATCGCTTAATTAAGGCTCATATTTATTCTCACGCATGCTATAATTTTTTACAGTCTCTTGACTGTCTATCTCTTCAACATTTTAACATACTAGAGAGATTATACCATCCTATTGGACTACAGAGCGAATACTTTCTTTTCTTGAAAAACGTGGCTTGTGAATTCTCAACTCAACAAAAGAATGTAATTATTCAAATAGATGAAGTCCATGTCATATCCGATATATCTTATAAAGGAGGCAAAATTATTGCACCTTCTTTGGACACAGAAGATCCTATACGGACAGTTTTAGCATTATTATAATGGTGTCAAGTCTGCACAAAAAATCGTCATCGACGCGATTGTTCGCCTAGTTCCCCTTGCATCTACCCAAGCAACGAATTTATATCTTACTATCAAATCTGTAATTTGCGACGTTGAAAAATTCGGTTTCTATGTCCATGTACTTTGTTCTGATAATTATCCACAAAATGTTAAAAATATATAAACAGTTTTCTCCCGATAAAAAAACTCTCACTCCTATCGTCCCTCACCCGGTCGACATTACCAGGAACCTTTTCCTATTCTTTGATCCTGTTCATGTTTTGAAAACTATTCGCAATAATTGGATTAATACAAAAGATTTCAACCACACTTTGTTTTTCCTAATTTTGAAGAAATTTCTAACATTTCTACGAATACCCTCTTACGAATTTCAAAGCTTGTTTTGAAGATGTACGATTACTTTACAGACAAGAGCAACACTCTTTCGCCAAAATCGCACATCAATTGACAGCAAAAGCATGCTGGCCTTCTACTTTTGAGCGTCAGAATGTAAAACTTGCGCTAAAGATTTTTAGCGAGTCAACTAGCGCTGGTCAAAAAATTCAGAACAATTCGCGAATTGATAATTTTAAAACGCAATCAGCAGAATTTATCTCTATTATTATTAACATCTGGAAAATATTTAATGTTAGTACACCTCAGAAGGGCATTCGTTTGAAAGATGAATTTTATAATCCTCTTGTAAATGCAGATCCTCGCTTCTTATTCTTAGAGCGAGTTGTATTTTGAAGCTTGGGAAGCAAATTCAAAATCAAATAAATCATCCTTATCCCGCCAAACATTCACTAGTTTAAAGCATACATGTCAAGCACTACCACATATAGTTAAACATCTAACAAATAATTGCGGATTTTCTTACGTCTTAACTTCTTTTCTTCAGAATGACCCGTTAGAACATCATTTTGGACTATACAGACAGATGTCAGGTGCTAACTACCATATTTCCTACTGCCAAATTCTAGAGTCAGAGCGTAGACTCAAACTATCCAGTATACTTAAACTTTATCAAACTAGTGCAGAACAGATTTCTGTTAGGGACTTCATCAGAAATTCTCAAATTGTCCTGATGAGTTAGTGTCTTCAACTGTTTCATCTGAAACCATAGAAGAATGGCTAAACCAACTTCCAGAATTAGAAACTATCATTGTACGACTCCCAAACATTGCAAGCACTAGTTTTTATGGCTGGTTATACTGTGCACAAATTTTATATGAGATCTACGAAATGTTCCACATGCCTGAATTTCCTCACAATCGACAAGGAATTTCTGTTCGAACAACTACCTGATTCAAAGTATACCTATCTGGAAATCGTTGACAGAGGATCACTCAAGTGACCTTCAGATAGTATTATAGATGCAGTAGTTGTTTTATGAGAATTTTTGTTACTATTGATGGAAATAACTCACTAATGACCGTATTGGTCCAAGGAGCTTCTCGACTTATTTTGGTTTCTCTAGGTATTACATATATAGAAAATAATGATAGTGAAACATGGAGAAATACATGTCCCTCTTGTAGCACTGCTTATTGGGATATTTTGAAGTACTTGTATTCCGTCATGGCGAATTGTTTGATATCAAACAAAGTTAAAAATTTCAATTCAGACATAGCTGCTCGTGGAGATAATTCGCGAAAGGCAAATAAATTTACACACAATTAAAATGTTATATGTTATTTATTTATGTTTTACGCACGTATATATGCACTTATATTGGTAACCATCTCTTAGAAATGTTTTAGAGAAGCAAAAACAATCAATACGTGTATTTACTTTTACTCTCTTATATTATGAAACAGATTGAATGTCCTTCGCGCTTATCCATGGTCTTTTAATGGTTAATCCCTATGTTGAGTCATCTATGATACAGGTTTGTGTTTTAATAGTATAGATAGAATACTTTATTGGTAACAATGATATCAGAAATCGATTTGTATAGTAATATCTACTGAATTTAATTTAATTAATCATATATACTATAATTCTTTATTGTAACTATGATATCAGCAATAAACTTTGAAGAGTAATAACATTTAATCTAATTGAATTATCCCGTTAACAATTTTTCCAAATCTAAATTAAAAAATTGTGACCCCAGGTGCACATCTGTAACCCATGAGACACTTATTGTAAAAATTTGGGATTTTAGTTAATTAAACTCTGTTCTATGGATAAGCTACGGAAGAATAATAATATAGTCGACACAGTAAAATCCAAAATTACAGCTGTGCCGACGCATTTCCCTTTGGTGGCTACTGGTTGCGTAATTGATAGTGCCTCCAAGGAAAATGCTGTCGGCACAGCTGCAATTTTATAAAAATGGGTCTTGACACCTTGAGGTGATGATGACATTGTTAAAAAAAAATTGTTTACAATTTTGTGAATTATATATCTTTCGAATGGGCTGGTTGGTGTTGGGTGAGCACCCAACTCGCACGTAAAATATTCTGACTCATCACCTATTGTATTCTACTGAAACTTGAATATCTCTGAATTGAAGTGAGCTAAAACGAACTTCCACCACTCTAAGGGTCGTTGCCTTGCGAATCACCATTCTGAAATGGTTTAACACCTTCATAGTGATGATGATGACGTCAAGGACAAATCTAAAATTACACCTGTGCCGACAGCATGTTCTTTGGAGGCACTGTTGTATGGTATTTTGACTTTGACTTTTTGAGGCACTATCGTATATTGAGGCGCGCCCGAAGGGGCTACCCGACTCTACCCGGCTCTACTCGGAGTGAATGTAGCGGGCCCGGAATCGATTGGGCCGATCCCGAAACCTTTGGGCCGGGCGGGACCATTTCCGACGCCTATGAATGTAAACCATGGATATGCTATTACAAAGTATACTGTGGTATTTGAGGCGCTCTGGTAGATCGAGACGCTATTATAAATGTGATTTTTCAATCATTTTACCTCCATTGCTTTAATACAATCCGGACAAACAAACAAACACACACACACACACACACACACACAAACAAACAACAATCGAGTTTTAATAATACGAGCCCTTCGGTCTCGGTCGCTTCGCGACGGATCACTCTCTCACAAAGGCCGCTTCGCGACCTTTGTTCGTTCGTGGTAGACACTATGTAATACAAATAACGGCCGCTTTGCGGCCTTACCCACCGTGAGGTAGAACAGAATAGAGAAAAGATTTATCTAGTTCAAATAAGAATTTATATAAACACTTATTCATATCTAAATATCTAAACTTATGCACTTCTGTATGCTATTAATAAATCACTACTAATAGAACTAACTAAACTGTATACATGCAGGTGGAGCCAGCAGGTAATCACCAAACCTCAATATGTGCAGTGAATTTAATATGTGAATATGTGCAATGAATTTAAAGCAATAATAATAATAATCATAACAATTAATTCCCACGTGACGTCATAAACCCATGAATCGGTATACGTGTCTCATTTCATGTTGTCTTGCCATCTAAAATTGTGGGCGAATCGGATAAGAACTGAAAGAGTTATTCCCAATAAGTGCCTTTATGACGTGATAATCCCGTTATTTTGTTTCAAAAACCAATAGATCGTTGTCGCAGTACAAAATTACCCCAGGATACAAATTTTCAGCTTTCTGGGACTCGTAGTCTTTCCAATCAATTCTGGACAAACACACAAACAAACAAACAAACAACAATTTCGCTTTTAATATATAGATAGTTGCACACAGTTTATTAGCTAATTTTGTTTTACAAACACCAGTCAACTATATATATACACGAATAAGTTTTTAAAAAAACCAGACCCCCTTAGAAGTCACTCGCTACGCTCGCTTTGTTTCTTGGGCACCCCGTTTTGATAATTTTTGATCCGCTAGTGATTTTTATACGTATAGTAAAGGCTATAATCCAATTAGTTTCATACGTGTATGAACAAAACAATTTTTTAGTTGCGGCCGGTAAGGATAAGTCCTGACCTAAATGTGGCCGGTATGCTGCAAAAGTTTGCGAACCCCTGATTTAAGATAACTAATCAATTTACGTTAAATTAATTGAATTATCGAAATGGAAAATTGTTTTAACACGCGCCTCAAAAATATTACAGTGTAATTTTAATAGCGCATCCATGGTTCACTTATCCAGAGTCGAGTTCATGATATAATGCAAAATGATAGGAAATCACATTTATAGTAGCGTTCTAAATCTACCAGAGCGCCTCAAATACCACAGTATACTTTGTAGTAGCATATCCATGGTTTATATTAGTCTATCATACAGCGCCTCAATATACGATAGTGCCTCAAAATACGATACAACAGCACTATCAATCCACCAACCACCAAAGGATAGTGCCTTTAAGGGACATGCTGTCGGCACAGGTGAAATTTTCGATTTTTGTGATATTTTCGCGACAAGCATCCTTAAATTATTAAGATTTCTTGTTGCTCATTACAAGATAGGATAACAAATTATTGAACAGGCCGTAGCCACAGGTCCGGTTGGCCCGGTTTCAACCTGACCACTTGGTTGATGAATTTTCCCTATATGGCACCACTCGGTCAGGTTGGACAGGTTGGTCATGTCCTGTTGGTACTGTATCCAGCCTGGCCTAACCGGACCGCTTTGATTTTGTTGGCTACTACCCTGTTGAAAGTTCAAACTTAACTAGAGGCTAGCTTCCAAAGGGTATAATTGGTAAACAAGTATGCTGTTTTTTTTAAATATTGCAGAGCGCAAATGTGATAGAGCGTGATATTCGAGTTTGTCCCTCAGTCCAATGTTATAAACTCCTGTTTGTCAGTAAATCATGGAATTTCTCTTTGGTTTAAAAGTTTTCAGATCCCTATTACATGCACCTCTTGATCTAGCTGAAACAAACAAGTGGTATTTCTATAACTATTAACAACATTTGATCTTGCATCCTGATATACTATTTTGTACGAAATGTGCTAAATTATGAAGATAAATTGAAACAAACCGGTGTAAGCGCGTTTTAGGGGCCGAAATAGCTAACCTATTGTGTTCTTGGGGTGCCCTAAATCACTAGCGATTTAGAGGAGGCGCATGCATTAGTCAGAATTTGTAAGTTGTCATTAGTTAGAATATTGAAGACTGGCGTTAGTCAGAATGGCTTTTTTTGGGGATACAGACAATTCGTGACAAGACAATTCGTGACGAGACAATTCGTGACAGACAATTCGTGACAGAGACAATTCGTGACAGGACAATTCGTGACAGAGACAATTCGTGACAGGACAATTCGTGACAATTTTAATATACTACATAGGACTCTCACTATAGACACGGGTCATAATGTATGCTCCCAATTGCAAATACCGTATTTCTCCGAATAAGCGCCCGACGCTTATTGTTTTCGTGGACCAATTTCATCCTGATTTTTTTTGAAAAATCCAGAAAATAATATTTTGGTGGGTTCCATTGGTTTTCAGCGACAGTATACATACCGTAGTTGCCAAAATCAATGTAATTACTGCCCAGATATTTATTAATGTGTTAAAATTTACTATACCAATGCCATTTTTATTGAACCAGCACTTATTAAATCCCCCCTCGCTTATTCGATTCAATACGATATTTATGTAACTTGAGACAAGCATACTGTTTGTTAACTAATTGAAAAAGGTAAAGTTTATTATGAATGATGTCTATATTAATATGAAACAGTATGCTTGTCTCAAGTTACATAAATATCGTATTGAATCGAATAAGCGAGGGGGGATTTAATAAGTGCTGGGTCAATAAAAATGGCATTGGTATAGTAAATTTTAACACATTAATAAATATCTGGGCAGTAATTACATGGATTTTGGCAACTACGGTATGTATACTGTCGCTGAAAACCAATGGAACCCACCAAAATATTATTTTCTGGATTTTTCAAAAAAAATCAGGATGAAATTGGTCCACGAAAACAATAAGCGTCGGGCGCTTATTCGGAGAAATACGGTATTTGCAATTGGGAGCATACATTATGACCCGTGTCTATAGTGAGAGTCCTATGTAGTATATTAAAATTGTCACGAATTGTCCTGTCACGAATTGTCTCTGTCACGAATTGTCCTGTCACGAATTGTCTCTGTCACGAATTGTCTTGTCACGAATTGTCTGTCACGAATTGTCTCGTCACGAATTGTCTTGTCACGAATTGTCTGTATCCCCTTTTTTTGTCAGTTGGCGTTAGTCAGAATGAGTTTTTCACTAAGTTGGCGTTAGTCAGAATGAGTTTTCACTAAGTTGGCGTTAGTCAGAATGAGTTTTCACTAAGTTGGCGTTAGTCAGAATGGGTTATAGGATGTTGACGTTAGTCAAATTTACCAGAATCCCTACAATAATTACCAATGTAATTATATTGTTTTGTTTATTTATAATGGAATCCTTGTTAAATTATTGATAATAGTATCATATTCGTTTTTATTATGCTAACAATAACTTATTTGTTTTTGTCGGAATTTGCAATATAAAAGCATTATATGTGGTATGTTCTTAAGTATAAATACGGTCAATTTTAGTTTGGATAGATAAAAAATGGAGTATACTATCCAAGAATAGAGAAGAAGCGTTGGGAATATCTATACAACTTCGGATGGATTCAAATACATTAAGTCCAATATTACAGAGAAGTTTATTTACCTTAAATGTAGTTTATTCAGGAGCAGTTGTAAGGGAACTAGTAGACTTAATCGTGAGAGAAACTTATCACTCCTTTGAATCAACATAATCACAACATTGAATACTATAAATCAGAATTTTTCAAACTCAAAGCACAGTGTAAAACAGTCGCCAAACATTCTCAATCTAACCTGAGGAAAATATTTGATAACGAAACACGAGATCATCTTCTGCTTGCTATGTTTCATTTAGTGAGTGTGAATCGAGCATGTACCGTTCACGAAGAACTTTACAACCCAAAATACCAACAGATGCCTCCGAATTTTGTGAAATGCTGCCAACAACCAATTTGGGAAATTACTACAAGTTCTCTGTTACCAATGGGACTCATATAGGGGCCATCTTCTATTCCACTGAAATGATGAACAGATTAGATGAGATTACCAACATCCAATTTGATGGCACATTCTATACTGTCCCGATCCAATTCTCTTAACTTTGGACGATATTCGTTAATGTTGGAAGACCGGCAATACATTGCCTAATGACCTCAAAGAGCCAAGAGCTATACCGAATTATTTTGGAAAAAATACACAATAATATTCCACAGTTTAAGCCTCTGATATCAATGTCAGACTGGGAACCTGCAGCTAGGAATGCGTTCCACGAAATATACCCTGATTTAAATATATACGGCTGTTGGTTCCACTACACTCAGCGAATATGGGCTAAAACACAGAAATTCAGTCAGACTTTCAGGAATAATTTTAATTGTGCAAAATATATAAAACAACTAATGGCAATCCCTTTTCTACCTCCTTCACTTATTATGCTCCAAATAGTAGGGCAGATTAGCTGATAGATGTGGACATCCCGGACCAAAGCACAATTTTTTTTCCACATATAGACCATTGCTTGGGCACTCGATTTTTGGTAGGATCCACTTCCGCCGGATACATTATGACCTCCATCAGGCATTTTCAAAATGACCACTTTAATATTATTCGGACAAAAGCCCGCATTCACGAACTCATGTCAAATTACTTCGTATAAGGTTATTATATGCATAGTTGTAATCAGAACAGTGTGCGCTGTCGAAAGATGGGTCACTTGGTAGGATTGCTATGATTTCTGAGAATGGAATGTTCAACATTCCACCGTTGTCAAGGAAACTTTTAATCTGAATATGGTCATGTGACCCCTGATATTAACGGAAATTCCATGCTGATTACGAATATCCTATTTCCAATTGGACTAAATATAACTTGAAAAGTTATATTACATTTAGTGGTTAATGATTAGCTAGTAAAAGTAATAAAGTGAGAATTGTGTGAATACTGTGATGGTATGCTAAAAATTATGGTTCGTACCATGTCACTAAAAATATTGCTTCTCACAGTTACAACTACAAAGTTCTGTGCATATCCAAAGCGCTTTTCTGCACGCGCATCTACCGCCAAAGTCACTTCTACTCTTGAAACTACATATTACGAATTCACTGCATGCTTTTGGAGCCACAGGTAAACTGTTCCATACAGGAACCCATGATTGGGTTTTATCATCAATAGTCCAGCCCCGACCTTCTGGAGTAGGTACCAGTTGTCCAATTTGCTCACTGGTGCACCATATTCCAGACTGATATGCAACTCATTTTGAGTGTTGTAGTAGTGCATCCCGGTGTAACAGCCCAGATTATAACCCCGGGTATAATCTGTCCTAGACTCCTAGCCCAGATTATTTTGTTATAAGTCTAATCAATCTTTAGTTGAACTATCCCAGCTCAAGTACATAAATTAACAATTTACATAACGGATCCCTAACTATAAATAAATTACAGGAGTGGTATTAGTTGGACTTTCGATTTGTAGTGAACTCCGGTTTCATCAGTATCAGCAGAGGCGGATTAACCAAGAGGCACGGGGGGGCACGTGCCCCAGGGCCCCAAGCCTTCAGGGGCCCCCGCTCAATAATGAAACGAAAAATTATCCCAAATATAGATAGAATTTTTGTTTATTGGAAATAATCTTTATATAAAATATTACTAAAGGTCACTTGGGGCCTCACATTTACAACTTTCCCCAGGGCCCCAGCCCTCCTTGATCCGCCCCTGTCAGTATGTAATGCGTACGTGCGTGAGAACATTTTGGGATAGTGGTGCTGTACACCACCTTGTCTACAGTCTACACGTCTGACACGTGTCACTTATACACACTTAGTGTTTAGGTACTTCATGGCCTACTATATAATACGGCTAGATAAGTCAAGTATTTGCTAATTTATTTCCAGGCCAGTGTTTACTTTGTAATTGCTCGTAAAATGAATTACCTATGGTCATGGAATAAACTAAACTTAGGTTTTCAAATACGCCAGAAACATCTAAAATACTTTTAAGAATGATTTCTCATCGGATTTAACCACAATGACGTAATCAAATATGCATACCCATATATGGTAATTAATACTAATTATGAAGTAAAGATTTGAAGTAGAGATTCAGTGAACATTAGCTAAATATGTAACAAGAACGGTCATTAACCTGACTGGGCAACATGACATCGTCAAACAGCACTTTTTAGTGTGCTTCTTCTAGTAAAAACGTTATAGTAGGGTCCTACTATAGTTTTATACTATAAGTGCACACTATTGAATTTACCTCTGTCGGACTTCCAGGCGGCCGGCAGTACGCGATGGTCTGACTAAACCATTGGTGATAGAGATTTCAAATTTGGACAGGAGATATAGAATTTCCTGGAGATGATCACCTCGAAGCCTGATTTCTCAATTTCGCTTTTGTTCGTCTGTTATATCGAACTTTGTATTCTGGTCCAGTGACTCTTTAAAATTCGAATTAGTTATTGAAAATATAGAGGTTGTATTCTCCTAAGGATGTTCTTTCTATATATCATTTAAAATTATTAGGTCGCTAATCAATTCTACGTTTTATTAACGATTATTTACATAAATCAGCCATCTTCTCCATATTGTAATTACTCTATAGTATACTCAATACAATAGAACATATTACATAAGCCTACTATCTGCTAGGATAATGACTGTTATTGATTGGTTTGTAAGTGAATATGTGTTTCATAACAAGTGCAATTGAAACACTTGGAAGTTGGAATATTTTACAAGTTGATGATGATGATGTCAATTTATTATTCAAGATAGTAACGTAAATACTAGCACGTATTTCTAATTTCTATTTGTAATAATGAATCTTTAATTAATTTAATTAAACATTTGAAGTCTTCACAATTCAAACATTAATTAAATTGTATTACACTAAGATGAAATGTAATTTGAATATTGAAATTCTAGGTATAGAACTGAAAATATTAGCTTACTAGGATCAGCGTGTAGTGTGTTGTATATACTCACTCCATTCATTTAGGCTGAAGTAGCGTTAAATAAATGTTAATTTTTTAGATAATTTGAGAATCTAACTTTGTCGTTTTTATCCTATTGCATTTTTCTTGTTAAAAACTAACTACAGTAACAAATTATGTCATTCCTTTCACTCAAATTCTTTTCAACGTCAATGTAAGTAAATAATTATACCATTGCAGTGCCGTATCCACCAATTAAAAGTGGTCAGGTTAGACCGGGCTGGATACAGTACCAACAGGGCCAAGGGTTCAGGTTAACCTGTCCAACCAACTAAAAGTGGTCAGGTTGAAACCTGACCAACCTGACCAGTGGCTACGGCCCTGCATTGTTATCAAACCATATGTTTTGTATTTTTTTGAAATGTATAGTTACATTTTAATCTAAGTCTTAAAAACCCCTCACAGACGGGATGGGAGTGTGCTCCTTCTGATTACACTTCCCCAATGTTTAATTTAACCATAGTTGCATTATACGTAACGTATAACGTATATATGATCCATTATACGATAACGTATAATCATCATACAACGTATAACGTATAACGATTTTAACGTATATATGGTCCATTATACGCTCCCCGAACTTATAACATATAATCGTATAATGCATCTATGTATTTTACATCATTGCCATATATGGGTATGTATATTTGATTACGTCATTGTGGTTAAATCCGAAGAGAAATCATTCTCAAAAGTATTTTAGATGTTTCTGGCGTATTTGAAAACCAAGTTTAGTTTATTCCATGACGATAGGTAATTCATTTTAGGAGCAATTAGAAAGTAAACACTGGCCTGGAAATGAAATGAGCAAATACTTGACTTATCTAGCCGTATAATATAGTAGGCCATGGGTTTTTGCATACGTTTTCAATGATTACTCTCGTTGTAAAATGCACATTGTATCACTGCCTTCCTTCCTGATTATATTAATTTTTATGGGTCCTCTGCGCGGGTCGTATACTGGTGCCGCCCCGCTAAATCTTCAGATCCTTTGACTCGCAAGAACCCGCGGGTTGCGTGTCCCGTGACCCGCATTTATTATCCTGCCCCGCGCAGAGGTCTTGTCTCTATCACTGGATTGATCCCTACATTTAGCGATTTCGGTCTAAGCGGGCCCTAAAACGCTAGTAATTTAGGCTAAATTTTAGGACCGGGGGTAAAATAATAAAAAATAGGAATTTTAGACGGGAAGGAAGATTGGAAATTGGAATCACTATTTTGGTTTACTCGGGGTCTCGGTAGGGTATCCACGGGATTGCACATATCTTTCGATCGAGGGGTAACCTATTCATTTCTGCTAGAGTTGATTTAGTAAAGCAAATTTAATAACAGCATTACAATGCAATGCTATATTTAGTAATGATTTTCCCCAAGGGTCTTATTTCAATCACAGTGCAGTAGGCTCAAATTACTTTTATAGTTTCACTTACAGTATTGTGTCAGTTGCAATTGAGCATTACACAATATCTGAAGAGTATTTAATAATTTATTTCAGATTTTTTTTCTATAAATAGTAATTTAATTTGATAGATTATGCAATTTGGATTGATTGATTAGTCCATTCCATACTCTCTAAGCATAGGCGTAGAAGTAGCCCGGGCAGATTCTAGAAACACACGGGCGGCCCGGGTAGATTTTGGATCGAATTATCAATTTACTATAATAGTTCTTACCGATGATGCCTTCTCAAAAACTTACATAATGCACTTTATTGAATTTCTCATTCAATTGCGTAAACATTATTTGTTAGTGTTGTAGTTACTTGCTAATACCTTGACAGGTGTAAGGCTACAACCTGCTCTCCGAGAATGTCTAAAAGGTATTATGACGATGGCTCAAAACAGCCAAGTATCGCTAACTATTTCCCGTCGGCTAAAGTACTGAAGCTGCGAAAATATTCAATTTTGGGAGTATTATTTGTAGGGTTAACCCCACAAATATATTACTCCCAAAATTGAATATTCTTTACCGACGGGAAATAGTTAGCGATACTTGGCTGTTTTGAGCCATCGTCATAATGCCTTTTAGACATTCTCGGAGAGCCGTTTGGACACTAACACCTGCCAAGGTATATAGCAACTACCATACTAACAATTTATAAGGAATACGCAATTGAATGAGAAATTCAATAAAGTGCACTATATAAGTCTTTGGCGAAGGCATCATCGGTAAAATTGTAGTATTATAGTAAATTGATAATTCGATCCAAAATCTACTCGGTCCGCGCGGGCTACTTCTACGCCTATGGGTTAATATCTCGTCCGGGCAGATTTTTGGGGAAACCTTTACGCCTATGCCTCTAAGTATCAGATATCTTTATTTTTTGACTGGGTTCATTTTAATATTCCGAACTCTGAAAAGTATAGTAGGTTATATAATTCACACCTATATATGATACTTATAGATATTTTTAGTGACGCTTGTGTTTGTTAGTAAACGAATTATTCGAGAGGGACTACTGATCGAGGAAGTCGATTATTCATGGGAAGGGGCCGTTCAAACGTTACGTAACGTAAAATTCCCGAATATTCACACCCTCCCAGTGTCACCTTTTTTTACGATTTTGCAATACTAAAATTGGTGGTCTGTCACACATTGGCTAACCCTCCCCACTTTGGAAGCGTTTTAACGTTTGCATGCTCCAAAATATTTATATTCAATCATTATTTCTATCAGTTCCTGTATATTCAATCGAGATAAATGATTTACTAAGTTTCGACCTCGAGCACCAGAGACAGGCCATATTTTCTTCCTGGCTACCGATAACTCTGAAAGTTTGGAGACAAAACTCGACCTCTAAATTAAAACTTTGATATAATATAAGCAGAAAGAATGACTGTGTTTCAAATGAATTGTTGGACTATTGTAAACTTACTTTTTTCCATTAAAAATACTTTTCTAGTATACTTACAGTTATCGACATGGATGATACATACGATGTTATTGTGTTAGGCACAGGACTCACTGAGTGCATTCTTAGTGGCCTCTTATCCGTATCGGGCCGCAAAGTCCTTCATATGGACAAAAATAAATATTACGGTGGTGAGAGCGCGTCTATTACTCCACTGGACGATCTATTCAAAATGTTCGAAACCGATCCAGTCGCTCTTGCTAATAGCCGCCCACGAGACTGGAATGTTGATCTTATTCCAAAATTCTTGATGGCAAGCGGACAACTGGTGAAAATTCTCATCAAGACTGGTGTCACCAAATATCTGGAGTTCAAGTCAGTTGAGGGTAGCTATGTATTCAAAGGTGAGAAGATTTTCAAAGTTCCTTCCAATGAGAAGGAGGCATTGGCCACTTCCCTTATGGGTATTTTCGAGAAACGCAGATTCAAAAATTTCTTGACTGGGATAAATGATTTTGATGAGAATAGTCCCCCGAAAGACAAAAAGATTGGACCCACTCTCACTATGCTGGATGTTTTCACCAATTTCGGATTGGACCAGAATACAAGGGATTTCTGCGGTCATGCAATGGGATTGTACTTGAACGACAAGTATCTCAATGAACCCTGTTTAGAACCAATTGGTCGCATCAAATTGTACTGTGAATCCATGTCTCGTTATGGAAATTCTCCCTATCTATACCCTCTCTACGGGTTAGGCGAACTCCCGCAAGGTTTTGCCCGGCTCAGTGCTATTTACGGCGGGACTTATATGCTGGATAAACAGGTTGATGAGATTATAATGGAAGATGGAAAATTCGCTGGTGTGAAATCTCAGGGGCAGATTGCACGCGCAAAAATGGTACTAGGCGATCCTTCTTATTTCGCAAACAGGGTGAAGAAGGTAGGACAGGTGATTCGAGCCATTTGCATTTTGAATCATTCAATCCCGAATACCAACGATGCTAAATCTTGCCAAATTATTTTCCCACAAAATCAGATTGGTCGTGATAACGATATTTACTTATCCATGGTTAGCTACACGCATAACGTAGCATCAAAAGGCTACTATATCGCAATGATAAGTACAACAGTGGAAACAGCTGATCCTGAGAAGGAAATCGCTCCTGCTCTTAAAATATTAGGAAATATCCTCCATAAATTTGTTAAAGTCCACGACTGCTACGTTCCAATTGACCCAGCTGCTGACAAAGCTGCGAATTGCTTCGTAAGTAAATCCTACGACGCAACATCACATTTTGAAACAACCTGTCGTGATATAAATGATCTACATAAGAACATGACTGACCAGGAGATTAACTATGCTAATATAGTTGATCCTGACGAATCTGCTGGCCAAGCTGATCAGTGAAAATACACAACAGCTGTATACACCTGTTACAAGTATGAACACCTGTGTGTAGTATGTATAAGTGTGCTAAGTTTGCTCTTTTCTTATAGGATATATAATAGTTATAGGAGCTTACTTAGTCTAAGCTCAATCTTGTTTTAGTTATAGGGTTATGTATGAAATAATTTATATGATTGAAGACATTAGTTAAGGTCTTAAGTCCTTAATTAACTTTTGTTATATTCGATATATCTATTATTGTACTTTAGTGTACTTTTGTATGGAATTTATTGTCATTATTCAGTTAATTATTATGTAATTATTTAATTGGGTAATTCTACGCTGTTTTAATAAATGAGTTGGAAAATTCTAAATCAAAAAGTACTTTTAGGAGGACACTTAATTGAATCTCAGTCACCAGGGCTGTATAAACTCATTTTTGAATGAGTTGGTTGTCATCAAATTAATGAATTGAACTCATTTTTTTAGTGGAACTGAATTGGTTGAGAAACAAAGTAGCTTTAGAATACAATTCATTAAACCAAAAAGGATTTACCTAAAGCCACTGATAGTTGGAATATTGTTTCAGCTCCACCGCTCGGGAACCCCACCGCTCAGGTCAGTTATCACTCCCGCACGAATATTGTCATTATTTCCATTATCATCGCACTCGCACTACCATTATATCGCACTTTGTACCGATCGTACTTGTTACCGAACAGTTAAACAATACTACAATATTATCATTATTACACAACAACTTTGCATTTACTTCCAACTTCAACTAACACGTTTGATATGTACTTAAAGTATATCTCTGGTCCAGATTCTTGTTCAATCTCTGTTATTCCTTTGATGCTTAAGCCAGTGTTAATGGTAAAATTGTTTCAGCTCCAACGCCCGCATTATATTTTCTAACGAACTTGATTGTCATGATTGGAAATTTTATGGTAAGATTAACTACAGTAGAGCCTCTGAACAACGGACACCTTGGGACCGGAATCGTTGTCCGTTATTTAGAGGTTGTCCGCTATTTAGAGGTTGCTTTTCTATTAGACATATGCTAAATAAATAAATCCGTGCCACGAGGGTTGTCCGTTATTTAGAGGTTGTCCGCTATTTGGAGTGTCCGTTATGGGAGGCTCCACTGTATTAACACGCTTTAAAATAGTCATAATTACCTAGTAACAAAAGCAGAATTTATGACAAGCATTATACCCAACGGTTGCATAGTTTATCTAAAAGCACTGATAAATTAGAATACTATTTGCAAAGGGAAATATTAAACTAATGCGTCATCAAATAATGATAATGAGATGCCGCCCGCCAGCATCCTACATAGACTTCATGTGGAGCTGAAACAATATTACCATTCACTGGCCTAAACTCCAATAGGTACTATACTTTAAGGTATTCAACAACTTTTTTACAACCAACTGTATTTACTTATAGACTCGTTCAAAGAGAGTTAACTATTAAAAAAATCCACTAAAAACAATAATTAAACCAATAAAATTGAGTTGCTTGGACCCAGGCTTGTCAAAACTTCAGGTCATGGCCTGAACTGACCTGAGGCAATTTTTGTTAAAGACCTGAACTGACATGACCGGAAGAATTTTAAAAAAGACCTGACCTGACCTGACCTGAGTTAACAATTAGGGAACTTTTGACATGGTGTTTTCGTCATTTGGATGAATTTTTATTACACGTTTTGGTAAATTATGTTAATTTGTTGGATTCAAAACAGAACTAAGTTTATCACACCTTGAATACCTAGATATCCTGAACCACCTGAAAATGACCCGAAGACCTGAAATGACCAGAAAATGACCTGATTCCAATATTATTTCCTAATGATCTGACCGGAACAATTTTTTTAAAGAACTGACCTGACCTGTGTTAATAATTAGGGAACTTTTGACAAGCCTGGTTCACTCAACTTGGACCCACTCCATTTTCGAATGAGTTGTACATTAAAATTGAATTAGTTGGTTATCAAAAATGAGATATTACCAACCCAAATGAGTTGATACAGTCCTGTGTCACTGGTACTAAGTTAGACATAGCATAGCGATAATTAATAAAATTTCTAGGCACCTCAAAAAATTACATCTTTTAACTCATGGCTCAGAATATGCTTGATATACTTACTACACAGCGGCCTAAAAAGTTAAATCAATAACCACTTTTACCACAGCCTGAAAGGTCTGAGTATTGATGTAATAATTATTAATTTTATTATCCAAATATTTGTTATTTGGCAAATGTTTGGCGGCCACAACACTTACTAAAAATCCTGCCTTAGTTGATTCGATTATTCTGGGGGTACCGTTTATGGTACAACTATAGTATTGTACCGGAATATTATGTGCATATTGAGAAAGACTCGTATTTTTTAAGCAAGGTGTGACAATGAATTGGGCGGTTAACCGCCCAACAATCTGGACAAAAAACGTAACGAACTCGATTCCGTTTAAAAAACTCTTATTTAATTTTCTTATCCATGGTACTATCTCTATACAAAAGCCTATACAAAATGTATTGCCTCACTAATTAGAACGAATTCACTAATCGTAACAGAAAATTTCGACTCTGAACTCCGCTATTCGAATTAGCTAGGAGAGGGTCTACTGTATTTCGAATTATTAACTTATTAATAGATTTTTATTTAGTCTCCAATGCCTTTAAAGGTACTTAAGAACATACCCAGAGGTATTGTAGAGACAGGAGAAGCTATAAATGCTATACCTTCAGGTCTGTTAATAGAAATGTGTCAGGACATACTGGCATTCCTAAGCCACTCAGCTACATTCCTCAACACCGAGTATTACCAAGAGATATGTCATTATTATGTAGAGCCATTAGGACGAGACGTAGCTTCTGTTATGGACACAATTCAGTTCGTATTTGAGTGTGCAGGAAGGTGTAAGGCGACACCTCAACAGCTGATTGGCGATATCAAACAGGTATTGCTACTAAGCCAAGAAAAACTACTTGTATTCCAGGAAATCTGGGAAGGGGAGGGTGCAGGGTTAATCGAGAAGTTTGAGGCTCCAACAGATCTGAATATAGGTAGATTAGTGGCGTTTGATTGGAAATTAGTTGTGGGTATCAGTTCAAATTCCTGTAAGAACCTGACTACATCTCGTATTGATGTCAGGCTTAAAGTCTCTACTCCTAATGGACAGGTTAATACACATTCATTTTATATGTCTCTCCCTGAGTTCTATCAATTCTCGAAACAGATCAAAGACATGGTACTAATGCTGGAGGCTGTATAGTGTATGTATTGTGTATATTAATATTGGTGTTGTTGCTTATTAGTCCACTAATAATATAATTATAGTTGTATTTTGTTCTCTACGTATAACCAAATACTCATGGGACATGAATTATTATATTCCTTAAACAGTAATACGTGTATATATAAGGAATTAAGATCTTTCTATCCATGTTCGTACGATCCGGATCGCGATCCTTTTTTTGTGCATTTGAACTGCTCTTAATAAGGTCATCAAATCCGAACAATCCGTGGTCTGGTATAAGTAATAGGATTTGTTACAGAGGGTGTGTTTCGAATAAAAGTAGGATCAATTCACTGTATCATGAAGTCATTATATACAAGAAAACAGTAGGATACATATACTACAATCAACTCCGATTAATCGGGTCACTTTGGTCCAAGGATATTTTGACCCAATTAAGCGGAGAACCCAGTCAATCGAAATTATACTATTTTGAGGGTATAACTAATTATTATGTACGAATACTACTATATTATTAATAAATAGTAAATACATGTACGTATACTATAATATGCGAGTGAAATAAATATTTTACATACATAATTTAACATAATTGACATTTATTTGACTCGATTAGTTGATACTTTGGATTTTGTAAAGCGAATATTGAGTCAATGACCCCAAATTTTTGTTCAGAATAACCAATTTGCACTGAAATTTCATAATTTTTACCTAATTAATTAACCGAATTTTTTTGTATTGGTATGATTCTGTTCCTGGAAAAATAACCCCATTAAGCGGAGTTGATTATATTTGAATTAAGATTTATCTATCTATCTATCTATCTATATCTATAGTATATAAAAAGCGGAATTGTTGTCTGTTTGTTTGTTTGTGTGTTTGTTTGTTTGTGTGTGTGTGTTTGTCCAGAATTGATTGAAAAGACTACGAGTCCCAGAAAGCTGAAAATTTGTATACCTGGGTAATTTTGTACTGCGACAACGATCTATTGGTTTTTGAAGAGAAATATTTACATTTGAAGGTGACAAAATATGTTAGCCAATTAAATTCGAGGGTTTGTTAGTATGGATTAGCAGATTTCATCAATTAGTTTAAATAGATTGTGCATAATAGAAATATTTTCTGAGGCTCCAATTTGATTGATTGAAAATAAATTCATCTAACCAATCAATCATTTGTCTATTCTAATGCCTGTTTTCTTTTAGTATTATTTTGATTCGAGCTTTCTTATCGTGCAACTGAAATTTATTGAGCTATTAAAACTCATTATTAATGTGATTGCTTTTGGGGAGGTAAAGGCCGCGAAGCGGCCGTTAATTGTATTGCGTAGTGCCTAACACGAACGAACAAAAGTCGCGAAGCGACCGAGACCGAAGGGCTCGTATATTAAAAGCGGAATTGTTGTCTGTTTGTGTGTTTGTCCAGAATTGATTGGAAAGACTACGAGTCCTAGAAAGCTAAAAATTTGTATACAGGGGTAATTTTGTACTGCGACAACGATCTATTGGTTTTTCAAGAGAAATATTCACATTTGAAGGTGACAAAAAATGTCGTCCAATTAAATTCGAGGGTTTGTTAGATGGATTAGCTAACTTATTCAATTAGTATAAATAGCCTGTGCCTAATAGAAAGATTTTATGAGCCTGCAATCTGATTGATTGAAAATAAATTCATCTAACCAATCAATCATTTGTCTATTCTATTGCATGTTTTTCTCTTAGTATTATTTGGAATCGAGCCTTATCGTGCAACTGAAATTTATTGAGTTAATATATTTAATAAACCACAGAGATGTCTAATTATAAATGATTTGTTTCAAGGCGTAGTAAAGCCGCGCAGCGGCCGTCAATTGAGGCGTGAAGCGCCGAACCGTCGCAAAGCGCCCGAGACCGAAGGGCTCGTATATTAAAAGTACAAATGTTGTTTGTTTGTGTGTTTGTCCAGAATTAATTGGAAATACCATAAGCTCTAGAGCAGGGGTGGCCAACCTTTTGCACACTGCGGGCCACATTTAGGTATTTGAAGAACTCGGCGGGCCTCACTTATCCAAGTAAATTTATACTATTGGATCTAGATTGTTATTATTTGTCATTAGTATTATTTATTATTCTTCAAAATTTGAAATCCTACAAGAATAGGATGTTATACAATATGGCTGTAATTCTGAGGTTCCACTGAACATATTACTCATTCTCATCTTGAGGCTCTGCGGGCCATACTGAGGTGCATCGCGGGCCACAGGTTGGCCACCCTTGCTCTAGGGATATGTGAAGTTGTTATGATATTCGACATTTCATTTTGGATATTCACATTCGTCTGTATCAACTTGTATCAGTCTGTATCAACTTGTATCAACTTGTATCAATCTGTACCAGTTTGTATCAACTTGTATCAGTCTGTACCAGTTTGTATCAATCTGTACCAGTTTGTATCAACTTGTATCAGTCTGTACCAGTTTGTATCAATCTGTATCAACCTGTGTCAGTTTGTATCAACTTGTATCAGTCTGTACCAGTTTGTATCAACCTGTGTCAGTTTGTATCAACTTGTATCAGTCTGTATTCGCACATAATTCCCGCCCTCTAAGCTAAGAGATAAAATTCTGAAAATTTCATAGAACATGTACATTAATGATGCGGACATGTTGGTTACTCCAGGTGCCAATATCCTTACTCATTATCGCATGATGACGTAATCATTAAATTTGACATTGTTAATTATGACTATTTAGGCCTATTTCAGCTATATAATTTACGTTAGAAACAGGGTTGCCAATCCAATCGATGTAAATTTTGGCAATCGATCTCGATAGCCAATTCAATCGATGATATGATCTGACTATCCAATCCAATCAATAATCGATAAAAAATTGAAAATCATCGATTATTTATCGATTATATATTGATTTTCAATCGATAATTTATTGATTTGCTATAGATTATTTATCGATTATTTGTCAATTTTCTATCTATTATTTATCGATTACTATCGATAAATTTACAGATTATTTATAGACTACGTATTTATCATTTACAAATTGATAATCTATCAATTATATATGGTTAATTATCTATTTTCTATCGATTATTCGTCGAAATTTATCGATTTTCTGTCGATAATTCATCGATTTTGTATCGATTATTATTGATTATCCATCGATTGTGTATAAATTATTTTAATTTATATACGGTAATATAAATTTATGGTTCTTTATCTTGTCTCCATGATTAAGAAATATGTACACTACCCCGGCCAAATGTATTTGAACAACAATATTATGAATTTAGACATTTAAGCTTATAGCAGCAAAATAACATCTATAAATGCTTCAAAATGGCTATTTAGTACCAAGGACCAAGGTTGCAACCAAATAGTTCAATATTCGGTTTGACCAATTATATTCTCGCAATTAGTTCAATATATGGTTATATTCCGAATATCAGTTTTTGGTCTTCGGTTTGCAAACGAATATATTTGGTCAACCGAATATATTTGGTTGACCAAATACCAGTTTCAACCTTGCTATTTACATAAAACGATACCGTATGTAAAGTATAAGCAAATAGCAGAACTTTTGAATTTACATTTTATGGATGTGTTCAACTTTATTCGTCCAAAACAAACAAATATAATAACATTATTCGCCTTACTCGTAAAATCGAAAAAAAATCGATAATTGATAAAAAAATGAGTTAGCATATTGGCGATCTGCGTGACCAACGTGTCCGCATCGTTAATGTGCATATTCTATTAAATTTTCAGATTTTTATCTCTTAGAGGGCGCGAATTATGTGCGATTAAGTGAATTTTCAGGGTTCTCGAAATGTGACAATGAAGTCATAACTTGTCGAGGTGTGAGAAATTTCGAGTGGAAACCTCAATTTGTTGGCGGGGGCCAAAAATTACCCCTATATGCCAAAAATCACATTTGGAAACCGTCCACTTTCTTCAATCAACTCGTAACATACAAACAAATATTTAGTGTATTTATATATAGGGAATCCTTATATAGAGCTGAGCTTTGTAGAGTTCAGATTTTTTCCCATACTAAAAGCCCAGGCTTACTTTCTAAAGGTCAATTTCAAACTCTGGAAAAAAACTGACCTTTCTCAGTGCATGCATACACATAGTGAAAAACTGAACTCTACAAAGCTCAGCTCTATATAAGTAATTTCTTATATATATATGCATAGCCTACTCTATATAAGGCCTACCATCAAATGTACCATGGATGAAGTAGTGTACGATGAGATTAATTTTAGAAATTAATCTTTTATAATAAATAATTATAGTAAATTAATAGATTTTCTCTATTGAGTCTTTATTGCTTACTTAACAACAATGATAAGAATACATAAATAATAATGTGGGTTCAAATAACAATAATAATAACAATAATAATAATACTGGGCCACTATACTATAGTATAGTCGGCACAGTAATAATAGAAGAGTAGCTTCTGGTGTATTTCATTAATGTGAGAACTTCTTCAGTTTTCGCTTTTCTATACCTTTAGATGCAACAGCGGAGTTATAATTATTAACCTTAGCTAGTAAACAGTTGGCGCAAGTGAAAATAAGATTTTTTAGGATAGTCAAAATAGAGACACCACAAGAAATGCAACTCAATTTAGCAATCGCATCAGTCTCTTCTAAGAATATCAAAGTTACTTTCACAATAATTTTTCTGGATGATCCTTGCATCAATATCGCCAACAAGTTTCTTTGCTTTCAATTGCAATTAACGTCTTCCATAAAGTTACTATAGATTCGAGGATTAACTCAGATGGATACTTTAGGCCACCACGGTCAGTTAATTGCAAAAGCCTGAACTCGGGTTGTGAATCTTCATCAAAGATAAAGTATTTGTCAATGGTCAAAAGATCAATGCAAACATGACATGGCTGAGTTTTTAAAATATATTTATGTACTGCATAACCAGCAATAAAAGCTAATGAGTGAAGAGTCTGTAAACTACATTCAATGGAAGTTAGATCATCAATTTCATCCCAGACTAGTTGGACATCGATTTCATCGCCATTATTCGAATCAAGGGATCAGTATGAATCAATAAATGTCTGAATTGAATATAAGCCACAATCTTGTTGTGAAGCAAAAATCTTTAATATGTTAGATAACTTGAGGCGGCGTTCAGTTTCAAGGATTTGAAGATACGAGATATGATAGTTTGAACCTGACATCATACGATATAGGCCAAAGTGATGTTCCAATGGATCTGTCTGTAAAAAGGATGTCAAAAGATAGTTAAATCCACAAAATCCAGTTAAATGCTTAGTTATCTGAGGTAATACAGTACAAGCATGTTTAGAACTGGTAAACGTTTGTTTACTTAACTTTCCTACATTTCCTGGCAAGGCCAGCCAAGTCTCTAACCAAATAACAACACAAGCTAAGAATGAAAATCGTTCGCCCTGGTATGTTAGAGGTCTTGAGATATCATCATTCCAACGTTTACCTTTAAGTGGGGAATTTATGTTGAAAAGTTTCCAAATTTGAAGAATAATTTCAACAAAGTCGTGTGTATTGTTTCGTCTTCTTGGTTACGGAGTTCATTCAGTAACTTCAGAGCTGCAACAGTTAATTCGTTGAATACTTTCAAAACAAGTTTCATATTTTGGCGCTCAATAGCAGAAGGATAACAAGCTTTGATAGTCAAGCTAGGTGCTAACTTAGCTAAGGATTCTTTCTCTAAATTATAGAGGAGACGCACATCACTAAAAGATGCAGAGTAAACTTGAACAGCTTAACAGGATACACACAGTAATCCAGCTTAATGTTCTGAAAGTTGGGAAAGTGAAAGGTTTTCCGAATATCTTTCTGATTCAACCAGTTGTTTCGAATACTTTTCAAAATGTGCACAAAGTCAAAAGTAACATAGAGTTTTCTTTTATTATCAGAAGGGTGTGGTACACTAGTCTCTAACTGTTTAGTTGGAGAAAATAACTTGAATAAGTTCACGTTTAAAGGGTAATTGTCGGTAGAAATAATCTGTACTTTCAAACCGCAAGATTCGTTCGATATCCAAAATACAAGACTTAATTATAGGAAAGGTATTCAGCAAATATAGATGCGCAAGGTATCAAACGAGAAATACAGGACCATTTTTTGTGTAAACTAGAAACCATGATAGCAAATACAGTTCTTGTGGGGTATTCAGGGGATAAGTTAGGACCAAATATTTTCCCACCCTTCCCACCCCTCAGACTTAAGTTAACGTGGATCTCATCCATCTGAATAATTACATTCTTCTATGGAGAACTTAAAGAAGAAGTTACCTGGCTAAGGTAAGTACAATAGTCGTTTTCCAGCCCAAAAGAAGAGTACAACTTTCTAGTGTATGAACATGTGGAAAAGAAATGCATTCTGAACTTTGGAGAATTTGTAACTAGCAGGAGAAACCAGATGCGTTTTTATAGCCAGAATTTGTGTAAGAACATTATATCTCCTTCTCTTCTTGTAAATACCCACATTCTCTAGTTGGCCAATAATAAATTGTAATCTTGGCAAATCGGAACAATTGGACTCTGTTTCATCACTATCTAATAGATTACATATGGCCTCCTCAATATGTTCTTTTGCTTTAGAGATATGGTGAGGATGTTTCTTCTGAGGGGAGAGCTAAGTTTCAGAGTAATCTCTGTAAACAGCTTTTCAATTTGTCGAATATCAGTGATAGAGATAAGAGAGAGAGAAATGGACTCCTCCCATATATATAATATTATATATCCGTTCACAGATAAAAAGAATTTATTTCAAGAGAAACATCTGCACAAATATTATTATTTTCCATCTTAGGCAAAAAAATCTCACACAATTATCTGTTTGAATCATAGACTCCTTAAGTAAAGGACTGGAACGTCGCGATCTCGGGGGTTTTAACTTGAGTCTGAGAGGCTCCAATTATAAAAATTGATAAAGCATTAAGTTTCCGGTCTCCAAATGTGATTTTTGGCATATAGGGGTAACTTTTGGCACCCGTCAACAATTTGAGGTTTTCACTCAAAATTTCTCACACCTCGACAAGTTATGACGTCATTGTCACATTTCGAGAACCCTGAAAAGTCACTTAATCGCACATAATTCGCGCACTCTACGAGATAAAAATCTGAAAATTTAATAGGACATGCACATTAATGATGCGGACACTTTGGTCACACCAGATTGCCAATATGCTTACTCATTATCACATGATGACGTAATCACTAAAATTTCACATTTTTATATTTGACTATTTAGGCCTATTTACGCTTTATAATCAATGTTAGAAGTGTATAAACCATACACCAACCGCGAAGCGGTTGGTGTGTGGTTGGGTTCTTCCGCGAAGCACGCTAGTATCTATATAGATTGATGCTACAGTATATCTATATATACTAATGCGCTTCGCTTGCTAGGTCGCTTTGCGGCAGAACCCAACCACACACCAACCGCTTCGCGGTTGGTGTATGGTTTATACACTTCTAACATTGATTATAAAGCGTAAATAGGCCTAAATAGTCAAATATAAAAATGTGAAATTTTAGTGATTACGTCATCATGTGATAATGAGTAAGCATATTGGCAATCTGGTGTGAC
Source organism: Hexactinellida sp. DTS-2022 (assembly GCA_028753945.1). Lineage (NCBI taxonomy): Eukaryota > Metazoa > Porifera > Hexactinellida > Hexactinellida sp. DTS-2022. The sequence goes on from JAPNXP010000003.1 coordinate 2,766,437, forward strand.
CAAAGTGTCCGCATCATTAATGTGCATGTCCTATTAAATTTTCAGATTTTTATCTCTTAGAGTGCGCGAATTATGTGCGATTAAGTGACTTCAGGGTTCTCGAAATGTGACAATGACGTCATAACTTGTCGAGGTGTGAGAAATAAATTAAATTCAGAAATTTTGAGTGAAAACCTCAAATTGTTGACGGGTGCCAAAAGTTACCCCTATATGCCAAAAATCACATTTGGAGACCGGAAACTTATGCTTTATCAATTTTTATAATTGGAGCCTCTCAGACTCAAGTTAAAACCCCCGAGATCGCGACGTTCCAGTCCTTTACTTAAGGAGTCTATGGTTTGAATCCAAACTAACCAGTCAGTTGGGATTGTTATCAAAGCTAACTTATCTCGTATTTCTTGTATACAACCAACACGAAACTTCTCCATTTCTGTATTCTCTGATCTCAAGCTGAGATTAGTTGCTTGGTTCAATAAATCTTCCTCTTTGGAGTCGTAAGAGAACCGAGTTCGTTTGATTCTAATTGAAGGGATAGAGGAATAATAAGACGGACAACCAGGAAGGAGAGGGGACAGCGCCAGGATTTAATTTGGGTCTTCCTCGCGGGACCTCATAGGATGTGCCATCTCCTCTGGATACAGTGTGAAAATATTGAATATCTTCCTTCGGAAAATGCTTAGCACACACAGACACCATTTTTAGGTCAGAAATATCCTCACGATGGAGAGCACGTATCCAGGCATGTCGTAACTCAGGTGAACCATCTGGAAGTTTAAAACTGGGACCCGCTCTTCTGGGGTATAATTACCCCTACAACCAGGGGCAGAACAGTTCGGCATTGAAAAAAATCAAATATCTAACTATTTATTAAAAAGAAACAAAGTCAAATACAGTGCAACCTCTATAAGTGGGGTCTCTATAAATGGGGAACCTCCATAAGTGGGGAATTTTTTTACCATATTCGTATATATCCATACAAATGAACCTCTATAAGCGGGGAAGTGGGGAATGGGGGACCATAAATTTCAAGGAGTTTTTATCTGCATACAAAACAACCTCCATAAATGGGGGGAATGGACAAATCCTAACATGATTCTTATAAAATAATACAATATTTCCAATAAATCGACTCTAAAGTTCTACAGAAAAAATATTTTCGATTGATCTACTCTGATGTTTTTAGAAGAAATCACCTAGTGTAGATCAGCAGTTAACTAAATTGTCATAATATACAAATAATAACTATAACGTGCATTAATGTGTGTGTTATATGAATACTTTGTATAATATAGCATATACGTATAATGTTTTTCCAATTGAATTTTATAACCGGGGAATGGGGGGCAATTGAAATTTTCGCCGTCCCATGCTCCCCACTTATAGAGGTTCCACTGTATAGTACTAGGAAGTGCTTAAAATATCGGTGGAAGGAGAATTGGATTAATTAATTACTAAAAAAAACAAAAATCAGTAACAAGTTGATCCAACTAAATTTTAAATATTTCTAACTGTACAGAGATAAATGTAAATAGCTATGGGTCAATAATAATATCGTACACTACTTCATCCTTGGTGCAAAATATTAGCTTTGATGGTAGGCCTTATATAGAGTAGGCTATGCATCATCCTATGCCAAAAACAATTTTAAATATTTAATTTAATCAGAAAATAACATTACAATGCCCAAATAATTAAAGTAATGCTCTAAAATATAGGACTTATTATAAATTCAGGCATAGTAGGTACTTTACACAAGTTTATGGCTTATATTTTGTACGATTATGTTCCTAAGCTAAGATAATAATAAAATAGATCCGGACGGATAGTACAAATTGGGGCGGGCGGGGATGATAAACAAGTAATTACTTTATACGGCCTTATCCGAGTAATATAGCCAAAAGTCGAACACTTGTTTTAGTTCCGTTGATTCATGTTGATTTTGTAAAATCGACATGTGATTTTGTAAAATCAACATTTGACAAAATCGACATAACATATATATATACATACACCCACCCTTTAATAGTATAGATGAATTAAAATTTAAAATAAGTTAAATAACTGCATTTTTTTTCTAAAATTAGTCAAGACACGAGTACCATGTTTTGTTCTACTCATATACTTGTAAGTTCTTTAAATTCCTTGAAATCTCAAGAAAATCTCCGTAAAATCTCAAGAAAATCTCCGTAAAATCTCAAGAAAATCTCCGCTCTATCTCAGGCCAAAATGGCTTGAGATAGAGCATCGAAATTTATCATTAAATGAAGTGTTGATGACGGGCTATCATTTGGAAGTTGGAACCATTGACTAAGCTGTAACTTTATTCTCTCTCGAGATATGACCTCAATCATTGAAATCACGTTTCCAAGGGAACTGAGGAATGTGGTAACATTAGGGTGACCCATGGCCTACTATATTATACGGCTAGATATAAAGTCAAGTATTTGCTCATTTCATTTCCAGGCCAGTGTTTACTTTGTAATTGCTCCTAAAATGGATTACCTATCGTCATGGAATAAACTAAACTTGGTTTTCAAATACGCCAGAAACATCTAAAATACTTTTGAGAATGATTTCTCATCGGATTTAACCACAATGACGTAATCAAATATACATACCCATATATGGCAATGATGTTAAATAAATGTTAATTTTTTATATAATTTGAGAATCTAACTTTGCCGTTTTTATCCTATTGCATTTTTCTTGTTAAAAACTAACTACAGTAACAAATTATGTCATCCTTTCACTCAAATTCTTTTCAACGTCAATGTAGTAAATAATTATACTATTGTTATCAAACCATATGTTTTGTATTTTTTTGAAATGTATAATTAGATTTTAATCTAAGTTCTTAAAAGTCCTGTTTGACGATGTACATGTTGCCCAGTCAGTTTAATGACCGTTCTTGTGACTTATTTAGCTAATGTTCACTGAATCTCTACTTCAATCTCTACTTCATAATTAGTATTAATTACCATATATGGGTATGTATATTTGATTACGTCATTGTGGTTAAATCCGATGAGAAATCATTCTCAAAAGTATTTTAGATGTTTCTGGCATATTTGAAAACCTAAGTTTAGTTTATTCCATGACGATAGGTAATTCATTTTACGAGCAATTAGAAAGTAAACACTGGCCTGGAAATATATTAGCAAATACTTGACTTAACTAGCCGTATTATATAGTAGGCCATGGGTGACCAGCAGGGCCGGCGGAAGAGGGGCGGTTGGGGCGGCCTGGGCCGTCCCACCTTTTCTGTGATTTTGTGGTACTCTGAAATTTCCCGGGGGTGTTTTTTTACTCTGCAACCCTAGCAATTAACATCATAATACAAGGCCGCCCCACCTCTCACGAGCTTCCGCCGGCCCTGGTGACCAGAGTTATTAAATTTCAGTGTTCGGAAAAAACCGCCCTTTTCTAGAAAAGACCGGGGCAGGTGGAAAACGCCCTTTTCTGCCTTTTTCTATTGACTGGCCTACGCGTAATTAATATAGGCATTTCGGTGTATTTAGTGGTTATTCCAGAACTTTAGGGATCCACTCTCAAAAGTCCTAAATTTAACTATCGTTGGCACTAGAAGTGTAGAATCTCTTTAAAACATCTGTCTCTTGCATATAGAAGCTGACCATAAGTGGGCCTATATTGTTGCCATATATCGTAATGAGTGTTTTTTTCCAAATTTACTGCCCTTTTCCGGGGTGGAAAAAAATGGTTTTTTCCGGTTTTTTCCAGGGGTTTTTTTCCGGGGTGGTCTTTTCTGGCAAACACTGGAGGATTTTGGGCCAAAATCTGGGAATTTCTTAAAATTTCGACAAAATCCTGGACACAGGTTATAAAAAACTGGACACTATTAATTTAATGTGATCGAATCGGAGACAATTGGATGATAATGAAAAAAACTGCTAAAAAAACCTGGACAATTTAGAAAATTACTGGACATCGCACAATAATTGTAAAAAACATGGAATGTCCAGGATAAAAATTGGACAATGGTAACCCTAGGTAACATGCCATTTTTAATTGTGACATATTTTATATAAAATGACATATTTTATATAAAATGACACATTTTACATTGAATAAACAGACCGTATAAGAGGTTCTTTCAGGCCGCATGCGGCCTGAAAGAGTCATAATGCGGAGACCTGATATATTTCCCTGTTTTTATTTTCCTGTGTAGTTTTTGAATTTTATTAAAAGTATTGTATAATATCGATTTATTTAGTATAGATTTATTCATAAATATATGTTATATATTATCAATTGTTTAAACTCAACAAAAACGAACGGTATTTTATTTGCCAGTACTTCATACTAAATTCGTGTCAGTATCTATATTTACATTTTAACTGCTGGATCTATAACAATGTAATTACGATGCAAAAATTCATTTTACAGTAGAACCACGTTACGAGCACTGTCAACGCATTCGCCTTATCCGAAATTCGTATTAATTGGTGTCATATGTATTCAAAAGTATTTGCAGTTGTTTGTAGTAACCGTGTTATACTAACGATTTTACAGTACTTATTAATATTGAATTATATTTCATTGTTGATAGATAAAGTAGTAAGATTACATAATATATCGTCGTAAAAATAAGGTAGTAATATTACATAATATTGCCTAGCACTCGTGTGTATTTCTAAAATTGTCAGTTTACTATTTTTTTTTAAATAACTCTGAATAGTACTGTTTTGACAAAAATGGTCCCCCCTACAAAATTGGTCCCCCCGGACCATTTCTGTCAAATAACAATTTGTTTTGACAAAAATGGTCCCCCCTACAAAATTGGTCCCCCCGGACCAATTTTGTAGGGGGGACTGTTTTTGTCAAAATGAATCGTTATTTGACAAAAATGGTCCGGGGGGACCAATTTTGTAGGGGGACCATTTTTGTCAAAACAGTACTTATGTACTTTATTTTCTCCTCTTTAACCATAGTACACAATAAGATATATATTAATTAACAATTTGCTGAAAAATATTAGATTATTTACACGGTCTATGGGTTTACTTATATGTTCATGGGAATTTACAGTCATTTATAACTTTTATTAGACTATGCATAGTTATGTTATTCTGATCAGCTCAGATTTCAAATGTAAGCTTATAGTGGTAATTATATAATGAAAAGGTTTCAAATATTACTAGAACTTTTTCTGCAAACTCTTTTTCACATAGTTTAAATCAAGAGAAAGTATAAACAATATTACATACACAACGATTAAATTAGCACCAAGTAGCGTAATTCCATTCTTTTCCATTGCATTCAAAATGCTTGATTCAGAATCCACATTTATTGATACCACCCCGTATCCCATGCGGCTCAGCAAGGAAGGATACATTGGGAATGCGATTATATTTCTAAATACCAAACTCAATGATGATCAAAATAATTTGGTAAAAACCGCCAAACTGTTAGGGTTTGAGCATCATGTGTTTCGTGACCTCTCTCAGAGACAATACCACAATACGCTGTATCACATCACCAACCCACCCTCTGAGAAAACTTCCCATGTCCCAGAGGAGGTCTGGCGGGCTCGCATCCTCCCCGAACATGAAGCCATCCTAGTAATAGTAGTGTCATACGGAAATAGGGACTGCTTCATTACGGGTGATGGGAAACTTTTCCCAGATAAGCACATCGATCATTATTTGAATGAAAATGAATGTATACTCATGAGGGGAAAACCCAAAGTTATCTTCTTCAATAAATGTCGAACAGAAGGAACAGGTGGTAATGAAGGTTTGCCTACCGTGAGCTTAGGTGGAGTGATGGAGTATGATACGTACTTCAGTAGCGACTCTTCTACCCATAGTAACTTCCTGCACATATACACTACCTACTCGCTCCGTCGAATCGACATCAGTTCATTCGTTATCTCTAGGATGCCGGAGGAATTTGAGAAATATGGTATCGGTAAGGAATTTCGCAAATTTGTTCAAATTTTCCGATCACGAATGATCTTCGAGATTAACATGATAATTAAACATAATCCCGGGTACGCTGAGGTTACTCAATGTTTAACAACAGAGTGTGATACTCTCCTACGGGATATATATTTCCCGCGGGCCCCGGGCTCACAGAGCCTAGAAGAGATGGAAGTGGAGCAGTCGCACGGGATGGATGCGTGTGGGACAAATAAATTGGAGTGTCTGAATAAGCTTGAGTTAATGAATAAAAACGCGTCCCTGAAATCGAGATTCCTTTGGCGGATGAAAATATCAAAGAAGAGCAAACAGCTCTTCAAAGATGATACCCAAAAGAGTCCCGTTAGGTGGTTATTCTCCCTAAACTGCCTCAATACGTAATACAGGCTTTGGCCTAGGTATGGCTTGGGCCGGATTAACCCCCCCTCGAAAAATACTCCTTCGCAGTTAGTCTTGTTACTGTTGTGAATCATCTTATGAGATGAATGATTCTTGATGTTTAATTTGAATTTGTTTTTCATAAATATGATGTTTTTTAATCTGATTTGTATTTTGTACTTCTTTTTATATTTTCGTATTAAATATGTCTACATTTACATTAATACAGGCTTGGGCTTTGGAGTATATATTTAGAATTTATTGGAAAATTCTAAATATAAATTGTTTACTAATAACTTTTTGTTACTGCAAAATAGGAATGCTGAATAATATTTGTTCAGTTTTGTAGTTATTTATAAACTATCAAACAAACAAACAACAATAAAATATGAACAGCTAGAAATAATACTACTTCAGTCCCTCTTGTTTTCTGATTAACAATTCCGATATACTCGTAAAGTGTACTGATCCCAATTGCTTATTAGGCCATTCCAATTTAGAATATGTAGCCTCATAATATGAATTAATTGGTTTAATAAGCCGCTCGTAACTTTCAAGTAATTGGTTTAGGTTTTATAAGAATAATTAGCTAAGGTGCGCGTGCGTCTTACACCAACCGGCCAAAAAGTATTTGAAAAACAAAAATTTGTATTCTACATTGAAGCATCCAGCAGCATAAAACATTAGTAGTGCTTCAACATGGATGATGAAATACAACGATATGTTAAGTAAAATACAAAAACTTTATTTTTGAATTTAAATTTTTTTAGATTTGAATAACACATGGTCGAATTACTCTAGGTGTATAATTTGTAATCATTATGATTTTTTACCAATTAGTTACAGCCACATTCTCATTTGTGCCACAAGTGGCACGTGGCAGGGACAATTATGCCACTTCATAGATATTGGATAAAAATGTCTTAAACTCACAATGTTATGAAATTTATAAATATGTAGTACAGTACACCCTCGCTAATCCGAACAGAGGTGTTCCGATTCAAAAATCTTCAGTTCCGATATGTGAATTCGTTCGGATTAGTGAAGTAATGCATTTTCTATGGGAATCAATAAATGAGAATCTCGATAATCCGAACCAAACTTGTACAGACTTTGTTAATCCGCACTAAACATCTAGTGTACTCCTTAAAATACTTGCCTGAGACTTATTTTTTATACTTCCATTGCAATTTACTATTTTTTCCCCACATTTATTAGAAGAATATTTTCGTTTCTCCTGTTGGGATTAGCGAGGGTTCGGATTAGCGGGGTTCGGATTAGCGAGGGTGTACTGTATAACAAGATATTTTTTACAATTTTGTGAACTCGATATTTCGAAAGTATTGGTTGGAGACTTGGAGTACAGTGATCACTTAACATGTACTGGAAAAAATGTTGACTCATCAGCAGACATGGGATCAAGCCCTTTAAAAAGGGCTTAAGTCCAAGCCCATCCCTTATCAGAAGGGCTTAAGCCCAAGCCCTTTTTCTAAGCCCCTTTTGAAAAAGGGCTTAAGTCCAAGCTCAAGCCCTTATTAAGGGCTTAAGTCCGGACTTAAGTCTTTTACTCTAATTATTTAGAAACCCATACCGTATTTTATTGAATAGCCCCGGCGCTTATTTTTGAGTTTTGCGCTTGTTATTTTGATGAGCCTAACTAACCTTTAGGTTTCTATATACACACTCAGTATTTGTATAAATTATTGACCATATTTGGTATTCATGTCTTGAAAAGGGCTTGAAACTCATCTATAAAAGGCTTAAGTCCAAGTCCGGACTTAAGCCCTTTTATTAAAGGAGGACTTAAGCCCTTTCGGGCTTGACCCCATGCCTGCGAGTCATCAGGCAGTGGCGTCGAACTTTTCCATTTTTCAGAAAATCATGCGGGGCGAGTTATGATTTTTTCAAAATTTCACCTAGTATAAAACGTGTTTTTCCGAAAAGTTGTTTTACCTATTGTGTAACTTTTTTCCAAAATGTCGGTTTTATCTTACTGAAAATTTCCGGATAAATCGATATCTATTATACTTTTTGACATAACACATACTAATTGCATTCTTGCTATAAACAAATCTGCATCCTACTTCCACATTGATGTTTACCTCTCCTCAACGTTGAGGGACATGTTCCGCCTGACAGTACTCCCGATGAACTCGACCATCACCTCTTCTAAGGGCAGGATAGCTCGTGCCACATCTCGATGACAATGCAGCATTGCCAGGCTGCTCAGTCTCTCCTGATTCATAGTGCTTCGGAGGTAGTTCCGAAGTCTGCGAAGCTGCTGAACGAGCGCCTTGCCTCGCACGAAGTGGAAGGTAGGATCATGTAGAGCACCAAGGCTGTATGGATTCCGGAGAGTATTGCCTTCGTGCCCGGCTCCGCTACCAAGTCGTCCCTCAGCTCGCTATAAGTTGTCTCTCTTCCCTCGTTCACACAACGAGCAAACCATGCTTGCCTCTCGAAGCGGAACTGTTCAAAGTTTGGCAAGTCACCCACGTAGAAATTCACCAGAACACGGAGATCATCATGGGAAATGCTCGAGTCTTCAATTGACCTTCTCAACAATTCTGCCATACGGAGATCTTGATCACTGTACCGGCGAATGAGGGCGGCAGCGGCGGTCTTGAAAACCTTTTTGAACTTTTTCGAGAAATGATCTTGGATAGCAAAGTTGATGCGTGCGGCTTCGGTATCAAACCCATCTTCACCTTCAGCCCTTGCAGCCTTCCTGGGAGCGAAGAAGGCACGATCCGCCCTCGCGGTTCTTGGAAGTTTGGGCACATCGTTCCTTAGTTTCTCAGCCTGGGATTTGCACAGGGCCGGATTAAGGCGGGGGCTGATGGGGCTGCAGCCCCAGGCCCATCTTGTAAATAGGCCCACCACTTTGTGCCATAGTACCCGAAAGCTTAGTCAAGAGTTGGTCTTGGTTGGTCACTAGAAGCACCCGGTTTGATATGCAGGCTTCTAGTTTACCTATGGGAAATATTATCACGTTAAGTTGATTATTTCATTGGAAAATGCCAATGATTTATGTGGCTGTACTTCTAACTCTACGTATGTGTCCAATTAATTTTTGACTAGACAATAGTTTAAGTTTTCATTGTGAGATTGATTTCTGTCAGTAACGTTTTATATCTTATTAAATATCACAGAACAATGTGATCCACCGGCATAATTTGTATTTATAGTTTACTTCATTCCTTTATTTATCTACTGCACATAGAAATGAATTTTTGCAAGAAATGATGTGGTCTACGATGAAAGATTTCGCAAGTAGAAAAGTACGTAAGCAGCTTTATAATGTAAAATTTCTTTTAGTTACCGAATAAATCTATTGAGTATTTATTCAGTAACCCATATAGGAATCGTCACGTAGGTAGGCCCATAAAAATTATTTAGCCCCAGGCCTACTAGGCCCTTAATCCGGCCCTGGATTTGCACGTGAGGTAGAAGTCCACTGCTATAGCGTCATTTGCTGCGAGGCCGGGCGTGGAGACCAAAGTACTCACCCAACCCCACACAACTCCAACTGTCACCTCGCGCCCTTGGCACTGCTTGTGGATGTGGTTAGTGACGAGAAGAAGCTTTGAAATAACCGCATACAGAATAGGTGTTGAAGTCCTCCAGACTTCGAACATAGGATCGAGCCATAGCACGGTTGTAGGCCTTCAGAGACGCATCATTTTGTGCCTCTTCGAGAAGATTGAGTGCGATTGTGTAGTCCTCAAGTAGGCTGTTCACACTCGAGCCTCATGAGCCACCTAGTGTGGCAGAGCGGTCTCAATTCGTGGGCATCGTGGTTGGCAGCATCCGCAACCATATCTTTGAACACTTCATAGCGTTTGGGTGATCCTTTGATGAACTTAACAACTCCACGGAGCTTCTCGATTTCGTTCTCCATGTCACGATTGTCAGTACCCTCCATGCAGTTCTTCACCACAAGATTCAGATTGTGTCCGAAACAGTATATCCACAGAGCCCTCGCGACATCTCGCACTTTCATCTGCAGCCCGCCTTCCTTTCCGCTCATATTCGATGCGCCGTCGTACCCTTGGCCTTAGTCTCTGACGTCATATACTTCGACACTGTCTCATTGAAGCGTGAAATCAGATGCTTGAGATTCCACAAGTTGCCAGTTTCCTTCTCGTCCCCATGACCACGCAACGGAATACCCTGTGTGCCACATGTGAGGATACTGTCAACAACAGCTTTGAGCCCTGTACGGTTATTCTCGACGGTCTCAGCACTGCCCGCGTCGAGCCTCATGTCTACACCCTGCTTGTTGAGTTCCAGCTGGTACACTCTCCAGGCATCTTGGTGTTCTGTGCCACAGTCATGCTCATTCAGATGGCTTTTGCCTTGCTTGAAACTCGCCCATCCTGCGCCATTCTCAGTTTTGGTCCATTTTGAGGCTCCCAGGCTGTTGTATTTCCTATGTGCACGAACCCTGTTGTTCTGAAGTGCCCACACACAGATAGCACATTGCGACATTTTAAGGTCCTCGTTGAGCTTGGGCCACTTGAATCCGGTAAACCAATCCCTCTGAAGATACCTTACTGATCCATCACCTCCTTTCACGCTAGGCATTTCGTCCGGAAGCATGGCTAGATTTTGAAAAATTGGCATATCGGCCTGAGGCTGAGTGGGTTCTTGGAGGGTTTCCACTGTGCTAGTACCTTCCCCGCCAGCAGTTGGATGCTGCGACTCCGCGGAGGGCGCCGGTAGGGAACTGGACTCGGTGGGGTGTGGCGCAGGTTTCGAGATTTTCACGTGGAATGAAGTCATCAGGGTCTGCTGCCCGCTGCCGGTTTCGGGGTTTTGCGTTGCGTTTGAGAGGATGAAGACATGAGAGTATACTAACATGACAATGATTCAGATAAACCTACGTGCCACATGATGGCTTTAACGGTTCAAATTAAGTTCGGCTGAACCTAATTAGTTTAGTTCTACTCTAGACGAACTAAATATATTCATCCGAATCAAATAGCTTCGTGCTGAACTAGGCGCAAAAAAACTTTTCCCGCTGGTAAATTTCGACTATCACCGATTTATGTTAATTAATTACCCTCGAGCCGAGATTATGTGGATGGATTTATAATTTTTAGTTCAGCCGAAGCAATTTGTTGGGTTCCACTCGAATTAATTTAGTCTAAATTTGTTCGCCCGCACCATAGGTTCGTGTCGAACCAAACGTATGAATACTTTTCCAGCGATGTTCGCAGTGGGTCCAAACATGCAGGAAATTTGCTCAAAAGAGTTCAGAATCAATAAAAAATAGCAATGCATGCATTGCATGGCAGATCCATCCAAATTGTCACGAAACATCACCAAAAAATCACCTAATTTCGGCTGATTAATGCTGGGGCGGGACAATGGCCGCGCCCGGCATGGTCGACGCCTATGTCATCAGGTATCTATCTATCTATCTATCTATCTATCTATCTATCTATCTATCTACGATCTATTGGTTTTTGAAGAGAAATATTCACATTTGAAGGTGACAAAATTTGTTAGCCAATTAAATTCGAGGGTTTGTTAGTATGGATTAGCAGATTTCATCAATTAGTATAAATAGATTGTGCATAATAGAAAGATTTTCTGAGGCTCCAATTTGATTGATTGAAAATAAATTCATTTAACCAATCAATCATTTGTCTATTCTATTGCATGTTTTTCTTTTAGTATTATTTGGAATCGAGCTATCCTTATCGTGCAACTGAAATTTATTGATCTACTAATGGGAGGATTTGAATTTCCCAAACAAATTACATTGTATACCATTCTTATTAGGGGGACTTTATGAGGAATATATTTGATATACCACAGAGATGTATAATTATAAATGATTAGTTTCAAGGCGTAGTAAGGCCGCGCAGCGGCCGTCAATTGAGGCGTGAAGCGCCGAACAGTCGCAAAGCGACCAAGACAGAAGGGCTCATTATCTTAAAACTAGGGCATTAGGATCGAACGATCAAAGATCGCGCAATCACGATCGCGATCCATTTTTGACGATCGAAGCAGGATCGTCGATCGTATTTTACAGAACGATCGAAATGGAGATCGCGATCATTTTTTTGAATAAATTTTCGATCCTACATTCCGATCTTTTAGAAAAGGTTGCCCAATTAAATTCATTAATAATATAGCACTATTATTATTAATTCGATTATTAATTCAATTTATCCATAAAACAGGCCCGTAACAATAAAATATTTTTCAGGTTGTTGAAAATCTAACTTCACTGTTTCTAAAAGTTGGTCAAGTTGAAACCTGAGCATCCTGAATAGTTACTACGGCAAATAAAAACGATCGCAAAAATGATCGGGATCGGATCGGCGATCATTTGTAAAAATGCGATCGGGATCGAGATCGCGATACTATTTTAAGTGAAGATCGGGATCGAGATCGCGATCAATTTTTTGGCGATCGACTAATGCCCTACTTAAAACTCGAACTCATAGACTACTTTAATAAAGGACTGTAGGCTGCCAGCTCGGGTCCTGGAACTTGGGTCCATTGTGTCTTATTGATATCCCGTAATCCGCTAATGCTAGACACAGGAGATGTATTATTGTCGTATAGGAAGTCATATTTTGGGAGTCCATTGGTCATATTGCCTAATCTCAAATATTTGTGGAATGTGAGTTTTGCGGTTTTAACACCTTTTCCATATATGGTAATAATCTCAAATTCTCGACTTCAGTTAGAGTTAGACATAAGAAATGTATTATTGTCGAATAGGAAGTCATATGTAAGGAAGATATTGGCGTATTGACTATCACTAATTAGCAGTGCTCGACAAATTAGGTGGTTTGTTGCCGTTAGCCACCAAAAAATATTTCTTAAGCCACCAAATTTTGCCTTTGGAGGCTTAACTAATCCACCATTATTGTAGATTATTGACTTTGTGTAGATTTATTGATTCCTCTATTATACATTTTTTGAAAGAATTTAGAAGGTAATTTCATTGTATATAATTATAGTACATACATATTTCCGGAACGGAACGGTATGGAACCAGGGTTGGCAAATTTAACCCACCCCCTGGGTTAAACCCGGGCCGGTCTAAAGTCCTTTTATTGGGTCAAAGTGGGTTAAATTTGGCTGATGTGATTTAAGTTCAGTAGGGAATATTTTCCTGTTAATGATCAACAACATTCTGAAATAGTGGTTGTTATTTCTTGATTTAAGAATAGTACAGTGGAACCTCCACAAACGGGGCCTGTGGAAACGGGGATCCTCTGAAAATTGGGTTAAAAAAATGCAGTAAATTCCTAGTCCCACATAAATGAACCTCGACAAACGGGGAATCGGCAGAAATGGGGAATTGGGGTGGCTAAGACCTTGCGTCCCTGGCACCCCGTTACTGCAGGTTCCACTGTAATAGGAATTCATAGAAGTTATAATAATCTGATAACAAATATGTACTACAAATGCGATAAACTTAAATTCATACTACATATATTGTTATCCACATTCTTATATACAATGGCTAGTCGTGACCATTTCTGCGCGCCTAGATTTAGTTTGAGCTCGTTCATTTTTAATTTTGTACGCCTAGTTTGCACATTTTGTATTAAGTCTATGGGAGCATCTCTCGATATTGTACGCCTAGACACGATTTTTGTACGCCTAGATTAAAATCCATTCAAATTACGCTCCTTTAGGAGCGCCCAATACGCCTGGATAACACCCTGGTCGTGACTTTCGTTATATAAGGCCTTACTACTACTCCGAACCATGGATTACTTAAAGGCCATTGATTATTAGCTGACATATCTTTATCTCTATAGCTAATAATGACAGACCTGAGAAATGCATTATCATTATATACGAAGTTAGGAAGTTAGGAACATGATATCAAGGCATACATAAGACCCTTTATAATTGTGATATATGACCATTTGATTACGTAATCGCTATTTTTCGTAGGAATTATCGTGTTTTTATAGCCTGCTTTTAACATAGTTAAACGCGTTATAAATGTTCAAAATTGGAACATGAGGATGTCCATAACTAGTTGAATGAAATATATCGAAATTATAAATGAAATGTTGACACATTCCTCGGTTGCCAGTGATTGCCAATGAGTCTATTACCATATAAAGAATTAAGTGCTAATAATCTCATTATCTCAAATAATATTGAAGTTAGGCCTAGAAAATGTATTATCAATGAATAGGAAGTTACCAATTGCGGATAGATCAGTACTAGCATAGTTTACATAAAATCGATAGTTTTTGAGTAATGGCTCATTTTAGGAAATATACATTTCCCTGGCAACCGAGGAATGTGTCAACATTCCATTTATAATTTCAATATATTTCATTCAACTAGTTAGGGACATCCTCATGTTCCAATTTTGAACATTTATAACGCGTTTAACTATGTTAAAAGCAGGCTATAAAAACACGATAATTCCCACGAAAAATAGCGATTACGTATTCAAATGGTGATATATCACAATTATAAAGGGTCTTATGTATGCCTTGCTCCTAACTTCCTATATAATTATAATGCATTTCTCAGGTCTGTCATTACTATCTATTGAGATAAAGATATGTCAGCTAATAATCAATGGCCTTTAAGTAATCCATGGTCCAGCAAAATCTACTCAGTAGTAAGGCCTTATATAACGATGGTCACGGGCTAGTTTACTTGGCAGGCCCATTGATCCCATTCGGAGCTTTTTTCTAATAGTGGATAGTTCAAAAATGAAGTGCATTGTTTGCAATTCTTTAGTGAGTGATAAGATAGAGCGACTACGGAATCACAGGAAACGTTGTCCTGCTATAAGTTGTAGTGCTCATCCAGACAAGCAACATGATTAGATAGTTGAAAGCTTGCCACAGCAACTAACATTACCAGATAAGCGTCCTAAGACATCTCAGCCACTAATTTCTATTAATTAAAACTTACGTGTTCACTTTAGACCTATTTAATAAATCCCCATTTAACCACGAGTGTGAAGTTAGCAAGCAAATTCCAGCAGCGAATTTTGAGCACAACTTCGCCCTTAATAAATTACTCATTTCTCATCAATTCATCTGAAATTTGGCAGCCCCCTTTAGTCAATATGGTGCTTTTCAATTATTCAATTGTTAACCCATTTCACACCTACTCTTCCCACAATGACGTTGCAAAATTTGTAATACAAAATCCCCATAGGCAATTTTGTGGGTAACAATTACAACAATATTGTCAATATAGTATATCACTTTATGGTGTTTTCCTTCATTTTCATAACTAATTATTATTAATTGATTAATTTATCCTACCCTGGTTTGTATAAGTTTGTTTCTATCACAATTATTTATTCATTATCATTATACGTACAAACATATCCTTTACAAGGTGTTGAGAAATTGATGTCCTATTCTAGGAAAAACCTATTAATCTGATTGGACATCAAATTCTTAACACCCTGTACTAACTAATCACCACTTGTTCGTTATGAATTGTTGTGCTTCAATCATTATAGATTTGCTCATCTATAGTGATTAAATAAGTATAAATATAACATTTATTACCCATGCTATATTATTTATAGTGTGCTTCTTCTAGTAAAAACGTTATAGTAGGGTCCTACTATAGTTTTATACTATAAGATGCACAGTTCTAAATTTACCTCTGTCGGACTTCCGGCCGGCGGGCCGTACGCAATGGCCTGACTAGACCATTGGGAATGGAGATTTCAAATTTTTATAGAAGCTAGAGAATTTCCTGGAGATGTGCACCTCTATGCACGATTTCTCAATTTCGTTTTCGTTCGTCAGTTAAATCGAAATTTGTGTTCTTATCCAGTGACTCTTTTAGAATTCGAATTATCAATTGAAAATATAGAGGTTGTATATTCTCTCCTAAGGATGTTCTTTCTATTTATCAATTAAAATGAATAGGTCGCTAAGTTTCAGGCTTGGGCTGATTACGATTACAATCGTAATCGATTGTAATCGATTACAACTTTTCCTGTAATCGTAATCGTAATCATAATCAAGCTTTTTTTGATGGATGTAATCGTAATCACCCACTAGTAATCAGCCCCAGGTATGGCACCAGGCCCCCCAAATTTTACAAGGCCCCCCCCCCCCAAATTTTCCACAATAACTTTAAATAAGGTTATAGCATAGCCTACTAGAGTAGGCTATGGGTTATAGTTTGAGGGTTCGCTGATCTCATTGCACCCCCAAAGATATATTCGGCCCCTACAAATATTTCTTGGTGGCTACTTCCATGCACCCTAGCCTTATTTTTCGTGCGCATGATACTCCGGGGCTTAATCGAAACGATCGTAATTGCATCGTAAGAAAATGAAATTGTAATCGATTGTAATTTATTGTAATCGATTACAATATTTCCTGTAATCGTAATCGTAATCATAATCAAGCTTTTTCTGAAGGATGTAATCGTAATCACTCACTAGTAATCAGCCCCAGGTCTGTCGCTAACCAACTCTAGGTTTTATTAACGATTATTTACATAAATCAGCCATCTTGTCCATATTGTAATTACCCTATATACTGATACTATAGAACATATTACATAAGACTATACTGCCATGCATAGGCGCAAAGTTTTACAATTCTGAAGTTAAAGTTGGGGGCGCGCGGAGCGAGTGTAGTGAGCTACTTTTGGTGGCCTGGGGGCTTGCCCCCCAGAAAAAATTTGATTGCAACAAATGACATTTTTTGAATGAATTATACTATACAGGTAAACCTCCCAAAGCGGCACCCATCGGGAGAATGATTTTGTGCCGCTTCTCGGAGGTTGCCGCTTTGGGAGGTTGCTCGTAAGGTAAAACTCCCAAAGCGGCACTCATCGGGAGAATGGTTTTGTGCCGCTACTCGGAGGTGCCGCTTTGGGAGGTTTACCTGTATTTACTATCTATTTTAACCCTTTTGGCTGTTCTGTACAGGCGTACAGGGATTTTTAATTACTAATTATGGGTCAAATAATGCCTAAAAATGTCTACAGTGATGATAGTATATTCTGCATTGACCACATAAAGGCACAACTTGGTTTATATATTTATTCAAGCGTACATTGATTCCCTGTACAGTAGATAATTAAATGCCCTTCTCCTTTCCAAAGTGATAATTATTTTGATATGTCTATAATAATTCCCTGGACGAGCGAGCGAGAAAAACTTTGGGAGGTGTACAGGGATTTTGGCCGATGTACAGGAGAAAATTGGAGCCCTGTATAGGGATCCGTGTAGCGAACTGTCCATGCAGCGAACTGTCCATGTAGCGAAGTGTCCGTGCAGCGAAGTGTCCGTGCAGCGAACTGTCCATGTAGCGAAGTGTCCGTATCCCTTTTTGTAAGGGATTTGAAGCATACCTTATCATATATATATATACATGCAATAACCTCTTAACTGACTATGTATTATGTCTCCATGTAAATCTCGGTAATAGACCTAAATTTAGCACTTTTGACTATACAAAAATTCAAAATCCAGTTTTCAAAATGATTGCCGGAGGCCCTTTGAATTTGTCGCTATAAAAAAGTTTGCCCAAATTTTCGAGACCGGCATGGGAGCTTAAATCGCGAGATATACCATAAAGTATCAGAATCAGGCATATAACTTAACTTGCCGAGGTTGGTCACGGAATCTTAGATTTTGACCCTACTAATATACAAATCGGATTTAATTGTTTGGTGGAGTAATTTACATTGGATCTGTGTAATATTTAGTCTTAAGTTCAAAGATTTTTTGTCCCCGATACTGCGATACACATTCATAAATGCAGATAAATTTTCTTATTTAATTAATCAAAATGTAGAGTTGATATAACTATATATGTATCGCCTTGAGATAAACGTAGTCTATTAGTATACAATGTACTTATATATATATCTTATTGATTAATTAAGATAGAAGTGAATTTCTATAATTGAAGTGCAAAATATATATTACTAGAATCTTACAACTTCAAACGTCAAATTACAACCAATGTAGGAATAATATTACATTATGGGGAGGACCCCCTCAAATAGGTATTGCATCCACGAATCATCAATGAAGTCAAATAGGGGAGGACCCCCCAAAGTTAGGAGGGCCCCCCCAAATAGAGCATCATAAATGTTTCATTTGGGGAGGACCTCCCCAAATTTAGGACCCCCCCAAATGAACCCCTACAGGTGTACACCTAGACCCTGTCAAAAATATTCCAGGGGGGATAAACCCCCCTTGACCTCCCTAGTGATCGTTCTCTACGCTCGCTCTAAATCCCCCTACCACCAGAAATTTCTGGATCCGCCCCTGCTTTAGTTGAACTATCCCAGCTCAAGTACATAAATTAACAATTTAAATAACGGATCCCTAACTATAATAAATTACAGGAGTGGTATTAGTTGGACTTTCGATTTGGTAGTGAACTCCGGTTTCATCAGTATGTAATGCGTACGTGCGTGAGAACATTTGGGGATGGTGGTGCTGTACACCACCTTGTCTACAGTCCACGTCTGACACGTGTCACTTATACATACTAAGTGTTTTAAGGGACTTGCATACATTTTTTATTATACTCTCTTTGCAATTCCGTAATTTAGGTACTTTGATTTTCCGGAATGGTACCGTTCCATACCGTCCCGTACCCGTTCCGGAAATTAGGTATGTCCATAATTATAGTTACTTATCCTTTCTATTACAAAATTAGTTTCAGATGTCGCAGTTCAAGTACCTAACTGCGTCTCCTACATTTGATGAACTTATTTTCGGCCTTTCCCTCCACCTCAACGACTTAGAGCAACAGCACTTCCATTTGGCTTACAACAAATATCAGAAAGACAGGAGTATAAATGAATTCGTAGATGCTATAGTCCCTCTGTTTACCACAGGGCCGAGACGTACTCTTATTAATCCTATTCGAAAGATATTGAAGCCTGTGGATGTTCCTAAGTACAACCAGCTTTTAGTTCGTCACGGTTATCTCACTACGCGCAAACCACTGAGTATGAAGTTACAAGAGCACTATGAAGCAAAGCAGAGGGCTCATACTCTCCCAAGGAATATTGGTATAATTTTCTTATCCATTTATTCTAGTTACAGTAGTGTACATATTTTGTAAGATCAAGGTGATATTTTGCGGTAGAAACCCGTGGAGTCTTCTGCAAAGCATAAGAACCTTTCCCGTATGGTTGTGAGAAAATCTGTTACTTTGCCCATTTCATTGCTGGTAGGGCTAAAAAACCTGATTCCTAAAACTCGGTTATAGTGCACCTCTATTTTCAATTGGAAAATATGTACTTATTAATATATTACCCGAGTGATAGCTTTATAGCGGAGTTTTACTGTATTTTATTTTATTTATCTTATCGGTTTCATTTCCCTGTCACTTTAATTTATTCAATCCGGACAAACACATATATATATAATACACTAAGCCATGGCCTACTTAATATACGGCTATATATGTCGCCGAGAAGGCCATAAAACAAAGAGGCCAGTTTCTAATTTTCAAAATGGAGAATTGATCTTTATTCGAATAATTAGCAATGATAGAGCTGAAAAGTGTATTATAACTATATAGGAATATGGTATCCAGGTATACATAGCACCCTCCAGAATTGTGATATGTCATCATCTGATGACGTTATGGTTATTTTGGTTGCGAATTATCTTGTTTTTCTAGCATACTTTTAGCATAGTTAAACGCGTTATAAATGTTCAAAATTGGAACATGGTTATACCCAGAAGTAGTAGAATAAAATATATCGAAATTATAAATGGAATGTTGACACATTCCTCGGTTGCCACGGAAAATGTATATTTCCTAAAATGTGCCATAACTCAAAAACTATGAATGTTATATAAACTAGACTGGTACTGATCTGTCGGGAATAGGTAACTTCCTATTCATCGATAATACATTTTATATGCCTAACTTCAATAATTTTTGAGATAGTGAGTCATTACCTAATAATGAATTAAGTGTTAATTATCTCATTATCAGTCTAGTTTATATAACATTCATAGTTTTTGAGTTATGGCACATTTTAGGAAATATACATTTTCCGTGGCAACCGAGGAATGTGTCAACATTCCATTTATAATTTCGATATATTTTATTCTACTACTTCTGGGTATAACCATGTTCCAATTTTTAACATTTATAACGCGTTTAACTATGTTAAAAGTATGCTAGAAAAACAAGATAATTCGCAACCAAAATAACCATAACGTCATCAGATGATGACATATCACAATTCTCGAGGGTGCTATGTATACCTGGATACCATATTCCTATATAGTTATAATACACTTTTCAGCTCTATCATTGCTAATTATTCGAATAAAGATCAATTCTCCATTTTGAAAATTAGAAACTGGCCTCTTTGTTTTATGGCCTTCTCGGCGACATATATAGCCGTATATTAAGTAGGCCATGACTAAGCAGACAAAAAGTATTTATTTGGCAATCACTTTTGTATCGATAGGTTTAAGGAGGGGGCAAGGGGTGTAACTCAGCCACATGAATTCAGTTTTCTTAAAATTTTTGGGCTATACAATTCATTTTTAATGTGCTTCTTCTAGTAAAAAATGCTATAGTAGGGTCCTACTATACCAGAGTTTTTATACTATATGATGCACAGTTCTAAAATTGCTCTGTCCGACTTCCAATCGTATGCAGCAGCCTGACTAGACCATTGGTGATATAGATTTCAAATTTGGATAGGAGATAGAGAATTGCTGGAGATGTCACCTTGAAGCCCGATTTCTCAATTTCGTTTTTGTTTCTCTGTTATATCGGAATTTGTGTTCTGGTCCTGTGACTCTTTTCTATTTCGAATTACAAATTGAAAATATAGAAATTTAGTTTTCTCCTGAGGATGTTCTTTCTATTAATCAATTAAAATGAATAGGTCGCTAACCAATTATATGTTTTATTAATGATTATTTACATAGATCAGACATTTTCTAGCTTCTCCATATTGTAATTACACTATAGTATATAGAAGACCATCTATATGATTAAAACTCGATTGTTGTGTGTTTGTTTGTGTGTTTGTTTGTTTGTTTGTTTGTCCGGATTTCATTATAGTGATTGGGGAATAGAAACCGCATTTATAATTGAGATAGAAACTAACTTCCAAATGTTATAATAGGTAAACAAGTATGCTGATCACGAATTTCGCATTTTTTAATTTCTAATATGAATATTTGTTGTAGTTTACACAAAATAGGTCAACGAATGAAAATGAAAATTCATAATCAACCTAGAAGTTAGCTTTCAACGGTATTATAGGTAAACAAGCATGATGAACATAAATTTCGCATTTTTAATTTACAATATGAATATTTGTTGTTGTTGTTTACACAAATAGGTAAACAAATTATGAAAAATCAAAATCAACCTATAAATTAGCTTTCAACGGGTATTATGTAAACAAGTATGCTGAACACGAATTTCGCATTTATAAATTTAGAATTAAAAATAATCATTGATAATTACTGTTATCTTTATATTTTTTAAATGGAAAAATGTATTAGTAGACAACCAATATCCCTGGTCACTATTCAACTAAACGTTAATCAGTATACTAATTTACATTTCTTGTTATGATTGAGGTAGGATACGTATTTTTAACTTATAAAGATCAGTTTATTGAGTAAGCAGGAGACCATTAATATATTTAACCATGAACTACTATAGATAAGGACTGGAAATGACAATAAAAAATTGGACCATGGACGAACTAGAAGTGCATTCGATATTTTTGCCTATTACAATAGGTTATGAACTTTACACATGAATTATGTTGTTTTTACCTGGATTCGACACTAAAAATGGACTGGAAATGCATTTTAAGTGTCTAGATTTAAGGTATTATTAATGACCCATAAACATTAAAACTATATTTGAGTATATATATATTTGTTTTTGTATTATGTGTATGAATGTAAATTTTGTACGGGATTTTGTAAGCGATAATTGTTACCCAATTCTTTTATGCATTTACTCCTTATTTCTTTACTTTTCTATATTTAACTAGTTTATATGAGTCAAACGCGTTCTTGTGCTTAGCACACGTTCTGTATTTGGAAGACAAATTACAGAGGTTACCTTAGTACCACTGTTTTCAGATTGCCGAAGTTTCACGTGATATCAAAGCCAAATGGAGTAGAGCTCTCCATGGACTGATATCTCCAAGAATACAAGATATTATTTGTATCCACAACCTTATAGCGGAAGAATACATTACTTCCTCAAGTTCCACACCCAACTTGTCCAGAGAGAGCTCTATATATTGTTTCATTTGGACACAATAAAGTTGATAAGAAACAATTGGCTAAACTTGGGCATTGAATCATTGGTGTTACGTTACTCTATCCTTCACTCATTTGGCTACTAAACTGAATGAAGCTAAGTTTAATGATATTCGATTATTGTACAAAGAAGAACGACTTTCTACTATAAAGTAAACTCACTACCTCAGTAATGTATGTTGGTCCACAAGTTTAGTTCTGAAATTTATCTAGCACTTGGCGTATTCAACGATAAATACCCCTCTTAAACATGTGCGTTTGAATGAAGAGTATTCTAGACATCATAGCGTTTGGGTTTCTTGAATTAGTTTGTAAATTGCTTGAGGGATGGAGTTCAACAATTGGAAAGGATGATAAACTTAGCTCACAAAATTTCAAAAGTTATAGTTATTCCCAATCTTGTATTGCTCTGCCATTAACCATTTCACAGCTCACTCTAATTGTGGTTATGAGAATGTTCTTAACTATAAGTTATCTCCAGAATACCCAACATGGGCGCCGAAACTCTCCAACGCTAGGGGGGGTGACACCCTCCCTGACCCCCCCCCCTTTCGGCTCCTATGATACCCAATAGAGCACCTATTTGGGATTTATATTGAATGATGAGCGATGCTTAATATCACATGACCTAATCTATAGTATTAAAGAGTCAACTTGGCCTAAACCCAGTTATGGATTTGACAAATCCATCTACTCCACAGTTCTGCTTAAACCTATAATTTTTCTTAATCAATTTATCCACACTTTTTTTCAACAACAGATGGAAATAATTCATTTTCTTGCGACCAGGATATTGAAGTTATTCATGATCTAAGCTAGATCGAACATTCATGTACTCCAATCTGTTGTGGTTGCTCTTATTATCTTGAAACCACTAACTGCCATCATTGTATTCAACGATCAACTACTTACTGAAACAAGGATATTGAGATTACAGAGGCTACGAAATATGACCTTGTAAGATATGTATATATTGATCGTGGTTCTATTAAATGGCCTTCAGATATTGAAACTGAATCAATTGTGGTATTGTGGGAGATATCAATCAAGTTGATTAAAATCAAGCTTTAAAAAACAATAATATCCCCCGCCTTCTAGAAAAGTGTGAATTCGACTAGCTCATAACGTATTCGTTGATAAATCTTGCTTAGAGGAATATCTCTCATAGTTGTAGAGTTCGGAGGATATTTAGTACTTATATCCACTAAATGCACATTACCTAAAGATATTCGGAAGAAAATTGAAATCAATTATATAATAACAAATACTGTGCATAGTAATTCTGTTTTCATTTCACATTTTGTTATTTGAGTACTGTACTTACAATATTGCTTGTATGTTAATGGATAACTTATTTCTACAATGAATGGATGTCAAATATATGACAATATTACATACTTAGTTTACAGAGTCTAATCCAGGTAAAAACAACATAATTCATGTGTAAAGTTCATAACCAATTGTAATAGGCAAACATATCGAATGCACTTCTAGTTCATCCATGGTCCATTTTTTAATTGTCGTTTCCAGTCCTTATCTATAGTAGTTCATGATTTAACATATCACCATATCAGGCCTTCATCTAGCCCTAAGAGATCCGCGGACCCTAGGTGAAGTTGATTTTCAATTTCGCACCCAAATTTACCAAAAATATTACATTTACCAAAAAAGATCAAAATTAGTTAAAAAAATCCAAAATTGCAGCTGTGCCGACGTATTTCCCTTTGGTGGCACTATCTATTGGTGGCTACCGGTTGGGTAATTGATAGTGGCTCCAAGGAAAATACTGTCGGCACAGCTGCAATTTTGGATTTTTTTAACTAATTTTAACAAATTTTTTTAGCGATGTCATCATCACCTCAAGTTGTCAAGACCCATTTGTAGAGGTGTTACGTGGCATAAGGATCAATTGATAAATTGGAAGTTTGTTTCTATCTTGTATCTGTCGCAGGCGAAATTGAGTACCAGGCGAGATTGAGTCTCAATTTCGCCTGAAACTCAATTTCGCCTGCGAGTGTCAGGCGAGATTGAGTACCAGGCGAAATGGAGTCATATTACTTATAGAAATTTTTTAACTAAATATTATGGGTTGTTATAAATTGATTATATCCAGATCTAATCCAGTTATTCGTTCACTTATCATACTAGGTAAACAAAGTATGCTGAATACGAATTTGACACTCACAAATTTCTATTATGTCTATTTATTGTTGTTATTTACAATATAGGTAAAAAAAATTAGGAATATTCCAAATTAACATAGAGACTAGCGGTTATTTTAAGTAATTGCATAGTATACTAAATACGAATTTAGTCTAGAATTAACTACATATGTACTTGCAAATAAGTGCTGTTTGTTGTTAAAGAGACACTTAGTGACACTTGTATTTGAGATACATACTAATTTCTAAGCCACTTACTAAGTTACTAATAGGCGTCGTTACTCGCCCGGAAATGTCCGGGCGGCCCGGAAGGGTTGCCCTTATGCTACTAATACTATACCCGGAGTTTCCCCGGAATTTCCTGGCTGCCCGAAGGATTGACCTTTGCATTTACGACGCCTATGCACTTACTGTATAGCGTCTGGAGGGAGGTGTCGTCCCCACCCTCAAGTCAGGGAAGAGTATCTTGTTGTTCCCAATATTTTATTCAATGGTAAATTCTGGGGCTACGGTTACGATTCAATTTCTCGCCACGGTTAGCCAGTCAACCGCCCATGCTGATCACCACAGTAGAACATTATTTATACTACATATTTAGTAAGGTTCAGCTTTGTTTTTATTCCTTACTACTGCTATATTTCGTCCTTCAGAAAATATTAAATCAAGGCAGAATTCGGTTAACCGCCGCTAATACCGGTTAACTGTTACGGATTTTAGTGATCAGTTAACCGATATGTTAATATTACAATTTACAATTAGAAGTACAAATTATTGGATAACAGTGTGAATTTGCACGCATTTTGTTCAGAATATAATAATTGTTTATCTTATTACCCAAAGTCAGATATATTTTGGTGACAACACAGTGTAGAAGTAACCTGAAGTGATAAACTTGTACCGCAGTTAATTGTACTAATAGAGTACTTGGCTAAAAGAATGTGTTTTTCGTTACTACAATTTAGATATTTTCTGAGAAATGTCTATATATTTTGTTATAACTTTCAGTGGCGGTTAACCGGTTAACCGTAGTGTGAAGATAATCGTAACCGTGGCCTCAAAATGGTTAACCAACCCCACCCTTAACTATAGTTTATACAAGGCTGGATTTGTTAACCAGCTGGCTAGCGGTTGCATATTTCGTTAACTTAGCCGGCTCGTTAGTTAGCCGGCCTGTTGATAATCAGCAGCTAGCAGTATTATTTGGAAATTATCTTACAGTACATCCTCGCTAGTCCGAACAGGAGATCCAACGTATATTACAATGGAATCCTAAATTAATAAGTCTCAGACAATAAATTAGGTAGTATACTACATGTTTAGTTGGATTAAAATGCTTTGGACAAGTTTGATCCAAATTATCGGAATCTCATGTAATAGAGGCCAATAGAAAATGTATTACTTCACTAATCGGAACAGAAATTTTTAAATCGGAACACCTCTGTTGGGATTAGCGAGGAAGTACGTATAAATAATTAAAATATCTGAATTTTGTTGAAAATGATGATCATAAATCCATTTCTCATCACTACAATGACCCATTATATATTTTCTGTAACTACACTGTTTCTAACTTGCCCAAATTGCGAAATGTATTAGTTAATGACTACTTATGGAGTAATACTTTATAATACTGAGTCCTACACTGTAGTATAAACAAAACGAATAATAATTGTAGCCTCAGAACGGTTAACAACCCCACCCTTGGTTTATAGGAATTTACTACATACATATGGAATTGCATATATCTAAGATTACCATATTCTAACAAAATTAATATAATTTAAATTAGTGTTTTATATACGCAATTACATTGATATTATTTAACTAGATTAACAGAGCGGTTAACTGCTCAATTAAATCTGTAACAGTTAACCAATATTAGCAGCTGTTAAGCGGTCACCCGGCTAACCGAATTTAGTCTAGACCTGTGAATTGAGTCTAGTCTGTAGGTATCGTTTCGCCCCTCATAATATTATTTGGGGTGGCCGTTAATAGACAGCCGGGACCCCGGATCAAAACCTCTTGAATAAGAAGCGTTACGAGATAGCAAAACAATTATTGAACTACCAGAATTACAACTGGTGGATAACCTTATCCTAAAGAATGCACTATTGTTAGCCCGCCTATGGTCTCGCGGGCTACCAAATCCGGCAGTGCTTAAGCAGACCACAATAATATATATATTAAAAGCACAATAGTTCTTTGTGAGTGTGTGTGTGTGAGTAGGTATGTGTTTGTCCGGATTACATTAAAGTAATTCGGAGATAAAAAACGCATCTCTATTTGAGATAAAAACTAACTAGAGGCCTGCATTTGTCCGGCTCCGTATGTCGGCATTTGTCAAAAATTCCAAATATCAAATGTTTAGAATTTTCCGACTACTTTGTCTCTATGTTTATGCTGGCATTTCTCCGACTGTTTATTAAGTATCGCAATGTGAGTATTCAATAACAGTTGTAATTTATTTATGTTTTCACTCAACACAATTTTTGTTGATATATGTACTTTTCAGATATTGTGTTTAATTTAAACATGATATATTGGCTAATAATAGAATACGTATAATAAATATATTAATGCTATTTAGTAATTGATATTTAAATTAACATGGATTTTACTTTGGCTCAATATAAATAAAATCGCTGTTCAAAATATAGAACATATGAAGGTCACAAGTTGTTTGTATCCAAAAGAAAGATAATCAATATACTAGGCTAGTGCTCTTTTTAGCTAAGCTCAGTCAAGAATGTAATCATATTAGTTAGCTTTCACAGTCAATATGTGTTACTGTGCTATTTCTTTTTCAGTCGTTACATAGCACCTTTTTTATAGAAAGTGCTCCTGAATTAACATTTAACAAGGCCTCTTAGTGTGTAAGAGGTTTTCTGCTGAGCACCCATTAGGGTCCCTGGCTATACTTACTCCTACGCACTTGACACCCACTATAGTTAGGGCTGACTTCGCACCTGTCCAAAGATTATATTACTTAGTGAAAGTAAAAGTAATGAAGCTTCTAAATAATTTTTATTATCAATTATATAATTTATATTACATATAATTACAATACACATTTATTGTTTGTTTGAAGGTACGAGAAACGAAATGACTTTCAGACCCTGTAGACATGCAAATTGGTGTAGATTGCAGAATTAAATAAAATAACTTGGATTAACATTCGTATTTGTCATTCACCAATTCAGAGCAGTTTCGAAATAATATCATTTAGAAGTTCCTTAATTCCCACACACCGACCTTGAGTTTGAGATTTTCTGATTAATTCCCAATCCCATTCTGAATGGACTGGGATTAATCTTAAAATCTTTAAAACTATAATTTCCATAGGGATTTGGCCCCATCTCTGGTTGCATATTATAACAATTGTTATTTTTAGACTATTTTCCAATATTGAGAAAGTAGTCTGAAAAATGTCAACATCTTAGATTCGGAGAATTCCCACATACGGAGTTTGACGTAGTCTCGGAATGGGATTAGTAGGGCCCATAGGTTAGTCCATTACGGTGACATTGGGAGGCCATTGCACATTGGTGATTCAATTGGCAAACTTTTGTATGTCCATGGCCCTACCAACCATACCAGAGCCTACGCCTTTGTATTGTTAATTTATAGATGCACATTTACACACATTTACTACATAATTAGAAGGTAATTACTCATTTACTCACTATACATTCTCAACTGAGTGATATTGATAAGCTGATTTAACAGCAAAACCAGCTATTAAACCAACTATCAACACAACCAGCTTATCAATAAACTCAACATTAATTTGAGAATGTGTCGCGATTAATTATGTTCTGTTTATGGTGAATGTATTGATAACTATATGTATTGGAGATTAAACTGGTGGCTTGAGTGAAATTGTTTGAATTCGCGAGTAGATTATGATAAATATTTATTACGAGCCTATAATCTCGTTCGCTTTTGCTAGGGAATATATTTACATTTTAACCTCGCTTTATAATAAACTTATAAAAGGACTCGTATTCATTTTTACAATTTTCAATATTAATTTATATACGTTCTATATGATACTTGTTTGCTTACTTACTTATAATTTAAAATCTCAATCTTATTCTTAGTCATTAATTCCCCAACTTTAACAACAAACAGCCCTTATTTGCAAGTAGTTAATTCTAAATTCGTATTTAGCATATGCAATTACTTAAAATAATCGTCTAATCTCTATGTAAATTCTAATATTTTACAAACTTGTTTACCTATATTGTCAATAACAACAATAAATATTTGTATTAGAAACTTGTGAGTGTCAAATTCGTATTCAGCATACTTTGTTTACCTAGTATGATAAGTGAACGAATAACTGGATTAGATCTGGGATATAATCAATTTATAACAACCCATAATATTTAGTTATAAATTTTCTATAAGTATTATGACTCCATTTCGCCTGGTACTGTTGTATGCCAGAATGACTCGCATGCTAGAATGACACAAACCATGGATATTCACTATCTATGCTAGAATGACACGCTCTACTAATCATCTAATGACTGTTAGAAGTTAGAACTTCACAGGTTTCTCAGTTCATTCAGACAATTACATTTCACTTTTTGCTATGGCTTCTTTATCTTTAGATTTTAAAATACAGTAGTATGCCAGAATGACTCGCATGCTAGAATGACACAAACCATGGATATTCACTATCTATGCTAGAATTTTGATAGAATTGAATTATAACAATATAACTATGGTTATTGAAATTAATCTTACTATATGTATGCCTTAATGTTTTAATTTGAAACATACTTTTGCTTTTTCTATCAGCGAATATTGGTTTTAAAATAATGAAATCAAATACGAAATCTTAGAATTCATTAAAACAAGTAGTATACCTGTAATGCTATTTTAAAATTTAAAGATAAAGAAGCCATAACAAAAAGTGAAATGTAATTGTCTGAATGAACTGAGAAACCTGTGAAGTTCTAACTTCTAACAGTCATTAGATGATTAGTAGAGCGTGTCATTCTAGCATAGATAGTGAATATCCATGGTTTGTGTCATTCTAGCATGCGAGTCATTCTGGCATACAACAGTACTCAATCTCGCCTGACACTCGCAGGCGAAATTGAGTTTCAGGCGAAATTGAGACTCAATCTCGCCTGGTACTCAATTTCGCCTACAACATATCCTCTCTGAAATGAATGCTATTTAGCAAATTAGTATAAATAATTATTCAAATTATTAATGATTTATCACCATTATTATGTACAGCAAAATAAATTAATTTCAATCATTTTCAATAATTATTAATTTAAATGGAATTTCACAATAATTTTTGAATTTAGCGCACTCGATAACCTCAATAATACAATTGGAACCGTATCTATGAGTTAAACACAGAGCAAATTATTTAGAATTAATTATGTCAGTGTATCCATTGTGCAAGAGTATTTTCGCAGAAGAAAATATTATCACATAATCTGTCTTTGTTATGTTATGTAAATTCTTAGTTTTCAATTAGAACATATACTCGAACTCAAAAGTTGAATCAATATAATAATCTCGAGTTGAAACAATATAATTAGATTTAACACTTTCAATTGAACTGAAGTGTTAGTAAACAAGGAAATTTGCAACTCAATTCTGGCACAAACGAAGCCCAATTTGAAAATTCGTGCACTGGGCCAAGGTGTAGAATTAAATTCTCTATCGAATGCATATAATTTGAATATTCGTTCACAATATATTGTTCTTTTTCTAACATTAAACAGGTGTAAAAATGTGTCCAAAAAAATGTAATCAAAAATCGTGACCCCAGGTGCTCATCTGTAACCCATGAGACACCTGTCCTGAAAATTTGGGTTCTTAGTTAATAAAACTCTATTCTGTGGATGAGCTACGGATAAATAAAAATCCAAAATTGCAGCCTGTGCCGACACATGTTCCTTTGGTGGCACTATATTTTGGTGGTGGTTTATTGATAGTGCCTCTAAAGGAACATGCTGTCTGCACAGGCTGCAATTTTGGATTTTTTTGGCCATGTCATCATCACTATGAAGGTGTTAAATTATTTCAGAGAGGTGTTTCGGAAGACAACCTCCCTTAGAGTGGTGGAAGTTTCGTTTTAGCTCACTTAATTTCAGAGTTATTCAAGTTTTCAGTCAATGTAATAGGTGATGAGTTAGCATTTTTTATGTGCGTGTTGGGTGATCACCCAAAACCAACCGACCCATTTGAATTATATAATTCACAAAATTGTGAAAACACATTTTTTTACGATGTCATCAACACCTCAAGGTGTCAAGACACATTTGTAGTGGTGCTACGTGGCATAAGGATCAATTGATAAATTGGAAGTTTGTCTCTATCTTGTATAATCTCTGAGATAAATGAAATTTAGATAATTAGTATAAATATTTACATAATCTATTAATAATTTAACACCAATATTATGTACATCAAATCAATTAAGTTAAATTATTTGCAATAATTATTAATCTAAATTGAATTTCACTATCATATTTGAATTAAGCGCACTCGATAACCCCAATAATCTATTTGGAACCATCTCGATAAGTTAAACACACAGCGAATTAATTAGAATTAAATATGCCATGTATCCATTGTGCAAGAATATTCTAAGCAGAAGTAAATATAATCACATAATCAGTCGTTGTTGTGGAATGTAAAATCTTAGTTTTCAAATAGAAAATAGAAGCCTACTCGATTTCACAAGTGGAATCAATATAATTATCGCAAGTTTAAACAATAGTGTAAGATTTAACAAGTTATCAATATAATTATTACAAGTTGAAACAATGGAATTAGGTTTAACAGTTTTACTGAAATTGAAGTGTGAGTAAACAAATAAATTTCAGCCCCCATTTATGACAGAAATTAAACCCATTACAAAAATTTTTTCTTCACCCATTAGACGCAGAATTTGAAGATGAATCCAAAGGTGAAATAAAAATTGGGGGTTTAGTAAAACATTTCTTGAGTTATGGTCCAGACAAATTTTGATAGGTGTTAAACATGTGTCCAAAATTTGTTAATCAAAAATCGTAACCCCAGGTGCACATCTGTAACCCATGAGACACCCATCCTAAAAATTTGGGCTCTTAGTTGATAAAACTCTGTTCTGGAGTGGCTACGGATAAATAAAAAATCCAAAATTGCAGCCTGTGCCGACGCATGCTCCTTTGGTGACACTATATTTTGGTGGTGGTTTATTGATAGTGCCTCCAATGGAACATGGTGTCGGCACAGGCTGCAATTTTGGATTTTTTTTTCCGCCAAGTCATCAACGCCTCAATGTGTCGAGAACTATTTGTTAATTGGTCCGAGTCACAAGGAACGGTGGATAAATTTGATGTTTGTTTCTATCATAAACCATCTTGAGTTTAATGCCATTCATTCATTATGTATTGATAATAAATTATATTATTAGTTATTTATTTTAGCAATGTTATCCACGGTGAATGAGTTAAGTCAACAAATTCCTTACATTATATTATTTTATTTAATCCATTGTATAGTAATACTACATTTAAATAGAAGCCAGCTCGAATTCACAAGTTAAATCAATGTAATTATCGCAAGTTAGACAATAGTAAAAGATTTAACAAGTTAAATCAATAAATATATTACAACTTGAAACAATAGAATTAGATTTAACACTTTCATTGGAACTGAAGTGTTAGTAACAAAGGAAACTTGCAACTCTATTGTGACACTAACGAAACGCAATTTACAATTTCGTGCACTGTGAAAAGGTGTAGAATTTAATTCTCTATCTGTACATGTAAATTTTATCAAGCTCAATATTAATTATTTCATGTTATGAGCCATAATTAGTTTAAATAGGTGTTGAACTCATTTGATAAAAAATCGTAACCCCAGGTGCAAATTAGACGGTCACTCCGAAACTACATGCCAAGTTTCAGCCCTCAATGTATACAGGTGTGGCCAGGCTACCTGCTACGGAGAAAAAATAAAAAAAATCCAAAATTGCAGCTGTGCCGACGCATGTTCCTTTGGTGGCACTATATTTTGGTGGTGGTTTATTGATAGTGCCTCCAATGGGACATGCTGTCAGCACAGCTGCAATTTTGGATTTTTTTTCGCCATGTCATCATCACTATGAAGGTGTTAAAATATATCAAAAGGTGCTACAGAAGGCATCGACCCTTAGAGTGGCGGAAGTTTCCATTTAGTTCACTTCATTTTAGAGATATTCAAGTTTGAGTAGAATATAATAGCTGATGACTCAGCATTTTTTATGTGAGTGTTGGGTCTTCACCCAACTTCAAATAACCCATTTTAAATATCGAATTCACAAAATTGTAAAAATACATTTTTTTGACGATGTCATCATCACCTCAAGGTGTCAAGACTCACTTGTATAGGTGGTACGTGGCATAAGGACCAATTGATAAATTGAAAGTTTGTTTCTATCTTGTATCATCTCTGAGATTAATGAAATTTAGCTAATTAGTATAAATATTTAATTAATAAATTAATAATTTAACATCATTATTATGTACAGCAAAATAAATAAAGTTCAATTATTTGCACTTATTATTAATTTATATCGAATTTCACTATCATATTTGAATTCAGCGCACTCGATAACCCCAATAATCCAATTGGAACCGTCTATAAGTTAAATACAAAAGGAATTAATTATAATAAATTACGTCAGTACATTAATTGTGCAAGAATATTCTCGCGAAATAAATATAATCACTTTATCTGTCGTTGTTGTGGAATGTAAAATGTTAACGGTTCTATCATAAACCATCTTTAGTTTAAAATGCCATTCAGTACTTATTGATAATAAATTAAATTATTAGTTATTTATTTTAGCAATGTTATCCATGGTGAGTTGAGTAAAGTCAACAAATTCCTTATATAGATTAGTTTAATTTAATCCATTGTATAGTAATGCTAGAATTAAATAGAAGCCAGCTGGAATTTATAAGTTAAATCAATATAATTATCGCAAGTTGAATCACTAGAGTAGGATTTAACAAGTTAAATCAATATAATTATCGCAAGTTGAATCACTAGAGTAGGATTTAACAAGTTAAATCAATATAATTATTACAAGTTGAAACAATAGAATTAGATTTAACACTTTACTGAAATTGAAGTGTGAGTAAACAAAGAAATTTCAACCCCCATTTATGGCAGAAATTGACCCCTTTATTGGAAAATTTATTCTCCCATCAGACGCAGAATTTTATGGCGAATCCAAATATGAAATAAAATTTGGGGGTTTAGTAAAACATATTTTGAGTTATGGACCAGACAAATTTGTAAAGGTGTTAAAAATGTGTCCAAAATTTGCTAATAAAAAATCGTAACCCCAGGTGCAAATTTGAAGGGCACTTCGCATCTACATGGCAAGTTTCAGCCCTCAATGTATAAAGGTGTGGCCAGGGTACCGTCTACGGAGAAAAAATAATAATATAAATAAAGGCAGTGATTCCAATACTGGGCCACTATACTATAGTATAGTCGGCACAGTAATAAAGGCAGTGATTCCAATACTGGGCCACTATACTCACGGTACGTGGTATACCGATGGTATAATTAGGTATAATTAATTATACCAAATTAGGAATTGTTCGGTATAACATTCAAAACTTCCATTACACATCTAATATACCTACATTTATACTACCTTAAATACTCGAAATTAACGTAGTATATTGTTGTATAATATTGGTCTAATCTAGGTGCAATCTAGGTAAAATTTAATAAATATTAAGTATAAGGTAGTTTACCGAAACTAGACACTAACTTGGTATAATTGGTTATACCTAATTATACCATCGGTATACCACGTACCGTGAGTCTATACTATAGTATAGTCGGCACAGTAATAAAAAAATCCAAAATTGCAGCTGTGCCGACGCATGTTCCTTTGGTGGCACTATATTTTGGTGGTGGTTTATTGATAGTGCCTCCAATGGGACATGCTGTCAGCACAGCTGTAATTTTGGATTATTTTCGCCATGTCATCATCACTATGAAGGTGTTAAAATATATCAAAAGGTGTTACAGAAGGCATCGACCCTTAGAGTGGCGGAAGTTTCCATTTAGTTCACTTCATTTTGGAGATATTCAAGTTTGAGTAGAATATAATAGCTGATGACTCAGCATTTTTTATGTGAGTGTTGGGTCTTCACCCAACTTCAAATGACCCATTTTAAATATCGAATTCACAAAATTGTAAAAATACATTTTTTTGACGATGTCATCATCACCTCATGGTGTCAAGACTCACTTGTATAGGTGGTACGTGGCATAAGGACCAATTGATAAATTGAAAGTTTGTTTCTATCTTGTATCATCTCTGAGATTAATGAAATTTAGCTAATTAGTATAAATATTTAATTAATAAATTAATAATTTAACATCATTATTATGTACAGCAAAATAAATAAAGTTCAATTATTTGCACTTATTATTAATTTAAATCGAATTTCACTATCATATTTGAATTCAGCGCACTCGATAACCCCAATAATCCAATTGGAACCGTCTATAAGTTAAATACAAAAGGAATTAATTATAATAAATTACGTCAGTACATTAATTGTGCAAGAATATTCTCGCGAAATAAATATAATCACTTTATCTGTCGTTGTTGTGGAATGTAAAATCTTAACGGTTCTATCATAAACCATCTTTAGTTTAATGCCATTCATTCATTACTTATTGATAATAAATTAAATTATTAGTTATTTATTTTAGCAATGTTATCCACGGTGAGTTGAGTAAAGTCAACAAATTCCTTATATAAATTAATTTAATTTAATCCATTGTATAGTAATGCTACAATTAAATAGAAGCCAGCTGCAATTTATAAGTTAAATCAATTTAATTATCGCAAGTTGAATCAATAGAGTAAGATTTAACAAGTTAAATCAATATAATTATTACAAGTTGAAACAATGGAATTAGATTTAACAGTTATACTGAAACTGAAGTGTGAGTAAACAAAGAAATTTCAACCCCCATTTATGGCAGAAATAAAACTCTTTATTGAAAGTTTTCTTCTCCCATCAGACGCAGAATTTTATGGTGAATCCAAATATGAAATAAAATTTAGGGGTTTAGTAAAAGATATTTTGTGTTATGGACCAGACAAATTTTGAAAGGTGTTAAAGATGTGTCAAAAATCTGTTAATCAAAAATCGTAACCCCAGGTGCAAATTAGACGGTCCCATCGCACCTACATGCCAAGTTTCAGCCCATCAACTATAAAGCTCAGGCCAGGGCACCGTCTACGGAGAAAAAAAAATCCAAAATTGCAGCCTGTGCCGACGCATGTTCCTTTGGTGGCACTATATTTTGGTGGTGGTTTATTGATAGTGCCTCCAAAGGAACATGCTGTCGGCACTAGCTGCAATTTTGGATTTTTTTTCGCCTAGTCATCATCACCATGAAGGTGTTAAATTATTTCAGAAAGGTGTTTCAGTAGGCAACGACCCTTAGAGTGGTGGAAGTTTCCATTTAGCTCACTTCATTTGAGAGATATTCAAGTTTCAGTAGAATATAATCTGTGATGACTCAGCATTTTTAAAGTGCGTGTTGGGTATTCACCCAACTCCAACCAACCCATGCGAATTATTTAATTCACAAAATTGTAAAAATACATTTTTTTGACGATGTCATCATCACCTCAAGGTGTCAAGACCCACTTGTATAGGTGTACCTGGCATAAGGACCAATTGATAAATTGAAAGTTTGTTTCTATCTTGTATCATCTCTGAGATTAATGAAATTTACCTAATTAGTATAAATAATTAATAAATAAATTAATAATTTAACACCATTATTATTTACAGCAAAATAAATAAAGTTCAATTATTTGCACTTATTATTAATTTAAATCGAATTTCACTATCATATTTGAATTCAGCGCACTCGATAACCCCAATAATCCATTTGGAAAATTCTATAAGTTAAATACAAAAGGAATTAATTATAATAAATTACGTCAGTACATTAATTGTGCAAAAAGAATATTCTCGCCGAAATAAATATAATCACTTAGTCTGTCGTTGTTGTGGAATGTAAAATCTTAACGGTTCTATCATAAACCATCTTTAGTTAAATGCCATTCATTCATTACTTATTGATAATGTATTAAATTATTAGTTATTTATTTTAGCAATGTTATCCACGGTGAGTTGAGTAAAGTCAACAAATTCCTTATATAAATTAATTTAATTTAATCCATTGTATAGTAATGCTACAATTAAATAGAAGCCAGCTGGAATTTATAAGTTGAATCAATATAATTATTACAAGTTGAAACAATGGAATTAGATTTAACACTTTAACTGAAATTGAAGTGTGAGTAAACAAAGAAATTTCAACCCCCATTTATGGCAGAAATTAAACCATTTATTGAAGATTTTCTTCACCCATCAGACGCAGAATTTTATGGTGAATCCAAATATGAAATAAAATTTGGGGGTTTAGTAAAACAATTTTTGAGTTATGGACCAGACAAAATTTGAAAGGTGTTGAAGATGTGTCAAAAATTTCTTAATCAAAAATCGTTACCCCAGGTGCAAATTAGACGGTCCCTCCGCAAAGACATGCCAAGTTTCAGCCCATCAACTATAAAGCTCTGGCCAGGGCACCGTCTACGGAGAAAAAAGAATAATAAAAAAATCCAAAATTGCAGCCTGTGCCGACGCATGTTCCTTTGGTGGCACTATATTTTGGTGGTGGTTTATTGATAATGCCTCCAAAGGAACATGCTGTCGGCACAAGCTGCAATTTTGGATTTTTTTTGCCTAGTCATCATCACTATGAAGGTGTTAAATTATTTCAGAAAGGTGTTTCAGTAGGCAACGACCCTTAGACTAGTGGAAGTTTCCATTTAGCCCACTTCATTTGAGAGATATTCAAGTTTCAGTAGAATATAATCTGTGATGACTCAGCATTTTTAAAGTGCGTGTTGGGTATTCACCCAACTCCAACCAACGCATGCGAATTATTTAATTCACAAAATTGTAAAAATACATTTTTTGACGATGTCATCATCACCTCAAGGTGTCAAGACCCACTTGTATAGGTGGCCCGTGCCATAAGGATCAATTGATAAATTGGAAGTTTGTCTCCATCTTGTATAATCTCTGAGATTTATCAAATTTGGCTAATTTGTCTAAATATTTAATTTATTTATTAATAATTTAACACCATTATTTAATTATGTACAGCAAAATAAATTAAGTTCAATTATTTGCAATTATTATTAATTTAAATTGAATTTCACTATAATGTTTGAATTCCACGCACTCGATAACCCCAATAATCCAATTGGAAAATTTTATAAGTTAAATACAAAAGGAATTAATTATAATAAATTACGTCAGTACATTAATTGTGCAAAAAGAATATTCTCGCCGAAATAAATATAATCACTTAATCTGTCGTTGTTGTGGAATGTAAAATCTTAACGGTTCTATCATAAACCATCTTAAGTTTAAAGCCATTCATTCATTATGTATTGATAATAAATTATATTATTAGTTATTTATTTTAGCAATGTTATCCACGGTTAAGTTGAATTAAGTCAACAAATTCCTTATATTATAATATTTTATTTAATCCATTGTATAGTAATACTACAATAAATAGAAGCCAGCTGGAATTTATAAGTTAAATCAGTATAATTATCGCAAGTTGAATCATTAGAGTAGGATTTAACAAGTTAAATCAATATAATTATTACAAGTTGAATCAATGGAATTAGATTTCACAGTTTTACTGAAATTGAAGTGTGAGTAAACAAAGAAATTTCAACCCCCATTTATTGCAGAAATTGACCCCTTTATTGAAAGTCTTCTTCTCCCATCAGACGCAGAATTTTATGGTGAATCCAAATGTGAAATAAAATTTTGGGGTTTAGGAAAACATATTTTGTGTTATGGACCAGACAAATTTTGAAAGGTGTTAAAGATGTGTCAAAAATTTGTTAATCAAAAATCGTAACCCCAGGTGCAAATTAGACGGTCCCATCGCACCTACATGCCAAGTTTCAGCCCATCAACTATAAAGCTCAGGCCAGGGCACCGTCTACGGAGAAAAAAAAAATAAAAAATCCAAAATTGCAGCTGTGCCGACGCATGTTCCTTTGGTGGCACTATATTTTGTTGGTGGGTTATTGATAGTGCCTCCAAAAGAACATGCTGTCAGCACATCTGCAATTTTGGATTTTTTTTCGCCAAGTCATCAACGCCTCAAGGTGTCATGATCCATTTGTTAATTGATCCGAGCCACAAGGACGGGAGATAAATTTGAAGTTTGTTTCTATCATAAACCATCTTGAGTTTAATGCCATTCATTCATTATGTATTGATAATAAATTATATTATTAGTTATTTATTTTAGCAATGTTATCCATGGTTGGTTGAGTTGAGTCAACAAATTCCTTATATTATATTATTTAATTTAATCAATTGTATAGTAATACTAAAATTAAATAGAAGCCAGCTGGAATTTATAAGTTAAATCAATATAATTATCGCAAGTTGAATCACTAGAGTAGGATTTAACAAGTTAAATCAATATAATTATTACAAGTTGAAACAATAGAATTAGATTTAACACTTTACTGAAATTGAAGTGTCAGTAAACAAAGAAATTTCAACCCCCATTTATGGCAGAAATTGACCCCTTTATTGAAAAATTTCTTCTCCCATCAGACGCAGAATTTTATGGCGAATCCAAATGTGAAATAAAATTTTGGGGTTTAGTAAAACATTTTTTGAGTTATGGACCAGACAAATTTTGAAAGGTGTTAAAGATGTGTCAAGAATTTGTTAATACAAAATCGTAACCCCAGGTGCAAATTAGACGTCGACTCCGAATCTACATGCCAAGTTTCAGCCCTCTATGTATACAGGTGTGGCCAGGGCACCTGCTACGGAGAAATAATAATAATAATAATAATAATAATAAAAATAAAAATAATAATAAAGGCAGTGATTCTAATACTGGGCCACTATACTATAGTATAGTCGGCACAGTAATAATAATAATAAAGGCAGTGATTCTAATACTGGGCCACTATACTATAGTATAGTCGGCACAGTAATAAAGGCAGTGATTCCAATACTGGGCCACTATACTATAGTATAGTCGGCACAGTAATAATAAATTAATAAAGGCAGTGATTCTAATACTGGGCCACTATACTATAGTATAGTCGGCACAGTAATTATATTGATTTAACTTGTCAAATCCTACTCTAGTGATTCAACTTGCGATAATTATATTGATTTAACTTATAAATTCCAGCTGGCTTCTATTTAATTCTAGTATTACTATACAATGGATTAAATAAAATAATATTATATAAGGAATTTGTTGACTCAACTCAACCAACCATGGATAACATTGCTAAAATGAATAACTAATAATATAACTTATTATCAATACATAATGAATGAATGGCATTAAACTCAAGATGGTTTATGATAGAAACTGACTTCTAATTTATCTACCGTTCCTTGTGACTCCGACCAATTAACAAATGGTTCTTCACACCTTGGGCGTTGATGACTTGGCGAAAAAAATGCAAAATTGCAGCCTGCGCCGACAGCATGTTCCTTTGGAGGCACTATCAATAAACCACAATCAAAATATAGTGCCACCAAAGGAACATGCGTCGGCACAGGCTGCAATTTTGGATTTTTATTTTTATTTTTTCCCCGTAGACGGTGCCCTAGCCAGAGCTTTATAGTTGATGGGCTGAAACTTGGCATGTAGGTGCGATGGGACCGTCTAATTTGCACCTGGGGTTACGATTTTTGATTAACAAATTTTGGACACATCTCTAACACCTTTCAAAATTTGTCTGGTCCATAACTCAAAAATTGTTTTACTAAACCCCCAAATTTTATTTCATATTTGGATTCACCATAAAATTCTGCGTCTGATGGGTGAAGAAGATTTTCAATAAATGGTTTAATTTCTGCCATAAATGGGGGTTGAAATCTCTTTGTTTACTCACACTTCAATTTCAGTAAAAGTGTTAAATCTAATTCCATTGTTTCAACTTATAATAATTATATTGATTCAACTTGTTAAATCCTACTCTAGTGATTCAACTTGCGATAATTAAATTGATTCAACTTATAAATTCCAGCTGGCTTCTATTTAATTGTAGCATTACTATACAATGGATTAAATTAAATTAATTTATATAAGGAATTTGTTGACTTTACTCAACTCAGCGTGGATAACATTGTTAAAATAAATAACTAATAATTTAATTTATTATCAATAAGTAATGAATGAATGGCATTAAACTAAAGATGGTTTATGATAGAACCGTTAAGATTTCACATTCCACAACAACGACAGATTAAGTGATTATATTTATTTCGGCGGGAATATTCTTTTGCACAATTAATGTACTGACGTAATTTATTATAATTAATTCCTTTTGTATTTAACTTATAGAATTTTCCAATTGGATTATTGGGCTATCGAGTGCGCTGAATTCAAATATGATAGTGAAATTCGATTTAAATTAATAATAAGTGCAAATAATTGAACTTTATTTTTTTTGCTGTACATAATAATGGTGTTAAATTATTAATTTATTAATTAAATATTTATACTAATTAGGTAAATTTCATTAATCTCAGAGATGATACAAGATAGAAACAAACTTTCAATTTATCAATTGGTCCTTATGCCAGGTACCACCTATACAAGTGGGTCTTGACACCTTGAGGTGATGATGACATCGTCAAAAATATGTATTTTACAATTTTGTGAATTAAATAATTCGCATGGGTTGGTTGGAGTTGGGTGAATACCCAACACGCACTTTAAAAATGCTGAGTCATCACAGATTATATTCTACTGAAACTTGAATATCTCTCAAATGAAGTGAGCTAAATGGAAACTTCCACCACTCTAAGGGTCGTTGCATACTGAAACACCTTTCTGAAATAATTTAACACCTTCATAGTGATGATGACTAGGCGAAAAAAAATCCAAAATTGCAGCTAGTGCCGACTATACTATAGTATAGTGGCCCAGTATTGAAATCACTGCCTTTATTATTTATATTTATATTTTTTCTCCGTAGACGGTGCCCTGGCCAGAGCTTTATAGCTGATGGGCTGAAACTTGGCATGTAGGTGCGTATGGACCGTCTAATTTGCATCTGGGGTTACGATTTTTGATTAACAAATTTTTGACACATCTTTAACACCTTTCAAAATTTGTCTGGTCCATAACTCAAAAAATATTTTACTAAAGCCCCAAATTTTATTTCACATTTGGATTCACCATAAAATTCTGCTTCTGATGGGAGAAGAAAACTTTTAATAAAGAGTTTTATTTCTGCCATAAATGGGGGTTGAAATTTCTTTGTTTACTCACACTTCAATTTCATTAAAACTGTGAAATCTAATTCCATTGTTTCAACTTGTAATAATTATATTGATTCAACTTGTGAGATCGAGTAGGCTTATATTTTCTAATTGAAACCTAAGATTTTACACTCCACAACAACGACAGATTAAGTGATTATATTTATTTCTGCGAGAATATTCTTGCACTGTTAATAGACTGACGTAATTAATTATAATTAATTCAGTCAGTATATGACTTATAAATATTTAATTAATCTAAGATAATTTAACACCAATATTATTTACTTCAAAATAAATTAAGTTCAATTATTTGCTATAATAATTAATTTAAATTTAATCCTACAATCATATTTAAATTTACCGCACTCGATAACCCCAATAATCTATTTGGAACCATCTCTATACGTTAAACACAGAGCGAATTAATAGAATTAAATATGTCTTGTATCCATTGTGCAAGAATATTCTAAGCAGAAATAAATATAATCAAATAATCTGTCGTTGTTATGGAATGTAGAATCTTAGTTTTCAATTGGAAAATAGAAGCCTACTCGATCTCACAAGTTGAATCAATATTATAATAACGAGTTGAAACAATAGAATTAGATTTAACACTTTCAATTGAACTGAAGTGTTAGTAAACAAAGAAATTTCAACCCTCATTTATGGCATGAACTACCAATTTTAAAAATTTGCATCTTTTCCCATCAGACGCAGAATTTTATCGTGAATCCAATAGTGAAAAAAATTGTGGCTTTAATATAACATTTTTTGAGTTAAGAACCAGACAAATTTTGAAAGGTGTTAAAAATTTGTAAAAATTTGTTAATTAAAAATCATAACCCCAGGTGCACATCTGTAACCCATGAGACACCCATCCTAAAAATTTGGGCTTCTAGTTAACTAAACTCTATTGTGTGTAGAGGATACGGACTAATAATAATAATAATAATAATAATAAAAATCCAAAATTGCAGCCTGTGCCGACGCATGTTCCTTAGGTGGCAC
The DNA here is from genome assembly GCA_028753945.1 of Hexactinellida sp. DTS-2022. Classification (NCBI taxonomy): domain Eukaryota; kingdom Metazoa; phylum Porifera; class Hexactinellida; species Hexactinellida sp. DTS-2022. Next base: position 2,809,602 of record JAPNXP010000003.1, read on the forward strand.
TATATTTTGTTGGTTGTTTATTGATAGTGCCTCCAAAGGAACATGCTGTCGGCGCAGGCTGCAATTTTGGATTTTTTTTTCGCCAAGTCATCAACGCCCAAGGTGTGAAGAAGCATTTGTTATTTGGTCCGAGTCACAAGGAACGGTAGATAAATTTGAAGTTTGTTTCCATCATAAACCATCTAGAGTTTAATGCCATTCATTCATTATGTATTGATAATAAATTATATTATTAGTTAGTTATTTTAGCAATGTTATCCACGGTGATTTGAGTTTAGTCAACAAATTCCTTATATTATTATATTTTATTTAATCCATTGTATAGTAATACTAGAATATATAAGTTAAATCAATATATTTATCGAAAGTTGAAACAATAGAGTAAGATTAACAAGTTAAATCAATATAATTACAGTCAGGTCTGCTTATTATGAACAAGATTTCGACTGCTTAATATGAAATTTTTTTATTATGAACAAACCCTACGGTCCCAATTTAAAATTTACATAGGGTTTGTATTAACTTGAGTTCGCTTATTATGAAGTCACTCTATTATGAACACAATTTTCGGACCCTTGAATGTTCATAATAAAAGAACCTGACTGTATTACAAGTTGAGACAATAGAATTAGATTTAACAATTTTACTGTGAGTAATTAAACCACTATTTATGGCATGAATTAAACCGTTTATTAAAATTTGTCTTCTCCCATAAGACACACAATTTTAAGATGGATCCAATGGTGAAATAAAGATTGGGGGTTTAGTATAAGCCCATAAACTATAAAGCTCTGGCCAGGGGGCCGTATGTTAGGAAGACCTGGTGTAGATAATTGAGAATCCTAATTAGTTCAGAACTTCTCTATTGAAACATTTGTGTAGTATAGATGATACCTTTGTGAGTTATCAATAATAACAAAGAATTCAATTCTTCAATTGTAGAGATAGAAACCTAAGAATAATATACTATTCAAACATGTTGTTCTTTTGAGTTGCGTGAGTTGTCAACAAGAGAACACAAATAGAATATAAAAGCCTTGATTATAATATATTACACAATAGAAATCCACGAATATTCTTTACAATTTATCATCATTTCCTATTCAATAATGGCTCAAAATTTGAATAATTGTACGATCACCAACTTGACTGTAAGTATAATGACGTTATTTATTATTACATCATAATAAATTACTAACGATCTTATCCATAGATTAGTAACAATTCCAAAAATGGATTCAAAAAACCAAGAAGGACATACATAAAAAACAAAAAAATCTACAGTATATTTAAAGAAAAAAAATTAGTTAATGAAGCAAAGAAATATCTAGTGAGTTTTGTTCCCCTATTTCTAATATATTTTGTACTACTTTATTATTTTGTATATAGGAAATTTGCAACTTACAAAATGAAAAGAATTTGGCAGACACACTAATAGAATTAAATAGACGAGATTTATTACAGAAACTAGGTTTGCATACGCCCCCCATTTATCCCCCACAAGCCACGCCCCCCATTTATCCCCCACACGCCACGCCCCCCGTTTCTCCCCCACACGCCACGCCCCCCGTTTCTCCCCCACACGCCACGCCCCCCGTTTCTCCCCCACAAGCCACGCCCCCCGTTTCTCCCCCACAAGCCACGCCCCCCGTTTCTCCCCCACAAGCCACGCCCCCCGTTTCTCCCCCACAAGCTACGCCCCTCGTTTCTCCCCCACTTCCTAGCTCTAATTAACTTACTACAATCACAACCATTACACAAATAACATTATTATTAGCTTAATTCTTTTCTACTACTACATATGCCACGCCCCCCGTTTCTCCCTCACACGTCACGTCCCCCGTTTCTTTCTCCCTCACCTCCTAGCTCTATAATGAACTTACTACAGTGACAACCATTACATAAATAACATTATTATTAGATTAACTATTTTCTTATTACAACATACCTATACTATCTAATTAAAACTCTATTTATATCATGTTATCAATTGAAATTAGAATAATTTCGGATCAAATGGAATATACGTATACCTTGTGATTGTGAAATAAGTATATTTCCTGGTATTTGGAAAAACCACCATAATTCATTATCAACCAATAATTTAACATCAATTAAGATGTATTACTTGAATTCACCATTCACAATTACCCCCATATATAAGATAATACAGAACACTGCTTTAAATCTATGGAGAATTTCAATTCGATCCCTCAAGGCCTGCTGATAAGAATCAGTGGGTGCACTTGGGACACACCTCAGTACCTTTTCCCCGAAATTAACCCATAAATAAGATAATTACAGAATACTGCTATAAATTTATGGAGAATTTCAATTCGGTCCCTCAAGGGTTGCTGATAAGAATCAGTGGGTGCACTTGGGACACACCTCAGTACCTTTTCCCCGAAATTAACCCATAAATTACTAATTGCACCATGATCCCTGTTACATAAGCCATATGCAAATACGCACACTTATCATACAGACAAGCCATATGCCTAGCACACTTGCCAAAAAAGCAAGCCATATGAAATCTCGCACACCTCATAGAGGCCATATGCGTTGCACACTTAGTAACAGTTACATGTATTAATTAGCAAAGTATTATTAAACCTGATTGTACTCATAATGACAAACAATTATAGTACCAAGTCCAGGAAAATTTGGAATCTCATAAAGTTATGAAATAGCATAATCCATTATTTGTCAAGAAATTCTACATAAGAAAATAAACGCCAATAGCTAAAATACTATTAAATCATGTAGATTGCATCATAGTGGTTCGCACCACTTCCACAATGATTAATGGAATGAAATAGAACTATTAATGACTTTCCTTGATAGATAGGATCATTGGGTATACCTAGATTATTTGCATTATATACATCAGTAATCACCCATTTAGACGGGTCTGTATCAGGAGCATTAATATAACTTACATTAATGCGGGCTAAAATGCCTAACATAATAAGTTCATTCACAGTTCCCCAAGAGTAATTACGCTTCATATTACTCAAGTGTTGCTGAATAGTAACTGCATTATAGCCTTGGTGGCCACAGAAAGCAGCAACATAAGGACTTTGTTCAAATGTGTCTATTAGAGAACTACGGATATTATGATGCTCACTTTCATCACCGAAAATAATGTGAGACAATGTTCTAAAGAAACAATTCCCATCACTTATTACAGGAACTATCCTGAAATTAAACCGATCTCTTATATTTGTACGCATAAAATCGTAATAACTAGTAGCAGAGACTCTAGACCCAGTATAGTTAGTCGGTCTTAAAGGTATTCTCTGTAGATTAATGCATGCTGCTAATGACTGTCTCATCGCAAATGTGAATGAATTTGCATTGTCATATGTATTTACGGGAGGCAGCACAGGAGTAGGGATGTGTACATGACTAACAATTACATCCTGAATATCCTTGGTTGTATTATCATTTGATATTTGATCAATATCAATAATATCATGTTGACTAGTAGCATGTGATATAATTGGTTGATTATCCACATTACTACAGTCACTAACACCAGTTCCAAGAGAAATCAACATTGGCTTATGATCACTAAAGTATGATTCATAAAAACCAGATGAACAGGTCAAGTTTTTAGTGAATACACAATCCAGCTGAGATCCATAGTTAGTGGATACTCCAGACAAAGATTGCATTATACCTTTATTTGCAAAATACTTTATCAAGGTATCTCTCTCAAGAGATCGGGCAAATAAATCTATATTGAAGTCCCCAGTAACAATCAAGGAATCAGAGTTATCAATTTTACATAGAACCTGATCAAGTTCCGAGTAAAATTCCTTCATTGGGGATTGTGGTGATCGGTATATAGACATTACCACGATAGGGTTATCGATAATCATGGGATCATAGAACTGGATAATCAATATCTCGATCCTAGCGCCATTATGACAGCCTGAGTGTGCAACTAAAGACTTACACACCGCTGGATTTCGGGAGTATATGTGTGTACCAGAACCAGGAAGTCTAGCGCTACCATCAATTCTACCAATGAGAGTATGACCAGGGATATTAAAGTTATCAGTGGCTAAAGTCATTGTCTCCTGCAAGATTAACACTTGGGATTGTACTATGAATGGATCTACGGTCAAGTCCTCCCAGTGTTTGTTCAATGAACGAACATTGTGTACATAGATATCTGGACTAGTTAGAGGAATAGACCAGATAATAGAACAGTGTTCTCTTAACCGCTTAAGTTCTAAGTGGACAGGATCTTTTTCAGATAACTTATTAGTTAGTTTTAGAATACCAACTACAAACAGACCAGATGCAGATTTAGCCCTACTGAGCGCGGTGTATAACGCATTACGTAGCATACGTATTTCTATATGGACTACAACACAATCGTAAGTATCGCCTTGACTCTTATGAATTGTAAGAGCTTCGGCTACTATGAAAGGAAACTGCTTCCTAACTATCTTATAACAACTCACACTTTTCCCTCTCTGGAAACGTCGTGTTTCCAATCCAATAGGAGTCCAGTTCCTTGGAATTGCATTATCTCTAACATAACGATGCTGAGACTTTGCTCGTTTGTCCTTTCCAACTGTAGGATCGTCAAACTCGATCCAGAGGATACAGGGAACTCGTTCCAGAGAATCGCTCTTGGTACCATAAACTATTTTCTTCAAGAGGCCAGTAGCTCCATTAACCAGACCATCTTGTATATTGATATTCACCGTCATGAGGTATCTAGCGCCCAGCTTCAAGAAGAGCTCATAGGGTAGTCCCTGGGTGTCACACACCTTTAGGTGTTTAATAAGGTTACTCAGCTTGTCAGTAATACCTCCAGCATTGTCTCCTACTAAAGAATCAATAGCTATAAATCTAAAACCTTCAGTGGTTAATGCATTGAGAACAATCTCGTTATGAGCATTAACACTGGCGTTTGTACTAAACAAATGGATAGATTTTATGGGAAGATTCTCATAAGAATCTTTCGCAATAATTCTACTAGTAAATAGAGTTGTGTCATCATCAGTTAAACAACAGTTAGCAAAATTGTTCAATGCTAATGCAAACTTCTGATCATCTTTTTGTCTCATTATTTCCGTCAGTTCTATATATGAGAATTTTTCCCAAAGGTACGGACCAACCAGCCCGTCGTAATTATTGGCACTGGATACTGAAATTTGAAATACATAGCTATCCTTAACCGGACGTAACTGATGGAAATCCCCAACACAGATGATGGAGACACCACCAAAGTCCAGTGAATTGTCCATAATGGCTTTCAATCGCTTATTAACCTGAGACATAATTTTACTACCAACCATGGATATTTCATCTATTATGATAACTTTCAAACAGCTTAGCTTACTTCTTAGTGTGTTACAAACATCAGAAGATAAGTTGGGCATTTCGCCGTTAAACTCCGTTACAGGTAAAGCAAATGCAGAATGGAGTGTCATACCACGGATATTAAAAGCAGCTTTACCTGTAGGAGCTGCTAGCAGTACCTTAATAGCATCAGGCTTAGTACCAGGCAGTGAATTCATAAATCTTACCAAACCTTCGTATAAGACTCGTACCACCGTACTCTTACCAACACCAGCACCTCCTCCTATGTAGAGATACATGGGCAGCTGCTTCATAGTCTTAAAGCAGTGCAGAGTGTGGAGGAATACTGTACGCTGAACCTTGTTCAAGCTGCGACACATCTCAAGGAATACCTCCTCAGTATTCATGTTAGGAATATTGAAGAATCCTCCTACAGATTTAGTACCGGGGTCACTATTGGGATCTACAGTCCAGGGATTGTCGTTCCCTGGATTGTCTACCTGGAAGTCAGTATCCTCAATAACCACTGCACCCTCATTGTTCATTATTTCCTCAATAGCAATCCCATCAAAGTTAAGCTCATCGGGGTCCAAGTCCTCAAGGATATTAATAGCCTCGTCAATTGAGGATAGGTCTCTACTTTCAAATAATTCCCTATTCTGAGTAATCAGATTAAGATGGGTAGCATACATAGACTTAAAGTCGATATTGTCAGTATCACTAGTGTCAGTTCTCCATGGTACAAAAAGCATTAACTGTTCTCTATAAAAGTTAACTTCGTCCTGTATAATACTATACCTTCTAAATCGGATAATTTTAGCTTTTCGACGAAGTCTCATAAAACCTGTATCTTTGAGAGGAAATAGTCTCGGATTATCGACCAGGGACGCTGCCTCGTCTTCCATATTTTCCTCATCAAAGTCGGGATTAATTTTACACATCCTCTTACTAGATTGGAATTCATACCAAGCTGCAAACTCTGCTAGGCATGTTTCCTCTAACTCATCAGGTCGTTGCATGTAGTGCTCAATTAGACCTGACAGAAGTATATCTACAGAATCCTGTTCCATACCCATTAGAACGGGTTTAGACTTGAGTATCCTAACCCGTTTATTAGCAGGATTGGTGTTAATATAGACATTAGCTCTGCTGCACTTAGAGAGAGGGAGACTGAGGAGATGGTAAGAAACCTCCTGAGCTGATACCTCGCTACAGCTCTGAAATTTGTAAGCAATTCCCCTCAGTCTCTCTTTGATAGTGGCATTGCCTGCTTTCAGATGCATTAAGGCATCTCTCAACAACTTAGACATCCCACGCTGGGACTTTCCGATATACGAAATAACGTAAACAGCACAAGCGTATGGATCCAATATGTATTGGAGATCCATATTAGCTTTCCATAAATGCAAAATAGTCTTATTATGAGCATTGATTCGTATCTCATTCAAATTTCGTTTCAGAAATATAGTAGGTCTATTCACACAAGATCTCAATGCAGTTATGTATTGCTCTTCGGTAACATAGAGTTCATTAAAGAAATCCTGTATCGTTATACTACTTAAGTCAGTATCGCTCTTATCATAGGTGTCAATTAGAGCATATATTTTCTTAGCAGTCTCCTTAAGAGCTGCATTAGCAGCTATCTCCTCTTTGGTAGCCGTACTGGCAGCAAACTCCAATGGTTCTAGAATTTTAGTTGATACCATTGGTGGGTACGGAATACCAAACCTACAGCGCCGAAACGACTTTTTCTTATAACACGTATTTGTGTGCTTATGTCGCTGTAACTTAATTTCATCCTTAGTTATTATACTAGTCTCATCTGGCAATTTAACTGAGATAGTACGATCAATAAATTCTATTACTTCAGGTAACGAATTGTGGTCATACTTAGGTGCATCTTGTACCCAAAGTAACGAATGCACATGTGGGGACCCTCTTTGTTGAAATTCTATTCTCAAATAATAATCAGTCAATTTACCAAGGGGACTAACCTCTGATCGAAGCACCTTAAATAGCTCCTTGGAGCGGTGATCAAAGTACCTAGCACAAGTGACAGGATCTCTCCTTATCAGATCTGCTCTCTCGCTCCACTGGAATTCAAGAACCTCTTCAACAGACAGCTGAACGTCATCGAGGATCTGTTTCAGTATCCTTAGTAGCTCCAGCCATTTAGTCTCAGCAGCAGACAGAGTTAGAAAGAAAGTGGGACATCCCAGCTGTCTTATCATAGACATCAGCTCTCTCTGTTTCTGCTGCCAGAATGCAGGGGTAGACCGGACTTGCTTCAAGAACTTAAAAGCCTCATCGTCCTCAACCATTCTCTCCAGATTCTCGTCATTGAGAACATCAGACACAGTTATAGCCTGTCCGTCATTAGACTTTGTTTTTCGCATACAAATACTGATAGCACTGTTAAGACTAGTTGTCTCCACCAGTTTGTACTTAAGAAACAGCAGAGGAATGTTAGTGCTACATCTCCTATCATATCTAGGAAATAAATTAAATAGGCTTAGCAGATTTGAAAATTATATTAATTATAACTTAGTTAATTGTAATTTAGATAACAAATATGTTACTGAACCATGGATTTAACATAATAATTTATACTTTAAGAATATCCATGGTTGAATAACAAATTAATTATGTTTATAGCAGAGATTGAGATTATAAGTTTTATTAGATAGTATCATATTATTATGTATAACTAACCTCAAAATGTCAGACTTTGATTTCTTGAGGATCGACAGGTCCTCAGGTAAGTCTCTGCATTGACCAGCAAACACACAAGGGTAAGCTAGTTCCTCTACAAACTTATCCGTGGTTAAGTACAGAGGTTTCCTCCCTTCTCCAGGAGCCAATTTCATTAGCAGGTTCTCATTAGACAGCAGCAGTGTGTCTAGAGAACCAGGGTTAATGGGGAGATCATCCTTGGTCTCATCCCAATCATCAATCTCCTTCAACAACTCCTCAAGGTTATCGAAGAGCTCCTCGATACCAGGAATAGTCTCAGAACCCTGTTCCTCTTCATCTATAACTATATCAGAAGGCTCGTCATTCGGATTAACAATAAAATTAACATTACCAGAACCAGTTCGTGGAACAGAATTAACCCAATTCTCTGAAACTACTACTTTCTCTAGCTTGAAGAGCTCAGTGGTAGAGAGATAGCGAGATGCTTCTAACACTACATTCGGTCTTATCGTTTCGTATAAATAAGGTTTCGCGAACGATAGCCTACGAAACAACTGTAACTGAATGGTTTGGGACTGTAAGAACGTCCTAGGTAACCGATTAACAGTCTTATCTATGTCTATGGGAACATTAACAACCATGCCATGCAGTCCGTGCTGTCTCTCCCTGCCCAGAGATCTGATATTCATGAACTCGTGTCTGGGAGATACCAGTCTCTGTTCAATCACAGTCAGACCAGATAGCTCAGGAGGGATCTCGGGAAAAGTTAAGCCACGGCATAACGCTATCTTAGGGACTCTGCCATCTTTGATGTTAATGAGACAGTTCTTACATACATACTCAATGTTAAGTGTCTCATAGAGAAAAACCTAAAGGGGAATACCAGTAAATAATTCGTAACAGGATCACCCGCATAATATAATTGACTATGTCTTTAAATTAATAATATAACTATTAATTTAATAACTTATCCATTTACAGTCAACTCCGCTTAATAGAGCCACCGGTTAATCGGTTTCTCCGCTTAACCGGGTCAAAATTGCATAGGATTTAGAGCACAGAATGACTGTTTGTCTTAAATATTTTCGGGTAATCGGTTTCTCTGCTTAATCGGGTCAAAACAACCTGGTCCTGAGGTAGCTCTATTAAGCGGAGTCGACTGTAATTAAATAATTAATTAATTAGCAAAATAAATTATCTAAATATTTAACGTAAAGAATATAATTACCTGTTTTACGAAATCAGAGTTGGAAAGATTCGTTGAAACAAGTTTTTCTCTTTTAAGAATAACAACTGTTTTCCTGAAATGGAGACATCCACAACAAGAACAAACATACGTTGGACCTTGAGATATCTGGGAGAAATAACCTTGAATAACAGAGTTAACCTCCTCTCTATTAGTTCTATATCTCTCCAGAACATGTTTGTTGTGCTTTTCACGCACATTAGGATCCTTCAATCTCTCGGCCACAGCGTAACTATTCATTGCACGCTTCTCAGGGTCCTTCAACCTCTCAGCTACAGCGCTATTATGCTCAGCACGCATATCAGGGTCTTTCAACCTCTCGGCTACAGCATCATTATGCTCAGCACGTTTATCAGGGTCTTTCAACCTCTCGGCTACAGCGCTATTATGCTCAGCACGTTTCTCTGGGGTTTTCAACCTCTTTGTAAAGTCCCGTAATTGATTTTCGTTGTGCTTAGAAAGAAAATCGGGATCCTCACAATCTTTATTGAAAAGCTCAAGACGAGCCTCATTCTCAGTTTTACAAAACTCTGAGTCATCAGTTCGTCTCTTCTTGATAGCCGCTCGATTTTTATCTTTTCTAGCACGATATCCTTTTCTCTTCCGAGACTTAGGGGTAGAGATACACTTCTCAGGAGTCATTGGGACATCAGAACACTCGCTAAACAAATCGAGGTCGTTTAGAGGTACAACTTGAGACGATATCGGAGTCTGTTGTACCGTTTGAGAAGAGAATGTAAAAACTTCTGGTTGGGAACATTCCTCTATCTCCATAGAACAAATCTCTTCCTCTGTTGTTGAACCAGGCCCGGGATTTATTTCGATTCCACCGATCAACAATAATGCGCTAATGGTATTGGCCTCTAGGCGGGTAGAAATGCGCAATAATATGTCGATACAAATAGTAGACTTTCTGATAATAGAGTGGGGTAACTGGGACCTATAACGTCCACCCCAGCCACTTATTCTTGCTCTATAGAGCTCAATTGAAATCATATCTAATTAATGTCATAAATATAAACGAAATATAAAATATAAAATATAAATGCAACAGCGTTTGTTACTTTACTTTGTATTTACAAATTTTCGGTTAAAATTTGTAGTAAAACTTTATAACATAAACGCTAATTGTAAATATAAATAGTGAGAACGAAAAACATAGGTTATTAATAACAGAATATGAAAAACATACCTTCAAAAACAGAAGTTTATCACAATGATTCAAAGGATTAAGTCAAATAAAATAAAGTCAGAAAGTCAAATAATGAATAAAGATACAAATCCTTTAATTTATACTTGAGAACTAGACAAAATGGAAAACATAATCTAGAATGGAAACCTGTAAATAACAGGTTAAGGTTAATAAATATAATTATAACAAGATGAAACAATAGATAAATATTTAACAAGTTAAAAATCAATTTAGTTATTACAGGTTTAAACAATAGAATTAGAAACAATATAATTCTTACAAGTTGAAACAATGGAATTTGATTTAACACTTTACTGAAATTGAAGTGTCAGTAAACAAAGAAATTTCAACCCCCATTTATGGCAGAAATTGACCACTTTATTGAAAAATTTCTTCTCCCATCAGACGCAGAATTTTATGGCGAATCCAAATGTGAAATAAAATTTTGGGGTTTAGTAAAACATTTTTTGAGTTATGGACCAGACAAATTTTGAAAGGTGTTAAAGATGTGTCAAAAATTTGTTAATACAAAATCGTAACCCCAGGTGCAAATTAGACGTCGACTCCGAATCTACATGGCAAGTTTCAGCCCTCTATGTATACAGGTGTGGCCAGGGCACCTGCTACGGAGAAATAATAATATAAATAAAGGCAGTGATTCCAATACTGGGCCACTATACTATAGTATAGTCGGCACAGTAAAAATTCGTGAAGAGCTATCAGTTGCAGAATACTTTTCTGATACTAATGATTCTAAAATTTTTCTTGTTATTGCATTTATTTTCTTATGGACAAAAAAAGCTAAAAGTCCCGTTAAAATTTTTCCCAAGTCAAAATTATTAAATCGTGACCCCAGGTGCACATCTATAACCCATGAGACACCTATCCTGAAAGTTTCAGTTCTTAGTTAGTAAAACTCTGTTCAGTAGAGAGGATACGGAAGGATAATAATAATAATAAAAATCCAAAATTGCAGCTGTGCCGACGCATGTTCCTTTGGTGACACTATATTTTGGTGGTGGCTTATTGATAGTGCCTCCAATGGAACATGCTGTCGATACAGGCTGCAATTTTGGATTTTTTTCGCTATGTCATGAACGTCACATGGTGGTTACACCCATTTATCAATTTGTTACGGGACAAAGGAACGTTTGATAAATTTAATGCTTCTTTCTATCTTAAACCATCTTGAGTTTAAGTTTATATTTCCATTATAAATGCGTTTTAGACCCCCCCCTATTACTTTATAATACAATTCGGGCACCAAACAAGCACGCAAACGAATAGTCATAAACTAGAAATTCCATCTCAATAATCCATTGTTTATATATCAGTTATCGTTTTGAAATTGAAATCAGCATACTTGTTTACTTAGAATGACATATGGATTAAGTTTATATTTCCATTATTAATGCGTTATAAACCCCCCCCTTACACTCTAATTCTAATACATTTCGGGCACCAAGCACACACATAGACAAATATTTATACAAAAAGATATTCCATCTCATTAATCCATTGTTTGAATATCAGAAATAGTTCTGAAATTGAATAACTGTTTAGTGAAATTGAATTTTCATATAGGAGAAAACTTTAATACAACTATGTATCTAGAAATCGATTTATATAGTAGCAGCTATTGAATCAAATTGAATTATTCATATAAATAGAGTACTTTATTGTAACTATGATATCAGAAATTGATTTGTATAGTAATAGCTGTTGAATTTAATTAATTATTCATATATACAAGAATTCTTTATTGTAATTATGATATCAACAATAACTTGAATCGAAATAGCATTGAATCTAATTGAATTATTCATAAATAGTAGTTCTTCATTGAAACCACGAAATAATTGCATAACTGAATATTAATGAATTTACGATTTTAGAAAGTTAAGGGTGAATTGTGGCAACTTTGAGCCTAATTATCAGGAAAATGAGGACGGATTAAAAAAATCGTGAAGAGCTATCAGTTGCAAAATACTTTTCTGATACTAATTATTCTAAAAAATTCTTGTTATTGGATTTATTTTCTTATGGGACAAAAAAACCTAAAAGTCCCATTAACTATTTTTCCAAATCGAAATTAATAAATTGTGACCCTAGGTGCACATCTGTAACCCATGAGACACCTATCCTGAAAATTTGGGCTCTTAGTTAGTGAAACTCTGTTCAGTAGAGAGGATACGGAAGGATAATAATAATATTAATAATAATAAAAATCCAAAATTGCAGCCTGTGCCGACGCATGTTCCTTTGGTGGCACTATATTTTGTTGGTTATTTATTGATAGTGCCTCCAAAGGAACATGCTGTCCGCACAGGCTGCAATTTTGGATTTTTTTTTCGTCATTTCATCATCACTATGAAGGTGTTAAATTATTTCAGAAAGGTGTTTCAAAAGGCTACGACCCTTAGTGAGTTGGAAGCTTCGTTTTTGCTCACTTCGTTTCAAAGATATTCTCGTTTCAGTAGAATATTATAAATGATGAGTCAGCATTTTTTATCTGCGTGTTGGGTATTCACCCAACTCCAACCAACCCATGCGAAATATTTAATTAACAAAATTGTAAAAACACATTTTTTTGACGATGTCATCATCACCTCAAGGTGTCAAGACCCATTTGTAGAGGTGCTACGTGGCATAAGGATCAATTGAGTAATTGGAAGTTTGTTTCTATCTTGTATCATCTCTGAGATTTATGATATTTAATTAATTAGTATAAATAATTATCAATATTATATATAATTTAACACCAATTTCAATGTCAACTTACAATTATTAAGTTAAATTATTTTGCATTAATAATTAATTAATTAATTTGGTTATCCAATTTCAATTCCGCACTCTCGATAACCCCTAATAAACAAATTGGAAGCATCTATATAGGTAATATACTGACTGAATTAATTATAATTAATTACGTCAGTATATTAATAGTGCAATAATATTCTCGCAGAAGTAAATATAATCACATAATCTGTCGTTGTTATGAAATATATAATCTTTTTTTTCAATTGGAAAATAGAAGCCTACTCGATCTCACAAGTTGAATCAATATAATTATTACAAGTTGAAACAATGGAATTAGATTTCACAGTTTTATTGAAATTGAAGTGTTGAGTAAACAAAGGAATTTCAACTCCCATTTATGGCAGAAATTAAACCAATTTTAACAAATTTTCTTCTCCCATCAAACGCAGAATTTTAAGATGAATCCAAATATGAAATAAAATTTGGGGGTTTAGTAAAAGATATTTTGAGTTATGGACCAGACAAATTTTGAAAGGTGTTAAAGATGTGTCCAAATTTGTTAATCAAAAATCGTAACCCCAGGTGCACATCTGTAACCCATGAGACACTTGTGCTAAAAATTTGGGCTCTTAGTTGATAAACCTCTGTTCTGTGGAGTGGCTACGGATAAAAAATAATATTAACTAACCAAAGCACTAAGACCAATACTGGGCCACTATACTATATTATAGTCGGCACAGTAATAATAAAGGCAGTGATTCTAATACTGGGCCACTATACTATAGTATAGTCCAGGGGTCCCCAACCTTTCTCAGTCGAGGGCCACATTAGTTATTAGAATTTGATCGAGGGCCGCAACTCAAATACACAAAAATTTCAACAGCATATACATTTCAATTTTTATTGTAACCTAGCATTAAATCTTTAAATCATGTAATTTTAATTGGCTATTCATAGGCGCCGAACTATATAAATCCCTGAGGGGGCAGGGTCAAAAGTAGGTAAATCACTATTGGAAACAAACTTAAGTCAAATAATTGAAGTTAACACACTATTTTAGCGTTTTCGCAAACATCACTTTACGTATGCTGTTCTTCTCGACGAATTCGTTCACCACCTCGCGCATATCCAGCAATTCGACATAATCACTGTTTATCTTATATTATTAAGACAAATATTTACAAAATATATCCAAAACCCAAGGGGGCTGCCCCCCATGCCCTGTGAGCCAAGGGGGCAAGCCCCCTTGGCACCCCCCCCTTCGGCGCCCATGTATTATCAATTACAAGACATAACTACCACTATCACTATAACTATATATAGTTTCATTTAGCGATCTGAGCCTGTTTGCTTTTCACAATATTTTTTGGCGGGCCGCATATTTTGCTCCCGCGGGCCGCAGTTTGGGGACCCCTGGTATAGTCGGCACAGTAAAAATAAATCCAAAATTGCAGCCTGTGCCGCCGCATGTTCATATGGTGGCACTATATTTTGTTGGTTGTTTATTGATAGTGCCTCCAAAGGAACATGCTGTCGGCGTAGGCTGCAATTTTGGATTTTTTTTCGCCAAGTCATCAACGCCCAAGGTGTGAAGAAGTCAAGAAGCATTTGTTAATTGGTCCGAGTCACAAGGAACGGTAGATAAATTTGAAGTTTGTTTCTATCATAAACCATCTAGAGTTTAATGCCATTTTTTCATTACGTGTTGATAATAAATTATATTATTAGTTAGTTATTTTAGCAATGTTATCCACGGTGATTTGAGTTTAGTCAACAAATTCCTTATATTATTATATTATATTCAATCCATTGTATAGTAATACTAGAATTAAATAGAAGCCAGCTGGAATTTATAAGTTGAATCAATTTAAATATCGCAAGTTGAAACAATAGTGAAAGATTTAACAAGTTCTATCAATATAATTATTACAAGTTGTAACAATGGAATTAGATTTCACAGTTTTATTGAAATTGAAGTGTTGAGTAAACAAAGGAATTTCAACCCCCATTTATCACAGAAATTAAACCAATTTTAACAAATTTTCTTCTCCCATCAGACGCAGAATTTTAAGATGAATCCAAATATGAAATAAAATTTTGGTGTTTATTAAAACATATTTTGAGTCATGGACCAGACAAATTTTGAAAGGTGTTAAAGATGTGTCTAAAATTTGTTAATCAAAAATCGTAACCCCAGGTGCAAATTAGACGGTCCCATCGCACCCACATGCCAAGTTTCAGCCCATCAACTATAAAGCTAAGTCCAGGGCACCGTCTACGGAAAAGAAAAAAAAAATCCAAAATTGCAGCCTGTGCCGACGCATGTTCCTTTGGTGGCACTATATTTTGGTGGTGGTTTATTGATAGTGCCTCCAAAGGAACATGCTGTCGGCACTAGCTGCAATTTTGGATTTTTTTTCGCCTAGTCATCATCACTATGAAGGTGTTAAATTATTTCAGAAAGGTGTTTCAGTATGCAACGACCCTTAGAGTGGTGGAAGTTTCCATTTAGCTCACTTCATTTGAGAGATATTCAAGTTTCAGTAGAATATAATCTGTGATGACTCAGCATTTTTAAAGTGCGTTTTGGGTATTCACCCAACTCCAACCAAGTTGAACCAACCCATGCGAATTATTTAATTCACAAAATTGTAAAAATACATTTTTTTGACGATGTCATCATCACCTCAAGGTGTCAAGACCCACTTGTATAGGTGGTACCTGGCATAAGGACCAATTGATAAATTGAAAGTTTGTTTCTATCTTGTATCATCTCTGAGATTAATGAAATTTACCTAATTAATATAAATATTTAATTCATAGATTAATAATTTAACACCATTATTATGTACAGCAAAATAAATAAAGTTCAATTATTTGCACTTATTATTAATTTAAATCGAATTTCACAATCATATTTGAATTCAGCGCTCTCAATAACCCCAATAATCCAATTGGAACCGTCAATAAGTTAAATACAAAAGGAATTAATTATAATAAATTACGTCAGTACATTAATTGTGCAAAAAGAATATTCTCGCCGAAATAAATATAATCACTTAATCTGTCGTTGTTGTGGAATGTAAAATCTTAACGGTTCTATCATAAACCATCTTTAGTTTAATGCCATTCATTCATTACTTAATGATAATAAATTAAATTATTAGTTATTTATTTTAGCAATGTTATCCACGGTGAGTTGAGTAAAGTCAACAAATTCCTTATATAAATTAATTTAATTTAATCCATTGTATAGTAATGCTACAATTAAATAGAAGCCAGCTGGAATTTATAAGTTGAATCAATATAATTATCGGAAGTTGAATCACTAGAGTAGGATTTAACAAGTTAAATCAATATAATTATTACAAGTTGAAACAATGGAATTAGATTTAACACTTTTACTGAAATTGAAGTGTGAGTAAACAAAGAAATTTCAACCCCCATTTATGGCAGAAATTAAACCATTTATTGAAAATTTTCTTCACCCATCAGACGCAGAATTTTATGGTGAATCCAAATATGAAATAAAATTTGGGGGTTTAGTAAAACAATTTTTGAGTTATGGACCAGACAAAATTTGAAAGGTGTTAAAGATGTGTCAAAAATTTCTTTATCAAAAATCGTTACCCCAGGTGCAAATTAGACGGTCCCATCGCACCTACATGCAAAGTTTAAGCCCATCAACTATAAAGCTCTGGCCAGGGCACCGTCTACGGAGAAAGAAAAAATCCAAAATTGCAGCTGTGCCGACGCATGTTCCTTTGGTGGCACTATATTTTGGTGGTGGTTTATTGATAGTGCCTCCAAAGGGACATGCTGTCAGCACACCTGCAATTTTGGATTTTTTTTCGCCATGTCATCATCACTATGAAGGTGTTAAAATATATCAAAAGGTGTTACAGAAGGCATCGACCCTTAGAGTGGCGGAAGTTTCCATTTAGTTCACTTCATTTTAGAGATATTCAAGTTTGAGTAGAATATAATAGCTGATGACTCAGCATTTTTTATGTGAGTGTTGGGTCTTCACCCAACTTCAAATAACCCATTTTAAATATCGAATTCACAAAATTGTAAAAATAATTTTTTTTGACTATGTCATCATCACCTCAAGGTGTCAAGACTCACTTGTATAGGTGGTACGTGGCATAAGGACCAATTGATAAATTGAAAGTTTGTTTCTATCTTGTATCATCTCTGAGATTAATGAAATTTAGCTAATTAGTATAAATATTTAATTAATAAATTAATAATTTAACATCATTATTATGTACAGCAAAATAATTTAAGTTCAATTATTTGCACTTATTATTAATTTAAATCGAATTTCACTATCATATTTGAATTCAGCGCACTTGATAACCCCAATAATCCAATTGGAACCGTCTATAAGTTAAATACAAAAGGAATTAATTAAAATATATTACGTCAGTACATTAATTGTGCAAGAATATTCTCGCGAAATATATATAATCACTTTATCTGTCGTTGTTGTGGAATGTAAAATGTTAACGGTTCTATCATAAACCATCTTTAGTTTAATGCCATTCATTACTTATTGATAATAAATTAAAAAAATCCAAAATTGCACCCTGTGCCGACGCATGTTCCTTTGGTGGCACTATATTTTGTTGGTTGTTTATTGATAGTGCCTACAAAGGAACATGCTTCGGCGCAGGCTGCAATTTGGATTTTTTTTAGCCAAGTCATCAACGCCCAAGGTGTGAAGAAGCATTTGTTAATTGGTCCGAGTCACAAGGAACGGTAGATAAATTAGAAGTCAGTTTCTATCATAAACCATCTTGAGTTTAATGCCATTCATTCATTATGTATTGATAATAAATTATATTATTAGTTATTTATATTAGCATTGTTATCCACGGTTGAGTTGAATTAAGTCAACAAATTCCTTATATTATATTATTTTATTTAATCCATTGTATGGTAAATTAAATAGAAGCCAGCTGCAATTTATAAGTTAAATCAATTTAATTATCGCAAGTTGAATCAATAGAGTAAGATTTAACAAGTTAAATCAATATAATTATTACAAGTTGAAACAATGGAATTTGATTTAACAGTTATACTGAAACTGAAGTGTGAGTAAACAAAGAAATTTCAACCCCCATTTATGGCAGAAATAAAACTCTTTATTGAAAGTTTTCTTCTCCCATCAGACGCAGAATTTTATGGTGAATCCAAATGTGAAATAAAATTTTGGGGTTTAGTAAAACATATTTTGTGTTATGGACCAGACAAATTTTGAAAGGTGTTAAAGATGTGTCAAAAATTTGTTATTCAAAAATCGTAACCCCAGGTGCAAATTAGGCGGTCCCATCGCACCTACATGCCAAGTTTCAGCCCATCAACTCTAAAGCTCAGGCCAGGGCACCGTCTACGGAGAAAAATAAATAAATAATAATAATAATAATAATAAAAAAATCCAAAATTGCAGCTGTGCCGACGCATGTTCCTTTCGTGGCTCTATATTTTGTTGATGGTTTATTGATAGTGCCTCCAAAGGAACATGCTGTCGGCGCAGGCTGCAATTTTGGATTTTTTTTCGCCAAGTCATCAACGCCCAAGGTGTGAAGAAGCGTTTGTTATTTGGTCCGAGTCACAAGGAACAGTAGATAAATTGAAGTTTGTTTCTATCATAAACCATCTAGAGTTTAATGCCATTCATTCATTATGTATTGATAATAAATTATATTATTAGTTAGTTATTTTAGCAATGTTATCCACGGTGATTTGAGTTTAGTCAACAAATTCCTTATATTATTATATTTTATTTAATCCATTGTATAGTAATACTAGAATTAAATAGAAGCCAGCTGGAATTTATAAGTTGAATCAATTTAATTATCGCAAGTTGAAACAATAGTGAAAGCTTTAACAAGTTAAATCAATATAATTATTACAAGTTGAAACAATGGAATTAGATTTCACAGTTTTATTGAAATAGAAGTGTTGAGTAAACAAAGGAATTTCAACCCCCATTTATGGCAGAAATTAAACCAATTTTAACAAATTTTCTTCTCCCATCAGACGCAGAATTTTATGGTGAATCCAAATGTGAAATAAAATTTTGGGGTTTAGTAAAACATTTTTCTAGCTATGGACCAGACAAATTTTGAAAGGTGTTAAAGATGTGTCAAAAATTTGTTAATAAAAAATCGTAACCCCAGGTGCAAATTAAACGGTCCCATCGCACCTACATGCCAAGTTTCAGCCCATCAACTATAAAGCTTAGGCCAGGGCACCGTCTACGGAGAAAAAAAAAATCCAAAATTGCAGCTGTGCCGACGCATGTTCCTTTGGTGGCACTATATTTTGGTGGTGGTTTATTGATAGTGCCTCCAATGGAACATGCTGTCGGCACAGGCTGCAATTTTGGATTTTTTTCGCCATGTCATCATCACAATGAAGGTGTTAAACTATTTCAGAAAAGTGATTCAAAAGGCAACGACCCTTAGTGAGTTGGAAGTTTCGTTTTAGCTCACTTCATTTGAGAGATATTCAAGTTTCAGTAGAATATAATATGTGCTGAGTCAGCATTTTTTAGGTGCCGTTTGGGTATTCACCCAACTCCTACCAACCCATGCGAATTATTTAATTCACAAAATTGTAAAAATTCATTTTTTTGACGATGTCATAATCACCTCAAGGTGTCAAGACCCACTTGTATAGGTGGTACCTGGCATAAGGACCAATTGATAAATTGAAAGTTTGTTTCTATCTTGTATCATCTCTGAGATTAATGAAATTTAGCTAATTAGTATAAATATTTTATTAATTTATTAATTATTTAACACCATTATTATATACAGCAAAATAAATTAAGTTCAATTATTTGCAATTATTATTAATTTAAATTGAATTTCACTATAATATTTGAATTCCACGCACTCGATAACCCCAATAATCTATTTGGAACCATCTCTATACGGTAAACACAGAGCGAATTAATTAGAATTAAATATGTCAGTACATTAATTGTACAAGAATATTCTCGCCGAAATAAATATAATCACTTAATCTGTCGTTGTTGTGGTATGTAAAATCTTAACGGTTCTATCATAAACCATCTTTAGTTTAATGCCATTCATTCATTACTTATTGATAATAAATTAAATTATTAGTTATTTATTTTAGCAATGTTATTCACGGTGATTTGAGTTTAGTCAACAAATTCCTTATATCATTATATTTTATTTAATCCATTGTATAGTAATACTACAATTAAATAGAAGCCAGCTGGAATTTATAAGTTGAATCAATATATTTATCTCAAGTTGAAACAATAGAGTAAGATTTAACAAGTTAAATCAATATAATTATTACAAGTTGAAACAATAGAATTTGATTTAACACTTTACTGAAATTGAAGTGTGAGTAAACAAAGAAATTTCAAACCCCATTTATGGCAGAAATTAAACATATTTTTGAAAATATTCTTCTCCCATCAGACGCAGAATTTTATGGTGAATCCAAATGTGAAATACAATTTGGGGGTTTAGTAAAACATATTTTGAGTTATGGACCAGACAAATTTTGAAAGGTGTTAAAGATGTGTCAAAAATTCGTTAATCAAAAATCGTAACCCCAGGTGCAAATTAGACGGTCCATACGCACCTACATGCCAAGTTTCAGCCCTCCATGTATTTAGGTGTGGCCAGGGCACCTGCTACGGAGAAAAAATAAAAATAAAATACAAATCCAAAATTGCAGACTGTGCCGACACATGTTCCTTTGGTGGCACTATATTTTGTTGTTTGTTTATTGATAGTGCCTCCAAAGGAACATGCTATCGGCACAGTCTGCAATTTTGGATTTTTTTTCGCCCAGTCATCAACGCCTCACGGTGTCAAAAACCATTTGTTAATTGGTCCGAGTCACAAGGAATGGTAGATAAATTTGAAGTTTGTTTCTATCGTAGACCATCTATAGTTTACTGCCATTCATTCATTATATATCGATAATAAATTATATTATTAGTTATTTATTTTAGCAATGTTATCCACGGTTAAGTTTAATTAAGTCAACAAATTCCTTATATTATAATATTTTATTTAATCCATTGTATAGTAATACTACAATTAAATAGAAGCCAGCTGGAATTTATAAGTTAAATCAATATAATTATCGCAAGTTGAATCACTAGAGTAGGATTTAACAAGTTAAATCAATATAATTATTACTAGTTGAAACAATGGAATTAGATTTCACAGTTTTACTGAAATTGAAGTGTGAGTAAACAAAGAAATTTCAACCCCCATTTATGGCAGAAATTAAACCATTTATTGAAAATTTTCTTCACCCATCAAACGCAGAATTTTATGGTGAATCCAAGTATGAAATAAAATTTGGGGGTTTAGTAAAACAATTTTTGAGTTATGGACCAGACAAAATTTGAAAGGTGTTAAAGATGTGTCAAAAATTTCTTAATCAAAAATCGTTACCCCAGGTGCAAATTAGACGGTCCCATCGCACCTACATGCAAAGTTTAATCCCATCAACTATAAAGCTCTGGCCAGGGCACCGTCTACGGAGAAAAAAAAATAATAATAAAAAATCCAAAATTGCAGTCTGTGCCGACGCATGTTCCTTTGGTGGCACTATATTTTGTTGGTGGTTTATTGATAGTGCCTCCAATGGAACATGCTGTCGGCACAGACTGCAATTTTGGATTTTTTTTCGCAAAGTCATCATCACTATAAAGATGTTAAATTATTTTTGAAAGGTGTTTCAGAAGGCCACGACCCTTAGAGTGGTGGAAGTTTCCATTTTGCTCACTTCGTTCCAAATATATTCAAGTTTCAGTAGAATATAATAAGTGATGAGTCAACATTTTTTATGTGCGTGTTGGGTGATCACCCAACTCCAACCAACCCATGCGAATTATTTAATTCACAAAATTGTAAAAATACATTTTTTTGACGATGTCATCATCAACTCAAGGTGTCAAGATTTACTTGTATAGGTGGTACGTGCCATAAGGACCAATTGATAAATTTAAAGTTTGTTTCTATCTTATATCATTTCTGAGATTAATGAAATTTAGATAATTAGTATAAATATTTAATTAATCTGTTTATAATTTAACACCAATATTATGTACATCAAAATAAATTTAGTTCAATTATTTGCAATAATTATTAATCTAAATTGAATTTCACTATCATATTTGAATTCAGCGCACTCGATAACCCCAATAATCTATTTGGAACCATCTCTGTACGTTAAACACAGAGCGAATTAATTAGAATTAAATATGTCATGTATCCATTGTTCAAGAATATTCTAAGCAGAAATAAATATAATCACATAATCTGTCGTTGTTATTGAATGTAGAATCTTAGTTTTCAATTGGAAAATAGAAGCCTACTCGATCTCACAAGTTGAATCAATATAATAATAACGATTGAAACAATAGAATTAGATTTAACACTTTCAATTGAACTGAAGTGTTAGTAAACAAAGGAAACTTGCAACTCAATTGTGGCACAAACTAAGTACAATTTGAAAATTCGTGCACTGTGAAAGGGTGTAGAATTTAATTCTCTATCGAATGCATATAAATTTAATTTTCGGGTACTATTTATTGTTCCTGTTTCAATATTAAACAGGTGCAAAAATGTGTCCAAAAAAATGTAATAAAAAATCGTGACCCCAGGTGCACATCTGTAACCCATGAGACACCCATCCAAAAAATTTAGGGCTCTTAGTTAATAAAACTCTGTTCTGTGGAGTGGCTACGGATAAATAATAATAATCCAAAATTGCAGCCTGTGCCGACGCATGCTCCTTTGGTGGCACTATATTTTGTTGGTAGTTTATTGATAGTGCCTCCAAAGAAACATGCTGTCGGCGCAAGCTGCAATTTTGGATTATTTTTTTTCGCCAATACATCATCACTATAAAGGTGTTAAATTATTTCAGAAAGGTGTTTCAGAATGCTACGACCCTTAGAGTGGTGGAAGTTTCCATTTAGTTCACTTCATTTTAGAGATATTCAAGTTTGAGTAGAATATAATAGCTGATGACTCAGCATTTTTTATGTGAGTGTTGGGTCATCACCCAACATCAACTAACCCATTTTAAATATTGAATTAACAAAATTGTAAAAACACCTTTTTTTAGCGATGTCATCATCAGCTCAAGGTGTCAAGACCCACTTGTATAGGTGGCACGTGCCATAAGGACCAATTGATAAATTGAAAGTTTGTTTCTATCTTCTATGATCTCTGAGATTTATGATATTTAATTAATTAGTATGAATAATTATTAATAATATTTATAATTTAACACCAATTTCAATGTCAACTTAGATTTATTAAGTTTAATTATTTTGTCATAAATAATTAATTAATTAATTTGGCTATCAAATTTCAATTCCGCACACTCGATAACCCCTAATAAACAAATTGGGAGCATCTATATAAGTCATATACTGACTTAATTAATTAATATTAATTACGTCAGTATATTAACAGTGCAAGAGTATTCTTGCAGAAGGAAATATAATCACATAATCTGTCGTTGTTATGGAATGTAGAATCTTAGTTTTCAATTGGAAAATAGAAGCCTACTCGATCTCACAAGTTGAATCAATATAATAATAACGAGTTGAAACAATAGAATTAGATTTAACACTTTCAATTGAACTGAAGTGTTAGTAAACAAAGGAAACTTGCAACTCAATTGTGGCACAAACTAAGTACAATTTGAAAATTCGTGCACTGTGAAAAGGTGTAGAATTTAATTCTCTATCAAATGCATATAAATTTAATTTTCAGGTACTATTTATTGTTCCTGTTTCAATATTAAACAGGTGCAAAAATGTGTCCAAAAAAATGTGATAAAAAATCGTGACCCCAGGTGCACATCTGCAACCCATGAGACACATATCCTGAAAATTTGGGTTCTTAGTTAATTAAACTCTGTTCTGTGGAGAGGATACGGAAGGATAATAATAATAATATACCAAAGCACTAAGACCAATACTGGGCCACTATACTATAGTATAGTCGGCACAGTAATAATAATAATAATAATATACCAAAGCACTAAGACCAATACTGGGCCACTATACTATAGTATAGTCGGCACAGTAAAAATAATAAAGGCAGTGATTCCAATACTGGGCCACTATACTATAGTATAGTCGGCACAGTAAAAATAATAAAGGCAGTGATTCCAATACTGGGTCACTATACTAAAGTATAGTCGGCACAGTAATAAAGGCATTGATTCCAATCCTGGGCCACTTACTAAAGTATAGTCGGCACAGTAAAAATAAAAATATTAAAGGCAGTAAGATTAGAACTGGGCCACTATACTATAGTATATTCGGCACAGTAAAAAGCACAGTGGTTTATTGACAGGGAGTTGGACAATTTTTTACCTATTCTGATCTCTTCAAAAACGTTTTTATCGTGTTCAGCATAATCAAGAACCTAGGTTACTGTTTTTACAGTTAAAAATTCCAAGTAGAATTAGAAATATGATGCAGTGTCTATAGTTTCAATGGCTAAATAAAATTGAAGAAATTTTGTGGTTAACTATTGTGAATCATTTCATGCTCGTGTATCTCATTACGTTTCGATCACAATCAGCTAATACTTTCACAGTGTTTAATTATAGTTTATATCATCCTAAAAATGTTGAATACTCTTCATGGAATTATTTGTCCTTTAGTATAATTATCATTGCAAATTATGATTAGCTGGAAGTGTCCGAACTGCTAAATTCCATGTATTGGTATTGCGTAAACTGTCGTGTCGTGTCGTGTCGTTTTACTAGCCCTATTTATATATAAAGTTTAACTATTTAGCTTGAATTTTAACCACTTTCCAGCCCCGCGCAACCGCGCGCAAAATAAAATCTACCTGTCTATATACGGGGGCTTTGAAGATTTATATACGAAAATTTCAATTTCTTTTTCAAAATTTCATCAATTAGTAAACTAAATGAATAATTTAAAAGCGTGGGGTTACCTTTCAACCAAGGAAACTATACGGGTTGCTGTAAATGTAATAGAAAATGCAAGGGTGATCAAATGCCAAAATTGGAACAAGAAAAACTGGTCGAATCGTTGATGTTAAAAAGCTGGTTATTTAACTGGCCTAGGCTCTCGAATTACATTATCAACTTAATTTATACCTACACCATGCATTTATTTAGAGATGCATATAAATGAATTAGCTCTAGTTTATTTGAAAATACTAATTTAGCAAATATTTGTGGGATTATGGGAATAAATAGAAACACTATGACGTCATAACTTAAAAATTTGAAGCCGTACTAATTTTCTGAGTCGATAAATGGATTCACAGGTATCGATAACCCATGGGTATATAATACATTTGATAGGTCTATCTGCTCTGGAAATACCTACTTCCTGTGAATGGTCCAAATAAACCACTGTGAAAAGCTGTCTGCTTTAAATACAAGCGAGGGCCGCAGTCCCAAGTGCAAGTTGTAATAACACTTAGCGCGGACGAGCAGCTTGTATGTAAAAATTATCAATTATATACTTATTTTGTCAATATTTTCCACAGTTAATTTAATTATGTCAAATAAATTCCTCAAAACAAATATATCTGTAATTTACAATACATGTACTTATTTTAGAATAACGGATCAAATTACTATATTAATAGACATGTTATTTCTTACTAGGATCCAGTACTCCAGTTGATGGAGGAATAAAGAAGATTACTTTGAAGAGGGAGAACTTGGGAGATTTAGGCTTCAGTATAAGAGGTGGTGCTGAATACCATTTGGGAATTTTCATATCCTGGGTAGATGCTGGCTCTGCCGCAGCTAAAAGTGGACTTATTGTAGGAGACCAGATATTACAGGTAAAATGCAATTTAATTGTGAATTCATTTAATACATACGAATACAGTCAGGTCTGCTTATTATGAAAAACTTTATTATGAACAATCCCTATGGTCTCAATTTAACAACTTACATGGGGTTTATATTAACTTATGAAGTCTCTCTATTATGAACACAATTTCTTGTCCCGTGAATGTTGCCATTAATGAACCTGACTGTATTACTAATCGGCTATTATCTCATAACTGAATCAGCAATGCAATAGTGCAAGCATACATACTTAGTGTAATTAACTCCGATTAATTTGGATATCAGTTTAATCGGGACAACCAACATTTCCCAATTAATTTGAGCCAACTTTTCATAATAATAGGGGAAGGAATAATGCCAAATCATGGAATAACAGATAGAAGTTAACTTATTCATTAAGCAATAAGAAAATATTCTGAGTTTAATTTAACAAATTTTTATGAAACTTAATTATTAATTGAATTGTACATTGTATATTGTTGAGATATAAAACTTTACTCAACGAAATACCTAGTGTTTTATAAGTTCTAGTACACATGGCCGTACCCATCATTTATATGATCCCTTTAGACCAGCGATTCCCAACCTTTTTCAACCGTGGACCCCCTATAGTAAATATTAGACATTCTGTGGACCCCCTCCCATTGTCCGTAATACATCCTGTGGACCCCCTACAGGCGTCCGTGGACCCCCAAGGGGTCCATGGACCCCAGGTTGGGAACCACTGCTTTAGACAAAGTAGAATCAGTCAAATTTAATCGCTTCACAGCCCAGCTAAGCGAGCAAATAAGTGAAAATAAAAGGGATAGCAATTGCTGTACATTATGTTCTGCATGTCTAGACGATATAACATTTTCTGATATTTGTGATGACTTATTCTTTGTGGTTTGTTCCACCCCCTCCGAAGAAAGCGATGTGTTTGTGACTCGACAATAATTTATCTTACATACGTTCATTTTCTACAAGTTATATTAGTTATTTGAATTGCTTTTAATGAAGTTGATTCTACAAAACATATCGGGCGCTGTGTTAGTTATTAATTGCATGAGTGTAAACTCTAGTTAAGGTTTACAGCAGTTTGTATCTTCACTACATTGCATAACCGAAACTATATTGGTGGATACATCCTTTTCACAAATACACAAGCACACTCAAACTTGCACAAAATTTTATTAATTAAAATCTACCTTCTTAAGGTAAATGGCGTAAGTTTTGAGGGTATCTCCCATTCCCGAGCTGTACAGCACTTGCGAAAGGCTCAACGCTTGCGAATCATAGTACTAAACTCCCAAAGATTCCCAGTGGCTAAGCACGGAGAGTCAAGGTACCATTGGATAGACCCTGTCTCTGGACAACCAACTCCGCCTCCACCTAACTCTGTGATTAACAAGGAACTTTTGCTGCAGGACTCCGATGTTAGGAAGGTTAGGCTACAGACCAGACAGAATGAAGATTTAGGGTTCAGTATTAGAGGTGGATTGGAGCATGAGCTCGGTGAGTTAATTAAGTTATGCGCGCTTTGCTTGCTATGTTGCATCGCGGCGTCTACGCAAATAATATTTTTTCTAAATATCTTTCCCTCAAATTAATGATAAAATTAGTTTATGAACTCAAATCCATGATTCAATTAAAACAAATATATGGACAGTATTAGAGTTGACAGATTCTCAGTAATTTACTTACGCTTGAAATAAGATAATTTTACATTTATTTGCCAGTTTTGATATTTCTAACGTTAATTATCTCGTGAAAATTCTCATATAAAACAATGACATATTAATCATCACGTCATCATTATATGTTAGTATAGTTATAATGTGAAATTATCAACATGTCCGTAGCATTAATGCAGGGACGCGGGAAGCAGTTATGATGTAGTCAGGCCATGGCCTGACCGGTCTGATCGCAAATGTACTGTTGTACAGGGGCGTCGATTTGAAAAGAAGATTGGGTGGGCGAACATCATGTTGTCTCATATTAGGTGAAAAGCGTAATTTCGCCCTGAGATGGAATCGGTCATTACGTTTGGGTTGCCAGATTTCAAAATGCCCGAACCCGGACAAAATTTAGACTTTACAAAATATTCATGTTACTTTAACTAAAAAGTGGCGTATCTCTCTGAAACTGGGGGGGCAAGCCTAAATTTTTGGGGCACGATTATCTTTCACGAGATAATAAGTCGTATTTTAAATGAAATTCGTTTGCCAATAGAAATAATGAAAATACATAACCTATAGTGGGTGGGACAATTTGTATTTTTGCATTGGTTGAAGCAATGTAAGTTTCTTCGCAGATTATTTTGTTGTACAGGCCCGGCGGAAGCAAAATTAAGGTGGTACGGCAAAATTCTACAGAGGAAAAACTGGTACGGCAATTTCCACGCCTGCGAATAGGTAGCTATAACAATTCTGAAAAAAGCTATGTTGACTAATTCATTGAATAATTCCCGTAAATTATGAATAATTCATTAATAATTCAATAATTCAGCAATTATTCATCTTAGGAAAAAAGTGGTACGGCAATTGTCGTACCTGTCGTACCAGCTGCGCCGGCCCTGTTGTAGCATGCAATTTAACAATACAACCGTGCGAGCGTTGCGAGCGGGAAATATTTTTAGACGTTCAAGCCCTAGAGAACTTAGAGCAATTAACATCATTGAAACTGAAACAAATCATATGTTTCATGGTTGTATTTTTGGGTTTTGTCTTAACATATCACGGATTATTAATAAATAATTTCACGACACCAATAAATTACTAATTTTAGTGGAAATAAAAATGTAAGGTGCGCCAAATAATGGGGGGGGGGGGCGAAATGATACTCTCGCCCCCCTGTATTGACATTTGGGAGGCATTCGCCCCCCTTTACCCCAGGCTTTCATCGAGGCAATAATTTCTGCGCGCCTAGTTTAAGTTTGAGCTCGCTCACACGCGCCTAGAATATTCAATTTGTATTACATCTCTATGGGAGCATCTCTCGATTTTCGCGCGCCTAGACAAATTTCCTTTCAAAATTACGCGCCTAGAGGCGCGTCGCGTCCGCCTATATGAACCCCTGCTTGAACCCCCCCAGGATCGACGCCCTTGCTGTTGTATTAAATTTTCAGATTTTTATCTCTCAGAGGGTGCGATCTATGAGCGATTTCGTGAATTTCACGCTTCTTTAAATGTAAGAAGGCTAAATGCCTAAACTCATCGGGTCCCAAAAGTTGCCCCGTGTGTTAAAATCAGATATGGAAACCGTCCAGTTTCTTCAATAACATCCAAACGAACACATACACTTCATAATTCAGTGGTTCCCAATCGGTGATCCGTGGCCCCCACTTGGGGCCGCTGGGCTATTTACATGGGGCTATCAGATCTCTTTTATAATGAAAGTTCCTCTTTACATACTACAATTTGTTCGCAATTATAATTCGATAATTTTTGAATATTTGTAATTCTTTATTAGGATTTGATTTTCCTCCTTTTTTGCGGAGTTCTGTCAATTAGTAAACAATTGATTTTTGTCACTAATTTGAGTGTCTTTCATTCTACGAAGCTTTAGTTATTCGTGTTGATAAATAATTTGTTATGTATTATCTGTATACAGTGGTGTTCGCCTAATAGCAAGTCGCATTTTGCACGAAATTTGCTTGCTAATAGGCGAACTTGCTATTAGAGGAACAAAAATAACATTAAATGCTCGCTTGGGGACAGAAAATAACTTGCTAATAGAGCAATATTGCTATTAGAGCAATTGCTAATAGGCGAACACTACTGTATATAAAAGACTGTCTGTCTGTCTGTCTGTCTGTCTGTCCTCACATCTCCTCTGAGATGCCTGAACCGATCTGTACCAAATTTTGCATATTATCTAGGAATTACCTGACTATTCCAGATAAGGAATTTTTAAGAAAAATATTCACATCTCCCATTCCCAAGGTGACAAAACCGTTAACCAATTAAATTCGAGGGTTGTCCCAGTATGGATTAGCATTTAGCATTCAATTAGTATAAAAGGATTTTTATGTCTCTATCAATTGGAGATTCAATGGCAAATTTTCGACACACGATAACCACCAAATATTATTCCGTTTTTGGACAGTACTAGTTTTTCTAAGAAGGACTTAGAAACTCAGAATTTCTAAAATCGAAAAATTTGAATTAGATATCAATATTTTAAAATAGGGGAAAATTCCAAAAATACTCAAGTTTTTTAAAAATTTCCAAATATACTCAACAATACTCAACTAATTTGTAAATATAATCAAGTTTTTCCAAATATACTCAAGTTTTACCGGATTATTCCAAATATACTCAAGTTTTATTGGATTATTCCAAATATACTCAAGTTTTATTGGATTATTCCAAATATACTCAAGTTTTATTGGATTATTCCGAATATACTCAAGTTTTATTGGATTATTGAAACTAGTATGGAGATCCCAACCACAAAAAATATTTATTAGTACAATCTGCACGTCTGCTCTACGCGCGTCCTTACAACTTGTACTCGGGTCTACGGCCCTCGCTTGTATTTAAAGCATCTCCTTTTCAAATTAAATGTCGTTCTTGATGGTTGGCCGCTGGCTGTCTATTTATATCCGTTCATCCTAGCTACAGGTTTCTAAGTGGACAGATTAAGTAATTTGGATATTTATGCAAATTTGAACAGATAATTTTCTAGATATATGAGCTTGTCCATGTATAATAATATACCAATTCCAAATATATAATTAAATATCACTAAGAAACTGTACCAGTGGACCCCTAACTTTGGGACGTGGAGAAGTTATTGTATTTATTGATAATAGTTTGATAACAAATAACACAATGGAATGTTATAAATGTATGGCTAGACAGACAGAACACAAATAACTGCTTAAATCATTTAATGCCTGAACTTCCTCTCGATCAATTAGATTACTTTCTCAGTATTCCATAATGCATACTTAACATTTGACAGACACTAAAGCATTCGATTATACTAATTGAAATGCTAGCTGCTAATTCATACTGGAACAACCCTCGAATTTAATTGGCTAAAGGTTTTGACACCTTTTGTGATGGAAGATGTGAATATCTTTTTAGATATTGAACTTGTTTGTACATACAATACTAGTATTCCCCACCCCACTGCCAAATTCTAGGTCTGTAGCTTTTACCAGTTCCTCAATCAATTCTGAACAAACACACAAACAAACAAACACAAAAACATTGTGATTTAATATATAAGATAGACTAAATATAGCCTTTCTAAACTTGAGTAGATCTGTGAATTTACTGAAAAGTTGAGTAGATTTGGAATTTATTGAAAAAACTTGAGCAGAATTGGAATTATTCTGAAAAACTTGAGTAGATTTGGAATTATTTTGAAAAACTTGAGTAGATTCGGAAAGATCTAGTTTTATATTTGAGTATCAGTAAAAAGTTGAGTATATTTGGAAATTTTTAAAAAACTTGAGTATTTTTGGAATTTTCCCTTTAAAATAGCCTAATAGTGAATCCATACTAGTCAATCTAAATTCTAGCTATTTACTCTATTTGGCGCAAGTTCTATTATAGTGCAAGTTTAACTCTACTACATTAGTACTATGCATTATGTCACACAGAATTTTCAATATCTATTTAATTCTTTTTTTCTATAGATTTTCAAATAATGAGTCGATTTTATCAAATTTTTTGCATTATATAATTATTAAGTCTATAACTTTATAATAAAGTAGAAAATCGACACGGCATAATGCAAAGTACAACTGATAAGGGTCATTTTCGAGGCATAGTTTTTTTCTCTACGACTTATACTTTTTGAGATACACATAAGAATTCAAAGGTCACTCTCAGGAAATCATGCGGAATTATTTTTTTACAAAATGACGGTAATAGTGACCTTTAGTGACGTCAAAAAGGTCAAATAGTTACAAATTTCGAATTTTTTTTTCAGAATCAAAAGCCTAACATTTCAAAGTATATTTGGAAATGCTAATACAGGAAATATGGTTTTTAGGTATATTTGTATAAATCTGCCATTGAATCTCCTTAAGTGTGCAGAATGCTTAACAGAGACTGTAATTTAATTGGGCAAGAGTAAATTAATTCATCCAATCAGTTATTTGTATTCCGTTTGTATTGCTGTTGTATTCCATTATGATTTCCCATAATATAAACAACAATTGAATATACGGTACATATAGACCAATAAAATTCAACCTTACATTTGTGTTGTTGGACAATTTAATAGTCATACCTATTGCTATACAGTCAGGTCTGCTTATTGTGAACAAGATTTCGTCTGCTTAATGTGCAGATTTTTTATTATGAACAAGCCTTATGGTCCCAATTTAACAACTTACATAGAGTTGTATTAATTGAGTTCGCTTATTATGAAGTCTCTCTATTATGAACACAATTTTTGGTCCCTTTAATGTTTATAATAAAAGAACCTGACTGTATATAGATCGGGTTGACATATTTTGCCAACTTCAGTCATAATTTACATACAAAATCCAAACCCGTTATCAACTATACGTATGCCACTTAAAAACGTTCGCGTGTTGGTAATGATTGTAAACAAACGCCCAATACCGCGAGAAAGCGATTAAAACGTGAAAATGAAACTTACCACCAAATACAAAGCGTAGTAAATTAGCAGAAAAACGCCGCCCGGAGGGCGGCTTTTCGGCTAGTCTTATACAGTACACCCTCGCTAATCCGAACAGAGGTGTTCCAATTCAAAAATCTTCTGTTCCGATTAGTGAATTCGTTCGGATTAGTGAAATAATGCATTTTCTATGGGCATCTATAAATCAGAATCTCGATAATCCGAACCAAACTTGTACAAACCTTGTTAATCCGCACTAAACATCTAGTGTACTCCATAAAATACTTGCCTGAGACTTATATTTTATACTTACATTGCAATTTACGAATTTTTCCCACATTTATTTGAAGAATATTTTGATTTCTCCTGTTCGGATTAGCGAGGGTTCGGATTAGCGAGGGTGTACTGTATATTATACTCAAGCCGCGCAGCTTGATCAAGCAAAGCGCTCGTACTGATATTAAATGTAGAAGATGATTTGAGATCAAGGAATCATCCTGGAGCGCGAGACGCTCCTTTTGGAACATGATTTTGGGAAAAATTTAATAAGGAGCGCAAAGATTTGGAATCCTCAACTATACCATAACATTAATTTGGGATTTTAGCATTTTTAGGCGTATGAAAATTGAATGAGACCAGAGCGTATTTACAATTGGCTCGATAATGCACTGTTTGAGATGCACTATTTCTACTATTCAACAAAAATTTAAGAGCTTGTCCTGAAAAAGCATACACAAACCTGATATTTCAAATTTACATAATGGTAGAGTAATTTCATATATTTTATAACACTTCCAAAATAATGAGTTTTATATTTTGAAATTATTTTATTTTAGTTCAATGAGCAACATCCGCCGACATGTGTGGGGCCACTTACTTAGCTCCATGGCTAAATGGGGTCTTGGGAATGGGAACTATTGCTTTACAACCTCTAAAATTCTAAATCGAATGCCCGCTGGGCGCTGGTACTCATACTTGGCAATCTATTAATTTATTAATTTATTTTACAAGGGTTGATGTATAATTAATTTGACAATATAGAAGTATCATAGGTATAATTATACTTGTATAACTAAAATGTATTGTGCTATATCTGTCCGCTCAGCTTTCGGATAACGAGGGTGTACTATAATAAAGTTTATTATTTTAGAAAAGAACACTCATTTTATTTGCGATGTTCTTATTTGTATGCGGTCAAATAAATCACGTTTCCTTATTGGGGGAAGGGTATGTATTATAGTTTATTTGCATAAACGAATTAATCTTATATTAGAATATAGTTGTCTCTCGTTAGAGTATACAATGGTAAGAAGCGTACAATTATCCTAAGTTTGTTTGAATCGAAGTTATTTTATGTAATTTTTTTTAAACCTTATTCGTACTAATGATAGTGCAGCGGCACAACCATACAATTGTTCATTTTTTTGATAAAAGCGCCAAAATTTGTACACATGTACTTTGATGTAGTGCGAACATTTTTGGATATTGAGGCAATTGATAGAGTATCTATATCGGCCATAACAGCTCGCCAAAGTAACCACGTCCGATAGTGTTCGCCGGACTTGTTTCCCATAAAAACTTGTTCAAATTAAGTTATATCGTATTTTTATTTTTGAATTAGGTTTCCAAGTAAAATTTCCGATAATTTGATATATCACATGACCATATTTGGAAGTATGTTTCCATAGCAACGCTGGAATGTATCAGGAATGTGTCACAAATTCCATTCTCCAATTGTGTCCTTCCCAATCGAATGACCCTCTTTCGACTCCACTCAACCACCTGAGTATAATTATACACATAACGACCCTGTAAAACGTGATTTGATAAAATTATTCGATATTTATGGTAAATCAAGGTGAATTTCGAATAATTTTATCAAATCACGTTTTATTCCAACGTTGCTATGGAAAATACTTCCAAATAGGGTCATGTGATATATCAAATTATCGGAAATTTTACTTCGAAACCGAATTCAACAATTATAAGACGATATAACTTAATTTGAACAAGTTTTATGGGAAACAAATCCGGCGAACACTATCGGACGTGGTTACTTTGGCGAGCTGTTATGGCCGATATATACACTCTTTCAATTGCCTCAATATCCAAAAATGTTTGCACTACATCAAAGTACATGTGTACAAATTTTGGCGCTTTTATTAGAAAAATGAAAAATTGGATTGAAATTTATAGCTATGCCGCTGGACTATGAATACTTTGTAAAAAAACAAGGGTTTATAGTCCGTACTGCTTATTATGTTACTACATCGTTATACTTTCGTTATCTGTGCTTAGAGGTTTTCTCTTTGTTTTTTATCTCTCTTTTTATAGGTCTATTTTTAGTGGATGTGGAACCTAATTCTACTGCAGAGTATGTGGGACTTCTTCCTGGAGATCTTATTATAGACGTTAATGGAATAGACTTCACAAACATATCCCATAAAGAAGCTATTAACATTTTGAAATCACAGACTGTTATGTTGATAACACTCAAACATGTTGGGAAGATACCGGTGTCAATTACATCACAGATAGGACCTACTGAATGGCATCGTATCAGACAGCGGCCTGTACCGAACCCACAATCCGCAACCCAATCACTTAGCTCTCGCCAGGCGAAAAAATTCGTCCATGGTTACGGCACACAGATGATGCACCAGAAACAACAACCACACACAAGCAGGCAAATTATTGAGCTGCGAACCAAGCAATTGCTCTCCGATATAGAATCCAATACTATTATGTATTATCTGAATGAGTATCAGGGACA
This sequence comes from Hexactinellida sp. DTS-2022, assembly GCA_028753945.1. Taxonomy (NCBI): domain Eukaryota; kingdom Metazoa; phylum Porifera; class Hexactinellida; species Hexactinellida sp. DTS-2022. Next base: position 2,845,047 of record JAPNXP010000003.1, read on the forward strand.
TGGACTGACAATAGATGCGTTTCTTACAGCTATACTTGATATATTGGACTCATCGGATAAATTGGTCCTGCTAGCTGATATACGTCAGATCGTATTCCCGAGAGATATTGACTATTTCGACAGGTTTGTGTTTTGAATAACAATTGACTAATTTCATAAAGCGCAAATTCGAATAATATAATTAAATTAAATTAACGTACGTACAGTATCTATAGTATATATAAAATACAATGTCTGTCTTTCTGTCTGTCTGTCTGTCCTCACATCTCCTCTGAGATGCCTCAACCGATCTGTCCAAATTTTGCATATTATCTAGGACAGAGACGGAACCGGTCGGGTCGGGTCGGGTACCGGTCGAACCCTGACCGGCCGGTCGAGATCTCTATATGATCTATTCGATATCATAATATCATAATTTGTTTTCTATTATTTATAAATTATTGCTAGCTATGATTGACCGGTCGGGTCGGGTCAAATTTCCAACTGCACCGGTCGGGTCGGGTCATGAAAGTTCCGACTGTTTCCATCTCTGATCTAGGAATTACCTGACCACTCCAGATAAGGAATTTTTAAGAAAAATATTAACATCTTCGATCCCCAAGGTGACAAAACCTTTAACCAATTAAATTCGAGGGTTGTCCCAATATGGATTAGCATCTAGCATTCAATTAGTATAAAAGGATTTTTATGTCTCTATCAATTGTTAAGTGTGCAGTATAGAATGCATAACTGAGACTGTAATTTAATTGGGCGAGAGTAAATTAATTCATCTAATCAGTTATTTGTGTTCCGTTTGTATAGCTGTTGTATTCCTATATGATTTCCAATAATATGAACAACAATTGAATATACATATAGACCAATAAAATTCCACCTTACATTACATTTATGTTGTTGGACAATTTAATAGTCATACCTATTGCTATATATATAGATCGGGTTGAATCCCGGTTGACATATTTTTGCCAACTTCAGTCATAATTGACATACTAAATCCAAACCTGTATTCAACTATTACGTATGCCACTTAAAAAACGTTCACGTGTTGGTAATGATTGTAAACAAATGCCAGATACAGCGAGAAAGCGAATAAAACGTGAAAATGAAACTTCCCACCAAAGACAAAGCGTAGAAAAGCGTAGTAAATTGGCAGAAAAACGCCGCCCGGAGGGCGGCTTTTCTGCTAGTATCTTATAAAATAGAGACGAAAAGTTTTATGAACTATTTAATCTGGTCGTTGAAATCCAAAAAAATTCATACAAAGCGTTTTTGTATCACTAGAAGTGTATCTCGAATAATCTCGTCAAATTACGTAAATTTCAGTACTAAATTTGACTATTTTAAGCCTATTTACGCTTTATAATCAATGTTAGAAGTATATAAACCACACACCAACCGCGAATGCTGTGTGGTTGTGTTTTTCCGCGAAGCGACCTAGCAAGCGAAGCGCGCGCTAGTTCTACATTCTATTTAAGGAATATAGATTACTGACACTGTTCAACAAAATTATTCCTGTTGGTGATGGCTAGCCTATGCTACCACTGTATATTGGTATTTTAGCCATCACTTGACTTTCAGAGTGAATAATTTTCGGGTTCAAGGCTATATTTTTGATGTTTAAGATATCATGCGCAGCTTTTAGTGATTATTGCCACCACTCCCAGGTTTTCATTTAGGGGGGAGGGGGGGGGGGGCATTTGCTCACCCCCTTGGATCCTAAGTGCCCCACCTTGGGATTTGAAAAAAGTACATTGATCAATGCTGAAGTTATTAAGACACAATCCCAAAACTCTACTTTGCCCCCCATGCCTAAATGTCTGGATGAAACACTGGACTCCACCACACTTATCTAGTACTGATTACTTTATTCGACACTTTTCTCTTAATAAGGCAGCACCACAAGATCCGTAACCAAATCCATTACGAGATGAGTCAATCTCATGAGGATGAGCATTACTTCTCAGATGATGCTCAATTTGATTTTGTACCAGCTCCTTTAGAGACTGAGTTTCAGTCTTCTTATCCTGCGTATGACCCAGACATGTTAGCGGCTCTACCGGAAACTTCAATATCCCGACGAGCTGTACCAGATGATATTGCTGACACTGTGACGTCTAGACGAAAGTAAGTTTATATTTTGTAATCAATCGCTACAATGACTTACAACCTCACTGATTATTGGGTATATTTGTTTTATTAAAGAAGATTTGCATAATAACAAGTGACATATTGTTACTGTACCACCATTTAGGACAATATTCCCAACAATTTTTATTAGTTAGCTTGAGATAACTGATTAAGTTCAGTTCTTTGTTATTTTTTGCGATTTGTAGGATCTGTAATTTATGTCACCATTTGTGATCTTGTTTTAAAAATATGGCTATTGCTTATTGAGAGTTCTCCTGAATTTTTTGCTGTTAATTAGAATGATGATTTTTACTGTGCCGGCTACTACGTATTGGGCCAGTATTGAAATCACTGCCTATTTTATTTCTTCTATGGGAAGTGTTTCTAATCTATTTTTTCTTAATAAGAAACAAATTTAAATATACGCACCTTGATGAAACCCTGACCTTAACTACTTCGTTACTATATTAAAGTAGAATCGAATGATTTGAAAGATTGATCAATTTTTATTTCATTTTATTTTTTTTAGTTGGTGAGTTAAAATAATTAAATAGTAGATTGATTTTGGAGGTATGTACTATAATGATAATGATCTTACAGATAGAAATGTCAACTAGATCATCTGAAACTGCACTGAATGATCTCAATTTACGCTAACTCATACTAATTAAATCGATTATTATGATAAGGTTTAAACTGAATGCATTTCAGAAATTATATAATTTATATTTACAATGACTCAAGATAAATCAAATAACTTAACATGACCATTCATTGCTCCGGTAGATATCTGGCGGATAGCGATGAGTTTGATAACGATGATGTTATACTGAGAAAGCCCATAATTAGGCCTGGTGTGAAGTCACAAGAGAGTATAAATAGAGCTAAGAAGAATGCTGAAGAGTTAGCAAAGAAGGAAAGGATGATTCGAGAAACTGAAGAGCGAGTACGAAGGGAGACAGAACAAAGGTTCGTTCTTTACTTTTTGAATGACTCACAAGTAATTAGTCATTGACATTCAAGAATAGTACCTCGGTTAATATACCCCTATTTAGAACTCTAGAAATTGCAAACACTATCACTTGGGTCAAATATTTTATCTACCCTATTGTTGACCTGTATTCTCTTATGATACTTAAATTTTATTTATCTCCTTAAATTTATTTTGTACAAAGTAGTGCGTAACATTGCATGCAACGGTATATTTACTGTTACTACCCATAAATGAGTATAAAATTTAGATATCTCATGTTCAATTTACTGTAACTGATTAGGTATGTCCATTTTATTTTTACAATTTAGATTGAAAGATGAGTTTGAATTAGAAAAACAAAAGCAACAGGAGAAGTTAGAAAGAGAGCTACGTAGAAAAGAAGAAGTTCATTTGAAATTGGACGAAGAATTAGACCGAGTCAAAGAAGAAACCGAAGACAGGGTATAAGATATATTATATTTACCGTATTTGTTCCACCCCCTCGAATGATCGCCCACCTAAAGGATTTAAGAGTAATAAATGCTAAATATGACTACAGCTAAGTAGGTAACTAGGAAAATCCGGGATTATTAATTAATTAATCTATCATATAACACCCATTACCACTAGAGGGAAGTTGATTAACAGGTTTATAATGGTATTTCACATTTTCCTCGAATAGAAAATAGTTGCTCAACTTAAATATACTAGTCTTGGTAAGAACTAATATTTATGTATGTGTAATGTAATCAAAGGAAATTGTATCACTCAACTAGTTAATCTTAATCGAGATTGTTACTAAGATAGATTAGAAGTGAGCGGGATATTTTGGATGTATAAATAGCTTGCTAATTATGTATTTTGTTTGGTTATGTATTTCTAATTATTACACAATTTAACAAAGATAGTTATCTTACAATTGGTAGCAGAGAGTCCAAATATGGCAGAAAGGTTCGTTAGTATTCCAAGGGTATTTGCAAGTGGGGATATCGAGGAATGGTTTCAGCGTTACGAAATTTGTTCGTTATATTACAAGGTTCGAAGAACTCCAAGGTTTTCATTGATGATATTTTAGTGTTTTCAAGTTGTATGCATGTTAAAGAGTTGAAAGAAATGTTTCTGCACATGAACCAGATTTACCAAGCGCGGGCCATTTTGGATGGCGAAAAAGATTAGAGAGGCTGAAAAATAATGGGTATTGGATTGGTATGGCCAAAGATGTTCAACAATACTGTAGATCATGTTCTCAGTGTATGGAATCAAAACAGTATAAACCCGCTAAACTTCCGTTAGTTAGTTCTCCAATTGGTAACCCTTGGAAAAGGATTGCAGTTGATGTTCTAGAGGTTCCTATGAATTCAGAAGGAAATAGGTATATTTTGGTTATTCAGGATTATTTTACGAAATGGATGGAAGCTTATCCCATGCCAGACCAAAAGTCAGACAGAATTGTAAGGCTCCTAAACAATTTGTTTTGTCGTCTAGGGATACCTGAGGAACTGCATAGTGACCAAGGGAGAAATTTCGAAAGCGCCTTACTATCTGCCCTGTGTAGTGCATTTGGTATAAAAAAGACCCATACAACGCCATATCATCCACAAGGAGATGGGTTAGTAGAGAGAGCGAATCGTACACTTTTAAATATGCTGCGTACATATGTTGACAGGGAAGACCAATGGGAACAATACCTAGCCTTGATGTTATCTATATATATAAAGTTGTTTGTGTGTGTGTATGTCCTCACATCTCCTCTGAGAGTTCTCAACAGATCTGAACCAAATTTTGTATGTCACTTAGGAGTTACCCCACCACCCTGAATATGGAGTTTTTAAGAGATATTTACATTCCTCGCGAAGTTAACTCGAAATATGTGATTTTTTGGCACCTTCCCATACATTTCTATGGGAATTTTCAAAAGTTCACAGTGCTGCTAGAAAAACATTTCAAACGTGCAATCTAGGTTTTAGTGTATGAGGAATCCAAATATGATATTTTAAAGTCAATATAATGCATAATTTGCAATTTACCATATGCATATTTTTCACACTTTGCGAGTGTACCGACCTTGACCTATCAGATTGCAGAGTTCTCACATTATTCTGACTCGAGTTTTATTGGTCTATAATTCAATGGGTAATTGTGTATGAAAGAAAACAACAATTGAATGTCCCTTGCTATAGCTGACATGATTTAACCAATAAAATTTCAGCTTGCATTGAGTTGTCAATAGTCTCATTGCTATGGTGCCCGTGATATTAATACAACTGTTTACAATATTTTTAACATATTTCACATATTTCACATTTCACATCCGTCATATTACATATTCGTCATATTACATATCCGTCATATTACACATTACACATCCGTCATATTTCAAATCATAAAAAATGCCACTCAAGAAACGTTCGCATGTGTCCAACGATTCCAAAACAAGATGCAATACAGCAGGAAAGCGACTAAAACGAGACAACGAATGCGAGGAGCAGAGACACCTGCGCCTCGAAAGAAATAGAACAGCTACTGCAGCTATTCGTAGCAACGAATGCTAACTAACCCACTGGCATTCACTTTCTATATCTGATTCATCAGAGATTGTAATCCATGCCAGAACTAGGACACCATGACATAATACAGAGGCAAAACATAACAACATACTAACCAACTGGAATTCACAGCTTACAAATATTCTAACTATACAGGACAGATTAATTTTCCCTGCACAATTCTGCATTCAGGGTACTGTCAGGTCAGGAAGCAAGTAAATTTCAAGTTTCATTTTTACAACACTCTAAGCCCAAATACTGACAAATGATACTTCGAATATACAGTTATCTTCTGTACTTCCCAAGTGGTAATACCACTAAAGAGGTACAGATATAACAAGTTCGTTGGAACATAATGATATTTTGCAGGAACTACCAAGAAGCCTTTTTGTGGTGGAGGGCGGCGCTTCGGCTATTAGTATACTGTTAATAACATATGTAAATATGATTATTTACTCATTATAAGACATCCCGTGAATTTGAATACCACGGCGAAGCGGCGGGTACTCGGCTAGTATGCATATAATACTTCTTTTCAGTCATCTATTGAAACAACACCTTTCAATCTAATGTATGGTAGAGAACCAGAGTTGCCTCTTGTAAAACAATTGAGTTTGACACCACTACATACAAATTTCAATTACAAGATAAAATGAGAAAGTGTCGCCAATTAGTAGAAGAAAGGTTAATTAATGCTGCACATGATCAAAAGAGATGGTACGATAAGTTTGCGAATAGATGCGTTAAATTCAAGACAGGAGATACTGTTTGGTTGAGCATTCCTTATAAAAGTAAACTTCAACCAAGATGGGAAGGTGGATGTTCAGTAGTGAAGGTGTTAAAAGCAATGTTAACTTACAGATTGTACATGAAGAGGAAGAGTGCGTGTTGTCCATTTTAACAGAATCCAGCGATGATACATTAGAGAGGTAGTAAATGGAAACAATTTCGAAAATTATGCATTTTATGGGCAAAGTAGTCAAGATGAAAATTCGGACAACATAGATCTAGACTCAACGCTGGAATTAGAGAGTGAAGAGGAGGTAATCACAACTCCCACACTATTACCTAGGAGATCAACTAGGATTAGAAAACAGCCTACTTACCTCCAGGATTATGAACTATGTTAAAGATTCTAAGGGGTTAGAAGTGTAATGTTATCAAAGGAAATTGTATCACTCAACTAGTTAATCTTAATCGAGATTGTTACTAAGATAGATTAGAAGTGAGCGGGATATTTTGGATGTATAAATAGCTTGCTAATTATGTATTTGGACTTGGTTATGTATTTCTAATTATTACACAATTTAACAAAGATAGTTATCTTACATATGTAATAGGAAACTACCAGTTACATATATTCTTATTTGAATTGCATGCGGGCCAAATTTTGTACCGCGGAGTACAAAAGCGGGGAGCTGAGAAGATTTGCCGGCCTGCCCTCCCCGCGTATAACCCTAATTATTAAACGATTGTTACTTTCATTGATTTTATCGTTTATTTTTGTTTGATAGGTCCGCAGAGAGGTTGAGGAGGAATTTCACTACAGAGAAGAGGACCTCTTGAAAGAACAGGAAGAAAGAAATAAAGCTAGACTTGAGGAAATAATTGATGTACGCAAGAAAGAGGAGGAGTCTCATCAGTTGAGACTTGAAGAGACAAAACGTAGCGTTGAGCGTATGATTAAATCTCAAGCGAGACAGAAATTTGAAGCAGAATCAGAGCAGATTATGAAACGAATTGAAGAGGAACATAAACAAAGGTAATTAAGCGATAATCGATAAATAATTGTTTATTTATAACTTAGTATAGAGTTAGTAGAGAGTAAAAAGCCTTGAAATATTTCGGACATAAACTTCGATCTGACTTTGGTATCTTGGTTTTTTTAGACTGATAAGTATTCCGATCTTGATTTTTTGTTTATTTTTACAAATGAGATTGTCTTGACTTAAATTTTGTTAAAAAAATTATTAATTAATTAATTTTATTTACCAAGTTGTGTATCCATTGTATTTATTATTGCTGAAAGGGAGCAAGAAGCAAATGAAAGTTTTGAGGCATCTCGGAAACGTCATCAAGAAGAAATTGAAAGAATTAAATTAGATGCTGAAGAACAAGCCAAAAGGCAGGTTGAGAGACAAACTAAGAAAAAAATTGAAGAAGAAAAGAAAAAACTACAAGCTGAAGCTGAGGTGGAAATATTTACACAGGATTAATATGAAACACTAATAAATACAGTGAACTCCCGTTATTACCAAGTCGGATATAACGAATACCCGCTTATAACGAAATGGAGATTTCCCCCCAGAGCACTAAATGCATTAATTTTTATCCGCTTATAACGAATATCCGGATATAACGAAGGAATTTACAGGTCCCAAGAATTTCGTTATAACGAGAGTTGACTGTATATGCAATGTGCAATTTATAAAATTTTTAAGGTTTTTTGTTAGTGTTAAGGCTGGAATCGGTTAACCGGTAAAACATTACTAATATAATATCGGTTAACTGTGCAGATTTATTGACGAATTGACTAATCTGTTGAATACAGGCCTTCATCAGGGTGCGTGACTTTAAGGAAAAATGCTGGAAGGTTGCGTGAAATTGGAATAATTTAGGTGCGCCGTGCGCACCCATAGTATTTTAATGCTGATTTTGGTCTTTTTTGGTGAATGTACTATTTTTGGTAAATTTGGGTGCGAAATTGAAAATCAACATCACCTAGGCTCCGCGGATCTCTTAGGGCTAGATGAAGGCGTGGTTGAATATTAGCAGCAGTGCACGACAAAATGAAATTTTGATGGTGGCTAATTAAGCCACTACCTCACGGCCGGTTTAACAAACCACTGATGACTTAACAAAATATGATGCCGTAAAACAACACTAATATTAATCAAACCACCTAGTTTTTCGGACACCAATTAGCAGTGTACGTAATTGCGTAATAGATCATTAATGGTATCTGAAATTTATTAGAATATGACAAATTGACAATCCATAGCATTCTATACATAAGGCAATGGCAGACACTCAATTTTTTGGACCAAGGATTGGTTAGTATAATCAACTATTAATATGCGATTGAATTATTATTCGAAAAAGAATCTAGGCTACTTCTACTTATGTAATTGTTTTTTTATAAAGATCGTCATGTACAAGACTCATTTTTTTGAGGTGCAACTTAGTCGAAATTACGTCACCGTATTGTCCAATAGGCAAAATAAGCCAAAACTTTCATAGCCTATAAAATGTTTACCGTAAATCCCTGGATAAGGCTTGAATAGGCGCCGAGGATGTTATATATTATATCAAAAAAGCCCGAAACTTATTCAGTCGGGATCTAACATCGAATTAGAATTTGAAATTTATTATATGAGCTAAAATAAACCAACGACGAGGTATGGAATTATAATACAGATGCCTCCATTCCGGCTACAAGAACGACATTAGGAATAGAGAAAAAGTTAGTTATATTAATTTAGGGCACGCCGGGGGTTCTCATGCACGAAAACAATAAGCTCAGGGCACTTATTCAGGGATTTACTGTAATTTCGCTTTTTGAAATAAATTGCTGTGAAAACCCATCTACAGTAGAACCTTGTTAGTACGAACACATTTAATACGAATTTCCAGATAAGACGAACAAACAGATCCACAAAATCAAGTCCCTACAATGGCTATTGAATGGGTATTACTCCGGTTAATACGAACTCAGGATAAAGCAAACAAATTTTTTACCGTCCGTTGGTGTTCGTATTAACGAGGTTCCACTGTAGGTGATTATCATTGAATAAGAAGTTGAGGACGGGCTATCAATTGGAATCATTGACTAAGCTGTAACTCTAATCCTTCTCGAGATATGACCATAAGCAAGGGCGGCGCAAGCAGGGGGCTAGGGGGGCTATAGCCCCCCTACTTTCCCCCTCGTATACATTATACTAATTAAATAATGGGAAAATTCCAAAAATACTCAAGTTTTTTAAAAATTTCCAAATATACTCAACTTTTTACTGATACTCAAATATAAAACTAGATCTTTCCGAATCTACTCAAGTTTTTCAAAATAATTCCAAATCTACTCAAGTTTTTCAAAATAATTCCAAATCTACTCAAGTTTTTCAGAATAATTCCAATTCTGCTCAAGTTTTTTCAATAAATTCCAAATCTACTCAACTTTTCAGTAAATTCACAGATCTACTCAAGTTTAGAAAGGCTATATTTAGTCTATCTTATATATTAAATCACAATGTTTTTGTGTTTGTTTGTTTGTGTGTTTGTTCAGAATTGATTGAGGAACCGGTAAAAGCTACAGACCTAAAATTTGGCAGTGGGGTGGGGAATACTAGTATTGTATGTACAAATAAGTTCAATATCTAAAAAGATATTCAAATCTTCCATCACAAAAGGTGTCAAAACCTTTAGCCAATTAAATTCGAGGGGTGTTCCAGTATGGATTAGCAGCTAGCATTTCAATTAGTATAATCGAATGCTTTAGTGTCTGTCAAATGTTAAGTATGCATTATGGAATACTGAGAAAGTAATCTAATTGATCGAGAGGAAGTTCAGGCATTTAATCAATTATTTGTGTTCTGTCTGTCTAGCCATACATTTATAACATTCCATTGTGTTATTTGTTATCAAATTATTATCAATCAATACAATAACTTCTCCACGTCCCAAAGTTAGGGGTCCACTGGTACAGTTTCTTAGTGATATTTAATTTTATATTTGGAATTGGTATATTATTATACATGGACAAGCTCATATATCTAGAAAATTATCTGTTCAAATTTGCATAAATATCCAAATTATTTAATCTGTCCTTATAGAAACCTGTAGCTAGGATGAACGGATATAAATAGACAGCTAGCGGCCAACCATCAAGAACGACATTTAATTTGAAAAGGAGATGCTTTAAATACAAGCGAGGGTCGTAGGCCCGAGTACAAGTTGTAAGGACGCGCGTAGAGCAGACGAGCAGATTGTACTAATAAATATTTTTTGTGGTTGGGATCTCCATACTAGTTTCAATAATCCAATAAAACTTGAGTATATTCGGAATAATCCAATAAAACTTGAGTATATTTGGAATAATCCAATAAAACTTGAGTATATTTGGAATAATCCAATAAAACTTGAGTATATTTGGAATAATCCGGTAAAACTTGAGTATATTTGGAAAAACTTGATTATATTTACAAATTAGTTGAGTATTGTTGAGTATATTTGGAAATTTTTAAAAAACTTGAGTATTTTTGGAATTTTCCCATTAAATAATACTACTAGTGGGGTCAAAAATTAAGATTCCGTGACCTTCCTCTGGCTAGTTAAGTTTTATGTCTGATTCTGATACTTTAGGGTATATCTCGCGATTTAAGTTCCCATTCCGCTCTGGAAAGTTTGGGCAAACTTTTTTTATAGCGACAAATTCAAAGGGCCTCCGGCAATCATTTTGAAAAATTAAGGCCCCTATCTGAACATTTCATAAATTGAGATTAGAGTGTTTTTGAACAGTATACAATAAGTAGTAGCTGCCCTGAAATTTCAGCTCAATCGGGACTATACTTTCAATGTAATAACCTTTTGAAGATTCTTACGTCATTTGTCACCATGGGAGGTCCATTCTTAAAAAGTTTTTTTAAAGGGATTTGAAACATATCTCATCCTATATACATACAATAACCTTTTAACTCGCTATGTAGTATGTCTCCATGTAAATCTCGGTAATAGACCTAAATTTAGCACTTTGACTCTTCTGGGGATCTCACATGGGGGTGACGAAGCAAAGAAAATTGACCCATAATCGTTTTATTCGCCCACTTCATATACTATATAATTATCACAATTTTGACGTCAATTGACTGGATTTTTTAATTTTTGTATAGTCAAAGTGCTAAATTTAGGTCTATTACCAATATTTACATGGAGACAACTACATAGCCAGTTAAAAGGTTATTGCATGTACTATATAGGATAAGATATGCTTCAAATCCCTTAAAAAAACTTTTTAAGAATGGACCTCCCATGGTGACAAATGACGTAAGAATCTTCAAAAGGTTATTACATTAAAAGTATAGTCCCGATTGAGTTGAAATTTTCAGTGCAGCTACTACTTATTGTATACTGTTCAAAAACACTCTAATCTCAATTTATGAAATGTTCAGATAGGGGCCTTAATTTTTCAAAATGATTGCCGAAGGCCCTTTGAATTTGTCGCTATAAAAATTTTTGCCCATACTTTCCAGAGCGGCATGGGAGCTTAAATCGCGAGATATATCCTAAAGTATCAGAATCAGACATAAAACTTAACTAGCCAGAGGTTGGTCACGGAATCTTAATTTTTGACCCCACTATATATAGTAAAGGACATTTCAGTATCTACGTTAGTGAGTGTCACCAGCCAGTCGTGAAAGTAATCGAAATATGACTTGAAAATTGATTTGGTTATAACTTGTAAGGATGGATTCGGTTAACCGGCTAACCGGTTAACCGTTGCTGACATCGGTTAACGGTTAGAGATTTCATTAACGAGTTAGCCGGTCTGTTGAATATCAGCAGAGTAATTGGGAAATTAATGTATAAACTTTCTATAAAGTATTAAAAGAATTAGAATTTTATCAGAATATGTAGTCCTAAACCCATTTCTCATCACCACTTAATAAATTTTCTTAGACAACATTGATTTCAATTTACCTAAAGCAAGAAATGTCTCAGTTAATATACATATTCTGTTATAGTTATACTTTATACATCTGAGTCTTATTCTGTAGTATAATCAATTTTTATAAAGGATTTATTGTATTGAGTAGGTTGTGCGGTTAACCGGTTAACCGTTGAGAGAAATCGAATTGTAACCGTAGCCTCAGATCGGTTAACCAATCCCACCCTTGTCAGACTTGATATTCGATTTTGTATTATTTGTTGATGTTGTTTTCTTAATACTTTATTTATTTGGAAAATGACTTAGATATTTTGAAATGACTTGCAAATTGATTAAAATTATTTTATGTTGTTTTAGTGTGCTTCTTCTAGTAAAACGTTATAGTAGGGTCCTACTATAGTTTTATACTAAAAGTCCACACGTGACCTTCGTTATATAAGGCCTTACTACTACTCCGAACCATGGATTACTTAAAGGCCATTGATTATTAGCTGACATATCTTTATCTCAATAGCTAGTAATGACAGACCTGAGAAATGCATTATAATTATATAGGAAGTTAGGAAGTTAGGAACATGATATCAAGGCATACATAATACCCTTTAGTATTGTGATATATCACCATTTGATTACGTAATCGCTATTTTTCGTGGGAATTATCGTGTTTTTATAGCCTGCTTTTAACATTGTTAAACGCGTTATAAATGTTCAAAATTGGAACATGAGGATGTCCATAACTAGTTGAATGAAATATATCGAAATTATAAATGGAATGTTGACACATTCCTCGGTTGCCAGGGAAATGTATATTTCCTAAAATGAGCCATAACTCAAAAACTATCGATTTTATGTAAACTATGCTAGTACTGATCTATCCGCAATTGGTAACTTCCTATTCATTGATAATACATTTTCTAGGCCTAACTTCAATAATCTTTGAGATAATGAGATTATTAGCACTTAATTCTTTATATGGTAATACAATCATTATCTCAAAGATTATTGAAGTAGGCCTAGAAAATGAATTATCAATGAATATGAAGTTACCAATATAACGCGTTTAACTATGTTAAAAGCAGGCTATAAAAACACGATAATTCCCACGAAAAATAGCGATTACGTAATCAAATGGTGATATATCACAATTCTAAAGTGTGTTATGTATGCCTTGATATCATGTTCCTAACTTCCTATATAATTATAATGCATTTCTCAGGTCTGTCAATACTAGCTATTGAGATAAAGATATGTTAGCCAATAATCAATAGCCTTTAAGTAATCCATGGTCCAGAAAAATCTACTCAGTAGTAAGGCCTTATATAACGAAGGTCACGGTCCACACTACTAAATTTACCTCTGTCGGACTTCCGGCCGGCCGGCCGTACGCGATGGCTTCACTAGACCATTGGTGATAGAGCTTTCAAATTTAAATAGGAGATATAGAATTTCCTGGAGATGATCACCTCGGAGCCTGAATTCTCAATTTTGTCTTTGTTAGTCAGTTATATCGAAATTTGTGTTTTGGTCTAGTTACTCTTTTATAATTCGAATTAGCAATAAAAAATAGATACGTTGTATTCTCCTAAGGATGAGCTTTCTATTAATCAATTAAAGTGAATAGGTCGCTAATTAATTCTAGGTTTTATTAACGATCATTTACATAAATTAGCCATCTTCTCCATATTGTAATTACGCTATAGTATACTGAACTGTAGAACATATTACATAAATAAGCCTTACTATCTGCTAGATAATGACTGTTATTGATTGGTTTGTAAGTGAATATGTGTTTCATAACAAGTGCAATGAAAACACTTGGAATTTGGAACATTTTACAAAGTTGATGATGATGTCAATTCTATTATTCAAAATAGTAACGTAAATACTACACGTATTCCTAATTTCTATTTGTAATAATTAATCTTTAATTAATTTAAACATTTGAAGTCTTCACAATTCAAACATTAATTAAATTATATTACACTTAATATGAAATATAATTTGAATATTGAAATTCTAGTTAAATTAAACATTGGGGAAGTGCAAACAGAAGGAGCACACTCCCATCCCGTCTGTGAGGGGCTTTTTCTTGAATTTATTTGACGATTTGTTATTTTTTGAATGATCTGAGAAATTAATTGAATATTGAAATTTTGTAATATCACTTCACACCATGAAACTATAATATGACAAAGAAATGTCAGTCCTCGCTATGATCTTGGAATATTTATTATTTAAACAATGGTAAGAGTGTCTATTGTATATTGAGTAGGCGTAATTGCCCAAATTATTAATTATTCCTAGTAGTGAACTAAAATTGGGAAAATATCACTAACTCCGTAGTAATATTTAGTTCGAATACTAATTGGGATTTTGTGGACAATCGTAAGATTTACAATACCCATAGAGTCATAATCATAGAGTATATATGTCGCCCAAATGTTTCGTTCTCCTAATTTGAAGGTAGATATAGTTATAACTATATCTACCTTCTATATCTACCTACACAGGTTAGCCCCCCTAGTTTTTATTAGCTTCCGCCGCCACTGACCATAATCATTGAGTTCACGTTTCCAAGGCAACTGAGGAATGTAGCCAAGTTCCATTTTGATTCTGAGATATCTCAGATCAAAATTGATTACAGCGATTTGTTTCAAAAGCGAAATTAGACATTTTACAGGCTTTTAAAGCCTATTGGACAATACGGTGATGTCATTTCGACCAAGTTGCACCTCATAAAATGGGTCTTGTACATGGACATCTTTATAAGAAACACTTACATAAGTAGAAGCACCCTAGATTATTTTGTTCAAATAATAATTGAATCGCATATATTTAGTTGAAGAGATAATTTATATTGTGCTCAGCTCTAGTACAGCTCGGCTCTTGCTATAGTTCAGTTTTGACTAATAATTAATAGAGAATCGATATTACCTCATATATTTGAGTTCATATAAGTGGAATTCTCTGGATAATTGAAATGTTTTATCAAGTTTTACATGTCATTCGGAATAGTTAAAGAAAGTGCTTAGATAAAAAATGTAGCTTATTTTTGATAAATACGCTCAAAAAAAGGCAGGATAGGAAATACACGTATTATAATTAGGGAACTAAAGGGAAGCCTTTTGGATATGTGAAAAGCAAATACCCTAATAAGTTGGCACTAATGCTAAATTTCGTGCTAACGCTGCGCTATTGCTGATATCTTGTCAATAATTGCCGCTACTACTGAGCTACGGTATCCAGCGTATCCACCCATGTCTACTTATATGGTTTTCTTATAACTATTTGAAACACAATGTTCATTTATTTTTTTTGTTCTGAATTGATTGAGGAACTGGTAAGAGCCACAGGCTTGAAATTTATAAAATCTTAAATATTTGAAAACATATTAACTAGTGTAATTATGGATTAACAGTCCCAACATGGGTTCCACGGACGTCAATAGGGGATCCACTTGATCTTTAGATTTATAAAACGGGCAATGGGAGGTCCTGCAGAATGTTTGGTATTTGTTATAGGGGGTTCACGGTTGAAAAAGGCTGAGAATCGCTGGATTATCAGTCAGCAGAATGCATTTCTGAGACTTCATTAATTGGGCGAGATTAAACCAAATCATTTATTTGTATTCCGCCTGTCTAGCCACACATTTCTCACATTCCATTGTGCAGTGGCGTCGTGCTCAATGGGCCGGGGGGGCTGGGCCCCCAAAAATTTCCTGTGCCCCCCCCCGTTTTTTAGAGGCTTGTCCCGAAAAACATTGATCTGGTCACTAACTACGACACTCTGTGCCCCCCAGAATGTATTCAAGCACGACGCCACTGCCATTGTGTCAATCTGATATTTTATAATTAGTAACTACCAATTTCTATAACAATGTTTCCTAACCTTCGGGAGTAGAATATTTCTAAATTTGTAAATACCGATTTATATACATGGACAATCTCTATTATCCGGGAAAAATCATTGTTTATCGTAGTAGCATATATCTCTATATATTAATCGAAAAACACCGGCGATCACTGCCAAACCCATACATTTCTTCTTTAATTATTCTAATGTCTTTGTATCTATATCTCTGTCTGTGTAGGCCCGCCAACAAGCAGAATCGCGTATGTTTAAGCAGGAGAAGGAGCGTATCAAACGTCTAGCTTATGAGAATGCAAAGCGTGAAGCTGATAATATGGTACGTGTGGAGAAGGATTTAATGAGGAAAAAACAATTCAAAGTAGAACGCAAAAGAAAAGAGCGTATGCTGTCTGAAGCAGAACGACTTGCTAAAGAGGAAGCAGCTAAAGAAGTAACTAGTGAGTATGAACGGCGGGAACTGAATCGAGAAAACGTTATACATCCTCATGATAACGAAGACGATGACCCTGTACTTGAATGGAAAGATAGTCCTGTTAGAGAGGGTAAGTGATAGGAATGGAGAACCGAAAGTGTTTATTTTTATTTAAGGCACTGTTCAGGTGATTTTTCTACTAATAAAATCATCAATTTCAACAGGTTACACGGCTGAACTACTGATTTCTCATTATTATTTAGATTTCTATTATTAGTTAATTTACTTTACTTGATATCAGTAACTAATATTCATATTGGCATGTAGGCAACGGTAATCTATATTCATTGAACCTCGTTATAATGAACCAGTGGAGTCTTGAGTTGAATTGCATTATTTAGCATGTAGAAATTGTTTTACATCCAATTGGAAGTTTGTGTTGTAGAAGTCCAGTTCCTGAATTGGAATTAATAAAGCGAAACACGCCCCGGGCTGGCCAGATCCTGTGACCGCCTCGATATGACCCGCTTAAAACAAACTCAGCTCAGCTTATTTCGAAATAAATTGGTGACCTATTATCAGGGTTGGGTTTTGTCCAGTCCTTAACTGGTTTTGGACGGATAGTGGACAAAATCCGGTTTAAACCGGACAATACTGGACAAAACTATTTTCATTGTTTATGTTAGTGATAATACATAATATCTACTTAAACTAAGGATACTGCATGCGAAACTTGTATTAGCGGTATGGGTGGTTTTTAATCTTTTAAGTTATTAAAGAGAAATTCTCCAATCACCTCTGTAATTGCATAACTAAGTTCACTCTATTTTTGGAATACAATTAAATTCTTTAGGATAAGGCTTCCTATAGGTGTAATACTGATTTTTTAGTTTTCGCAAAATTAAATCTAATAAAGTATAGTCGCTATAGCTCCAATAATTTCAGTGAATAATCAGTACTATTATAACTACATTTGCTGACCACTTCAGATCCCTAACCCAAGTTTAACAAAATAATAACTTCCCTATCCTAAAATTCGTCAAAAAAAGTGCCAAAAAGTGATATTTTTGCGCTTGATTGGGCTCCACTCACACACTAATTGTCAGTTTACTTCAATGAGGTCGCAAAATGATCTTTATACTATTATGAAATATATCTGAAATTTTGAAAGCAATCCCTTATGAACTTTATTAGATTTAATTTTGGATAGGTCATAAAAACATTAATTGAGTAAATGAAGGTTGAAGTTTTTTGATTCTGACATCCATATGTGCAACCAATTTGTATGTATTAAACTCTGATTTAGTATCATTATACTAGTTGACTTTAATACGAAATACAACAAATGATTTGAAAGCAATATAGTAAACAAATTAATTGATTTATAAAAGATTTATATCCATTTATACAAGTCAGATTTCTTTTGGGACACCCGCTAGAAAGGGAATTTGATGAAATTGGCACAGAGAATTGAAAGAAATTCAACATATAGTTCATTCCAGCAATGTTTTCATCTACTATGTACATGCACAAATTCACGGTACGTGGTATACCGATGGTATAATTAGGTATAACCAATTATACCAAGTTAGTGTCTAGTTTCGGTAAACTACCTTATACTTAATATTTATTAAATTTTACCTAGATTGCACCTAGATTAGACCAATATTATACAACAATATACTACGTTAATTTCGAGTATTTAAGGTAGTATAAATGTAGGTATATTAGATGTGTAATGGAAGTTTTGAATGTTATACCGAACAATTCCTAATTTGGTATAATTAATTATACCTAATTATACCATCGGTATACCACGTACCGTGTGCACAATGTATAAGTTTAGAATCTTTCAATTGAATTTGCTGTATGTCCAAAATAATCAATAAGATTGTCACTACAGGGATTCGAACCCATAACCTCAAGCATACATTCTCCATATGCTTTCCACCGTGCCATTGATACATATTAGTAATATATAATCTGATATTAGTATCAATATGCACTATAAATAACCATCAAGGTACATAAATGTGAGGAATGATTACATAATCACCGATGTCATCAAAAATGACGTCACTAATAATGCATTTTTGACCTAAACAGTATATATTTTGGAAAATTTGCACTTCCAACAGAATTCTAGGTTATTTTTGCAGGTTTTTTTTTACAATAATCACCACTTTAATTTTTTAAGGTAAATACCGCAAAATTTGGCGCGTAAACTAATATAGTAGAGTATAATGTTGGGTCAATTTATTCATGAAAAAATCAAAATTGCAGCCTGTATTGACGCATTTACCTTTGGAGGCACTACATTTGGTTGTTTGGGTAACTAGTAGTGCCTCCAAGGGGAAATACTTTCGGCACAGGCTGCAATTTTGGATTTTTTTAACTTGTTATGAACGACTAAAGGTGACTACTCCCATTCAGGGTTTCATCCAGGCGTATGCGACGAGCCTCCAGGCGCGTAATTAAAAAAGCAAACTTGTCTAGGCGCGCGAAAATCGAGAGATGCTGCCATAGACGTAATACAAATTGAGTATTTTAGGCGCGTATGAGCGAGCTCAAACTTAATCTAGGCACGCGGGAAATTTTGTCTGGATGAAAGCCTGCTCCCATTTATTAAATTGTTGCGGGACAAAGTAACGATCGATACATTTCACGCTTCTTTCTATCTTAAACTATCTTATATTTAATGCCATTCATTAATTATGTATTGATAATAGATTATATAAATAGTTAATTATTTTAGCAATGATCCACGGTGAGTTGAGTTAAGTCAACAAATTCCTTATTTTATTTTATTTGCTTTAATCCATTGTATAGTGATACTCCAATTGAATAGAAGCTAGCTCGAATTCACAAGTTGAAACAATAGTAAATAATATTAATTTGGCTATCATATTTCAATTCCAACACTCTATAACCCCTAATAAACAAATTGGAATCTATTTAAGTCAAAAACAGACTGAATTAATTATAGTTAATACGTCGGTATATTAATAGTACAAAAGTATTCTTGCAGAAGGAAATATAATCACATAATCTGTCGTTGTTGTGGATTGTAAAATCTTAGTTTTCAATTAGAAAATAGAAGCCTACTCGATCTCTTGAATCATTATAATAATCACGAGTTGAAACAATAGAATTAAATTTAACACTTTCAATTTGAACAGCGTGTTTTAAACAAAGGAATAATTGAGTTGCTAGTTTCCTATGTTTACTAACACTTCAGTTCTACTGAATGTTTTAATCCTAATTCTATTGTTTCAACTAGTGATAATTATATTGATTCAACTTGTGAGATCGTGTAGGCTACTATTTCAGCTTGTTACATTCGTTGCATCACAAATAACTCACACAAACTGGTTTCCTTTTATTGTCCGTATCCTCTCTTCAGAACAGTTTTATTAACTAAGAGCCCAAATATTCAGGAAAGGTGTCTCATGGGTTACAGTCATGGGTTACATGGGTTACAGGAACGATAAAAGTGCCCGAATATTCAATTTATATGCATAAAATAGAGAATAAAATTCTACACCTTTTCACAGTGCGCGAGTTTTCAAATTGGGCTTAGTTTTTGTGCCATAATTGAGTTGCTAATTTCCTTTGTTTACTAACACTTCAGTTCAATTAATAGTGTTAAATCGTGACCTTCGATATATAAGGCCATACCACTGAGTATATTTTCTGGACCATGGAAGTCCATTGATAAATATGTTGTTTATATTTAATTTATCTCCATAACTAGTAATGATATACGTTGTAAATGTACTACAGTGGAGTCTCCGAATAACGGACACGTTGGGGAATTGGCTTCTGTCCGTTGTTTAGAGTTGTCCGCTTCTCGGAGACTGGTCCATAATTTTATCATATCACACAATCAGGGGCGTACCGTGCGGGGGGGTGTGACACCCCCCCACTTTTTCTTATTTGGTCGGTAATTCCTGTATCGTCGGTAAAACCAATCGATTAGAATCAATTTTTCAGATTATTATATTTACACATGTATAATTATAATTTATTAGTGTCGTCGATGCAGTCAACGTTAGTAACGCTAGAAGTTGCAGCACTGCAGGGTCAGGGAAATTGTGAAATATTTTATCTATCTACCTCCACGATAGGAAGAATGCATGTTGGTCGGTAAACCAAGAATTTACACCCCCCACTCAAAATGGTCACAGCACGCCCCTGCACACAATATACATAATTTAAAATGCAGTTTTACATTTATTAAAGTTGAATAGTTTATAGAAGAAATTTAATTCAATTCGATTCGTTATTCGTTATTAAAATCGTTATTTACTGTGATAAAAATAAGAAGGTTATAAGTATCTAAGAAATAACTAGCATACTTGATGATTCCAAAGTCTAAACTAATGAGGTGCTAAAACAATCTGAGAATTTCAAAATGGCCGCCCTAGGCGCATAATCACTTACTTTCACCTTGGGATATGCACTTTCATGGATATTTTAAAGTATTGTATGTTAAAGGGCCCATAGAGTTTACTTACCGCCCGGGGCCCCAGGGTCCGTTAATCCGTCTCTGGACACGTCCATATAATTTAGCACCATGCTTTTCTCAATATTTGAGAAGAGAAGTAAACAAAGCATTTGCTGAGGTTACGGGAGAGAAAGTTAATAGAGGAGCAGGTTATGGACTAGAAATCCCATGTGTGTACCGCCTACATGGACCTAAAGTTTATATTGACAAGATGAAATAATTCTTGAAAGACTAAGAAAGGCACTGGAATTGTATAGGTGCCATCCTGTCATGTTAAATTATGATATCCATGTAAACTTTTGTGCGTAGTTTCTGATTGTCCGTTGTTTGGAATAAATTTTGTATTAAGACACACATTCGGGCCAGTTCCCTGTCCGTTGTTCGGAATTCGGAGTTGTCCGCTTCTCGGGGACTGCTTAAGTATTACATGTATGGTAATTTAATTCCGTTCCAAGAGGGTTGTCCGTTATAGAGGGGTTGTCCGCTTCTCGGAGTGTCCGTTTTGGGAGTCTCTACTGTATAACTATATAGGGACTTGGTATCAAGGTATACATAGCATCCTTCAGAATAGTGCTATTTCACCATATGATTTCGCAATTCTATTTTGGGTGCGAAATATCGTGTTTAATAACCTGCTTTTACCATAGTGTATAAACGCGTTATAAATGTTCAAGATTGGAACATGATGATGCCCAGGACTTGTTAAAAGAAATATATTGAAATGATAAATGGAGTGTTGACACATTCCTCGGTTGCCAGGGATATGTATATTTCCTAAAATGAACCATAACTCAAAGACTATCAAATTTATGTAAACTGGGCTAGTTCTGATCTATCAGGAAGAGGTAACTTCCTATTCATTGATAATACATTATTTATGCTTAACTTCATTAACTTTTGAGATAATGAGATAATAAAATTATTTGCTAAGTTCCTTTGGAGGCACAATCAATTAACTAGCCAATATCCACCAATACATAGTGCTCAAATGAATATCTGTCGGCGAGTTGACTGAATTAGACCGAAAATCTAGGCAGGAAATCTGATTTTCTAGGACTGGAATAAGACCGAATGGAATAAGACCGAAAGAAAATCAGTACTGGAATAAGACCGATACTGGAATAAGACCGAATAATATAAGGGCTACTCTATGCTTAGAAATATGTGTTTGTAAGAATTAAAGTGAAACCTCGACTTTCTAAGTGTGAATTATGGTTAATTGAGAATACAACCTGCTATCTAAAGGTGTGTAATGATTAATGGATAAAACACTCGCCTTTCTAAGTGTGATGTATTGATCATGGAAAAACACTGGCCACTCTAATTGTCATTTATGGAGAATGGTTAAAACACTAGAACTTTCTAAAGCGTGAGTTATGGTTCATTGAGAAAACACTATACTATCTAAGCGTGTGTAATGATTCATTGAGGAAACACTCGCCTATCTAAGTGTCTTGTATTAATCAGTGGCGGATTATCATTGAGGCTAATGAGGCTGAAGCCTCAGGCCTCATAATTTTGGGGGCCTCCAAATAATATGATGAGTAAATTCCCAACTATTTAGACTATTCTGCCTGCCCCCCCGGTTAGATAATTATACTGCGTCGTTGTACAATAAACTGTGATGAGGAGTTCTTAAATTATATTTACCAATAATGTTAAGATTGTTTGTTATTTATTATAATGTAATTTCCTCATTTTTGTGAAATCATATTCTAGAAATTTCCGGTTATTTCTAGAATGTGTAGTTTCTTCATGACGTAATCATAAATTTGCAAGCAAGGAAGGAATACTTCATTTTATTCCTTAACTTAACTCATACCTGCCTTCCTATTTGAGTCATATCCTAATACAGCCTTCCAATTTTCCCCTGTACATTGGCCAAAATCCCTTTACACCTGCCAAAATTTTCTCGCTCGCTGCGGCTCGCTTGTCCAGGAAATTAATATGCACTTATATTGTTATACCAAAATCTGATTACATTAACCCAGACATTGTTGTATTTAGTATAATTTAGTGCAAATCATTGAATTTTATACTGTAAAGGGATTCCTGTACGCTTGAATAAATATATAAACCAAGTTGTGCCTTTATGTGGTCAATGCAGAATGCATATCAGAATGTACTATCATCAGTGATTTACAGTAGACATGTTTAGTCATTATTTTACTCATAATTAGTAAATAAAAAATGCATGTACTCCTGTACAGATAAGCCAAAATGGCGAAAATCCCTGTACTGTGCAGGGAATCACAGTACGGTCGGCAGGCATGTTAAATTGTTAATATATTCAATATTATTCACCATTAGCTGATAGATTATATGTTTCTTACGTGTTGAGGTCAGGTAATCGGTGTTATATATAGCAACTGATTGATTAGCATGAAAAGTGTCAGTATTTAAGAGGGGCCTCAAAGGCAATTAGCCTCAGGCCCCAAGTGCAGTTAATCCGCCACTGGTATTAATCATGTAGAAAACATTCGCCACTCTAATTGTCTTTTATGGAGAATGGTTAAAACGCTCGCCTTTCTAAGTGTCTAATATTGATCAGGGTGAAAAGCAGCCCTTATATTTTTTCGGTCTTATTCCATTCGGTCTTATTCCAGTAATGATTTTCTTTCTGTCTTATTCCATTCGGTCTTATTCCAGTACTGATTTTCTTTCGGTCTTATTCCATTCGGTCTTATTCCAGTACTGATTTTCTTTCGGTCTTATTCCTGTCCGTGTTTTTTCCGGCCTTATTCCATTCGGTCTTATTCAGGTTTCCCGTGTCGGCACAGCTGCAATTTTGGATTTTTTTATTATAGTCTATCAGTTTAACTTTTACACTTGATCTTTTTATTTCTTTTTCATTAATTAATAATCACCACACAGGCTCATACATACTGACACGCATACAAGTATTATAGTTATTCGTCTTTGTTATTTGTCCTTGTGTTATTCATCTTAATTAGTATATAAGTAGTATTAGGATATTTAACTAACAATATTTCGGAAATACAGTTGAAACCGGATATTTTTAACAATCGGATATTTTTAACACATTTTCTTGTAAATAATTAATTATTGTTGTTGTTATAAAATCGGGTATTTTTAACAATCGGATATTTTTAACAAATTTTCGTGTAAAGAATGTGTTAAAAATATCCGGTTTCAACTGTAATCTTAAAATTCTCTAAATATTATATTTAATATTACGTAATTATTTATTCAAATTTCTCTGAATTGTTTCGAATGAGTCAAGGAGGAAGACCCAATGACTCAGTGTGGAAATTTTTCATAACGATCGAAGAAGGAGGGAAAGTAACAAAAGCCAAATGTATTAAATGCGATACTTTTGTAAGTGCAAAACCTTGTAGGCATAGAGCTCACCTTGCGATATTTAATTCAAATAATTCTGAAAAAACTCTATCTATATCAAAACTTACTGATGCTGTAATTACAATTTACTAGTAAAGATCCTTATGTTCCACCAGCAAAACATGCAATTCGAATATTCAACCCAAAATGAATAGCTTCACTATTAGGACAAACTCTCAAGAAAAAGTTGCTCTTGATGATCAAATTGCTCGTTTGTTTTATACATGTAATCTACCTTTTAACCTTGCTGCATGCTGAACATATAATATTCAAGCAGACTCTCTCAATGCTTCGACCAGGTTATGTTCCTCTTTCAAGAAAAGATTTAGCCGGTCCACTTCTTGAAAAGATATACGAAGAGGTAATGAAAACAGCAGCCTCAGAATTAGGGAAAATTGTTACTTTAGTCCAAGATGGATGGAGCGACATACATAACACTCCTGTTACTGCACACAGTGTACACACAGGTGAAAAATCTTACTTTGTAATATCTATAGACACTGGTTCAAATATAAAAACAGCAACATATTGTGCCTCATTGGCAATTGAAACATCGTTAGAAGCAACTCAAAAAGTTTGGGTGCAAAGTTGTCGCAGTTGTAACTGAAAATGAGAAGAAAATGCAGTCCATGCGGTCTAAATTGAAACCAAATAGTGATTCCTAACTGTTTATGGTTGTGCTTCTCATTTTAATATTTACTTGGTAAAGATGTAACGCCTTCACAAGTAATAATCCGTGTAACAGAAATAAACGAATATTTTCGAAATCATAATGGACCAGGAGCCCTTCTGGCTAATCAGAAACGATCAGTTAAACCACAATTACCTGTTGTTACCAGGGCTGGGGTCAAATACATTCAAAAGTATTTAAATACAATACAAATACTTTCGGAATGTATTTAAATACAATACAAATACTTTCCTTCTTATAATAAAAAGTATTTAAATACATCTCAAATACAACAAAATACAACAAAAATGTATTTAAAATACAAAATACATTTGTATTTGACCCCAACCCTGGACTTGTTACACGCTGGAACAGTCAACTAGAGTGTATCCAAACGAATTTAACAAATAAACCTTTCCTACTAATTATTTTGGCACAGAATGAAGATGTAATCGAAACTCCTATTGCTAACCTCATTAACAATATAGGGCGCCCTTGCAATTGGTCGACTTTTGTAGGTCTGCAATGGGTCGACTTTTTTGTACGTTTGCAATGGGTCGACTTTTGTACGTTTGCAATGGGTCGACTTTTGTTCGTTTGCAATTGGTCGACTATTCTAAGGTTTGCAATTGGTCGACTATTCTAAGGTATGGAATTGGTGACTATTTCATTTTGCCATATTTCATTTTGCCATTTTTTTGACTGAAAAAGGTGAAAAGAATCGCTTTCTAATTTATTAGTATGGATACTTGTGAAAAGAATTTCTTTTCTAATTGACTTGTATTGATTATAGTGAAAAGAATCGCCTTTCAAAGTGTGTTATATGCATCCTATTGAAAACGTACGCTTTTCTAATTGTCATCTATGGATCAGGGGTAAAAGCAGGCCATTTTAAGTGTGATGGTATGGAGCCTAGGGGAAAATCTCAGTGTCACCGTAGCCCTAGGTGTTATCCATTATTCATTGTATTTGTTGAATGTCATTGAAACAACCCTAGCTGAGTTATGATTATTGTCAGTGCATTAGAGAGAAAGAACTATGTATAGTAATAATACAGCCAACTCCGCTTAATAGAGTCACCGGTTAATCGGTTTCTGCGCTTAATCGGGTCAAAATTTCACACGATTTATAGGACAGAATTACAGTTTGGCTTACAATATTTTCGGTTAATCGGTTTCTCCGCTTAATCGGGTCAAAACAACCTGGTCCCGCGGTGGCTCTATTAAGCGGAGTTGATTGTAGTTTGTAAAGATACAAGTGAAAAAACTCCACTTAGAATAGTCCTTAGAATAGTCCTTAGAATAGTTAGAATAGTCGACCAATTGCATACCTTAGAATAGTCGACCAATTGCAAACCTTAGAATAGTCGACCAATTGCAAACCTTAGAATAGTCGACCAATTGCAAACCTTAGAATAGTCGACAGATTGCAAACGTACAAAAGTCGACCAATTGCAGCGTCCCCCAATATAGGTCTCTATCGTGAAGCGAAATATCTTTATCTTTATCCACTCTGGATATATTGCAGGATAACGAATCCAATATCGCAGATTCATGTGAAGAGTGGTTAAATTTACTATAGTTAGTGCAACTTAGCAATCATGACACCAAGATTCAACAACGCTTTCACTAAGCTATCACACCAATTCACTACCTTGCTAATATTCTGCATCCAAAATACATGGGACAGAGATTGACATGTGAACAGGAAGAAGAAGCTAGGAGTACACTTGTTGACCAAGTTGCCTCTCTATTACCACATCTCTACCAATATCAAGCAAAGACGGAACCATTTCCTGCATTAGTAATTACATGCACTCATGGTTTAAAGCCTACAACGTGGTGGAGAACAGTCCAGTCATCTAAAAATTTGGTCTCGGATGATATCTGTAACATTGCCATTAAATAACTTAGCTCGCCTAAGTTCGGCATCAATTGAAAGAATATTTTCAAATTTTGGTATCCCAAACTAAATTAAGAAATAGACTCGGGCTTGAGAAAACAGCTAAGTTTGTAGCTTGTTATAGAAAACTGAGGGGATGCCAAGAACTATAGTAGTGGTAATTATTTTATACTTACAACATTTCATTAGTAAATTTAGAGATTGTAGCATAAAAACTTATATTTTGTTCATTAATTATGTTTTGTCAAGTTTTTGTCCACTCATGAGGTTTTGTCCAGGACTGTTTAAACCAGGTTATAACCAAGGTTGCCAATCCAATCCAATCCAATCCAATCGATAATCCAATCCAATCGATGTAAATTTTGGCAATCGATATCGATAACCAATCCAATCGATGATATGATCTGACAATCCAATCTAATCGATAATCGATACAAATTATCGATTATTTATAGATTATTTATCGATTTTCTATCGATTATTTATCGATTACACTACACGACAAAAATTTTTTTGAAATGTACCCTTGGA
This sequence comes from Hexactinellida sp. DTS-2022, assembly GCA_028753945.1. NCBI lineage: Eukaryota > Metazoa > Porifera > Hexactinellida > Hexactinellida sp. DTS-2022. Next base: position 2,872,606 of record JAPNXP010000003.1, read on the forward strand.
AGTTTAAGTTGTTTTTAACTGGATTTCATGCCCTAATTTCAAATTTCAACTCAGATCTTCTCTATCACGTCAATTTTTTTAGATACCAACATGATCATATTAAATACATTTAAGAATTTCCTACTTTTTTAGAATATAAAATACAAGTTGAAAATATTCTATGCAATCAAAATCCAAGCCACTATGTTAGAAACAATGCTAAAGCAAACAAGTAAGTGAATATAATAAAAAATATTATAATAAATTATTTTCAAAATCATGATGTGATGGAAAGGATTGGACTTCAGATTCGGACTCAGAGAAGATGAATTACCAATAAAATTTTCCTCGATACTAGGGTACCAAATATTTGTTGTCCAGTGTTATCTATCGATTATTTATCGATTTTTGTCGATTTTCTATCGATTATTTATCGATTATTTGTCGATTTTCTATCGATTATTTATCGATTTTCTATCAATTATTTATCGATTTTCTATCGATTATGCATTGATTATCCATCGATTGTGTACAAATTATTATAATTTATCGCCTTTACTCGCTAAATCGAAAAAATCGACAAAAATCGATAATCTATTAAAATTCGTCGATAATTATCCAATCTATGAAGACTTTGGGCAATCCAATCGATAATCCAATCGATACAAATTCAGCAATCGATAATCGATAAGTTCTCTCGATTGGATTGGATTGGCAACCCTGGTTATAACCACTAAGTTTTATCCACACGGAATAAACCTGCCTATTATACATCTGGAAGCTATGTTCTAGTTTAATTGTGAATTTACATTTGTTGCTTACCATTTTTGTCAACAACAACAACAATAAATGTTAATATAATTTTGTAAACTCTAAATTGGTACCGGTAAATTTATTTTCTTATTATATCCATGAGAAAGTAGTTTATTCAGGTAAATTGAGATACGTTTGTTGCTGGAAAATAATCACACTTATGTTGCGTTGACTATGGTTGTTTTAATTAACACGTTGATTCTATTCAAATCCTCAATTTTTCTAGAAACTAAGTTGTCTCACAGTAACGAAGAATATAACTTGCGCAAAATCCAAGAAGCAGAAGCGAAGGCGCGAGAAGCGGCTGTACAAGTTGCTATGGAGAAAGCACAGTCCAGGGTTGATGAGATTGAGCGGGAGAAAGTGACCTCAGCGGCAGCAGAAACTGTTGTGCTTAGAAAAGAACCTGTAATAACTCGTACACTGACAGACCCAGTTACTTACGATTCCATTAATATCTCTGATCAATCTGATAAAAGTGAAAATATGCAGGATACGCTAGTAGACAACGAAAGGGAGAGAGCAGAAAAGTTATTGCAAGAACGAATGCGTGCATACATGAATCAGCAGAACAAAAGGTTTGTCTAAGACTCGAAGTTTGTATTATATTTTGATTAATTATTACTAAAAAAGTTTTTGATACGTCTTTTGATGTTTACTAAATTCTCGGTTGAGAAACCAGCATATGTCCTAACAAGTAACAACTATTGGAACTTGTCCTAAAACAAATCCATAATTTGCTCTAGAGAAACCCGATCGTTGGAATTTGTCTTAAATCTTTAAGTACTGGAATTTTTCCTAAATCTTAAGTGCTGGAATTTGTCCTAAATTTCTAAGTACGTACTAGAACTTGTCCTAAAGAAATCCCAACATTATAACCTGTTCTAAAATAAATTGATGTAGGTATATTGTCAAAAAATTGAATTTGTCCCAAAATAGACTTGGATTAGTCCTAGATTTTTATGAAAAACACTCGGAGGGGTTGATGTCTAATGTGAAGTAATGTGTAGTTAAAATAACTGGGAAAGAACAACAAAGTAATACGAAATATCAGAAATGAGTCATAAATTACAGTAGAATTACGATAAATAAAATAAAATATATATGCTTTGTGTTATCTAATCATCTTTATTGTTCCCTTTATGTAATACCTACAAATATGACAATCAGCGTTCATCTCTATCAAGTGATCTGCATAATTTTTCAAAATCCCCGGTCAACATAGTTATCATGTAAGACTAAGAGTGCGAAGTTTTCACTCCTAGGAAATAAACAAACATGACAATGTTCGGAGTTTTCTAAACTTTCATTTCAATCATCTGATAAACTGTCAGAAGTATCTTAAACTTATGGTTGTACATGTGCAATTCCAAGATTGTATTCACCACGACCTAGAAACTTTTACTGTGCCGACTATACTATAGTATAGTAGCCCAGTATTGGAATCACTGCCTTTATTACTGTGCCGACTATACTATAGTATAGTGGCCCAGTATTGGTCTTAGTGCTTTGGTATATTTTTTATCCGTAGCCTCTCCACACAACAGAGTTTTATTTACTAAGAGGCCAAATTTTCAGGATATGTGTCTCATGGGTTACAGATGTGCGCCTGGGGTCACGATTTTTTATTACATTTTTTTGGACACATTTTTACACGTGTTTAATATTTAAACAAGAAAAATAAATAGTACGCGAATATTTAATTAATATGCATTCGATGGAGAATTAAATTCTACACCTTTTCAGTGCACGAATTTTTTAATTGGGTTTCATTTATGCCACAATAGAGTTGAAGTTTCCTTTGTTTACAACACTTCAGTTCAATTGAAAGTGTTAAATCTAATTCTATTGTTTCAACTCGTTATTATTATATTGATTCAACTTGTGAGATCGAGTAGGCTTCTATTTTCCAATTGAAAAAAAAGATTATATATTTCATAACAGCGACAGATTATGTGATTTTATTTACTTCTGCGAGAATATTATTGCACTGTTAATATACTGACGTAATTAATTATACTTAATTCAGTCAGTATATGACTTATATACAGGTAAACCTCCCAAAGCGGCACCTCCGAGTAGCGGCAACCTCCGAGAAGCGGCACAAAATCATTCTCCCGATGGGTGCCGCTTTGGGAGTTTTACCTTACGAGCAACCTCCCAAAGCGGCACAAAATTATTCTCCCGATGGGCGCCGCTTTGGGAGGTTTACCTGTAGATGCTTCCAATTTGTTTATTAGGGGTTATCGAGTGTGCGGAATTGAAATTTGATAGCCAAATTAAGGGTAATCTGTATTGATATTCGGGCGTTCACGGTGAATCTCAGAATTGCATAATTTACTACTAGGAATACTCTAGATGAGATAGAGATTGACTTCTAAGATTTTTTTTTTCTTAATTTTCAATCAAGATGGTGTTTTTTAATAAAATAAGACGTCGACTTCCTTATATGGGCATGACATTTTTTCAAAAATTGTTGAATCTTTTCGAATTTTTGAACATATTATTATGAGACTATTTCCTCTCAGTAATAATTTTTATTTTATTTATTTTTACAGAAGAAACGATGCTAAAGGGCATTTTTTCAAAATAATCATAAAACGCAGTCGTGCACTAAACTATCGTTATAAAATGTTAGAAGAAAAATTTTTCAATTCTAGTTCAAGGGTCTGAGGATGTATCATGTGTTACCCCAGAGAAATTTTTTGACTTTCTGATTATTATTTTTGGTTTTATAAGCATTCTAAGGCTGCGGCCCACGAATTTTTCTGAATTTCAACATCAAAAGAGGTGATAAAATTCTACACTGCCATATATTGTTCCCAAAATTAAAAATTTCGGAATCTACAGGTCAAAATATACAGGTTCACGTCAAAAAGTTCAGGAATATGTCAAAAATTAGGAAATTAGGGGCATAAAAGAATATGAAGGGTATGCAAGTACCCGGTGATCATATATTACTGTGGGAAATTGGACAGCAGAATAATTCTGTTATTCTTCATAAAAATGCGCCAGCTTCTTATCCATGCGTAGCATTTGTTTTCAACACTTTTACAATATTATATCATGAGTTATGACCAATTTATGACTATGGTTTTGTCTGTTTTGTCATATTTTCACACCTCAAGGCCCTCAAATATACAATAATGTATTATATAAAACACCAATTTGGTAATACAAATATGGAAATAGCATTTGCGCACAAAATGAGACGTTACACAACACGATCCAATCATTATTCGATAAGTTATGGACTTTTGGGCCACAGAAGGGGGCAAAAAATCTGACATTTCACACCTGTTGATATTTCAGAAACGCTTTGAGATAAAATGATCATAGGCATTAGAAAATACTGTAAATACCTGACTTTCTATACGTTTATAATACATTTTAGGACTCTAGGTGTCACACTTTTTAACATGACCATATATGGTAATTTGATGTGCCCAATTTTGATGACGAATCAAATTTTGTAACTCTTGATCTCTGGACAGCAGAGACTAGCTCTAAAATTCTAGTCACATCATGATACTATTTCTTACTCATTGGATAAACTTTTGGGATTATATTATAATTCGAATGATGTGTTCTGATTTCAAATGCCCAAATATGGTGGTGTCAAAGTGGCAATATGTTAAAAAGCTGACAAAAATCCAACTTCTGATCCAAATGAGATAGAGCTTAGCTCTAAATTGGTAAAAATAGTCTAATTCAATTTCAAATGACATTATCTATTTTATGCAGTTTAGGAACTCCTTTTCCTCGCACTTTCATATTCTGGACTCAGCCACTTCGACACAAATTAATTAAATGCTAATTATGAAGGTGTAAAAAAAGACCATTTGGGCATATGGATGTAAAAAAGTGAATTTTTATTCTAGAAAGTCAAACTTTTTTTTAAAATGCTCAGTATATGTAGGCGCATGTTTTAAAAGCGGGCAGTTTTGGCAATATAATACAAAAAAATTGAATTAGTATACTTTTAATGAAAAATAGTTGGTTTTTTTTGACCAATTTCACAAAAATGACAATAACATAGAGTAGATTAAAGAAAAAGCATATTTCGGTTCGATTTAAAACATTGAGTATTGACTCAGGTATATTTTATAATTGACATGTTTCGCGCTAAAAACTAACATAAAAAATTTTTTTAAATATTTGGCTAGTATGGATTAGGCCTATATTGACATTGTCAAGTTCATAACTAAGGATATATACATAGTAGAACTCTAATATTTTCAGGGATATCTTAGATATATTAGTACTATCCAAAAACGCAATAAAAACATTAGGTCGTCGGGTGTCAAAATATCAGTACAGAGCACCCTTAATTAATTAATTATTTATGACAAAATAATTTAACTTAATAATTGTAAGTTTACATTGAAATTGGTGTTAAATTATAAATAATATTAATAATTATTTATACTAATTAATTAAATATCATAAATCTCAGAGATCATAGAAGATAGAAACAAACTTTCAATTAATCAATTGGTCCTTATGGCACGTGCCACCTATACAAGAGGGTCTTGACACCTTGAGGTGATAATGACATCGTTAAAAAAATATGTTTTTACAATTTTGTTAATTCGATATTTAAAATGGGTTAGTTGATGTTGGGCGATGACCCAACACTCACATAAAAAATGCTGAGTCATCAGATATTATATTTTACTCAAACTTGAATATCTCTAAAATGAAGTGAACTAAATGGAAAATTCCACCACTCTAAGGGTCGATGCCTTCTGTAACACCTTTTTGAAATAATTTAACACCTTCATAGTGATGATGACATGGCGGAAAAAAAATCCAAAATTGCAGCCTGTGCTGACAGCATGTTCCTTTGGAGGCACTATCAATAAACCACCACCAAAATATAGTGCCACCAAAGGAACATGCGTCGGCACAGGCTGCAATTTTGGATTTTTTTATTTTTATTTTTATTTCTCCGTAGCAGGTGCCCTGGCCACACCTGTATACATTAAGGGCTGAAATTTGGCATGTAGTTTCGGAGTGACCGTTTAATTTGCACCTGGGGTTACGATTTTTGATCAAATAATTTTAACACCTATTTAAACTAATTATGGCTCATAGCATTAAATAATTAATAGTTAGCTTGATAAATTTTACATATACGGATCAGGGTTGTAAATCAAATCAAATATTTCAAATCATTTTCGAATCATTTTCAAATCATTTTCAAATCATTTTCAAATCATTTTCAAATCATTTGCAGATCATTTCAAATCATTTTCTAGTCTTATTCAAATCATTTCCGGATCCATTTCAAATATATAAGATCATTTTCAAAATTTGAATGCGATTTAATAGTGATTCGGAATTGATTTAAAAGTGATTTGAAAATGATTTGAATTTCAAATCATTTCAAATCATTTTCAAATAATTTTTCAATTAATTTTCAAATAATTTGCAGATTATTTCAAATCATTTTCTATTCTTATTCAAATCATTTCCAAACTCATTTCAATTATATAGGATCATTTTCAAAATTTGAATGCGATTTATATAGGGGGCAATAGGGGCTGACTGAATAGTGGAATCTAGTGGAATCTAGTGGAATCCAGTGGAACCTAGTGGAACCTAGTGGAATCCAGTGGAATCTAGTGGAATCTAGGATGACTGAATGGTGGAATCTAGTGGAATCTAGTGGAATCCAGTGGAATCTAGTGGAATCTAGTGGAATTACTAAATTTTAGTGGAATTGACTGAACGGTGGAATCGAGTGGAATCTTTGACTGAACAGTGGAATCGAGTGGAATCGAGTGGAATTTGACTGAACAGTGGAATCGAGTGGAATTTGACTGAATAGTGGAATCGAGTGGAATTTGATTAAATTGTTAAACACTACGTATATGCTATAAGCTACGTGTGTATCATATTACGTTAATTTTCGCCCATGTAAAATTGTTTGCAATGATTGAACTAGTGTTGTGCATGAAGTGGCACAATATGATACTATATTAGTATTCTTACTAATCATCTCTATTGAACTGCCCAATGAATACCGACTGGATTTGATAAGTTGTTGATAAATAATGTTAATAAGATGTGTCTAAATAACATGGTAACAAAGCCTAACTAATAAATCCTATTGTGTCACTTCATGCACAACACTAGTTTAATCATTGCAAACAATTTACATGGGCGAAAATTAACGTAATATGATACACACGTAGCTTATAGCATATACGTAGTGTTTAACAATTTAATCAAATTCCACTCGATTCCACTATTCAGTCAAATTCCACTCAATTCCACTCGATTCCACTATTCAGTCAAATTCCACTCGATTCCACTGTTCAGTCAAATTCCACTCGATTCCACTGTTCAGTCGGTTTTTAGAAAATCCACTCGATTCCACTGTTCAGTCAGATTCCACTCGATTCCACTCGATTCCACTGTTCAGTTGGTTTTTAGAAAATCCACTCGATTCCACCGTTCAGTCAATTCCACTAAAATTTAGTAATTCCACTAGATTCCACTGGATTCCACTAGATTTCACCATTCAGTCACCCTAGATTCCACTAGATTCCACTGGATTCCACTAGGTTCCACTAGATTCCACTGGATTCCACTAGATTCCACTATTCAGTCAGCCCCATTTAATAGTGATTCGGAATTGATTTAAAAAGGATTTGAAAATGATTTGAATTTCAAATCATTTTCAAATCATTTTCAAATCATTTTCAAAATCATTTTCAAATCATTTTTCAAATCATTTTCAAATCATTTGCAGATCATTTCAAATCATTTTCTATTCTTGTTTAAATCATTTCCGGATCCATTTCAAATATATAAGATCATTTTCAAAATTTGAATGCGATTTAATAGTGATTCGGAATTGATTAAAAAATGAATGAATTTCAAATCATTTCAAATCATTTTTCAAATCATTTTCAAATCATTTTTCAAATCATTTTCAAATCATTTTCAAATCATTTTTCAAATCATTTGCAGATCATTTAAAATAATATTCTTTAAATCATTTTCAAATCGTTTCCAAATCGCTTTTAATATAATTTCACTTCATTTTCAAATATATAAGATTACAAAGTACTATGGAACCCGAATCTTCTCGTTTTCTTCCCCGCATTTATGGAATTCCATCCCAACCACTATCAGAAATGCGGGCTCGGTTGAAATTTTCAAAAAACATATCAAAACTCACCTGTTCAACTTATGCTATCCCTAATCTCCATCTTTGTAATATTTACTTATTTACTTTTTTGTGTATCTTAGGACTTTTTGATATTCTCTACCTTGTAAACGCCTTGGGACTCTGGTGTGAGGCGTACAAAATGCTGTACTATTATTATTATTATTATTATTTGAAAGTTTCAAATATTTCAAATATTTGATTTGATTTGATTTGAAATTTTTTGAAATCTCAAATGATTTGAGATGATTTGATTTGAAATAATTTTAAATCTAAAATGATTTGATTTGATTTGATTTGAGAAAAAAAAATGATTTATTTACAACCCTGTATATTACGGATAGAGAATTAAATTCTACACCTTTTGGCAATTCGCAAATGTTCAACTTAGCCTAGGTTTGTGCCATAATTGGGGTGCCAATCTCCTGTGTTTCCTCACACTTCAGATTCAGTAAAACTGTTAAATATAATTCTATTGTTTCAACTTGTAATAATTTTATTGATTTAACTTGTTAAATCTTACTCTATTGATTCAACTCGCGATAATTATATTGATTTAACTTATAAATTCCAGCTGGCTTCTATTTAATTGTAGTATTACTATACAATGGATTAAATATAATAATATAATATAAGGAATTTGTTGACTTAACTCACTCACCGTGGATAACATTGCTAAAATAAATAACTAATAATATAATTTATTATCAATACATAATGAATGAATGGCATTAAACTCTAGATGGTTTATGATAGAAACAAACTTCAAATTTATCTACATTTCCTTGTGACTCGGACCAATTAACAAATGCTTCTTGATACCCCGAGGCGTTGGTGACTTGGCGAAAAAAATCCAAAATTTGCGCCTGTGCCGACAGCATGTTCCTTTGGAGGCACTATCAATAAACCACAATCAAAATATAGTGCCACCAAAAGGAATATGCGTCGGCACAGGCTGTAATTTTGGATTTTTTAAGATAATTGCATTAAGGGTTTCAATTGCGCTTATAAAACCATTCAAATATTTATCTTTACACTCCTTTTGTAATCGACCTTTGCTTTGGTCACCGAATTAGATCTTCTGGTAGTCCAATGGAACCACTTTTGAGAATCTCAGATTTGTGGTTAAGCTGTGTAGGCGCCATTTAACGATGGCATCACAAATGTACAATACGAGTCTAAAGAACTACGAGAAAATGAAGATAATTTGCTAATATACTTAGTATACATTTCCGAATATATAATGAGAATGCATCGAATGAATATATATAAACCAGCAATTATATACAGTCAACTCCGCAGCCTACGCTTAATAGAGCCACCGGTTAATCGGTTTCTCCGCTTAATCGGGTCAAAATTTCACCGGATTTATAGGACAGAATTATAGTTTGGCTTACAATATTTTCGGTTAATCGGTTCAAAACAACCTGGTCCCGAGGTGGCTCTATTAAGCGGGGTCGACTGTACGTTTTATGGACGAAAATAGTACTGTTTCATGATATAGTGACCCGCGTGATATACTGACCCGCACCATGGATTTTCATGATATAGTGACCCGCGTGATATACTGACCCGCACCATGGATTATTTACATCCATATACTGAGCCGCTTACTATACTAATCTACATAGTGCAATATACGTACGTATTCTAATATAGTAACTGACCCGTTTACTAATCTACATAGTGCAATATAAGTATGTATTCACATCCGTGATATTCACTAATCTACCTAATCCAATCCGAAATTTCGTTTTATTTTCTGTTTCACCCTAAATTCTCAATAATAATATAATAAGGGTTGGGTAGTTCAATCATCAACAATAATAGATTCAATCGAATCCAAAGAATTAAAAGAGACATAGGGACATTTCATCAGCCGTATGACTGGTTCAAAATGTTTATTGTAATTAGTTATATACATACACACTGTTTCTGGATAATTGCTGCCGCAGTATCGTAACCATTGAATTCTTTCCAAGTTTTTCTTAGGGCAGGATGTCTGTGTTGCGACAAATATATGCGTGTCGAGGATTCTCGAGATAGCGATTAACTCTACGTCGCTTGCCCATATGCCATCTTCTGTCATTGCTGACTGTTTAAGATATGTCAAAGGGGAAGTGTCCTTGAAGAATTTAGTTCTGAGATACTCTTGGATAAACTCTCTCCCTTCAGTAACGATATATCGACAAATTTCACCCCGTAACTGTTTGTGGTAGTTTTGCGATCCAGAAATAATTTGGGAAAAGCAACGGAAAAAACAATTCCCATCTTTCTCGATTTGAGTACATTGCCACGGGATATAATGTGAGAGTAGTAATCCCGTCAGTGCCCTGTGTTGATCCATCTCTCCGAAAAACTCCACTTTCATCTTTTTGCATATTTCTTGCTGCCAAAGCGAGGTGATTGGTTGGTAACAAGGCTTGTAATCTACCGGTTGTACTCCTGATATTGTATAAGTGGCAACAGATGGTTGGGTATTGAAATACTTGCTTTCAAGATGATCACAGATCTATATAGTGCAGACTGGTTAAACATGTAATGAAAAATCACTAATTATTATTGTAAACTTACTACTGGGTAAAGAACTCGGTGAGCGTATTCAATACACTTTGCGTTGGGTGATATCTCACCATAGGCCTCTTGTGACCATTTGAGAAATAAGTCAACCATCTCTTCTCTCTATAAATTAACAGATAAATTCATAATGTGCAGATTAATTAGCGGAACAAATTGCAATGTTCGAGTATTATATACCATTGTAAAGGCGTCGACATCTCTAAGGAAAGAGAACAGCATAGTGTATGTTGGGCACATTAGCCTTTTCTTAGAGTCCATTAGTTCTCTGTGTAATGGAGAGAATGGGGTAACGTCTTTCAAATGATTGATCATTGTAACCTAAATTTGTGATAACATACAAGATAGCATACAAAATGTACGTAGTCATGTGATAATAGTAAAGAGATACCTACTTGAAGAGATTCCAAATCATAGAGTATAGTATTTCGTGTAATTCCAAATACCCATATCCTGGGAGAATTCTATTAAATTGAAAGCATGTTAATATCTGCATATAATTAAATACACCATTTCGTAAATATAATATCTACCTTGTGTCGTTTCAGAAAAGAATTTTCTTGACTGTCATCGTTTTGCCTTTTTGAAGTTTTTTTGGGAAAAATCGGTAAGTTTAGTGATGAGGTTGTCGAAGAATGAGATGTCTAAGTTGAATAAGGCCACATTATATTAAAACCCAACTCCATAAATTCTGAGAGATTATTATAGGAATAAGACAAGCGGATCGAATATTTTAGATTAAATTTCTTTACCTGTACTATATCACGAGAATTGTACTTTTTAGCCAAATGCAGTGGAAATTTCTTTGGACGCTTTATATTAGTAACTACAGCATGACTTTTCGTAACTTTTTCTGCTTTAAAAGGACCCAAATATTTTTTCTGAGTTGCAGTCCCAGGTATTTTCTTGTCCTTAGATACGTTCCTTGCCAAAAATAAATCTCCCACTTGGATCTCGGATCTAAAGTAAAATTGATCTAAAGATTAATGTGCAAATCGTAACTAAATAAACTCTTTCTAAGGCAAAATTGATAATAATATATTTACAGATTTTTACCTGTTATCTTTCACCTTTTTGTCAAAAATTCTTTTTTGCTTCGTTTGCTCGATTTTAATATTAATTCGTGCCTCTATTTGGTTTTGAGTGCGAATATTTTGCAAATCATTAAGATTTTCATCTATTGAATCTAATGGACCACTGAATTCGTCATGATATTCAGTCAGAGCCTCTTCGTCTGATAGGTTCTCTTGATATTCTTCCGAATCATCTTGCATGCTTGCATTATTACACAATTTTATCAAGTGTGCCGGGTTGCATTTTCGCCCAAACATTAGTTCAAACGCTGAGAATTTAGTGGACCTTTTTATTTTTGTGTTTGCAGCAAATACTGCAATAGGCAACTTCGTCGGCCAGGAACCATCAGAATCCAACTTCAATTTCTCAATCTTTCTAATTAAATTAATAAAGATTAATCAAAAATGGGCGTTGTATATACTACTAGTAGATAGATAGATTAATTAATTAAAGGAATACTTAATAATTAATTACTGAGTGCTTACGTTTTCAGAATTTTATTGTGTGACTCTACCAAGCCATTACTTTGTGGATGGTATGCTGTTGTGCTCCTGTTATCAACGTCAAGAGTGCGATGAAATTCTTTGAATTCCTAATTTATAATATAAACTTATTTTTATTCGTTATAAATTTAGCTTGTTACATTCAATTATGCAATTATCATTGCACACCAACCATTACGTAAAGTTACATCATTTAAGATGCCGCAAGCAATTGTTTAGTTTCCGTAAATAATTGTATTTGCAACATAAATATGGTGTTGTGTGAAACCTCAATAAATGTAGCTATCATTGCTAAGCCTCTAAATCATTGTTTTAAATCGCGCTACATTGAATAAACTCTTCGTCATCGACAACTTCAAACTTAATTAAAACGCTTATTTGTTACGATGAACTACTGAGCTCTACCTTTTACAAATTAACACCGTTAAAATTAAACCAAATAACCTCAACAAACCTTGCTTGTAAATTCTTTCCCTTGATCATGCTGAATAGAGGATGATACGCCAAATGTAAGATATATTGCGCGTAATTCTGCCACGACTTCTGCTGATGTTTTGGTCTTTAGTGGGCGCGCTATAACGAATTTGGATAGGTAGCATACAACAACCAGGATATGCAAATATCCAAATTCATTTGTTGGCATATTATTGACAAGATCGATCCCGATATGTTGCCATGGGCCCTCTGGTGGAACTATTGGTTGGAGTTCGCGTTGTGGTTGAGGAGGTCTTTTCGCAGTTATCTGGCAACCGTGACAAGACTTTACCTAAACATGGGAAATATTAAATTATTCTGGATTGTTGAGCTGTTGAGCTTATTGGGGCCAATTACAATTTTTTATTACAAAAACACAAAGAAAATATATATACTCACATAATTCTTTATATCTTCTGTCATACCGGACCAATAATATTTCTCGCGTATTGAGCACATCATTGAATTTACTCCGGGATGATCGGAATGATACAAATTCAAGATTTCCGGAATTTCTGACTTTAAAGGATACTTGAATTGTTCAAAATTTCTCGAACGATTTTGAATGTCCTAAAATTCTAGTTATCTTTATGCCATTTTAGATATTAAAATTTGGGTTTCATTGCTTACCTTGAAGAGCGTTTTTCCTTCAAATACACGAAATGAAGAGGCTTTTCGTCGATAGTTTTTCTTTGCATATCTACTTGCCTGTGGAGATAGATTCTGAAACTCCGCTGGGAATTCTCCAGACAGTAGAAACACAATCAAGTTTTGATGAATATTAGGATCCATTAGATGAGTATTATTATTAGAAAACTGTACGTTTACTTATAGTAGAGCAGTAAGATTTGCTATACGAAATATATCACGGAAGTGAATACGTATATATTCAGAATGTGGTCAGTATATCAGAATACATACGTATATTGCACTATGTAGATTAGTAAACGGGTCAGTTACTATATTAGAATACGTACGTATGTATATTGCACTATGTAGATTAGTATAGTAAGCGGCTCAGTATATGGATGTAAATAATCCATGGTGCGGGTCAGTATATCACGCGGGTCACTATATCATGAAACAGTACTACTTGTATTTTAGCATGTGTGTTACTTTATAATTTTTAAATCTTTAAAATGTCGCCATTTTGTGATTTAGTAGCCTTTGGGGTATTAAATAAATTCCTATTTAGTATTCCTGTTATAAAATTATTGGAAAGTAAGAAAAATGAAATTTCTGAATTTTGAATTTTTTTTCATTTTACCATAAATTGTTACCGTCATCGTTAAATGGCGCCTAAACAGCTTAACCACAAATCTGAAATTCTCAAAAGTGGTTCCATTGGACTCGCAATGGTTGATTATCCCATAAACAATGCAAATTATGCGGAAGCATAGTTTAGCTTAGAATAAAATTACAAAACTAGACTCTTATTTTCTACTATGATTTGGCACCATGTATATAGCCGTATTATAGTAGGCCATGTTCTGCCCCATTGTTGTAGCATTTTCATTATAGAAAACTGATAGGTTACGATGTTCATTTATCCATTATTTACAGTTTTAGTAAAATATATCCTAAAACTTTTAACCATTTCCTTTTATAAATCTAATAATCCTCACAAAGGCATCTCTAGAGACAGAAAACAGAAAATAGTTCTTCTTCTGGAAGCAAAGGTAACCTCATAGCATGCGAATCCATATCCAAAAATTTTAATTTTACTTATTATAGTGAAACCAACACCCAATTATCGTAATGGAGGGATAAATTTGTCTGTCTAAGTTCCTAAGAGCTATTTCGAAACCCCAATGGCAAAAGATGGATTAAAAGATGGTAGTAACATGTTCATAGGCGGCGAGTCGTATATAAGAACATCTTATAACCAACATTCCGGTTATTTGAACATTAAATGCGGTTTCCGACGATGTTCTTATAACCGGCATCCCCTTTAGTTAAATAACGTGTAAATTTAATCTTGGCCTTATATGTCCATGACATTTGAGAAGGAAAAATGGTTAATAACTTAATATTAAACGTATTTGAACAAAATGTTATTGAATACTTAATCGATGTTCTTCGTAAATTTATTACAAAATTATATATTTCCCGAAACCATTATTCTGCTGAATTTTCCAAATATTTGGCATAATCAACTTCGGTCGATCACTAATCTCCACCCCCCTTGGAAGCGTTGCGTAACGTTTGAACGCCCCTTATACTACTACTTATGCTAGTTATCAGTATTATTAGCTGTACATACTATCTCTAACGAAGGCCGATACGCTTTCAGAAATTTCTGGGGAGAACACTATATTAGGTGCTTCATTATCAATTTGTAATTTACAGTAATAATCTACTTACCTAACTTTTCATACTTCTGTGCAAGACCATTTTTCAGCGCGTCGCTCTTCTCTAATAGTCCACCTCGAATCTCTGCCCACTGGCAGACTTGTAAAGAGAACAGCCTATAGGTTGGTACATACCAGTGCTCGACAAATTAGGTAGTTTGGTGACGTTAGCCACCAACAATCTTTCTTAAGTCACCAAATTTAGCCTTTGGTGGCTTAACTAATCCACCATAAATTTAATTGATTTAGTGTAGATTTTATTTTTCGTTGCATTATTTGTTATTAATATAGAGTTGTTTCACTGTATCAGTGGTTTGTTAGGCCATCAGTGGTTTGTTAAACCGGCCGTTGTTTATTCTTCAGCTACCAGAAAATGTGAGGTGGTGGCTTAATTAGCCACCATCAAAATTTCATTTTGTCGAGCGCTGGTACATACTGTAACAATATTGCTCTTTAGCTCATTAGCCATTAAGTCCTCTAAGTTATTTAGTTCCTTATATTATATATATTATATATTATTGTCCAATTTTTATTTTAATCAACTTTGTATAATTCGCAGATTCACTGAGGTGAAAGCTCACGAGCATAGGGCTAAAGCAAAGAATTACGCTGGATTTACCAATCTATACGGGGAAATTATCACTATTGAGATTAAAAAAGTTGCAAAGCGACTCGGTATTGCAGTTGATGGTGGAGCTAATACAAAGCAAAAGGAAGTGAAGATACGTGAGATCATGCCCGGGGGGTCCGCTGCGTTAACGGCAGATGGTTTGCGTGTCGGCCAACATATTCTAGAAGTCAACGGACGGACTTTAAAAGATCTAACTCATAAAGAGGCTGTTCTCACCATAAAAGGAGCCTTCGAAGCAGACGATAAAGTAATGGAGGTAGTTGTGTTAGAACCGGAGAATCATTTCTAGTTCAACTCTTATTTATTCAAATCACTGAACTTCAAACTTTTATATTTATTCTTATGATTTATACAATACGGTTCTATTAACCTACCAATAGGGACATAACTTTGTATTTTATAGAATATTTTGTATTATTATTATTATTATTATTTTCTATCACAATTTTCACTTTAGAAATATTTCAATTAAACCATTATTATTTAATCCATTCGACCGTGCTTAAATTCTTGTCACTTTGGTACGAGTAACCCGATTAACCAAAATATGCTATTTTTTGGGATACCTATTTATATACGTACACCAGAGTGGACCATGGGTCAACATTGGTGACCCATGACCCATCTGACCCATCGCATCTGTGACCCATGACCCATTGACCCATTGACCCATGACCCATCGAGTGACCCATTGACCCATCAAGTAACGCTTTGACCCATCGTGTTACCCATCGACCTTTTAAATATCTATTTTTTAATATCTAAACATTATGTAACACAATGCTACTTACAATATATGTATGATACTTGTCAATCAAATAATTTTCGTAGATTTCTAATACCAAAGAAATACCTTGTAATGTTCCTGGGTTAATTTGGTTCGTACTATAACTGTACGAACATCGAGATTCCAAATGGGTCATGGGTCATGGGTCACAGAGCCGTGACCCATGACCCATCTGACCCATCAATTTATGTGACCCATCTGACCCATGACCCATGACCCATCGACCCATGGTCCACTCTGACGTACACTAGTAGAATACAAAATAGAAATTTACTACAACTAGTGATATAAATACATTACCTTTGCGCGGGGCGGGTTAATAAATGCGGGGTCCGGGACCCGGGACCCGCAACCCGCGGATTATTGCGGGTCAAAGGATCTTAATATTTTGTGGGCGGGGGGGGGGGCAGTGTTCTCGCTAATCCTCTTGGGGGGTGCAGTGCCCCCTATTGTTACAGTGTACCCCTCTATAGTCCCTAAACATATTGTATGATCAATATTATCTGAAGATGGCAGAAGTCTTGAGATCGAAATAACTTTATAGTAGAATTATTCTCTAATCCCTTGTGATAAACTCGGAATTCGCTGTTCAAATATCCGCCCAAAAACCGACTGCCTTCTCCTTATCCTTAAGGTTGTAAATATTTTGTGCCCGCCCTGTGCGCCCAGTGTGTACCCCCTATTATATAATCCTTGCGAGAATCCTGGTTAGCGCGGGTAGGTGCGGGTTCATTTGGTTATAGCACTGTGTTTTTCGGGACTGGGCTGGTGCGAGACCCTCACACGACCCGCGCAGAGTTCTAGTACCTATGCACGTACTTTGACATAATTAATCGAACATTTTTGATGTGATTAAGATTGAGCCAATTAATTAATTAATTAAACCAAATTGGACTAGAATAACCTAAATTTATCCAATTAACCGAAAATCATTCACATCTGTTTATTTTGCCATTATTAATTTATTATGTTCCCGGTGTAACAGCCAAGATTATACCCCCCCTCGAATATACCCGGGTATAATCTGTCCTAACCCAGATTATACCCCCAGGTATGAAGTGGGCTAGCCCAGAATATACCCCCCTAGCCCAAATTATACCCGAGTTAATCTGTCCTAGCCTAGATTATACCCGATATATTCTGTGCTAGGACAGATTATACTCCCTGCCTATAGTATATTTTGTCAAGTGCAAAAATGTGGGGCGTCTGGTGTAATATATGCATAGGCGCCGAAAGTGGGGGGGGGGGGGGGGGTCAGGGAGGGTGTCACCCCCCCTGGCCGAGGAGAAGTCCGGGAAGAAAAATGGAAAATTATTGATTCCATAATCTATACAATTATGCCCATCCAACAACATTGATTTTATCCCCATACGCATTGTTTTTTGAACTTTCACATTTGAATATTACGTCACACCCCCCTAGCATTTGAGAGTTTCGGCGCCCATTAATACGTATATGCATACATAAATCCTATCATACACGATGCAACATTGTAATATACAAGGTGCAACAATTTTGCATGAATATCGAACAGTAAACAATTTGCATGAAATATGGCAAAAAATATGTATGCAACATTCCAAATATAGGATGCAACTTTGTTCTACTATCTAATTTTATTTGTATATACACAAATGAACGTATGTTCCATCTCTAAGTTGAATATTTCTAGAATACTATAACGAATTATTCATGAACTATTAACTTTTTGGCAAATTTGGGTATTCGCGATATGAATAGACAGAATAGTTTATTAGCGAGGTTTATCCGCTGAAAAGTTGAATTTGATCATATATTAGTTCTTTTGGTAGTTTTAACAATCAATAATGGATTATTCGTCAAAAAGAATAATTGATAATCTATTCACAATTTTAGTTATAAAATTAAAACCACAAAATATAAACTTGTGGTGGGTATTTTGTTCAATCGTCATTCGAAATACTACATATTTGGTAACCTACTATACTACTTTCCCGTCCCGAAAATTGGGTATCTGGATTTTCCGGTACTGTCCCATCCGTCCCGAAAATTACGCATACCCAATAAGAGAGGGATATATTCTTGTCCTAGCCCAGATTATGCCCCCAAGGGGGTATAATCTGGGCTATAGGGGTATATTTTGGGCTAGCCAACTTCATACCCGGGGATATAATGGTGGGGGGTTTATCTGGGCTGCTACACCGGGAATAATGCCCAATTAAGCGGAGTCTTCTATTTAAATAAAAAAAAGTTCAAAAGAGCTCCTATTCTGAAACAATTTATGGCTAGGTTCACTAAATAATTATAATATTTACAATATGCAACTTAATGATATACAGTAAAACCTCGTTAGTACGAACACGGTTAACTTTCCAAATTTCTACTACTAGTATGAACCTACGTAGGTTCGGATGAACTAGGGTTTCTCATTCTTTTATAGGTAGGTACAATTTTCAATCTATGCACATATAGTTGAAACCGCTTCAACCAAATATCATTTTAACCGAATAATGGTCGAACCGAATAATTTGGTCAACTGAATAATTATTTTAACTGAGTTCATTTGACATATCAGAATCAAAGGTAACAAATACATAAGATCTGTCTGTGTCAAGTAAAAGTGGCATTTTTTGTTTAGATCACTTCATACGAGTACATGTGCTCAGTGGCGTTTCTAGGGGGGGGGGCTAGGGGGGGCGACCGCCCCCCCAGTTTTTTTGCTTGCCCCCCCACTTTTTTAGGATTCACTTGAATAATAATAATTTACCGTTGAAAATTACTATTTCGTATAAATAGAAATTTTCTCCCTTAATTACACATATTTTATTATACGGATTACTTATATGGAGCTCAGTTACTGTTAACTGAACCTCCATATAAGGATATTTGAATTCAAAAACACCCACAACCTCAGAAATCAAATTTAGACATAAATTTAAACCACTTCAGTTACCCGTAACTCAGCTCCATATAAGCAAAATTTTTATTATATGTACCATATATCCATATCATTTTTTTTTTATATTCATGCTTCAGTTTATAATACTATATATCTGTAGTAGTCAACTTCGATAAATAATATATTCAACAGTTGTTAACTGCTAGCTTGCCACATTATATCAATAATTTTAGCAAATTAACTCAAAATATCACATCTCCTACTTCGTTTTTTAATATAATTAGTTAGAAACTAAATTCAAAGATGATTGTGTACGTTGTCTCATCATTTTAGATCAAACTTATAAGCCCCCCCAGGATTTGGTCTTGCCCCTCCTTTGCCCCCCCCAGTTTCAAAATCCTAGATACGCCACTGCATGTGCTACATTATTTGGTTATAGAATTTGTCAACCAAATAACAAAACAGTCAACTCCGCTTAATAGAGCCACCGGTTAATCGGTTTCACCGCTTAATCGGGTCAAAATATCACAGGATTTATGGGACAGAATTACAGTTTGGCTTACAATATTTTCGGTTAATCGGTTTCTCCGCTTAATCGGGTCAAAACAACCTGGTCCCGATGTGGCTCTATTAAGCGGAGTCGACTGTAATGATATTTAGGTACCTACCGAATATCAACTTTGCAAAATATTTTTTGGTTAAACCGAACTATTCGGTTGCAGGTTGCAACCCAGATGCACATACATCTCAAAGTGTATGGTAACTTAAACATTAATTTATTAGGAATTTTAGAAGAGAACAGAAGGAAATTGAATGCTGTAATCAGTCATCATATTAGGCATAATAAATTACTAGTTTAAACTTTAAATGTATTGTACGTAGTTGGTTGTAGTAATATATTATATTATATTATTATTAAACAATCAATATCTTACAGAAGGAAACTTTTCTATGCCCGCGAAAATCGAGTAATACTCTCATACACATAATATAAATGAGTAACCTAGGCCCGGGTGAGCGAGCTTAAGTAGATCTATGCGCGCAGAAAATTTGCAAGGATAAATGCCTGAGTAGGTTCATAATTATCAGTACTAATACATATTATTTTCCATATATTTATGTGTAGTGTTCTTGAGTGACCCATTATAATTTTAACCGATTTCACTGAAGCAAACCCTTTTCCTTTTGACAATAAAATACAAAAAGCTTTTTTGTTCTTTTCACATGTAAGACTAAACCTTGCCACCCTATCAATCTTTATACCTCACTTTGGCCCCCTGCATAAAAATCATATATGAAACTGTGTCTCCAAAATACTCTAAGATTCCGATAACACATGACTAGTATATGTAATCTGAAACTTTTCTTTGACGGATTTTTCGTCTCCCGGAATTTTTGTTCCCTATTTTTAAGTCATTTACCGTAGATCTGGATTTTAGGTGTCAAAATAAATTCGTGGTTTGTGTAAACCACGAAAAACATTACAACTAAATATACAGTCAACTCCCGTTATATCGAAGTCGAAGGGACTCTCTAAATTACTTCGATATAACCGAAATTCGTTATAAGCGAATTCGCTATATGCGAGATAAATTTCCAAATTGATTTCGGCTTTCGTTATAAACATTTAAACTAACGTGTAAAGAAACAATTTGATTTGATAATCAAACATCTTCATCTTTGGTTGAATATTGTAGAATGTTTACGTATTGGTGTTTGCTTTCGAAAATTGGAAATTTTGATTTCGATATAATCGAACAATAATTAATGCATTCCTGGTCATGGGGATAAAAATTACTTCGAAATATGCGGAATTTCGATATATCCACTTCGATTTAACCGGACTATATTGTACTCAAATTAAATAGGAAACATTTGGGGAATTTAACTGAATTCGATATAACAGGTATTTCGATATAACCGTGTTCGTTATAACGGGAGTTTACTGTACATTATAATTTACGTGGGTACCCTCGATCCACAAAAATTGTTTATACACGAAAAACGAAACATTCCAGATCTACGATGTTTACATAATTATTCCTCTATTTCTCAAAATTCTAAATTAATGAGTATATGGATTTTGAGGAAAAGTCAATTATAATGGAGGAGATCATATTGGAAATTATTGTTCAATAATATCTAGTATAACTTATAAGCGATGCCTCTTAGGTAAGTCATTGTATTTCTCGTTCCATATTCTTACACTACAGGGTTTCATACAGGGGGTTGTAGGGGGGGCATTTGCCCCCCCCCCCTAGAAAAAAACACTTACACTACGAAGTTTAATTTATACCCCCACTTAAGAACATACATATCCCAGACTCCAGAGTCTCCCCCTTGTATGCAAATCCTGTATGAAACACTACTCTAGTATTCGTATTCTTCACTCATTACTTGCAATGGACTTTTGCATTCATTGCAGTCATACCAGTTTCCATAGGCGCCGAAACTCTCCAGCGCCAGGGGGGGTGTAACTTTACATTTAAAAATGTGAAAGGTCAAAAAAACGATTCCTATGGCGCATTGTCGCTAAGATTAAAGTTGGGGCGCGTGGAGCGAGTGTTGCGAGCGATCCTTGGGGGGTTCTGGGGGCAAGCCCCCCAGAAAAAAATGGACTACGAGATACCCAGATATCAATTTGTTTTGAATGAATTATACGTATATTTTATTGTACTAAATTATATTGAATATTGTATTTTCTATCCAGAGGGAACGGTAACACCCGCACCAATAATGTTGCCCCCCTTCAATTTACGGGAGGGGGGGAACGCGCCCCCCCTAGCGCATCCCCCTGTTTCGCCACTGGTATGGTGGCTGAAAATCATTATGTTGACGGGCATAATTGTATACATATATTAATAATCCAATGTTATTTAGAAGGACTCCTTATGGAATTATATTTTTTCAATGGGTTTACGTATATGTTTTCTACTTTAACAATAAAGAATATGTCTAATATACCCTGCCTGACCAACCAGGAGGGGTATACCCTTCCTGACTCTTTCCTCAGCCAGGGGGGGTGAAACCCTCCCTGACAAAAACCAGGGAGGGTGTAACCCCCCCTGACCCCCCCACTTTCGGCGCCTATGCCAGTTTCCAACTTTATCAAATTCGCCTTTTGTAGAGATTGTTCACTTTGTAGATACTTAAAAATCTTATGAATGAGAACAACCAATGCTAGATTGGAAATCATTGTGCCAACACTCGACAGCATTATTTATTCGATGAAGCTGTTCATTTACTCATTCAAACATATTCCAAATCATAAGAGGGAAGAATCTAAATTTTTCTACCTTGATCTGGGAGAAATTTCCCAATGTAGTAAATAATCCTTAAAATATTTTGCAACATTTAATGCAGATTGCGGAAACTAAGTCATTAAAATTTTAAACGATTCAACAACATCATGTTCTGGTACACAGCAGAGTGGACCATGGGTCAACATTGGTGACCCATGACCCATCGCATTTGTGACCCATGATCCATTGACCCATCGAGTGACCCATTGACTCATCAAGTAACGCTTTGACCCATCGTGTTACCCATTGACCTTTTAAATATCTATTTTTTAATATCTAAACATTATGTAACACAATGCGTACAATATATGTATGATACTTGTCAATCAATTAATTTTGGTAGACTTCTAATACCAAAAGAAATACCCTGTAATGTTTCTGGGTTAATTTGGTTCGTACTATAACTGGACGAACATCGAAATTCCAAATGGGTCATGGGTCATGGGTCACAGAGCCGTGACCCATGACCCATCAATTTATGTGGACCCATCTGACCCATGACCCATCGACCCATGGTCCACTCTGGTACACAGGGGATAGGAATCATTTTTTTAATTCAGAAGAAACTCAACGTCTGTTTGATATTGCATTGTTAAGCCTTCAGTTTTATTTTTCGAAAGATGTTTTATGAGAGATGGAAGAACACCCTGAAAATTATGGCAAGAAAATTCTATTCGAATGCGTTCATAACTGCTTTCTCAAAATCTAGCATTATATGAATAAGGGTCTAAGTCTAGTTCTATTTTAAGTAGCATATACGTATTAAGCGGTTTATATAGATTGATTCACTATTGTCAGTTAATAATGCATAAACACATGGAAATACAACCCCGTCTTTCTCACCATGTATCATGTACAAATTGTACAAAAGACCTGGGACGATCTTGAAAGTTCTATCTGCATACCAAATCTCGATTCTTTGAGGATTGAGAAACATTTTGGAGTTGAAAAGACAATTATGCATTTGTTATTACCAACTCCTGAATCAAGTAGTAAGAATTCATTAGCATAGCACTTCCATAATTTTGTGATATTTCAATTTCTGATGCACAAGTTTAGTTACCAAGAATTTGATTTGATTTACTTTGTGTTGTCGAATTCTACTTTTCACAGACTCAATAATAAAAGGAAGTTTCCCAATGCTTGAACTGCTCATCTCATCCATTCCATATGAAAGAATAAGTCTTGTACTTTCTTCTAAATTGACGCACGCTCTTTGATATGGTTGTACCCTTTTAGATTTCAATACGTGTAGGGTCTGACTGTAGCTGGAATGTAAATTATTAATAAGTAGTGGTTTTATTACTAGATTATTTTCCGAGCTTTACATCTCGCTTTTTCGTATAACCAAATTTCGACATTATTTGAGGATTTCGCTAATGTGTTTGCAAACCCCTGAATCGTAGCTTTATCTTTCCTTCGAGAACTTTTAATCATTTCAATTGTAAGTGTAATAGCCATCAAGAATAGATCAAAATGTTATTTTTGATTATTAAAATCAAATCAGATGAATTATATATACGTATATATTAGGTCCTGAAAGTAATAATATATCAAATACGTATTATTATTTGACAGAATACTATATAAATACGTATTATTATTTGATAAAATAAGATCAATAACACCTGGAACAATTAATCCAGGAGACGAAAATTTCGGAACCGAAGGTCCGGATACGAAATCCGGGAATGTCCTGGAACAACTTGTTTTATTACAAATAAATACTTTATTGACTTCGTTCATTGATGTTTTTCATTGGTTTATAATTAAGTACTTATGGAGAGTGTTTCAAAAGTATTAAAAACATAAATTACATGCTTTTAGCAGGGTATTTCACTCCTGGATTTACCTTGTAGTACTTTGGAACATTTTAGTTGATGCCCGATAATTGACTAATCAACAATGGTTAGATTTCTAAATCATTTGGATATTACAGGGTATTATAAAAGTACGAACTATTCAATGCAAGATTCCCTTCACGGATTAATTCAAACATTAGAGTCTCAAATACAGCGGTTGACCTTAAAAACATCAATATTTCAAGTGTCAGTGGATATGGAGCTTGGTCAGTGCAGTGAAGTAGTCAATCCTCGGGAACTTTTGGTAAGATATAGGCAACAGTTGTTACTGGTTCAAGGACTACTGGCTACATATGCATCTATGTACTCTGAATATTTAGAAGTACACAAAAAATTGAAGAAAGAACTAAATCTAGGTTCTGCAATTGTAGAAATAATATATAATAAAGTTTGTCTTAGTGATTATTAATGTCTTAGTGATCAATAATGATTCCAAATTAGTCAGTCGTGTAGCAAATAAATCAGTCTTTAATTTATGCGAGTCCTTCGGTCTCGATCCCTTTACGACCTTTGTTCGTTCGTATTAGACACTGCGACAATAATAGAGTTTCATAGTCACTATGTTAAATAATAAATACGGTTTTTTACTGTGCCGACTATACTATAGTATAGTGGCCCAGTTCTAATCTTACTACCTTGGATTTTTACTGTGCCGACTATACTATAGTATAGTGGCCCAGTTCTAATCTTACTGCCTTGGTTTTTTACTGACTATAGTATAGTGGCCCAGTTCTAATCTTACTGCCTTGGATTTTGTTTTATTTCTCCGTGTCGCCCCCTAGGCTAAACCATAAGTGCTAGAGCTCTGAGATTTTCAGGATAGGTGTCTGGTTGTTGATTAATGTGCACTTCGTGGCCTGATTTTCCAATTTCGACTTGGGAAAATTTTTAACGGGACTTTTAGCTTTTTTTGTTCCATAAGAAAATAAAAGCAATATCAAGAAAAATTTTCAAATCATTAGCTTCAGAAAAGTATTTTGGAACTGATAGTTCTTCACGATTTGTTAAATTCGTCCTCACTTTCCCAATAATTAGGCTCAAAGTTGCCACAATTCACCCTTAACTTTCTAAAATCGTAAATTCATTAATATTCAATTATGCAATTATTTCGTGGTTTCGATGAAGATCTACTATTTATGAATAATTCAATTAGATTCAGTATTATTTCGATTCAAGTTATTGTTGATATCATAATTATTAATGACAATAAAGAATTCTAGTATATATGAATAATTAATTTACATTCAATAGCTATTACTATACAAATCAATTTCTTGATATCATAGTTACAATAAAGTATTCTATTTATATGAATAATTCAATTTGATTCAATAGCTGCTACTATATAAATCGATTTCTAGATACATAGTTGTATCAAAGTTTTCTCCTATATGAAAATTCATTTTCACTAAACAGTTATTCAATTTCAGAACTATTTCTGATATTCAAACAATGGATTAATGAGATGGAATATCTATTTGTAGAAATATTTGTCTATGCAGTGGTGGATTAAGGGGGGGGGCGGATGGGGCGGTCGCCCGGGGCCCGAGCCTAAAGGGGGCCCAATACAAAGCTGTAATATTTGTATTGAGAAATGTGTTACATCATAATGTTTGAGTAGTGAAGCAATAACATGATAATGATAGTTTAATTGAGTTTGAACAGTGAAGCAATAACAATGATACAATTAATAGACAGCACACCTTAAAGTAACAAGCCTAGTCCTGATCCACTTTTACATTGAATTTTTCGAGTCTAAATATATTCTCCACTTCACAGTAATGCATCCTATTCACAAGTCGGGTCAACTAAAAGAAAAGAAAGTCACCTTCGCGAAGATCAACTAAACAAGAAACGTCTAAACTTCCTAAATTAGACACATTCTCTAACTTACAATCACAATCCCAAGAATTTACAGCCGAAGCTTTCTACTTCAACATCTTCCTTTGTACCTCTTGGCGATTAATTTGTGTCTAATTAAAACGAATTTCTTGCAGTATGGGACTCCAGTTTTATCGAGTCAGAGTATCAAGTTCCAGAGGTTGTAGAAGAGCAACACGCTTTTAACTCAGAAAGAAAACAAACTTGTGAATAACATTGGGTTGTGGGACGATATATCAGAAGACTTACGAAATCGTTGGGATGCAAAAGGTAGTGAAGATTGTAGAAGCATTTGTAAGGATCCTGTAGGTTTATATACCTGGGTGTCCTCAAAGAAACTCCTAAAGGCCAGTGGTTGATGTCCGCCCGGGGCCCAACATACCTTAATCCGTCTCTGTGTCTATGTGTGTGCTTGGTGTCCGAAATGTATTAGAGTGTAAGGGGGGTTTATAATACATTAATAATGGAAATATAAACTTAATCCCATATGTCATTCTAAGTAAACAAGTATGCTGATTTCAATTTTAAAACGATAACTGATGTATAAACAATGGATAATTGAGATGGAATTTCTAGTTTATGACTATTCGTCTGTGTGCGTGTTTGGTGCCCGAATTGTATTAGAGTGATAGGGGGGTCTAAGACGCATTTATAATGGAAATATAAACTTAAACTCAAGATGGTTTAAGATAAGATAAAAGAAGCATGAAATTTATCAAACTTTCCTTTGTCCCTTAACAAATTGATAAATGGGTGTAAACACCATGTGACGTTCATGACATGGCGAAAAAATCCAAAATTGCAGCCTGTGTCGACAGCATGTTCCATTGGAGGCACTGTCAATAGACCACCACCAAAATATAGTGCCACCAAAGGAACATGCGTCGGCACAGGCTGCAATTTTGGATTTTTTAAATACAGTGGACTATAATTTCCTTTTGTACTCAAAACTAACATTGATATTTAACTGACAAGACCATTTTGAGAATTGGTCTAATACTTATTGTCTTATTATAGTGCAGCCGATTAGCAAAATAATTGTGCATTGTATGGTACAAGGATGAAATTTTCCACAATGATTCTATAGGCCATGAAGTTAATTTTAAGATCGGGACCCATCTTGAAAGTCACCTGTATTAACCTTGGCGCCTATTTTGGTTTCTCACCTTTCCATATATGGAATGTTGTAAATAACTCCCATCATGTTCTAGTTAGACATGAAAAATGTATTATTGTCGACTAGGAAGTGATATCATATATGGGGAGAAGATTGGTTCTAATGAATTTACTTAAATATGTATGCAACATTGCTTTTGCGGTTTCATACCTGTCCATCAGAGTGGACCATGGGTCAACATTGGTGACCCATGACCCATTGACCCATTGACCATGACCCATCGAGTGACCCATTGACCCATCACACAATTTTAAATATCTAAATACTATAGTGTAACATTAACAGAATAACAGAATAACCGTTTAAATTACCTCAACAAACCTACTTGTTGCAATGTCGAATACGTTTAGTATTTCAATGCACATCAATGTTATAATAATATTGATGATGATGAGTGAAACGTATTTTAACTGAAGATTACATTGAAATTCCACATGGGTCATGGGTCATGGGTCACGGAGCCGTGACCCATGACCCATCTGACCCATCGATTTAGGTGACCCATCTGACCCATGACCCATGACCCATCGACCCATGGTCCACTCTGCTGTCCATATATGGTAATGTTATGAATAACTCATATTTGGTTCTAGTTAGACATGAAAAATGTATTATTGTCGACTAGGAAGTGATATATGGGGAGTCGATTGGTTCTAATGAATTTACTTAAATATGTATGGACATTGCTTTTGCGGTTTCACACCTGTCCATATATGGTAAAACTTTAAGAACTCGTTTTTAATTAAAATTAGACATTAAAACAAGCGAAGCGCTAGTTGTTAATAAATTGTATTCGGTTACAGTTAGACATTAAAAATGTCCTATATCTCTTGTATATTCAGGTAGAGTTGAGTAGACTCAGTAGAGAGTATTGCAGAGTACCTCTTCATTTCCTTTCTTTGTACAATGGCCAAGCGTTTTATGTTGATAGAACCTGCTTCAGCAATTCAAAGCATCCAAAAGTAATTGCATCCACTAACTTGGAGCTGTGTGCATTGTGCCAGAAAGACACTGGCCATGCTCTTCAGAATCCCGGAAGAAAAATAAAACCAGTAGTTGGAAGTGGATATGCGTCCAGCAATTAACCTCAATGAATTTAAGAAACTCGGATGCTTGCCCATGGAAATTGACAGTGAAAGACTTGATAATGGAAGTGGCATAGAAGCAACTCTATATACAATTACAATGTATGGCACAAAACATGTTTGCTAAATTTCAGCGATATGAAGTTAGAACGTGCTTTGAGGAATCAGACTGTGAAGGACACACCTCCTTCAATCCTTCATACACGCAGTACAGGTCAATCTAAATCGGTTCAACCAACATGTTTCTCACTGTGAAGAACCAGCAGGACGAACAAGTCTTCGCCAAGCTTCAACCTTTTACATTGACTTGCGAGCCCGTAAGTGTGCACATGAACTCCAAAATACTAAGCTTTTGGCCAAGTTAGCTCCGGGAGACATGATAGCAATAGAGGCAAACATCATGCTAAATGTCTTGTAGCCTTCTATAACAAGGCATCAAGGGCTGATATCAGCAGAGATAGTGACATAACTGATGCTGATTTGCATGGCATAGCATTCGCACAGTTAGTGGCAAACATGGAAGACTTCCGCAAGGCGGAAGACACTGCTCCTGTCTTTGAATTAACCGGTCTGGTAGAGCTGTACACAACAAGGCTCAATCAGTTTGGGGCCAGTGTGACAATCGAATTCATAGCACAAGACTGAAAATCAGATTATTAGCAGCATTTCCTGATCTCACCGTACATGCACAGATGGCCGCGGCATACTCCTTACGTTTGACCAGCATCTCGGGGATGCGCTTTGGAAGGCTTGTGACCATGATACTGAAGCTCTATCTTGGCAAGAGCTGCTCAGATTGTGCGCCAAGAAATGTTCAATCGAAAGTTCTCTTTTAATGGGTCATTCGAGAAAGGTTGTCAACAAGAGGCCATCCCAACATCTTTGTGGCTCTCGTGAACATGATACAAGAAGGGCCAAACATCAAACACCAGGCACAGTTGGGTACCTCATTGAATACAAGTGCTGCTCTTTCTATATCTCAGCTATTGATGTTCAACAGCGTAAAACATACAAGGTCTGCCAAATCAACCAGCTCAGCACACCATAGTCGACTACAAATAACTGCAGACTTGGCAAAGGGAATTTGTACAAGGTTCGAAGCAGATAAGGTCTTGTGTCCACCCAAAATTCGTAAAGAACTCTTTACTATTGGTGCAGTTGATAACATAGACCACAATCCAACTTCAACTACTGCTCACGATTCCTTTCATGGTACAAGTATTTCCATCATTCAACATTTGTCCCATGGATTAACTGGCATCATACGTGGTGATCTTGTCACTAATCAGGAGAAATCCTCGACCAAATCAATACCTCCATTAGCAGCAAGCTACACATCCGTACCTCCAGCTGCTCTGAAGACAAAGGTGTTCAAAGTACCGGTGGTTTATGGGCATGTAAAGCCTCCAGAACTTCAGCTTGTACTAAAGCTAAAGAAGAAGAGACAGAGTGGCTGAACACAGTGATGACTGCACTAAAGAAGGAAGAACTGGTCAATGTAGACTGGATTTCTTGGTCAGCATACCATGCTCACAACCAGCAAAAAGCAATCCCTCCAGCTTCATTAAATTCCCTTTTACCTCTCTTCCTGGACAATGCACACTCAGTGGCCATGATCAAACATTCCATGAACCTTGTCAATGCAGTTGTTCAGTTTCTCAATCCTGGTCAAGTCCCAGTCCTTGCTGCTGATCAGCCTTTGTATGCGATGGCCAAGCAAATACAATGGACATGGCCGTCTACACATGGAGAAGACTCTTTCGTAATAATGTTTGGTGGCCTACATACATATCGAAATGGCAGTTTTGAAGGTAAGTAAAGTATACTAATTGGCTTTCACTTCATTATACGTACTCTTTATAATGCATTTACATTCCTTTTATAGTTGTTAGGAAATTGGCTAGAAGACAGTGGATGGACAAGTGTACTGACCCTAGCCAATGTTGCAAGCTCGGGTACAACAGAGTCGTTAATTTCAGCAAGCCATGTGACGAAAACACGTCATGCACATAAAGTTACAGCAGCAAGTCTGCATTGTTTGATCATCCAGGCATACACTGAACATTGTCCACTCACAGAAGAAGATGGTACTCCTACTCCTACATTCAAAGAATGGTGCACACAGCAGACAAAGCGAAGTGTTCATTTTGATTACTGGTTCAAAGTTCTGTCACTAGAGATCATGCTTCTTCTGTATGTTAGATCACTTCAGGAAGGCAATTTTGACCTGTATGTCCAATCCCTCGCACAAATTACACCATGGATGTTCGCATTAGACCACACCCATTATTCATATTCCCGTTGGTTGTCTGTCCACATCCGTGCATGATGATTCTACCGGAAAAGCACCAAACATCCTTTCAGAATTTCGTGCTGGAAAATTTGTTGTCTACAAAACAAGTAACAAGTTTTCAGCAATGGCCATCGCCAATGTCACGAGCAGAATAACAGTTTGGTCAAAGGATCAGGAGGGGCAGTTGGGCTGTTAGACAATCCCGCAGCACTGAGGCGCTGGACATTGGCAGGTCCTGAAGTTGCACGATTGGTTGCAGAATTTGAAGACGGTCATGTGGCTTGCGGGCGAAGAGCGTAACAAAACCTCGATCATCACCATGAACAACAACCTGAAGTGCAGTCTGCCTTTCTTAAAGACGTCAAATCGCTAACAGCTGTGATTCAAGAGATGGGAAACCCCTTCCTGGAGGAAAGCAATGAGCTTCTGGTTCTAGACACCAAATATATCATGAACGAGTCAGTTGCTGAAACTGTCAGAAAAGTGGAAACCATTGGTCAAGACCAATACAACAAGTTTGTTGATGAAAGGCTGTCCAAGTGTGCGAAGCCTGTTACAGATACATTGCCCAAGAACAAGCTACCACTTTTCAGCCGTCTTGCAGTCAAAGTTCCTTCTAAAGGAAAGGTACAGCTGCAATCAGTAAAAGGTGACTGCAATTTATTCTCCCGGTTATATCTGGCTTGTCAGTTTAGAGACGGGGATGTGGGCCAGTTCTTCTGTCACGAAAACCATGCTTGCCACCATCTCTGTCACTGGGAGGCAAACTTCGGTATGGTACAAAGGCCGATCTAATGCCTTGCCTCGAAGCAGAGACAACAGCATCGGAAGAATCCCCTGTCGTTGATACGATATTTTTGGATGGTGCCGCCGTGGTCCATATGTTGAATCCCGGAACAGCAAAGACCTTTTTGGAGTATGCAGAGCAAGTGTTTGTCCCTTATGTATCAGCACAACTTGAGAATACAATGCGTGTTGACATTGTTTGGGATGTTTATCAACCAGATAGCCTTAAGGGTACTCTCAGACAAAAGAGGGGCAAAGGTGTGCGTAGACGAGTAGTTCCTACTGCAGCGATGCCAAATAACTGGAAAGATTTCTTACGCGTGGACGAAAACAAAACAGAACTGTTCAGCTTCCTGTCTCACAAGGTCGCTCTTATACATAGAGAGGGAAATGAAGTGTATACAACCGATGGACATAATGTGCTTTGTTCTTTGGTACAAGCTGATTTAGCAGGACTGGTGCCATGCTCACAAGAGGAAGCCGACACGCTTCTGTTTTTGCACGTGGCAGATGCTGTCTAAAAGGGACACAAGAGACTGTTGGCGCGTACAGTTGGTACTGATGTCGTGGTAGTGGCAATAGCGACTCTAAACAGCATAAAGCCCGATAAACTGTGGGTAGCGTTTGATAACGGTGGTAATTTCAGATTCATAGCAATCCATGATATAGCTGCAAACGTTGGCCCAAGGAAGTCTGCAACTCTTCCAATGTTCCACGCACTTACAAGCTGTGACACTGCGTCTTCAGGGGCGGATTAAAGGCTTGTGAGGCTGTTATTTTTAGCCTCTATCCATGACATGTAGTCCAGCAATATGGTGCATGAAATGGTCGAATTGTGCATTTTCGAGATAAAAGTGCCAAATTTTGAACAATTGTACATAGCCTACTCTATAAAAGGCTAGACAGTAAAGTTGAAATATAGTACCAGGGATGCAGTAGTAAGTGGGCATTTATAACCAACCATAATTTTTAGCAATCTTTGTTTCATTAATTGTTCACATGCCTATCTTTATAATTATACTATTATATACGCGCATAATACATATTTTTATCTTGTTCGCTACTATTTTTATTCTTTTGGGTTCCTAACTATTATATACTAATTCTTACGTTCAAGATGCCGAACAGTTGTTCAGCTCCGGGCTGCCAGAGTAACTACTACGAGTCAGACGACCGAGTTACCGTTTTCAAAATGCCAACAAATCCACCTGAACTGAAACAAGCTTGGATCCGGGCTCTACGTCGTGATGATATTGCTGACATGAAGGTAGTGCGAGTGTGTATTAAACATTTAAGGCAAGAAGACATAGAAGCGACGCATAAAGTACCCAAAGGAGACGGAACGTTCACAGAAGTACCTCGTGACAGGCCTAAGTTGAAAGAAGGCGCTGTTCCATGTTTGCTGCCTGGATGTCCATCTTATTATTCAACAACATCGAAAACGAAGCGGACTCGCTTGTCATACCACTCAAAGGAAGAGGAATTGCTGAATAAAACCATACAGATGAGTTTGATTACTGAGACAGAGGAAACATATAAGTACAAGATCAATACTCTACAGGATCTAAAAGATAAGTTGACTCTCGTTTCTTTACCTAATAATTGGTTAGTATGGTACCGTGATAATCTTGCCACATTTATTCTCCCCAGTCTGATAGAACGGAATATATCAGTCGACCTCTATCTTGAAATTAATTGTTTTCTATCCGCAAATGCTTTTTCGAATGGACAAAATATTTCTATTACTGCCAACTCAATAACTGATATCCGAGAAATTGAATCAATTCTTTGCGAAATATCCTCGAAATACACCTCTAAGTATATTAACAACTGTCATGAATATCATATACATCGAGCCAAAGAACACATTATTGAGGCAATTTCTGATATAAAACAAAATGACGGGGTTGAAATACATTCTTCCGATTTAGAAAAGCTTCAATTTATCATTTGTCAGTTAGAAATTACACTTATCCCAAAAGACAGACGAAGGTATAATGTAATTACACAAATAATGGCTATTAAAACTCATCTCATATCTCCTGCTAGCTATAGATATCTTCAAGGTTTAGACTGTCTATCTCTACCACACGTTCATACATTGGAGAAGCTATATTCTTCTTTTGGTCTCGAGAATGATTTTTGTGCATATCTTAGACAGGCTACTTCGTCCTTTACTCCTCAGGAACGGAATGTAATTATTCAAATGGATGAGATACATGTCAAATCGGAAATATCTTACAAAGGTGGAAAGGTATATGGCCCAAACTTAAATCCTGAAGATCCAACGAGAACAGTTTTCGCAGTTATGGTATCCAGTCTTCATAAAAAGTGGTCTTGTATTTCTCGTTTGCTACCATGCGCATCTATCTCTGCTGAAAAAATATTTCCTATCATAAAATCTTGCATTATCGATATTGAGCATTGTGGTTTGAGCGTTCAAGTTATAGCAACTGATAACTACCCGTTGAACGTTAATCTCTTTAAATTGTTTTCTCTCAATAATAAGCTGGAGATTAAAGTGCCTTACCCTGTTGACAATCACAGAATTATATTCCTTACGTTTGACTTTGTTCATATATTGAAGAGTATTCGCAACAATTGGCTAAATCAGAAAGATTTTGAGAAAACATTTCAATATCCAAATCTCGAAAATTTTGCAGTTGATTATTGCCAATATCCTCTTAAAGTCCATTCAGCTTGCTTCCAAGATATACGTCTTCTTTATAACTCGGAAAGTCAAAGTTTAGCTAAACTAGCCCCCCATCTTACCATGAAAGCTTGTTTTCCTTCTGCTATAGAACGACAAGATGTCAAATTGGTTCTGAAGGTCGTTAACGAATTAACACTAGCTGCTCTAAGAATTCGAGACGAATCTCGGTTACCTGAATATCGTAAGAATACTTCTGACTTCATATGTATCCTTCTTTCATTATTGAAAATATTCAACATCAATACACCGTTTAAGGGTTTCCGTTTAAACGATAGCCTCTCGAACCCTTTGATCCTTAATGATGAAAGATTCTTATACTTGACTCGTTTAGCATTTTGGTTAGAAGCTTGGGAAGCGTTACCTGGGAAACTAGGAAAATTGAGCAAACAAACATTTACTAGTGTTAAGCACGCATGCAATGCACTACCCGAAATCACTAACCATTTAATTCAAAATTGTGGGTTTTCATACGTTCTATCTTCCTTTTTGCAAACAGATCCGCTTGAACATCATTTTTGGCTATATCGTATGATGTCGGGGTCGAATTACCATATATCTTATCTACAAATTCTAGAAACCGAACGTCGTCTCAAGCTATCCACTGTCTTGAATTTTTTTTCTCAGCAATCGGACTCTTCCTTATCCATTCAGACATTCGTCAAATCCTTTTCTACCCCAGATTTTATTAATCCTGATCATGATGACTATATAATTTTAGATCCGTTCCTTGAAGATATAGGCGATTTATCATCCATCGAATGTAATACACAAATTCTTCAATATTTAGCCTTTATCGCAGGTTATGCAGTTCACAAATACTTGAAACATCACCAACCTTGTCATGTCTGCCTTGATACCTTGACATTTGATAAAGAGTTTCTATTCGATCTTGACTTTCCTTCGGAGTTTAAGCTCCTCCATTTAACAGATCGTGGTCGACTGAAGTATCCATCTGAACCGCTTCTTTCTGTTGTAATTATTCTGTGGAAAATATTCGTTCTAATTGAAAGTGATGACAATCTCTTGACTAAACTTGTAGAAGGTTCATCTAGAGAGATTCTTGTACAACTCACATTAATCTTCATAGGAGAAATTGGTGACAATGATGTTTGGAGATGTAAATGTGTTAATTGCAGGGAATGAAAGGTTCACGAACGGACAGAATTGACGCAATTCAGTTCATCTTAAATTGACGCACGTTCAGTTCGTTCAAGTTCACCTCCTAACTTCAGCTCCACCAGCGTTCGTTCAGTTCGTTCACGAGCTAACCCGCGTTCGTTCAATCCGTTCAATTCGTTTAGTTCAGTTCGTTCAGTGTACAGTAAGTGGTACGAACTATTCCGTTTATGATAGACTGTTCGGTCCTCCAAACTGTTATTGAAGTTCAGGTTAAGAAGCTAGAATCTAAGCTAACAGACATGAGTCCACTAGGGATGTCCGGAATTAGCACTTTTGCAGTCACCTATTATATTTAATGGGTCTATATTTATAATTTATCTTTATTCAGTTTAGTTCGTTCAGTTCAGTTCGTTCAATCCGTTCAATCCGTTCAATTCGTTCAATTCAGTTCGTTCAATTCGTTCAATCTCCGTTCGGAAACCGTTGGCGTTCGTTCAGTTCGTTCACCGTGAATCCCTTAAATGCCCGGCGTTCAGTTCGTTCAGTTCAAATTCAATAAGTTCGTTCGTGAACCTTTCATTCCCTGGTTAATTGCGATACTTGTAGGTGGAAGATCGTGCGCCAACTTATATTTACTGCAGCAAATTGTATTATCGCAAATAAAATTAAAAATTACAACTCACTAGTAAGTTCAAGAGCAATTGAAAAGCGTAAATTAAAGAAGTTTTCATAGATTTGTTCAGACTTGTTTATTGTTGTTTGTTTTAGTTATTGTCAGCTCAGAAGTGAAGCCAGATTGAAGTCAAGTCCAAATGTCAGAGAGAGAGGATGGGAGTATGTTAGATTAACATTGGACAACTGTAGATCGTGTGTGTCGTTCTAATTTGTAATTGTTGATTTTGTGTTTGTATTTATACTATGATTAAAATACGCGGATAGAGTTTCTCATAGTTTCTCAATAAGGAGTAAATAATATCAGTAATGTCTATAGGGAAACATAACTTTAAATACAATATTGTTATATTGTAATATAGAAAAAGTCCACTTACTACTTCATCCCTGGTACTTTTACTGTCTGGCCTTTTATAGAGTAGGCTATGAATTGTAGTATTATAGGTTCTGATCAACTTCAGATATGGCACATAGCAGAATTTTTGGAAGAACAAATTTTTCAGGGGGTCAAAAATTGGTGCCCAATCGAAATCGCCGGCAGTATAAATACAGGATAGCTCATTCAAATGAATTCTTAACGACTTTATATTGTCAGATTCGTGCTCAGCACTTAATTTCCAGCATTTTGATAGGTATATAGACTATATTTGGTGATAATATTTTTTGGTTTTCCATGTAAGAATGTGATAACAGTCCCATCTCCCAATTTGGAGTAACCATATCGAGTGACCCCTTGTTTTTCTCGGGTATGCTTACTGAGTGCGAATATACTATTAGAAACACTCTAAATATTAATTGTCGATCCAAAAGTATGCATTTTCATATCCTGCTATTTGATTCGCCATTTTAATACCTTGATCCCTCAATATTTTGTCCAAAAAATAAGTGAACCATTTCAGTAATTGTATTTATGCAACTAGGGCGGACTGAGACAGTTTCAAGGGCACTGTCTGTAGGGCCGTTTTGTTCGTGAGCTGGCCAAAAGCCTGCTATAGGGAGGGATCTGCCAGCTTACTTCCATATGTGGGGTTGCGTCACCCTGCAAATATTTATATGTGGTTTTAAATAGTTACCATTTTAGTTATTAGACTGTTATAATTAGTCACAATTATGACTAGTATTTATGTTGTTGTAATGCCATCAGATATTAGTGTTAAACCTGACGCCGCCGCTTCTCTATTTTTATCAAACAAATGTATTAGTGAGATATCTCGCTCTTTCTGGCTGCATGGGACGATAAATTTATATTATTAAAATTCGATTGTTGTGCTTTTTGTTTGTTTTCTTGTTTGTTTGTTGTTCCCGATTATATTAGAGTGATAGGTAGATATAGAACGGATTTATTATTGAGATAGAGACTCACTTCCAATGTTATAAGAAGTAATCATGTACAGTGGCGGCGCGTGTGCTCCACCACTAGGTGGTCACCCATGGGTCAGCATGAATATTTTTGGGTCAAATACCAAATATAGTATAGTCAGGAGGGTGGTCAAACACTTTGATAGGATGGTCAGCTGACCACCCTTGACCACCCTTGGCGCCGCCACTGATCATGTATACTAAATCCGATTTTCGTATTTACAAATTCCATTGTGAATCATAGCTGAACAACCAACCTCAGAACAACTATGAGAGATGAGAGACTTTCGGACTTTGGACGATTAATAGACAAAGGGCCATTGCTTGAATTGGAGGAAGTTCTGTATAAAAACTAGAATTGAATCCAGAGTTAGGTCGAATTTTATCACTTCAATATATTATAAGTACAGTAATGAAACGAGTTTTCACTACTGTACTAATAGAATGCTTAGACATCATTAGCTTAATAGTAATTAAATGGAGGGAAGCCAAGTTGGGTCAGAGGTAGTGCCAGAGTTCTCAAGGGGCAAGGGTGTAGATCTGGGGAGCTAGGGGTCTTAAGTCCTCCCAGATTTTATATAAACAACATGTAAACTATATACCCGTACTATTTATATCACTCTGCATGCGGTGTTAGCCCCATCTACAGCCCTGAAAGGGTGCCATGGTCTTAGCTAGCCTCCCCTTGGGTGCCCTTTTTTGATGCAAGTTTTATTGTCTAGTTAGTGTAAATGGGTCAATGTAGTTCGAATTATAGTTTGGACTGGAGTAAATGCGTCTCATACCATATAGATACTTAATAAAAACATAAAGGTCCATTTGATTCAAGAACAAAAGATGCATATGTTACAACATCCAATACTTTGACGATATTGTGAGTAAAATGAGTGAAAATAGTAATGAAAATGTTGGTTGGGACTGAAAGAGCTAATCATTTACCTAGAAGCAGGATCGGAATCCCCTCTCTTTGGGGTGGTGCCATTAACTGACTAGGAGGTTGGGGCAGGTTAACAAATCACTATTACACAAGGCAGGCCAGTAGCCAGAAGTAGTAGTGGGTGAGGCTATGAGGATTGCAGGGGAGCTGAGTATAATAATTTAATATAAAGACCTTGGGTAGGGGTGCATTTAGGATTTGCTATAAGGGGGGTTGTGGTTTCTAAAACATCGCGTCGCCAGCTTGGGGTCTGGAGAGCAGTTAGCTCCCCAGTTGGATCCAGGGCTAAGCCTTTGGAAGCCAGATACAATGCTACTAGTACTATTCACCAAAATTTCAATACCTACGTACAAGTGCGATACTAGATTATTCGAGGGTACAGTATTAATACAAAATGTGAGCATGAGGAAATTGAAACTCCAATAATATACAATTCAACAACAAATCCAAATGTCAGATATATCCATAGACTCCTTAAGTAAAGGACTGGAACGTCGCGATCTCGGGGGTTTTAACTTGAGTCTGAGAGGCTCCAATTATAAAAATTGATAAAGCATTAAGTTTCCGGTCTCCAAATGTGATTTTTGGCATATAGGGGTAACTTTTGGCACCCGTCAACAATTTTGAGTGAAAACCTCAAATTGTTGACGGGTGCCAAAAGTTACCCTATATGCCAAAAATCACATTTGGAGACCGGAAACTTAATGCTTTATCAATTTTTATAATTGGAGCCTCTCAGACTCAAGTTAAAACCCCCGAGATCGCGACGTTCCAGTCCTTTACTTAAGGAGTCTATGGATATATCACAAAAGTTAACCTAGCCGGGGAGCCTCCCCCTAGCTCTGGCCTGACACAAGGACGAATAAATGGAAAAGCATGTGCATTGCACTATGGAACTATGGCCGGTCCAAGCAACTACTACTTTGATCTTGGATAAATCTTGGCTTTGAGCAGGAATATGATAAATACATACTTTTGGATCGACAATTAATATTTAGAGTGTTTCTAATAGTATATTCGCACTCAGTAAGCATACCCGAGAAAAACAAGGGGTCACTCGATATGGTTACTCCAAATTGGGAGATGGGAATGTTATCACATTCTTACATGGAAAACCAAAAAATATTATTACCAAATATAGTCAATATACCTATCAAAATGCTGGAAATTAAGTGCTGAGCACGAATCTGACAATATAAAGTCGTTAAGAATTCATTTGAATGAGCTATCCTGTATTTATACTGCCGGCGATTTCGATTGGGCACCAATTTTTGACCCCCTGAAAAATTTGTTCTTTCAAAAATTCTGCTATGTGCCATAGCTAAAGTTGATAAGAATCTATGTTACTACAATTGTGCAAAATTTGGTACTTTTATCTCGAAAATGCACAATTCGACCATTTCCTGCACCATATTGCTGGACTAATACTAGTATTACATGTTCTATCCCAGATTATACTCCCGGGTATGAAGTGGGCTAGCCCAAATTATACACTGAGTTAATCTGTTTTAGCCTAGACTATACCCGGATACAATCTGTCCTAGCCCAGATTATACCCCCGGGTATGAAGTGGGATATCCCAAAATATACCCCTTTTGGGATATAATCTGGGCAGGACAGATTTTACCCGGGTATTTTCTGTGCTAGGACAGATTATACTCCCTATCTACCGTATAATGTTTCATGTGCAAAAATGTGGGGCGTCTGGTGTAATACACTATGTATGACCCATGTCGCTGTAACAAACTACACCTATACGCAGCGGCGTAGGAACATTATTGTGCTTGGGGGCCCCGCAAAATCATCAACAATATTACCACCGTCTCTTTTTTAAAAATGTTCTTCGAATTTTTAATTTTTCTTAAGGCTACAAGAAATAAGACTTAAGATATGCTTTTTGCATTATTTTAATCCAACATTCAAAATAGTAAATTGAAATTAGAAATCAGTGGCGGATCCAGGCATGTTGAAAAGGTGGGGCCCAAGAAATAATCCGAGCGTAGCGAGCCTCTTATAAGAGGGTCTGGGGGGTAACCCCCAGATTCTTTTTGAGTTATATACACTCAGAAGTCATTTTAAACGCTAATTTCTTTATAGGAGCATAATTCAAACTTGAGGTTGAAGTTTCTTAATTATTTTGTCAATTTCAGCCTAAATTTCAGTCAATTTCAGTTTCGAAGGGTGTCCCAGGCCCCCTGGGCCCCCCCTGGATCCGCCTCTGGAAATGACCAAAAAAATAAAATCTTCTTTAATTTGCCATCACAAATTGATTGGCAATTCCAAAGCAAGCAATATCCCCAAATATATATTATGGGTTCAACACTTTTTCTATATTTAAGTAAATTTTAGGGCTGAAACGAATATACCGAATATTCGAATATTCGTTCGAAATGATTGAACGAATATTTGTTCGTTTGCAAACGAATATTCGTCACGAAACGAATATTCGTTTTGACGAATATTAGATTGAAACGGAGATTCGTTGACTAATTTTCGACAACAACAAGACTTTTGTATAGCTTAGAGATATCGTAAATCTAAATTCCCACTTAAACTAGCTGAATACTAGCTAACTTGTGTCCAATACACTTTGTAACTATTATTATACCATTGTAACATGATGAAAAACCTATTTTCCAATGTATTTTGTCTCTAGAAATTGATTTAATGCTTAGTCATCGAAACGAACGAATATTCGAATATTCGTTCGTTTAGAAAAAGGTTCGTTCGAAACATTTCGAATATTCGTTTCAGCCCTATATTTAACAATTAACAAGTCAGTGGCTTCAAAAAAGTTGGGCACTAAATCGTTAATTAACGAAGTTAAATTTTTCATTAACAATTTAATTAGCATTACTGTGAAGAATCGGGTAAACTCAAAATTAAGTGACCCGGTTGACCCGGTAATCCGGTGACCCAGTCCAAGCCGGACCCGATAGTGACCCGGAGTTTTTAGCGAATAATGTGACCCGGTCCAAGCCTGACGTATATACTAACTTTAATGTTTATCCATATATTAAAACACAATTGTTATTTGTTTGGATGTAAACACAAATGTTATTTGTTTGGATGTAAATTGATTGAAAATACCATACTACCTAGATAAATGAATTTTGTATACGGTACGTATAGGCAGGGGCGTAGGAAAGGGGGGGAGCGCCCCCCCCCC
Organism: Hexactinellida sp. DTS-2022; assembly: GCA_028753945.1. NCBI lineage: Eukaryota > Metazoa > Porifera > Hexactinellida > Hexactinellida sp. DTS-2022. The sequence continues at coordinate 2,914,208 of JAPNXP010000003.1, forward strand.
CCAATACTATACCAGGGCCGTAGCCACTGGTCAGGTTGGTCAGATTAACCTGACCACTCGGTCAGGTTGGTCAAGTTAATCTGACCACTTTGATTTTGGTGGCTACGGCCCTGTATACAATCAACTCCCGTTATACCCAAGTCCGATATAACGAAATCCTGCTTATAACGAAGTCGTTCAATGTTTGGAAATCCTTCTATCTTATAACATTTAAAACTTCGTTTACAACGAAATGGACATATCGAAATTCCGCTTATAACGAAGTCATATAGCCCTATAAGTTATTGACAATACTCCGGAAATAACTAATTCTGCTTGTAACGAATTACGGTTATAACGAAATCCGCATATAACGAAATGAAACTACGGTGCCGAGCACTTCGTAATAACGAGAGTTGACTGTATATAATAAATTTTTTATCGGTATGTGCATGTCGGGCGATGATTTTGAAATTATTGAATTATGACTCCTCCAATTATGATTGAAGCCAAAAGGTGGGCACAGTTAATCAAAATGTTAACTTCGTTAATCGTTAATCCGTTAATATTTATGAGACATAGTACTTCAATTGAAATTTCTTTGGTATCGCTGGTCACTGTATACTTACTTACCGGATCAACCGGGTCAAAATTTACCGGGTCAGCCGGGGCAACGGGGCTGAGCCTACCGGGTACCGGGTCATAAAATCTTGACCCGGTCCAAGTCTGATATACGTGTAATACATGGTACATACTTCGAATTAACCCAGATAAGTTATCACCCAGATGATGTTTCTATAATTTGCTAATCTGGTGACTGTTATATTAGACTTAAATATGGCCAAAAGAAAAGGTTTATCACTTGACGATAAGCGACAAAAAATAATGGAAATTTTTAGAGAGAAGCAGGAATTTTATCAACTTAAAGAAATTGAGTTTATTTCTAAGAAAGAGAAAGGACTGAATCCAATGCAAGTTAAAGAATTAGTTCAGTCACTAGTCGATGACGATATGATAGATACAGATAAGATTGGTATTTCCACCTATTACTGGGCTTTCAATAGTAAACAGTCTGCTCAGAAGAAACTCAAAGTTGAAAAAATTACCAAAGATATTAAAGAGTTAGAAGATCAAGAGAGGTTATTAAAATCTCAATTGGAATCCAGGAAGATCGGTCGTGAAGAAAGTGAGGAGAAAATTAAAATACTAAAAGAAATGGAACATGAGTCTCAAAAGGCTGCCTCTTTTCAGAAAGAATTAGAAGGATTGAAAGATTCCGATCCCTCTGCATGGGGAGAAAAGGAAGAGGAAACTAAGTTAGCTATGTGTGGTGCTAATAGATGGACTGATAATATATTCTCTGTTGTGAGCTGGTGCAAAACTAAATTTAACATGGAGGAGAAGAGTTTGAATGACGCTTTCGGAATTCCTGAAGACCTAGATTATGTCGAAAATTGATTACTCTTGTGTCAATTAGTAACATCGATACACTTAATTTATGCCAATATTAAAAACTATATGAGCAATATAAAGTATATTATTACTGTGCCGACTATACTATAGTATAGTGGCCCAGTATTGGAATCACTGCCTTTATTACTGTGCCGACTATACTTTAGTATAGTGGCCCAGTTCTAATCTTAGTGCTTTGGTTAGTTATTATTATTACTGTGCCGACTATACTATAGTATAGTGGCCCAGTTCTAATCTTAGTGCTTTGGTTAGTTATTACTGTGCCGACTATCCTATAGTATAGTGGCCCAGTTCTAATCTTACTGCCTTGGTTTGTTATTACTGTGCCGACTATACTATAGTATAGTGGCCCAGTATTGGAATCACTGCCTTTATTATTATTATTTTTCCGTACACGGTACCCTGCCCTCACCTTTATACATTAAGGGCTAACATTTGGCATGTAGGTGCGGAGAGACCGTTTAATTTGCACCTGGGGTTACGATTTCCGTTCAAAATTTCTTAATACCTATTTAATCTTATTAAACCTCATAACATTAAATAATAAATAGTGAGCATTGATAAAATTTGCATATTTGGATAGAGAATTAAATTCTACACCTTTTCACAGTGCACGAATTTTCAAATTGGGCTTAGTTTGTGCCACAATTGAGTTGAAAATTTCTTTTGTTTACTCACACTTCAATTTCAGTAAAACTGTTAAATCTAATTCTATTGTTTCAACTTGCAGCAATTATATTGATTTATCGTGTTAAATCATACTCTATTGATTCAACTCGCGATAATTATATTGATTCAACTTAGAAATTCCAGCTTGCTTCTATTTAATTGTAGTATTACTATACAATGGATTAAATAAAATCTAATAATATAAGGAATTTATTGACTTTACACAAATCACCGTGGATAACATTGCTAAAATAACTAACTAATAATATAATTTATTATCAATACATAATGAATGAATGGCATTAAACTCAAGATAGTTTATGATAGAAACAAACTTCAAATTTATCTACCTTCCGTGTGACTCGGACCAATTAACAAATGGTTCTTGACACCTTAGGCCAGTGGTTCCCAACCTGGGGTCCATGGACCCCTTGGGGGTCCACGGACGCCTGTAGGGGGTCCACAGGATGTATTACGGACAATGGGAGGGGGTCCACAGAATGTCTAATATTTACTATAGGGGGTCCACGGTTGAAAAAGGTTGGGAATCGCTGCCTTAGGCGTTGATGACTTGGCGAAAAAAAAATCCAAAATTGCAGCCTGTGCCGACAGCATGTTCCTTTGGAGGCACTATCAATAAAACACCATCAAAATATAGTGCCACCAAAGGAACATGCGTCGGCACAGGCTGCAATTTTGGATTTTTTTATTATTTATCCGTAGCCACTCCACAGAACAGAGTTTTATCTACTAAGAGCCCAAATTTTTAGGATGGGTGTCTCATGGGTCACAGATGTGCACCTGGGGTTACGATTTTTGATTATATTTTTTTGGACACATTTTTACACCTGTTTAATACTAGAAAAAATAAATAGTCCGCGAATATTTAATTTATATGCATTCGATAGAGAATTAAATTCTACACCTTTTCACAGTCCACGAATTTTTTAATTGGGTTTCGTTTGTGCCACAATTGAGTTGCAAATTCCCTTTGTTTACTAACACTTCAGTTCTATTGTAAATTAAATTCTATTATATTGATTCAACTTGTGAGATCGAGTAGGCTTCTATTTTATAATTGAAAACTAAGATTTTACATTCCATAACAACGACAGATTATGTGATTATATTTACTCTCCGTGAATATTCTTGCACAATGGATACGTGACATATTTAATTCTAATTAATTCTCTCTGTGTTTAACTTATAGAGACGGTTCCAATTAGATTATTGGGGTTATCGAGTGCGCTGAATTCAAATATTATAATTAAATTAAATTAAAATTATTAACAATTGCAAATAATTGAACTTCATTTATTTTGCTATACATAATAATGGTGTTAAATTATTAATAAATTAATAATTATTTATACTGATTTGATAAATAGCATTAATCTCAGAGATTATACAAGATAGAGACAAACTTCCAATGTATCAATTGATCCTTATGCCACGTAGCACCTCTGCAAATATGTCTTGACACCTTGAGGTGTTAATGACATCTTCAAAAAAATGAGTTTTGACAATTTTGTGAATTCTATATTTCGAATGGGTTGGTTGGAGTTGGGTAATTACCCAACACGCACATAAAAAATGCTGACTCATCACTTATTATATTCTACTGAAACTTGAACATCTTTGAAATGAAGTGAGCTAAAACGAAACTTCCAACTCACTAAGGGTAGTTGCCTTTTGAAACACCTTTTTCAAATAATTTAACACCATCATAGTGATGATGACATGGCGAACAAAAAAATATAAAATTGCAGCTGTGCCGAGAGCATGTTTCATTGGAGGCACTATCAATAAGCCACCACCAAAATATAGTGCCACCAAATGAACATGCGTCGGCACAGGCTGCAATTTTACATTTTATTATTATTATTATTATTTCTCCGTAGACGGTGCCCCGGCCGGAGCTTTATAGTTGATGGGCTGAAACTTGGCATGTAGGTGCGATGGAACCGTCTAATTTGCACCTGGGGTTACGATTTTTGATTAACAAATTTTTGACACATCTTTAACACCTTTCAATATTTGTCTGGTCCATAACTCAAAATATGTTTTACTAAACCCCCAAATTCTATTTCACATTCGGATTCATCATAAAATTCTGCGTCTGTTGGGAGAAGAAAACTTTTAAAAATGGGTTTAGTTTTGCCATAAATGGGGGTTGAAATTTCTTTGTTTACTCACACTTCAATTTCAGTAAAAGTGTTAAATCTAATTCCACTGTTTTTACTTGTAATAATTATATTGATTTAACTTGATAAATCCTACTCTATTGATTCAACTTGCGATAATTAAATTGATTCAACATATAAATTCCAGCTGGCTTCTATTTAATTGTAGCATTACTATACAATGGATTAAATTAAATTAATTTATATAAGGAATTTGTTGACTTTACTCAACTCACCGTGGATAACATTGCTAAAATACATAACAAATAATTTAATTTATTATCAATAAGTAATGAATGAATGGCATTAAACTAAAGATGGTTTATGATAGAACCGTTAAGATTTTATATTCCACAACAACGACAGATTAAGTGATTATATTTATTTCGGCGAGAATATTCTTGCACAATTAATGTACTGACGTAATTAATTATAATTAATTCCTTTTGTATTTAACTTATAGATTGTTCCAATTAGATTATTGGGGTTATCGAGTGCGTGGAATTCAAAAATTATAGTGAAATTAAATTTAAATTATTAATAATTGCAAATAATTGAACTTAATTTATTTTGATGTATAGCTGTATATAATAATGGTGTTAAATAATTAATAAATTGATTAAATATTTATACTAATTAGCTAAATTTCATTAATCTCAGAGATGATTCAAGATAGAAACAAACTTTCAATTTATCAATTGGTCCTTATGCCAGGTACCACCTATACAAGTGGGGCTTGACACCTTGAGGTGATTATGACATCGTCAAAAAAATGTATTTTTACAATTTTGTGAATTAAATAATTCGCATGGGTTGGTTGGAGTTGGGTGAATACCCAACACGCACCTAAAAATGCTGACTCAGCACATATTAAATTCTACTGATATTTGAATATCTCTCAAATGAAGTGAGCAAGATGGAAACTTCTACCACTCTAAGGGTCGTTGCCTTCTGAAACACCTTTCTGAAACAATTTAACACCTTCATAGTAATGATGACATGGCGAAAAAAATCCAAAATTGCAGCCTGTGCCGACAGCATCTTCCTTTGGAGGCACTATCAATAAACAACCAACAAATATAGTGACACCAAAGGAACATGCGTCGGCACAGGCTGCAATTTTGGATTTTTATTATTATTATTACTGTGCCGACTATACTATAGTATAGTGGCCCAGTATTGATCTTACTGCCTTTATTTTTTCTCCGTAGACGGTGCCCTAGCCAGAGCTTTATAGTTGTTAGGCTGAAATTTGGCATGAAGAATCGGTGTTACCTTCTAATTTGAACCTGGGGTTACGATTTTTGATCAAGTAATTTTAACACCTAATTAAGCTTATTAAGGCTCATAATATTAAATTAATAATGATGAGATTGATCAAATTAAAATGTTTGGAAAGAGAATTTAATTTTACACCTTTTGGAAGGATACGAATTTTAAATTTGTCCGTAGTTTCAGCCATAATTTGGGTGCCAATCTCCACTATTTCCTCACACTTGAGAATCAGTAAAACTGTTAAATCTAATTCTATTGTTTCAACTTGTAATAATTATATTGATTTCAACTTGTTAAATCTTACTCTATTGTTTCAACTTGTGATTATTATATTGATTCAACTTGTGAGATCGAGTAGGCTTCTAATTTCCAATTGAAAACTAAGATTATATATTTTCATAACAACGACAGATTACCGTATTGCCTTGAATAGTAAGTAGCCGGGGCGATTATTGATTTCAAGCCCCATTTAGGCCCAAGAAAATGTTATGATTTTCGAGAATGGCGAATATTTGTGGAATATAATCATTTGAGAGAGTCAATAATTGTAGGGAGGCGATTATTTGATATCAACGGTTATTCTAGGCGGTGTCAAAAAATAATTAGGACCTATTTTGGGGGGGCGATTATTCAAGGGGGGCGATTATTCGAGGGGGGGCTACTATTCAAGGAAATACGGTATGTGATTATATTTACTTCTGCGAGAATATTATTGCAAGTTAATATACTGACGTAATTAATTATAATTAATTCAGTCAGTATATGACTTATATAGATGCTTCCAATTTGTTTATTGGGGGTAGTGATCGACCGAAACTGTTTTTCGCCGAATATTCGGTTTCGGCCGAAACCGAATAGTTTGTGCCGAATATTCGGCGTCGAATATCGGTTTCGGCAAAATACTAATACCTATTATTATTATAGATGTGAGGAATATAATCATTAATTTACCTTTTACGTCAAGAAACAATATTTTAGTAGAAAGCTTATGTATCGTGTCAAATGTAAACCATGTAATAAAAGGTAATTCAATGCAGGCATTGAATGCATAACATAACATTTTTGTTAGTTTTGTTCTTAAGGAATGCAAATCATTAAAATACTATATAATGCCGAAACCATTATTCGGCGTCATTTGCCGTATATTCGGCCGAAACTTATTTAGGTCGATCACTAATTGGGGGTTATTGCATTGAGTGTGCGGAATTGAATCCAGCTGGCTTCTATTTAATTGTAGCATTACTATACAATGGATTAAATGAAATATTATAATATAAGGAATTTGTTGACTCTACTCAACTCACCGTGGATAACATTGCTAAAATAAATGACTACTAAATATTTTATTATCAATACAAAATGAATGAATGGCAAGTGTAAACTCTAGATGGTTTATGATAGAAACAAACTTCAAATTCAACAATCGTTCCTTGTGACTCCGACCACTTAACAAATGGTTCTTCACACCTTGGGCGTTGATGACTTGGCGAAAAAAAATCCAAAATTGCAGCCTGCGCCGACAGCATGTTCCTTTGGAGGCACTATCAATACTTGCAGGCCTTCATCTGGGTGCGCGGCACGCACCCAAGGGTGCGTGATTTTAAGCAAAATGCTGGAAGGGTGCATGAAATTGGAATTAATTGGGTGCGCAATGCGCACCCTGAGTATTTTTAATACTAAATTTGGTATTTTTTTTGGTAAATATGCTATTTTTCGTCTATTTGGGTGCGCGATTGTAAAATAAACATTTCCTAGGGTGCGCGGATCTCTTAGGGCTAGATGAAGGCCTGATTACTTGGATAGTGTTTCTTACCAATATTGGGGTAACAGAACTGAGAATCATTCGAAGAGTTGAAACCACTGTTCCGCTGTACAAAATAACTCAGAACACTGAAAATGTGGCTGGATGAGACTCAAACGTTAGATATAGTCCTTCTGCAGTGCTTGACCAATTAAAAAAATTGGGTTCAGTGTGTTTTTAATGCAAATTTCCCATTTTTTCCTGTTAATTACAATCTGGACACCTTTGGGAGCAAAATGTGGCTCAATTGTGAGAAAACCGTCCGTTTCGTCGAATATTGCCCACTTCACACTGTCGTATACTATTGCTCTGTGTTTGTACTTGACTATATTATACCAGGGACTTCTCTAATATAGGGACTGTAAACTTCGTTTTACGGTAAAATTAGCGTAGGCCTAAAACAGTATTGTTACTTATTGATATCCCGTAATCCGCTAATGCTAGACACAGGAAATGTATTATTGTCGTGTAGGAAGTCATATTTTGGGAGTCCAACGGTAATATTGGTTTATCGAAAATATTTGTGGAATGTAAGTTATGCGATTTTCACACCCTTCCATATATGGTAATATTGTTAAAATCTCGAGATTACTTAACTTTATACATATGAAATGTATCATTTTCGTACAGGAATTCATATTTTGGGAGTCTAACGGTCATATTGGTTTATCGAAAATATTTGTGGAATGTAAGTTATGCGATTCTCACACCTTTCCATATATGGTAATATTGTTAAAATCTCGAGATTAGTTAGTTTTATACATATTAAATATATTATTGGCGAATGGGAAATGGGAATTCATATTTAGGGACTCAGTAGATCACATTGATTTACCTAAGGCGTTCCCCTTAGCCTATATTATTATTTTGGCATTCTCTACTGGAGGATTGCCCCGACCCTGTTTTGTAGTTTTGCTAATTCTTACATTATTAAAAAATCTTGATAAGTTTCTCTCAAATCTATATTTAAATCAATGTTGTCCAATAAAATGTATTAAATGGTGATGAGAAATGGATTTAGGACTACATATTCTGATAAAATTCAAAAAGATTTAATACTTTATACATTAATTTCCCAATAACTCTACTGTTATTCAACAGACCGGCTAACTGGTTAATAAAATCTCTAATCGTTAACCGATGTCAGCAACGGTAACCGGTTAACCGAATCCAGCCTTGTTGTTTTTTAATAAACAACATAATGACAGATATCTGATATGTAAGTATTAGCTAAACTACAAAACAGGGTCGGGGCAATCCTCCTGTGGAGAGTGCCAAAATAATAATATAGGCTAATGGGAACGCCTTAGGTAAATCAATGTGATCTACTGAGTCCCAAATATGAGTTCCCATTTCCCATTCGCCAATAATATACTTCATATGTATAAAACTAACTAATCTCGAGATTTCAACAATATTACCATATATGGAAAGGTGTGAGAATCGCATAACTTACATTCCACAAATATTTTCGATAAACCAATATGACCGTTAGACTCCCAAAATATGAATTCCTGTACGAAAATGATACATTTCATATGTATAAAGTTAAGTAATCTCGAGATTTTAACAATATTACCATATATGGAAGGGTGTGAAAATCGCATAACTTACATTCCACAAATATTTTCGATAAACCAATATTACCGTTGGACTCCCAAAATATGACTTCCTATACGACAATAATACATTTCCTGTGTCTAGCATTAGCGGATTACGGGATATCAATAAGTAACAATACTGTTTTAGGCCTACGCTAATTTTACCGTAAAACGAAGTTTACAGTCCCTATATTAAAGAAGTCCCTGATTATACGAACGATAGTGGTACGATGGCAGTACTAGAAATACACTACCATAACTACAATTGAACGCATTTTACGTAATTATGTGCTTAATTTGTGACTAAGTGTGCAGAAAGGGGTGTCGAAGTTTAGGGAATTTAGCGATAACTTATGAATCTATCGCGCATGTGTACATTGTGTAAGCCTGTAAGGTATCTAAATTAATGAAAATGTGCTTCTAACGCGCATGTGTATTGTTCTTTTCTAACGCGCATGTGTATTGTACTTAACGTGCATGTGTATTGTATTTTTAAAACTCACAGATTCTGGTGCTTTTATCAAAAAAATGAACAATCTGTTGAAATTTTCGGTTACTAATTATGGCACAAACGAAGCCCAATTTGAATATTCGTGCACTGAAAAGGTGTAGAATTATATTCTTTATCGAAAGCATATAAATTGAATATTCGGGGTATATTTATTGTTCCCATTGTGACATTAAACAGGTGTAAAAATGTGTCCAAAAAATATAATATAAAATCGTGACTCCAGGTGCACATCTTTAACCCATGAGACACCTGTCCTGAAGATTTCAGTTCTTAGTTTAATAATAAACTCTGTTCTGTGGAGGATCTACGGAATATAAACTAACCAAGGCAGTCATTTCAATACTGGGCCACTATACTATAGTATATTCGGCACAGTAAAAAAACACTCACGGTTTCCAAATCTATTCTTTGCCATTTTGGGATTATTTTGGCACACCCGACAAGTTGACGCTTCCACTCGAATTTTCCCACTCCTCGCCAAGTTTTGACGTGATAGTCACATTTCGAGATGTCTAAAAATTCGCTTAAATGCACATAATTAGCGCCCTTTAATGAATAGAAGTCCTACCTTGGTTGTTCTGTTTTATGACTGCTTATTTACCATGACAGTTTACCCTCGTATTTACTACTCCTATTCCGGTGTCTCTCCGTAGGTCGAACCCTTTGAAAATCTAATACGAACACTATTTCACTCCTCTTCAAATTATTTTTTGAGATGCAACTATTTTTTATTAATTAAGGAACACTTCCTCATTTTCTTTTTATATGAAAATGGCTGGTTCAATGCGGAGATCCAATACAGTAGAACCTGCATTATCCGACACTGTTAGGATAGGGGAAAATATCTGATTGCCAAATTGTCGGAATATGCAGGCTCTATTGCATAGTCCGACGCTCATTGGGAAAGACTTGATGAGTTTAATTCTGTTCCTATAATACTAGCAAGTTCACCTGTCTCTCAATTGTATTCAAACTAGATTCAATGAATACGATAACATTAGATAATACTGGAGATGGGCACTCACAGGAAATAGGACCTCCGTCTCTTGTTCCATCAAGGATAACCTCGTTCTACCGGCGTTATCAGACCGTGCTGGATTCCACTGTACAGCACCCGATTCTACGCTGGTGCTCTCTCATCCTGACCACACTCCTGTACATATTTAGAATACTTTTCATACAGGGATGGCATATAGTCAGTTATGCCTTAGCTATCTACCTACTGAACTTATTCATACTATTCCTCTCGCCTAAGATAGATCCAGGCATGGATGAGTGGGAGCTGGAGGATGACTGGGGCGGCTCGGATGCTCCACAGCTGCCTATCACATCGAACCAAGAGTTCAGACCATTTATCCGCCGATTGCCTGAGTTTAAATTCTGGCTCTCTTCCATTAAGGCATTCTTTATAGCTTTTTTCTGCACTTTTTTCTCCGTATTCAACATTCCGGTGTTCTGGCCTATCCTGGTGATTTATTTTATTATTCTATTCGCATTGACAATGAAGCGGCAGATTCGCCATATGATTAAATACAGGTATCTCCCTTTCTCACATGGTAAGACTGTGTATACAAGTAAAGAAGGGAAGAAACCAGCTACCAGCTGATTCACATATTCCCAAATTATCTCTGTTTGATTATACTATTAATTATACTATGGTATTGGCTGATACATTGTTTAGCTGTCTTTTTTAGTTTCTCACACTCAAGGCTAATCTAGGTAATTGAACTTGACAGGTATACTATATTGTTAAATATAAATGAGCTACATGCCACAATATTTCTAATTATCTCATCTGAGCCGTATCGTTAGTTTCTTTTCAGAATTGAATTATTATTTCTCTTTAGCGTTAATTAGAGATAAGTCTCAAATAAATGAGTTGAACTTTCTGGTAATTGATGAGTATTAAGTCAGTGGTTTAGGATGTATCATTTGGGTACAGTTAGCACTTAAATTTATTTATGCTCTACAAAATATTCATTAGGAAAGTATTGTAGCTGCGGAAATATTACACATTTTATGACAGTGCCGCACATTATGCAGGCTGTGCAGGCATGTAAGCAATGTTCGTATAATCTTTAGTCCAGTATAGTGGAGTAGAACCTCATTAGTACGAACATTATTTCCCTTCAAAGCTTATTCAATATAAATGATTTGGTTAATACGAATTCCGGACAATCGAATGCATTATGACGGTTTCATGGTGTTCTTACTAGAGGTTCTACTGTACTTAGTCATTGTACAAACAAACCATGGATGACTAGATAAAGCAATATCAATTACAAAAGCCATCTATGATCTATGTATTTTTCAATAATTTATTTAGCACGATGATTCTCACGTTTTGAATACCTACTCAAAATACACGCTATTATTTTACTTCTTTATCCATAAATTACTAATGCGATTATTGCGATGAATCACTGTTAATATACATAATAGGATGCGGTAGACTCAGATTTCTATTTACCTGAATTATCAACAATACGTTTTGGTATTCTTATATATGTTCTCAGCTCTCTAATAGTGACCCATGGAGTAATTGTGGACTAATAATAGACTTCTCCATCAATTATTCTTAATCTGTACTATTAAAACACAAGGGTGGGGGTATATGTGTATATATTTGTTTGTATGTTCAGGTTGATTGAAGGCTAAGGTCCTTCTGGAATTGGAGAACCTAACTATCTTCCTTAGCTTGTATTCTATTTACCCTCTTTATTATCTATCATTTAAAACAAAGTTTGACTCTCTAGCTCATATACATTCCGAGTTACAGTGAGGTATGTGAATATGGAACTAAATGACTTGTCATTTAGTTCCATATTCACATATGGGTATGTATATTTGATTACGTCATTGTGGTTAAATCCGATGAGAAATCATTCTCAAAAGTATTTTAGATGTTTCTGGCGTATTTGAAAACCTAAGTTTAGTTTATTCCATGACGATAGGTAATTCATTTTACTAGCAATTACAAAGTAAACTCTGCCCTGAAATAAATTAGCAAATACTTGACTTATCTACCGTATTATATAGTGTTAAGCCCAAAGTACTATACAATTTTTATATTCCTTATCGTATTGTACTATTGCTTCTGGCATTTGGTCAATTAATTAATTCTTTTCATGTGAATGATTAATTAATTAATTATTTTAATGTGAATGATTAATTAATTTATTCTCTTCATGTGATGATTAATTAATTATGACAATCTGATAGATTCTTAATTCTTTTATAACACAATGAATTGTGAACTAAGAAATAGCACTCAAGGATCATCATCAGGTTGGGACCGATTACGATTACAATCTTCATCAATTTTAATCGATCACACAATTTAGCTATTATCCTAATCGTAATCGTAATCATAACTAACCTATCATCATGTCTTTACGTCAACGGTTATAGACAATGTTAAATTAGTAACACATTAATCATCTAATAGTGATGAAGAATTTATTAATTAACAATTGAGTATCGAACTTTACGGAAAGTCAAATAATGTAGAATTTGAAATTATCAGAGGTAGTTGGAAATACTAATCTATTCATGACATTTTGAGATCTATAATTCACTGTTACATAAATTTGTAGGCTCAAATTAAAAATTGACAATTTTCTAAACAAACTTTTTGAAAAAAAAAGGAAATTTTATGTAAAATTTTCAAGTCCAAATTTCACACCTTTTGGTGTAAAATATGGGATATTCCTAATCCACTTTATCCCCTCTTTCAAGCAAAACAAAGATCAAGTCAATTGAGCATGTATAAGTGGGTCAAATTGGCGTTTGAAGTGTGCTCACTTTTTGAAAAAAAAAGGAAATTTTATGTAAAATTTTCAAGTACAAATTTCACACCTTTTTGTGTAAAATATGGGATATTCCTAATCCACTTTATCCCCTCTTTCAAGCAAAACAAAGATCAAGTCAATTGAGCATGTATAAGTGGGTCAAATTGGCGTTTGAAGTGTGCTCACTTGAATCTTTTGCTAACTTCACACTCGTGAAATAGTAGATATATATTTGGTCTGTTTTTCCGGAATGTGGCTAGCTAGTAGCTACCATAGTTCGTTAGTTTTCCTATAATATATGTACAAATACTTTTATCTTATAATACATGAACTAAATGTACGTTACAAAATCTGATTATATTATGTGAATATGCAAAATATTGTTTTCTGATAGAACCCAAAGGAGCACAAATGGATCGCGGAGCGGAAGCGCGCTCCAAAAATTGAGGAGCGTTTAATTAATTAATGCTTTGCCAAAACTGAGGTCATGGTTAGGATTTGATTTTTCTTTTTGAGTATCATTTCTAGTCCATTATAATTATACCTTTCAACCTAAAGCAAACTATACTATATTTAGAAAATAAGGAGAATTATTTATGTAACCACATTATTAATAGGATTAGATAATATTCTCATATTTATAGATCTATAAATATGAGAATCTTAGTTTATACTTATTCAGTTCGGTCGAATTGCTTATTGAGAACTTGGTAATATAATGCTTAATTAAATTTTAATTTTATGTAATAACAAAGACTTATTCTCTTTTAGCATATACTATGGCTACTAAAGATACTGGAGGAGTCAAGTCTAGATCTCCAGAATGCAAGTCAGGACTAACTAGTGCAGCAGTCTCACTAGAAGTCACTGCACATCAACAGGAAAACCAGGAGAGTCTTGTTATGGTTTCGATAAAGCCTGCAGATGGGGCTGACAGGGCACCTTGTGATATATGCTGTGTTGTAGATGTGTCTGGGTCAATGGGGAGTGAAGCCAAGACCAAAAACGACAAGGGGGATGTTGAATCTCATGGACTTACTCTATTGGATATTGTGAAACATGCAGTGAAGACTGTCATAATGTGCATGGAGCCGAAGGATAGGATGTCCTTAGTTGTCTATGATAGCAATCCTAATACAATATTTGGATTGAAACCGATGGATAAAGCTGGCAGAGACTGTGCTTTGAAGAAAATTGATGAACTTCAGCCTTTAGCTTCCACTAATTTATGGGGTGGCTTAGAAATGGGAATGGATGTGATGCGGAATGAAACACGAAAGGGCGCGAATAGTTCTGTATTCCTGCTGACAGATGGACTACCTAATGTTATCCCACCGAGGGGACACATTCCTATGTTAAAGAAGTACAAGGATAACCATGGTCTTGCTTGTTGTATTAATACTTTCGGATTTGGTTATCAGTTAGACAGTGAACTCCTGCATGATATTGCGGTAGAAGGAAATGGATTATACGCATTTATACCTGATAGTTCTTTTGTAGGCACAACCTTTGTTAACGCCATGAGCAACACACTAAGCACTATATCAAGGAACGTTGAACTTTCAATTGAAACACAGAATGGAGCAACTATAGTGCCAGAGGGTAACGAAAGAGAAATTTTAGGAGGGGGCCATCCTGCTACCATTACTACTTGGGGTTCTCAGGTTAGCTTGGGACCGTTATTATTCGGGCAGAACAGGAATATCGTTTTTCGTGTTCGGGCACCTATTCATCTCGATGAAAATCTACTCTCAACTACTATCGTTTATAAAGATTATACGGGAGAATCCATCAAGTTATTTGCCGAGGTTAAAATTGCTCAGGAGGTACCTGAAGTGATCATGGTTCAATGTTTGAGAACGTTATTCGTAAGTTCTACTCATCGAGCCATTGAAGAATCTAAAACTAACATCCAGACAGCACGAAACACTATTAAAGATCTACAGAAGGAGATTTCTACATCTGTAGTTAAATCTGATAGGTTTATTGATGACCTCCTCAAAGATGTCTCTGGCCAGACGACAGAGGCCTTCTCAAGGGAAGACTGGTATAAGAAATGGGGAATGCACTATCTACTTTCACTCAAAAGAGCTCACTTGATGCAGCAGTGTACGAACTTTAAAGATCCTGGTCTCCAGCATTATGGTGGTAATCTCTTTGCTAAAGTCAGGGATATTGCAGATGATATTTTCATAAAGATCCCTCCTCCTGAGCCAAAAATGAAACCAACTACAGCAGTATCAGCTCCGCTCACCAGCATGTCCAGATACCATAACAGAGGAGCACCTTGTTTCAGTGGTGATTCTATAGTCACTCTCGACGACTCTACCAACAAGCTAGTATGTGAGGTACTACGAGGAGATATCCTCAAGACACCTACGTCAAGGGGTAGAGTTGCTTGCGTTATTAAAACTAATTGCTTTGAAGGAAAATCTAAGTTTGCTAGTTTGAATGGGCTTAAAATAACCCCTTGGCATCCTATAAGGGTAGATGGTGAGTGGAAATTCCCTTGTGAATTGGTGGAAGTAGTAGAGGTTGACTGTGATGCAGTATACAGTTTCGTCTTGGAGAATTCTTTCGAGGATATTGTAATAATAAATGATATCGAATGTGTTACGCTAGGACACAAGTACACTGGTGATGTCATTGGGCATCCTTATTTCGGAACAGACAAAGTGATAGAAGACCTTAGGAGGATGAATGGTTGGGAAAATGGTTGTGTGGAACTTAAAGAAATCAACTGTCTGATGAAGGATGAGGCAACTCGATTAGTGTGTGCACTTTTACAGTAATTCTCAGCTGTTATTTAGTTTAGTGTGTGTCTAGCGTTTACATAACTAACTCCAGACAGAGTAATTAGATTTGTATTCATTTAGGAAGCGTGTGTGTACTATATATTCTAACTTATTTGAGCAGAGATTTTCGTATTCTTGAATAATTACATTCTATTTTAGATTCAATTTTTCTGTCTAATGTAATAAGTATTATTTGCGATTTGTCCCAAGTTATTTCACTCTCTTAGTTTTTAGCCAAGTTGTTCCCTAAGGTTCAGAATGACATAATTTTTAATTGATATTGTTATCGTGGGCCAAAATTTGAAAAATCCAGAAAATATTATTTCGGTTGGTACTAATGTTTCTCAGAGACAGTATACATGTGCAATAATGTGTTTTAATTTTACCATACCTATGCCATTTTTATAATCGAAGCAATACGGTATTCCATAATAGAAACCGAAAAATTAGTTAATTTACAAGAAAGAGGCTGATCACTATCAGTGGGGATCTTAACTAATGGGTGCGGCCAACACCTTTTCTATTGTACTTTTCAGGGACTGTAAAGGATTTAAACTCAAAATTCACCTGTGCATGTAACTGCTGGGGTTTCATATGAATATTATAACTAACTAGCGCGCTTCGCTTGCTAGTTCGCTTCGCGGCAGAACACAACCACACACCAACCGCTTCGCGGTTGGTGTGTGGTTTATATATACCTAATATTGATTATAAAGCGTAAATAGGCCTAAATAGTCAAATTTAACAATGTGAAATTTTAGTGATTACTTCATCATGTGATAATGAGTTAGCATAGTGGCGATCTGGTGTGACCACCATGTCCGCATCATTAATGTGCATGTTCTATTAAATTCTCAGATTTTTATCTCTTAAAGGGCGAGAATTATGTGCGATTAAGTGAATTTTCAGGGTTCTCGAAATGTGACAATGACGTCATAACTTGTCGAGGTGTGAGAAATTTCGAGTGGAAACCTCAACTTGTTGTTGGGTGCCAAAAGTTACCCCTATATGCCAAAAATCACATTTGGATACCGTCCACTTTCTTCAATCAACTCGTAACATACAAACAAATATATATACGTTAGAGCCTCTGAACTACGGACACCTTGGGACTGGAACCATTGTCCGTTATTTAGAGGTTGTCAGCTATTTAGAGGTTGCTTTTCTATTAGGCATATGCTAGATAAATATATCCGTGCCACGAGGGATGTCCGTTATTTAGAGGTTGTCCGCTATTTGGAGTGTCCGTTATGGGAGCCTCCACTGTATACAATATATATATATGTTACAGTCAATGTGTAAAATCAGTCAATTTATACATTGACTGAAATCTCCAGTCAATGTATAAAATGACTGATTCACTTAGGCAATTTACATATTGACTAGAATTTTCAGGCAATTTACAAAATGACTGAATCATTGGTCGGTTTTTTGACAGATTGACTGAATCATATTAGGAATTGAATTAATTGATATCAATATGCATTAACAGCATGTAATTACAGTATATTGACTAAAGTTCACATATCGGTCCCATTCAGATCTTGTTGGGGCAGGTCATAGTCGCGTGACACTTGCTATTACATTTAAGTCCAGCCTTGAAACATTTGCTTTGTTTGATTTGCATTGTTTGCCACTTTTTGTACAGTTGCACTCTGCAAACCCTTGTCCACCACGCTTAGACCCTTGTTGAACAGCTTGTCGCAGGCCTATTTATTTGTCTGTGGAGAAATCGTTCGCACTGTAGCAGATGGGGACACAAATCAAATTGATTTCGGCTGTAAGATCCTTTCAGGATTCCTGCACGGACTGCTATACGGTACATGTCATTTTCATTTCTGTCCAGAATTACACCCATGATGTTTCGAGGATCACCTCTACCGCGATCCACTAAAGGGATTGGAATAATTACATTATATAATTATCTCCAGGATTTCCAGCAAACTGCTCAAGACGACTGCATTTCAACATGCGTTCTGCCTGAGCTAACTGTCCATCAGCTACTCTCTTGCGGTTGAGTTGAATGTTGTCGTGGCATATTTGGATAGCGGTTACCTGAGATGAAGAAGCAGATGAAGATGTTGAAGAAGTAGCTTCTGAGGGATCAGGTGACGTGTCTTCTTGTGTAGGAAGATTTGGAGAAACTGGATGTCTGGTTCCCTGAAGAGCCTTGAGAGGGGTCAGATTGCTGATATGCAGCCATCAGGTCGTCTTCGGACACAAGGCGTTCTAGGATTTCACTAGGAAGGGATCCTGAACGTAGTCCAACTTGTGCATCACGTCCAAACAGGGCCTTGAATGGGGATTGTTTAATTCCAGAATGGTAACCACTGTTCTTCTGAAACTGCACAAAACGAAGCCCAGTTGGCCAATCTGTGGAGTTATTGTCACCTAACCAGGCAGTTAGCATGTCTTTGACGTCACAATTCAATCTCTCAACCGATCCCTGGCTTTCGGGATGGCGAGGTTTACCATGGACCATAAGTAGACCCGGCCACATAACCTTTAGTTCTGTGATGACAGATGCTGTAAATTCACTGCCGTTGTCACTCTGGAGAATTTGAGGGGCGCCTAGTAACAAGAAAATGTCAACCAGTTGCCACGCGACTTCAGCAGCACGTTTGGAAGTCAAAGGGCGTAATACACAGTACTTTGTTAAGTGGTCTTGATAAACCATGATCCAGCGATATGAAACTTTGCACATGGACTGCATGTCAATGAGGTCAACCTGAGCACGGGAACCAAAGTCTTTGGACAGAATTGGCTTCACACAACACCCTTGGTGGTGGCACGCTTACGTTTCTGTTGACATTGAACACATAGAGATTTGTAGAGCTCAATGGAGTCACGAGTGACGTTTGCATATTTGTTCAAAGCTTTAGTCATCTTGTCTCGAGAGCCATGGCCGCATGCAACATGGGCGCGTTTAATGATGTCGAACATATCATCTATGTGAGTAAAGTAAACAAGTTCTTGGGAGCCTCCACCTTGCTTTCGAATCAACTTCTCAACATCGCCACACTGAAGAATTTCGTACCTTTAAAATATATAAAATATGTCACTTAATCGATGCCAGCAACACAGTACACAACCGTAGTGTGCATATTATTGGCACATTTTCCATGTACAGCCAAGGAAACCTAAAACCTCATACTTACGTAGGTTATAGACAATTATAGAACTAATTATGGTATTGTAAAGGACATTTATTTGACCTAAATCCAAGTAATGCAGCCATGACTCAGGGGTAACCGGGCGATTCGGCCCACCAGTGAATTCGGCCTACGGTATTTTCAAACAGATTTCCAGTTATTTTAATTGTCAGAAAAATTATAGTAATCTATATTATTAAATCTCGATTGTTGTGTGTGTGTTTGTTTGTCCGGATTGTTAAATTAAAGTGATGGGGGAATAGAAACCGCATTTATATATGAGATATAAACTAAGTTACAAATGTTATGATAGGTAAACAAATGTTATAATAGGTAAACAAGTATGCTGATTTCGAATTTCGCATTTCTAAATTTCTAATATGAATATTTATTGTTGTTGTTTACAAAAATAGGTAAACAAATTGATGAAATTACAAATCAACCTAGAAATAAGCTTTCAACGGGTATAATAGGTAAACAAGTATGCTGAACACGAATTTCGCGTTTAAAAATTTATAATATGAATATTTGTTGTTGTTGTTTACACAAAATAGGTAAACAAATTAAAATTCAAATCAACCTAGAAGTTTGCTCTCAACGGGGATTATAGGTAAATAAGTATGCTGAACTCGAATTTCGCATTTATAAATTTATAATATGAATATTTGTTGCTGTTGTTGACACAAATAAGTAAACAAATTAATGAAAATTCAAAATCAACCTAGAAGTTTGCTCTCAACGGGAATTATAGGTAAACAAGTATGCTGAACACGATTTTCGCGTTTAAAATTTTCTAATATGAATTTTTGTTGTTGTTGTTTACACAAATAGGTAAACAAATTAATGAAAATTCAAAATCAACCTAGAAGTTAGCTTTCAACGGATATTATAAGTAAACAAGTGTGCTGAACACGAATTTCGCATTTATAAAATTCTAATATGTGTATTTGTTGTTGTTGTTTACACTAATAGGTAAACAAATTAATGAAAATTCAAAATCATAACGTCCAGGCTTTCATCTAGGCAAAATTCCCCGCGCGCCTAGATTAAGTTTGAGCTCGCTCACACGCGCCTAAAATACTCAATTTGTATTACGTCTATGGGAGCATCTCCCAATTTTCGCGCGCCTAGAAAAGTTTCCCTTTGAAATTACGCGCCTGCAGGCGTATCGCATACGCCTGGATGAAACCCTGATAACGTCCCTTTCTACCATTTGCATGGTAGAAAGTGTGAAGAGTAAGGCCGCATAGCGGCCGTTAACTTGAGGTGCGTAGCACCAATCTGTCGCAAAGCGACCGAGACCGAAGGGCTCGTGTAATAGAAAATGCAATGGTGATCAAATGCCAAAATTGGATCAAGAAAAACTGGTCGAATCGTTGATGTTAAAAAAGCTGGTTATTTAACTGTCCTATGCTCGCGAATTACATTATCAACCTAATTTAGATCTACACCATGCATTTATTTAGAGGTGCATATAAATGAATTAGCTCTAGTTTATTTGAAAATACTAATTTAGCAAAAATTTGTGGAATTATGGGAATAAATAAAAAATACTATGACGTCATAACTTAAAAATGTGAAGCCGTACTAATTTTCTGAGTCCATAAATGGATTCACAGGTATAGATAACCCATGGGTATATAATACATTTGATAGGTCTATCTCCTCTGGAAATACCTACTTCCTGTGAATGATCCAAATAAACCACTGTGTAAAGGTCTTCCATAAAACAAGAATGGATTTCAAAACTGGCTCAGATGGATATTTAAGTCTGCCACGGTCCGTTAGCTGCAGAAGTTTATACTGAGAGTCCAAGTTTAAATCAAGCAGAAATTCTTTATCAACTGTTAGCATATGTAGACAGACATGACACGGTTTTGTTCGTTCAGGTACTGATGGACAGAATAGCCTGCAATAAATGCTATGATTGAATCAACTGTGAACCACAATCAATTGTTGATAGGTCATGAATCTCATCAAGAAATGGCTCCAAATTGAATTCACCATCAGTAGTGGAATACGGACAAGGAAATGACATGACAAATGACTGAATAGATTGAAAGGAAGTGTCTTGTTGGTCAGTAAATATGTTTGATTATGCTAGAAAGTTCAAGTCGATGCTCGGTTCAAGGATTTGAAGATAGGAGATGTGATAATTAGAACCCGACATCATATTACGGTATAGACCGAAATGGTGTTCAAAGGGATCCGTCTGTAGAAAGGAGGACAACACATATGTAAAGCCACAAGATTGAATCGGAACACCTCTGTTCGGAATAGCGAGGGTGTACTGTAATACAATAACATACAATATCATCGAGGGAAATATTTTGATAGCAAACTCACTATTTCACTAAGATAGGAACTCGTCCGGAAACTCGGCCTCGGCCTCGGCTCGGCCAAAAATATTCAAACTCGGCCTCGGCCTCGGCTCGGCCAAAATTCTGAACTCGGTCGATTCATGAATAATTGGTAAACAAATTCCCAGAATTACAACTAATGAATACAGCTCTGAACGCTACAATGCATCTATAATATTAAAACACAAACCTTTATGTGTGTATGTGTGTATATATATATTTGTTTGTATGTTCCGAGTTGATTGAAGAAACTGGACGGTTTCCAAATGAGATTTTTGGCATATAGGGGTAACTTTTGGCACCGGCCAACAAGTTGAGGTTTCCACTCAAAATTTCTCACACCTCGACAATTTATGACGTCATTGTCACATTTCGAGAACCCTGAAAATTCACTTAATCGCACATAATTCCCGCCCTCTAAGAGATACAAATCTGAAAATTTAATAGAACATGGAGATTAATGATGCGGACTGCCCCCCCCCCCCCCCCCTTGGATCCTATGTGCCCCACCCTTGGGATTTGAAAAAATGCATTGATCAAAGCTGAAGCCGCCCCCCCCCCCCCTCACATTCCCAAAACTCTACTTTGCCCCCCCCCCCCCCCTTGCCTAAATGTCTGGATGAAGCACTGGCAAGTATCCTTCTTTGGAAAGTTTTCAATTAATTTGCTTCATCAGCCGGACAAAATTATAGCTTCACTCTCTACTCATAAAATAGAAGATACTGAGATAATTTCGGAGAAGAGTGTGACGATTATCATAGGGTCAGATGGAATATTAAAGGACATACCATAGCATTCTATACTCTAAGGCAATGCCGCGGTTGAATGAACTTGGACCATGGATGAACTAGTATAGTCAACTAAATATATGCAATGCAATTATTCTTCGAAATATGTAATCCAGGGTGCTTCTACTTATGTAAATGTTTTATATAAAGGTGGTCATGTACAAGACGCATATTTTTTGAGGTGCCACTTGTCGAAATGACGTCACCGTGTTATCTAATAGGCAAAATATGCCAAAACTTTGAACGCATGTAAAATGTTCAATTTCGCTTTTTCAAACAAATTGGTGTGATTAACCCATCTAGGAGCTATTTTACATAAAATATCTCAGAATCAGTTAAGGAATGTTATCACATTCCTCTGTTGCCTTGGAAACGTGAATTCAATGATTGAGGTAATATCTCGAGTAGGAATATAGTCACAGCTTAGTCAATGGATCCAATCGATAGCCCGTCCTTAACTTCCTATTCAATGATTATACATTTCGATGCTCTATCTCCAACCAATTTTCTCAGATTTGTGATTATTGTAAAATACAATCAAATGATTATACACGTTTTACATAAAATTGGTTGGAGATAGAGCATCGAAATGTATTATCATTGAATAGGAAGTTAAGGACGGGCTATCGATTGGATCCATTGACTAAGCTGTGACTATATTCCTACTCGAGATATTACCTCAATCATTGAATTCACGTTTCCAAGGCAACAGAGGAATGTGATAACATTCCTTAACTGATTCTGAGATATTTTATGTAAAATAGCTCCTAGATGGGTTAATCACACCAATTTGTTTGAAAAAGCGAAATTGAACATTTTACATGCGTTCAAAGTTTTGGCATATTTTGCCTATTAGATAATACGGTGACGTCATTTCGACAAGTGGCACCTCAAAAAATATGCGTCTTGTACATGACCACCTTTATATAAAACATTTACATAAGTAGAAGCACCCTGGATTACTTATTTCGAAGAATAATTGCATTGCATATATTTAGTTGACTATACTAGTTCATCCATGGTCCAAGTCCATTCAACCGCGGCATTGCCTTAGAGTATAGAATGCTATGGACATACTTATCATTGTTGCAAATTGTATTCTGGCCATCAGTGGCGTAAACTTGGGGGGTGCCGGGGGTGCATGTCACCCCCATGATTTTCTGTTGCCTTGCCAAGACGAAATGCTTGGTAGTGCCGCTTGTGCTAAGATGTAGAATACCTTATTATAGGAGATTAACCCGAAGGAAATTAACCCTATTTGGAGCAAAACATTTTTAAATACATGAAATTAACGCGGATAATTTTTTTTAAAATATTCAAGTTAACGTCATATAAATTAACGTTGTAATACATTGGTTCTATCCACTACCAAATGTCTCTATTTGGTGTAAGTGGGTTTGTGCCATGTTGGCACCCCCATGCCCAACCTCGAAGTCTACGCCCCTGCTGGCCATCAAAGTTGCAATTTAAATTCTCAAGATACTCTAGTCCTCCAACTGACACACGGGAACTAGAGAAATATAATTCGTAATTAGTAAACTTCCGTTCTAGTATAATTATTTTATCTATTTATTTTGAACTGAAATATTGCCGTCTACTCGTTATCCATTGTCAAAATGAGTTGTATGTCCTAATACGAAGTTTACGATTAGGGTTTTACAATGTTGGACTGTTGTATGACGGTTTACTTACCATGACAGTTTACTTACCTATATTACTATAACAATAATTAACCATGGATACTTTCTATTCATGACGGTTTACTTACCGTCTTTGCAATGGCTTCACACTTTGTACTTCCTATTACACATCCAGCACTTAGAAGGATTCACATCTTAAATTCTAATTGGAAAATGTCATTATGGCCCAAAATTAGGGAATGAAAGGTTCACGAACGGACAGAATTGACGCAATTCAGTTCATCTTAAATTGACGCACGTTCAAGTTCACCTCCTAACTTCAGCTCCACCAGCGTTCGTTCAGTTCGTTCACGGGCTAACCCGCGTTCGTTCAATCCGTTCAATTAAGTTCGTTCAATTAGTTCAGTTCGTTCAGTGTACAGTGAGTGGGTCGAACTATTCCGTTTATGATAGACTGTTCGATCCTCCAAACTGTTATTGAAGTTCAGGTTAAGAAGCTAGAATCTAAGCTAAGAGACATGAGTCCACTAGGGATGTCCGGAATCAGCACTTTTGCAGTCACCTATTATATTTAATTGATCCATATTTATAATTTATCTATATCCTGTTTAGTTCGTTCAGTTCAATTCGTTCAATCCATTCAATTCGTTCAATTCAGTTCGTTCAGTTCGTTCAATTGCCGTTCGGAAACCGTTGGCGTTCGTTCAGTTCGTTCACTGTGAATCCTTTAAAAGCCCTGCGTTCAGTTCGTTCAGTTCGTTCAGTTCAAGTTCAATAAGTTCGTTCGTGAACCTTTCATTCCCTGCCCAAAATATCTAATTATTAGATGCTATTGTTGATGCAATGTCAAATTATGAAATTAGAATTAGAATTTGAGATGTGAATCCTTCTAAGTGCTGGATGTGTAATAGGAAGTACAAAGTGTGAAGCCATTGCAAAGACGGTAACTAAACCGTCATGAATAGAAAAAGTATCCATGGTTAATTATTGTTATAGTAATAGAGGTAAGTAAACTATCATGGTAAGTAAACCGTTATATACAACACGACTAAATGTATAGAAATTATTCTATTCATTATTTATATTCTTCTATCTCTAGACTAGCAAGATGTTTCGCACACTATCCACTCGCCTAATACGAACTACTTGTCTCCGGTATTTTGGCACAGAAAACTCGACAATTGGATTTCTCGGCTTTGGTAACATGGGATCGCACATGGCTATTAACTTAGTTAAAAAGGGGCATAATCTTATGTTATATGATGTATCTAAAGCCAACACAGATAAAGCCAAAGAAATAGGCGTGAATTTAATGTCAAGCCCAAGGGAAGTTAGCCAGAGTGCGGAGATAGTAATTACAATGCTACCAGCCGGACAACATGTCAAATTAGCCTATTTAGGTGATAGTGGGTTGTTTGAAGGCGCTAGCAGTGGATCCATCTTTGTAGACTGTACAACATGTGAGCCAAACGTATCCCGCTTGATTGCTAGCGAGGCTTCCAAGGTAAACGCTACTTATCTGGATTCCCCTGTCTCGGGAGGTGTAGGATCAGCAAGAGACGCTAAGCTAACTTTCATGGTTGGGGGCCCGAAGGAAGGATTGGAGAAGGTACGTCACCTGTTGAATATAATGGGAAAGAACGTGATACACTGTGGAGAGGTCGGCATGGGCGAGGCAGCTAAAATATGCAATAACATGATGCTAGGCATTTCAATGATAGGAACTTCAGAGGCAATGTCACTCGGTATTGCATTAGGAATCGACCCAAAGAAATTAGCAAGCGTGTTAAACGTCTCATCTGGTCGCTCCTGGTGCTCAGATACATACAACCCTTGTCCTGGGGTTATAGAGGGCGTGCCATCCTCTAATGAATACAAAGGGGGATTCTCTACGGCTTTGATGAAGAAAGATTTAACTCTTTCTCAGAATATAGCTAACGAACTGGACTTAGCTACTCCGCTGGGCGCTTCGAGTCTGCATCTATATAGAATGTTGTGTAAGAAGGGATTTGGGAATAAAGACTTTTCCTATGTCTTCAAGTTCTTACAAGAGTGAAATGATTACTACAATACATCAAAATTACGATTTATACGGCTAATTATTCTATTTGTTTGGTTATTTACTAATT
The DNA here is from genome assembly GCA_028753945.1 of Hexactinellida sp. DTS-2022. Classification (NCBI taxonomy): domain Eukaryota; kingdom Metazoa; phylum Porifera; class Hexactinellida; species Hexactinellida sp. DTS-2022. The sequence continues at coordinate 2,940,355 of JAPNXP010000003.1, forward strand.
AATATTATTGTCTCGATTGCATAAAATGTCAACAGCTATTCTTCTGTTCTGTAGCAGTGACCCTGCTTTTGCACCGAACTATCTATCACACCGACCTCTTCGTGAATAAGCATGAAAACCAACGTTTCCCTTATTGTTCCACATTCAGCTTGTATATAATACCACATTTTGTAATAATGCAGAACTGAACTTATATATACGTCAGACGTAGTATCCGATTAAGTATAAACACTCACGATCCGACTAAGAACCGAGTTTATTTACATATAGACAAATAGCTCCGAAATAATGTTTAATAAGAATATGTGAATAATATCTGAGTACTGTGAGTAGTATTCCTGCATTTTAATAAGTTTAATCTGCTAATAGCTAATAAAATAACATAACCATGCCAATTTTATCTATTTGTTATTTAAACTTAGTTCATCGTATTCTCTAATGAGTGGACCATCAGTCGATATCAGATTGAAGCGTCCTAGCAAGACGTACAAAGTTGGGGAGGAGGTGAGCGGTGTCGTGATAGTAGATTCTCGTTCAGAACTAACTCATTATGGAGTTACACTAACATTTGAAGCTACAGCCAACCTACAAGTCAGTGCTAAAACTGTAGGACTATTCGAAGCATTTTATAGCTCTCTGAAGCCAATTCAGATCCTAAATAATTCCTCCGAACTAGCAAAGGCAGGGAAATTCCCTTCAGGCACTATCGAGATACCTTTCACATTCCCAATTGAACCTCTCAGTGGTCGCACCCTATATGAAACTTATCATGGAGTATTTGTTAACATTCAATATATCCTGAAATGTGATTTGAAGAGGCCCCTATTGAACAAAGATTTACAGAAAATATGTGAATGTGTTGTTCAATATCGAGAAACTGACTCAGCACAACTTCCATTAAAGCCATTGGAATTTTGTATTAATCCAGGTTCTGTTGACAAAAAGACCTCTCGGGAGTCCCTACCTGAATTTCGCATCACAGGTAAGATAGATAGTGTGAATTGTCCAATAACTAAGCCATTTTCTGGTGAGTTAAAGGTGGAATTCTGTTCAGCCCCAATCAAATCAATTGAACTGCAGTTGATTCGCGTTGAGACTTGTGGCTGTGCTGAGGGTTATTCCAAAGACCCCACTGAAATTCAAAATATACAAATAGCAGATGGCGATGTGTGCCATAATGTGTCCATACCCATTTTCATGATATTTCCACGTCTCTTCACTTGTCCTTCTCTTTCTACTTCAAACTTTAAAATAGACTTTGAAGTTTCTATTGTGGTGTTGCTAGAAGGAGATCTTATGTTGACAGAAAACTTTCCAATTCAAATTACAAGAGATTGACACAAAAGTATTATTAACAGATGCCATATAATTGTTATCTGTCAATATGGAATATGGCCCCCTTTACATATATTGAAATTGTACTAATATGATATATTTGATCTATTTATTATAAATATTTATCATTCATTGCTTATATCCAATATATGCAACATAAATTTTAAAATGGCCAGGACACCGTCAATGGAGGGATTTATATAAACCTAGGGATTCGCGGATCCTTCGTCGAAAGGAAAATTCGTCGACGGAAATTTGGTCGAAAAGGAAATTAGTCGAAAGGAAAACATTTTATTGATAAAGTTCGGTTGCTTAATATAAAATGGTTAGTAAGTTGTTTATTGAATATGAAGAATTAATGAAGATATAAATTTAACAAATACATTTGATATGTAAGAATGAGATGAAAAAATTATGAAAATCAGAAGTCAAAATTATTTGCTATACATATACCGCGTAAGTATTCTAAAGTATCGCGATTCTCATAATCTGAGACTAGATTTTGAAGCCTTTCGTCGCGCATTTTCATCTTTTTTAATTGTTTTTTCCGGTTGACTGAATAAGATCGACTGGAATATGATCGACCTCTGAATTTATCTAATGAATAGGATCGACCCATTGCCACGACTGGAATAAGATCGACCCATTGCCTCGACTGGAATAAGATCGACCAATTGCCACGACTGGAATAAGATCGACCGGAATAAGATAGGCACTTTAGTGTGTATCATAGCTCATGATAAAAACCCAGGCTCTTTTGGTGTGAAGTATGGCTCATGATAAAACTCAGGCTCTTTTTTGATGTATATTATGGCTCATGATAAAACTCAGGCTCTTTTTTGGTGTATATTATGGCTCATGATAAAACTCAGGCTCTTTTGGTGTGTATAATGGCTCATAATAAAACTCAGGGTCTTTTTGGTGTATATTATGGCTCATGATAAAACCCAGGCTCTTTTGGTCTTTTTGGTGCCTATCTTATTCTAGACGTGAAAATGGGTCGATCTTATTCCGGTCGTGGCAATGGGTCGATCTTGTTCCAGTCGTGGCAATGGGTCGATCTTATTCCAGTCGTGGCAATGGGTCGATCTTATTCCAGTCGTGGCAATGGGTCGATCTTATTCCGGTCGATCTTATTCCAGTCGATCCTATTCAGGTTTCCCATTTTTTCATTTCTCCAGCCACCCATTTCGCTTAGTTAGCTTCTTGTAATGATTGTTCTCGCTGTAAAGAACTTAGAAATTTACTCATTGAGGGGTGGGAACATGATATGGATGTTTGAAAGCCATTGTGCCATCCCTCAACGCTGTTGTTTGTGAAAGCTTGATGTTCTTGAACTCTTGTGAATACGTTGCATAACCGGATTGGAAATACTGGTATTCTTCTAGTTCCATTTGATAACTTTTTGCCAATGTAATTATCTTCGAAATATTTGGCCAGATTAAATGCATTTTCAGGGAAGACTTGCATTAAGAGATTGAAACAGTCTACAACCTCCATTTCTGGTACAAATACCAGACTTGGTAACATCTTTATTTTTAGAGCGAATTCGGGACTTTCTTGATAATTCTGAGAGAGTCCTTCTGCTTGAATCTTCCGATAAACATTATGTGATAAATGGAAGAAACAACCACTGATGACTGAAATATAATTGTTTTTCAAGAGCGTTTATAGAAGCCTTTTCGAAATCGGTAATTATTGACACAGGATTTAAAGCTGGTTCTAATTCCAGTAGTTTTCGAAAAGCGGTGTCATAGGTTGCTTCGTCTTTATTCAATAGCAACATATATACGCAGGGTAAGACTAATCCTCCCATGTCATCGTGAATAGTATACAATTGAAAGAACAATACCGGAACCACTTTAAAGGTTCCATCGCAATGCCAATTATTAGTTTGGCTTAGAATTCTTAAGAACCTGGGAGTAGAATAGATAAGCATTCTCCTATCATCTCCAAACCCTGAATCATATAATAGAAACTGTTCACCCTTTAGACTAAGTGTGTATTTAGGTGGTATTATGATACTCGCTGCATCTGTAGGTTGGCCACAACTTTCAATACCGATGTTCTTGTATGATCGTATTGTACGTTTAACTGATTCAAGTTTTGGCAATTTGTTAACCGTACCTGAATTCATAGTTTCCAACATTGTAGACAAAATACTTCTGGTGCTTTGTTAAGATTTCTTCGCAAGAGACTTTGACTTGGAATAGGATTGTAACATTTCGATACGCTCTTGGGAAGGTGATGCGTGTGATCATGTGAAATCTGAGCGAGGTCTGATGGTTTTATGATATTATCATTCCGCGTGTTAATATGAGCATTACACTGTCCACGTAGTTCACATACCCAATACAGAACATCACCAGATGTACGATACAGGGAATAGATAAATCCATTTACAACAGCTTTATCTTTGTTACGATTGCTCTTTATTTTCTCAATGGTCATTGAATTAAGAGGGGTAGCCATATGTCTGTCGTATAAGTTGAAAGTAGATGTTAAGAAGGTTGATTTCTATTATAATAAATACAGTGTTCCTTACATAGTACTTATATCTGATTATTTTTGAAATGTTGGCTATGATAACCATGTAACTTAAAACTAATATGATTTTAAGTGTTTACGTAAAACAAATGGCGAGTCTATTCATGAGTGATTCATGACAACTCGAAGTTATAAGATTGCTTTGTGTTAAAATCAAAACCATTCATCGTGTTAAGACCATAGCAAGAGTTGTGAATCTACAAAGGATTCAGCCTAAATTATTACACTTTCGACCAAATTTCCGTCGACGAATTTTCCTTTCGACTAAGTTTCCGTCAACGCATTTTGTTGTATCTGAATTAATCTAAGTAATTAAGGAGTAAAAGAGCTTGTGTAAAGGCTTTTTTGATTTAAATCTTTATTTCAATCCAGGGTTTTTATTAATAAAAATCCAAATTGCAAGCTCTGCCGAGAGCATTTCCTCTTTGGGCACTACATTTGGTGGTTGGGTAATATGTAGTGCCTCCAAAGGGAAATGCTGTCGGCACAGCTTGCAATTTTGGATTTTTTCGCCATGTCAACAACGTATCAAGGTGTTAAGACCCATTTATCAAGTAGTCACGACTCGCGAGACAAAGGAACGATTGATAAATAGGAAGTTTGTTTCTATCTTTAAACATCTTGAGTTTAATGCTATTCATTAATAATGTATAAATATTCAAATTATCTAAACAGTTAATTATTTCAGAAATGTTATCCAAGGTGTGTTTAGTTTAAGTCAACAAATTCCTTGTATTATTTTATATCATTTGCTTTAATCCATTGTATATTAATAATACAATAAAATGGAAGCCAGCTCGAATTAAATCAATATAATTATCGCAAGTTGAAACATTAGAGTAAGATTTTACAAGTCTAGTCACTATATAAAATCCAAAATTACAGCCTGTGCCGACGCATTTCCCTTTGGAGGCACTACATTTGGTGGTTGGGTTACTTGTAGCGCCTCCAATACTTTCGGCACAGGCTGCAATTTTGGATTTTTTAAATTTGATTCGTACATTCTTTTGACCTTTTTGACGTCACTAAAGGTCAAAATCGCAGTAATATTTGCAAAAATTTTCGGGAAAAAATTCCTCCCAGAAAACATGCGAGTCGAGCTGATAATTACCCCTAAACCTGCTTTTGTATGTAAGTACGGTGAAGACTACACAATAAGTTAATTCGAAACCCTCAGAGTGGTGATTTTCCATAAGAGATATCTTATATGTAGACCGTCTAGAAATAGACCAGGTTTTATTCCCTATACATTAGTATTACCCATAAAAAGCAGGGCAAGTAGTCTACAGAATTTTTAGACGGTCTACAAATTTTTGGCTTATTTGTATGGGCTTTTATAGACCGTCTATTTCTAGACGGTCTACATATAAGGATGCTCTTTCCATAAATATCGAATAATTTATCGAATCACTTTTTACAGGGTCTGTATGTATATAATTATACTCAGGTAGTTGAGTGGAGTCAAAAGAGGGGTCACTCATGGCCTACTAAATACACGGCCTGCTAAGTTCCCGAAATGGACTATGAAATAGCAGGCCACTTTATTTACTTTATTAAATTACTTATTTAAACTTAGAAAAGTTTTTAACTCAATGGTGGTTGGCAACCACCATGTGTGAATTAGATCTAAAAAGCTGGGTGTTGTATTATCTTCGAGTAGATAGAGTTTAAAAGCAGATGCAGTTGTTTCTTCAAAGATAGCTAGTGCGAGAGGAACTGACTGTTTTTTGTTTCCCGGGTGTAGTACAGCATAGTTAATTTTTGGTGCAGCTCGAAGGTGTGCAGCTAGACGAAGATCTTGTTCATGAATCTTATGAAAAGATGACCAAGTAACTAAACCAGCAGAAATCGTAAGACTAATATTAGTAGATGAGAACTTAAACTCAGGAAGGTTAAAACATTTTACGGCTAGTAGGTTATTGCGAATATTCTTTAGTAAATGCACAGTATCAAATTGAAGGTAAATTGTCTTTTCAGAGTCATAAGGATTGTAAATAACATGATCACTATCACGAATTCCATGTAGGTGTCTGAGTTGTTTATAAGCACTGACGTTGGTAGGATGATTGTCTGCGATTATCGCACGAAGGTTAAACTGTGCTTTAGTCAGAAGAGATATGCATTTCTCTAAGCTAGAATGTACTATATCCCCGGAGATTTTCACGATAGGTATTGCTGACACTATTAATGGTATTGAATTAGTTAGCGAAATAACCATAAAACAAAGGATACTCTTGAATAGATCAAGATCTTGATCACATCCAATTAAAGTTTTACGGTCAAAATTCACTTGAGGTTGGAGGTACATTTCATCTAGGAGTAGGATCATATCGTTTCCGATTAAATCGTTGTCACGGAGAGCTGAAAGTGCTTTACAATTATCGATTGTAGGTGACTTCAACGATCGAAGTAGAGATAGACTAGGCAATGGAATGTATTTCTTCAAGAGTTGGTAGGCAGAATTAGATGTGTACCGAAGAAGAAGTGCAAACTTCAAAATGTTTGCTGTATACTTAGGTCTACCACGAGGTCTAATGTAACAAATATTTAGTAACTCCTTAATCACCTGAATGTCGAAATTTGAAGTTACGTTCCTGCAATAATTAGGGAGGTTTTCAAGTAGATACAAATGAGTAAGCTTAGATCCTGTAGCTCTATCGATGTATTCAGGGAGAGGAATTGGAGAACCTTCAAAACTAAGTGTGACATGAAAGGCTTTGTCGATAGAAATACATTCTTTGATACGTGCGATTCCAGCATCGATTACTAGATGGTAAGCAGTAATTGAGTCCTCTGTTGAGTGAAAAGTCTTGATATTCCGGGCTCTTCGTCAGGAACCTAATGACATCATCAAAATCCTTTATGGTGTACTTTTCCATATAAGGAACAAGTTGATCTAATTGGAAAACACGCACTTTTGGTGGCTTGCGTGGTTGGATGGGAACTACTGCCTGGCTTTTAGGGATTGAGAGTTGGTGGATCGTTGGAATAGGATTTAGAGAAAAGGGAACTAATCGGGTTCTAGTTTCGTTTACTTTAATGTATTGGGCCTCAGTGATCAGCACAAACCCGCGAATTAGCAGTTATTTCATAATCTGGCCGATTTAAGAATAAAATCCATTTGGCACGAAGCTCATATAGCGATGTAGAAGGAAATCTAAAGCGTGGACTTGTAGGACCATTTAGGTAACCAGATTTACATCCAACCACTGAGCACTTTTCAGGCATATGCTAAATAGAGAAAAAATAATTATAGGTAAAGAAAGAAGTATGATTATATTAGAGGTCTGCGCTGGTCGAAATTCGGTCCCAATCCCCCGCATATGCTAATAACCCGCCCCGCGCAGTGCAATGGAATATAATGTATACAAAAATCAATATATACGTGTATAATAATTGATTCAGACTTAAAAAAGTATATATACTTAACATAAAAACAGATTATGGTTGCATAAGATAATGGCCTGCTATTTTATTTTTCATTTCGGGAACTTAGCAGTAGCGGATTTACCATAGGGCTGCTCGGGCTAAAGCCCTAGGCCCACTTCATTCTTAGGCCCAGTTTAGGTCAACTTGGCCAGGAAATGGGATTGATTTGGGAGTAGAAACTAGTTTCCGCCGAAAAAATTTCAAAATATAATGAATAGTTTGCATGAGCTAAACCCGATGTTTCAATAAAATTTTAGCAACACCAGGTACATAAGTACTTCGTGACATTTTTAGCAATAAAAGCTATCTATCCATATATTAAAAGCACAATTGTTGTCTGCTTTTGTGTGTGTTAGTCTAGAATTGTTAGGGAAGACAATATGCTCTAGAAAATACAAATTGGCATGCAAGGGTAATTTTAGACGTTCACAACGATGAATTGGTCTTAACGTCTTCCAAACAAAATATCGGCATTCTGAAGTCTTAAAAGCGCATAACATCAACCTTCCAAACGGGCACCCTTATTGATGATTCTCAAACTAAACAAGTACTTATTACTATAATCACGTTTAATGATAAAAATATGGACAAGACACTTTCTGAGATGCGGGTAAATTCCAAGTTACGGGCGCCCTTCGTTAAAAGTGCCCGGATATAGGAAGTTTAGTGTATTTAGGAATAACTAATTAGTTTTTGTCCGAATCGCCACAATTTTAGATGACAAGGCAGGATAAAATGAAGCACACGTACGATTTATGGGATTATTGCCTCACGTAGGAACTAATTTGGATTGACTCCTAGTATTTTGATTCAGACGACACAAATTTGTCACATTATAAAATATATTGTATTGTATTTCTCTTCGAAATTTAACAATTTTCACTTTTAATCTGCGCAGATATTATCAAAAACGCACCTCCAACTGCTTCCTCATGGCTCAAATTGTGTTTTGTAGATTTAATCTTCCCCTACATTTTTCCGAGATCGCATACTTTGATTAATCCAGTTTGGCTTACATCAATTACTTCTATTGGTGAATGGTGATTTATTTCTGCTACGTCAATCACATAATTATGCATGATATTACTATCAAAGATGTTCAACGATTTACCCGCATATATCTTCTGCATTGTAAATGACATATTGATCCAACAATTTATTGTCTGGAGGAAAATCTTGGTATTAAATAGCATTTTAATTGATAAGTTGAATTGCCTTGACTCCCAAATTGTGACAAACTAATCTGAATAAAATAATATACGTGTAATTAACAATTCACAGGTTTAACTTTTTTTATTATGAGTGATTTCTTGAGGTTGGTAAGGTCGCGAAGCGTCCGTTAATTGTGTTTTATAGTCTTACACCAACGAAAAAAGGACACGGTGCGACCTAGACCGAAGAACTGGTTTATATTAATAGCAAATAATTAATAGAATTATGGAAGAAAATATGCTATTTCATTGTTTCTGCTTAAATATGTAAAGTAGGGACTATCATTGGAAAAATAAAAGATATAAAAATTGGCCCAAAAAAAATAACAGCCCTAGGCCCACAACACCCTAAATCCGGCACTGGAACTTAGCAGGCCGTGTATTTAGTAGGCCATGGGTCACTCGATTGGGTAATGACACAATTGGAAATTGAATTTTTGATACATTCCAGCGTTGCTATGGAAAAATTCATCCAAATATGGCCATGTGATATATCAAATTATCGGAAATTTTACTTCGAAACCGAATTCAACAATAAAAAGACGATACAACTTAATTTGAACAAGTTTTTATGGTTTACAAGTCCGGGGAATACTATCGGACGTGGTTAATTTGGCGAGTTGTTATGGCCGATATAGACACTCTTCCGATTAGTGAATTCGTTCGGATTAGTGAAGTAATGCATTTTCAATGGGCATCTATAAATGAGAATCTCGATAATCCGAACCAAACTTGTACAAACCTTGCTAATCCGCACTAAACATCTAGTGTACTCCTTAAAATACTTGCCTGAGACTTATTTTTTATACTTGCATTGCAATATACCTATATTTACGATTTTTCACACTTTTATTAGAAAAATATTTTGGTATCTCCTGTTCGGTTTAGCGAGGGTGTACTGTAGTAGGGTCCTACTATAGTTTATACTATCGGTGCACAGTATTGAAATCGTTCTGATAGAGTTCGGTCGGCCAGCCGCGATGGCCTGGCTAAACAATTGACGATGGAGATTTCAAATATATACAGAGCAGGCTTGTCAAAAGTTCAGGTCATGACCTGAACTGACCTGAGTTTTGTGTGACCTGAGGCAATTTTTGTTAAAGACCTGACCTGACCTGAGTTAAAATTAGGGGCCTTTGGGATTGGCGGACAATTCGTCCCTTGGACATTTCGTCCCCGGACATTTCGTCCCCGGACATTTCGTCCCCGGACATTTCGTCCCCGGACATTTCGTTCCAGACATTTCGTTCCCTGGAATTATTGTATCCCGGACATTTTGTCCCCTAGACATTTCGTTCCCTGGACATTTCGTTTCCTGGGCAGAATTTGAAGGTCAATTCATTCTATTCACATTTCTGGGTTAATTTCATAACATTGGGATTGAATTTCATAAACAGTTAGTACTACAACACCTAGCCTATTGTTAACTGATTATTATTATGTTTTCGGAACAAATTGGTTTCACAATATAAATATAGAACGTAGCATAAACATGGAATCTTAAATTCTCTACAATTTCCATGGCCACTCCAAATGTTGTAATTGAAATTCTGAAATCAAGCAGAGGCAAAGAAAAGGCTTACATAGATGGTTTTGTGTACACTCTAACTAAGTCTTGTTATCCGCTTACATTGGCTCTGCTAAAAACGTGCAACCTGTAAAGCCCGTCTTTATACAAAAGAAGGAGTTGTGATAAAACCTGAAAGTAGATCTGATATTCATTCATCTCACACCCATGGGCCATGTCCCAAATCCTATGCGAGCTGAGATAATTAAAGGTCTCACTCAAATGAAAGAGCGAGCATTGAATCCTGAAAGCAGCACCAGGTCCATACTTGCTAGTGGATTGGAATTAATGAATGATGAAATGAATTAATGAATCAAGTATAGCAGCACTACCTAAATTTGGGTAATCGGACACTTCGTCGCTTGGACACTTCGTCGCCGGACATTTCGTCCCGGACACTTCGTCGCTTGGACAATTCGTCGACGGACACTTCGTCGCTCGGACACTTCGTCGCTCGGAAAACTCAATTTCAGATAGTATTTGATTATTCCATTCGCTGGATATATCAGGTGTCAATCTGCAACTTTATTGAAAACACCTAAATTTGTTTTTGTTTTGTCTTGCTAATAAATACTTTAATGGATTCAAAATGAGAAATTGAGAGTAGTATAAAATAGGAACAAATCAAAAAATTTTAATCAAATCAAAAATTCTTAATCTACTTTCTTCACCACTTTTTTCGGATGGCTACACCTTTAGTTATTCAGATTACCAAGACAAGCAAAAATAAAGAGAAAGCTTATATTGAAGGATTTTTGTATACTCTTAACAAATGTTCTTCCCAACTCTCACATTGGGTTTGCGAAAAACGAGGCACTTGTAAAGCCCGTCTAACTACTAATCTTCGAATTGTTGTCAAACCCTGCCAAATAGCTGATATCAACTCATCTCATTCACATGGACCAGATACTACAAGATTTGAAATTGTTCAAAGTATTTCTCAAATGAAAGATCGAGCTACAAATTCTGAAGACAGTACGAGATCAATATTAGCCAGTGGAGTGGGAACAATGAGTAACTCCAGTATCGCTGCGCTACCAAGATTCGATTCTGTGAAACGTACAATACGCCGTGTAAAATCCTCTACGACAGATAACGTTAGTAATACTACATTGTTGGAAGAAATCATTATACCAGAGAAATACAAATATACTCTAAAAGGACACCCATTCTTGTTATTTGATTCAGGGATTGGGGATATAAATAGACTCATGATCTTTGGGAGTCCTAATATGCTCTCACTATTGCGTGATGCAAGCAATTGGTTTGCTGACGGAACTTTTAAAGTTGTACCCAGCCAATTCTACCAGATGTATACAATTCATTGCGAAAAGGATGGATATACTATCCCCTGCATATATGCGCTAATGAAAGACAAGCGTGAATCGACATACGATAAACTCTTCAAACAATTAATCCAACTTGAACCCGGATTGAACCCATCACATATCATGGTTGATTTTGAAAAAGCTACGCACAATGCTTTGGAAGAAAATTTCATTGCAGTAATTTCTGGGTGTTTTTTCCATTTAGCGCAAAATGTTTTCCGCCAAATTCAATCAAATGGGTTGACAGCACGATATCTAGAAGATGAAGAATTTTCAATTCAAATGAAAATGCTTCCGAGTCTTGCATTTGTGCCCGAACACGATGTTATTGATTCTTTTACGTTGCTTATGGCGGATTTTCCTGAATCAGCTAAAGGTATAGCAGAATATTTTGAGATCAACTATATCGGCAGAAAACTCCCTGACCAAAGCAGAAGGGTACCTCCCTTTCCTATAAGGATATGGAACATGTATGAGCGAGCAACATCAAGATCAGCCAGAACCAACAATTCAGTTGAAGGATGGCATAACGCATTCTCTTCTGGAATAAACTGTTCTCATCCTAATATTGGTAGGCTCTTAAGTTACTTTCAACGAGAACAGTCGTTACAAGAAGCAATACTAGTAAAATGGGAAACAGGGGAAATTCCAAAGATGTCAAAACTTAGCAAATGCAGAAATGAAAGAATAATGAGCCTAGTAGCAGATTATGAGCACAGGGACATCTTCACTTACTTGAAAGGAATCGCTTATAATTTTCAATTCTAACATATTTCATACTTTCCTATTATCTCAATGTGTTTTCATTCGTATTCATTATTAAATATATCTCTTTTACATAACCTTCGGGGACCAAATATCCGGGCGACGAAGTGTCCGAGCGACGAAGTGTCCGTCGACGAATTGTCCAAGCGACGAAGTGTCCGGGACGAAATGTCCGGCGACGAAGTGTCCAAGCGACGAAGTGTCCGCCATTCCTAAATTTGATTCAATAAAACGGACAATTCGTCGCGAAAAATCCAGAGCAGAGAATTTTGATAACTTGGCTACTGCCGGAGAAATTGTAATCCCTGAAATATATAAATTGACTTTGAAAGGACAGCAGTTCTTGCTATATGATTCAGGCATCCATGAAACCAGCAGACTGTTAGTTTTGGCACTCGTCAAATGCTCAATCTCTTACGGAACACAAGTGATTGGTATGCAGATGGTACAATTAAAGTTGTTCCCATTCAATTTTTCCAGTTATACACGATTCATTGCGAGAAAGATGGATACATCATTCAAGCAAGCTTCAATCAACATACGATGAACTACTCATAAATTTGAAAGAAATCGAACCAGACTGAGATCCATCATCCATTATGGTTGATTTTGAAAAGGCTCAACCGTGACCTCGTTATATAAGGCCTTACTACAACTCCGAACCATGGATTACTTAAAGGCCATTGATTATTAGCTGACATATCTTTATCTCAATAGCTAGTATTGACAGACCTGAGAAATGCATTATAATTGTATAGGAAGTTAGGAAAATGATATCAAGGCATCATAACACCCTTTAGAACTATGATATATCACCAATTACGTAATCGCTATTTTTCGTGGGAATTATCGTGTTTTTTATAGCCTGCTTTTAACATAATTAAACGCGTTATAAATGTTCTAAACTGGAACATGAGAACTGTTAACATGGAGAACTGTTAAATCTAATTCTATTGTTTCAACTTGTAATAATATATTGATTTAACTTGTTAAATCTTACTCTATTGTTTCAACTTGCGATAATTATATTGATTTAACTTATATGTAAATTCCAGCTGGCTTCTATTTAATTGTAGTACAGGTAAACCTCCCAAAGCGGCACCTCCGAGTAGCGGCAACCTCCGAGAAGCGGCACAAAATTATTCTCCCGATGAGTGCCGCTTTGGGAGTTTTACCTTACGAGCAACCTCCCAAAGCGGCAACCTCCGAGAAGCGGCACAAAATCATTCTCCCGATGGGTGCCGCTTTGGGAGGTTTACCTGTATTACTATACTACAATGGATTAATTACAGTAATTTAATATAAGGAATTTTTATCTTAACTCACCCACCGTGGATAACATTGCTAAAATAAATAACTAATGATATAATTTATTATCAATACATAATGAATGAATGGCATTAAACTCAACATGGTTTATGACAGAAACAAACTTCAAATTTATCTACCGTTCCTTGTGACTCGGACCAATTAACAAATGGTTCTTGACACCTTGAGGCGTTGATGACTTGGTGAAAGAAAATCCAAATTGCAGTCTGTGTCGACAGCATGTTCCATTGGAGGCACTATCAATAAACCACCACCAAAATATAGTGCCACCAAAGGAACATGCGTCGGCACAGGCTGCAATTTTGGATTTTTTATTATTTTATTATTGTCTACTCCAATTTAATAAATCATTGTAATCAATTCTTTTAAGTTTTAACCATTATAATAACTAAAGGATAAGCCGACATGGATTAATTATTATCCTCTGTTTTACAAGAGTGATTTGAACTGGGTCAGTAAGTACTGTAGAATCAGGTTAATACGAAGAAAGATAATGCGAAATATCGGTTAAAGAGCACAAGGTTATATTTAACTGGCAACGGTTAATACGAATTTCGCACAAGACGAATAAATTTGGTGAACTGTAGTAGCTCATTTTTGAGAGCTGTTCTAGCTAGCAAAGTAAGGGGATTGGTTAACCGTTCTGAAATTACGGTTGCGACTCGTATTCG